>CM050889.1:118794458-121194458 GCA_027725995.1 Rhynchospora tenuis
AATTCTTGATTTCTTTTTTTTTTTTTTTTTTTTTTTACTTCTAAGTTATCAACATGCATTATATAGTTAAATATAGCAAAAGTTACACTTATTGTAATTTTACTTATTTTGTTTTATCCACTATTATTATTTTAAGTTTTCCCAATGAATGGTTGAAATCAGATATAACAACATGACGTGTTCTCCAAATTAATATATTTTGTGTAATAAAATATCTCGGTAGGAAATAACTAAACAAGTTGCACATTTGTGTTGCTCTTCACAATTGAAGTATGACAACACATCATATCATGTGTGCCTTATAAAATTTGATTGGCGTGCACTTATGTAAGTATTATAAATATTTTTGCGCAAAATTGGTACATGCTGAAATTTATTGAAAATTGATTGGCGTGCAGTTATGAAAGTATTACAAATATTTTTGCTCAAAATTGATACATGCTGATTTTTTTTTTAAAAAAAATACGCATTTCTTAGTATTTTCATCCCACAAGCACTTTCCTTGTCACTGAGATAATAGAGAAAATCTAAATATACTTTTTTAGATTCATAAAGTAAGACTAAGTTGATAAAAAAAATAAATCTTTTAAGCGGAAATAATATTTTGAAACGTCGAGATTAATTTGATTAAAGGTTTAAGGAGAGTTTCCCAACTAGAGAAAAAGAAAAAGACTGAAGGACAGAAAAATGTGAAAGAATGTGAGTTGGCGTTGGAATGCTCTAAATATGCATTATGATGTTCGAGAGAAAATAAATTAATATTTTCTTATTTAATCTTATCGTTCCATATAATTTTTTAATATGAAAGCAAGTTTGTATTTGACTGCACATTGACTCTATCCAATCAATCCATCAACTTATAAATTATAATCTTATATATTGAATAACTATAATTATTTATCTATTAATGTAACATATATAATTAATAAATGATTATCCGGAATATGTAAATCAGAATTTTTGGCGATAAGCCGATAATTATATAAATATTCAATGGTATGGTTTTAATTTTATCTTTTTTTGTAAAAAGACAACGTCTGGTTTCATTATAGAAACAAAATATTCACAATACATTATTTAACTTAACATTTAAATGTTAACCAATAATAAGTAAACAAAACAGAAATGAACTACAAATTTTATCTCTTTTTTTTATATGTACATGAAAGCGGCAACGAATATTCCCACTGCATGATAAATTACGATTCAATGACTGTCTGATTATTAATTATTTAGTGATAGCAGATAATAGTTTTAAGTTTAACTTTCATAAATACATTATTTAAGTATTATTTTTATAAACTAGTTGACATTAATATGTGCCAATTGAATTTGTGTAAGATATAAATTTTAGAGATAGAAGCAGAAAACTCAATCAAATTTGTATAAAATTCAACTTGATATGAATAATTTGGGCAGAACTTTATTTGAAAGTCTTCGGAAATTTAAAAACGTGATATTTTACAATAGGCGGCGAACTTGAAACTTTGTTATCCAGCCATTAGTCGATTTCAAAATACTTTTTGGCCGTACTTTGAATATGGTAGATTAAATGTGACCTTAGAACATCGTCATAATATATGTGCATATAGTGAAATGGAAATAAGAAAAGATCGAATGAAATCATTTTCTCATTTATGCTTCTGTACATACATTACAAGAGGACTACATAAAAAACCCTCTTCTCTTTGAGTGGTCCATTCCGCTAAAAGCGGATGATATTCTAAGCATCTATTCTGTTGTGCATATAAAGGCCTATTTAAGTTGCTGATACAGGTCTGGTCTTTCCTGGACTGGACTGGCACAAGGGCCCATCACAGCCGTACTTCAGGTTTTACATAACCAAATTTGTGCGACTCTACAACTGCTGGTGCTAGATGTTTTTCTGACAAAAGAATAAAATACAATGCAACTATTGTAATAGTCAGATAGTGCTATATTTAAGTGCAGCTCATTAATATACTAATAATAAGAAGAACCATATATGAGATTAACAAATCTTAGAAAATAAAATAATTTCTAGTATTTCCCTGACAGTCTTATTTACCGTAAATATATAGATAAAGATTTCACAGCTAAAAATTATTAACTTTAGGTTTCCGACAATAACACATAAATTACCTTTTGAGTACACACATAGTGAACAATGACCAATTTTATTACAAGGCCGGCTCTAGCTTACGAAGGCCGACAGAAGGAGCAAAAAATTTATTTCCATAGTGATCATTAAATGATCCAACAAGCAATACAAGCAGAAATAATAAATCAGATTATCCGACGCAGCTCTCCAGTTGATAGAGCAAAATTGCGGTGCTGGGACAAGACAGAATTTACTATGCAATTTTTTATTCTCAATTCCATATTCTCATTGGAAGGAGTTTCTTTCAATGTTTGAAGCAGTGTTTGCAAGATTTGGAGAGTATCTCCATGGCTGACTATCACAACTGCACATCTGCATGCATGATACAGAAACAAAAGAAACTTAAGGCCAAAAGCCTAACCTTCAAATAAGATTAAAACAAAAATTCATATTTCTATTAATGCTAACTATCAATGTTTTTTTTCCCCAAGTGAAAATCATGTTTACTATCACCGACAAAACAATAGAACTATATTGTCTGAGAAAAGTGGGAGTGAACATTCGTTATCCTGATGGTCTGCTAGTTTTTTGTCATTTGCACAATTTGATGATGAGGAGGAACATTTATCAGGTAAAATTGAAAATATATAAAGAAATCAAAATTTACAAAAAATCTAGAGGAACATGGCCCCTAGTTAGAAAGAAAGATTACTGTCACACATAGCACTCCTTCAGTGTGCAATAGATTACTAATAAGGCAAGTGAATGAAGGTTTCAACTTAAGGCCAACCAGTACATGGAACAGGAATCATTCAATATTAATAATAGCAAGAACCTGACAACTATGGTACCAACTTGGCATTATACTTCGCTAACTCCTTATTTGAAATTGAGTTATGTTGTCAAAATTAAAAAAATTCAAACATAGTAACAGCATCAAAAAAAGAGAACTGCAACCAAATACCCTTGGAAAGCTGTTTCAATATTTAGCAGAGCCACTGCTAGTCTAGAAGCAACATCAGCAACACTCTCACCACCTTCTGGTGGTATAGAAGGATCTTTTTCATCAAGGGCCCACACCTCAGTATACTGTTAAATTGAACCTAAATTTAGCTACTCAAACAAAGGTTAAAAACCACAAAGTTATCAACAAGAAAGCAACATGCTACCTACATTATCACCTAGAATTAAAAAGGTCCTTATTTTTGTTTAGCCATTTACCAGAGAAAACTGCACGTCTCTTTTAACTCCATAACCAATCATTTGCAAGCATTTTGTTTTTTTTTTTCCAAAGAGAATGAATGCTCACCTAGCTATTACTACAAGGAACACTATATAATGAAAACCAACTCACCTTGTCATGAGAAAGGAGCTCAAGCGTTCCAAAATACCGTTCGCGCAATTCTATCATTTCCTATAAACATTGACCAAAACCATTGTTAAGTGCTTTCTATTATATACTTTTCATGTCAAAACAAATTGAATCGAAAATTAAATTGAGAAATACTTGGCCATTGGATTACAGTCGACAGTAGAGACTTACTATACAACTGGAGCTATCAAATGATATTCCCAAAACTCTAGCAACTTCTCTAGCAGTTTCAATTGTTCTTGCAAATGGGGAATAACAGATTCGGACTTTGTCAATTGAGAAGTTTTTTTCCTCTAACTCCTGCAACCATATTTGACAATAATTAGTTAAATAAAAAAACAATACATATATTGCTAAGTACCCATTGTTAGTTTTTTCCCAGTACTTTACATATGTATATCCCATCAAGAAATCAGTTGTCACCAAACGAAAATACATAAGATAATTAACCTTCTTAAATAATTCACCAGCTAACCTCGCCTGCTCAATTCCCATCGCAGCCAACCCAAATTCCTCACGAGTCCCATTTTCCTGGAAATTTGTACAAACAACTCACTTCAAAAATTCGAAAAAAAAAAAGTTTGGAAAATAAAGGGACCAGATACCAATTTGAAAAAGAAAAAACTAAGCTACCAATGAAGAAACGATGAGTCCACGCTCGTTTGGAATGCTTCTCCCATGTCTCAGCACCCAGTAATTGTTTCGCAAAAGACTGAAATTCGTTGGCGCATCTTCCATTTTCACTGGAGAAGAGAAGAGAGAAGCAGATCGGAGAAAAGAGAGCTCTTTTATTGGGCCTATTTATTTTTCCTTATTTAACAAAATAAGTGGGTGAGGTTTGGCCCAATATGACATGCTGTAGTTGTTGAAATTAATATAAGGCCCGATAAAATATTTTTTATTATAAGTTGTAGCCTTATAGGTTTAGTTTGTTATATATTCTTTTAACACTTGGCTGGCTAAAGTTCTTATTTCCCTTCAACTTATGAATATAGCAAAGTTACATGTAAATCTTGTAACTCTTCTAAGTTGAAAAAGAATAAATAAATCTAACTAGTAATCTTCAACCGAGATTTAATATATTTTTTTTAAATACTTACCGATAATTCTCTTGAAAGAATAAAACGGAAAAAAAAAATGATACGCTTAAACGAAGCACCCAACTCTTTGGCGCTTGATATATAGATTCTTAGTCTTGATACACAATTCGTAATTTGATGCTCCCTTTAATTAACTGATGATTGCAGGTGATAGCAAGGAATTGCTCTCTGGCCCTGTTCACACTTGTTCTCATGGGTTCCAAACATACCCTCATAAACTGGTATAAATTAATAATTTAATAATTAATATTGATGACCTTCTTTATTATGATATTTGTTTATAATTTGCAATATTAATTACCCAAATTACAATTAAGTAAATGACAAGAAAAAGCACGACCTATCCCCCCAAAAAAAATAATAAAAGCAAACCGTTCCAATACTGTAGTGTCTTATAATTTTTCCTTGAGATTTATTAGTGTGTTTCTAATACTCTAGCTACTCTTTTTACCCATATTTTACTTTTCTTTTGGAAAGAAAATTAACATCTATTGATTTTAAAAATTATTGAGCACTTAAAAGTATACAGTTTTTTATGAAAAAAACAGTTAAATATATAAATCATAACTATTTTTTATACTTTTATCTTATGCATGCATGCATAAGATAAAAGTATAAAAAATAGTTATGATTTATATATTTAACTGTTTTTTTCATAAAAAACTGTATACTTTTAAGTGCTCAATAATTTTTAAAATCAATAGATGTTAATTTTCTTTCCAAAAGAAAAGTAAAATATGGGTAAAAAGAGTAGCTAGAGTATTAGAAACACACTAATAAATCTCAAGGAAAAATTATAAGACACTACAGTATTGGAACGGTTTGCTTTTATTATTTTTTTTGGGGGGATAGGTCGTGCTTTTTCTTGTCATTTACTTAATTGTAATTTGGGTAATTAATATTGCAAATTATAAACAAATATCATAATAAAGAAGGTCATCAATATTAATTATTAAATTATTAATTTATACCAGTTTATGAGGGTATGTTTGGAACCCATGAGAACAAGTGTGAACAGGGCCAGAGAGCAATTCCTTGCTATCACCTGCAATCATCAGTTAATTAAAGGGAGCATCAAATTACGAATTGTGTATCAAGACTAAGAATCTATATATCAAGCGCCAAAGAGTTGGGTGCTTCGTTTAAGCGTATCATTTTTTTTTTCCGTTTTATTCTTTCAAGAGAATTATCGGTAAGTATTTAAAAAAAATATATTAAATCTCGGTTGAAGATTACTAGTTAGATTTATTTATTCTTTTTCAACTTAGAAGAGTTACAAGATTTACATGTAACTTTGCTATATTCATAAGTTGAAGGGAAATAAGAACTTTAGCCAGCCAAGTGTTAAAAGAATATATAACAAACTAAACCTATAAGGCTACAACTTATAATAAAAAATATTTTATCGGGCCTTATATTAATTTCAACAACTACAGCATGTCATATTGGGCCAAACCTCACCCACTTATTTTGTTAAATAAGGAAAAATAAATAGGCCCAATAAAAGAGCTCTCTTTTCTCCGATCTGCTTCTCTCTTCTCTTCTCCAGTGAAAATGGAAGATGCGCCAACGAATTTCAGTCTTTTGCGAAACAATTACTGGGTGCTGAGACATGGGAGAAGCATTCCAAACGAGCGTGGACTCATCGTTTCTTCATTGGTAGCTTAGTTTTTTCTTTTTCAAATTGGTATCTGGTCCCTTTATTTTCCAAACTTTTTTTTTTTCGAATTTTTGAAGTGAGTTGTTTGTACAAATTTCCAGGAAAATGGGACTCGTGAGGAATTTGGGTTGGCTGCGATGGGAATTGAGCAGGCGAGGTTAGCTGGTGAATTATTTAAGAAGGTTAATTATCTTATGTATTTTCGTTTGGTGACAACTGATTTCTTGATGGGATATACATATGTAAAGTACTGGGAAAAAACTAACAATGGGTACTTAGCAATATATGTATTGTTTTTTTATTTAACTAATTATTGTCAAATATGGTTGCAGGAGTTAGAGGAAAAAAACTTCTCAATTGACAAAGTCCGAATCTGTTATTCCCCATTTGCAAGAACAATTGAAACTGCTAGAGAAGTTGCTAGAGTTTTGGGAATATCATTTGATAGCTCCAGTTGTATAGTAAGTCTCTACTGTCGACTGTAATCCAATGGCCAAGTATTTCTCAATTTAATTTTCGATTCAATTTGTTTTGACATGAAAAGTATATAATAGAAAGCACTTAACAATGGTTTTGGTCAATGTTTATAGGAAATGATAGAATTGCGCGAACGGTATTTTGGAACGCTTGAGCTCCTTTCTCATGACAAGGTGAGTTGGTTTTCATTATATAGTGTTCCTTGTAGTAATAGCTAGGTGAGCATTCATTCTCTTTGGAAAAAAAAAAACAAAATGCTTGCAAATGATTGGTTATGGAGTTAAAAGAGACGTGCAGTTTTCTCTGGTAAATGGCTAAACAAAAATAAGGACCTTTTTAATTCTAGGTGATAATGTAGGTAGCATGTTGCTTTCTTGTTGATAACTTTGTGGTTTTTAACCTTTGTTTGAGTAGCTAAATTTAGGTTCAATTTAACAGTATACTGAGGTGTGGGCCCTTGATGAAAAAGATCCTTCTATACCACCAGAAGGTGGTGAGAGTGTTGCTGATGTTGCTTCTAGACTAGCAGTGGCTCTGCTAAATATTGAAACAGCTTTCCAAGGGTATTTGGTTGCAGTTCTCTTTTTTTGATGCTGTTACTATGTTTGAATTTTTTTAATTTTGACAACATAACTCAATTTCAAATAAGGAGTTAGCGAAGTATAATGCCAAGTTGGTACCATAGTTGTCAGGTTCTTGCTATTATTAATATTGAATGATTCCTGTTCCATGTACTGGTTGGCCTTAAGTTGAAACCTTCATTCACTTGCCTTATTAGTAATCTATTGCACACTGAAGGAGTGCTATGTGTGACAGTAATCTTTCTTTCTAACTAGGGGCCATGTTCCTCTAGATTTTTTGTAAATTTTGATTTCTTTATATATTTTCAATTTTACCTGATAAATGTTCCTCCTCATCATCAAATTGTGCAAATGACAAAAAACTAGCAGACCATCAGGATAACGAATGTTCACTCCCACTTTTCTCAGACAATATAGTTCTATTGTTTTGTCGGTGATAGTAAACATGATTTTCACTTGGGGAAAAAAAACATTGATAGTTAGCATTAATAGAAATATGAATTTTTGTTTTAATCTTATTTGAAGGTTAGGCTTTTGGCCTTAAGTTTCTTTTGTTTCTGTATCATGCATGCAGATGTGCAGTTGTGATAGTCAGCCATGGAGATACTCTCCAAATCTTGCAAACACTGCTTCAAACATTGAAAGAAACTCCTTCCAATGAGAATATGGAATTGAGAATAAAAAATTGCATAGTAAATTCTGTCTTGTCCCAGCACCGCAATTTTGCTCTATCAACTGGAGAGCTGCGTCGGATAATCTGATTTATTATTTCTGCTTGTATTGCTTGTTGGATCATTTAATGATCACTATGGAAATAAATTTTTTGCTCCTTCTGTCGGCCTTCGTAAGCTAGAGCCGGCCTTGTAATAAAATTGGTCATTGTTCACTATGTGTGTACTCAAAAGGTAATTTATGTGTTATTGTCGGAAACCTAAAGTTAATAATTTTTAGCTGTGAAATCTTTATCTATATATTTACGGTAAATAAGACTGTCAGGGAAATACTAGAAATTATTTTATTTTCTAAGATTTGTTAATCTCATATATGGTTCTTCTTATTATTAGTATATTAATGAGCTGCACTTAAATATAGCACTATCTGACTATTACAATAGTTGCATTGTATTTTATTCTTTTGTCAGAAAAACATCTAGCACCAGCAGTTGTAGAGTCGCACAAATTTGGTTATGTAAAACCTGAAGTACGGCTGTGATGGGCCCTTGTGCCAGTCCAGTCCAGGAAAGACCAGACCTGTATCAGCAACTTAAATAGGCCTTTATATGCACAACAGAATAGATGCTTAGAATATCATCCGCTTTTAGCGGAATGGACCACTCAAAGAGAAGAGGGTTTTTTATGTAGTCCTCTTGTAATGTATGTACAGAAGCATAAATGAGAAAATGATTTCATTCGATCTTTTCTTATTTCCATTTCACTATATGCACATATATTATGACGATGTTCTAAGGTCACATTTAATCTACCATATTCAAAGTACGGCCAAAAAGTATTTTGAAATCGACTAATGGCTGGATAACAAAGTTTCAAGTTCGCCGCCTATTGTAAAATATCACGTTTTTAAATTTCCGAAGACTTTCAAATAAAGTTCTGCCCAAATTATTCATATCAAGTTGAATTTTATACAAATTTGATTGAGTTTTCTGCTTCTATCTCTAAAATTTATATCTTACACAAATTCAATTGGCACATATTAATGTCAACTAGTTTATAAAAATAATACTTAAATAATGTATTTATGAAAGTTAAACTTAAAACTATTATCTGCTATCACTAAATAATTAATAATCAGACAGTCATTGAATCGTAATTTATCATGCAGTGGGAATATTCGTTGCCGCTTTCATGTACATATAAAAAAAAGAGATAAAATTTGTAGTTCATTTCTGTTTTGTTTACTTATTATTTGTTAACATTTAAATGTTAAGTTAAATAATGTATTGTGAATATTTTGTTTCTATAATGAAACCAGACGTTGTCTTTTTACAAAAAAAGATAAAATTAAAACCATACCATTGAATATTTATATAATTATCGGCTTATCGCCAAAAATTCTGATTTACATATTCCGGATAATCATTTATTAATTATATATGTTACATTAATAGATAAATAATTATAGTTATTCAATATATAAGATTATAATTTATAAGTTGATGGATTGATTGGATAGAGTCAATGTGCAGTCAAATACAAACTTGCTTTCATATTAAAAAATTATATGGAACGATAAGATTAAATAAGAAAATATTAATTTATTTTCTCTCGAACATCATAATGCATATTTAGAGCATTCCAACGCCAACTCACATTCTTTCACATTTTTCTGTCCTTCAGTCTTTTTCTTTTTCTCTAGTTGGGAAACTCTCCTTAAACCTTTAATCAAATTAATCTCGACGTTTCAAAATATTATTTCCGCTTAAAAGATTTATTTTTTTTATCAACTTAGTCTTACTTTATGAATCTAAAAAAGTATATTTAGATTTTCTCTATTATCTCAGTGACAAGGAAAGTGCTTGTGGGATGAAAATACTAAGAAATGCGTATTTTTTTTAAAAAAAAAATCAGCATGTATCAATTTTGAGCAAAAATATTTGTAATACTTTCATAACTGCACGCCAATCAATTTTCAATAAATTTCAGCATGTACCAATTTTGCGCAAAAATATTTATAATACTTACATAAGTGCACGCCAATCAAATTTTATAAGGCACACATGATATGATGTGTTGTCATACTTCAATTGTGAAGAGCAACACAAATGTGCAACTTGTTTAGTTATTTCCTACCGAGATATTTTATTACACAAAATATATTAATTTGGAGAACACGTCATGTTGTTATATCTGATTTCAACCATTCATTGGGAAAACTTAAAATAATAATAGTGGATAAAACAAAATAAGTAAAATTACAATAAGTGTAACTTTTGCTATATTTAACTATATAATGCATGTTGATAACTTAGAAGTAAAAAAAAAAAAAAAAAAAAAAAAAAGAAATCAAGAATTCCTCGAGTTCGCAGTTAAGCATGTGGCTCTTTTTATAAAATGAAAGCTTTGATGTTTAACTTTAACAATGTCTATTTGTAAAAAATCATACAACGTTGTTCTAATTAGGAAAAAATATTTTGATGTCAACACTCCATTTTGAATTTTTTTTTTTATTGAGTTATCTCAGTTGATGAAAGAAAAATTTTAGTTAATATGAAACAAATTTATTGACCTGTTTCTGATAGCAACATCTTTGCGGAAATTTTTATATAACTTTTAAATAAAAGATGAGAAACAACCCTCCAATTTTTTCTTTTTAATGGAGTTTTGGGATAAATTTAAGTACCTGTCACACCCCGAACCAAGCCATAATTCGGGATAGACAGCCCCGCCACGTGTACACACTCTACTATGCACACGTAAGGCTAATAAACAGTGTCACAGATATAATATCACAAATAAAATCATCTAATAAAGGATAAGTTTGTTCATACAACAAAAGGGCCAGTAGATGTTTTACACAACAAAATTTCCAGCCAAAGTCCAAACAAAATCCTAATGATAAAGTAATAAGATAACTACTCCAGCTCGGCTTGGTCTTTTGCTAACTCCTCCTCTGCTAAGCCAGCCAAACCTGAACCTGTCTCCACAATCAAAGTATGTGGGATGAGTACATTAATACTCAGTGTGGTGAAAGAGTGAGCCTACAAGGTTCTGGTTAATTTCTAGTCAGAACTAAACCATACTTAAGTACTTTTAAGATCCTATAAGTTAATGCAATTCCTAAGTGTATAACAAAGTGTTAATGATGCAATTCTACTTATTATGACATGCCCAAATAAAATAGCAAAGATCCGGTTTTGTGGAATAGTATACGAGATAATATTATAATCATACGAGAATCAAGCACCCACACTCAGTAGTCAATCATAATTGTAACAAATCCAGAGTCAATCCTCACATATCCCAATATGACATGGACCTTGCCTAAAGTAGATCTACCTACATTCTTTAAATAGAATCATAGCTCGATAGAAAGTCATAGCTCCAAGCCTACAGCCCCCGTCGAGGAGTAGGTCAATACCGGTATTGAATCGTGGGAGATCGAGAGGTAGTCTAATAGATAGCGGCAAACAAACCCCAGAGGGTCCAGTCTAATCAAGCGAACATATATATATATATCAACAACCTAACAATAATAATAAACTACCAAGTAACCGCAGTACCGCCTAACGGTCGGTCTGCTGAGTGATCATCAGAAACGCGTTACCCACGATCTCTATCATAAGGAGACCATCGGCAATGGCTTGGGTGCAATCTCCCGATAATGGAAACTCCAGACAAAACGAACTTATCACACTCGGTCTCGCTATCCTGATCCGCACCAGATGCAAGTGTTGATTAAGGGCACTTTTAAGTTGATTAATCACATTATTAATAATATGCAATGCATATCCTATAAGTGCAATCTAGTTTTGAGTTAATGACATGTGCTTAACTGTTTACTTAATGTTAATGACATGAGATGCACACAATTAACTAATGATTCAATTCTTATTCTAAAGATTAAACAAAACCTAAGGCATCAACACCTGGAAAGTAGGGTCTAGAAGCGACTACTCTGCTGGAGGGTCGATGGAGTCCTGTCCAGCGTCACCGTCCTCGTGCTCAGGGTAGTAGTAATCTCCCTGGTAGTCGGTCTGATCACCTGGTGAACGAAACTATCGTTAAAGCTAATTTAACGATTAAACCCACTTATCCCTCAATTAGTTTCACGTTCTGGTTAAGTTATCTTTAACCATACCTAACTTCCAATTAAATTAAAAGGGACTCGGTATTAAAATATATTATTATACTTAATTAGTTTATAAAAATAATTTGACGGAGTTCCGTTTGAAACTAGTTGAGAAGGAAAGTTAAGTTGTTACTCTTGGAAATAATTTGTTAAGTTCCTACTATAAAATTAATGTGTAGAAAGATGTTTTTGACGATTCCTATAAGTCCAACTACGACGTTTGAAGACGTGTCATAATTAGTTTGGTTTAGGAAAATCATTTGAAAAGTTTAGTTAATAGTTAAATAGTGTTTTGCTCAAGTATGAAACGCTTTTGTTAAATCAACTAAAATAAGATAAAATTCGTTTCAAAAGATTGACGAAGAAAACTAAGTTTGTTTGAAATTATTTTGGGATCATACTGTGTCCGTTTATAGCATAGTATCTGTATTGAAAATTATTTTACGGACAATCTAATCATTTCCCATTTGTAAAAGCCAACGTTTTATATTCGAATCCGTCTCGATTAATTTCTCGGCCAAAAAGCTTTTACTCAAAATCCGAATCAATTTGCCAACATAAAATGCCATCACATTAATATAGTTCTAGTTTTATTTTATCAAAATCCAACTCATAAGATTTAGCTTAATCAACTCAAGCCGTAACAAAAATAAAGGGGCCACGTCCAACCATATAATATAGCACAAAGGAAAAACAGCCCGCAAAAACAAGTCCACAGAGAACAGTAACGGACCGGAACAGGCCAACAGGCCCACAAAACAGGAATCGCAACATCAAGAGGAGGGAACAGAACCCAGGTGGGGGAGGGCCCACCTGTCAGGAAACGGATCGGGTACACCAAAACTCAGTCCGAACCAAAAACACAGAATTATGCACAAAAGACCCTAGATCATTTATATTTACAAAACAATTTACCAAAAAGACCCGAATAACAGAAATAATTACAGAAAGGTCCTAACCCAGTTCAAAGATATTTACAAAACAGTCCAAAACTCGGAAAACTTCACAGATAAGACCCTGGATCCAACTATACTTGTACCAGTAAACAAACAGAGGGGATACCGATTGGTACCAGGCCTGTACCAGCCTGATATCAAACTAGCAAGCACATCACAAGTGAGATACACCCATTTTCGACAAGTTTTAAGCATAACAACAGATCAACAAGCCTTAAGACGACAAAACCCAAGAAAGCTAAGCTATCACCTATTTTACCAATCCATTCCAAGTGACAGTTAAACAAGTGTCAAGTATTTAGCCCACAGTGATAACAACTAGTCTAATTATCAACTATAACCAACTCAAGTGACTGATACAAGCTATAACAGAAAGAGAAAAGCAACCACATCACCGAACATAGATGCCTAACAGTTGACAGACCAAAGGATAACCTCCATCAAGCTTTCAAAACTCAACAAACTGAGCCACATGCAAGCATGAACTCAACACAATACAGTTATCACCTCTAAACAAGCACAGATAAGACCCAACAAATGCAATGCACAGCTATTAACAAGCATCCAATCGATCTCAACAGTTCAAATCAGCAAATTCCAGAGCAAACAATCAATTTGGGTGCATGCCTCACAAACAAACACAAACAAACCACAGATTCCAAGCATCAAGGAAAAGAAATGAGTTTTGGGTTTCAAACCTTTTTACCAACAGAGAAGGGAACGGAGGAAACAGAAAGGGAGGAATGAGGGAAGCAAACTCATCCAGCGCACCGCATCGCCTCACCGTCAGCACCACCACCTCGCCTTGTCGACCACCACCATCTCCTCTCCTAGTCGCCTAGTTCTCACCTCTCTCTCTCTTACTCTTTTTCCTTTCTCTTTTCTGCTCTTACCTGTTTGATAGCGGGTATGAGTAGAGAAAGAAGAGGGGTGACACATATAGGTGAAGGAAATAGAGAGGGTGGGGTCAGCTACGGCAGGGCGCACGCGGTGATGGCAGAGAGTTGGTACAACACGGGGTGGAGGTGAGGGGTAAAGGAGGCAGTGGGGTTGCGAGTGTGACGGAAGTCAGAGAGTGGGTGTGACTTCCGCGAGTTTTGTCAGGGGAGAGGGAGAGAAAGAGTGACAGGGAGAGAGAGGAGAAAAAGGGGAATCCGAGAGAGGAGAGTCAACAAGACTCAGCTTCGGCGGAAAAAAAAGCAGGGAGAGAGAGAAGGAGAGAGATCTCGAGAGTGATAAGAAAGAGAGAAAAAGAAGATCCAACGGTTCACAAAAATCCAGAGATTATAACTCGATCCAACGGTCCAGATTAAAGGAAACTTCAGAATTGAATTAAACCAACCGCAAACTAAGTTTTTAAGCTAAATTAACTCATGGAAAAAATTATGTAAATATATTTTTGAAAATATCAAGGCATAAAATACTTAGTTAAGCAAATAATTTTTATCGAAAATTTTCCAAATGGCCGGAATTAAATATCTTAGCGGATTCAAAAAAAATAAAAATCGTTCCTAATTTACAAATGGGATTTACGATCAGATTTTTGTTAATTAAATTATTTGTTTTCTTAGAAATTACTAAACTTTAATTTAAAAAGTTTGGATTTTTACAGTACCAATATTCCTGCAAAGGCAATTTGGGCTAATCATACCAGAAAAATGGAATCAAACTTGCCATTTTTTTGTTTTTTTAAGATAAGATCGGGTCAAATTGTCCAACTTATTTTGAAATTAAATGTCACAAAGAACACTCAGTCGGATTTCGAACCCGTAACCTCTGCTAAAGATGTGTTTTGCCACTAAACCAAAAGCTGTTTATCCAGAATTGCCATTTTGTAAAAATCTCAAATTTATTTTGCTTTTACTTGTGTGTGGCATATTTAAAAGAAAAACATTCCGATTGGCTCGTTTGATTTTGGATGCCCAGGGTACATGGCCCTCATTTTCTTCAGGTTGATTTTGATGTTTACTTCCATTAATTGTTAAATTAGAAAGGCTTCTTACATAAACAAAATGTATCAACCAAAGGACAATCATTGAACCAGATATCCGTCGAGAAATCAATTTGTTGAGCATTCATATTTGTAGAAACAAAGAATTTTGTCAAAATTTTCATTATGAAATATCTTTTCCAAAACGGAGAAAGTCTTATATGTGGTGTGTTGGCAATTGGCATTATACTTCTGTTGAATTTTAGTTTTCCAAATGCTTTCATAGTGACGACTATAAAAGTTATATAAAAATAGCATTCATAACAATTGTTTTTCAAAATTCTACTTCCCTAAAAGATGCAATTAATTAAATGGATTGTTGGCTTTATTTATTGTTAAGCAGTGCCTTACCAAAAACGCGATCAATTAATAAAAATATAAAAACACCGAAAAAGAAACTAAAAAATGATAGCACGCAGTTTGGAATCTTAAATGTCAATCCGTCTGCGAGACTGTGAATTATTTATTTATTTATTTATTTTTGACAAAAGAATGGAGGTTAAGGCCTCCAAATTTCTTCATCCGTCCTTTTAATAATTACTCAAATTAAAGCAGCTCAGATGTCAAGATCCCTCCAACAATCACAATAGGGTCTTAAGAAATCGCCCTCCTTATAATTGCAAATTTGCAATTTAGATCAGAGACTCTTCATTTTGAAGCCAAATCCTCCTATAAAAAGATAGGCGCAAAGAGAAACTATAATAGGTTTGATATTAGAGAGGAACACGAGCTGGTGGGTTTCTATCAATCAAGGAGAAAAAGAAAGGAGAGAATAAAAAGGTGCGCTCTTATTCTTCATCTCTTCGGTTTCTACCCTTTTCTTTTGGTCGTTCCCTTCCAAGAGCACATGCGATAAAATCTTAGTGCAATATGCTTCATTAATTACATAATATATCCAAACAAGGTTTCTTTTATATCCATTATTAAACAAAGCTTAGAAACAAATCTAGTTTTTGATCCCAATCGAATAATTCATTTGAGGAGGCAGGATCTTTTGTTCCGACTCTTCTGATCTTCTGTGGCCTAGAATCAATTTCATACGGTGTAGCTCCTTTCTGAATTATGAGGTCAAATATATTCCACTGTTCCACCCATCAGTGTATATTCCTTATTTTTAAATACTCATTCGCATTTTGTGAAATTCACGCGAATTGTGAGGTTTTTAGAAAACAAGTAATATTGGAGGCTTTAGACCATCATGAAGAAACTGCCTCATTCAGACCTTTATAGCATGAACTAAATTCTCCGTCATATATTTTAATTATTTTTAGACGCAGTCTATATTATAAGTCGTTTATTTTTTTTTTCCCTATTCCCAGGGGAACATGTTACATGTTATAGGTTATTATTGAGTAGTCTCAGTGTATTTAAAAGGCCTCAAAATTAATAACCTGCGGATAAGTTTATGTCAAAAAATTTGTAATAAGAAATAGGGACTCATGTAGCGCCACAATTGTCAAAAAATGATATGCTCACTTCTAAAATTTATTTTTATTGCATGTCAGGTAAAGTAAAATTAAAATCACTTTAAATATTAACATCTTTTAGTGGTAAAAAATACATATAAATAAAGTATATTAAATTTTTTAAAAAAATTGGCTTCATGCATTATATTAGCGAGTAAATAGTAGGGACAACACGTGTCAAATGTGAAGAAATTTGTTGCACTTAACATATGTACAGTTATTGAATTTTTATTTTTTTTTTATTTTTTTTTTGAAGCCAAGTATTTTAAGTTTACTTCACCTTAGACCACCTTAAATCATTTTCATTGGTGAATCAAAGTATCTTAGATAACCAGTAATAACCACTACTACGCATGCCAAACGCACATTGTATTCGTGTTCAGTGCAATCAAACAAATTTATAATCCAACTATGGGTGCCAATTTTCGACTCGATCCAAAAGGGTCAACCTGATCCAAACCAAATTCGATGACTGAATTGGAAAAATATTACTCCGTCCCGAATAATTTTAGTTTATTGCATTTACTTTGAAATTTAGTACTAATTAAGATTTATTATGTACCAAATAATTTAATCAAGATTTGGTTGCACAAACAAATAAATAGAAGTTGGAAGGATCAGGTCGGATCAATTGTCAGACCTGAATAACAATAATAATAAAATTATGTCGACCGATCGAAATCCTATTTGATCTTACCATTGACAAACCTAATTCCAACTAAAATGGATTAAACTACATATGTATCAGTCTCATTGACAATCCTAATTACCGATAGATGAACAATCCTCAAATTAAACTAAATTATTCACCCTATCTATCTAACTATTTTTTTTTTTCTAGAAGTGTCAACATGGATCCCAAACCATTCGCCACATGAAACAGAAAACTGTGAATTGATATAGAAAAGTTAAACAAAAAAAATTGGTGCTTTACCTGTAAACGAAAGCAGATGGGAAACACCTCAAAACGAATTCTCCTATGTCTATAGCCAGGGGTGCAAAGGAAAAAGGAGAAAAGCTCCCCAATATCTGTTTATAGAAAAAAATTTGAAGTAAGAAACAGACAAGAACTAAACAAGGCAATCAAAGCGGGGCCTAAACCACCGTCTACGGCGCTACACCACGTCTGAGCGCATTTCAGCACACATCTTAAAGAAACGGAGCTGCTCTGCCACCGTCCGATCTACGCTTTCTGGGACCTCAATCCAGCAAAGTGACGAAGTACTGTTCTTCTCTTTTCCTTCCCTTTCCCTTTTTTCTTCTCATTTTGTGATCGAGACCCACTCAGGTGGCGTCCAAATGTTTTAATTTTGCTTAAGTTGTTTTAAATTAAGTGCGTCTTTTAGATAGACACTTGACTGTCTAAGTGTCTATCCATCTTCTCAATAAAAAACAAAAATTTATCTATTTAACTGATTTTTTTTCTTCTCTCAATTAATTCTCGAAATACACTATTTTTTGTTGCATGCAAATGCAGTTAACAGTTTGGTAGACAACAAAACAATGTGGCTACATGCAACCAGTTTTAAATTTAGAAATAAGTTTAATTTTGTGGAATGTTTTGAGCTAGAAGTCTTTGAAAAGTTATATAGAGACGAGGATAGGGTTCATCAGGGCAAAAAAAAAAAAAAGGTAAAGCTAGAAAAGAGGACACCAGGTTAAAACTGCCAAGTGTCTAGTCTACTTTTAACTTTTCTTACCGACCCCTCAATGTTGCCGAAAAAATTATAACTAACTTTAATTAATTTAGAAATTATAAAATAATCCGTTTTTAATTAATTTTTTAAAAATGACTGCGCAGTTTCGGAATCTCAGATTCCGAAACTAATTCTGCTTAGTTTCGGAATCTCAAATTCCGAAACTAGCTAGTTTCGGAATCTGAGTTTCCGAAACTAGCTAGTTTCGGAATCTGAGATTCCGAAACTAAAAATTCGCAAACTTTACAAGGTTCCCAACTTCCCATAAAGCGAAGGTCTCACTTTTATTGGCTGCTTTAGGCTCAATGTTTGTGCTCGCTAACCTCCAAAACTCAAAAAGTAACCCGGCTTTTAAGGTGCATGTGATCCCAGATGATGCATGGAAGTCGATTGTGTGGAGTAATGATTTCATAATACAGGGGAGTAGAAGTTAATGCCATCTTGTTCAATGAAAAAAAAAATTATTAACAACACTATTCTTGTTCAATAAAAAAAGTTAAAAATTATCAGCAACACAATTAATTCGGCAATTTCTATAATTTTATTATATATTAAGATGAAATAATTTTAGAAATGGAAACTTTATAGACATTTTGGTAATATATTTGATAATTTGTGGATCAAATTTCATTCCAGTTTTTTTTTTTTTTTGGTTGTCTGATCAAAAGGGGAAAAACATAAGTTGTTGTAATTTTCGACTCGATAAATAATAAATTTATATCAAATTTTATCGATTTTCAGTGGTTCTATTTTGTTCGCTATTTTTTTTTCTTTTTGTTTTGTTTTGATAAAGAATAGAGTCTGACCTTTCACTTTTGAAATTAAATATATATAAGTGATCTCAAGTAGAGTTTCGAACCATGACTACTATCTAAATGTGGTGTCCTTTATCACTGAATCAACAATTAATTCTAATTCGATATTTAAAGCTGACTAGTATTATTGTTATATTGACTTTTGTTTTTTGCAGATGTACGTTATAATTATTACAAGGATAATTTTATGATGGACATAAATTTCAAGTTGAACTTGATTCCGAATTATTCATCTCTATTTAAAATTTAAAACGACCGATCTAATTTTAAACTCGGTTGCAAAATTTAATCCACAATAAAATTTGCCTTGTTATAATAGAGTGAATATTGATTACATATGATATTATGTCTCTTCCTATTTGAATTTTATAGGAAAACAATTATTAATAATGAAATACGCCGCAAATTCTGTAGTGACCATTTCTTGTCGATAAATTGCTATGAGCTGTTGAGCATTTCCCAAGTTTTTATGATATTGACAAAAATATAAGTTGAACTAAACTTTATTTTAATAATAATTATGTTTATCTTAACAGTTAGCATAATTATATAAGCTAAAGCATATTGATAGCCTTATTAGTAGTTCAATAGCTTCATTTGCATGAAAAACAACAAAAATATACACCAATTACCTTCTGTCGTAAAAATAAAAGTGTAATTAAAAGTGCCTAAAAAGAAATAGTACAAAGTATACCTGCAACATTCACATCATACATATGAAAATCGATAAAATTTGATATAAAATTTGATCAGACAACCAAAAAAAAAAAATGGAATGGAATTTTGATCCACAAATTATCAAATATATTACCAAAATGTCTATAAAGTTTTCCATTTCTAAAATTATTTCATCTTAATATATAATAAAATTATAGAAATTGCCGAATTAATTGTGTTGCTGATAATTTTTAACTTTTTTATTGAACAAGAATAGTGTTGTTAATAATTTTTTTTTTTCATTGAACAAGATGGCATTAACTTCTACTCCCTGTATTATGAAATCATTACTCCACACAATCGACTTCCATGCATCATCTGGGATCACATGCACCTTAAAAGCCAGGTTACTTTTTGAGTTTTGGAGGTTAGCGAGCACAAACATTGAGCCTAAAGCAGCCAATAAAAAGCCAATAAAAGTGAGACCTTCGCTTTATGGGAAGTTGGGAACCTCGTAAAGTTTGCGAATTTTTAGTTTCGGAATCTCAGATTCCGAAACTAGCTAGTTTCGGAAACTCAGATTCCGAAACTAGCTAGTTTCGGAATTTGAGAGTCCGAAACTAAGCAGAATTAGTTTCGGAATCTGAGATTCCGAAACTGCGCAGTCATTTTAAAAAATTAATTAAAAATGGATTATTTTATAATTTCTAAATTAATTAAAGTTAGTTATAATTTTTTCGGTCAATGTTGAGTAGGAGTAAAAACATTAACCGAAAAAATTATAATTAATCTTAATTAATTAAGAAATTTTAAAATAATCAACTTTTAATCAAAAATTTAAAAATGATTGCGCAGTTTCGGAATCTGAGATTCCGAAACTAACTAGTTTCGGAATTCTGAAATTCGAAACTAATAATTCGGCAAAAAAAATGCTAGTTTCGGATTCCTGGAATCCGAAACTAATAATTCGGAAAAAAAAATGCGACAAAGTTTTGTTTTGTCGTTGTTTTATTTTTATTTTACACTTTTTCATTGTAGTCCTCATAAGTTTTATTATTACAAAATATATATTGAATGATACAAATTAAATATAATTTGAACATCTATTATAAAAAAATTAAGTATATAAGTGATTTATACATGTTATATATATATTACTGTATACGTGTATAACACTTATTTGTACATATATATTATGCATCATATGTATTATAATTTTATAAATATTAATCTTTAATATAAGTAATAATATAATTTGGATCAATTTATAAAAATAAGAACTCTAGGGTCATCGGCGAAAAAAGTGAATGTATTTTTATTGGATTTATTCGCCGATGACCCTAACTTTATTATTTTTACAAAATAGTCCAACTATGTAAATAATTTCATTCATACTTAATTTTATAAATGTATTTAATTTATATTATACTTGATTAATACATTTGTCATGAGGTATAACTTAGTTAATCAAGAGGTACCGATAAGTCTTTTATTTTATTGAAGAGGTACCGAAAAGAAAAAAAAGACTTATCAAAATGAATTATTGGAACTTGCTTATTAACTTGGTCCTTTTTATGAATTTTTTAAGAAACAAGATGGCCTTTATTCTCCTGTCAGTATACAGAAACTGTGAATAATTTTTTTGACAAGTCTCCTCGCACTATAAGACCATTCGTTTTTTTTTTGTGAAGAGAGAATTCAAAACCCTTCTTTTTTTTTACCAAAATCCTAATTAAAACTTCTACAATTGTATTTTAAACATGTCTTGCTTTAACCAACAATGTCGGACATGATTATATAAACTTTTAAACTAGATGTTAAAGCTCAACTTCAAAAACTTATAAGTTTTACAATTTGAAGGGTCTCTTGATAAAGATGTCATTTGCTCGGCCAATATTTTTAGATATGAAACGTCCTTGGAATCTAATCAGATTTTATATATAAATGACATATTTAAGTTTTGTTTTCTAAGTAAAAAGTAAGGCATGAAAGCTTTGCCTCAATTTTATCCGAATGGAGATAGTAGAGTTTTTTTAAATATTAAATATAATAATAAAGCTTTTTGATTAAGTACTAGTACCTTTCAATAATAGTTATTTTTTTTTCGAATAAAAATGGGGGTCAAAAGTCTTCATCTTTTCATTAAAAATAATTCAATAATAGTTAATTATATGAGTTCATCGGAGTAAAACATAAGCAAATTATTCAGCTTGATGATGTTCTTCTAATAAGAAGTGACGTAGGGAATAACCAAAATAATTCCTATTGCTAAAAAGGAAAAACCGATAAATAAAAATAGTGTTTTGTATTCTGAATTTTCTCTGAAACATTCATCTCGTCTTTTTTTTTTTAAAAAAAAAAAGGTTGGTTCAGTTCAAACTTCAAAACTAGAAAAATATATAATTTTCAAAGTATTAAAATCTTTCTACAAAAACTAATTAATGGCAGACAAATTCCAGTAAGACCAACTCACTTTATCATGCCTATTTGACGAGGTTGCCTTTACAATTTGAGGAAAATAAAAATTATTGCTAATGTCTCAAGTTTTGTATAATAACTTCGAATCATACACATCAATCAGAATCCGTAACCCAAAGTTATGTCTAAAATGCTGACTATGTTGTCGATGTGAGACAATGAGATACAATGAAAATCCCGGTTAAATGACCTCTCAGTTAGGCCAATGATAAACAGTGAATAAAATACGTTTGACTTGGTCCAAAGTAGGGATTGACATGTCCGATGTCCCACAGTCCCAGGCTTGATATTTTGATGATGTTCGGTGCTATCACAATCAAAAAGAAAATTCGCCTCTTAAAATGGTAACCTTCAATTTGTGAATATTTCGAACAAACTATTTGGTAACTAGAATGATTCGCAAGTTGCCCTTAAAATATTTTTTGTGCAAATGAATAATTTTGAAATGTCAAGTTACCATTCAATATTTTTTTGTACGATTGAATTATTTTTAAGTTTGTGTACTCTGAAAAAGTATGTAATATTGTTGTATAATTCGGATTTGTTTCCATTTTGATAAAGAACAAATCAAATTAAATGGTAGTAAAATTCTATTAGTTTAAGACGTGTATTACATATTTGTATAACATTATGAAAAAAGAATGATATATACACACTTGACCCCACCGATAGAATTCTTTATTTTCACTCTTGATTAACTAAGTTATACCTCATGACAAATGTATTAATCAAGTATAATATAAATTAAATACATTTATAAAATTAAGTATGAATGAAATTATTTACATAGTTGGACTATTTTGTAAAAATAATAAAGTTAGGGTCATCGGCGAATAAATCCAATAAAAATACATTCACTTTTCTCGCCGATGACCCTAGAGTTCTTATTTTTATAAATTGATCCAAATTATATTATTACTAATATTAAAGATTAATATTTATAAAATTATAATACATATGATGCATAATATATATGTACAAATAAGTGTTATACACGTATACAATAATATATATATAACATGTATAAATCACTTATATACTTAATTTTTTTATAATAGATGTTCAAATTATATTTAATTTGTATCATTCAATATATATTTTGTAATAATAAAACTTATGAGGACTACAATGAAAAAGTGTAAAATAAAAATCAGACAACGACAAAACAAAACTTTGTCGCATTTTTTTTTGCAGAATTATTAGTTTCGGATTCCAGGAATCCGAAACTAGCATTTTTTTTGCCGAATTATTAGTTTCGAATTTCAGAATTCCGAAACTAGCTAGTTTCGGAATCTCAGATTCCGAAACTAGCTAGTTTCGAAATTTGAGATTCTGAAACTAAGCAGAATTAGTTTCGGAATCCCAGATTCCGAAACTGCGCAGTCATTTTTAAATTTTTGATTAAAAAGTGATTATTTTAAAATTTCTTAATTAATTAAGATTAATTATAATTTTTTCGGAAACATTAAACATAACCTTTTACTACATTTAAGCCTTTGGGCCTTAGCTTTGAATAAAAGGCCCAAACTAAACCAATCAGATGCTCGCTTGTACAACGTGGATGCAGTTTAGCTGCGACAGGTGTGCATAGATAGTCACGAGCCAAAGCTTTGTATTAAGACTCTCCTAGATCTCACTTTATAATTTCCATTTCTAGCTGGCTTGGCTTTCAAGCCATGCATGCTTTGTTTCCAAAGCAAGGGATAAAGCTTTGATTGTATGCCACTGTAGAAGCCTGTGGAGAGAACCAATTATATCATGGCCAGTAAGCGCATGCTTAAGTGGTAAGTGTACTCTTCTTTGATGCATATAACCTATCAATACTTGTATATATATCTAAGTTGATTGCAAGTCAATTGCAAGTTTAACATGCTTCTCTGATCAATATATAGTTGCAAAGGTGTGTTGTCTTGTTGCTCCGGCCCTCTGCCTGACATGGCTCCTATTGGTGTCAGAATAAAAGTCTTGGATCGATATGTAGGTGCAACTTTTGTTTTGGTTATTAAATCCTTCCATTATTTTTATGTTGTATTCTTCTGTTGCAATAGATGGTTTTTTATTATTATCAATAATAAAATTTTAAATTTGTGTCAGGTTGTCATAGATAATGGGATAATCCAACTCACACTTTCAAATCCTGATGGGATTGTAACTGGGGTTCAGTACAATGGTGTGGATAATCTGATGGAGATCCTCAACAAAGAGGACAACAGAGGGTACAATATTCTTTTAGTTATTTATTTGATTGCAAAGTCATTATTGAATTTCGTGATAAGGATTTAGGAACTAAATTAGTAATTAAACTCGAATTTCGAGGTCCATCATGCTGTTCTAGTTATTAGCTTACTTGGAGTAATGTGCATGTGCATTGCTTAATGTGTAGGTACTGGGACATTGTATGGAACGACCAAGACCATTCTGGTGTATTTGACGTGTAAGCACACTAATATAAATTTTGTTGCACATATTTCTTCTTTGGATTTAGGTGTGAAAATGCTAACTGGGTACAATTTTTATAGTATAAAAGGAACAAATTTCAGAATAGTTGCACAAGATGATGATCATGTGGAAGTATCATTCACAAGGATGTGGGACCCATCTCTTCAAGGCAAACTAGTTCCTTTGAACATCGACAAAAGGTACACAATTAAACTTAATCGTATAATCCAATTTTGCTTGATTTCTCAGTTTACTACAACTTAATGGATGTTGTTGCTTATTTAAAAAACCTGAAGGTTTATAGTTGTCAGAGGTAGCTCCGGTTTTTATACTTATGGAATATATGAACATTTAGAAGGATGGCCAGACTTCAGTATAGGGGAGACTAGAGTTGCTTTCAAGCTTAGGAAAGACAAGTAAGAATATATTTTCATCCTTCTCATTTGTTAAGAATTTTCATTTCATCTACAGAGTTTGTAAAATTTCTGTTTTGAACTAAAAAGGTGATTGCCAATATTAGGTTCACGGTTTTATTTAAATATGATATTATATGGAAAAGGTTTTTTTAATTTTCATCTAATTGTAGATTTCAGTACATGGCTATGGCTGACAATAGGCAAAGAGTGATGCCTATGCCAGATGACAGATTACCTGGAAGATGTCAACAATTAGCATATCCTGAGGCTGTTCTGCTAACAAACCCAATCAATCCATATCTTAGAGGAGAGGTAATATAATACATGTTAGCAGTCAATATTTTCATGATCACATTTGACTTTAGATTACTTTTCGTAAGTTCGGAATAATTTTAGAATGGTTATGCAAGGTGGATGACAAGTACCAGTACTCGTGTGATGACAAGGACAATAAGGTGCATGGGTGGATAAGTTTTGATCCACCAATTGGCTTTTGGCAGATCACACCTAGTGACGAGTTCCGTACCGGTGGTCCCCTCAAGCAGAATTTGACCTCCCATGTGGGCCCCACCACTCTAGCAGTAAGTCCCTTGCATCAACAGCACCTGGTAACATAAGAAACTCCCTCTTGATTGATAAGCATAATCTAATTGGGAAGTACTACAGTAAAAATCCATCTTAAAAGCCTTCATATACAAAAGCAAAGGTACAATTCCCAAAAACTGAAAAAATAATAATAACAAGAAACAAATCTTAATAACATAAAGAGAAAAGAACATTTTTGACTAAAGTTTTAAGTCTATTTGGTTGGCTTGATCAAATTTTAGATGTTCATGAGTGCTCACTATGCTGGAGATGACCTTTCGCCGAAGTTTATAAATGGAGAGTACTGGAAGAAAGTTTTTGGACCTGTATTTATGTATTGTAATTCATCTTGCGATGGGTCTGACCCAACTCTCCTATGGGAAGATGCCAAAGTTCAGGTTGTAGTTTTATGGTTATGATATTTAAAATATATGTGCATGTATATGCAATAATAACATACGTGAATTGAAAATAAAACTCTTTTTCCAAATTTATTCAGACGGTAATTGAAATAGAGAGCTGGCCATACAGTTTCCCGGCTTCTGAGGATTTTGAGAAATGTTGGCAAAGAGGATCTGTTAGTGGCCGCCTACTCATTCGAGATAGGTAATACTCTATAAAGATCATACAAGCTCCTTTTTCATTTTTTTATTTTCATCTTCATTTGGAAAAGCTAGGTACGTATACTTGGGGCATCAGGCATATAAATTATTTATATTGTTCCCATCTCATCTGTACTCCATTTTTATATTTATAGGTATGTTAATGACACGGATATATCAGCAAGTCAAGCTTATGTTGGTTTAGCCTTACCAGGCGAAACTGGATCGTGGCAAAGAGAATGCAAGGTTGAGAGGCTTTAACGACTCATTTACGTCCTATTTAATATTTTATGTTGCACATTCTATGTAGTAATATCATTCTTCTTCCGTAGGGATATCAATTTTGGAGTCAAGCTGATGAATTTGGTAACTTCTATATAAGCAATGTACGAACTGGCAATTATAATCTTTATGCATGGGTACCTGGTTTTATTGGGGATTACAAGCTCGAGACAACAATAACCATCTCATCCGGTTTGTCTCTAATTAACAGAATTTCACATTTCATATTTCCACTCCAGGAGTTGTTATTTGTTGTACTTCCCTTGCTAATTTATGCAGGTCGTCTTTCAAAGGTAGAAAATTTTTGTTTTCATAAGTTATTATCGATTTCACTTTGAAGGTACAAGTTAAGTTTGTATGCCTTAAGCATATTATATTTATTTGTTTTACTATCTATTGAAGGTGACGATATTAATGTCGGCCCGCTTGTATATAAACCACCAAGAGATGGGCCCACTTTGTGGGATATAGGGATCCCGGACCGCTCAGCTGCTGAGTTTTACATTCCTGACCCTAATCCTAACTATGTCAACCGGCTTTACATCAATCATCCTGACAAGTAATGTTTTTTCAGGATTGACTTCTATTTTTTTATAATTCAAAACATTAAGCTGTGATAATCTTTGGTGTTTCCATTTGTACAGATTTAGGCAGTATGGTCTATGGGAGAGATACGCAGAAATTTATCCTGACTCTGACCTTATTTACACAATTGGTGAAAGTGATTATACTAGAGATTGGTTTTTTGCTCATGTTACCAGGTAATTCTTAGGAAGTTCAAATAATTATAAACGTTTACCTTAGAAATTCTTTGTAAATACCATTGATAAATAAGGAGCATTGCCATTGTATGTTTCATCTGCAGAAAGAGCGATGATAACTCCTATAAAGCAGCCACATGGCAAATTAAGTTTCAACTCGACAATGTTCGTCAAAATGCCATTTATAAGCTGAGAGTAGCACTTGCAGCTGCTGCTCTTTCTGAATTGCAGGTATAATTTGTCAAAATCAAACTTATTTTAGGTTCTTGTATTCAAAGTGAGACCAGGTTTTGTCAAAAAGGAGAATCTAACGTCAGCAAAATGGCAAATTAGTAGTATAATGAAAACAGAAAGAATAGTCAAAATATTCTCATTTTTATTGGTAATTAGGTGCGGTTCAATGATGCAACGCTGAATCGGCCTCATTTTACTACGGGACTAATTGGTCGGGACAATGCAATTGCCAGACATGGAATCCATGGACTATACTGGCTATATAATATCGATGTCCAAAGTGGTTGGCTTTTGCAAGGAGAGAACATAATATATCTCACACAGAATAGAACTGTAAGCCCTTTTCAAGGCATCATGTATGATTATATTCGCATGGAGGGGCCTCCTGCATCAGCTTAGCATCAGTAAGTTAGAGAGTTCTTTATTTATGTATGGATACCATGTCTGTACCACACTTCTTAGTTGTATGATTTCTTAACCCGAGATTATTAACAAATATTAGGTGCACGATATATCATGTGATATCTTAATTAAGAAGCAGTAAGAAATCATATTTTCTTGACTAGGAATATTCAATAATAGATGCAGTAGTGCTATTAAAGTACGGAATGCAACTTTGGAGTTCTCATTGTTGGTATCTTTAGCATTGAATGATGCAAGAATTGGTACGGCCGGTGTTAGAATATTCAACAAGCTACTAGAATACTCTTAGGGGTGGGCACGGTATACCGCGAATACGCGAAACCGTTCCGTTCCGTCCAAACGGAACATATTACGGAACAAAATTTCATTCCGTTTCGCAAACAGAACGGTTAACGGAATGCGTTTCGTTATTCGTTCGAGTGAAATACAGTGTAAAAATAGCCATTCCGCCACGTTCCGTTGAAACGGAACGAATAACGAATCGTTCCAGTCATACCGTTCACTGAAACGGAACGGAAAACGGAACGACCCATTCCGTTTCCGTTTTCAACGTTGCCCAGGTCTAAATACTCTAACATAATTTTTGTAGTGATTCATTGCTTTTTGAAAATGTATTTTGACTTTTCAAGTGGCAAGTGGATCCAACAGTTGTTGGTGACAAAGTCCGGTATGAACTGGTGTGGGCAATTTGTGGGGAAGCTTTACAGAGAAATTAAATACTTTGGTCAGTCTCGTAGAGTAGACGCAAAAATAACTTAATGGGTTTAATTACTTAAACAAATCAGAAGTAATTATATGGCTTTCAAGTGGAATATTATGCAACTCCATTTAGGAAACAAACCTCAGTGAAAGTAAGAGATAGGAATCGCACTTGCGTTTGGAACTAAAGTGTTTTGATCAGTGGTATCAAATCATAATACTCTTTTGGTGGAGTTCTTATCTTTTTCCTTTTTTAACAAGTACTATGACCGATGTCTTGGTTGCTTTTGGATTCGGTATGTAATTCAAATTTTTGGCTTTTTTTGGGTCAGGATAGTCAAGCTGGTGATGATAAGATGGATATGAAAATACAAAATATACAACACTTTTTGGATAACAAAACAAAGCTCAAATTGTGTGAAAATCTTATCCGTATCATACAATATACAGCTACAGAGCATTTCCATTAATTTGGTTTTATCTGGTCAAGCTTGATCAGATTTATATAGAAAATATTGGCATAATTAGTACCATATATAAACGATGAAAAGCAATATTTGCTTATTTTCTTTCTAAAACACTTTATACACCTGAATTAATGAAGATGTATATATAAGGTATGTAATAACATGAACGTTTTCTTCTCTAGAATGTACCAACATGTTAGAAGCAGAGAAGGTGAAACAAAGAAATATTATCCTTTATAGAAAATTAAAGTTATATTTTGAGTATGACGACAAAATTTATCAGTAAATTATGAAGAAGGCATGAAATACATTAAACATTGAATCTGTTTTCCTCATGAAGATTAGAGACTCTTTTAGGTAAAGCATTATCCCTCTTATCTTTTGGGATCCACCACTATGTCTAATGTCTTGATGTTTTGACATTTAGTAACTCAAATTCTTAGACTCAAATATTACGTAATGCAGATAGATATGATCTATATAATACTTTTCAATTCAATGGTAAAAACTTACAACATTTCAACTTTATTTAACTGGCATCAAGAGCTTGTAAAAATTTATTGATGTGGACAATTTGTGGATATTGATTTCTCAAGTTCTTTGTTTTCATCAAATCAACGTTGAAATACCATAAATATTTTATGAATGTACAGAAAAAATTAATATCAAAATTGCATCTAATGTCTTATTTTTTATTTGATTCCAATTTTTTTAGTTATTAAGAATTTTAAAAGTTATCATATCACATAGACATAAAAATAAAAGTATTTAAACTTTTTCTACATTGTATTTAATTTCATGCTTGTGCTAATTATGGGTATAATTAATCAATCTTCCGGCTGAGGAGTTTCGAGAGTAGCCATTTCTCATGTATATCTACGTGACAGTGTGATTTATCATGACAATATGAGCCGACTAGCCTACAACAGACAAAGTAAGAATTTTGCTATGTGTTCCCCTGAAGTGTTGCTCCAAAGGAACAAACCAGCTTTTTTTTGTTCATTTTTTGTGGTATTTCTCATCTTAGCTACTATTTGTCAAAGTAGTTTCCCCCGAAATATTTAATTTTTTTCCCTGTAGAAAGCAATAAATAAGTACTTGGCTTTTATAATTGCTATTGGAATAAGATCTCTCAAGTGGACGAATGGACTAATATAAATTGAATAAATATATATCAATTCCTGAAGATAATAAAAAGTTATATTTATACATTTTTGTTACATATAATTAATGCATGGAGATCTTAATTTCTTTTATTTTAAATCTAACTACTCTTTGGTCTATTTATTTAAATCTCTTATATTCTTAGTTTCTGAAGGAAATAAATATGTTCTAACGAAGAAATATTTGAGTCATTGATTATTTGCATTAGAATTCTTATTCATAATAAAGAGTTATTGTATAACCAAGGTTTGCCTTAAATAGGGCATACTTTTAAGTGTCGAACTTATGAAATAGGAACTTATTTGTTTGTTTCTTACCTTCATTTGGTCCTATGTACAAATAAGTGTTGACGTCCTTTTAGACTCAAAATTATGAAACAAGAATTAATATTGTTTCTTCTCTTACCTTCAACTGTGCAAAGAAATGGAGTATCTTAAAAAATATATATATCTCAAACATCTAGTTTGAACTATCCAATTAGGCTAGTCATCCCAGCAGAATTTTATTGAAAATATAACTTTCGCAGGAGTTGGACAAAATTTTCGTCATTTGAGTATTAATGTTTAAATTTCTCATCTGTACAACCTCTTTTTGAAGTTGAGGGGCTTATATAATTAGTGCAACTAAATATTATGAAATTTAAACCTCGGTAAAGAGTTTCTGTTTTTACCATAATGTACTTAAGTTGCATTGTCAAACAAATTACTATTCTGTAAATTGTTCTAAATTTGAATTTGAGAAGACATAGTGACCCAACTAAATCAAAATCACAGTTATATTGTTATGGAAGAGATAACTGAAGTGAAGAGTATATGTATGGTATAATTATTATTACAAGGCTCCACTAAAACTAAAGCACACTCTAATTACTTTCACTCAAACAGAGAGGTTGCAACTTGCGATTAACTTCGCTCTGAAATCTGAATAGATCGATCCAACTATCAGAAGTGCTTTAACCAAAAAATCCGAGAACCAAGGAACGGGACCACTTTTCCATTTAGCAATGTATGCCATGAAAAATAGGTAGCACATGAAACCCTTTGGAGAGTACAAATTTACTACCACTTGCATAATGTGCATCTTATGCCGTCATAAATTTTGTACCCGACAAACTTTCCTGCTTGAGATTCCTTTGTACCAAAATTGTTGGAGACATTTAACAAAAGTAACGTCAAAAATGTTATTTATTGGAGTCATGGTCTTGGGGAACAAAATTCCAAAGATGCACGGTCCCACTTCTATTGGTGGAATTGGTGACGGAATCATACAAAATAATATATTGACATAGTGCAGGCGCTGATTCTCTCAATAGTGACACCTGACAAGGCAACCAAACCAACAACATTTTCATTTTCTTTTTGCCGATGGATGTCACCATGAAAGTGATGTCCTTGTTAAAAAAAAAAAAAACAGAGAGAGAAAAATCTATTGTGGTTGGGAGATGACATAAAAGAGGGCAGCATGAGACATTTTCGTGTCTCCACTTTCAAAAAAACTTTAAAATTCAAATAATAGAATTGTACTTACATGTGATTTTTTATTTTTACTATATACATACATGTTAAATTTTGTTAATTAAGTTTAATTTTAATTCTACGTGTAATAAATGATTTGTAAATGTCAAATGATGTTAAACTATTCAAATCTTATATTTATTATTATCAACAAATTAAAAAAATAAAGATATGGCAAATAATATCATTTGAACTTTTCTTTGTATTGAAATAGGGAGGTAGGCTCCCCGTCGTCAAACTATATATAAAATTATAAATGTGTCACTACAATTAACTTGTATATTCAGAATCTGAGCGAATATTAATTAGCCTATCAGACTATTATAACTCTTAGAGGAGCTCCATTCAATAGGAAAAGGAGAATATAATCAGCATTGTCCCATTTTATTGGTCCGGAGAGGATATAGCATAAAAGACAAAAAAAAGGAAAAAAAATAAAAGAAAATATATCTCGTACTCTTCCTTTTTAAGAAGATGGTTAATACCAAGTACCAACATAGCAAGTATATCCAATGAAAAGCAAATGAACTCCTCGTTGTATTTGGACCGAAGATGTCACACTCTCGCCAGTACAACCTCGGAAAAAGTCTCCTTTTAAACACAGATCAAACAAGCTTTATTATTATTTAATTATTTTTTATTAGTATCACACAAGCTTTTTCTTCCACTTTATGTAAAATCTCCAACTGTGTCACCTGCTTCCATGTACATAAACAGGGTCAAATATCATATATATAGTAACTCTCCATTTTATTAAAAATCCAATTGCAAGCTAAGGGACAACCGAATTTTAATAAATGATGTGACATTAATGGTTAACTTTTGCTCTGGAATATACAGATAAGAAAACAGATATTTGACGTTTTGTTAATGAATTGATTTGCAATTTTATATTCTAACAATTAAATGCAAGCAAAGATCAAGCATCTACGCGTTCTCATTACTCAATCAGTGGTCCCTTTTTTCTTTTCAATTTCTTGTGAGATTCTAATGCTTGGATGTGAATTCAGTACCCCGAGTATTTTGGGAAGATGCTCCCATCCCATTTAATGCAAAATAGATATTTGAAATGAAGAATCAAAATATTATATTTTTTTAATTTCTAATCAGTGATGTGCATAGGCGTGTCACTATTATGGAACAGAATTACAAGAGGCCTACATAAATAAATATAAAAGAGTGATAAGAGTAATATTAAAGTTTATTGACAAATAATATAGAAATTATAAAAATCACATAATATAAATTATACTCATTACCCATTATATCTTTGATATAATTAAGTACAACAAATATTTTAAATTGAATTATAGTACCTAATTTATCAAGATAACTAAAAATAAGAGAAATTTGTTGAAAACTCTGTCCATACTTTAAAAGAGTTGAAAATTTCTGATTTCACATTCTAATTCATCTCTTCAACTCCATCTAACTGTGCATAATTTACGTAAAGAGTTATAAATTTTTTTTGTTTAAAAACATTTTTTTCTTTTTTTGCGTGAGATTAAAATCCCAAAAATCAACATAAATATGTATTATTCTGACTTTTAAGAAAAATGATTGAGGTTCATTGGCCTAATTTTATTTCAGGTGCATACCTTTTTAAGGTGGAAAATCGTTATAATTCGATAGCCCATAACTCTTTTGGTTTCATAATATAATATTTCCTAATGATGCTGATATTCAGTGATTAGAATCTGCCGTTCAAATTTTGAAAATATAATTTTTAAGTAAAAACACTAACTAATTACTGATTTGTAGAGACACCTTAACAATAACCTCTTAAATATGATTTAAAAGTTCATCATGAAGTAGTATGGAATCCACTTGCGCACCTCATTTAAAAAAAGATGGATCCAAAGATTGTTCATGTCAAAAACCATTTGCCTCAGTTTCATCGTACGGCCATTTTAAATAATGAAAATTCAGAATCGTCGATGTCGTATGTAAATCAGAAACAAACCTAAATAAATACGCTTAGATGTGCCTAGAAGTAGCTTTATTTTATGCACTCTAAAAAGTAATGATCGGTACTTTGTTACGGATGAAATATATTAATAGACTATACTAGGTTGCATTTCTCAACCATCTTCTTTTGATTTTGATAAATTATAAGTCCAAAGTCTTATTTTGCATTACCATATTTGTGCGGATGAAGTGATGATTGATAATTAGTTTGCGATGGCAACCTGAGATGGTACAATATATCATATTCATAGATGAAAAACTATAACTAAATGTCTTTAACGTCCTTATCATTTTCTTTTCTCTTCTCATAGTAATTAATTTCGACAAATAATATTTTACTCTATTACCTATTAACTTTGAGATTATCTGTTGGGGTTAATTTTTTCAGTCTAATTTGAGCTCCAATAAATCATAGCCGTTTATAATTATAAATAAAAAATGTGTATTTCAGTCTATACAAAAAGGGAAAATGATCTACTGCAAAAGTTACAATCGAGTTTTACTAAAGTTTTTTTTTATCTCAATAGTTTGAATTAGAATACATATTATTATTAAGTTTCTAGAAATTTACTCGTAGTTTAAATGGCCGACCAGTCTCAATCAAGCAGATTAAATTTCTCCGATAATATCTGGAATAATAGAAAATTAGGGAAAAATGTTGTAGAAGTACCCTAGCAGAGTCTTGTCCAACTCTACTATCCATAAAAATTAAGAAATGAGAAATTATTTTAGGCAACATGTAATGACTAATGAGATTAAAAACATTTTAAATCATTTTCAGCGCATGGAATCCTTCTCTATATCCACCTACATAATAATTACACAACTGTCGTCTATAAAGTTGACTTTAATAAGGAAGTGCAGATGGTTGGATTCCTCAAAGCAGGTGGTCCCCAGAATGAGAGCGAAAGATTCTAGCATTTAAAAACTCTGGCATGGCAAAAGATGACAAAGAACTAAAATGGCGCAACACAGCTCCAGCTTTAAATTAATCTAAAGTAAATTATATCATATTGGATAAGTTAAGTAGGAAAATGCATGTTGTCATTTTTTTAAAAGAGAAAAGAAAAGTACAGGAAGCTTGCTGATAAAAATAAACTGCATCAACTTTACTGTAGCAACTTATAATATATGAGTTGATAAATTATACCAAGATGGTAGTTCAACAAGGTTGAATTCCAAAAAAAATAAAAATAAAAGAGAAACTTTTTATGAAGCCAAAATTGGAGGAAAGATATTAGTTGTCGCGTAAACTTTTTTAAATAACTTTATTTTTTATATCTTATTCTTTATAGTGTTTACTTTAGTATTTATGGGTTCTTGTATTCTGAAACTACATTTCTGATGTTATTTTCTCTCTATTATAAAAATAATAAAAAATAAAAAAAATACATTTGAGATTTTATGTGTTTCAAAATAGAGATCGTATTAAGAAACTTGAATTGATCTAAAAAAAATTCCAAAATTAAAACTTAATGTCGTATATTTGATCATTTTTTTATTATTTTTGCAATTATTGAAACTGCATTACTGACAGATCAATTTTAAAAACATTCAATTGTAACAATCATATATCAAACTAGAACAATGGGTTCTGAACTTTTAATTAAAAAAAAGGCTATACCTATACTACAAAAAGGATGTCAGCGAATCATCTATGAAAAACGAAAGGTCGGCTGCTTTTTAGCACTTTTGTAGTGCACAAAGCGGCGGCCGTTAACATTTCCCAAAAAAAATTGTATGGTCCCCACGAGCAAAAGTTTACAAGGAAAATGCCAACAGGTCCCTCTGTTCCATCAGGATTCCAAGTATTGTAAGTGTTGATGCTTTGTTAAATGGAATATATGGTCTGGGTTAAGTAAGAACTAAGAAACCAACTCTCAATATTTCTTTTGTGGCTCAAGCGTAATAACCCAATACCACCACTCAGCTCATAGAGAAGGAGACTTGGCTCACAGGAAGGAGAACAAAAGTGGTTTTCCACTCAATTTTTCTGTTTTTGGGTTCTTTTCAAAAGACTTGGGATTTAATTGAGAGAGTTATCAGGAAAGAGACAGAGCCTTCCACGAAAAGGAAAAATTATTCTACAAAAGGTTGCTCTCTCTTTTCTTAGTATCTTTCTTTTCATTGGTTACTGCGTCTTGTTTTGTTTCCATGAAGATATTTCCTTAGTTTTTCAATTTTTCTTAGCTAGATTTATCCGAAAATACAGGTATCATGATTTTTTTTTAATCATTTGTTTTTATGTATCAAGACTTCACTCTTAAGTTTGTTAAAAACATTGGGTATTTTTTTATCTTAGTGTCTGTTTTTGGTGTATAACCTCTCCAAGTCGCATGTTTCTAGTCTGAGGAGGAGTTCATACATTTAGTTAAAAGAAAAAAAGACAAAATTCAAGCTATTAACATTTTTTTTTTCATGTTTAAACACCTCCTGATATCTTTAAATTGAAATAACTCTTTTAAGGTTTATTTGATATGCTCTTTTTTGAATTATTGCTCAGAATTACAATTATAATAAAAAAGAGAAATCTTCTCAGCTATAGTTCAAAATGGTCAATTTGTCACAGATTTGATTTGCAATCTCTAAACTCTGCTGTAATTATGATTTTGAGATAACAGTCATCTTAACCAATTTGGTCATTCTCACTTTTGTACCTTTTACCAGGAACAAATATTGTATCATATCAAGAGTTGTGGGAAAAATGAGAAGAGCCTAGAGGAAAAGTTTTCACATGGAAGATAGCCCCAATCCTGCTGGAATGTCAGTCGGCCTCACTATCTCAGCCAGTACACCCGATTTTGATCTATTAGATCAGCTTCTCTCAGGAGATAACAATTGGTTAGAAGCTTCAACTAGCACCCCCAATTTCACACCATTCTCCCCTTCTTTTCAATCCAATTTCAACAACTCAATAAAGGAGAGATTCAAAGAAGCCTTGAATTTCATCAAAGATGCACCAATTGATTCCAGTTTCCTAGTCCAGTTGTGGGTCCCAGTACAGAGAGGCAATCAACTGTTGCTGACAACCGGTGACCAGCCATACACTCTTGATGAAAACAGTGACAAATTATTGCATTACAGAGATGTTTCAAAATCTTATGAATTTTCGGCAGAGGTGAGTTCTAGCCAATCACTTGGTTTGCCGGGAAGGGTCTTTATTGGGAAACTGCCGGAGTGGACCCCAGATGTCATGTTTTTTAGTACCTATGAGTATCCTCGAGTGATTCACGCAGAAAGACTTGATGTCCACGGATCCATAGCCCTTCCGGTGTTTGAACGAGACAATAGCAGTTGTCTCGGTGTGGTGGAAGTGATTATGACGGCAAAAAAGACAAGTTTTGCCCAAGAGCTTGTTACAATATGCACTGCATTACAGGTAATCAATTGCACAGTAATAATTTAAGTGCTTGGTTATAACTATAATTATTCATTTTATGGATTAGATTTATTGTCCATGCATAAGGTGACAAAGTTATGTATTGTGCACCTACCATGTGATATCTACCAGAGATTGATTTGAAAATACATTTTCTTCCTACCCCAAACAATGACAAATCAAAGGAGTATATATGTATAATCTGCAATAATAACTCGTCATTTGAAACATGTCTGTCTAATTTTTCTTCCTTTTTACACACTCTTAATTACAGGCAGTTGACCTCAGAACCTCTGAAGTCTCAGTTGTTCCCCGCTTAACAGTAAGTATATATTAACAAACTCAAAACAAAGATTCATGACTCTTATTTTTAAGTACTTACTAAAGTATTACCTTTTCCCGCTCTCAGTTCAACAGCAACTCTTTCCAATCAGCTCTGCCAGAAATACTACATGTAATGACCACAGCATGCCACACACACAAGCTTCCACTAGCCCAGACATGGGTCTCATGTTTCCAACAAGGAAAAAGAGGGACCCGCCATACAGATGAAAACTACCACCATTGTATCTCAACCATTGATTCAGCTTGCTATATAAATGACCTCTCAATGCAAGCCTTCCATGCGGCATGCTCAGAGCACCACTTGTTGAAAGGCCAAGGAATGGCAGGAAAGGCATTTACAACAAACCAACCATGTTTTGCTCCTGATATATCCTCGTTTAGTAAATTTGAGTATCCGTTATCTCACCATGCCAGGATGTTTAATTTAAAGGGGGTGGTGGCAATTAGGTTAAGGTGCACTCATACAGGTACAGCTGATTTTGTGTTAGAATTCTTCCTACCAGTTGGTTGTGTGGATATTGAAGAACAGAAGGTTTTGCTCAATTCTTTGTCTACGACAGTGCAAAAGGCTTGTCAGACATTACGGGTTGTAAAAGACAGTGAGATTGAGGAAGAACATATTTTGGAATTGAGTGAGTTACATGATATGATTGAACCAGAAAATGTGGATAGTAGCCAGCTTATGAATGAAGATAAAGAAGAGTTTTTAAATGGTGTTGATTTAAATTTCCAAGGTGAGGTGGCTAGAACAGAGAAGAAACGAACTAAGACAGAGAAGACCATTAGCTTGTCGGTTCTAAGAAAATACTTTGCTGGAAGTTTGAAGGATGCTGCAAAGAGCCTTGGAGGTTAGTGTTAATATATATATATATTAGCTATAAAATAAAACCTTAATTCATTTTCAACTTTTAACTCTTTCAAGAAGAACTTTTCATTTGTGTATTTGAAAAGATACTTATTACACTTCCAATTACTATTGTTAATAAATTTACAAAATGAGAATGCTTGTCAACCTAATACAAGCATAACCGACAGATTGATAATTGCTAATATCAGGAGTCAAATTCACCTTTTGTATTGAACATGCGGTTCCATATTCTATCTGATGTTTCTAATAGATTTTAAATTGAACTATCCATTATCAAAGTGGTCTAAAGACCGTGATCTTTTTTATCCCAAAGTCTTGACTCCTTTTTCTTTATTTTTACAGTTTGTCCTACAACTCTAAAAAGAATATGTAGACAGCATGGCATAACCCGATGGCCATCGCGAAAAATAAAAAAAGTGGACCACTCTCTGAAGAAGCTCCAACTGATCATAGACTCAGTCCATGGTGCTGATCCAGCCATCCAGCTCACCACCTTATACAAAGACCTCACAAAAGCTCCTGCGCCACAGAATAATTCACCAAAAGATAAGAAATCTGCCTCATCTGGCAGCAATAATTCTAGCTCGAGTGGCCCCTCCTCTAATGGCATAACAAAAGAAAATGCTTCTCCGGAGAAAAACAATGGAGTCATTCAAAAAGAAAACATTGAATGTGAACAGAGTACTAGAAAAAGTTCACAAAGGAATGGAGAGTCGTGGATTAGACTAAAGGCCACATGTGGTTCTGAGAATATTCGGCTCCGATTAGATCCAAATTGGGGAGTTAAGGAGCTAAAAGATGAAATTTGTAGCCGGTTTAATGTGCAAAATAGTGATTCTGTGAATTTAAGGTACTTGGATGACGACTTCGAATGGATTCTTTTAACTTGTGATGCCGATTTGAAGGAATGCATACATGTTTATAAATCATCCAAGGCTGGAACAATCAAAATATGCATTCAAACAGAAAGAAAGTCATCCAGAGGTAACTCAGTGTAGGAATGAATTTTTTTTCCTCAAAAGCTGATGTTAGAATAGTTAAGATTTGTTGTAAGAAAAGATTTATTGGGGGATTGGAGCAAGACAATTGTGATGGTTAGAGTAGAAAGGGAAATAGGATCTAGGAAAACTTGGAAATTTTACAGGAGAAATTTCCTTACAAGTTCAAAACACCTCGGGTTTTGTGTAAATCTGTCGAAATTAATTGTGATTATTGTTTTGGAACACAAGTAGAGAGAGTAGCATGGTATAGCGTAGGTGATTGCCTGCAAGCTATATTTGGGTTGTAGAAGAAACACTGAGAATTTGTACTGTTAGATATGGTGCCTGCCTAGGTTGTTCTTGTATATTTATACCAGTCAACTATATTTTTTTTTCTTAGAGTCTCTTGTACACAATTTCTTCTATTCCGTTGTATATTTTATTGTCAAATAGATGATTCAATGTAAGGGGACTCGTCATTCTCTTTATCTAAACCAGATGAAGAAATACCAACAAAATAGTTTGAAAGCCAGCATTGTCTCGGGTATTAATCAAACCTTACCTAGCACTAAAAATCTCGGAAGGAGAATAAATGAAGATGGGAGATGGTATTATATGCAAATGCAACCTTACAAATTACAACACAGTAAAATAAAATATTATGATATTCCTAAGCCGCCCCCTTGTTGAATCCCTTGGAGATGCTCAGATTCATCACCTGACGAACCTTCAATCCTTTTGTTAATTTTTTGGCAAATGTGCCCCTAAGGCAATTCATTCATTCAAAACAGTAGATTTTAAATGTCATATGCACCCTTTTATTCACTGAACATAAGAGAGGTATTGTCCCAATACGTGTTCTCTATTACAGTAGGTTCTAGGCACAAAATAAACAGAAAATAAGGCTTGTTGCGGAGCATCAGAAGTAGATCCAAGACAGTATGATAACATCTCCAATCAATGCCATCTGGTGTGTTATTTGCTTATTCAGAACCTTGCAGAGAAGCTCCCAATCAGAAAAGAATATACAAGCCTCCAGGTCTAGAGAGCTGAATCCAGATCCTCTGGTCGGCAGACCTGCTGGTCGGCGCGATCCGGACCGTCTGATTTAATCTCAACGGCTAAAGGAGCCCCGTGCATTCCACCACTCCCGAAAAAAATTATTGGCCCGAAAAAAATGAACCGTCTGATTTAAAATCGGACGGTTCATATCGCCAAACGACCAGCGGGTCGTTTTTCACCTGCCGACCAGAGGATCCCAGTCCCTAGAGAGCTTACTGCACGGCTGGAGACCTGGAGTTACTTTTTGGGCTCGAGGCGTGCTGTCTTAAGCCCAATGGTAAAATCAAGGTTCGTAACTCGTAAGGCGATTTTCCAGATCAGAACAGACTTTTCCTGGCCCATAAATCTTGGCAATGTGGAACTAACCTGAGTCGAGTCCCATACTCAAATTTTTTTCCTCTGTACAACTATTTTCAACTACAGTTAGCCGACGCCATAATAACATGTTCTTAAATTTACCATTGCTAATTTTGTTTCTTTGGGATCAGTTTGTTCGTTAGAGTATTATAAAAAAATTAAGAATAATAAATGCTAGGGATTATAATGCCCAATTCGTTGTTATATTTTTTTCTTCTACTCAAATAAGATAATAGTCAAAAGCGAGATTAGAAATGGTAATTATGTCAACACCCTTCAGGCCCACCTAACCTATTCGAGACTGGAAATCTGGAACAACTGATCTGAACCGAGCTAATATTAAATATAGACTATATTGGGCTGTGCCCATGACAGGCCGTATCATAGTTGGGCATTAAAGGTTTTTTTTGAGCAAAGGAGTAAAGGACTACATTAGGTTGTAATTTTTTACAATTTTATTGTACCTTGGAAAATCATATACTCTCCTTGAAATGAGGGGAAAAAATGAACGATAATACATGAGCCGACATATCAAAACTAATTTATAATAGGGAAACAAGATCAGGCTTACGAGATAATGTAGATAATGTGGGAATAACTAAGAAATTTGGTGTTATACTGTGGGGTGGGGTGGGGATAGACGAAGACGTAGGACTCGGGAGGATGAGTATGATTATTTAGGTTCAATGGTATTAATTAGACTCCGATTTCATGCAAGTCCAATTAAACTGTCCACTTGTCATTTTAAATGAGATGAAGGTTTATGAATGAAATACACTTTTGGCGGAAAGCTCATCAACCAATTTCTGACTTGTCAAAGAGCTCCTTCATTGCTTAACAATATCCAATATTATTCGGAATTGCTTACCATCATCCTATAGGATTCTATCATCCCCATCATCCCCAGCGACACGTTTAATGCTTTCCATTTTCGGAAAGAATATATCCAGCATCTCATCCCCATAAACGGAAAGTATTAAACGCGTCGCTCTTCTCATCCAGAGTCTACGCTCTTCTTCCCCCATCCCATCTTTCCTTTTCTGTTCACATCTATGCTCTTCTTATCTCAACTCTCTTATGCTAAGTACTGTAGTTGGTTTAGTATATTCCGTAGCAATAGTGTGTGCTTCAATAGTTAGTTTTATATCTTCAATGATAATAGTTTCAACTTCAATAGTTAGCTTAGTAACTTCAACGATAATAATTTCAACTTCAACAATTAGTTTTGAAGTTAATAGACTAACGGTTGAAGGTGAAACTATTACTCTTGAAGTTAATAAGCTAACTATTGAAGTTATTGAGCTAACTATTGAAGTTACTAGGCTAACTATTGAAGTTGAAACCATTATACTTGAAGTTACTAGGCTAACTATTGAAATTACTAGGCTAACTGTTGAAATTACTAGGCTAACTATTGAAGTTACTAAGCTAACTGTTGAAGTTAAAAGTATTACTCTTGAAGTTACTAAGCTAACTATTGAAATTACTAGGCTAACTGTTGAAATTACTAGACTAACTATTGAAGTTACCTAGCTAACTATTGAAGTTGAAACTATTACTCTTGAAGTTACTAAGCTAACTATTGAAGTTACTTAGTATCTTCAACAAAAATAGTTTTAGATTCAGCAACTAGGCTGAGCAGAATGGAAATGGCGCAAGTAAATAGGGAAAGCGCGAAAAAGGGGGAAAGCGCAGACTAAATTGGAAAGGGCGCTAGAATCGCTAGGACTAAAATGAAAAGGGCGCTAGGAATTTCTATTATTAATGAGCGGATGATGGGGATGATGGATCTAGCGGATGATCCTTATCAGGCCTGAATATTATTTCGTCTATTTAGTTAAAGTGTAGTTAGTTAAAGAACAGAGACACGTCAAAAAGGGGAAACAAAGAATGACTCTCATTTAATACACGGACAACGAGCTAAAAAATAATGAAATATATATATCCATGACACGTCTCACTTGTTACGGCAGATTGAGAAAAACAAAAGTTCAAAGTCGTTGTCAAACGGCATTTTTGTAAAAGAAAAGCTTGCTGAAGTGCAGCTGCTTTTAGTGCGAATCGAATCTGTTTTATTCTTTTCTTTTATCTAATTCTTTCGAATTTTTCTTCTAGAATTGTTCTAATAGTCTATCAAAATTTATTTTTTGGGAGGGAGAGAGGCAGAGAGTAGCAAGTTTCATCAGTTGTCCTTACATGGTCCGTGTTTTGGTTTGCAGTTTGCTAAATATGATCACTATTTCACGTCAAAACACAATACACTGACACACTTCCATAATAGAAATTTCAATCTAATTTTATTGAATTTTGTTTTTTTAATAAATACAACTTGCTCATAATAAATTTTCAACATTTTTGTCATTTTCAAAGTTTGAATAGTTTCTAAGGGCTCGTTTGGATGCTTGAAGGAATAGGGAAATAGTGGGAATAGTCACTCTTCTCACTCTTCCCACTCTTCCCAACAACACTTTTCTTTCTATTTTTTCACACTTCCCAACGCTATTCCTAAACTCACCATCCAAACGACCTAGGAATAGCACTCTTCCCACTCTTCCCACTCTTCCTACTCTTCCCACTTTTTCACACTATTCCCACTATTCCCACACCATCCAAACAAGCCCTAACAGTTTGAATAGTTTCAAACTTTGAATAGTTTGAATAGTTTCTAACTCAACCTGATGTGAGTGCACATTAAATATTTGACTGGAACATAAAAAGAGAGATAAGTCGATATTTATGATGCCAACCGTGGAACTTAGAGACTGACGGTAGTGACATTAACTCCAGTAATGAAGATTAAAGTTTAAAATTTGACTATAACGATACTGCCGTGATTTTAATAATAGCATTTAGTTTATTCATTATTTTAATAATAAACATTATTTAAATTTTTTGTAATATATATGTTAAGCGGAGGAGCACTAGTCAGGTGTCGTCAATAATAGACATAAATTTCAATAATATATATGTCAGTGACTAATTAATGGTGGCAGTCTCAGTAATGTTTATTATAAGATAATGAATATATTAAATATTATTATGTAGTGTAGAATTACATCCCACATCTGTAATTTCAGTAAAAAAAAAAAAAAAAAAAAAAAATTTAATATTGAGCTACTTTGACGGTCCCTCAGTTATCAGAAGGGGGGGGGGGGGGGGGGGGGGGGGGGGGGGGGGGGGGGTTAAAAACAATAGTACTTCGCTGACTTCCATGCATTCAATCATTTTCATTTCACTATAAGAATTTCACAAATTATTATCATCTCTAATCATTATGTACATAAACAACTGGTAATCAGAAAAGAAAAATAAACATAAAACACAAATACTTCGCTGACTTGCTTTTAATCATTTCACTCTAAGAATTACGTACAAATAGACAGATCGGATGTAATTCTGTCATCAAATTATTAGAATCTCTAATCATTACGCACATAAAACAATTGTATGTATTGGTAAGTTATAGGTGGTATCTCCAACTAAGCTCTATACCAATATCCAACCAATACTAGCATTTAATATTGCCGCAGTAGACAATCTCTCTCAAATATTTTTACAAATACCTTAGTTGCATCTTCAACTCTTCAACCCAAAGCAAATGGTCTAGTAGCAATAATAAAAGCACTAGACTAATTTTTAAATTGTCAAGGATTCAAATCATGAATTTGTTTAATTTAAAAACATAAAAAATGCCTATAACCTTCCTCTTTGTTAATAATAATAATAAAAAAATCTTCGTCCTAATATAATCACCATACGATGCATTTATATATATGAGAGAAAGAAAAGCTAGGTGGCAACTTAGAAATTAATTAAGAGATTTTAGATGGACGCAATACTAAATATATAAATTGGTCAATTAAAAGAATACAAAGGCCTGCCTCCGGTTAAAAATAAAAGTAATATATGATCAATTTTATTTTGTATATAAGGCTCATAAGAAATAAAAGATGCTACTTTGGTGTTTTGATGGGGAGATAATCGACAATCAATATGTAATTAATCGACAATCAACCTATATAATTTTAGGTACAATAATCTGACGATATGCAATTAATTTGAAGATCACCAATATTGAAATTATTCCAAAATTATGGATGCAGGACAAATTTTCTATATATGGTTGGTGAGTCCTTTTAGCATTTGAACAGTTCAAATTTTTTTTTAATGATATGTAGTAACATAACAACTTTTTATGGAATATAAATTGATGTCAGATATGTACACTTAAGTAGGCAAGATATGCATTATTTCTAAAATTAAATGCATAACCTCATTTTAGTTTTTTTTTTTAGTTCTCATGACATTTATCCCTTTTTCAACTAATGAACGCTTTTACAACTGTTGGTTGGTAAGTTGTTGGTAATGAGTAATGACGTTTAAAAGAGTCATACAATTGATCAGACCAGTTGCACCAGTTGGCATTACTAATAACACAAAAAATCCTAGTTGTTATGTTAACACATAAGAAACGATGCCATTAATTTCAGCGTATGCAAACAAAACAACGACTCCAATATAAAAAATTATATTATTTCAACAAATTACTTGAACATTCATATTAGATTAGATGAAGGTCGCTATCATTGGTACAACTGAAACTAAATAATTAACATAGGAAAACAAATAATATATATATGTATAGATTGATACTTTACTGATGCACAAGAAACATGGGCCTACCTAAGCCAATTTACCCGCTATATCATATCATCTAATCACAAATTTAGACGGCCAGAATCTCCCGGATGGCTATGATTTGACCAAATCACCCTCAGTTCCTTTCTTGATGGTAACATAGAAATGTCTCGTATTGCCTAAAGAAATCTTGATAAGCACGTTTGAACATGACCGCATACAGGTGCAACCAATTATTTTGGATCACTAATCTGTTTGCATGTTTCATGTATTTGTGTAACACTATAAAATCATTATCATTAAAATTTTTAAATAGAGCTCGATAAAATATTCAAAAAAAATAAATACCAATATTATTATAATAAGTATAAATAATTACACAAAAATAATTTTGTAATTAATTAGTGAGATCAACAATGAAACAATACATAACTTTAGGTCCGAAAATATGCTTTCTTAGCAAAATTATATGTGAAATATAAAAAAATATTTTATGAATATATTTAATTTAAAATAACGGGGGACAACAACAAACCCCATTTCTTGAATTCTTGTATGTAACCCGCCACCGTGTATAATTACTTCCCCATCGCTTACGGCGCGCCATTAAACATCATTATCAACAAAGATATTCTACAATAATAATTATTACATTCCCTGTCACAGTAACATCAAAACAAATTAGAAGGGAAGAAAAACACCATATATTCTCTTATCAAGCAATCCTCCCAAATGAAGAGATCTTATTTCTCCAATCTTTTCATGTGTACCGAACCATTAAACGCTTACCTTCATACATACCTCTCCTCTTCTCATTAGCACCATCACCATGGTCAAGTTTAAGATAAAGAACATCTCTATCATTTTGTCCATACTCTCTCTTTTTTGCTTCTTATTTTCCTATTACATCCTCCTCTCATCCACCGGGACCATCAAACCAGAAATCAACCAATCCCGACGACACAAGTCCATCCGTGCCGTGCAAGAAACACACCACCCGATCGATCGACACCACATCATCGCCTCCCACCAGCCTTATGCAATCCTTCTTCCGGACTGGGAGGTTTTCATTCTACTACCGCCACATGCTTTCTCTGCTTATGCACATTCAAAGATGATGTGTCAGTTCCAAAATAATGCCACCTCAGCAGCTTTCTTCAGTGGAATCATCCCCTCATCCGGTCGCACTTCCTTTCGTTGCATCCTACCAAAATCGCTACATCGCATCCGACCTTTCTTATCTCCTCGCCTCATCTCTGCTGACAGATCACCCGATGCATCATCAAACAGCTTAGAAGAATCTCAATTTGATTCTAATTCTGCACCAGAGATGATAAGATGGACCCGGCTAGTATATGATGCAGTTACAACACCTCAAGATGTTATAATCTTTGCCAAGGGATTGAATAAACGATCAGGTACAAACCTTCCAGTTAGTGATGTGGACTGTGTCTATCTCTCTGTGGCTGATGGCCGTGCAGCCACTTATGCAGCCATAAGCTCTGCTCAGGAGGTCTTTCGCTGCCCGCATCCTACTTCAATGGATTTCAATTTCTCGAATAACTCCTCTGTTGTTAGAATTTCCCTTGCAGTCGGCACAAATAAGACTCCAATACCAACTCTAGCCACATACAGTCCGCCACATGAACCAGTGCAAAATACCCAAATGACAAACCAATCAGTAATATGTGCCTGCACCATGGTTTTTAATGTGGCCAAGTTTCTGAGAGAATGGGTCATATACCATGCCAGTATTGGTGTTGAGAAGTTCTTTTTGTATGACAATGGAAGTGAGGATGAATTGGGGCCCACTCTCAGCCAACTATTAGGTGAGGGCTATGATGTATCAACTTATTACTGGCCATGGCCAAAGACTCAGGAGGCCGGGTTCTCTCACTGTGCAGCCGTTAATGAACAAACTTGCCAATGGATGGCTTTCATTGACGTGGATGAATTTGTATTTTCACCGGCATGGGCCACTTCACACCAGACAAACCCTTCCATGCTTGCTTCATTGGTAGAACCCGTAGAGTATAAAGTCGGACAAATTTTTATCGATTGCAATGAGTTTGGGCCGTCAGGTCATAGGACCCACCCAAAAAATGGTGTGACACAGGGTTACACCTGCCGCAGAAAATCCAAGGAGAGGCATAAATCGATAGTTCGGCTTGGAGCCGTGGACCGCAGTCTGGTTAACTCGGTGCACCACTTCAAGCTCAAAGAAGGATTTGAAACGAAGAGACTGCCATCAGTACAGATAAACCATTATAAGTATCAAGCTTGGGAGGAGTTTAGGATGAAGTTCCGGAGACGGGTATCAACCTATGTGGTCGATTGGAAGGATAAGTTGAATCTTAGTTCAAAGGACAGAGCCCCTGGATTAGGTTTCGAGCCGGTTGAACCGGACGATTGGGCTTACAAATTTTGTGAGGCAAATGACACACTGCTCCGAGATGTGACACGGCAATGGTTTGGCACTGAGGAATCTGATCGAAGATTCAAACTGAAATGGGAAAGGACATAGTTTTTCTCTTTGTATATGTATTCTTTTATTCTTTCTTAGATTTTTTTATAACACAGAGAGGGGAAGCCAAAAACATGACAAAGATGCATATACATATGTATATCCTTTTTGTTTTTTAGATAAGTCACGGTCCTATTGATCAGTGTAAATTTCAAATTATATATATATATATTTTTTCCCTCTTGGTTAGTATGATGTCATTGTTTTATGGAGGCGGTCAATTGAGCCCACCAATCATCTGTTTTTCGCTTAAATATATATCACCCCTGGTTTTACAACAATATACAAAAAAATATGTTTAAAATTACTAAACTATGTAGAAGATTTAATCAATACGCTTTCTCTTACTATAATTCACATGCGTGAAGACTATCAAAAAGTAACACGTTGTTGCATATTGATTATTCCAAAGAGTATGAATGAGCATTTTCTCAGATGGTCTTAATATTTTATAACGTTAAATGATCCATGCAATTAGACAGTACTTGATATTATAAAACACATCATCTCCTATAATAGAACCGGCATTTTCTCGGATGCTCTTAAATTAATCAAAAAAATGTTAGAGAATAAGATGGAAGGAATTCCACAACTGTGGCACTACAAAATATTCTCTTTAGCAAGTCAATACTTCTACGAGTCTACGACCCCAGCGCATTTATTTTCCACCTCTACAGCAATGTCAATGTGGAAAAATTAAAGAACAGTAGTACCACATGGGAACCGGATTGTTTAACCAATGTAATGTCAATGTGCAACAGAGACCTGCACTGATGAAAACTAGACTAATTAACGGATTTGCTTAAAATGAAGGATAACAAATTCCATGCTTAAAACATCTTCAATGGAAATGTGTGTCTCTATCATATATAACACAACCTGGAGGTCTGGAGGTTGAGATGTGTATGCCTATCTAGTGCATGGATGTTTTATCTTTGAAGAAAGCCTAGGAATGGAACCTACCAAGTACATTTTGAGTTGTTGATGTTTCAACATACATGAGATGAGAAGTAGGTATGGGACCCCACTGAGCAGCCATTTTACTTGTTTCAAGTCCTGGATTGCTGGGACCATTACCTTTTGCAACTTTAATCAATGTAATCAAAGGAAAAGAAAAAATACCCTGAGAATGGTCCTCAAAATTTTGTACTTAGTTCAATTCAATCCCCTGACGTCGATTTTTTTCCTCCTGAAATAGAGGAGAGTTATCTTTTCCTTATTATGATAACATATGTTCATCCATTTTGAACGAATAGCGGAAACAACCAAAAGACGAAGCAAGAAGTACAATTTGTTTTGGAGTCTGTTTCTTCAAAAAAAAAAATTGTTTTGGAGTATGTACCTCTCATAAAAAACTTTCTTTTTTTTTTAATCGAACTTGATAATTCTAGTCCAGTCAGATTTGATAACACCCCTGAGTATCAACGACTGGTTCCGAGTATTAAAACGATTTAGCTCAATTATTAATGAAAGAAAACAGTCAGGAAAAAAAAATCAAGATTTTTCATTCTTCCGAAAGTTTTCTACCTGTCAATTCCTATTGAATTACCCTAAATTTAAACTGAAAAAAAAAAATGACATATCAGTTGTAACACAATATAGGTCCATTATCAATATTCTACAAAGTCAGCAGAAGCTCAAACAGGACAACAAAACAGGGAATTGCTGTTTAGCCGTTTAGGCATGATACTCTGATACGCACCCTTACGCAATTGACACAAAGAAAGTGAGCAAAGAGCCAACTCAGGCAGAATATTCCAACAAATCACTGTATTAATGCCCCGTATAGTACGTTTGACGTTTCCCATTTGGAAAAATCCCCGAAAAAATTATAAATAACTTTAATTAATTTAGAAATTATAAAATAATCCGTTTTTAATATATTTTTTAACAATGACTTCGCAGTTCCGAAACTAATTCTGCTTAGTTTCGGAATCTGAGATTCCGAAACTAGGAATTGCCTAGCGGGAGTAGCGGAAGCCTCTCTGTCCCTCTCATTTTTATTTTATAATTTATTTATTTTTATAATTTATTTAGTTATATTAGTTTAATAATAGAAAAAATAGGAAAAATATAAAAAAATTATAAAAAATTAGGAAAGAGCATGAACAGGATGACAGAGAGCCTGCCAAGCCTGAAAGGTGGGCACAGACGCATGACGGTGGTCTTCGTTGGGGGCTTATGACCAGTAATGGATCGGAGAGTCTCAACAGTAGATATAAGGCTGAGAGAAGACTCCCAGTTGTTGGATTGGTCGAAGGGACTTGGTATAAAACGGTCTCGTGGTTTAATGAGAGAAAACTCCTATCATTTGAGAGAAATGCAGAAGGAGAGCGATGGCCAAAAACAATTCAAGAAAAGATTTCCAAGCGTACTCTAAAAGCAGGTACCAAATTTAATTACTAATAATTATTATTTACGTTTTATTTTTGAAATAAATTTATAATCATATAAATTCATATTTACAGTGGGAATAAACGTTGTGCCTATTGATCAAATGCGTGGGGAATTCGAAGCTCAAGTGCCCTACGAGAAATCTGAGCCAGGTGTAACATGGAAGTACAAAGTTTTAATCAGACGAGATTACCAACCAACTGATCCTCAACTACCCACCAGGCGTGCCGTATGCCAATGCAGAAAGCCACAACTGACGGGAATACCGTGTGTTCATGTCATTGCAGTCTGCAGTAAATACAGATGGGAAGTTGATGACTTTGTAGATGACAAATATAGCACGGAGAATATGCTCAAAATATGGTCATCCGGTGAATTTCACTGCTACGGAGACGAAGAGAATTGGCCTGTTTACGATGGACCCTTGATTTATCCTGATAGGAGAATGATTAATCGGGGAAGGTGCAAGAAGGACCGTGATTGGATGTGGATGGATGCAATGCGAAAGAATAAAAATAAAAGAAACAGAGGTAAGGAACCTCTTACGACTATGGAGGACGTTCAATCCGGTCGCCGAACCACCAGCCAAAGGACGACAAGAACAAGCACAAGGAACCGAGCTCAATCATCTGCACGAGAAAGAGGCGAAACTTCTAGGACGGGGGCCAACACGTCGAACGATCCAGTTCAACCAAGCCGGAATTCCATTAGTACAGATCCTCGCACAGAAAGTCGTCTCAATCTAGGAATAGAAGGTCTTCAACCACGTCGCAATTCAATAAGCTCGGACCCACGATCCGTTTCAACACGATATCCAAGTCAGCAGGCATCAAGTAGCAGAGGAGGACGGGGGCCAACAGAAAGTACAAGCAGTGCTGGGGGAAGAGGAATACGAACAGGATTTGCCAAGCTCGGTGCGCGAATCCGTAACAATATATCAGGATGGGGAAGATAGTAATATTTGTAATAATATTTGTATGAATGTTGTAATATTGTCAAAACATTATTTGTATGAATGTTGTAATGTTGTAATATTGTCAAAACATTATTATATCACATATAAAAGAATTTTTTCCTCATTTTTTCAAATTTTTACAATATTTTTTTTCTATTTTTCTAATATTAACCTAATTTATTATGCAATTTTATACTATTGTATCATGTAAAATAATAAAAAATTATATTATTATTATACATAACATATAAAATAAGTTTTAATGATTTTTTCAAAATTTTTCCTATTTTTTCTATTATTAATCTAATTTTGAAAGCAATTTTCTATTATTATAACATGTAAAAAAATATAAAATTTACTAAAATATATTTATCCTAATTAATAGAATTTAATCTGATTTTTTATAATTTTTTTATATTTTTCCTATTTTTTCTATTATTAAACTAATATAACTAAATAAATTATAAAAATAAATAAATTATAAAATAAAAATGAGAGGGACAGAGAGGCTTCCGCTACTCCCGCTAGGCAATTCCTAGTTTCGGAATCTGAGATTCCGAAACTAAGCAGAATTAGTTTCGGAATCTCAGATTCCGAAACTGGGCAGTCATTTTAAAAAATTAATTAAAATTGGATTATTTTATAATTTCTAAATTAATTAAAGTTAGTTATAATTTTTTCGGGAAAAATCCTAACATATTCTCAAAGGCCCGTGGAACCTATTGGGCCGAGATAAAGACCCAGAAACGAAAGAGAACGGCCCAGTTGGACCACGGAGCGACAAGGCCTTGCCAAGTTGCCATCTGGCGTCGTGTTACAGGAATTATAACTGTCATCGTCAGATTTACCATCGCTGAACAAATATTTGTGTCTGTTACAAATGTTCAGTTTAATAACAAAATGTGTTCACTTTAATAATCACAAGTGTTCAGTTAAATGCATCAATTTATGATTTAATATAAAAATGCGCGTCAGTTTTGAAGAGAGGCGCGCCAGGGGCATAGTCGGAAAAAATTTAATTTGAACCGGACCGGTTCATGACTCCTTCTAATTTTTTTCATGTGTTTTGTGTCCGGTTCGTGACCCTTCGCTTGGTTTAGTAATAAGGTTTTTTCTTATAATATTTATATTTTTATTGCAACTAACTGAACATTTATATCAATTAACAGAACATTTGTATTGACCCAACTGAACATTTAGATAAAAATAAAAAAAAATAAAATAAAATGATCATACTGAACATAGCCAACACTTATAAAACAGTGAACCATTATAATAAAAAGTGAACATTTATATCTAATAAAGTGAACACTTATAATAACGAAATGAACAAAAAATAATATGCGCTGGGGAGTATAGGTGAGGGGAGAGAGCGCTGCTTTTGACGAGCGATGGCAGCGATGGCGATTGGAGAGATTGGCAGCGATGGCGATTGGAGAGATGGCAGTAATCAATTTTCTTTTTCATTTTTTCTTCCAAACCTTTCTATCTCCGACAGCAAACGATTTGGGCGGAGGGAGCGAGGTGGGTTTGTGACAAAATTGTTAGATTTGATTGTGCGTGCGACTATTCCCTCCTTCCTCTTGTGGCCTGTGGGGCTAATAAACTCGATAAACAGGTAAATTTTAAAATTTGCTCTTCTTAATTTGAAGGATTCAATGTTTGAATTTGGTAATTTCTCAAATGCCCAATTCTTTGATCGTTGATTTTTAGGAGTTTAGAGAGAGGAACAAAACAAGAAAGAGCTGGGCGCTTGCTACTTGGGTGTGTGAAGCACCAGCCAAAGAAGAGACAGAAGGATCTCGATCAGGCGGTCTTTTCCAGCAAAGGAGGCGGAAGGCTAGTACTTATCTCTTTTGATCACATTGGTGGTTTTTGCAATTTTTAGTTGCGCAAAACGTTTTATAGAAACCAATTACTATTAGTTGTTAAATCATATAAAGGAACAATGATTAGACTTGCTTGGTAGTGCCAAATTTGTTTTTACGGAAATGAGAAGCAGATGCTTTTGACAAGAAGAAAATTTGGGATTTGTTATATCCTTTTCTGCATAAATTGCTTGAAATATTTAGTGATAGAAGGTTTTGTTGGAGTTATGGAAGGGAGTTATTGGCAATTTTTATATCCCGCAAATATCTATTGCGGAAACTATAACTTATTGTTTACTTGGATGCATATTTAAGATGATGTAAAAGGCATTTTGAAAAAAAAAAAGTCCATTTGACTTAAAAGCATGGTCAATTCTGGTTTATATTGCCATTAGAAGTCGTCTATCATTTGATAATTTTTATAATGTTGAAATAAACGTTGGTCTGGTGTTGTTCTGTTCATTCAGTTTCCACATAAGTTGTTAACTAGGTCATGTAATCAAATCCATATTCATTTTCTATATTCCCACTTTCTTCTAAACAGCTTCAATTGCTAAATTTTGTCAATTTATCTAGTTGATAAATACATTATGGTCTTCTAGATTGACTTATTTACCAAAAAAAATTGAACTTTCCAGTTTTAGTATGCCAAATAAATTCTTAATTATTTAATTGGTATGTTATTTTTTTATACTCTGGACATTATCATGTGTTAACTATATTTTGCAAATTATTTCTCTCTTTTTGTAATGTAGGTATTGTTGAGGTGACAAATCTTAGTAATGAAGAATAGAAGAATCAAATTTGGCTTGAGTGGTCTAGAAAAAAAGGGAAATTACGATTGGACTTGCGCTTGCTGGTATGTTTTTGCTACAAATTAATGATTGAATGTGTTAATTTACTTTGTTATGATGCTTCAATTAACTAAATGTTAATTTACTTAGTATTTCATCTTTCCAATAGTTCTTCCAAATGTTACCTCTAAATTTCAGGTTAATGCCTACTTTTTTTATGGTTACTGGGAGAATATCAGCACCATTGAAGCTTTCTGTAATGCCAATCTGGGCATCACTAAAAAGCCTGTGCCTGATTTCAGGTACAAGTCCTAAACCCTTCCCTCAATTTTAAATTTTAAATTTTCTTGTTATTCTTGCTGATTAACAATGCACGCTTTCCTCTTTCTCAAGCTTCTATACCCTGCCTCAGTGCCTGCCACCGTCTACGATGAAAAATGTTGATGCTGTTGATGCTGACTGAGAGTACCATTAGCGATGGCTGCATTATCAATGTAAGTTTTCTTTTCTTTTCCTATTTTTTGTCATTTTCATGTGTATAAGCAAACATAATATATTTCTAGGTGATAGGACAGCTCATGTTGAGATTCAGTTCAATACTTCTGTACCTTTACGGGTATATTTGGATGGTTGCTAATCTAGATTAGCGACTATTTGGGGCCGTTTTTTTTTTCTTAAAATTTGGGAGGTGCAGGGCTAACTTTTTTTTTTTTTTTTTTTTAATCTGCTGAACGTTACATGTTTCACTTAGGAAATGAATGCTTATTTTTGTATCTCGATTTACTAGATAGTTAGGTACTAAAAGAGTTCTGATTCGTGCTTTTGGAAAAAAGCTCTTCGTTATCAACACTTGTGTACCTCAGAAACTATCCTTTTTTTATAAACCATGCCCATGATATCTCATAATTCTCATTCATTTATCTTTTACTCAACCTAATTCTAACAACGGTGCCGGCATCTACCTCGTTGATTGTAAGCTCTTCATCCTTCCGCCCGCATAACCTTAAATTTCAGTGGCTATTAGCTACATACAAAGAGTGAAACAAAAAAGATGGCCCCAACCCACATTTAAATCAAGCAAGTACTAATTTAAGAGTTTGATAAATTATTGAAGTTTTTATTTTATTTTTCTCTTTTATTGCAAACTCTGAATTGCCAAAATTTTAAATAGAATAATTAACATCGTTGACACATGCAAAAGTTAAATATAACAAGGCTAAGTGGTCAGATCATCAAACTGATTAATAGAGCGAGAAATAATAAAAATTATTTGAGTTTTTGTGATAGATTCTTTTTTATTTTTGATAGATTCGGCTTAATGAACAGTGGCGGAGCCACAGGGGTGGCTGCTAGAGGGGGCTGTTGCACCCCCTGTGATTTGAGGTTTAAGTGTAATTTGTATGGTTATTTTGATAAAAATGTGTATATGTTAAGCACTTTGCCCCCCTATAATCCAAAAATTGCAAATTAGCCCCCCCAAATAATTATTCCTGGCTCCGCCACTGTTAATGAATGACCGGTATTAAATATGGTCATCGATAGTTTCCGAGTGAAAGCCTGTAGGCATTTGAAACTGAGTTGGGTTTACTTATCATGGGCTTATTGAGCTTGTCCAAATGAGGTATATTGATTCTCTTATGGTTGTGGCCTAGTGCATTTATGGCCTTACAAATATGCATATTTCTCGCTTCATTGCTTCTATATAGTAATTATAGAAAGAAACTTACTTTGTAATGTACAGTTAAAGTTTTGTCATTTATATATGTAAAATAAAGATAATTTTATGAACCTAAAATGGTTATTTTTGTTTATACGCCATGTATTGATAGTATAGTTGTTACTGTTGACAGAGCATTGTAGGCATTATATTAAGGGGTGCTGCAGGTACCCATCTGTACCCCCTGACCAAGAAGTGAGGGAAGGATGATGAAAATTGTTGATTTGACAGAGAACATCATCGTGATGGCTGCATTGTCGATGTAAGTTTTATTTCCTTCATTTGTTAATTTTTTTTTCTCATTTGTATGGCAACATGATATATTGCTAGGTGATAGAATATCTCATGCTTAGATTTATTTTTCATTTGTTCATTAAAAATATAGAGTTGAAACTTCAAACTTTTTATACATATATAATTTGTTTATTTCTTTTTCTTTTTGTAGAATTGTAGTATACGTCACTCAGTAATTGGCTCCTGTGCGAATTTCTCAAGGTGCGGTCGTAGGGGACTCTATCCTTACGGGAGCTGATTACTATGAGGTATATAAAAGAAAAGGCAAATAATGCTTGTAGTATCTATTTTGTCAAACATATTAGTGTAGATGGAAGATTTTTAGTGCTGGAGTATGTGTTTCTTTCTAAGACACTTCAAAATTTATCAAATTTATTATACTATACCTATATGGCAGTGGATTCTTGAGCCTCTAAACTTTTGTCTTTTGCATTCATCAAATAAGAAAAAAAAAAGGAACTAAAGACAACCAATCAAACCGAGTTGGGGGAAAAAAAAAAAGTACTTAGAAGGCTAATCGAAGCTGGTATCTCCTGGTACAACAATGCAACAGCCTTATTGAAAATAGTGAAGAACTTTTGGATTGATTCAGGAAAGCATTCTCTGGACAACCTAATTGTGATGTATATTGTGAGTTTAAAATAATAAAATTACTGCACCCTTTCCATTCGACTCTATTATATAAACTAATAGCTTTGATTTTGTCAGAGTCAAATGACAACCAGTCTATCAGCAATGATGGCAGCATTCCTATTGGGATTGGGAAGAATGCTTACATTAAGAGGTCTATCATGGACAAAAATGCTGGCGTTGGGAATGATTTAAAAGTAAGCAATCTTTTTTATCTATCCTACCTTTCATTTATTTTATTTTATTTTATTTTGTATAAGTTCTGTGGTTATCTCAATACTTGTATGAGCCTGCAATATGCAAGGGGTATGCATGGGCTTATTTTTAATCTTTGGATATCTTATGCTTGGAAGCCCACCTAGGACCCTCTTTTTAATTGTTTTTTTTTTTTGAGAAAAGGCCATTGGGCCCGTTTCCATTACAGAAACAAAATATTACAATTCCTAAAAAAAATAAAATCTCCAACCAGCTACAATTACATATTTCCTAACCTAAGTCGCCTTATACACTTCAACAACTCTGAAGCATCTCAGTAAAAACATAAAAAAATACTAGCACTGAATTAAACTAAAGATAAACCCTCACTAAGTCACACTAAGTCATCTAATAACCTCTTCTTAACTACCTATTGTACTCTTACATAATGACCAGCAATTTTCATCTGCATTCTAATACTTCTTCTAGGTCTTTTCTTACCACCACTCAGTATCGAATTATTCATCTTAACATCAACTATTTCTTGGTCTACCTCATGCATTGTTTCCCTTGCTATTTTACCAGAAAGGTGATTGATCATTGTTTTGCCATCAATTTTAGCAGCACCTTTTGATTCCTCACCAAGGTTCTGTCGAGTGTTGCTTTTGACAATGACCTGAGGAATGACAATACCATTCTCCACTTCATGTGTGACTTGTTGCTGTTCAAGTTGTGGGGAGCTCAAGATTGTGCCTGACAATTCAGCTGACACCTGTTCTGGCGATGGCACGTCACTTTGAGTTGATTTGGAGAAGTTATCCACCTTAGGCTGCTCAAAACTTTCCATGATAATGTGCTCACATTCTTCATCTGAATCAGACCCCTCAGGTTGAAGAATTGAGAATTTATTGTGTGAATTGATGGGGGGATTCAGATCTGTGTTGGTTTGGATAGGAGAAATGACATGTACTACACTATCCTTTTCTATCTGATGAAAAATGGCTTCCACCGAACCAGGTCTCACAACTGATTTGGGACTGAATGGAGCTCTTGTAGCTTGATCATCTAATTGAGAAGTATCGCTTTTACTGGCTGGTGTGAAGGGGGGAAACAGTTCTATGCTGAGAACATTAGTTGTACCCTCAGCTAGTTGTTCTTGCTCATCAGAGGTATTCTCCTCCCCCTTGTCAGTCAACATTTCATCCCCTCCTGTTCTTATACTATGCTGAGACCTATTTGTATTGTTACTGGTATTCACTTCTGTTTCTGTCACACTCTTCATTTCAGCCCCTACTGAATTTGTGTTGCCAGTACCAAATCTAAGCTTAGTCATGGATCTGCACTGGGCAGCACCATGCCCCAACCTATTACAGATAAAACAAATCATCTTGTTTTGACAATGCCTTGCAAGATGTCCAACATTCTCACAACGAAAACAGATTGGAGACGAACAAGATGATGAAGCTTTGAGCGATTGGATCTTTTGCTTTATTAGACTTCTATAGTCGAGTTGATCTGCTACACCTCTTGTTTCTCCCACTCGTCGCCATCGCTGGATCGGAATGATTTTGATTTGGTTCTGCTTTGCCTCCTCCTTCTTCCCAAATGCCTTCTCCAGAATCTTCATGGCCTCAAGAACCTCCTTGCCAAAATTCTCTGCTGCAACAACTACACGATGCAGTGGTCTCGTAAAGAGCTCGTCGATAGTCGGATCTGTCGCCTCTAGTACGAAATCTCTCTCGAACACCCGTTCAGAGAATGAGATAGATGTACTGACGATCGCCGCCTCTAGACGCGCCACCACCGCCTCAAACCTCTCCATTAGCCTTTTCTCCATACGAGATTGAGATAATTTTGTGGATTTCTCGAAGTTTTTTGAGGAATTTTTGTGATTTTTCAATTGTTTGATTGTTTGAGAACTATTAAACAAATAGTAGGCTAATCAAAAGTCTCGAATTCAAGTGTTCTTTTGATGTGAAAATTGTAGATGGCTAACCGAGAAGGCATTCAAGAAGCTGCCATTCCAGATGGATTGATCATTTAGTTTTGTTAATTTTTGGAAAAAAAAAAATTGTGTAATTAGTCGTATGATTTGTTTTCGTGTGTTCAGTTTTATTCTTTGAGTGAGTTTCTCCGGAATTGGAGCAAACACAGAATTATGTAAAACTTGAGTAAACGTAACGTATAGCATGAATCAAAGAACACTCTGGATAATTTCAATAAGTTTTCCTCTGAAGTTTGAATTTGATGGTACTTGTCCTAATTGTACACGTGTCCAAAATTTCTTGAAATGTTACTATTTTTTAGGGCTGTGTTTAGTAATGCCTCACTCAAAAGCATCGTGTGGCCAGTTCAAAGAATTGCGTTGGTCCATGTTTTTCCTGTTATTCATTCCATAATATTTATTTACTCATCATTTATTTTGAGAGTCCTTATGACTCGTTGGATTTTAAGGGATCATGCACATAAATGTCTTGACCATATAACTAGTATGTAATAAAAGAATTGTCTGGTACTATGAAACAATTTACCTCAACAAAAACAATTGCATCCCTTTTCTAAAAGTCTCTCAACGGTGGAACTGAAAAATAGAATAAAAATTTGGAAGTGGACTTATTTTCTCCGAGTCACAGAAGGATCTTCTGTGGTCGGATTGTGCATAAAAAAAAAAAGAATTTAAAAAATACGGATCTTCTGTGAACAGATTTTGTGACAAATGAGTTGTAGGGAAATTTGGTGTTATTTTGTGATTGAAATTTTATACCAACAGAGATGTTGTGAGTCAATAAGGGACGTGCAACTTGGAATTGTGAATTAAGGTTTGTAAATTAAAGAAAATTGAGAACTAAATATGGTAAATTAACATTTTAATAAGAAGTTGCAGAAATATTATAGATTAATTGTTCACAAATAAAGGGGATTGAAAAACATAACACGCCCATACAAAAACGTCATAGACATCAGCTTCTTTTTATCATCCACAAACAAACACAAAAGAGCGCGCACACACATACATTTTTAGTACATACATACATACACTATGCTCAGAAGAAGAAAAAACAAATTAACACACACACACACACACAAAACAAAACAAAATTATACATAAAAACACACATACTTACAGACCATTTACGACTTACAAGCACAGAGATGTAATGGAACGTACGCGAGGCAACTACTTGGTGATGGAATTGGCCTGGGTTGTGGATGTGGAGGCAAACTCGTGCAATGCAATCGCGAACACGAGAACAATCTGCGACGCTCGCAGCATGATCCTTGCCAAGGCTGCATGTGTGCCGGGTGCATCAGAGACCATCCATCCAATAATAATCAGCCCGACTCCAAAGAGAAAGATTACAGCACGAGCAATGTCAAAAGCGTATTGCATGTAATTACCCAGTGCAACGACAGGATACGGCAGAGGGCTCCTTACTGCTGATGATATTGCAGATGAAGCGATGTAGATTCCAATTTTGACAAAGTCCGTGGCGACTGTTGCCGGATTTGGTTGTGGGTCGAATGCACTGGCAGGAAGCTGCTGAGCAAGAGCCATGCTCCCGGCAGGTGTGCGTCTGTGTTAGAATTTGAGACATGATTTATTTGGAAGGGAAGGAGAATATATATACACACATATGAAAATATGACCGGTGGGTATTTTTATAAATAAGAAATAGATTTTGTGCCCATTTATGTAGTCCTTCGGGTTCGGTTCGGGCCTCCGGGCTCTAGCAGTTCAATTAATTAACAGATGTCATTATCGGATGATGATGAGTGAAATTGAGAATAATACTAACCGTATCTATCATGCATGGCCGAATGCCCGAATGGAGCACGATATCATACTCGATCGGGCTGGATTTCGAGGATACATTTCTTTTTTTTTTAATAAATTGCTCGATTAACGAAGAAGAACTGAATTTTTTTTTTATCTGTTAATTGAAAAATAATGGTGAAAGAGAAGAACCTGTTATAAAAACAGTGCAAAATAATACTTCGTTTTCATTCTAATATAAAGAATGAACTGTATAATAATACATTGGGTGAAAAATTCGAGAGATCAAGGATAAATAGAGGAGAAAATTGATTTACCTTTGTTGGTTTCTTTCTTAGTCAGTGGATGCATTTATTTTCGCTATTATGCGCTTTGAAAAAGGCAGGAGAAATAAGATATGGTGCCATTTAGGATGTATATTTGACTAATTCAAGTGAAATAAAAATATATTCTTCCAACTAAATTATACGGTTTCCGTAATATAGATGGAATAGACAAAATAATTTTATTAACCGAATTATAAATCAGATCAAATAAATCGACTTTAATTCAGTCAAGTCTAGCATAAAAATCAATTTATAATCTCAAGTACAATTTTAACTGACAAATTATTAATGTAGGTAAATATAATTTCACTAGTAGTAAGTTGATTTGGTTTGTTCAGCTTATTTACTCTTGAATCATTGAAACCAATGAATAAATCAAAATTTGAAATTTCACATCTCAAAAACTGAACCATTGAACTATCTTATCAAAATAACATTACCAAACTTGTCGGCAAATTACTCTCTCTTTTTATTTTATTTTTTTTTGGACTTTTCTGGGACATCTATTTTGTTTCTAAAATAGCCCAGAACAAATTCTCCCCTTTTTCAGTCACCAGAATTTGCATTTTATTTTATTTTTTATTTTTTATTTTTTATTTATTTATTTATTTTTTTTTTTTGAAGAAGAAGAAGAGTGACCAGTTATTGAATTAGAGTTTTTATTTTCTCGTTTAATTGGACGAGAATAAATTTTGATGAATGAAAAAACCAACCATTTACAAACTAAAATTGTAATAATAATTACAATTCAACTATTGATTCTTGTTTCTGAAGGCTACTTTCTTAGTTATTACTCTCTTTCGCAGAAGAAAAGAGACTTGGTGCATCTGTGTAGACTAGATGCCAAAGCCCAAAGGCACTCGTCTGTTTGACCGCTTAAAACTATTGTTGTCCTGGTGTGGGAAATTTGAGTGGAGAATTCACACATGAAAATAATACTGGGCCCCCACGTACCCTATCCTTCTTCAGCTACTCGTTATCCTTCCGATCGGGCTCGGATCGGGCTTGGGCAGTCGGGTAATCGGGTTCTCCAATTAATTAAAAGAGAAGAGGTCAGAGGTGTGCTTTTTTGAAGCAAAAAATGAGGGTCAGCCTAATTCGTCAACTGCATGGAAAGAAAATTTGGGAAAGACAAAGACCTCATACAAATGACGTGACACGTGGCTGATGAATCCTGAGGGCCCATTGGATCGGGCTTTTGAAATTGAAAATGAAGAATACCAATATACCATAATTCCAAAAAAAATGTCGCTTGGCAGCTGCTATCGAAATTATTCGTAAAAAATGGTTACCTAATTGCACAAGTTCACTCTCATTCTTTCAAAATCTCTCTCTCTGATCCAACGGAGCTCTTTTTTTTTTTAGGAGATAGCCCGTGTGCAGATCCAACGGAATTGACAACGATTTCTAATATTGCAATGATTAAAAAAAATCTCTTTTTTTATATATGATGGAATAAGAAGTTTTTTATTGGACCAACATATCGCAATAATTTCTTTTCAATTATTTTAGTTGCCGTAGGGCAATTTTTTTTTCTTTACTTATTTCTAAAATTGTAAAGTTTTCTTTTTTTAATTTTGTTAGATTCAGCTACAAGGTGAATGGATAACAAAAAAAAAAAAAAACACCACAATTGTTGCTAGACAGCCACTATCTAGATTGTCTGGACAAAAAAGAAAAACTCATAGTTGATGGTTCTAAGTGTAAAAAGTGCCTCATGCTATAATAATTCTGCATAAATTGTAATTTCTTTTTACTGAATTAATAATGTATTAGGAAAAGGCACATGAATTATGGCTCATAACTACTGGTTAATGATTTAGTGTCTGGTAGCAAGATTTTGGAAGAGTACATTAACATGTTCATCTTCGAAATTTAACTTCATGACTAGAACAAATGTTGATGGACTGGTATGTGTTGTCCAAAAATTGAAAATTGCGGGGTCTGTGGCATAATGGATACCACTAAGATAGTAAGATGTTCGCAACCCATAGCTAAAAGTACTCAATTATATTCGATGGAAAATGCCATTGATGTATGAAACTTACCTCCAACTCTAAATCAGCTTGAAAGCCTGTTATAACTTTTAAGCCACAATATGTATATTACTAGCTCGTCAGTAATGAGCCAGAATGTACAATACTGTTACAACTTACACACCAGCTACAACAGAGCACTCAAACACAAGGTAAGATTCCATATAGTTGAGGTAATAGATAGAAGATTAATGCTGCTAAAATATCAGAAAAAGAAAAGGTGCTAAATTATCTAATGCGTTCAATTAATAGCTGCCAGACTCAATCTAACAAAGTAACAAACTCATCAACGGTGATACAATCACCCCAATATTCTTTAATTTTGTTTCTTCTGGAAGCCATGCCTCTTCAAATTTACGGACTCTAATGTAATATGCTGTAAATATGATCTCAACCTGCTTGAGCTTGTTGCATCAGATAATTCCTCCCGAAATGAACAATAGTAAGTTTCAGGATCTGTCAATTGACAGTGCCTTCCGCAGTCATGAAAAGTGAGCTTCTGGAGGTTTGGTAATTTCTGAAGAAATGATGCGACAAGATTGATATCACAAGGAATGCACTGACCGGTAAGAGATAAGTTCCTCAAGTTGTGGAATTCTCCGAGCTTTGGCAATGCAGTTTCCAGAACATCCTATGCAAATAATAAAAAGTAATTAAAAAAAGAAAATAAATACTCAATAGAATCAAGACACCAAGTGTAACAAAATTACTGATATGTAAAACGTCAAATGTTTAGAAAGTAAAGTTGCATACCTTTATACCTCTGCCATATAGATATAACTCAAGAATTGTAACACCAGAAAGGCCACAAAGAAAATCATTATAGTTGAGATGTTGGATGAAATCTTGAATAAAAGATGAAGCACCATCCACTACAGCACCCTCCAAGGTGCTCCAAACAAATTTTACTACAACACCGACCACCCTAAATGTCGACTCGACTGTGCTCCTGGGGACGTTCTTTTCTATCATGGCTCTGTAAACCTCCCACTCGACTGTTCTACCAAGAGGAAGTTTCATAGAGCAATTATGGAGAGACAAATATTTCAGCTTCTGGCTAAAAATGGAAGAATATTCGCCCACACAATATTCTAAGGACAACTCTTCAAGAACTGGGCACCCAGAGAGAAGCCTGGTGATGCTTCTCTCGTCCAGTTGAGTTGGTGCAGTTAATCCTTTTAGTTGCAAAGTTCTGATGCACGGAAGATTCACAACCTCTGGTATAATTTTGGAATAATTGTTAATGTAACATACTTGCTTATTACTAACCTTCAAGCACATTGCCTCTATTGATTGTGAACTGAAGATGCGTGCTATTGCAAGGGTATTGGGGATTAAAGCCTCTATAGAAACAGCTCGAGCATTAGACATCAGGGGATAATAGAACAATGTCCACCCAAGATCATAGCAGCTATCAAAATTTAACATCCTAGGGCATCTAATCTGAAAGGTATTCAAAGAGGATGACTTGTGATGAGATAACACCATCTTGACAAACTTTATAAACTTTGAACGAATTAGTTTACGATCCTGAATATTGGAGGCTACACCAAACTCCTCTATGTCAAAGTTGAGACAAGGCATAAATGTCCATAGGTGCTTCCATCTCTTCGAAACAAAGCCCATCTTCACTGCCTCTTTTGTCCCCAGAAAGGACAAAATGTATAGGAGTAAATCATCAGGCAAGGTGCTCATCCTATCAGGATCATTGTCTGACATTTTGCAAACACCAAAATGATATAATCTTCTACATAGTGTAGAGGCTTAGTTACTACTGCTCAAATTAGATTAAGCCCTCCCCAATTTGGATATAAACAGGAAAAGATAAAAAAATTGCAGCTCTGATCAGTGTACAAAACTTTGTAGAAATGAGATTACTTGAAAGAGAGAAAATAGTAGGCGTTATTTGTTGCGGCAGAAATCGGAGTAATAAATGATGTATGTGCCCCCCAGGCCTCTTGATATATACATTTGTGCACATGTGAATCGATGTAAAAATGGACCATAAGCAATTATATTGATACCTTCAGAATTCTTTTTAAGAAACGAGACCATCAGAATTTGAAACTGGCAGCAAGTCGAAGAGGCAGACAATTCCAGAGGAGAGGAAGGAGAGAGACCCGATCTACTATTGATCTAGGTTTCAATTAGCCTTCGGAGAGAAGGAAACGGAATTTGGACTTGAAATGGCGAAATTATCTCCTCTAAAGCCGCTCTCATTAATTCTTTAAATTGAAAAAAGAAAAATAATAAGCCAAGGCTGTTCAAAATTAGGAGGTACGAAACTGGTAATTCTATACATTAAGAAGGATTATTATAGTCATTCCGCGTTTCAATCTTTCCAATTATTACCCATTGTTTTATTTTTGCTTCAACTTTCCATAAAAATAAATAAATAAATTGACAATGTTGGTTCAAACAATTCAACAGAACTGAGTACTATTTCAACTGGAAAACAAGTGTGCATTCTAGCAGATACAAGCGTTGAATAGAATAAAAATGAGTGTGACATTTGAAATGGACAAGAATTTAAAGTTTATTTGATAGAATATTCATATAGGGCAAAAGTTTCAATGGAGAAACTAACTCAAAACGGTAGTTGGTTATTTACTTATCGATATTGTACTGACGTATTTCTAAATGATATAATTTTCACGCATATATATTTGCTTATGACATTGAGGAAAATCAATAGTTCATTTTTATGGATACAATACAATCAACATTGAGAAAAATCAACGAGAAATTAAAATTATATTAATAAACAGGACCTACGTTTAAATTTTCTTATATTTGGAAAATCCAATTTAACCACGAAAATTTTGCGCTGTTGTGTGACCGAGAGATGATCATGCAAGATTTTTCCATTTTTATTAACTTTTATTATCAACAGAACTGAAAAAAAAATATAGAAAGGATAATAGAAAACTATCAAGTGTCAGAATTAGAAAAGCGTTAAGATTGCTAGACAATCAACATGAGAATTTCCATTTACCGCGAGAATTCCTCAAGAGTCGAGGAAAAAAATATTATACAAATAATCCATGCTCTAGTCATCAAGTATAGTAGCAGCACATATTATGAGCACAAAGGTGCTGGATCATAATAAAAGTGAAACATGAAAACTATATTTTTCACATGTCAAAATCTATCTAATTTGCAAAAGGAAAAGAGAACGGAGAAAAACGAAAAAAAAAAAAAGGCAAAATATTATGAACACAGGAATTAAACAAAAAGGTCTTCTGGAAGCATCTTACACAAAAACTTGCTGACACGAGAGGTCAAAACTAACCACGGTATGATTCCAACCTTTATGAGCAAATAAAAATGTATGTTAGGTAACTGATCAAATACTAATAATTAATGCAAAAATGTACTTGTACAGGGTATAGGCATACGGCATACCGCAACACCGCCAGTGGTAGCATCTGGACGTCTCCAAGTAATTAGCTTTGCTGTAAAAGAATAGTATTAATTACATTCTAGTTTTGAGCAATGAAACTAAATGTCCTTTGCAAATGAAGAAAAATTATGTGAAACAATATGATATCCAGGTTTTCCAATGAAATATTGCTCAGCATCGTGTATAGTATAGCAACTGTAAATGTAAAAATTGAACTTGACCTCTAAATATTAATGCCAAATGCCCTGCTAAAACCCTAGGCAACAACTCACAGCCAATCCTATCAAACATAAGAAGTTCGAGAAATTTGCAAGTCTTAACAACCTAATGTGATGTCTATTTACTTCCTGCTCAACTTGTAAAAGGAAATGGTACAAGCAAACAAAGTACCTCGTGTAATCCAAAATACCATAAGCAAGGAAAGAAATGTATAAACATATTAGCAGTATAATAAGTGGGGGAGAAAGAGCCATACCAAAGGGTTGCAGAAGATGTTGAGGAACTGATGCAATAGGGGTGCTCCAAAATGACCAAAGTAGTATACAGTACACTAGTACCTATTAGTGCACATTACACTGGCTAAATTAAAAAATGCTCAAATTTGATATAATTAGTGTGGAAGATAAAATTCAGGACTTAGGACTCACTGACAAAGTAATTATCTTGGCAGTTGGCAACATTGCCAAATTAGACAGCCCTTGCAAAATAAAGTTTGATCCAAAATTTCAAGCATGATCTATATGGTACTCATATCATGCATATAAAATGATGAGATTCTGCATGATTCATAGACTCATAGTACATCAAATTGAACTTTTCAAAAGGATGTATTTAAAAACTCTTTATGCAATATCAAACAGTATTCAAAATGCACCTAGATGCTTCTTCTTGGTCTGGAGCACTACTTAAAATGTACAAATGCTGATAGGTAGGCTGTCTACATGGACAACAATGCACCGACAAGCTTCTTTTCTAATTTCACGCTTTTGTTAATTGATTTCAAGACACTTCTGAGATTGTCAAATTAAATCATGTTCAGTGTATTCAAAACCATTAGTAAGTACAAGAAGTATTACCTTAGCTATTTTCAAGGATTCTGAATATTGATCATGGAAAGACTTCTTAGCCTTCTCTTTTTCCTCTTGTACTACAATATAAATGTTTAGAATTAAACAAAATCTAAATAAACAACAAATCTATTCCATTACTTAAAAAATCACATGAATACAAATTACTCTAACATGTCACCATATTTGCAAATAACAGCCAAGAATCACATGGTTGCATTATGCCCGGAAATAAGCATATAATAGCAGAAAAGATTTATCCCATTAAACTGACAATTTTGTCTCCTTTCCGGGGTAGCTGCTCTTTATATCTTGAGCTAGCCCAGAGAATAATAAGTCAAGAACTTTCTCAATTTATAGCCTTCCACCTTTTGAGATTGGATGACCAGGGTAATTAAGCAATCAGTACTCCCCCCTTTAGGGAAACTTTGTTACTGCTCAATATTACCAATGTTAAACAATTTGACAACATATAAAAAGAATCAAGTTAGTTTATGTCCTAGTTGGAAGCATAAAAATATATTGGTTGTTACTCCCAATACAGCAGGATATAGGATGCAATTTGCGAACTAACTGAAAGTTAAACAAAAATGAAATATTAGACGTACTTTTGTTTAGTTCCTTCTCCTTGGCTGCTGCCTTTCGTTTGAGCATTGCCGCTTGGGCAAATGTTGATGGACTAGAATTGCAACAAAATTACCAGATCAACGTGTAAGAGATGCTAGAAATACATCAGATGCTTCGACATTCTCAAAACGTAACCGTTTCAATTGAGACTTTGTAAAAGAAAAATGCCCCGCAATTAGAAAATTGCAGAAGGATTGGCTCGACACAAGTCTGATTTTGGCACCGCAAGTTGTATTATTAATTAAGGCCTTTCATCAGGTAATTTTGCATTGCTAATTCAATAAGTAATCGATCAAAGACACAAAATAGTTGGATATTTTGAATTCCTTATGCAGCTATCTGTCTACACACTGAACTTTAAAAGTAATAAGTACAATTGTAGAAAAGAGGAATTGTTCACCTACGTAGACAAGGAGCTGGCCTCTTTCAAAAGCTGCTTAATTTCTTCCTTTAGTTTAACTTGTTCTTCGCTCACTGATTCTTTCTAAATTGCATATAAAAGCATATTGTAAGAAGACAAACCTTAATAAAAGTTACATTCTTAGGCTGTGCTAAAGGTAGTTTTTGTAAAAGAATAAATAGTAACAGAAGCATTGAGATGAAGTCCTTTGCTACCAGAAGTGAAAACAACAGTAGGTAACAGGGTACTGAGAACTCCCTTTAATTTTCAGTCCCTCCAGACCAGGCCAAAAGAAAGGTCTAAATGCTGAACCGGGCTATCTGAATTAAACTATGCACCAACTTAATGTTTATGAGACCCAGCTGTCAGTGACTTTGGACCAGTGTTTGATTTAGAGAAATTGACCAGCAAAACCTGGATAAGGCAAGGAACTCTCAAGTATCACCTGGTAACATTTTAGCAATTTTTCACAAAAGGTCCTCTATCCATACAAACCAAACAAAATCTCAACCTTTTTTGACTTCATCATGACATTATAAACAACAACAACAATGCACTTCACAAACCAGATTCTGTAAAAGAACAACAGTTCGTTCCTTACAAACAACGAGTCAGGAAAGTATAATGTGTAATTAGAGGAAAATGTTTCCCAATCCATTAGAAAAAAAATACCCTAAACACCTACACTTTTGCAAAACCAACAAATTAAAGAAATATTAAGAAATTAACGGGGGGAAAGAGATGAATTGGGATCGGCTGACCTTCATAAGGATTTCGAGGTAGCGAGAGACGACCTGAAAGGCGGTGACAACGAATAAGGTGATGAAAGGCCGCAACGCCATTGTTCTGAGATTTTGAGCTTCTCTTTTTCTTTTATTTTCTTATATTATTTTTGCGCCCCTTTTTTTTTTTGGTCTATGGGGCTGCGTTTGAAGGGAAGAACTTCCAGGAAGTCTATTTTTCTTTCGCAGTTGGCACCTCTGGAAGAAGAAATAACCTCATATATGTCTGAAATGAATATATTATTTATTTCAAATTTGTAACCAACAAATGCTTCCGTAGCATAGTGGTAGTGCGTTCGCTTCGTAAGCGAAAGGTCGCGAGTTCGATCCTCGCCGGGAGCTTTTATTTTCCTTCACTATAGATATATATAGATACAATTTCACTGTTCTTTTAAATAGAGTAAATCTTCACTTATAATACGATTTCACTATTTTAAAAGAGAGCAAATTTTCTAGGAGGTCACTGAGTTGTCCATATTTGATCATCAAATTTTAATTTGTCCTTTTGTAGTCCTCAAACATCAATTTTGTCCTATTTTGGTCCTCTGTCACGATCCCAATTAATTTTGTTTAATTGATAACGTTAGGTGCAAATTTTTGCGATATGAATCAAATGCCACTGTTTCTCAAGCCGAGAACGACAAATATTTACCATACATAATTGTAATTTTAATTTTATAGGATATAAAAATATGACTGTACCTTGAAAAAAGAAATTATGAACATTTTTTTTTTTACCTTCTGTTGAGTAAAACGAGCATGAATATGATTTTCATCTTTATCAATTTGCACCATCTCCAGTTTCTCCCCTATTTCCACTCATTATCAAATTGACAGTTCGTCCTTTTATTTCATACGACAATGTATTCTCAAACAGACGAACATAAACAAGTCACGATAGGCGCATTTTTTTATGTGATGCAATTTGATTACTATTTCTTTAAATCTTTAGATAAAAATAAAATCAACTCTTGGAGTTTTAAATATTTCAAAAAAAATTGTATAAATCATTTTGAATCTACTGATAATTCCGGCTCAGTGTCTTCACGAAATATAAGGCATTTTGTTTAATGTTTCTACATTTTTGCGTTAATGATGTTTAATGTGTTATTGCCTAGATATGGAACTTTTGTACGTGGGAAGTCTCACTCTGAACTCGGATACGCGCCTCTTAAATGCTATTTTCTTTACAGTCATCACCTAGTCCATCTTTTATTTATTTATTTTCATTATTAGTTTATTTTGAGATATAGATGGAGTCGAGCCTTTCAGGTTTTCACAAATATCAATGCCAAGTTTGTCAAAATTATCTCCAATTAGAAATAACCCCTCAAACTTCAAATTTAGATATAACCCCTTTTAAGCATCTCAATCGTAGATATAAACCCTTTTTAATCTTTTTTATATACTTTAACAATATCATTTTAGAAAATAATGAGCTGTACAAAAATTTGGACGAAAATACAAATATGATTTAAAAGGGTTTATATCTACGAAACTGTTTTAAGGTGAGTTCTGAACATGCAGCCTCTATTCAAAGAAACTGTTTTCAGCTACTAGATTTAAATTAATTCTTAGAAAATGTTCCTTTCTTATAGAAAACTTGACAACGGGTCAACGGATTTCGAGGAATCTTAGAAAATGTTGTCAACCTATTTCTTTTCCTAATCATTTTTGTATTTCTAAGTATTCCAATTGCATCAAACTATATTAAGCATTTCCCGCGTTTGCTTTTTTTTCTGAAACGTCTTAAATATAGCTGTCTTTAATATCTACTTTAAAGTCTTATAGAGCATCATCCTCCTTTCTCTGTAATATAAAAGGTGGATAGCCGAGAGAAGCAGCAAGCGAAACCCAGAATCCTTATCTATAAAAAAAAATATCCCTTGCGTCTTATCCAGTAAAAAAGAAAGGAATATGAATTGTCCAGCAGAAGTGAAATCAATCAAGGAATGTCACTTGCCAAGTTAGATGGGAAACCAGGACCTTGAGTTGTGCCGGCGCCAGCTTAGCACATATGCCTGGATATGCGAGCAACTCTATATGATCAGTGAATCTGGAACATTAGACCTAGCTTCACTTGAAGCCACAGGTGCACGTCTTGAAATTACCTTACTACTGTTGTTATTTGATTTTTGAAATGGAAGAAACAGGATTATTTTCATGTGTTATATATAGGATATCAACCTGTTTTTATATGATCGTGACATATAAGTTTTTTTTTTTTTTTGTGCCGATCAAATATTGATAAAAGACGCTCCAGAATGATGTAATTGCTTGTAAAGCCTTTGAAATATGTACATCTCATCTAAGGACACTCCAGAATGATGTAAAAGTAATTAAATTTTGAATGTTAAAGTATATTTGATAAATTGATATATTATAGTTATCGAGATATTAGGTTTCTACAATTTTGCTTGAGACGTGATCTTGTGTTTCATTATTTTTTTAGGAATAAATATACAAACCGTATACAATGACTTGTTCTCAGGCGACTGCAGCCTCAATGCACTTGCTCCCAAGAAGTCAGAGTGGAACCCAACTCCTGAGCAGCTACCTATGCTGGATTATTACTACAATCAAGAATTCTCCAGCAGCAACATTAGAATCTCATTCAAAAGGGTAAAACAAATTACCACAGCGCTATTGCCATATGGCCATGTCATTGATTTGGATGTGTACGATTGGTTCCAAGCCCGACGGACCCACTCATGCAACGGCAAAGAGTTCTCCAATAAAGAAAAGAGATAAGGAGACAATAAGAAAGGGATTCCCGTTCCAAGTTTCCAACAGTAACTGGGTTTACTAAAAGCATAGAAGCAGCTGTAATTTTAAAAGATACTATTAGTGCTGCACCTTTTTTTTTTTTATTTCCCTTCCCTCTGTACAGATTGACTTCAATCTTGTAAATATCTTTTTTTTTAAATAAGATCTGATTTGTGGTGCTTGCCACAAACCCTTCAAAAATAATTTACATGATACTTAGGCGGAATGCTTCTGTATATAATCTTAGTTACCAACATTTCTATTCTATTCTATTTTTTTATGTAACGAAACTAGCATCCCCTCCATTATTCTGAGTACCATATAGCACACAGATGCTACTTTCAATCTTACAATATTCTTCTAGTCACCAATTCTACAGTCTGCAGTAAATTACATATACAAGCCATTACAATTTTTTTTTTATCTCAGTGATTTATCATGCACAAAAATCCCCTTTAAGTTCAATTCCACATTGATTCCTCTTGGGGAGTCTTAGCTGAAAATAAGAAACAATTTTGTCAAGAAAAGGCCCTAATGTTTCATATTTGTAAGCATAAGAGAACAGAAACTGACCTTTGATTTTCTTGAGCTAGCTGCCTCTTTACCCTGAAGCAAAGGGTTGTATGCAAATGTCTCTATTTCCGGGGGAGAAAGTTTGCAAGTATAATCTTCACGCTATATCAGCAAAAGTTGATGTTTCTTTTATAAAATGTTTTCAATTGAAATAGAGACTAGAGTACAGTCAGTACCAGAGACTTCGAAAACCAACCTTAAATTTTGCTGAATTCAATTGTCCAGCATCATGAGGCTGAGCTTTTTTTGGGAGTTTCTCCTTCTCCCTCATAGAATATAAGCAGGTTCCATCTTCACACTTCGACAATTCATCCTGTGAGAAAATTAATTATTGAAATATCATGTTGATTACTTAAGAGCAACACATTTAATGGCATGAACTTTAATACTCAAAAGCTGTAATCATTCTTTTAGTACAAGAAAAAGTTTCATACATCTTCACTAGTCTGTTGAAGCTCCGTCTGCAAGCTATCAGCAAAAAAGATCATCTTGCCACACCAAAAAAAAAAAGGAAAGAAACAAAAGGTTATTATAATTATAAAACTTCAAAACCACATAAAGTATTCTCAGAACTTCAGAAGTGAAGAAAATTAAATAATTTACTACCTTGTTTATTAAATGGACATTTGATGCGTCAGCTGCCACAACTTGCACCCCAAGACAAGCTTTTCGAGAAAGGCAAAACAGACAATTAACCTCCTTAAATACGCACCCATCTTCTTCAGACCAAATACTAAGATTCTTATTTTTCGTAACAAGCTCTTCATTAATAGATGACATATCACACACAACAGTTTCTACCGGCATATTTTTCAAGTCCCCAATTTGATCGCCATGATTCAACATTTGCGCAAAATAAAACTTCGACATCTTAGAAAGTGTGCATAAGACAACCGAGTCATTTCCTGGTTGCCCTAGCTGGGTTTTGCACAGTTCACAACGAATGACTAGGTTTGTAGTTCTTTCTCCCAGAGTGCTTAGAATAAACTTGTGAAACTTCGATCCCATCATATTCACTTTATTCACATCTTTAGTATATTTAACAGTACAATTTTGGGCGTTGTTTAGATCATTGTATATGGAACAACTGGCCAGTTGGGAATTTAGCATCTTCTGTCTTTTCTTGCTGGAGTTGGCACTGTGGTTGAAGTTTGACTCTTCATCTGAATGCGAGAGGTCAATGTAAGAGGGCCTTTCAGGAGTAACTGTAGATACACTGTTACAAATTGCAAGGTTTCCATTTGGAACTTGATAGGGTTTTCTGGATTTCGGCTTGGGCTCACTGGGCCCGTTTTGGAGTGATAAAGTTGATGACAACTTGTTTTCCCATGAAATGCTAGAAATCTTTGTGCTTCTGCATAGTTGTCCAAATTTAACCCCGATTAGAGAAACATTACCATATTGCTTTATATACTGAATGTATCCTATACTGTATTGGATCAGTTCCGGGACTGAATTTTTATTCTTCTTACAGTAAAATGGAATAAGCCAATCAAGAAAGGTATACTTGAATGGAAATTCTAGACAATTTGGTGATTGTTTAGCAAAGCTACTACCTTTGATAACAATACAATTTCTGCAGAAGAAAAAGAAAATGAAAGCAAGCAACTAAAAAAGTCAACTAAAATAATAGTTACCTAAAATTGTCAGCACCGATCAACTCAGCCATCACACTGGACTGATGGTTCTTAGAGAGACTCTCAACTGCTACTGTCGAATAAGACAGGGATAAGGGGGATGTTTCTACACTAACAGAAATTTTGTCTGTCTCTTTACAATTTAGGGTCATATTGGTTTTTCGTGGTTTCTGATTCTTCTTCCGTGAGGTTACTTTGTCAGAGATCATTGGCTCTTCCCATGGTAGTCTCCGCTTGTCACCTTTAGGTACTGGCAAATCAATTTGTTCAATCACTTCAATATCTTGATCCGTGTTTTCTTTCTTTATCTGCGCCTGTTAAAAGAATAGCTTTTACTCGCAAAGCATAGAAGAAATATGCGTGTGTGTGTGTGTGCGTGCGTGTGTGTGTGTGTGTTTACGAGAATATAAAATTTTACAGTGGGCAAAAAAATTAAAGCAAATGTACCTCTACATTCTGAAAGAAAGATTGGAGTCCATCTAAAGAATCTTCAAAGCTGCTATAGTGCTTAATTGAGCTCTTGAGCCACTTTGAGATGTACATAAGGTTCCTTTCCTCCTTGAATCTTTCATCTGCTTTTGAATTTTGCTGTCAGGTTTAAAGATCAAAAGTTGAACTTTTCCTATTTTTTATTTTGTCAAATTCCTATAATAATTTATAGTGAATAAAGGTTCACAAAAAAAAAAACTCGCTATTTTTTTTTTAAATCATAGTCTCCCAAATAGAGGTCTTGCAATCATAAAGAAATGCCAAAAATTACAAAGTCCTTACAGAAGTCATGCAGAGTTTGTGACTTCACAGTACCAACCAAATAGCTAAAAAACCATTTAATTTTCAAACTCATTGCATAAAATGTGAGATTAGTTGTTTAAGTGTTTAAGAAAGAGACAAAACAAGGAAGAAGAAAGGAATGTGAGAGCTAGCCTTTGAATCCATTGAGATCCCCAAATGTTGTTCTATTAACTACCTTTGATATCACCAAAATGTGCTTATAGGTGACCTTCCACCACAATGCCAATCATAAAACAAATTCTTTAGCGAAAGGATATGGAACACATACCTAAAAGTATTATGGCTCCGTAGTCTAATCTATGTCGAATGCACCGACCTGGAAGATAAATTGTGCAAGCAAACAAGTAATTTACTGCTCAATCATAGCAATACAAAATATATAGTGCTCTTTAAGTGTGACTCTCCTGATCAATCAGGTCACACAATAAACTTATCAACAACCAGGAAAAAGCTCTCAAATCAACAACTCAAGGTAACATGATTTTAAGAGACAAGCTTACCGGCAGCTTGATTTAAGGCACGAAAGGCTTGATGGCAGTACCATTCACTGCCGCTCAATAGGCCTTTTGATGACTTATATGTGTCGTTATATCTCTTCTTCAGTACAACTTGAACATCATTTCTGCATCATTTTTTTATAAAAACAGTCAAGAGTGAAACTGAGTGCCAAATTACTTAAGCTACTTTTAAGAAGTAATTGTTTGAGTGAAGGCTTACATGTTAGGAAAAGGGATGCCCACAATCACCTTTTTTTTGTCAAGGAATATAGTAACAATAGAAATGGTATCACTTGCAAATCTTTCTGAGGAAAGGTCATGTGACATTTGACTTGCAAATTATTCCGAATAGAATTGAAAATAAAAAGGTAAGTTATATAGCCTAACTATGAAGTTCCATGCAATTTCTGACTATATCTTGATCATAGATTAAGGACCATTGATTTCACACCACTATATAAATTTAGGTTATTTGATGAACAGTCAGTCATATGGCATATCTGGTCACTTTATATCCGAATGATTATATACTATATGTAAATCATGCCTACAATGTGGAATTTCAAATTAATATTTTATTTTTGAAGATTGTTGAGAACGTCAAAATAAATGATCATTAGAAGGATACAACCACCCTAGCATTCTCATTGGAGAAGTCGATCCCTTCAGATACCTTTACAATAGAAGTGACATAATTAGCTACACAACACAATTATGGGGATGTAACTGATTTTAAATCTTCCAATTAGAAGTTTCAGAAGGTGTACATTGATTTCCCTGACAAAGAAACGTACACATATTTTGTCTTTATGAAAGACTCATGAACGATACGTAAATGCCTATATGCCACTCGATTGGAAGATACAAAAACGATGTAATGTAACGAAAACAAGCAACATCAATTGTAATTATTATCGACCCGTTACCTTGCCGCGGCAAACAGCAAGAAAAGCAGCACCCTTTTGAACAACAAGGGCTGAATTCTTAATTACACGGTTTTTGGAGATTTGTTTCCTCCCAGTTTTCTTACTTGGAGGTTTGTTCTTTCCAGCTATTGCATCATAGTAACCTTTTAGAGCAGAGTCAAAGTCTTCTGCACTTCCTCGTGGCTCTGCCAGATATAAATATATAATATTTCAAGGTGTTTTCAAACATTAAATTATCTAGCTAGAACACAAGGAAACTTTAGAAATATATGTATCCAGAATTCCATATATATATTTTCCCTTCTATCAGTATCTTTTTCAATTTGCATTTAGTCAGTCCAAGATATGTAGTCAAGTGAACTAAGATGATCCCTTTCTCAGGTCACAAGAGCTATCATAAATTCCTTAAGATAGCTGGTTAGCATAGTACAATTCAATAACTTAGTTGGTTTGATTTATGGAAACTGAGAATATTGAATCCTTTACAGACATCTTACCGACAAACACAGGCTTCTCTGCATTCAGCCTTGACCATTGACCCGTTTGAGACCATCGCATCTGCAACTTGTCCAATAATTTGTAACTAGGGAAGAAAACTAGAGCACCTCCTGGAACCACTTTGCATATTTCTTCAAGAGAAACCCCAAGTGCATCCTTCATTAACAAAAACCAAAGGTATTCAAATTAACACACAAAAAGAACGATAACAATAGAAAAAGAAAGGCTGGGATGGAGCGAACAGGGCACCAAGGGAGGGAAGGAGGGAGAAAGAGAGAGAGACATGGTAATGTATTGTACCTGAAATGTATAATTGTCCGCAGTCTTATAGCTGGCATTTAGTGGACAATTAGCTGGACCCCAAGGTATTACTGAAGCCCAAAGCTGAAAAACATTTAAACTGTTAAGTGTACAAGGTGTAGATTTAGAGAACAATTCAATCTTATACAACAGTGGTACGAACATAAAAAAAAAACTTACAGTACCTGGGATTCAACATCAATTACATGTGGTGCTTCCATGATTGTTTCAAATTGCACCCCGAGCTCTGATGCAAAAGATCCCATTGGGGATAGGGTTCTACAAAAACAACATTAATGTTTTGAATCAATACAAGTCGAAAGGCGATAACTGAAGTAAATAAATGATTTCATATTTTTGCTTACCCTGAGGTTAGGATTACTGAGAGCGAGAGATTCGCAATATCTCTAAAGACAACCGAAGGATTCAAGCACCATAAGCTAAAAGTGCATTTCCAGCCAAAAGTAGCATTTTCTGCAAGATATTTTTGGATAGTCAAGCAACAACTTAAAGGCAAGCAAAACAAAGCAACAGGTAATTTTCTTCTGTTGAATCTCTGTGCAAAATAGGTGATAATTCTTACTAGGATCCCTTTGAATATACTTCTGCAAGGCAAGCTGGTAATCAGAAGTATGACATCCATTTTCAGAGTAGAAGTAACTCAGTGACGAAAATATCCCTAGAAAAGTATGTAAACACTGTTAAACAGGATGCATGACTTCCTGAAATTAAGCAATTAAAAGAATCAAGCCACATTACCTTCTAGTATAGCAGCTGAAATTCCACTTAGATAAACCCCATCTGACTCAGACTCAGAAGAGGCTTTAACTGCCTATATTGCAGATAAAAACACAAGTAAGACCACAATTCATTAAACTTCATGATTATCTACATATTGTGACGAAACTATGTATGTCAATATATGGTAATGATGATTGAACCTTTGTAGCACATTCTTGCAAGATGGGAAAGCATTGCTGAGTGATGCCAGCATTCTGCAACTCCCTTACAGCTTTATCTCCGGTCCAACTGAAGAAGTGATGTATTTTATTCTTTAGGATAGCAAGAGTTTAAGGGACAAAGAGAACAGAAGACAGTTGTTTATACAGAGAGAATCAGCAGCACAGAGTAATCCTAAATTGCATTTTTAGGGTTTTGAGTCTGGACACTTGATCACTTTTACAGATGGGTTTCTGCTAATTTCGACAAAAATACATATGGTAGTACAGTAAACTAACAAAAAAAAGGGTGAAAAGAAAAGAAATTATAAAATTTGCCTTTTAAAACTTACTAGGAAGAATGATGTTCAAACTCACGCTTTTCCAAATTATCTTTCTTTTGAGCAATCCAACTTACAAGCCCCTGCATATTCAAGGTCAAGACAGTTATTATTTACATAGTTTTTAAATACTAAGCATGACTAAGAATCCAACCTAACCCCCACACCCCTCCCCTCCCCCCAACACCCCGTATCCCAAAATAAATAAATAAAAATTAACCCTGCCGACAACACTCTTTTGCTGCCATTCATAAATGATTGATTGTACCTGAACCACATCATGTAAAGGTTGGTATATCATTACCACACTCTCATGCGTGCATAGCTGTCCTAATTCTGTTTGTAGCACTGCAAAAATTGATTCATTGAAAGAATATAAATTCAATTTGATGATTGTATAGAACTTCCAGAAACAAATATAAATAAAGGAAGCAACTTGCCAGAAAGCACTTCTTCATCCACATCTACACTGCCACCTTCCCGCGCCATATCTTCTATGTTACTGTAAAGAGAAGTGAATAAAAACTGTCAGAAAGCAAATAGTTTGCATAAGTTTCTATAAACAAAGTTGGATGTAAAATAAATAGACCCCTATCAACGCCCTTGTCAAAAAACCATACTTTGAGTTTATTATGGAATTTTCAAGATTTTAATATGGTCCTTTATTGAACTGACCTGAGTCATATTTACGTTCCAGAAATCCCAGGTACTAGAGATTCTATGTTAGAGTATGTAAGATATCAGAAAGGAGAGAAAAGAAAGTAACTTTCTGAATTGATTTAAAGTTCGTTGTTACAAACTCACAAATCTACTGGATATATAGAAGTAATCCATTTTATGTAGGAACCCTATAGTATAGGCAGATAACAAATGCACCTGACACCTGGTAAATGCTTTTGACCAAACAAAAACACATACTGCAATTTCTAGCCTACAAGCACCATATGCATTATCTTATAGTATCTGTAAGGAAACAAGCATCAGCATATATAATTTTGGCAAATTCATCATGCAAAACCAGATGTTAAACAACAAAATACTAAAAAAATAACATACTGTGCCTCATCAAGAATCAAAATGGATCCTTTAATGTCAACATCCATTGCTCTCCTGACAATTGGATTTACCACATAACTATAGGGACAGAAAACTAATTGCGCCTCCGCAGCCATTGTCTGTGCTGCAAAATATGCACAACCTGAAATTGGGAAAGATGAATTATGTCATCAATGACCATAAAACCAGTACAATAATAACCAAACATGCTTTCACAATAATGAGTATAATCAACCTTTTACACTGTGCCCCACTTTCACAAGATCTTCAATATCATGAACTTCATTACAACCACCTTTCTGGAGGGAAGGGTGCGACTTAACCTTGTTTGCATTCCTATTAGTTTGTGCCAAAAAAAATAATTAAGTGAACAAATATATGGCTCCAGCATACAAGCACAACAGAAAGATTGAAGAGTTAAAACTTGAGCTTACTTGAATTCAACGCAACCAAGTCCCTCGTCCTTTAAAAGTGTTTTACTAGGGAGGAAAAAAAAAAGAAACAAGCAGCATGTGTTAGGATTTAGATATGCTGGAAACACTATTAGTTATTTGTCAAAGAAGTTACCAGGTTTCATCAATGTTTTCACTCATACAGACGTGCTTGTTGGTGCAGTAGTGCTTTCGTGAGGCCTGTTAAATTGGTCAATATTAGAAGAAGAGTGGTTGCTAGATATCAATCAGTCAGTTCTACATAATCTGAAACACTCTTTTGGAAGGAAGAGAATAAGAAGTGCATCAAATATTCTTAACCAGGTAAGAAAAGAAATAATAGAATGCTAAAGCTAAGAACATTTTAAATGGTCTTATAGGTAAGCAAGGTATTCGTCACTTAATATCGAAACAAAGGATTCGGAATACTACACATAAGTTAAAATGACTTTTTATTAATTTGAATCACTTTAAAGGCACAAGATGTATAATTAAATACCAAAATGGCCATTGGCACTCGATAAGTTGTCTTCCTGTACTCACGAATCACTTGACTTATTTGTGAGTGTGTTCTCCTTCAAATAAAAAACAGAGAATTAGATTATATGAATTATTCACTTAAGAGAAGCAAGACAGTTTAAACAGAAGTGTCTTACGATGCATAAAATATTACAGGAGCTAATTTTTTCTTCGGACCCTTTGCAGTTGTAGCTGGGGTAGATGGCTCCATGTTCCCTGGAGCAATTTATAATTTTAGAGACATGTACAAAGTGAACACCAGGAGCTTTTTTCAACCAGATTTCGTGAAACATAAATTGAAATAAATATTACAATTTCACAGGGACCTAGAAGCAAAAGAAACAGTAGATTTTTTTTTTTTTGGAGGAAGTACAAAAACATAATATTTTCTTAGTAGAAGAGAAAGACTAATTGATGATATAATAAAACAATGACTAACTAGTGAAATGATGGATAAGTCAACAAGCTGACACAGTGAATTGCCAAGAACAGAACCTAATTATTAATAAATCCAATTGAGCCCTCCATGATACAATTAATCACAAAGAAGACCCACATTTAAGAAAATAAAAGGAAACCAATAGAAACCGGTGTGACCCTATCGAGTGTTAAAACCCCGGACAATCCCTGAACATACTGAGAAAGAGAAAAAGAGAAATTACTCGAAGGCTCAGGCTCGGGAATGAAACCACCACCATGCAATAGAGGATCGTTCACTTGAGTCAGCGAAGGAGGAGGCCGGGACTTGTAGTGTTGTTGCCAGGCGAGAGCCGAGCAAAGAAGAGAGAGCGACTTTCCGGTTCCAGTGGGGGACTCCAACAAGGCGTGGCAGTGTCCCTGCCTGCGGGCCCGGTCGAGGGTGGCAATGACCCGGCCCATGAAAGCCAACTGAGATCCGTACGGCTTGTAAGGGAACTCGACTGGCACGCCTCCGATCTGGTAGGTGTTCCTCTTGCTCCCATCGCGGCTAGGGTTTGAGAGAGGAGTGGTGGGCTCCATTACCGATGTGATTCAATTTTGCGACCAAGAAAAGATGGAAATGGGAGAAAGAGGTGGGACGACTTGGGATTTGGGAGGGATGCTATAAGGTTCGTTTGGCGGGAAGAAATGGTCGAGAAAATTTTCGAGTACAGTGCACATGATGTGATTGATGGGCGCACTACTATTTGGGCTTAAATGGGCTTGGTCTTTGGAGCGATTTCTAGCCCACGAACGAGTTTCGAATCTTTCGATGCTCTGAAATTTTTTTTTTAAAAAAAGAAAAAAAATAAGAGGTTATTTAGCATTGCACGCTATGTGAAGTGGAGTTTATTCCTTTTCTACGTCCAGCGGAGATTGTAGGGCTGTCAATGGTATCCTTTTAACCGTTTACCTTACCTGTATCGTATTCGATATGACGGGTATGAGTAAGTTTTATTTTCGTTAAGTCATCGGGTATGGATATGGATAGAAAAAAAATTTCGTTAATTTATTGGTGTTTGCCTCCAAATTTCGCCATCTGAAGAAACGACAGAATAGCCAGAGAAACCTGCAAAAAATGAGAATGGCATATAATGAAACAAAATCCACAACCGTGTCCCATATTTTGAGTAAAAAAAAAAGCTCAAGACTCAAGACATAAATAACCAACGACCATCAAATGAGTAATTAATTAATTGATTCAATTATGTGAAATATGATAAAATCCACATAATTAATTAATTGGTTAATTACAAAAGACCCTAAAAATGGAAATTGTGTATGAGATACACGCTGTGCACTTTTTCTAAAGACGCTCAAACCAAAACCTACCAAATTAGTTAGTTAATTAATTAAGTATGTGGAAAATGCCAAAAATCCCATATAATTAATTAATTAATTAATTACATAAAGGAGAAAAGACGAAAATTGTATAATGGTCAAACATTGTACATTTTCTAAAGATCCACCAAATGAATGATTAATTAATTAATTTAATTATGTGAAATATGGCGAAACCCACATAATTGATTAATTAATTAATTAAAAAGGAGGAAGCGATGAAAATAAGAATTATGGGATGGCTAAATACCGTACATAATTCTAAGAATCCATATCAAGTTTTTGGGCCAAGCCCATGATGGTTCCAATTAAATTGCTTCAGAAAAATGAACAATATAGGGTTCTGACGTGTAAACGGAATTCAATACGACAATAGGAACAAATAACCTTATGTCGAAACACCCGAACAATTGCACGAATCTCATTTGGGCTCATCCTCGGATTTGATTAATCAATTGGGCTAATTAGAACACAAACCCAAACCATTTATAACAAATAAGTAACTAAGGCCCGCTTAACTTAATCGAGTTGGGCCCATTATACAACCCATCGGCACCCAGCCCATGTCGGCTCCAGACACACGCCGACTGAGTCCCGATGCACCAAATACCGGACCCAACAGTGTTTAGTTGATCTGACCAAATCAAAATCAGGTTGCACACGTGGCATTTTTCCATTAGCTTATTCCCTGGGCCCCTCTACTTTCCGTTAATAGAAAAAGAAAAAAAGAAAGGAGAGGGAGACTGTACTTACCTGCAGAAGAAAGCAGCGAAGTCGCTAGGTCTCAGCCTCTCGCCGGAGATAGACGCAACCTCAGCTCAAGCTGACTGAACCGCTGAAGAGAGGGTGTCACCACGATTCTTCCGACACCACACACGGCCACCTTATGAGCCTATAGCATGACAAATTTGGAGATTTCGGTTACTGCGTCATGATTTGGGAAAAGACATTACGCAAAATTAATGGAGAAAAGGTTGATTGGATGACCTGAGAAGGTTCTCTGAGACACAAAGAGAAGTTTCCAACACTAATTTCACTCAATTTGGAGGAAGGAACAGTTATCACCTTCCGCCATTAATGGAGGGATGGAGCTCGGCGAAATTGCTCTACTATTGAATTTCATGCCAAATGGAGGAAGTAGAGATACCTGATGAGACTCAAGATAACTCGAAAATGATTCCAAATGGGATAGAAGCTCGTGAATCAACAAAAGCCAAAGCTTCATTGTAACTGGAGGGAGCCAGTGGAAATAAAGCAGTGTGAAAGCATGAATGGAGAGCATTGTCGTCCTTGATACACAGCCTACCACCTGAAAAAGGAAGGCTATATCTGAAGGGCGCCTGCTGTGTACTATGTACCACAGAAAAAGGGAAGTCTTCCTTTGTTTTTAACCGTTGGATACCCAGAAAGAAAAGAGAAGCAACAAGAAGGATGAATCATGATGAGGTTAATGGTGTACAGTGTACACGGTGGCTGCATCTGTGCCCTTGATCTCTACAGTGAGAATAATAGGATAACCAACGGATGGTGAGATGAACTGTTCATGTGCTTCTTCCCTTGGTACAGATGAATGCACTATAAGACAGTTAAAAGATGATCCTTGCATGCGTGATATCTCTTCTGTCAAGGGTAAATAGGGTATTAGGAAGAACAGACAAGGAATTTTGAGCATAATTAGGAAATTACAGGGCATAGATACCCATTTTGCCCTCAGATCGTCCCCATTTAAAACTGAGGAAGGATTGTTTGTACCCAAAATTGTTGAGATGCCTCAAGCCAAAGAGAAGAAAATGATTAAGAGGCTACGACATATCATACAACCTCCTATATAAAACAAAAAGGATATTAAAGGTACATAAACCTCAGCAGTAAGCAATAAGTAAGCTCAAGATATAATTCATTGGGGTTGAAAAGGACTTACAGTAAAAAATAAAAATGGGCTGTGGCTTAAATTGAGGGGCAAAGCTGGGAAATTAAGCAAAGAAATGCCACTCAATACCCCCTTCAACTAAGTGAAGTGATATTAATTACAACCTGAGGATGACCCAATTGGCCCACATAAGCTCAGTACTACATGATGAAGCTCATACCTGATATATGGGACCCTTGTGTGTAGCCTTATATGTGTATAACTACATGAGAAAGTATACCAGATAGCACCACAGGGAATCAAATGGCATATTACAACTGGAGGGGATTGAAATGCCCTTGAACAGTCCCCATATGCATGCACTGATGCTCATAGCCAGATAGGGTGCAGAGATGATGCTCACAGACCATGATCATCACCATTCCTTGCCTACACAACCATTGGATGCATGCCATCTGTCCTCATGAATGCAGCTGGCGCCAAAGCACCCCCCTCTCCAAGCACACTCAGAGAATTGAGATTAAATTGCATCCCCACATGTCATATACCATGCCTCAAGGACCCCACATGTCATACTCATATATAATTGGGTAAGCAAGGCGGTTCTCCACACGCATCTGAGCCATTGATCAAGATCAGAAGATGGAGACACTGCCACCTGGCCATGAAGAATGAGACGCCAAACCCTAGCAAGTTCCCTATATAATACCCCTCAGATGATAGAAAGGGGAGGCCATTTTTTTAGAAAAGTTGCTGTAATTTTGCGTTTCTAACGTTTTTTTGAAAAAGGTAATGTAATGGCCTCCAATTTTAATGAATAAAATTGCTTGTTGAGTATGATTTTCCTGGTTTAAGAGTTCTTTCTTTCTTTTATTGTTCATATCTATTCATTCTGTCTCATTGTTGGCATACCTCGTGCTAGTTGCATAAAAAAAGAGAAGATCATTTAGGTTGCATTTTTGATTGATTTTAAGAGCTTGAACTATCATTGATGGGCTGTGTGACAGATAATCCACGTCCAACAGTGTTGGTTCTAGTGAAAATAAAAAAAAGGGGTATTTTGCTTTAATTTTGAATCTTGTTCTTTTGTTCAATACATTTATTTCCTTTTTTTCTCATAATGACACTGGTGGATTGTGTGAAAGATAATCCATGTCTACCAGTGAAACTCTGAGTAAAGAAGGAAATGAAGGTATAAAAACGTATCACCTATTCTAACTATATTATTTTGTTTCCTGTTATGTCAAAAAAAAAATATATGTAGTTCTCTGCGTATTCTTGGAAGATGGTAGAATTTGCTAGTGGATTGTGTGAAAGATAATCCATGTCTACTAGCATTGAAACCAATTATGGGAAAATAAGAAAATAATAAAATAAGTATGTAATAGTATTATGCTCTTTAAAAAAAAGAGAGACAGCATCACATGTGAAATTTTAAGCTAGGAGAAGGTGGTTTCATGGAGTGTGTGACAGATAATCCACCTCCAAGGATGCCATGCAGATCCTGGTTAGAAAGGGAACATGTGGGAAACGCTGTGTTTCGGCTTATTTTCACGATAAAACTGTATTTTGAAGTTTACTTGGGCTTATTTATTCTTATTAGGACTTATTAAGTTTAGATTAGTTATAACTGTAGATGGAATAATTTTGAGGCGTTCCGTATAGTTAAGTACTGGATAACCATGTGATATTTTATAATAGTGCCTCTATGACGTATAAAGTATGTAATTGTTTTAGTATACCTATATTAATAAGTTTAGTAACTGCTGTTTTATCTCAAAATTAAGGAATTATATGTTAATAGCTATAAGCATTTGGAGTATATTGATTCTGGTCAGTCCTTTTATTTCACACGTTGCACAGGCATTCCTGATCATACATATGCATCTGGTAAAAGTACCCTGAAGTAATATTGCAATATATTCGTTTATAAAAAAAATAATAATAATAATAAAGGAAATTTAGGATCATGATCCCTTTGTGCCCCATACCCGTGGTTAAATGAGAAATGTTAAGGTTATAAGTTGTGACAAATAACAAAGGATTGCCTATCTAATTTCTGGAGAATAGTTCACACAAAAAAAGAAGGGTTATTCTCATCCATACTTATTGCAAAAAAAAAAAAGGGGAAATAATAATGATGCAGGGCATATATTGAATAAATCCAACCCTGAATTATAATGTTTAATGAATAAAGCTTGAGTCAGCTTGAGAATACTAAAGTCATATCCAGAATCATGTTGATTCACAAAAAAAAAATATTATTATTATGAAGAAAAATGCACTTTGACCAGCTCAGATTGTGAAATGATATTTCCAATAAGTTCCAAGTTAAGATTTCAGTCATGTTTTTAATAATGTTTCATGGTTAGGTCAATATATGTATGAAAGTTATATATGCATTATGTGTTAGATCATGTTTCCAAAAGAAAGAAATTCATCTCAAAGTCCAAAAATGTGAGCATTCAAAACAAAAATGCCAGTCCACCGTGCTATGTGTCCAGAATATTCAGAAAAGGACTCAACTAATAATCCTGACGATGTTGTTCAGAAAAGTATTAACAAAAAAAAAAAACAATAATTATCACCAGTTGCCATTAAATTAGTTCGACAGTCTTGCCAGACCAAAGCTCGAACCAGGATCAAAGCCACGATCAAGAAGAGACACATAGTTTCAATTGTCGTAAGAGGCAACTTCAGAGGTATCCCACGATGATTGAAGAACTGTTTCTGGTAAAGAAAGAATCGCCGTCGATAAGCCCCAAACCATAGCCTCTTTGACACTCCGTCGAGACCTGTCTTAAAACCCCTCAATTGAGAAACCCAGCGCAAATTGGCGATAGTGGTGAATCCAAAAACCCTCGCGACACTCAACATGATGAGCCTAATTGAAAAGCTGTCGGAGCTGACCGGCGATAAATAACTGGACTCGTCCAGTCAGCAAAGGAAATCTGCGAGGGAGAAGGATCGAAATGAATGAAGACTTAGCACAAACTTGGTTCACGAGCATGCGTATGAACCGAAAGTCTAAACGCGTCCCCAATCCCTATCAGCCCCTGGGTCGTCTGTGACACCAAGGTGTAGCAGGTCCCTGACAAGCGAAACACAAAACAGCGAACTCAACAGCCAATCAGAATTTCATAAAACACAGAAACTTCAAAAATGCATTAAAAATAGCTAGAAAATCCAGAAAATTCTCATAAAATACCAAAATATCCAGAAAAATATAAGGAACATTTTTCCATAACACCCAAGTTAAAATAGCTACTGTTTCTCGTGTTTCTTGAGGTGTTTGTCATCAATTGAACACTCACTCCGCCGCGATCGGTGGCCTGATACCACTTGTGATGATCCTAGAACTCAATTCCAAGATTCACAGGTCAATTCTGGCAAACAATGTCAGAACTCCAGAAATAGAGAAATAGTAGAATTAGAAGCAATTAGAGAAAGATGAGTAGAATTGAAGGTGAATTGATCTTTATTGATAACAATGGATACAAACTGAGTACAAATGGTAAGAAATTGAGCAAGAATTAATAGTAGTTCAAGCTCAGAGAAGAATACAAGAAAATAGCGCTAAAAGGAAGAAAATACATGTTTCTCTCAATTCTCAGATTTACACATAATGAGTTCTTTCTCTCACCTCTTCTCAATATAACTGCCTCTAAAAATGAAATTACACAATTGCCCTTCCCTTCTTGAATTACTCCCAACTCACAATAACTGAGTCGATAGCTATCAGTGAAGACTGCTCCCCCTCTCCAGTACTAGCAGCTGACATCTCCTCAATTTCCTTAAACTGGGTTTTAGTTGGGCTGGGCTTTTCCAAACTGTTTTCTTCAATTACATTAGCCAATACAAATGTTTCAACGTTCCCTCCATCTCTCATAAGATTAGAATCTGACACTGCTTCCCTCATCAAATTCTCCTTGGCCTCAAGGATAAAGTCTGGAAAACTTTTTGCAATAGCTTCATAATCCTCCCAAGTCGCTTCTTCATCTGTCTGGTGGTCCCACTGTACCAGTATTTGTGGAATGGGGAGATTTTTCCTGGGAATCATCCTTCTCCCCAAAATTGCTATTGGTCTAACTGAATTAGACTGCTCAGGATTAAAAACTGGAAGTTGACTAGCTACTGGTTGATTCTCACCTATTCTCTTCTTCAGTTGTGAAACATGTACCACCGGGTGAATTTGTGAGCCAACTGGCAAATTGAGCTTGTAAGCCACTGTTCCCACTTTCTCCAATATTTCAAAGGGCCCACAATACTTAGGAAGCAGTTTGCTATTTCCTCTTCCTTGCACAGAAATCTGTCTGTAAGGTTGTATTTTTAAATATACCCAATCTCCACTTTTGAACTCCCTTTCAGACCTATTCTCATCAGCATATCTTTTCATCCTTTCTTGTGCTTTCCTCAAATTTTCCTTTAATTGCAATAGAGCCATATGCCTCTCTTTCATCCAGGAATCAACAGCTTGTACAATACATCTGGGTGGAGTTCCCAAAGGCAATTGTGGAGGTACATACCCATACAGGGCCTGAAATGGAGAAGTTTTTATAGAGCAGTGATAGTTGGTGTTGTACCACCACTCAGCTAGTGGAATCCACCTATTCCATTTCTTTGGTTGAGTACATGCCATGCTTCTGAGATACCCTTCTATGCATTGATTTACCCTCTCAGTTTGCCCATCTGTTTGAGGGTGGTAAGCTGTACCCATATTTAGTTTGACACCCAACTTCTCCATAAGTTCCTTCCAGAATAAGCTAGTAAACACAGGGTCTCTATCACTTACAATGCTACTTGGCAACCCATGAAGTTTATATATATTTTCAATGAATGCTTGTGCTACACTGGCAGCATTGTAGGAATGACTCAGTGATACAAAGTGAGCATATTTTGTTAAGCGATCAACAACTACCCATATCACTTCTTTACCATCAGACTTAGGTAGTCCAACAATGAAATCCATGCTAATGCTTGACCATGCCTCATGTGGTATGGGTAAAGGTTGCAGCAATCCAGGGGTTTTCACATGCTCTCCTTTAGTGATTTGGCAATTTTCACAATTTCTCACATATTGGTATACATCATCTTTCATTCCAGGCCAATAAAACATGCTTTTTAATCTTTTGTATGTACTCAGAATACCTGAGTGACCACCAACATGTGAATCATGAACTTCTTTTATCAATTGATTTCTCCATCCACTAGTTGCACCCACACACAATCTGTTTTTATATCTGACAAGCTCTTGATGCACTGTCAGTTTGTTATTCTCATCTTCTCCCTTCTCAATTTTTGTTTTAAGACCTTGAATCCACTGGTCTTGTACATAGCTGGCCTTCATTTCCTCAACCCATTGTGGTACCAATTCACTCACTACCTGTAACTCACTTTCTTCAAAACATTTCTTTTCAAATTGCCCTGGTTTCCTTGATAAAGCATCTGCTACTTTATTGTCAATCCCTTTTTTATATTCTATTTTATAATCCAATCCAAGTAACTTGCATACTCCTTTGTGTTGCATCATGTGGTTCACCTTTTGCTCTAACAGGTGCTTGAGGCTAATTTGATCAGTTTTAATCACAAACTGTCCCCCAATCAAGTAATGTCTCCATTTCTTAACTGCAGTCAATAAGGCCAAGAATTCTTTTTCATAGGTGGATAAACCTTGATTTTTCACTCCTATACACTTGCTCAGAAAGGCCAAGGGTTTTCTATTCTGCATCAGCACAGCCCCAATACCATAGTCACTGGCATCAGTTTCTAGTACAAATGGTAATTTGAAGTTTGGCATTGCAAGGACAGGTGCAGTGGTCATGGCAATTTTCAACTGTTCAAAGGCTTTGTCTGCCTCTTCATTCCAATGAAATGCATTCTTTTTGAGTTGTTCTGTAAGGGGTCTAGCTATCACACCATAGTTTTGTACAAACCTCCTGTAGTAACCAGTTAAACCCAAAAAACCCCTCAATTCTTTGACATTTCTTGGAGTTGGCCATAATTTCATAGATTCAATCTTCTTAGGGTCAGTGGATACACCATCTGCTGATATTATATGTCCTAAATACTCCAGCTTATCCACTCCAAACTCACATTTGCTCAACTTAGCAAAAAACTTATTCTCTTTTAACACTGTCAGGGTCATCTCTAGGTGTTGCAAGTGTTCATCTTGGTCTCTACTGTACACAAGAATATCATCAAAGAAAACCAATATAAATTTTCTGAGATAAGGTTTGAAAACCTGGTTCATCAGTGATTGAAAAGTGGCAGGCGCATTTGTCAACCCAAATGGCATGACCAAGAACTCATAATGCCCATCATGTGTTCTGAAAGCTGTCTTCTGCACATCATTTTTGTTCATCTTGATTTGGTGATAACCTGATCTCAGGTCTATCTTTGAGAAAATTGTTGCTCCATGCAGTTCATCAAGGAGGTCTTCAATGATAGGAATTGGGAATTTATTCTTGACTGTGTTGGTATTTAGTTGTCTGTAATCAACACACATCCTCCAGCCCCCGTCTTTCTTCTTGACTAACAGAATGGGAGAAGCAAATGGGCTAGAAGAAGGTTGAATAAATGAGTTCTTTAGCAATTCTTCCACAATTTTCTCTAATTCAAGCTTTTGAAAATAAGACAGCCTGTATGGTCTCAGATTGATTGGTTTAGAACCTGGCAGTAAGGGTATTCTGTGATCTGTGTCTCTCAAAGGGGGCAAGCCTGTTGGTTCTTCAAAAATCTCTTTATATTTCATAAGTAATGGATGACAGAAGGAGTTTGGAATATTTTGAGGTGTTTCTGATTGCTCCACTGTGAATAATTGAGCAATGATAATTTCACTGCCTCTTTTCATTTCCTTGGATAAGTCCATCTCATGACTAATTAGCTGAATCTCAGCTTTCTCTTCCCTTACTTCCAATTTCACCTCTCTACCTTCTTTCATAAATGCCAATTTCCCTTTACCCCAATCAATTTTCATAGGACCCTGGTTTACCAACCAATCAAGCCCTAATATGACATCATAACCTTCTACAGCCAACAATCTGACATCTTTTTCAAAGGGAACCCCTTGTATTTCAAATTTTAATGAGTCACATTTCCTATCTGTGACCATTTTACCCCCATTTGCCACTCTGACAACCATGGGGTGAGTTTGTTGTGTTGACAACTCCAATCCTTTAATTACCTCTGGATTGACAAAAGAGTGGGTGCTTCCACTGTCAATCAAGGCACAAATTGGTACACCTTTTATATGCCCTTTGAATTTCATGGAATTGATTTTCTGTTGGTCATTGGTTGCATGCATAGAAATTACTGCTTGTTCAACGGCCTCTTCATTTTCTCCCCTTTCTTTTGTTTCTTCATCACTGGAGGTGATTTCTACACTTGCCTCCTCTTGTTCACTAATCACATTGACAGTTTTGAGAGTACATTGGTGCCCAGGGTAATACCTTTCATTACATTTGTAACATAAGCCAAGTGCTTTCTTTTGCTCCATAGTTTTGTTTTTGCTCTGGTTGTCAGTCTGCCAAGGTTTGTAATTTTGACTAGACCACTCTTTCTTTGGTTCCACATTATTTTTCTTCACATTTGAATAGGGTTGCAATGTTGTTGGTTTGCTCCAGTTTTTCATTCTTTTCTGTTGAGTATCTTGGGTTTCTTCATACTGCAAAGCATACTCATAAGCTTCTTCTAAACTGTTTGGTTTGAACAACTTAACCATCCCCCTCAACTCCTCTTTCAGTCCACATATAAATCCTACTTTAAACTCTTCTTCAGAGAAAGCATGTGAAACTTGCAACACCCTCATCCTAATCTGTTCGAATTGCTTAATATACTCCTCCACTCTATTCATCTGGTGACACCTTTTAAATTCCTCTATGGGGTGTTGTCTCTTCCCTCCTTTGAATTTTCTAAACACCTCTTCAACCAAAACCTCCCAAGGTAAAATATAGTTACCATTTTGTATTCCCCTATACCAATCTTTAAGATCTTTACTGAAGTGAATCACAGCCATTCTTGATTTGTACTGTGGAGCAATTTGGTACATTTCAAAATAGTGGTTGCAATCCATCACCCAGTTAACTGGATCCTCTCCATCAAAGTAGGGAAATTCGATTTTTGGTAGAGGATTGAAGTGATTATAAGCATGTTTCGGTCTGATGTTTTCCATGCCCCATGCATATTCTTCCTCATTTAAATCCATATAACTCCATGCCTCATTTCTTTTTGCTCTCTCATTATCATCAATTACCACTATTTTAGGTCTCACATTATCAGTTTTATCATTCTTTTCTCCTAATTCAGGAATAAAGCTTGTTCCCCCAATCTCAAAATTGCTACTTCTATCAGCTTGCAATTTAAGAGATTTCTCTATTAGAGCTGTCAGAGAAGCTATTTTATCCTCCATACCTCGACTAGCGTGTTTGACCTGATTAGTGACCACAGCTGCTAGCCTTTCCTCCATTCTCTTCGCATTGTCATCAGATCGCTTCAAGTGATCCTCATGCTTCTTACTGACCTCACGCACTTCATCAGATATCCTGCGCAGATCTGATTCGAGCTGAGTGCTTTTCTCGCGCAGATCCTCCATGCTACTGTTTCTCGTGTTTCTTGAGGTGTTTGTCATCAATTGAACACTCACTCCGCCGCGATCGGTGGCCTGATACCACTTGTGATGATCCTAGAACTCAATTCCAAGATTCACAGGTCAATTCTGGCAAACAATGTCAGAACTCCAGAAATAGAGAAATAGTAGAATTAGAAGCAATTAGAGAAAGATGAGTAGAATTGAAGGTGAATTGATCTTTATTGATAACAATGGATACAAACTGAGTACAAATGGTAAGAAATTGAGCAAGAATTAATAGTAGTTCAAGCTCAGAGAAGAATACAAGAAAATAGCGCTAAAAGGAAGAAAATACATGTTTCTCTCAATTCTCAGATTTACACATAATGAGTTCTTTCTCTCACCTCTTCTCAATATAACTGCCTCTAAAAATGAAATTACACAATTGCCCTTCCCTTCTTGAATTACTCCCAACTCACAATAACTGAGTCGATAGCTATCAGTGAAGACTGCTCCCCCTCTCCAGTACTAGCAGCTGACATCTCCTCAATTTCCTTAAACTGGGTTTTAGTTGGGCTGGGCTTTTCCAAACTGTTTTCTTCAATTACATTAGCCAATACAAATGTTTCAACGTTCCCTCCATCTCTCATAAGATTAGAATCTGACAAAAAGCTGTCGGAGCTGACCGGCGATAAATAACTGGACTCGTCCAGTCAGCAAAGGAAATCTGCGAGGGAGAAGGATCGAAATGAATGAAGACTTAGCACAAACTTGGTTCACGAGCATGCGTATGAACCGAAAGTCTAAACGCGTCCCCAATCCCTATCAGCCCCTGGGTCGTCTGTGACACCAAGGTGTAGCAGGTCCCTGATAAGCGAAACACAAAACAGCGAACTCAACAGCCAATCAGAATTTCATAAAACACAGAAACTTCAAAAATGCATTAAAAATAGCTAGAAAATCCAGAAAATTCTCATAAAATACCAAAATATCCAGAAAAATATAAGGAACATTTTTCCATAACACCCAAGTTCAAATTCTCAATCAAAAATATAATCAAAATGAAAGTCATGAAAAATGGTTAAAATTAATAATTACAGGACATCCAAACAAATTGAATTATGTCAAAATTCAACAAAAAAAGGGGTATGTAAAAGTGCAAGGGTACAAACCCCTTTGACAGCAGGTATTTCAAGATAATTCGGACAGCAGGTACTTCAAAATGACAAAATTGGACAGCAGGTACAATCAAGCGGTAACTGCCGTTAAAGACCAAAATTTATCCTTACGAAATCTGAAAGAAAGAATAAGACAAATAAAAAAGAGAGAGAGACCCCAGCTTAGAAAGTTCAAGCTTCAAGGCTAAGTCCAAAAAAGTTAAGCTCTGGCTCTAGATCGAAAACCAAACCCAAATTCAGAAAGCATAAACTCAAATTAATCCAGAAAATCCAAACTCGAATTAAATCCAAGACCCAAACTTAAACCAAATCCAAAACCTAAATTTAAAAATCCAAACTCAAATTAAATCTAAAACCCGGAAAATTCAAACCCAAATCCGGAAAACCCAAACTCAAATTAAACCCAAAGACCCAGAAACCAAAACCCAAAATTATATTCCAGAAGAATCCAAACCCAAATTAAATTCAAAACTCAGAGAATCCAAACTCAGATTAAATCCGAGTCCTGAAAATCCGAATCAAATCCAGAAAATCCAGACTCAAGACCCAGACTTAAGTCCAGAGTAATACAAATCTAGAAACAAAATTCTATAACCCAGGGACCAAACTTTAAATACGTCTGAAAATCAGAATTTGGTAAATTCTAGAACATATGAAGACCAAAGTTTAAAATGTCCAAAGTGACCAGAATTTCTAAACACGCCCTAAAACCAGAGTTTAAAACTTTTTATAACCTAACTCTTGCACGTCACAGGGCCGGAAATTCGATACGTCAATAGTTGACCAGAATCAACACATGTTCAAAGACCGGGACCTCTACATGCTCCAATGCCTGAGTTTCCAGAAACGTCCGATAACCTTGATTCTAACATGTCAACAAACAGACCAAAGTTCTAAACACGTTGATGAATTGAAGTTTTAAAATAGTTAAAGCTTTGATATAATCAGAATACCAAAACTTTACACGTCTATGTCCGTCCTCTTTGAGCTTACAATGCGTATAGTTTAAAGAGAACAAAACAAAAGTTGTCAAATATATAAAAATATGGGTCAAATATGAGTTAATTGATAATCACCCAGGACCAAATTCTATAAACCTTGGAATTCAAATATGAATTGAATTCCCTTGCATCATGTTATGATATCTGCTCCGTTCATGTCACCATTCATATGTCACGTGTCTTTTGGTAAAAATGCTGAAATGCTAACGGTCATGTCTAGTCTATTGATTATCCCGATCTAGAGGTGCTCTCGACTTGGTTCAGAGGTAATTAACAGTAGGGGCATGCGCCTACTGGAAGAAAAGGACCTGCAGTAAACAATCAAACTCTCGAAAGATTCGAAACCACATCAGTACCCCCATTCCTTTTCAGGTGGGTACCGATGTCCGAGTTTTGAAACGATTGAGGGGTATCTCGTCCGCAATATCTTTTTTCCCCGCGGAAGTATCCGGTCATTTCCCCCTTCCGAGGATCAGGGTCCAAAAAGGTGCGAGACAATTGGGTAAGGTATGGGTAAGGCTATTTCGTATTCGTTAATTACTCCTACCGTTATATATATATAGTTTATAATCTAAATCATAATTAGAAAAATATAAGTGTAAGATTCAATTATACGTTAATAACAAACAAAATAAAAAAGACATGCTTGTAAGATTCAATTGATGCGTTAATAATTAAATTACTTGATTAAATTACTAGATTTGATTGAGATAATAATGCATTAAATTGGAAATATATGATGGTAAGATTCAATTGATATATTAATTATTTTTTCTAATCTTCATTCACGCGCTACATTAAAAAAAACACTAAAAAGATCCCATTCGTTTGAGAAAATATTGTATAATTAGTAATTACTAATTAGTTATGTATTTTTCTTGACAATTAGAATGGAAAAATATTGTATGATTTTATTATATTTAATATATTATTAAATAGTGCACTTTCTTATTATATTTATATGATCTTTTTATTTATTCATATTGTACATTTTTTTCATTGAATTGTTAACATTATTATCCATTTTCTATTGTTATCCTACCCTTACTGTTAATTCTTTATGGGTAAGGGTAGGGTACGGGTAAGGGTAATGTGGGTAAAGAAAATTTTAACGGGTGCGGGTATGAAAAATGTCTACCGTATCGTATCCTACCCATTGACAGCTCTAGAGAATTGAATTCGTTACTTCTAAAATAACGACGGACCCACTAACTAACTGTTAAATCTCGTGGAAAGTTTAGAACAAAAGATAGAAGAGGATATGGATTTTGAGCATTAAATGCTCGAATAGAGAATTGAAACGCAAAATTTATGATCTTTTAAATCTGTACATTGTTAATTTTTAGAGAATCACGTAAAACTATAATTCTCTCTTTTTTAGTTTAAATTTATATATATTCAATTTGGCACATGTTTTAATTCAAAAATAAGTATGGGATTTTTTATTTAAATATGTACATGATTTATTTTAAAAAATTAAAATCAAAATTTTTATATGGTTCACTTTTAATGAAAACTTGTCGGCGACCATTTCTTTTAAATTCATTATAAACCGATAAATTAAAATTTAAAAACACGAATGAAAGTGCAAAAACTAAAATTAAATATAATAAGAGGTCATATAGAGTTATAGACTATAGTACACGAGAGAAACTATCTTTTATTTCCCTTAGGAGTTGGGTTCGTCAGCTTTTGAAATGCTGCGTCGGAAGGTCACGACTCACGAGAGTTGGGAAAATAGGAAATACCAATGTCATTCAATCAGAGAATATTAAAATAGGTTATATGGTTCATAGTTCATACATGCATAATGCATTCAAGACTTGAGAAATACCACTACATCACTACGGCACTATCACGAACAAACTAAAGAGGAAACATTTTATCCTACAAGTAGACGTGACAAATTCACACAAGCCGAAAGCAACCCACAAATTCTGGTTGGCGATGGTCAGGACTCAGGAACGCCTGGTATGTTCTATTTCGAAATTTCGGCCCAAGCAAAAAACTATTTTCCCTCAATTGGGTAGAAACACGACTTTTACGATAATATATTTTTTAAATTCGAGTTTGTAATCAGTTCATGGCTCGCTATATATGACTAATTACTAATGCGCACAAAAAAATTATGGCATTTATTGACATATTGTACTGTACATGTACTTTTGTTTTTAATGTGTAGTACTGTATATACACACGAGATAATTCAAAGCAACTAAACACGAATTCAATATGCGGACTGATTTTATCATAAAAAAACAAATTCATCGAGTATGTGGACATAAATACATATATATATATTAAATACTTGACAACATTGTCGAGTCAAAATACATAATCGTTATTACACATCGAATTTATTTTGACATCAACGGTTGGAAATTGGAAGAGAATGACAGCAGATTTTAATATTATTGAATTCCAGAAATAAAAATTATTAAATTTGCTATTCGGTAGTCAAAAAGGTCGAAGAGTAGAAAGCAAAAACAACAACAACAACTAAGGTTTTTGTCCTAAACAAATTAAAAAAATAAAATAAAATATCCAATAATAATATTATTAAATCCAAAAGACAAAATTACAAATAGAAGTTTTGGAAGAATTTTGCTTGAATTGAGGCTCCCAAATTGTCATTTGATTGTTGATTTTGCAGTGAAAATCTAAAAGTAAATTATTTTGCTAGAATTTGACAAGAACTAGGAAATATTTTATGAAGACTTGGTGCTTTAAATTTCTTAAAATTTTATATTGTAAATTTCTGTATCACAGATCTCGGTAAATATCTTCCGATAAATTTAATATCTACAGATCTCGGTTGAAATTTGCCAATTATTTTGAATTAGTAGTGCTGATATTTTTTGACTAAAATGAAAGATAAAAATCAGCCGTTTAATTGATACTGTGTAAAGTCTTGTCGCATATAAACGACAGATGACTACTGTTGAACCGGTTGGATTTTAGTTCCTTTTGTCGGAAACTCGGAATATAATATATTCATGCTCATTAATATCGTTAAAGCAAACACGCAAAGAAACCTAATCCCAGCGAATAGTTTTCCTTGTTCGCTTTTCTTAGTTCACTGATAAAATACATTTTTGTTGTCCATTTTTTTTTAAAATTTTTTATTGGTCTGCTGAAGTCTAAACACTTCTATTATTTTTATAGGCTTATTGAAAACTATTATAAATAAAAGAGGTTAAGTGTGAATATAATGGATCCATCCATGCCTCCAAGCGCCTGGAAGAAAAAAACGCTGCACTTGGAGCGTACTAGACGAGATACGAATATTAAATGCACTGCAGAAACAAACTGTAGTTCTCTAGTGAATTCTTACTGTTCAGCTACACAAATAAGTTTAGCCAAAATTATAGTCAATTGAGTTAGTCAGATTTGGCAGCACGAGTTCTCCCACAAGGTATCATATTCTATTAGCGGAATATAAATTTAAACATAGAAGTATAGAACAGTTTAGCAAAATAAAAAATTGAGATTCTCAGTCTTCTAAAAGCTCACTTATTAATAACACGTAATCCCCATTGAATAGGACCCTCTATATGGAATAACCAGTCACTATAACAACTTGAACATATAAACATCACTTGTGGTACAATGTTATACACAATTAGAGCAAGCTGAAACAGCACGGTAAAAACAGGAAACCGCCATTTGGGCACCATACACACACTTATTCACTTGACAGAAACAAAGTGAGCAAACAGCCACCCATGTAGAATATTCTACTAAGGCACTGCATTAATGCAACGCAATCCACATTTGATATTATGCTTCTCATTTGGAAATCATTTTCAATTTTAATTAATCTGTACAAAATCCTAAAATATCCTCAAATCAGCTAAATCCCCATCTCGCACCTCTCTATATCTCTCTCTACCAAAATAAATTTCCTAATCAAGGCCCTAAACTCACAATTGAAGAGCCAAGTCAGGCTGCTGTTGTTGTTGCTTATCAACAACAACACCAGTAGACCGAGGTGAACCAGGTCCGGGCGACTGAAACCCAACATTCAGATCCGGGGGTGCTACACCAATCCTATTGGCACCCCCTGAACTAACCAAAGGCAAAGTCCCGTTGCTGCCACCATACTTCAGACTCTCCACTTCCACCTGGCCGCGGTTGCCAACACCTCCGTAGCCATGTCCCTGATTCATTCCCCCAAGAACAGCCCCAATGTTTCCTACATCGTTCTTTACTTGAGAAGACATATTACCTAGCAACGAGGTGCGGAACCCATTTAACTGAAACTGGGAATTGGGCTGCATCTTTTGCGAACCTCCAACAGCTGTGGCAGGTGCCACTGTTCCAGAAACAGTTGTAGTGGGTGCACTTGGGTTTGGTTGGGAATCTGATGGTACTTGTGGTGGTGGAGTACTACATGAGGCAGGTGGGGTGTTGGGCTGAGGGGATGAAGCGGCAGGTGAGGCAATTACTTGGGAAGGCTGTGATTCCTGCGGTGCTTCATTTTCGCCGACCCAACCGCGACCAAACTTAGTGCCAGGAGGGAGGACCCGTTCAATACGCTTCTCAACAATTTTCCACGCTGTTGGGCCGAGTTTGGCTGCAAACCGAGCCAGACTTCGTGAGTATGAATGGGGATGTGTGACCCCAACCTGGTTCACAATTCATAGAGTTACAATCAGTAACAACATCCTAATCTTATTCCATTAGGCGGTTAAATCATTCAAGTAGATTTTGACCACAGCAAAATTGAAATAATAGAGGTGAAAACAATAAAAGGCTACCTCAGTACACTACAACTCAAGCTGCCATGTACTTCCCATATGCATTTTTAAGCTACACCATATCTTATCAGTCCCATACATATAACAAATATAGCTTTGAATTTGTCATTAGGATGGTATTTTCTTTTTATTTTTTTTCCCTTACTTTTTGTGTGATGAACTTCTTCAGCCCTTAAAAGAATAGACGATGCCTTACAAAACCATTGAACTTCCATTTCAGTTTATAAACTAATGATAAAATAATAGAACAGCAAGTAATAAATTCCTTTAAGTGATCTGCAGCTGAGGACACGACAATCCTTTTAATTGATTTAATTGGTTCACGAGGCATGGTTGTAAAGAAGAGACCTGTTTTCATGATATTGCCATCTTTGATAAGAACCACTGTGATTTACAGTAAACGCAAAAGATGCTTTGATTGGGGCAATTCAAACAAATAACAATAATTCTGAATTTAAGTAAACATAGGAAAAGAACAAAATAAACGACTGAACAGTATACAAAGCAAAATAGCTTAATATTATGAAGCAAATGAAGAAAACAAAAGCAGAAAAACATTTAATAATGTAATTGTATATACATACCGGAACTAGCACCTTCCTTTCCCCGTCAAAAACAGCAAAAATAGGTGGCTCTTGCATGGAATCAGATGGGATGGGATGGTCATATGTATTCCTACGGCTTTCATCAATATCTGCAAGTTTTTTTCCCCATTTTGACCACCCTCCTTTGAATCCAAATCCTTCCAGAAAGGAACAAAAAAAGTACTAAGTTTGAATTCCAGAGTTCAGGCAACTTCAAGCATAGAGAAAAATACTAAAAACTAAAATAGCTCACTCAAGGAACTAAAATATAAGTAGAGGCAGAACTGTGAGAAAAAGATTAACAGAATACTGAACCTGAAAAGTCATCATTTCTCTCTGATCTATGCTCGCTAGACCAATTATTTTCAAACGTTCTGAGGCCAAAAAGGTTCTTCATTGGGTCTACAATTGCAGCTTTATCAGGCTGTTTGAACTGCAGGTCATGCCCTAAGAAAGCAGGGGCTCGGCCGCTGGTCCCAACATTGGAAGGCCCGACATCAGGAGTATGATCAGATGCTACCCTCTCAGCAGCAGGAGGCCGGCCAGGTTTTTTCATTGGTGGTCTCCCTCTGCGTGGGGCTGGCTTAGGTTCTTGCTCACTGTTCTCACTCTCTGTTCTGAGATTCATAAAATCCTTCTTTGCAAGTTCTTGGATTGTGCGAGCCTATAACCAATTGAAGATAATTACTTGTAACCAAGTAGTACTAAAATTTGGTCAAAAAGTAAGAACTATATCTTAACCATGCACATACCTGCCGGTAGTAGATAGTGTCAGATGCATTGTACTGCATGGCGTTGGAGCATATCAAAAGGACATCATCCTGCAAAAATTATGGACCAACTAGTGATTAAACATAAATGGAGGAACTGAGGCCGTAAAACAGACGAAAATCAAGTATGACAGGAACTTGACTCTAAGTCCTACTTGGCAACTATTGTTGCATATTAAGTTTTCTAAAAAAATACTTAGTAGCTCCACAAAATACCTTTTCTCAGAACAAGCAAAGAAAGGTCACATGGAAATGAATAATAAAAAAGAAGGACATTACTCAAAATCGAAAGTTCTATATTAGTTACTGCTAGGTTCTAATGAAGATGTTCAAAACGAAAACGAATACCTTTTTCTGAATAAAAGTAAGCAGGCAAATCAGATTTTTTTAAATAAAAATCAAATAAACGAAAATGTTGTTGCAATAGAAATGACTTTTGGTGGAAAATCAATAGAAATCCCTTGAAATCTTCACAGGCAATATATCCATAATCTCCTTCATCAAAATTAAAAGAAAATCTAGTTCAGTTCAGCAAACTAAAGAAGTATTCAGATGAAAACCAGCATACTATGTCCAACACAGAATTTTTTTTTTTTTTAAAAAAAACAATAACCTCCCAAACTAAAAAAATTGGCCTCGTTTTAGGGGGAAAAAAAAGCATGGAATGCAAGTAATTTAGAGCCTACAGTAAGAATAAAATTGGCAGCAACCCCCAAAACAACTATATAAACTTTTAAAACCCAATATATAGCCTTTGGGATGCATACAAGGGAAGACAAAATGCGCAGAAACCTATTATATGCGACAAGTTCGTTATATCAAAAAACAGCTTTACAGACAAAAACAGAAGTTCCAAAAGTTTTATGCTAGAAAATCCGCGAGCTAAAAGGTCAGCTCCCAATTCAGATGTAACAGAAATAACAGAAGGCCAAATTTCATGTCATTTATTTTCAAGCCAAACGAAATGAAAAATATATAAAAAGTTAATATACAGTACAAATATAAATTCATATTACAAAAAAGTATTTGTACACAAACCTCAAATTGTTCCAAAGTTGCATATTCACCCTTATCCAGCTTCTTCCGAACCGTTCCAAAGTCCATCGGATTGTCAATAATATCAAAGTAGTCTGGTAACTGCAAGCACATTTATTTGCAAGCAAACAAAACTTAGTTCCCAAAACAATAACTTTCCCAAACCAAAATCATAAGGCGCAACTGAAATGAACAAAAGAAAGAACCATCCTGACCTCTTCCGGATCAACAGGCTCTGAAAATACTCCATACGAATCCTTCCTGAATAAACCCAAAAATATAACACTCCAGCTCAATTCGAAGAAAGAGAAGAAAAGATTAAAAAAAGGCAGCTGGAATTGGGTTTAAGAAAAGAGGATGCAGCACTTACTTCTGAAGCCTATCAAGGACGAACTTCAACAACTTTTTGTCAGGCAAAGGTGTAGTGGGCCCAGGCTCAGACGGCTCTAAAGAAACACACAACATAGTATACAAACAAGCATCACTAAAAAATTCAAAATACCACTTAAAAATGTTAAAATTCGTTTCTTTTCTCAAAGCAAGTAAATGCACGAGGTGTAGAAGCACCACAAACCTGCATCTCCATCCGTCGCTTTCGCATCACAATTCGCCTCTCTCTCTGACTGAAAATTAGAAGCAATAAAAACGAAGTCAAAAGAAAATTTAAGAAAATTCGAGAACAGGAAACAAAAAAAAACCCAAAAAGAAACAAAAGAGCAATGATCGAATCCCGAAACAATAAACACAGAACGAGAAGAAGTACAAAAAGGGAAGACTAAAGGACAAAAAAGGAGAACCATGGGCCTTCTCCAACAAAGAGTGGATAAATACCGCAAATAAAAAATTAGAAAAAACTAAAAACCTCCGGATAAAAATAAAAAAAGGCGTATTAATTTCGAGAGGAAAGGAAAGGGAAGTGAATTCTTTCGACCAGCAAATGATTGACACTTGACCAAGTCAAATCCAAAAGCCTACAACTAGTACTTCTAAGTCCCAACTCTCAAGTGGAAAAACAAGAGATGCGGTTATTATCTCTTAAAATATACCGCCTTCCTAAAAGAACGCGACTCTCTACCACAGTTCAACCGTACAAAAAAAGCGCGCCAAATTCAACGCCTTTAAATGCCTATAAACCATTCCCAGCTCCAAAATTCCCCACGTCCCTCACCCCCTCCAACAGATCTCCACTTGTCAACACCCCACAAGTCAGTTTTCAAGCGCCAATTCAAATTATCACCTCCTATTTTCTCAGAATTACAAATAGAAAGCAGCGTACGGGCTTCGATTTGATGAGATAATTGCAACTAGCACCTTGTCAGAATGGGGAATGTTGCAATTATCTCCTCATTTTTGCAATTCAAGCAAGATCACGGGAATGCAAGGTGCTAGAAATGAAATTCGAGGAGAATTGGGCACCGATCTGTACAGAATTAGCAGAGAAAACAGAGGAGGCGCACCCGATCAGGCGAATTGGCAGCGGCATCGAGCACGTGGCGAAGCTTCTTCTCCTTGCGGCTGATGTTCTCGTCATCCTCCTCCTCCTCGTCCTCGTCCTGGTCGCTGGTGCTAGGGTTAGGGTTCCGGCGAGTGGATCGGCGGCCGGCGGAGGCGGAATTGGGGAAGCGGACGTAGGGATTGGAATTGGAAGGGCTAGGATTCGAGTTCCGCCTCTTCCTCTTGAGACTCTCCTGTTGCTGCTCTTGCTGCTTCTGCAAACGGAGGCTCCGTTTCTGGAGATCTAAGAGAGAAGGTCGGCCTTTCTTCTTCCGTCCTCTCCGGCGCGTTGTGTCCAGTGAAGAAGATGCCTTGCTGCTGTTGCCCATTCTCGGATGGATGGATGATGGATGGATCCCGCCTAATTTCTCTCTCTACAAATGCGCTCTCCCTCTCTCTCTCTGTTTCTCTCTCCTGTTTCGCTCTTTCTCGCTCTAGAAGGGAGAGATTATTTGGGGGTTTCTTTTGGTTTGGGGGCGTTTTCTTGGGTTGGGGTATTTCGGAGACTTTTCTTATTTCTTTCCTTTCGTTTTATTATTCTCAGGGGTATTTTTGGAATTTCGCTCCTCGAGATGCCTAGGACGTGTTGGGTGCGAGATTGAGATTTGTTGAATTAAGAAAAATGTAGCTACTTATGCTGCGGCCCGGTTAATGTAAAAGAAATCTCGGTAGTGTGTCGCTTCACTGTGGGATATACCGAAGAAGTTAGAGACAATTTTGATTTCTTGTAAACGAGAGGCACGTGACTGCCGCCATCGTTCGTTTTGGTTGCATGCGAGAGAAGCGTGGGTCCGGGTTCTCTCCAATTAAACTGAAACTATTGAGCTATCCGAGGAATTTAAACCGTTCATTTGAAATCGAACGGTATAGATTAAACTAAGTTATAGCGATTGAACTAGGTCAGAACAGGCAGGTAGGCACAGGTATACGGTCAGGACTGATTTGGACTGTCTGATATGTAATTAAGGGTCAAGATCTCTTAAAACTTTCGAACGAAATCCATTCAATTTAAGAGGAAACCAGATCGAGATGGGTGCTCCGCTGCGTGGGACCCGGTTCAATTCTTAGTGATCTCCTGTTCTATTGGAATGGAGAGGTTTCAGCGTCGTAAAAAATTGGTAATTAGTGTTCCTCTGGACCAGATTCAGACACTGTTTAGTGATGATTGCTTGATTACTTTTTATCTTACTAGAATTACTATTGGATTTGAATATACAAATATTATCTATTGGAATTCAGAACCTTTCAGTAGGTATAATTAAGATGAGAAAAATATATGTCGAAAAAATATATCTACAAAGCAAATCGGATCAGATGATAAGATGCGAAAATTGTTCTACTTAAAAGAGCTTCCGGCAGATCAATTGTGAGATGAGTAGAAAAAGACGACTTGATGAGGTCCTATCTATCTTTTATCACATGCAAAAAGATGAGACGTGCATGAGCATGTAGTGTGAAAACAGGATCAATTTTGTTCCTAAATAGTGACCATATTATACTCGCATCTCAGTATCTGTTTATATTTTTTTCCCAAAAACCATTACGGGCGGGGTGGAACCGTGGAACGCAGCATTGTCCAAAGTGGGCCAAGCACCCCTAATATTTTAAAAAAGAACTCTATATATCCAAAAATTATATAGTAATTGTTATAAATTCAATAGAAAATTTTACAATAGCCGTTGCTAATTAAAAACTTAGGCCTGATCAGAATGACATTTTGTTAACATGAGATTTCATTTCGTTTTATTTCATTAGAAAATTTTTTATCAAAATGGAGGGATTTGATGTCATTTGGTTGGAATTTCTATATTATTAGACCCAACGAAATATCGAAAAATCAATTCCAATCAAATGAAATTAAATGAAATCATGTATAAAAATTATTTTGATCAAGGCCCTAATGATTTTCACGCTATAGTTCCGTCCCCCTGATTACGGGTACAAATAGGTTCGAATATATTTTAGATATGGGTCTTGGTAGGCTTGTCCAAAAAAAAATATTTTAGATATGAACAGATATATTTGGATATTGATTGTGAACTAACTGCTACAATAAATGCACATGGTAATATTTTTTTTCTCTGTCGATGCCGAATATACATTTAGTAGCAACAAATTTATATCTCTACTGTATATTTATATATTTTTCAGTTTTAAATAATTCAAGATCTGAAAACTCAAATTTCAAAATAAAATTACATATGTCATATATAATTGTTTACGTTGTATATTAATATTTTTCTTTGTACGTCCACCATAAGCTTTTAAAATTACACTGATGCGGAGAATATTTAAACATTGATTCTTTTTAACTTTAAGTATTAATTCTCAGCCTATAATAGTTGAGATTATATATTCTTTTAACGTATATTTAGAGAAAGTTGTTTATATCATATCTAGTAATTTTTTTATTATTTTAAATTAAATTTTATTATTAAGGATTTTTCAAATGAAAAACGTGATGACATAACGACGGTATAAATGAAAACATAAATAACTAACAAAACTTTGCCAAGCTAAGAAAATCCTCACTAGGTTGATCCGCCATTTCACCTCGTCTAACTTTCACAGACTAGTAACGAGTGTTGCCTTTTTTGAAATTGGCACTGAAGCCCAGGTTTCCTATGCCACAAAGTCAAACCAGGTTACGACACAGAATGTTATTACAAAAGAAAAGTAATAGAATAAAATAAAATTACGACATAGAAATGATAGAATGCACTAGCGGAAACTCCTTTGAGAAAGCTGAAATTGGGAGAAATTTTACCGACTGGAGAGGTCGTTTTTCCAGAAATGGGTGTGCAATAAGTTAATGACCTCTTATTTTAGTATGCCCATGATTCAATAAGGAACATATGTTGGACCCTAATGGGTAAGAATAAGGTACCAAATTAGGTTAACGATAAACGCTCAACTACATTAGGTAAAGAAAAATGTACAATATACTAAGAAAAGGTACACTAAACCAATTACGGTCGGTGTGTGAGGATGTGCGACTGGCATGCGAAGATATGCGGGCGGTGCGTGATGATGAACATGAATGTGCAGATTGAGAGAATGATTTTTTTTAGAAAAACTAGATAGCAGCTACCTAGTAACAGAAAACTAAAAAATACAGGAAACTAAAAAGCTAATTAGCAGAATCGAAGGCAATTTCTCGCGCAGATTAAAACTTCTTGCAAAATCGTCTTGGCCAGTCGTTTTTCTCCTCTGAAAATCCTCGCGTTCCTCTCCTTCCAAAGCCACCAAGCCCCACAGGACAGGTAAACGATAGCCTGCGTTCTCCTTTCACCGCTGGTAAGATGGAAAGTGTGAAGAAAGGTTGAGTAGCAATCCTCCAGTGCAGTAGGAAGTGGCATGCCAGTAAGCTGATGCAGGAGCTGCCAAACCTCCTGCGCAAATCTGCAAGTGAAAAAGAGATGTAAAGGGGTTTCAACTGCATGTGAGTTACAGAGGGAGCAACCAGGAGTAACATTGCAATTCCATCTCAGCAGTCGATCTTGGGTGAGCAGCCTGTTTCGAAACCAAGATTGAGAGAATGATACGACCGTGGATGATACCATGAGGCCGATTATTATTATTTTTTTTTTGTCGTTGGTCTTAATTTTATTTTGTTTTTGTATTATACCGGTTTACCATTACTTGATGTACCATTGTTTGACGGGCACCGCTAAGTTTTTCACTTTTTCTTAAAAAAAGAAATCGGATGACATTCATGAAAATCTGTGATATATATATCACAGGAAATTATCAATTTTGTACGGATACGCTTATTTTGTGGATTGACGTCTTCAACTATAATAACAGCATGCCGATTATATTAATATAATCTTTATAATTGAATTTTAATAACAGCATGAATTCTTCGCTTTATATCAGCATTATTCCCAAATTTGACGAATATAACAAAAAATTTCTTCATTACTGAACAAACTACCATTCATTTCTCCATTGAATTAACTAGTTCAGCTTGACTGAAAAAACTACAATAAAGCAATAATCACACAAATATGATTAGTACAATTAATACAAAACAGACTATATTTTAATAATTTTAACATATATTTGTCATTATACAACTATAAAATTTCGACCTCGCCAAAATTATTCACAAATGTCCAATAATTATTAACTTAATTATCTTTAAAAAAAATTTCCTAACTTAATCTTGGACTACACAGCATAGCCTTTCTAGGATCAACAGCGACCTCTCCATCTAAAGACACTGACAAAATACTAAATTGGACCACGTGAATGAGCATCTCAAATTAATCTCTAGTAAAATTATCAAGGCCACTGGGATTCTGGGAGCATCTATCTGGACCTCCCCCAAAGCATTCGCTTTCTCTTTGAAGATAAAAACAAAAATATAAATAAATAAATCCCCAAAGCATTCCTGTAGAAGCGTAGGATCAAAATATTCTCTAACTTCGTGCAAGTTCGTGCAAGAGGTGACATAAATTTTCAACTTTTCTCTTTTGAAATAGTGATACTTTATATCACCTATTCACTTTTCTTTTCAACTTGCACTTTAAAGGAAAAAATAGAGATAATATGACTGATATCCAAGTCTCCGATGAAATTATTATATTATTATACATATATAAATTTGCTGCGTCGTGCGATGCACGTGAGCAGCAAATTTACTGTAGTAAGCACAGTGATCATGATCTTCTGCGACGAGTGATTTTTTATTGCAAAAATATTTATGATTTTCTGTAGCAGTTTTCATATAATATTTGAATAGTATTCTCAATTTTTTATGGTATTTTTTTTATATAGCGTAAAATAAATTGTGCAACCATTTAATAACATATTTGTATAGAAATGAATCGCGTAACGCGCGAGATTAGCACTAGTGTATATAAGAACCAATTAATGTCCCACTTGACCGATTTGTCTGGATGCAAAATCGTACTTATAATAAACTCTAGGTAATTCCTCCCAAAATACTGTGCCAACTAACCGTTACAAATTTTCTTTTGGTTTTTTGTTTTACTAGATAGTCTCTATCTAGTTTATGTCTAAAAAACCTAAACATTACAAAAAAGCAATTTATCCCAAGAAATTGGGTCATAGTAAATCATTTCACGTCCAAGAAAAATCAGTGAAATGTGACCTAATGAGATTTTTATTTTGTAAGTTACTGCTGAGATTGCAAAAGGCCCAAAAAGAAATGGTTCATAAATATCAAAATTCTAATCCAGAAATGTCTCTCTCGTAACAAAAAAAATACTTGAAAAAATGTTAGCCACACCATGAATCCATATGATAGGGAAGGTTGCATTAGATGTTGAGGAAGAGGAACTGATGCTATGGGGGCCACCCTAAAATGATCAAATGAGCATACTGCAGATTAATACCTATTTACGCATATTTGCACGAGCTGAATTAAAAAAAAACTGCTTAATTTAATAGTGAATAATCATCTCTTTTCAAAAAAAAAAAAAAAAAAAATTCATGTATAGTATATAATATTCAGGACCCATAACAAATCATTGGTAATATAGCCAATTCGCAAAATCATCGTAACTAAGTTTATATTGGGTCTGATCTATAGAAATCATGCACATAAGCGGTCAGATTGTGAATGTTTTGCAATTCATTGAACGTTTTGAACTTTTTAAGTTTATTTGGTACCTAAGTTCATATATGTTTCTAATTATCTCAACAAAATCTGAAACTTGTTTGATTTCATCGGTTCACCCTAAAATTATGACCACTAATTAACTAACAGATACTATGATTTTAGTCCATCTCACCAACAATTCTTGTCAGAATTAGATTTCTGTACGAGCAGCACACTTTTGTAAAAAAAAAAAGTGAAAAACCACAAGCTAGTAAACATTCGACGATAAAATCCGCGAAGGTTTCACAGATATAGAAGAAAAAAACAACCCAATGCATTTAATTTGTTATTAAGAAAAAAAGACAAATTATCGGAATTTAAGAAGTTAACGGATTAAAGAAAAAGAAACGAGATCGGAATTTTAAATCCTCGTGGAGTACAACGATCTCATTTCTTTTTCTTTAATCCGTTAACTTCTTAAATTCCGATATATTCTTTAATCCGTGACAACAAATAAATCAATGAAGTGCTAAACACAATTTTCTAAAATCTGGGGTTGACCTTTTCTTTTGTTCCCTACTTTTCTCCATGGTCTGGTTTATTTTTTTATTTATTTTTGGCTAAAATGTGGATGTGATATGCACATTCCAGCCGGTAAGGGCATATATTGGGATACCATATATATGGATGTAATGTAATACTCTTATTGCAATCAAATAAAAAGGAAAGTTGAAACTGGAGTCATTTTATTTTATGAGACAGTTTACTTTGCATCATGACAATTTTCGTCGATATTTTTTCAAATTCAGAAATCCAATCTAACAAACCCAATTTATATAATGAAATCTCGTATCAAATCAAATTATACATTAAAAAAAAACAAATATTTTTCCGAATTTTTTTCATACTGGCTATTTTTAGAATATTCTTTATATTAGTTTGTATCCAGAACGGGCAAAAACTTGAAAAAAAAAGTAGCAATTTTTTTTTCGAGAATATCAAATTTGGTTTGTAATGTACTATATAATAGATTGGATTGGTTGAATTAGATTTGTTAATTTGTAAAAATATAAATCTATAATACTACGATGTACAAAACGCTCTATGTATCATGATGATGCATAATAAACTCTCTTATTTTATTCTGATCTTTTACAATATTTTACATCTTACATGTACATGCTCTAAGATACAAGGGATACCGTGTGGGCCCCACAGGTAGTTACAACCAGACATTAATTTTGACTAAGCCCAAAAGCAAGTGAATTGAAACTAATTAATGCTCTAATCATTTAAACACGTTTTCAGTGTATCACTGAAGTTCAAAAGACTTGTGATCCAGTCTTCTATTGAAAGGCCCTCTTCTGTATTTACAAAAAAGTTCCAAGTTCCTAAGCTCTGCATATTCTAGAGTGAGATCAGATAAGGTAATACATTCAAAGTAGTTGATTTAGTGGGTTGGTCAAAGTTTAATCAGTGCCTAATCAAATAAAATTGGAGTTTTTTCACTTGTCGGGTGGGGTAGGGTGTTTAGCAGGTTGGTAGGTTTTAGAGAAACTTTTGGTAATCGTATCAATCCAAAATGAAATTGCATGCGAAAATACTGAACCTATTAATAATCCAATTAATTGTTGATCTGTTAAACGAATTATATAAGAAATTTAATTTATACAACATAAATATACGTATTACAATATTAATATAAGATTTATTAGGTATATTTGTTGGTTCTATTGTTGTAAGTTACAGTTGTCAAAGTAGAATTGTGAATGAAAAAACCGAACTCTTATAATTTTTAAAACGGACCAAGATAAAAAAAAAAGGAACAATCATACCATTTTATCTAAAATAAAATTTAATTTGATTAAAACTGAATTAACTAAACCATGTTAACATCTTACTTGCTGTGACTGCTAACCAAACAGAATCGTACACACTTTATACTCTTTTTGTATTTTGTATGGTCAATTAGGTTGACAACTACAAAGATCCGACTCCAAAATTCTGCACGTGGGTCATTGCTTATATTTGAATGATTTATACCAGATTAAAAAGATATACGACATGATAGTACTAGTACTACCAATTTTATTATCTTTCTTTTTTTGGTAATGGTACAATTTGAGTGGCACATTAACACTGGAATGATTAAAGTCAACTTGAACTACCAATGAACTTTATGACTATCAGCAATTCACCATACATAGCAACTTTTGTCAAACCTCCCGGAGTTTCCTTCATCGTTAGATTTTTTTTAAGGCAATAGTTTGATGGCAAAATTTCACGAACATAAAAAATATATATATCTCTGCACAGATTTTACTTCTACACAAACAACAAGTACCGCATCACCTAATTACTAAGCATAATAATAATTAATAAGAAAACACCACTTGAGTGTATAAAGGTGGTTAAATTAGAATTCACACTTTTCTACGCCATTATGAAAGAATAATCAGAAAGTAACGAGGATACCACCAATTTGGTGTCACCTCAGTACCAATTTGCGGAACCTTCTCTCTCATACAAAAGCACAGACAACCACACACACAAACATCGCCACAAGATAGATATTATCACCATTCACCAAACTTAATTTAATACTTCTTTAAGAAAGTATCAATTAAAATTCATTGTTAAATGAATTCATGATCGTATATTAGTCACCAATACAAACATCCTATTAGTAAATAGAAACCTACCAAAGAAATTAAAAACACCAGCACAAATTAGATCAGGGACAACGCCTGAAAAAGACTAAATCAATCATCTGAACCTTAATTATAGCTAAACAAGAAGAGAATCATTTCTCTTTTCTTTCTTTAAATAAAGAAATCTTTAAACAGGGTTAAGAATCAGTAATCCACTGATGAACTAGGCACTGAAAAGCCGTTGGTCTTTTCTCAGGCTCAAAATCAAGCAGGGGGCAGAGAAAATTTGAAAGGTCGTGTGCATCAGTTTCTGTGAAGCTGTACTTCTCCACTAGAAGCTTATCCATTGGCCAGAATTTAAGACGTCGGATCCTCTTCAGGTCTCCATGGCGATCAAAGTAGTCCTTCGAGCGGGACCCGCCATTAGCAATCTGAGAGTAAAAACAAAGAAAGAGAGTAAGAGTTGCGTTCCTGTACTGTACTGGGGTTGCATACCGTTTGCAGCATCCAATGTACAGATAACCAAAGGCAAAAATATATCAATTAAGTCCTGACCACAGAGGAGGTATGACATATTCTTCCCAATATAGGATAACAAATTCCATAAAACATACTTAAGGCAAAATTTTTGGGTAAAAAGGATGCTGTTTAACCTGCTTGGGCATCTTTCCAAGGAGTTCCATCATCTGGGCCAAGTGATCCTAAATAAACACAAATCAATAAAATATATTTATAAATAAACAAATTTCATAGAACCAAACACAACCAATCTTGTGTTGTCTGACATAGAAAAGAATGGTTAAAAATAATATAACCAAACCTCATCTTCACTGAAACCCTCGCCAGGCTTCGGCGCAAAGAGCGTGTCACCAGTTGCCAGCTCAAACACCAAACATGCAAAGGACCATATATCGGCTGAAAAGGAATAGCCGGATCCAATAATAACCTCTGGGGCCCGGTATTCTCTTGTTTGTATCTCCTCCATTAACTCCTCACTAGGACGAACTGCATTTCCAAAATCCACTATCTTACACCACAAGTCAACCCCCTCCAAGCTCCTGTTATCCATCTCCATGGCGCCCCCCAAAGAGACCCTCCTTAAAGAAATTTTAGCAACAGCTCTCTTGGCTCTTAGTTTAAGCCACTTTTCTGCCACATTTACCTTAATTGGTATTGGGTTCCCTTCAGGTCGTTCCAATATAGGTGGTATACTGGTACGAGTTGGGTCCTTTGTGGGGTCTATGGTCGAGACCAGAAGCACATTTTCGGGTTTAAGGTCTGTATGGATTATACCAAGTTCTCTGTGCAAGTAATCCAACCCGGCAAGAACTGATTTAGAAATTTGTCTAACCTGAGGAAGGCCTATCCCTTTCTTTCGGTTGTACCTTATAAGTTTAAGAAGGCTGTCCCCGAGGAATTCGGTGACCAAGCAGTGATGCTGCCCATTCGGGCCGCCGTGCTTAAAGTGGTCCAGAAGTTTAATGACGCACTTGGAGTTTGATGCATCTCCTTGTGCAATCGAAGATAAAATATCTATCTCATGAAGAGCTGACTCAGCATACTCCTTTGCACTTTTTTGGATTTTAATAGCAACATATTTCTGTGAAAAGAGGTTTTATCGAGTAAGTACGCAGAAATTGTGTAAGTAGATTCACAAACATGTCACAGTAAAGCCAATAGATGAATTATCTCACTATTCTGTTAATTTACCGAGCTTACGAATGTAAATTAATATTTAATATTCAATAAAAATCATATCCTAATCAATCAGAATTCATGACCCTGTGGTGCTTAAATTGGGAGATTTAATAAATTCTGACAACTTTTCCATGAATTAATTCACCATCCAACTTTAATTTGTTCAACTACCAACAGTTTTCCCTCTCATAATTTATCATTTGAAGCACTAACTGAAAAAAAACAAAGATAAAAAAAAAATATTCTTTCAAGACCTTCTTCAAGAATTAATCTAATCAACTTCACAAGACATCAAACGAGATAACTGTCTAACAACGATTAAAAACCAATTCTTGGAAAGTTATATGTGCGAACAATTCACCTCATTGCCCACTACTGACTCACGCCCAAAATAAAAAGAAATCAAATTTCAAAAGTAAATGAAGAACTAACGGATGAAAGGGTGTCATAGGCAAGCCAGACGGTGGAGAAATTGCCCCAGCCAAGCTTCCTCTGAGCAACGTATCTCCCAGCGGAGAACCGGTCGCCTATTCTCACCGCGTGGTAACCTCCCTTCCTGTACCCTTCCCTTCCCTCGTCGTCCTCCGACTCTGATCCCGAGCACATCATCTCTCTCTCTTCTCTCGCAATTTGAGGAGCGTAATATCCGTTGCGATCGCTGGAAATACGAAAGTTAAATGATTCCGCCAGCCGGGTCGAGAGGAAAGGAAAGAGGCGGCCCCTTCTTCCTTTGTATCTTCTCCAGTTTAAATCACAGGATATGTCCAGTTTCGTAGAATATAAGCGGGGTTGGCGTTTCAAAGACGTCTCCTGTTTTAGTAATTGCGGAAGAGATTTTAAAGTGGTCTTTTATTTCTTTAAATATATTTGAAAGAAACCGGTTTCTTTTCCCTGCACTTCGAAGCATTTCTCGCTGGTCTCTTTAATTGTCGTAGTTAATGATTTTTTTTTTCAAATTGGGGTCCGATCTTCGACGACGATGTGCCGTTGGAGGATAAAGAAAGATTCGAAATAGGCCTTGGGCCCAAGAGGGATTTTGGGTTTCCTCTTTATTATCCATCGAAATGAATTTGAAAGAGTAGTTTCTGTAGTGAACTAGTGATGTCAATATTGAGCCGTGCAAAGTTCATCAGTATTTGGTGTCATAAATATCGTAATTTTTTTTCATTAATATTTCAAAATTTAATTTTCAAATCCAAACCATTAATCTTGTCCAATTTTACAAGTGATACATTTCTATGTAATTTATATAAATTTTGAAATTTATTTGATATTCGATCAACATGTCCAAAAATGAACGAATATTATTACTTACCAAAAAAATGAACGAATATTGTTACTTACAACAGATTGATATTAATACCTTCATAACAATTATAACTCAATGTTGAGTTATAGTATTTAGCCTAAATATCATAAACTCTTTTGATCCTTTTTAACCGTAAGAGCAGCACTTGGTTTTCTTTGGTTGCCTCCAAATTTTTTCGCTCTCTTGTTTGGTGGGTGAACTTAAAAAAATTCAGATGTCTCGTGTTAGATAGGACGAATCTTAAATAAATCAGACCACACGTGAACTGTCCTTTTAGCCCATCGATAATGCAAAAATTACCTCTTAAATTTTTGTGCATTAAATATACACACCTAAATTAGTCTAAATCGCGCTGTTCACTTAAAACCATATTATAATGTTAAATTAATTAATTATCCAATACATTATTCAGGAAAACATCCATTAACTCCACGCCTATTCAAAAGATAAGTTTAGAAATAGTGCAATTTTTAAAATAGCATCACTATTTCAGATGATTACCGATCAAGCTTTTAAAATGCTCCGTTTTATCACCGATTATACTGAAATATCTATATTTTTATCCCTTCCGCATGACCGTTTTATCACCGCATAATCGTTTTACTACCGTTTTATCACCGCTTTATCACGAATCATCGCTAAACCGCATAAATCGCATTTTAAAACCTTGTTACCAATTTATAAGTGATCAGGTAGCAAAAGATATTTTTAAAGAAATAACTGCGATAATTTAAGACATTATTACAACTTACAATAGTTGATTCCTCAATGCGAGTCTAATTCGAACCCACATCCTCAGCAGTCGAAAAAAACGACTACTGAGCTGTCGTTCTCCTTTTTTTTAATATTTAATAATTTTAAAATTTAATTATTGAATCCAAACCGTTGATTTTGTTCAATTTTACGGGCGATGCCTTTTCATATAAGTTTTATAAAATTTGGATTTAATTTGATATTTGATTAAGTGCTCAAATTATGAACGTATTAGAATTAATCAAACCGGGTCCGTTCATTTGTTGAGCACTTAATCAAATATCAAATTAAATCCAAATTTTATAAAAACTTATATGAAAACGCATCGCCCGTAAAATTAAACAAAATCAACGGTTTGGATTCAACAATTAAATTTTAAAATTTTTAAATATTAAAAAAAAGAGAACGACTGCTCAGTAGTTGTTTTTTCGACTGCTGAGGATGTGGGTGTAGTCTAATTCGGCCTGTGTAACATGATAATTTATTATTTGTTTATTATAAAATCTTGATCCAATAATATTATTACATAAATATTTTAATTAGTATATAATAAAATTTAATTTTAAGTAGTTTTAAAATTTAATTATTAAGTCTTAATTATTTTTTTTCGAAAATTTGACAGCGGCTGATATACAAATATACAATGATAGAATTTACTAGGTTTAAGGGGTCGGAGATTGACAATACTTACCCTGATATACAATGATAGAATTTTCACATTATGCAGGGTTACCGCCGTAAGATTTTAATAATTAAATAACGCGGCGGTTTGGCATTTTAAGGCGATTTGGCTAAGATCGAAGTCTATTCAACATATATATTCATTCATACATCCCTTCCTTTTCTTATTTATTTGCACTTCCGATTCGCTCTCGCTCTCTTTTTCTATTCCCTCTACTTTTTCTCCGCCTTTCACTTCTCTCCGTCTTCTAGGGTTAGGGTTTCATCGCCTCTCTCTCTCTCTCTCTCAACCAATCCAATCCCAGAGAGAGCCCGATGACGGGGAAGGCGAAGCCGAAGAAGCACACGGCGAAGGAGATAGCCGCGAAGATCGACGCCGCGACGACGAACCGAGGCGGCGGGAAGGCCGGGCAGGCGGATCGGCTCGGGCAGGAGAAAGGCGGGCACGCCAAGCTGGAGTGTCCTCTGTGCAAAGTCACGGCGCCCGACATCAAATCGATGCAGATCCACCACGAGGCAAAGCACCCGAAGCTTCCTTTCGAGCCCGAGAAGCTTAACAATCTGCACACCACCATTGCGACCGGCGACTCCTCCAAGACCAAGCCCGGCGTCCGTGGAAGCCATAAGAAGTAGATGCTTTCTTTCTCTTTTTGTACTTCGTGTTTAAAATCGTTGATGTTTGTGTTTCTCTGGTGTTGCTATGCTTGTCTTATAATATAATGTATGAGTGGTATCTGAGTTTGGGAATGGGAAGGGTGTTTGTTTGGTATGGTTGGGTTGGAATGAAGTTTGGTTAATTTTCTCAGTGATGATGTGTTAAACTGAGTTAAACAGAAATTCTAAGTCGTTCTGCCTTGGTAATATCTGTTGGGGCTTCTGAAATTTTAGTTTAGTTTAATACCTTTTAATCTGTGTGTTATACGTAATTGGTGGAAATTGGGTAATTATATAGTTCTAGATGTGAAATATTAGGTTTAATTTGTTCTTGATCTATTTAAATTCTTGAATTGAAGCAAGAGAAACCAAGACGATGTCAAGGAATGGTCATGAAGCAAGTGCAACATTGAAATTTCTCCTATCAACAAATTTGTACTTTATATGATGCTAATTCTGATGATAATATCAAAGTCAGATCATAATAGCATAACTATAAACAACAGGACAAATAAGATGCACTAATATAAACTGATTATATGTATGTATTGATTACATGGAATATATATTTCTTTTCATGTGTACTATATGTGCACAGCATGGATGGTATTTTCCCTGTTTGAAAATGGTGGTTTGGATTGGATTTTGGTGTGGATCAGACCAAAAAGTGCTGATCTCAGCTGCATTGCTATCAATTGCTGTATAAGAGTGTCCCTAGCATAGTTTTGAGTGGTTAGTGGTGCACTACTAGCATGATAGTGGATCATCAGGAATTATATCAACTACTATTTAATACATGTCTGTTGTCACTATAGTTGATAACAGTACCCTTATAATAGTATTTTAGGGGTGGTCTAATGATGCAATCTAATCTGTCTGATTTTAATGGCTCATGCTGTTAGTCCTTGTACTGTACTGATGTTCAAATTGAACCTTACGTTAACAATAAAATGTCGTTTATTTGCAAGTAGTTCAACTTTCTGATGCCATCCTAATGTTACTTGTGATATTTCACTAGAAATATGTGAGAAATTTCCAAAATATTTAATGCAATGTAGAGCCTGTTTAGCCCATTATATTATAGAGGAGTTTTAACTGATAAATTTTTTGCAAGAGCCTGTTCTCGCAGTTAACTTCTGTGTAACTGTGTTAACTGCGATTTTTGCAAGGGGCGTTTTATAAATTTAAGGAATTGATGTTCACATATTTCGGGATAAGAACGGAAATGTTAAATTTATCTCTTAGTTCGCATTTTGTATTTTGGGAAAACGTAAAATAAAACTCGCTACTATTAATGTATAATTTAATTTAATCTACTTCAGAAAATAGTGGGATTTAAAACCACATTAGTGCAGATATAAATGGGTCTCATTTATTTTCCTAAAGAATTATTTAATCTACTTTGGAGCAGATCTAATAACAGTAGTTTGGATATGAGTGATGAATTAAATAAAGAGGCCTATGTCTGGCTCGTCGAAGCTCACACAAATCTTTTACGTCAATTTAATTTCTCTGAAATTATTATTCGTTTGATTTGCACTTAAACTATTCTGATGCAGTCAAAGACGCGAATTCATAAGTAGAAAAAATTATTACAAAATTTGGAAAAAAAAAAGGAAAGAAAAAAAATCAAAATCTCCAACGTACGCAAAAATAGTGTTTACTATCAATATTATAGAAGCAACTAAGTATTATTATTTATTTTTTTTAGAGAGACTTGACAACGGCTGTCAATGAAAGCAGCCCCCAAAGCAGCTCAAACTGTTTTTGTATCTTACTATCTTTACAATTCCTAAAGAAAGAAATTAGAAAAAGTGCGGATTATGTAATAACTAAATTTGCAATTTGGATTATGGTCCGAATAGGGTATAGAAGTTCAAAATAATAAGTTTGCATTTTATGATTTATTAAGTGGGACTCTGCAACAGTCAGTGAGATTTTTGTAATATGCAAATGCAAGGTCAATTTTAGATTTTTTTTTTTAATAAGCTTGAAAATTCAAAACAAGTGAATCAGTGATCGAAAAATATTTATATTTGATAAAAGACGTGACAATTCAACGATTACGTCTTCATTAAAATAACTAAATATTTATTTAACAATATTTGAGTGCGTATTATATAATAATTAAGTACGTATATTAAGATGCACATAAAAAGTCGTTAAAAATTTAGGGAAAATTTATTGAAATTTGAATATATCGAAGATAATTATCCCAGAAAAAAAAAAAAAGAAAAGAAAACAACACAAGGCTCCATGTGATGTAGCCATTGGTCCAGGGAAATAATCCAAAAAGTACACATTAATCTAAGACATAAATTATTGCATCTAACGGAAGCGACCAGCGTGCATCTGCATCAGCTGATTCAACTCCTAATTCGGATTCGCCAATCATCTATCCGTTCGGACTTTGAACTCACCTACCCGACCCGACCCGCACTTGAAAATTCCTTCCCCAATTTACCCCTCTCCGCAGCCTTTCGAAGGCGAAGCAGATGAACCGCAGGTGCAGAGAAAACCCTAGTGGCTAGCACCTCTGCTTCTTCGCAGAATCCCAGATCCACTTCCTTCCCTCGTTAATCCGCTCCCAATTCGATCCATCTCACCGTCCCGCTATTTTCTCTCTCCTCCTCTCACTTCACTACTCCCAAACTACTCACCTCTCATCTTCCCTTCACATGGAGGAGATGGATTTGAACGACACCTTTGGGGAATTAAATCCTTCTAATCTCCTTAATCTAGATGATGAGGGCGCTGAGACTGAAGCCGATCCCGAGGAGGCTGAGGTTGAGGTGGAGGAGATTGCGGCTGCGGCTGAGGCTGAGGTTGGGTCTGATGGTCTTGACATTTCGGATGTAGAACCGAGAATCGGCATGGAGTTTGAATCGGATGAGGCGGCCAAGGAGTTCTACATTGTGTATGCCACCCGGCTTGGTTTTTGTGTGCGCATGAACAAGTCCCGCCGTTCCAGGAAGGATGACACTGTGATAATGCGCCGGTTTGTCTGCACCAAGGAAGGGTTCCACTCGAAGCGGGTCATCTATGATGATGGCAAGAAGAAGAGGAAGCGTGCCACTGCTAGAGAAGGTTGTATGGCGATGATTGAGGTTGTCAAGAAAGATCCTCATGGTAGATGGTATGTGTCGAAGCTTGTGACGGAGCATACCCATCATGTCCCGGCTTTACAGATGCGATCACAGTCCCAATTGCAAGGTAAGATGAATGATGGCGATGACAATAACAACAATAATGCAAGTATTAGTTTTGGAGGTGGTTATTTGAAAACCTGCAGTAGTAACAGTAATAAGGTGGTTCGGGTGAATCCGTTTGGTGAAGGAGGGGAAGCGCAGGGTTTGCTGGAGTATTTGAAAGGAAGGCAAGCTAGTAGCCCTGGCTTTTTTTATGCGGTTCAGGTTGATAATAACAATTGTGTGAATAATGTCTTCTGGGCTGATGCTAAAGCACGTATGGCATACGCACATTTTGGAGATGCAGTTACATTTGACACCACTTACAAGAAAACGAAATATATGATGCCTTTTGCTTGTTTCAGAGGTGTTAACCATCACTTGCAGAGTGTTAATTTTGGTTGTTGTTTGTTAATGGATGAGACCAAGGGGTCTTACATTTGGCTTTTTGAGACCTGGCTGTCTGCTATGGGTGGGTCCCATCCCCCACTGCTCATAACTGACAGAGACAAAAACATGGAAGGAGCTATTTCTAAGGTTTTCCCTAACACTAGCCATAAATTCTGCCAATCGCATATATTAAGCCGATGCAAGCACAAGTTATCAGAAGCTTATCTCACACATGCCTCTCTGAAAAGCGATCTTAAAGGATGTGTTACTGGGTCAGCCTCAGTGGAAGAGTTTGAGACCCGTTGGGAGCACTTGCTCAGCAAGTACAATCTGTGGGATAATCAATGGCTCTATTTACTGTACCAGATCAGGTACAATTGGGTCAATGTGTACCAAAAGGTTTCTTTCTTTCCTGATCGTTTTGTGTCACAGCGGCAGGAAAGCCTTAATAAATTCTTTAAAAGGAATTTTAATGCAAAGACATCATTAATGGTGTTTATTAACTGTTTCGATCAGGATATGGCTTCTCGCCGTGAAAAGGAAGCTGAGGCAGATTTTACAACTATATACACTAAGCCTGTTTTGAAAAGCCCTTCCCCTATAGAGAAACAGGCAGCTGAAGTATACACAAGAGCTGTTTTTGACATATTCCAAGAGGAGTTTGTTCAGTCTCTGGGGTATTATGTGGATAAAGTGGAGGGTGATGACCAAGTCGAGAGTGATGACCGATTTACCAGGTACACTGTGGCAAGGGAGGAGGAAGGCAGTGTCATAGGACCACTAAATTTTGTCAGCATTAACACTGATGATGTTCAGTCTAGAGCAAGCTGCACTTGCTCAATGTTGGAGTACTCTGGTATACTTTGTAGGCATGTGATAAGGGTATTCTTTACTGTTGGTGTGCGTACTCTCCCTCAGGAATACATTTTGCCAAGATGGACAAAATATGCAACAACAAACAATACTGATAGCAATAGTTTGTTCTCTCTTAATGAGGGAGATGGAATTTCAGAAGAAGCACAGCAAGGAGCCCCAGATTGGGAGCGTATGGTTGGGAGGTACAATGAACTCTGCCGTGATGGGGTCAGGTTTGGTATCGAGGGAAGTGTCAGCCAGGAGTTGTACAAAGTTGCAAAGAGCGCACTTGAGAGGGCCTTTGCTGAAGTCCTTAATGAAAAAGATGTGCAGAGAAAAGAGCAGCAACTACAGCAACAGCAGCATAGCATGTCTCGGCTCGCCAGGGTACAAAAGATGCAACAACAGCATCAACACAGCATAAGCATGCCAAGGTTGAAGGTCGCCTTGCCAAAGTTTCAACTGAAGAAAACTCCAGCTGCAAGGGCTCCTCTTCAGGAAGATACAGGCATTGAGTAATTGGAGTGCATAGCATATCTCTAACTGAGATTAATTTAGTTCTCCCAGCAGTAAAGAATTGGCCCAACTGTTTGGTATAATTATCAATCGGGTTAAGTTCTGAGCCAATGACAAGTAGGACCCACCTTGACATAATGAATGAAGAGAATGAGGATGTCAAAATGAAGGATGGGCTCCTTGGCATCGAACTTGGGATCACTTGTCCCTTCTGGCTACTTACAAAGGAGTGGTCTGACAGGAGGGGATGATGAATTACATTGCTTGATGCCCTGTCAAAACTGCTGTGTTGGCCTGATACTGAGGAAACTGTATAACTGGATGGTATGAGAATGGAAAGTATGTTACATTGTAGCTGACAAGCCACAGTTTTATCAAACTTCTGCATTTATGTTTAATTAGGGTAACCTTTGATTGTAATTCCAGCTCTATAACAGAGAGCATTTTTATATTTTTGGATGTTGTTGAATGAAGATTCAGTTTACTCATTTCCTTTTACTTCCTCAGTTCATCAGATCCATTTTACCAGAAAAGAGAAAATACTAAAAATTGTAAATTATGTTGTTTTCTGCATTTGAGACCATACCAGAAAAGACAGAGAGGAAGAGTAGATTGTGTTGAAGGAAACAAAGAAAGGAGATTGTATCATGCAACCATTTTGCTGGTTTTGCTGGACAATGATGGTTGATTTACTCACTGGCTAAGTTTATGTTTCCAGTTTGCCAAGAAACTGAAGAAAGAAAGAGCAGCACTAATTGTAATCTCTCCTTTTGTTTTATTGCAATGTTGTTATCGTATTGGTGTTGAAGTTGCATCTCTCAAGACTAAAGCAACAACTAAATCCTGAATACTGAAAGCTGTGAAATTGGCTATTAGAATATGTGCATTCAGTTGTGGTATCAACAACAAAAACAGTATTCTACCTAAAACAATAGAAGCTATATAGAATATGTAGGATAAATCCTAAGGCAGTCTGCCTGAGTAATATGATATTTCCAATTAGAATTTGATTTTATGCACTTTATTTTTACAATATATAAAGAAAAAAATACAAAGTTAATCCATGCTCAACATGACTTTTTTTTTTGGCAATGGAAAAAGACTTGTAGCAACAATACTTGCGGAACTACTGCAGTTACATAAAGCAGGAACCAAAAATGAAACACTCAAGTTGAATTAATTCAAGAAAAAAAACTAAGAGCAATTATACAATTAAAACTTGATACAGAATTCAAGTACAAGACAACTACTAACATAAAAGTGAACTGATGTCTAATCTTACAGTTGGTTTCAGATAATTGTACATTTGTACAAAACAAAGCTCAGACAAATGGCTATTTCAGTAGGATCAAATTTATGTAATCAAAGTAACCTCATACAATACATAGAAGTAACGTCTTTGGTATGCCCACATCAGCAAAACCTCAGAGTAGCTTCAAGTTCCTTCTCATCCGCGCAATTATAGCCCAACAAATAGGCACGAGCTGCTCAACAAAAGTATAATCAAATTAACTAATCAGAACAAACAAAAATATTTACACAGACAAAAGGATGTATGGAAAAGGAACAAAAATATGTACAGTACCAAATCGTCCGGAGCCCATGAAGGGCTCTGCTTCATCTGTAACACCACCTTGCTGCTGATCCTGAAAAAGGCAACCGCAACCAAATGAGAAAAGGGTGTCATGAAAGACAGGTGCTTTGCAGGTGTTGTATGTTGTTTGTGCATGTGAAAGAAAGAAACAAAGAGTGGGAATGCAATTGAAATATTCATACAGCATCAGTATCGGTTTCCTCATCAGGGGAGAGCCAGCGGTCGTAGCAGTGGCCGGATATGGTGCAGACAAGAGTACCACTGGACTGGTCCAGAACAACCTCACGACATGTATCATCACAGACATGAACCCGCCCTGTCTTTTCACATATGAAAACATCTCCAATCTTAGTGTATGAGCATGTGTTTCCTGAACAAACATGCCCTATAACCAACTCATCGTCAGTCAATCCTTTTTTACTTTTCCACATTGACACTTGGTCTGCTACTGTTCTGTCCAGAATAATGCTGTCGTCATTCACCTTCAAGCAATAACATAACATAAGAAAGATCCACAAAAATATCAATAGCTTTTACCAAGTATTTGTGATATTAGACAAGCTCAGAAAGAGTAGCTTGTTTACCTGAGATGGGAGAGGTGCTTGGCTTCTTTTAGCAGCTTGCATCTGGATATAATACTCCTTGAACTCCGCCGGACAATTCCTAACGAACTCTACCATATCTTCCTTATCTCTCTGCAACCATGATTCTAAAATCAACTCTAAATTTGCTTAAAAAAAAAACTATGCATCTAATAAAAAATCAGAAACACACAAAGAAGTACCTGAATATAAAGCTTCTTCCAAGCACTTGCCCTAAATTTGCCAGTTGCTGATTCTGCTCCCCACCTCATGCAATACCTACAAATTTTAAAAATAAGTTGTTCCAGCTAAGCCACAATCTTTACTTTGTTTCATTTGGGAAACAGAAATAAAAGCTATAATCTTTTCAATCCTAATAGAAATTTTTTCCTTACAGGCGTCGCCAGAGTGTCTCATCAGAAGCAGAAAAGCTCATGAATCGGCAGACGAGTGTGCATGATATCAGATCCTACAACCAAATTAGTCAAAGAATCATGCTTTTTTTCATCATTCAATTCAACTATATGCCTTATTAATTCTCAAAAAAAAAAAAACATATAAATTAAGCTCATACGCAAAGCAATGCAAATATTTTACCTCAGAAGAAAGGAACTTGAAGATATGATGGAACAATTCGGGAGGTATCTTGCTAAAAAACCCAGTTTCAATCTGCGCAAAAGAGCTCTCTTCCTTTTCCAATCGCTGCTTCTTAACCCGCCTCTCCTCATCATTCACACCTTCCTGCCAAATTTGGTAAAACAAAACGATAAACAAATTTATAAAAAGAAAGAAACAAAATCTCGGATGAAACCCGAGAATTGGTGGGAGCGGGATGGAGGATTAAAGAGATTACTCGTTCGGAATCGGAGGCGTCGGAGAAGAGCTCAGATTCAAGCAAGCTCACCAGTAGCTCGTCGTCCCCATCTCCGATTTCGTCAGCCATGAACTGAACCCTGGGACCCACGTGTCAGCACGGAGCACGGAGGTTAGGTCCGAAATGAGACGATGAGAATAAGATGTGTTCGTACTTTTTCTTATCATGCCCTTATAAAATTTGTTATTTTTGTAGGACAAAAGTTATTTTTGAAGTTTTTAGTTTTTTATTTTATTTTATGAGATTTAAAGAGTCATTTCAAATATTTCTTCTATATCTGATATTCTGATTAGGTTTTGCTTATTCTATAGAGTCGATGAAAATGAAATTATATACAGAATGAAATTATCATTAATATTTAGCAAACACATATAGACACAAATCAACTGATATCAAAGTTTGAAACCATATCAAAATCAATGCAAATTTAAATATAGATATCGAATAACTTACGAATTTTGACGGTAGGCTAGGTATGATTTTAGATTTTTGGAAGAGAAATAAATATGAGAGAATAATAAAAAAAAAAAAATCTATGGGGAATATAGTAGCATTTTCTTCACGCCGTCTTTACAAGAAGTACGGAAGTAACACTACCTGGTTATAATAACAGAAATTTTCTAAAAAGAGAAGCCAACATAAATAAATTTATTAGCCTTAAAAAAAACATAAATAAATTTATTAAAGATCATGCATGTCAAATAGAAAAATGTTTCTCCTTTGACTTAGCACGCGTAATAGAACTATTGAAGCATACTAGACATAACAGATTAATAGTGCTAAATCAAACATGCTGTAAATAGATGACGGAAGTACAAACAAACACAACATATACACAAATACAACAAAAAAAAAAAAAATTTAAGATAAGAACATATCAGTTTTGAATTGTAAAATAAATAATATAAATAAATAATATATTATTTATTGAACCAGTATAAACAATATGTTATTTGTTTCATTCAACGGTGTAGTTATAAATGTAAGCATATGGAAATTAAAAAGAAAGATAGATTAATGAAACTCTGCATATGCTAACACATTGTTTGGATAAGAGGGTAGACAAAGGCAGGCCGCAGGAAAGACGGGAGCATATTCACAAATCATTGTTATTTAGCTTAATTTTAATAGAAACTTATGGTTAGTTGAGATAAATCTTTTTAATGGCATGCAAATGCTTGAGATACTGATCCAAAGAAAAATTATGCTAATTTTGTTTAGATTCAATTCAAACACACTTCTTTCGCTTTGGGATAGTATTGCTATTTAGCTAGCTCCATTTTTTTAAGAATAACATAATTTGTTCTTTTGGAATTAGTACTATTCTGGTGAATCATTCAAATAAAATGTAGTTGAAACAGTTGAAATGGGCTTCCATTATTAAAATTTTGAGCTTTCAAATATAATAAAACGAACGACGAGAACCAACTCTTGATCTAGTGGCAAAGAGCAATGCATCTTGAATGAAAGATCGCATGTTCAAAACTCGGCTGGAGATCTTTCATAGATATTTAATTTAAAAATAAGTTGGAAAACTTGACCCAATTTATCTTTAAAAAAAAAAACGAACGACTGATACGGGTGTTTTTGGTATCACACCAGAAGTCCAGAACCCATGCTAAGCTCCTGTTGAATGTAAAATAAAATACGAGGGAGGTCTAACGCGCAAAAGAGCTAAGATATGTTTTCTAGGTCCGGTTCAGGATGGGGTTTGGTTTGGTTTACTGGGATGAAGCATGGAGGTCAAAACAGCATGTGCACTTTCGGCCATTTACTAGCGCGTTGGAATCTTATGCAGCGTGTGAATGGCGCAAGGGACCATGGAATTTAGCCCACCATTTAAAAAAAAAAAATTTATGGCCTTGCGCCATTCACATATCCGAGTTGGACCCAATTCGAAATCACCTCGTTTCATTTTGAGTTGTTCCTAACTCGAGTTGTGACAACTCGATTTATGTTTAATCGATTTATATTCGAATTTTTTTCGAGACGAGTTCGAGTAATTCATGAGTTACGATTTTTTCTCCACCCCTAGCCACAAACGCTAACTCCGTTTAATCGTTGATTGTTTCGTTTCGTTCCATTCGAAACAGTTAACGAAACTATTTTTTTTAAACAAAACTGATCTCTTTCGTTTAATCGTTTTTAAGTATTTATAAATAAATTTTGATCGAATGAGAATATTGCAGTATCAAATCGGTCAGTTATGCATGCGGAATAGAACAAACATAATAATCAAAGCAGCAAATCCAACACAATTACACGTTTTGACGGTTTCAAATAGAAAAATATGTATAAAAAATAATTGTTAGTTAATTGATCTTTTCGATCGTCTTTTGAAATAAAACTGTTAACGCAAATTAATTTTAATTTCGTATCATAAACGAAACGGTTAACGAAAATGAGTTGTTTCATTGCGTTTGTAGCCCTAAAAATAAGGTAATTACTATCTACCATCCACCGAATTACCATCCAGCGCTATCCAAACTCAGATTTTCCGTGTGCTGACGTCAGCATGACGCGTGCTCAAGTCAGCAAAAATTTTTTAACCAATTTTCGAAAATTTTTTTGTGCTGATGTCATCAAATATGCTGATTTAAGGGTTCAGTTAAATGTTTTAAGGGTTGAATTAAAGTGTGTAAGTGTTCAGTTAGATGCAACAATAATTTATTTCACTTTGTATGTTGAATATGATCATTTATTTCTTACTTACGAAATTTGTATATATGTTCAGTTTATTGTTGTAAATGTTCATATTGTTATTGTAAATGTTTGTTATGTTTGTTGTATCTGTTCATTTTGTTTTTTTATTTAACTAGTTTAATTGAACACAAAAATTACGAAATCAAATTTCTGCTGCAACTAACTGAACACATAGACACTTTAAGTTCATCCCTTAACGTATTTAACTGAACACAAAACACTAAAATTCTAAATTATTGCTGCATCTAACTGAACACATACATACTTTTAAATAATCCCTTAACGTATTTAACTGAACACAAAACAGTAAAATTTTAAATTACTGGTGCATCTAACTGAACACTTATACACTTTAATTCAACCCTTAAAATATTTAACTGAACCCTTAAATCAGCATATTTGATGACGTCAGCACCAAAAAAATTTCGAAAATTGGTAAAAAAATTTTGCTAACGTCAGCACGCGGTAAAAAAGCTATTTTGGCATGTTGGATGACGTTGGTTCAATTGGATGGTATTGGATGGTTTTTTGTTGGATGGTGTATATCATTTCTGTAAAAATAATAATGATGCAAAAAGAAAACATAACATTGGGCCTTTATAGGCTTTAAGACCGACAAGGTCCACACTACTTTCCCGTGTTTTAAGTTTTTTTTTTTTTTTTTCATCCCTTGTTTCCCAATAGCATCCCTTGATATAGAAAATTTGAAAACTCCTTTTGTTCAAGTCTTGAACTAATTTACAAATTAATTAAAATTCATTTATATAAAAGAATCATCGTGCCTTGTTTTGTTGTTTTGAAATAGATCCCTAAACGCGTGTTTTTATTTTTCATCCGAACCAATGTTTTTTCTATAATTACAGAGTAGTCTCATCTAGATAGATTTAAAGATTTTACATTAATTTCAACAATAGCCACCTACTTATCTATATGTTTGTAATACAATTGGAATTGGTTAAAAAGGTTTATTTCTGTACGCATATAAATAACTTAAATATATATTATTGTGATAAAATGATTTAGAATGAATGCAGAATCGCTTGAAATGCTTAAATGACATCCATAATATGCATTATTTCCGCATTATATGTGTGATTGGTATGTGTATTCAATTATTTTTCAATAAGTAAGATCTGAATTATATTCAAGATAGTATTTTGAGCTCAAACATAGATTACTGTGATTAAATTACTTACAACGAATCCAAAATAACTTGAAATGCTCAAATGATACTCAGAATAACCTTTATTTGCAATTTATGTACATATTTTCAATGCATAATGCAACATTTTGATTTAGTAAGATCTGAATTATGTTGTAGACCATATATAGATAAATAAATATATATTATTGTGATCAAATGACATAGACTGAATGCAAAATCTGTTATGAAATGCTCATATTTTAATTTTAGACTAATTACAACTAATTAATCCCCATTAATAACAAGCAAATCAATAGATCTAGTGCTAAAGCAATCACACATCCAATCAAGAGAGAAAGGTAGGAGAAATTGTACCTCTCATGAAATCGCATTCATGAGGCTCGAATCCATGGCATGGGAATTGATGGCGTGCTTGCACCGCCTCTCCACCACCTCGAACCGCCTCACGTCCACCAAGGAGCCGACCACAAGCTTGACGGAGTGCTAGCTCTTCTCAAGCTCCTAGCTAATCCTCTCTACCAACTTCTAATTTCTATTAACCATTTAATGGAGGAAGAAGAAGGGAGAAGCTCAACACATGAGCAATGGAGGGAGAAGGAAGAGCCATGGAGAAGAGAGAATTTTCTCTCTTCTCTTTGGTGGCGCACAAGAAGGGAAGGGAAGAGGAGAGGTGTAGATGGAGGCTAGGGTTGGCTCTCTAAAGAGACCCCCTATTTATAGACCACCCATCTCTCATCCACACTTGTAGCTATTTACAAGTATGCCATCCACCCTAAGAGGCCACCTAATGGGCTTTCTTGGGCCATCTTAATAAAAGGCCTTTATTCATTAATTCACCAATTAATGAATCCCCTTTAATTCTCTTTATTCTTCCTTAAATCGGGCCTTTAATTAACCAATTAATTTAGAAGCCCACATAGCTCAAATAAATTAAAGTGTTGAACATAATTAATTATTAACTTATTAATAATTAAATCTTGATTAGCTTATGCATTAATTTATTCCTAACAAGATCCATTTGATATAATTAATTATAACGGTTCATAACGGTATATAATTAATTAATCAACTTATCATGTTTTGTATTCTCCAATACAAATAAACAATGCACGTGTGGTCAAAGTCCTATTTGTGCGACCCTATTGAGGATTTATGCTATGTTGGCCATGGAGAATAAATCATTATTTATTTCCAATAATCATAAGCGGTATCTAGCAATACGTTATGATTCCCAATTCGCATAAATAGTGTACAGCTACAATATATCAATCCTGCATAAGAAATAAAAGTATTTCCTTGTTTGATTCTTATGTCACATGATATCCTTGTATAATCCAAGATAGGAATGTGTCATTCTTGCAGATTATACATTTCTTGATCTAGAGTTGATTGTACATGTTGGCCAACCAATCTAACTCCATCAAGGGGCCCAAACAGATATCATAACTCATTAAGTATATTAATGAGGGACATACGGTTTTCTTGATGAACAATTTTTCCCCGCACAATTCAAGAGAACATAAATAAAGTCCTTATAGCAGCCTTTATCAGGAATCAACGTTAGACGATATTTATTGAACATATCCTCATGTGGAAAAGCTGAGCATCTCAAACTTAGAATCAACAACATATGAAATAAACAATGACACATAACACAATCCATATGTTTATTTCATTTGGGTCAAATCCTGTACTATGTTCCACAACATATACATATGCAATTAAGTTGGTAACTCCTTACCTATGATTTGTAGAACTTAATCATCACTTAACTTGCATACTAATCTTTTATGATAATTAATGTTCCTTGTTAATTATCAAGATTATGGACAATTTAGATTTATTATTGTCATTCTAATGAATGATCCACAGAGATCCACAATTCAGATCCTCAACCTGAATGATCTGTCAATAATAAACTCTAGGAACAAATGATCAAATATCATCATTAACATAAACTAAGAAAATAAGTCATTAAATATTGACTTCTAGGACATAACTCCAACAATCTCCCACTTGGCCTAGAGTCAATCAATAGTGACCTCTAGCCAATGAAGAATTTAAAACAATGTCATATATCCATATATATACATGTCTCGAACCTCAAAAGATATAATACGTTTAAAGCAAGTTACTCATACGTCCATCACGCATGGATGCACAACTGCATCTCGTTTACCGCTTAAGGTAGAGGTTAAGTTAGAGTGTTCGCTGTGTCCGCGAACCTATCCAATTTTGTTTGACCCTATATACATATATACTCCTATATACGTGTTCTTGATCGTCATCATGTGAGATCAAGTGACATCGTCATAGATCTTAGTTGGATCACCAATTTAATATTGGGTTCTTCAAGTTTAAGCTATGGTTCGAGATGCATAGAACCATATTAGCTTGATTGAGAACTTCTCGATCCATACTACATTCTTTCATTGCTTCACAAGTTGCTATATATATTTTGTTTTGGTGACGGAAACGGTTGTAATATCCCATTTAGAACACCTTCTAAATTTACAACACCACATTAAACAAAATATGTAGCTCAATTGTATTTATATCAATCTTTCGAAAACTAGCATCAATATAACAATTTATATGAGCTTTCTTTCATCTTGCCAGATGAAAAACATATCATCCTTTCTCATAAGATACTCGGGGATATTCTTGATTATTGTCCAAATGTGTTTTTTCTTTGTATCCAGTTGACAACTGCTTGTCATACTCCTTGGGTACAACACATAGGGGCATGTGCATAAGTATGGCGTACGTAATGAAACTCATAACAGAAGGATGCTCGAATTGCATCGTGCACTCTTCTCGAATTGAGTTGCAACACACCGAGTCGAACTCAAGAGTATGCCATACAACGTGGTTAGACATCCTTTACAGGAGTCTATCTTTTCGTGTAACTAGAACACTTTGTCATTATATGCACATTTTGCTCAAACCTGACGTCCATCATAATCTATCTCCATAGATTTTGTTTCCTTGGATTTAGGTGACTTGCCCAAGTTCTCTATTGAGAAAACATTCTCCAATGAGATCTTGACAATATTCATTTTCTTAATGTTATTCCCAATTAATGTCTTGTATCTTGTACAATACATGTAACACAATCATGCTCCCACTGACTATCTTGTCTGTACAAGATACCTTTTTGACGAAGTTCAACTCCTTGACTTCCTTTTCGAAATGTTTATTCTATTTTCCACAATACTTGCTTCAATCCATTAATGGATCCTTAAAGCATATATATGTTTCTAACAATACAACAAATCCTCGGTTTGTGTCAAATACACAACAACTTCCTTCATTCAATCGAAGAAGACGGTTTTGATGTATCTTTCCATATATCTATATATACGAAATATAACTATTGTTAGAATGATCTTTATTGACTTATACACAGCTACAAGCGAGAAGCCGTGCTTTGTACATGGTCAACTGGTTATCGACTTAGACATAGCATCAATCATGAAATTGTGCTTTGTACATAGTCGACTTGCTATCCATATCTATCTTTCCTTTTAAAGATCTAAATGTTCTAGATGGATCGCTCCTTCTTGAACATCAATCAAGGTCTATACCTTGTTGTTATATATGTGGATTGCACTTAAAGATCATATAGATTCAAACCATACTTGTGGAATCGGGTCTTTCCATTGCTTCTTTATTTATCAACGGATCCTCATATCTCAAGTACGAGGATGTTGTGAAGCCTATGTACTTTTCAGTTTAGGCAGTTCACTCTCGTTGATCTTTGTAGGATTGGTGCTTGAGGTCAACAAACTACTTCTACAACATCTTGTAGAGTAAGTTCTTGATCCTAATATATTGCACGAGTTTCTCGAACATCATCCATTTGTGAGATGTTTGAGTACTCTTTAGAAGCAAGCGTGCTTATAAACTTCTTCCTTTCACAACTACTTGTGAATTAAGTTTCGCTCAACTCCCACTAAACACCATGTATGGAGTGACAAGTTTCCCATAAAGGTACTTCTTGTAGTGACGCATAAACTCCTTTAATGCTCACTTTACTCCCACTACTTCTTCTTGAGAATGTTATTCCTTAAGATTACGTTATGATGAGCAACAACTACCTTGTTCTTATCATGTTCATAGAAGTAGTACCTTTTGGCTAATTCAAGATATCCTACAAAATAATAAGCGTCTTATTTGGGTCCAAGCTTATCAATCAATCGAACCTTGAAATAAGCTTCTCAACACCAAATCTTGAGAAACAATATACCTAGAGATCGGATCTCGTAAGATGTCTTTCTCAATAGACTTCAATGGAATTTTTTATTTAGTGTAAACAATATTGTCCTCAAACACAAATCCCTTACGTGAGTCGAACAAATCAATTTGATTTATTACCGATCGAACTATATCAAACAATGTTCGATACCTCCATCCTTGGATACATTTTTCAATGTTCCTCATGGAGCGAGTAGTGAAACGTATTTCATACTCTTTAGGTAATATATCAAACTATATGACTTAACTATTTACCATGATCCATCTTAAGACTTTTTTGCTTTTATTGAATAGTTTTTCAACTTTACTCTTGAAATTCTTTTGATCTTGTCAAAAGATTCATACTTATACCATATCAAATAGATACGTTCATATCTACAATGATCGTTGGTCAAGTGGTAAAGTGTCAACAACCTTTCAATTGCACAAGTACCTATAGGTCTATATACATCAATATGTATAAGTCTTAATAAAATTACTTGTCCTTTAAACCTTCATAGTTCAAAGGCGCTTTTGTCATTTAACAAACACGATTCGCATGAATTTCAATTGATTTGCAATCCAATTGATTTACGAGCTCCACGTTACGTAGACTCTCATAATGCGATTCTTGTTTATGTTCGACTAAGCGACTATTTTCATAAAAGTCAAATACTTTATGTGGAGTCTTACATATTTGTCATTCAAAATTTGTTTATGTATTTCAAGCAAATTCAATTAAGATGCATGAAATCTTATACACAAATTTATAACAATAAGAGAACAACATTTCTCTATTACAAAACATGATCATCCATCATCAAATATGAAACGGAGATAAAGGTTTTATGAGATGTTTGGAATAAGGTATACAACCTCAAATTCCTAGACAAACTCTTTACTTAATAAAGATAACTCTACGTATTCAATGGTAGCGGCTTAGACGTATAAGCCATTTCCAAAACGGAGTTTACTTTACTTATCTCAAACTTTCTCTTATTCATCATTGCCTACACATTTCGTTAAATGCGAGCATATGAACTAGCACCTAATTACTAGTGTGAATTAGAGATAGTGAGATAATTTGAACGACAAATATCTTAAGGTTTAGAACATCATGGTATTTCGGACAACCTTTCAAATGCCTCCCATAAATGGCAAAAGAAACATCTCATGTGACACACGGTCACTAGTGAGGATCTCAAAGTTTCAACTCATATCTTGGTAAAGTATTCCTTTAATACTTAACCAATTACTTTTAGCACTAACAAGTGTGCGAACAATATATCCTTTATCCATAGAAAGAGATTGCATGACAATATCAACAATCCTTGATATTGGAGATCTTAATATCTCTAGTTATCAATTAGCTACTCAAATCTTTCGATTCGCAAGCTAATGAAACATTTATCTTCTTATAAGAAGAGTCTCTTGGTTAACTCACACTCCATTACTCGATCATAAATGATTGAGTCTATATTTACTTTCTCTAAGAACGTTTTTCTTGAGTGAGTGCATGAGAACGTAGAAGTCTAGTCTAGTCCTTATGAATTCTCCAATTCAAAAGTCTAGAACTTCTAAAAGGATATAAGCATTCGCTTTATTGAATAATTTTCGTCAAAACTAATCAATCATTGCGAAGCTATTTTCGGGAAGTTAAGGAACGTTTTTGGGATTAAACTTGCTCAAATTTCTCATTTCCAAGAACATGTCTTAGGAATCGGTATTTCTTCTCCAAGTAAATACCTTAGAAACGAGCTTGTTGTTTTCCAAAGATTGATCGCAACGAAATTAACATATTTAATATCTATAACAATTTCAATTTAAGGTCATTTAGTTTATGCAATGTTTTGTTTATGGAATGATAAACAAAACTCCCACTACATTTATTTAAAGTCCCTAATGTAGTCGGTTTCCAAGATCCTCATTTTCGTTGAAATAGGGGACAGCGTCGGCATGACACCTAAAACAACTAGATAAGGTAGGTTCTCCAACCAATCATATCTTGTCCATATGATTCTTGGTTTGCGAGATATCATAAGTATATCCACAAACTTCGTCCCAACGTCCAATCCGAGTGGGTCCGTTGTAAAGCAACTTCTCTCTATTTGCTCCTAGTAAATTCGATTTACACCCCGACTACAATGATGGACTACGATGTCCGCGTCGGCAGGAATGCATCAATAGACAATCAATTGTATTGAAGAGGATAGAGAGAAGGAGGACGATTTGGTTAAATCAAGTTAATTTGGGACATAAGCAATTACGTGACTTTGTTTGGTGGTCGTGTAAGCATACACCCATACCTACCTATGACAATTCAAGGCATTCACAAACAATCACATAATAATAAGCATCTCAAGCATTGTCGTGGGTTTGTATGGCTCCCGCTTGCATTAGTCTTCGTCGCATCTCCATGTAACGAAACTAATCTAATCAAACCCTCCCACTAATTACTAAGATCCTATCTAATAATTACGGAAAATAAATACATGTGATAAAATCCTAAAACCCACCTAGGCCTTAGGGGCATGCAAGCCTCACAAGTTACATCAAGAATTAATCAATTATTAATTATCAAGGCACCTTAGGCCACATTACAAGCAATCACATGCATTCACAACATTTTACAACACACAAGGCATTGAAATCTTGAGCCATATAAAACCCACATCCTCCTACAAAAATAAGTTAGCACATATACAATATACATGATTCACTTGCTCTTAATTAATTTCATTAATTAGAATCTTTGTGCATACTTGTTGCTTAAGTTTTTCGAATGCAAAGAAGGCTTAACATTAACAACTAATTGTTTAAGCCCTTTCAAATTAAATCCAACCATCAAAACAGAAAGGAGGGTATTTAAGGAGTCTTCTAATTAACCTTTCATCAAATTGATTAATTAGAAATTATTTTAACTAATTAAAATACGAAATTCGGGGCCCGAAAAAATTCAAAATAATTCGGTCTCCAAAAAATCCGAAATAAATCCAGAAAACTCCTTACAAAGATTGTGGTTACCTGTAAAAATCTCAAGGAGAGATCAATTACCATCAGGGAGAACCAAAAAAGACAAATCCTCAAATTGTGCGCGAAGCACCGTTAGAGAAAATTCTGTTATGGGTCTCAACCTTTTGATCTGTATGATCATCCCCTTGATATTTTTCCAGCAAAAAATTTACATAGAAAAATACTACATACAATAGGCTATCAGTCCATGAAAAGAAAAATCACAAGTTATATTCAAGATCAACGAGATAACAAGCATTTAAGCAAGGTATCCTGTTCTGGAACAGACCGTCGACCAAAAAGGTTTCACTCGGTTGAGGTATCAAATCTCAATGAAAATCTATGAAATTAATTTTCACAGATTCCAGACTTAAAGGAGAACATTTCTATTTCAACACTTTTCCATAAAAGTTTCTCAATAAGTACAGTTTTTCAAAACAATCAGTTTGTTTGGAAAAACAGATCTGACAACTTCATCACTTTTCATCCTTGAACGCCCACATAATATCCGAAATATGCAACAAAATTTACATATCCAGAAAGAGCATCAAGTTTAGATTAATCCTATCTAAAAGTTACAGGTACTTTGTATACAAACTTATTTGTTACCAACCACAACAACAGAACTGTGCAGCAGAATAACAGATCTGCGCACCGTTACCGTTTAAATCACTAAAAATTCATTTTACATCGAATTTCAATGATTCCAGTGGGAAAACAACCACAACTCAAAGGGCTACAACCTCCAATAAGAAGGAAAAAATTTCAGAGAGCTTTACACCACGAAAAACAAGCAACAAGACAGAAAACAGCCTTTCCAGGGCCAGCAAGCATGCACATCACTAATTAACTTAATTAATTACGAATTCTCACTTAATTAAGTGTGAAAAACCTTAAGCACGACCTGAGCTCTGATACCACTGTTATGAAATGCTCATATTTTAATTTTAGACTAATTACAACTAATTAATCCCCATTAATAACAAGCAAATCAATAGATCTAGTGCTAAAGCAATCACACATCCAATCAAGAGAGAAAGGTAGGAGAAATTGTACCTCTCATGAAATCGCATTCATGAGGCTCGAATCCATGGCATAGGAATCGATGGCGTGCTTGCACCGCCTCTCCACCACCTCGAACCGCCTCACGTCCACCAAGGAGCCGACCACAAGCTTGAAGGAGTGCTAGCTCTTCTCAAGCTCCTAGCTAATCCTCTCTACCAACTTCTAATTTCTATTAACCATTTAATGGAGGAAGAAGAAGGGAGAAGCTCAACACATGAGCAATGGAGGGAGAAGGAAGAGCCATGGAGAAGAGAGAATTTTCTCTCTTCTCTTTGGTGGCGCACAAGAAGGGAAGGGAAGATGAGAGGTGTAGATGGAGGCTAGGGTTGGCTCTCTAAAGAGACCCCCTATTTATAGACCACCCATCTCTCATCCACACTTGTAGCTATTTACAAGTATGCCATCCACCCTAAGAGGCCACCTAATGGGCTTTCTTGGGCCATCTTAATAAAAGGCCTTTATTCATTAATTCACCAATTAATGAATCCCCTTTAATTCTCTTTATTCTTCCTTAAATCGGGCCTTTAATTAACCAATTAATTTAGAAGCCCACATAGCTCAAATAAATTAAAGTGTTGAACATAATTAATTATTAACTTATTAATAATTAATTCTTGATTAGCTTATGCATTAATTTATTCCTAACAAGATCCATTTGATATAATTAATTATAACGGTTCATAACGGTATATAATTAATTAATCAACTTATCATGTTTTGTATTCTCCAATACAAATAAACAATGCACGTGTGGTCAAAGTCCTATTTGTGCGACCCTATTGAGGATTTATGCTATGTTGGCCATGGAGAATAAATCATTATTTATTTCCAATAATCATAAGCGGTATCTAGCAACACGTTATGATTCCCAATTCGCATAAATAGTGTACAGCTACAATATATCAATCCTGCATAAGAAATAAAAGTATTTCCTTGTTTGATTCTTATGTCACATGATATCCTTGTATAATCCAAGATAGGAATGTGTCATTCTTGCAGATTATACATTTCTTGATCTAGAGTTGATTGTACATGTTGGCCAACCAATCTAACTCCATCAAGGGGCCCAAACAGATATCATAACTCATTAAGTATATTAATGAGGGACATACGGTTTTCTTGATGAACAATTTTTCCCCGCACAATTCAAGAGAACATAAATAAAGTCCTTATAGCAGCCTTTATCAGGAATCAACGTTAGACGATATTTATTGAACATATCCTCATGTGGAAAAGCTGAGCATCTCAAACTTAGAATCAACAACATATGAAATAAACAATGACACATAACACAATCCATATGTTTATTTCATTTGGGTCAAATCCTGTACTATGTTCCACAACATATACATATGCAATTAAGTTGGTAACTCCTTACCTATGATTTGTAGAACTTAATCATCACTTAACTTGTATACTAATCTTTTATGATAATTAATGTTCCTTGTTAATTATCAAGATTATGGACAATTTAGATTTATTATTGTCATTCTAATGAATGATCCACAGAGATCCACAATTCAGATCCTCAACCTGAATGATCTGTCAATAATAAACTCTAGGAACAAATGATCAAATATCATCATTAACATAAACTAAGAAAATAAGTCATTAAATATTGACTTCTAGGACATAACTCCAACAAAATCGTCTAAAATGCTTAAATGATGCTTAGAATAAGCATTGTTGACACATTATATTCGTATTTTCAATGCATAATGCAACATTTTGAATAAGTAAGATCTGAATTTATATTCTAGACCATATAAAGATCTTAAATATATAGATTATTTTAATCAAATAACTTAGAATGAATGCAAAATCGGTTGAAATGCTTAAATGGTGCTTAGAATAAGCATTATTTTTAGATTATATGTGTAATTAGTATGTATAATCCAGTACTTTTTAATAAGTAAGTTCTGAATTATTTTCTAGATAGTATAAAGAGCTTAAATATAGATTATTATGAACAAAGTACTACAAACTGATCCAGAATCGCTTGAAATGATGAAATAATACTCTGAATAACTGTTATTTGCAATTTATATTTGTATTTTCATTGCATAATGCAACATTTTTGAATAAATAAGATCTGAATTATAATTTAGATCATATAAAGAGCTTAAATATAGATTATTGTGATCAAAATACTCTAAACAAAATCATAATCGGTAGAAATGCTCAAATGATACTCAGAATAACATTTATTTGCAATTTATATGCGTATTTTCATTGCATAATGCAACATTTTGAATTTGTAATGTCTAAATTATATTCTAGACTACATAGAGAGATTAAATATAAATTATTGTGATCAAATTATTTAGAATAAATGCAGAATCGCTTGAAATGCTCAAATGATGCTGAGAATTCGCATTATTTCCATATTATATGCATGATTGTTATGTGTAACCAATTTTTTTTGAATAAGTAAGAACTGAATTATATTCTAGACCATATAAAGAGCTTAAATATAGATTAGAGTGATCAAATGACTTAGAATGAATACAGAATAACTTGAAATGCTCAAATGATACTCATAATAACACTTATTTGCAATTTATATGTGTATTTTCAATGCATGATTCAACATTTTGAATAAGTAAGATCTGAATGATATATTAGACCATATAAAGAGGTTAAATAAAGATTATTGTAATCAAATGACTTAGAATGAATGCATATTTGTTTGAAATACTTAAATATTTCTCAGAATTTGCATTATTTCCACATTATATGCGTAATCAATTACTTTTTAATAAGTAAGATCTGAATTATATTTTAGACAGTATAAGGAGCTTAAATATAGATTATTGTGATAAAATGACTTTAATGAATGCAAAATCAGTTGAAATGTATAAATGTTACTTAACATAAGCAATAATTGTATTTATTTGTGTAATTAGTATGTGTAATCCAATTTTATTCAATAAATAAGATCTTGATTATATTCTAGATAGTATAAAGAGTTCAAATATAGATATTTTGATGAAATTACTTCAAACAAATCCCGAATCGCTTTAAATGCTCAAATGATACTCATAATAACCTTTATTTGCAATTTATATGCGTATTTTTCAATGCATAATGCAACATTTTTAATTATCAATGTCTAATTATATTCTAGACCACTTAAAGAGCTTAAGTATAGATTATTGTGATCAAATGACTTAGAGTAAATGCAGAATCGCTTGAAATGCTCAAATGATGTTGAGAATTTGCATTATTTTCGTATTATATGCATAATTGGTATGTGTAATCAATTAATTTTGAATAAGTAAAACCTGAATTTTATTCTAGAGTATTGTGATCATCAAATGACTTAGAATGAATGCAAAATCACTTGAAATGCTCAAATGATACTCAGAATAACCTTTATTTGCAAGTTATATATGCGTATTTTCAATGCATAATGTAACAATTCAAATAAGTAAGATCTGAATTATATGTTAGACCATATGATTGCTTAAATATAGATTATTGTGATCATTTGACTTAGAATGAGTAAAGAATCGTTTGAAATGCTTAAATGATGTTTAAATATGCATTATTTCCACATTTTATGCGTAATTGATATGTGTAATCAATTTATTTTTAATAAGTAAGATCTGAATTATAATCTAAATAGTATAAACAACTTAAATATAGTTTATTGTGATCAAATTACTTCAAACGAATCCAGAATCATATGAAATGCTCAAATGATACTCACAGTAACCTTTATTTGCAATTTATATGCGTATTTTCAATGCATAATGTAACATTTTTATCTAGTAAGATCTGAATTATATTCTAGACCATATAAAGATCTTTATTATAGATTATTGTGATCAAATGACATAGAATGAATGCAGAATCGTTTGAAATGCTTAAATGATGCTTAGAATAAGTATTATTGGCACATTATATGCGTATTTTCAATTCATAATGCAACATTTTTATTAAGTAAGATAGTATAAAGAGCTTAAGTATAGATTATTGTGATCGATTACTTCAAACGAATCCAGAGCCGCTTGAAATGCTAAAATAATGCTCAGAATAGCCTTTATTTACAATTTATATTCGAATTGTCAATGCATATTACAACATTTTATATAAGTAAGATTTGGGTTATGTTCTGGACCATACAAAGAGCTTAAATATAAATTATTGCTATCATATGACTTCGAATGAATGTAGAATTGCTTGAAATGGTCATTTCATACCCAAACAAGCTTTATTTGTACTTTATAGGCGCATTTTTAAAGCATAATGCAATATCTTGAATAAGTAAGATATAAATTATATTCTAGATCATATAAAGAGTTTAAATATTGATTATTATGTTCAAATGACTTCAAGTGAATCCAAAATTGCTTAAAATGCTCAATTGATTCTCACAACAATCTATATTTGCAAATTTATATATGGAGGATGGCTAGTGTGCTAGCACACTAGCCATCCTCTATATATATGTATTTTTTATGCACAATCCAATATATCGATTAATTAAGATCTGATTTATATTTTACACAATGTAAAAAGCAAAAAATATAGATTATAGTAATCAAAATGACTTTGATGGAATCCAGAATCACTGAAAGTGTGAACCGATGCACAGAATAAGCTTTATTTCCTTTTATATTCATATTTTTTTATGTGTAATGCAATATCTTGAATAAGTAAGATCTGAATTGTATTCTTGACCCATAAAGAGCTTAAATAGATTGTTATGAATAAATGACTTCAAATGAATCTAGAATCACTTAAATTGCTAAAATGACTCATAGAATAATCTTTATTTGCAATTTAGATGTGTATTTTTCTTGTTTAATCCATTATTGTAAATAAGTAAGATTCAAATTATATTCTAGACTGCATAAAGACCATACATATTATTTTGAATAAATGATGTCAAATGAATCCAGAATCGCTTAAAATTTTCAATCGATGCTCAAATTATGATTTATTTACAATTTATGTGTGTATTTTTTTTTATATAAAACACATTATTTTGAATAAGTAAGATCTGAATTATATTCTAGGTCATGTAATAAACTTAAATATAGATTATGGGATGATAGAAAGCAATTCCCATAGATTATTAAGAATAAATGACTTCGAATGAATCCTTAATCACGTCAAATGCTCAATCCATGCCTTAATATGCGTATTTTCTATATGTAATATAATATTTTTTATAAATAAAATCTAAATTATAATCTAGACTATATGCTCAAATGATTATGTATTTAATAGATGAATTCGATTGAATCCAGAATAGCTTAAAATGCTCAAATGATTCTCTGAATAAACTTTATTTATACGTTATATGCGTATTTTGTGTGTATAATAAAATATTTTGTATAAGTAAGATTTGGATTATGTTTTGGAACATATAAAGAGCTTAAATCTAGATTATTGCAATTAAATGATTTCGAAAGAATGTAGACTCGCTTGAAATGCTCATTTGATGCACAAACAAGCTTTATTCGTACTTTATAGGCGTATTTATTTTAAGCATAATGAAATATGTTAAATAAGAATTGAATTATATTCTAGATTGTATGAAGAGCTTAAATATTGATTATTGTGATCAAATAACTTCAAATGAATCCAGAATTGCACAAAATACTCAACTGGTTCTCACAACAAGCTATATTTGCAAATATATATATGTATTTTGTATGAATAATCCAATATTTCGAATAATTAAGATCTGAATTATATTTTAGACAATATAAAAGCGTAAAATATAGATTATAGTGATGAAATGACTTTGATGGAATCAAGAATCGCTTAAAGTGTGCACCGATGTACAGAACAAGCTTTATTTGCATTTTATATTCATATTTTTTTTATGTGTAATGCAATATCTTGAATAAGAAAGATCTGAATTGTATTCTTGACCCTATAAAGAGTTTAAAAATAGATTATTATAAATAAATGACTTAAAATGAATCTAAAATCACTTAAATTGGTCAAATGATGCATAGAATAATCTTTATTTGCAATTTATATGAATATTTTGCTTGTTATATTATAGACTGCAGAGAGGGTAAATACATATTATTGTGAATAAATGATGTCAAATGCATCCAGAATCGCTTAAAATTCTCAATCGATGTTCAGAATAAGATTTATTTGCCATTTATGTGCGTATTTTTTATTTATGTAAAACACATTATTTTAAATAAATAAGATCTGCATTATATTTTATGTCATGTACAAAAATTAAATATAGATTATTACGAACAAATGACTTTGAATGAATCCCTAATTGCTTCAAACGCTCAACGCATGCTCAAAATAAGATTTATTTGCACTTTCTATGCGTATTTTCTATATATATAATCTAATGATTTGAATAAGTAAGATCTAAATTATAATATAGAAAATATAAAGAGTTTAAAAGTAGATTTTTTTAATAGATGACTTCGTTTGAATCCAGAATACCATAAAATTCTCAAATGATTATCTGAATAAGATTTATTTGTATGTTATATGCATATTTTTTCTGTATAATCAAATAATTTGTATAAGTATGATTTGGATTATGTTCTGGACCATACAACGAGCTTAAATATAGATTGTTGTGATCAAATGATTTCGTATGAATGTAGAATCGCTTGAAATACTCATCTGATGCTCAAACAAGCTTTATTTGCACTTTGTAGCCATATATATTTTTTTTAAGAATAATGCAATATCTTGAATAAATGAGATTTGAATTATATTCTAGATTGTATAAAGAGTTTAAATATAAATTAATGCGATCAAATAAATCCAGAATTTTTTAATCTCATAACTAGCTATATTTGCAATTTATATATGTATTTTTTTATGCATAATCCTATATTTCGAATAATTAAGATCTGAATTATATTTTAGACAATGTAAAGAGTATAAATATATATTATAATGATGAAATGAATTTAATTGAATAAAAAATCATTTGAAATATGTACCAAAGCACAAAATAAGCTTCATTTGCATTTTATATTCGTATTTTTTATGTGTAACACAATATCTTGAACAAGTAAGATTTGGAATGTATTCTAGATCATATAAAGAGCATAAATATAGATTATTATGAATAAAATGACTTCAAGTGAATCCAGAATCACTTAAATTTCTCAAATGATGCATAGAATAATTATTATTTGCAATTCATATGCATATTTTACTTGTATAATCTATTTTTTTTAAATAAGTAAAATTTGAATTATATTTTAAACAGCATAAAGAGGGTAAATACATCTTATTGTGTATAAATGATGTCAAATGAATCCAAAATCGTTTAAAATTCTCAATTAATGCTCAAATTAAGAATTATTTGCATTTTTTATGCATATTATTTATGTAGAACGTAATATTTTGGATAAGTAAGATTTGAATTGTATTCAAGGTCATTTAAAAAGCCTAAATATAGATTATTGAGAACAAAAAACTTCGAATGAATCCCTAATCGCTTCAAATGCTCAACTGATGCTTAGAATAAGCTTAATTTGCACTTTATATATTTTGTATTTTCTACGTATAGTCCAATATTTTGAATAAGTAAGATGTAAATTATAATCTAGACCATATAAAGAGCTTAAATATCAATTATTTTGAATAGATGACTTCGATTGAATCCTAAATAGATTAAAATGCTCAAATGATGCTCCGAATAAACTTTATTTGCAAATAATATGCGTTTGTTTTAGGGTATTTAGATTTATGCCAGTGTAAAAATAAATAATTAGTGAAATGTCATCACTAAACGACAAATTATTGTTATGACATTACTAAATTATAAAATTAGATTTATGCCATCACTTGATTAATATGACAATTTTACCCTTTTAAATATGCCATTGTAAAATACAAAAATTAAAAATATGCCATCACAAAAGAAAAAAACTACTTTTATCCCACTATATAATTACAAAAAATTGTTTAGTGCCATTATTATATACTTCTTTTTTTTTTTCAAAATCCGTTGTATTTCATTGCATTACTTTTATACACTAAATCGATTATAGTATATTATTATTATTATTTATAATATCGAATTTAAGTCTCGATTGAAAACCCATAACATTAGTTATCTGGACCTTTTTAGTTATATATTACTACAGCTCCTAAATATATATGAACTTTGTAGTTTGATTATTGGATCAATAAATTGTAGACCTTCATTAATGATTTCTTCTTGTAAATAAAATATATATGAAATTTGTTTGCATACGATATTCATTTTCACAAGATATGTTGGTCCCTTCTAGTCTACATTCATGGTACGGGATCGGAACCACTCATTATATATATATGTATATATATTGTGCTTTCATTTTAAATTTGTGTGATAAGATGGTTCATCAATACAGGTGTCGAAATTACGAAGCAATTTCGAGTTTCACTTCTGGCTGATTTGGTGCAACCATAAGAAGACAACTAACGAAAATCCTGTCTATAAAAGGATCGGTTCTACTGGTTGAAGATCAGTACTGATCTAATACCAGACCATTTTAAATAGTATTTAGACCATAATGTAATACTTCTCGCTACACTCAAATAGATACATGTTTGTTTTTTAGGGAAAACAATATGTAGTGAAGTACTACTGAAATATCCAGGTACCCTTGTAAAATTTTTGTTATATTCTATAAAAAGCATGGATTAAAAATAAGGATTAAAATATTCATTCATGTTTAAATAAAGTATGTTGTCATCCACACACAAACTCACCCACTCATACTGCACGTCCACGTGCGTGCAAACAGCACCAATACTTCAGTGCTAATTCCAAATGCAATGAAGAACAAAACCCAAACATAACTAAGAGTGATAATCCATACATTCCTACTTCAATATTGTACATTATAGAGGCATCACTCAAGCCTTTCAACCTACTCACTCAACCCTCAATTCTCTACTTTGCTAATCGCGACTGCGGTAATGGTGGTGTTGGTGATGACGGTGCCGCCGTTCCCGATAATCTAAGTCAGACTCGGACATATTGGAATAAGCAGTGGCACGTTTCTTATACTTACTTTTATTCTCACTACTTCTAATTCTATTGGCATCTTTATCCAATTGCTCATACTCTCTTTTCTTGCTTCTTCTACTTGAATAATGGCTACCATCACCCCAATCTGCTTGATGGTACTGATCATCTTCTGATGATGAAGATGAGTCTCGGCTTTTGTGCTTGCCTCTAGATCTCCTCCTGCTCCTTCTCGTTTCGTCAGAATCTGAGGAATGACGCCGTTCGCGATAATCTAAGTCAGACTCGGATGTATTGGAATGAGCAGTGGCATATTTCTTATCCTTACTTTTCTTCTCACTGCTTTTACTCCTATTGGCATCACTATCCAAATGCTCATACTCTCTTTTCTTGCTTCTTCTACTTGAATAATGGCTACCATCATCCCAATCTGCTTGATGGTACTTATCATCTGATGATGGAGAGTCTTGGCTTTTGTGATTGCCTTTAGATCTCCTCCTGCTTCTTCTAGCTTCGTCAGAATCCGAGGAATGATGCTTCTTGTGCTTGCTCTTTGATCTCTTACTTCTCTTATCGGATTCCGATTCAGACTCTGGCTCAGGGGAGCTATGCCGCTCAGTGCTTTTGTTCTTGGAACCATGGTGCTTCTTTTTCTTCTTTTTGGGTTTGTCCTTTGAAATGTTGGAAAGAAGGGCAGAGATATCTCCACCAGTCAGGAACCCTATTGAAACCAACAAGTGGGATGGTGCCAGTTAATGAGCAGAAGGAAATTATAAACTCATATTAAGAAACATAAGAGATCTTATATGATTATTTTAGGCAAAGTAATTATCAGCATTTACAATAAAATTGAGCATCAGTTTCTCATTTTTGCAAATAAAACTTGTCAGTGACATGAGCACTGGCAAACCAAACTGAGAAAAATGTGAGCATTTTACTACATCAAGTCCTCTCTTTCTAATTCCTTCTATTCCTTTTATTTTATTAAAAGCCCCAACTTTATAACCAATTTGATGATACTGCAAAGATGCTACAAGGGCATAAATTCATGAAGACAATTAAAATACACTCAAGGGGAACTTCCATTAGACTATAAACGCTATTCAATCTCCATTTTCAAAGTGTGTTTCTTCGCACATACAAAAAATTCAAATTCTGCCAACGTTTATGATAAAAAATAGTTACCTCCATATTCATCAAAAATTTCTTCATGATCAGCCACAATCTGTTGGTTGGGATCATCAGGCCTGAAGCCACCACGCGGAGGGCTCATGCCAGGCTTCTGCTTCAGTTCCCATTTCAGTGGCTCACTCATATCAGTCTGTGCCAGGATTGCATTAAGAGGGTCATCCCTTTTCAAGCGGCTCTCATCATTTGGCATTATCATATCCTTTAGGGGACATTCACGATCACCACTCTGGTGCCCAAATGCACCACATCTTACACATCTCACATTCCTTATTTCAACTCCAAAGGGTTTACTCCTTGCTGCTACTCCTGTATCAAGCCTGACTGAATAGCTTGTCGTTAATAAACCTTTTGCTACAACATAATTATTTTTTGGAGGAAACAATTTGGTATGATGCTATATACAAAAATTACGATTAAGTATCCTTGCCAGAAGGTCAGAGTGTATTTAACTATTCACACTACACTACTCGCGTAGGTTAAAATATGCACGACTTGCAATAAAACATCCTGGAACCCTTTCTCTTCCTTTCAACACATGCTAACAGTGAGAAACACAATTTTCGGATCTTAGAGCAAAAGTGAAACTAAATTGAACCATGGAATTAGCAAAAACAAGCAAAAACATACCTCGGTGCATTTTTTAAAACTTCAAATTCTTGCTCAGTTGGCAAAGCACGGCCAAAGACATCTTTAGGCCGCGGTTTCTTCTTCTCAACTGCAGCATCTGGCCTGCACACCACATATCTCATCATCAGCAAATCAGCAAGGAAAAAAAAACCCAAAACTGGAACTGACAAGATAAGCAGAGCAAAACAAAAAATTATACTTATACATACTGTTGAGAGTGAGAAGAGCTCGCAGCAGCGGGGTCCTGAGTCCCAGCACTGGCTTTATTCTCATCAGCAATCTCAGCAGCTTTGGCGCTCTCGGCATTGTACCCAGGCGGCCTCACGTACATAAAACTAACAGCTTTCATCATCTCCATCTGCAATCATTCAATTACTATCTAGTAAATAAAGAAAAAAGTTGAAATATAATGATAATGAATTCCTTGTTTTGATTACCTTGTCCTTGTCTTTTTTGTTGAAGAGAGCAGTCTGGCGAAAGAACTCCTGCTCCTGAGCGAACTCGCGCGCGACCTCTTCTTGGCGGTGCTCGCGATTGGCGTGCACCTGCTCGGCGATCCACTTGCGGCGCTGGTTGGGGTACGAGAGCGGATGCCATGGCTTCTGGTTCAAGTACGAATGGCTCCACGCCGTCCCTGCCTTCGCCTTGTAGTCGACTTCTCCGGCTCCGACGCTTCCGCCGAGCTTCGCGCCTTTCCCGGGCACCTCCTCCTCCATCTCTGATTCTCTCGTTGTCGATATCTGACTCCCGAGTCCCGACTCCGACTGGAAAATGGTGTTGTCGGGTCGGACCGTAATTAAATTATTATGGGAAAGAGCTGGAACCGAACCCAGCCCAGCCCAATGCGGAATAGCCCATTATTACCTGTCCTTGGTCCTCTGGCGGTTTTGAGTTGCATAACTCTCCGTGCGGAGCAAGAATAACACGCAACACAAAATCTATCACAAGAGATCCCGAAAGAAGGAAATAAACTTTGCTGAGTCGAAAGAATTAAGAAGGAAAGAGAGAGTGGCGGAGGGTGGCGACATCGATAGCTGTCACTGTTATTGCCACCGCCTCACCGGAACCAGTTCAGAAGAAGCGGTTGACTCGAAGCGAGTAGAGACTAGAGAGAGAGAGACGGAGATGGGGGCCGAGGAAGATGATGGAGGTGGTAGTTCGGAGACATACCAGATTTTTGCCTGGGGCCCGCGCAAAGACGAGAAACACGAGGCTGTTGACCCTGACCCACTCCAAAAATTTGCTCTCTTCGAATTGAAAAATCCCCTCCTGGCTGATTTGGTCGTTGATGCGTTATCTTTCCAGGAGTTTTATAACTCGCAGGAATTCTGGTTTTGCGGCTTATGTCGGTCGTATTTCTCAGATGGCGACCATCTAACCATGCATCTCAAGGTTGAACACTTTCCATCCATTGGCAAGTGCCACTCATGGCCTTCCCCGCTGCAGCTAGACCAGGACTTTGTCAGAGAGTCTATTTGTAAAATGGTGTGGAAACCTATCCATGCGGAGCACGCACTCCGACTGTTCTACACGTTATGTCTTGATGCCAATCTGCAAGCTGTCGCAGTTTCTCCAGCTGATATAGAATGGCCCTGGTCAGATGATGATTCCGAGAGAAGTGAGCTTGTTAGTGAATTGGGGCAGGTGTTAAATGCCATGGCAAGTGATGAGAATGGCCTTTCCTTTCTCTCTAGTGGCCCTCTACAGCATCTGATTTCTGTAGCTTCAAGGCATGTACTTATTCGTCTTCCCCTCATGGACCTTGTTCTAGATTTTACACGCCAACTGGTTGGTTCTCCACTCTCTTTTTGCTTCTTGGAGAAGGAGTCCCTTTGCCGTTTTGTTGAAGTTGTCAAGACTATGAGGCAGATTGTCAAAGATGCAACTACTGTTAGTATCAACATGAGCAGTGATTCTACTAATTATAGAAAATTCGTCCGACCTGGCACCACTCTTATTGTTTTGGAGCCTGCAAATTGCCAAGATCAATGGTCGGGTCACAAGCCATCTGATATTCCATGTACCGGCCCATTGCAACTATCATCAGGATCGCCTGAACTTTTCACCAAAATAGCTAATATTTCTGATAATTGTTGTCACTCTATTGAAATTGTGGGTGGAAGAATCTCATGCTTCAATGAGAGTGAGGTGTTCAAATTTGTTCCCAATGAAGATCATGACTCCATTGTCGGCAAGTGGACAGCTCTTTTGTTAAGGGAGAGATCAGATTTTGATAACAAACAGCTTTTGGATAGGTCTTTTACTGAGTTGGGGAGGAAAGAATACCTTTCTGAGGTTAGTGGCAAGATTAGCATAGCTCAACACACCCCCCCCCCCCCCCCCCCCAAATTATTTTTCTAAAAACCTGCATTCTACTTGGTAATCTGATAATCAGCATAAAATTTTGTAGGCCGATGTGCATAGTCTTGAAGTTGTAGAGAAGCTTTGCATGCTGCAGAGCTTGAAGTTTGAGGCCCGCCTTCTATGTTCTTTCAACTTCCGCTCGTACATTGTACCTCTTATGCAACGATTTTTGCAGGTTTGTTTATATAACTATCAACACTGTTTGGATGATTAGTGCAAGGGAAAGAAATATATTTTCCTTCCCTTCTTTCTTATGTTTGGATGATCCAATTTAATGAGAGTGAAATTACCTTAATTGACTGTTATGCCCTTATACCCTTCATCTTATTCATTATTCATTCAAAATAAATCATACCATCTATGTTTATATCCGTATGCATGCGTACGCATCTCTAGCTAGTATCAAGCTGTTATACACCTAAAGTTAGGAGCACCAATAACATATTGCAATTATGCTAAAACTTACCAGTAACTCCATAAGCAAATAATATTGATACTAAATACACTTCAACAAACCACAAGCTAGAGTTCAATAAACTTATTGAACTCCACTAAACCTACTCTGACAAGCATGAGAACAATTGCATTTAGGTTGTCCCAAAATACAGAAATTCCAAGCAAACAAAAATTATTTAAGATAACGAGTAACTCCTTTCCATATGACAGCTGAGTAATGCTTCAAGCTTATGAGTTCAATGAACATTTACTCTTGGCCATTTAAATTCTATGCAAACAAAAACACTGAGTTTAGAATCAGTACAATCTACTTAATGAAAAGTAGCAATTAATATTCAATATTCTAGATACTGCTGTAATGTATGTACAACTACTATTCAACTTAAAGAATCAGATACAGATTTACGTCTCCTATAGAGAATTTTTATCAATGATACTAAATTGTCACTTTCTTTATTACTCCAAAACTGCCCTTATGGTTCATACTTCATACATATAAGGTTTTGTTTGAATTGAATAAAAGAAGTTTTACACCGTGGGTTAACTGTTAGGTCATGGTTCTCCACTACTGTTTCCCAGCTATCATGTTGTTTATACTGGGTAAATAAACTCCAAAACAATACTAAGTTTAGAAACTTTGTTAAGCGAGCCCAAAATAGTTGAAGACCAAACCAATACTAAGTCGGAAGGCCTTTTGCTGTTCACAACCAATTATACATAAATTAACTACTCTGTGACTAAACTGTTGAAATTACAAGTAACCATTATAAAATTACGACTCATATTGGAAGACTTTTAATGATCCAAAACTACTCTACTATGTAAATTTGCAAAAGAAAGGAACAGCTTGTACTTTTCAATGTTCACTATACTGTTTGTTCCTAGTATATGCTTGTTATCGTGATGTATGATAATCTATGCCAGTATGTAGAAGAATCTGAAATATGAAAGTTATTTGCAAATTCTTGCTTATTATTCTTAATTGCACCTTTTTAGTAATCTCAAATGCTCATTATTTGACAAATCTATAAATGATCTTTGCAAGTACATTCAATTTAATTAATTTTTCACAAAAAACTGTTTTGGACTGTGGGGATATTCCGCAACATATTATTATTAAAATTATTTTTAACATGCTATTTTTTCAAGCATCCAATGTATGTGAAAAATAAAATAGCCAACCAACTCAATATTCGAGAAGTTAATCTATAGGATCCATATTGTAACACCTGATAAATTTAATTTGGAACCAGTAAAAGTTTATTGAAATTTGATGACATAATTAATAGCATAAATACAAAGGAAACAAGAAGAAATCATGTTCTGATAAATATGGGTACTATCCTAGTTAAAATGAGAAGTATATGTATTGCAGTAAGAGAAACAAGGATAAAAATTTTCATTTATTTTATTATTTTTGCAACGCTAGACATAATTCTGGTCCTTTTTGGTGCAATTGTACGGAGAAAGAAATGGGTTTAGCAAGTGAAGGAGAGATGTTGAGAGCGAGCAAGCAGGTGGCAAATAAAAAAAGTAGAAAGTCCCTTCACTATGAAGGGTATCGCTGTCAATAAACTTTGCAGCGATTTTACTTTCCCTCCACTCGCTGGTGATTCAGAGGGGAAAAATTTTCTTTAGGAGGGAAATTTCAGAAAGAAATGCTTTCCTCTTGTGAGAATTTTTTTTTCCTTCGATTCTCTTCCATCCAAACAAGGGGAACCTCTGAATTTTGCTTCCCGTCCCTTCATATATAATATAGGCAGCCAAGATTGAATCAAGGCCTTGTTCCTCCCTGCTCATGTTCACTTTCTCTACAAAGCTTAGTTCTCGTATGCTAGGCTGCTTCATAGAGTTTGACTGTACTTGAACATTACCTCACTATTGCACTGACCTCTGTGCAGCACCTGTTTTAGTTATGTTGCAAAATGGTAGGAACCTGTAACTCCATAACGATCTTAGCAACAAAATCATCTCTAATTCTCTTCCATGCAAATCTTAATAGTCACAATACCTTTTGTTGTTCTTATTATTCTTAATAGCCACCTTTTTTTTATTTTGGTTTTCTTTTGCTTTTAGAGATGCTCTAGCTCATCTTCAAAGGAAGAGAAGTTTGCTGCAGGGTTTGATGATAGTGACAGAAGCATCTGCAACTTTTCAGGATTTGGTAGTTATGACAACAGCAGCAGCCGTAGCCTCGGCAACAGCAGCTACCGCAGAAGCAGTCTTGGTGGTGGCAACAGCAGCAGCCGCAGCAGCGGTCGCAGTTTTGCAGGATGTGGGGCACTAGAGACTGTTAAGCCTGGCCTCTTCATTTGCATGTATATAAGTGACCTAATGCAAGTAATCCAATCCAAAGGCATGCATATAGATGAAGCTGTTAGAGACGCTATTGTTTATATGAGGCTTCACAAGACGTGGTGTTATTGGTACTGCTACAGATGCCAAAAGATATTCCCAGACAGAAAATCTCATATGAAGCACATGGACAATAAGCACGAACTCAACCTCCCTTGTTACGAACAATCCAGGTTGGTACCTCAGTCGCCAAGCAAACATGAAGTGGACCGGCTTCTAGGGTTGGAGTGGATTGGGGACCACACGGAGAAATATGCTATATTAAAAAGAATGAAGGAATTGTTATACTCTGTTCTCGATGATAAGGCAGTCTTTTTCTCAGGCTCTAGTCATTTAGTCCATATAGCAGAGTTTGCTAGGGATGAGTTTTTTAGAACCATGAGTAGTGACGAAAAGAAGTTTGTGGTTGCTAGGGAGATTGATGAGACTGCACAACTCTTCTTTTCAATGTACAATACTCCTTGCCTCCTGCGTGTTGAGAAGTTCTTGAAGAATTTGTTTGTGCAAACAGTGCACTTCCTTTGAAATGCAAACTCATGAATCTAATTATTTTCCACCTGTTGCTTCTTCTGGTATTTCTTATGCGGGTTGTAAACTTCAAGTTGATTCTGCAAAATTTGCCGAAGCATATTCTCAAGCAAAAAAGGAAGCAGAAGAAGGGGAAATCCCTTTTTCCTCGAGGTACAAAACTTACTTGAAGATCCAAGATTATTTACTTGATGAACTTAAAAGCTTGGAGATCCATTTTGATGCCAAGCGTCAAGTTTTGGGGAAGTTGGATGTTGTATTTGCCCTTGATCGCATGTTGATGAGAGAAAGTGATTATGCTGGAACTCTTAGGAGAATGTATGAAAAGCTTGATTCTACGTATCCAGCTGCCAAAGGCAATTTCCAGCATCAGTTGATCTCTCGACTTCTTCGTAAAGCCTTTTCCCTTTCCATTGAAGAAGCTTTAAGAAATGAGAAGGATAAACTCCTTTCTAAGGTAAAACTTCTCCCTCCCTCCCTCCCTCCCTCCCTCCCTCTCTCTCTGTCTGTCAATCTAACCAACACCCCTGTCTTTCTAACCAATTGATTATATTTGCAGCTTGGTTTTCTGGACATTGATATCATGCAAGTACTTGCTCATATCAATAAGTTGAGGAGAGAGATTTCTGACGTATGCTTTTGGGATTATAGCTCTGAAATCTTGCCAGTTATAGGACAGTTCCTAAAAGTACGTTTAAGTAATGAGATGCTATGAGTGGCCTCAGAAATTATTTTCAGATCTTTTGTTTGATAGTGCACTTTTCCGTATTTGTTTCTTTGTCTTTAGTTTTGTACTTTTTAGTTTATTACCCATATTGTTTGTTGGTCTTTAGTTTTTTTTCCGTATCCTCAGCAGCGGATTTTGTTTGTTTACTTGATGAACTTGAAGATCCAAGATTATTTACTTGATGAACTAAAAACAAAACTTCCGATTTTGTTTGTCTTTAGTTTTAAGTAATGAGATGCGATTTTATTACCCATATTGCAGCCTAGGATCAGACTTGATGGCGATCTTATGTCTTGGGCAATCAATACGTTACAGGTACATTTAATTTGGCAAAATTAGTTCAGTTCAGCACTGGCCGCTTCATTTTTTGAGTTTGTTTTATTGCACACCTGATTGCAGGAGCTGCTCGGTTCTATCGATCATTATGACCTTTCAGTAACATCGGTTTCAATTGGTGAAGTGAGTGGTGAATGAAGTTATCTTAGCTTATTTATCTTTTTTCATTGCCGTTTCCATTGAAATTAATGTTTCTTTGCTGGGATTTTTGAGCAGATGGGTGAGTCTTCCAAGCATTGTTTTCTTTTTCTGAGGAAGTCTTATTATAACATTTTGTTGATCATATTCACAGGTATTTGTGAATATAAGAGACAAATTGGGCCCCTGTTTTGATTACAACAGAATGAGGCTTTATTTTGAAGGTTAAGAGTTCATTTTTATTTATTGCCTTTTTGTCATTTTCACGAAGGTATAAATGTTTTACTTGATTCCTTTGTGCCTTGTTTGTTTTTCTCACTCTTTGGTGAATGGTTATCAGAACTACAAGGGAAGAGAACCGATGGCTATGTTGATTTTGAAGGGTTGTCAAATTGGGTTGATGGCAAAACTGAAGACATGAAGGTAAATTTACCGATTCTTGTAATGGGAGGGGACATACTAACAACCATATTTATTTTACAATCATGAAAAACTAATTAAACATGTTAATTGGTGCAATTTGAGAGTCGTAGATATGTTCTCTATAGTTTTAATGGATTGTGCATCAAATTTGGTTCAATTTGAGAATTGTTTAAAGTTCAAGCAAATAATTATGGTGCAATTTCACACCTCAACAGCTTATAGTCTCCCCACCTCGTTTCTTTTTGTCCAGTTGGATCTTGGTAATCTTCTTATATTAATAAAATTTTTTTTGGCAAAACTGCAAATACAAATTCGTAGACCTAGAAAGATAGATGAACTTGGAGAATCCTAAAATAGCCCCATAATCTCAGTCGAATAATATTGGTATTATAGCAAATGACTGTACTTAATATAGTTTGGCAACTGTTCTTCATACCGTAGTAGCAAATGCAATCTGCTGTAATGCAGCACCACCTAATTAGCCATAGTAAGTGTAAGCATCAGAAACTCAGAAAGCACTTGTTTTGTAGGGACAGGTCCTTAATACTACTTAGACATTGGTAGATGCCCCTTGTCCTAAAGTTAACAAGTCCTGATTTGTTAATGCCCAATCAAAGATAATTTCTTTTCACCCAATATTAAATTTGCTCTTTGAAGTGGATGCTTCCCAAATCAAGAAAGTCTCTCTGGTACTTGCATTATTTACAGTTTGGATGATGCTTTGTCTCTGGTACTTGCATGATATCCAAATATACTTAATTTCAGGTTGAAGCAACAATTATTGAACAAAGCACAGAGCTCTCCCCAGAGTTTGCCGCATCGTTGAGTGAAGCGGTTTGTGCGAAATTACTGAAATTCCAAGAGCTGTTTATAGAAAAAAGCCTTCCCTCTTATTGCTTGGAAGATGAGCAATCTGAGGCCCTGGACTATTTTATGTTGAATGAACGGAGCTGGCAGAAAAAACGCTTTTATGTAATAGAGGAAGAAGAGAGCGAAATAGAAGAATATACATTTTAATTGTTTCTTTTGTTGACGTGGCACCAGTTGTGGTTGTTTAAACACCGTATTGCTCTTTTTGTTTCTAGTTTGCATGAACTCATGTACAACTCTTGATTTAGTAGGTAGCAGGCCTCCCATCTCGGGGTGTTTCTATTGTTCAAAATAGAACATTTACGACATATCTTTTATGTGAAATATCTTTTATTGATGTATTGTATCTGCAAGCCTTTGCTAGTACTATTCGTGTTGCCTTGATTGGCATCCAAAGTTCTTTATTTGAATGGTTAGCTTCATAGATATTCGATTTAGCCGTCCATTATGCCTGATATGTCTATGCAATTTGGCGATCATTGAATTATTCGACACACAAATTTGTAAATGTTGTACACTTGTGGTGCCAGCTGACTACATTTCTTGCTCTGCAAATTCAATGTTGACGAATGATGACCATCTGAATACCTCTTTAAATTTCAACTTTATTTTCTTATTCCTTGACAAGATCAGTATTTGTAAATCAATAAATCATGCATACGCATACGTACCCTATGTAGGTTGTGGCTAGAAAATTCCCCAACAAAACATTGTTATTGAATTTTTAAGCAAGCGCGGAAAAAATAAAAGGATTGAAAGTAAATACAATCTGTTTCCAAAAGTAAATACAATCGGTACCTAAAACCTAAGTGCAAACATCGATGATTGTGACAGATGCTTCAAGGATGAAGACCATTTAATAGAAGAAAAACACGATATAAATGATGCTTGTAAAGGCTGCTTTATATCGTTGCAACCATATCTTTTGATCAGACCAACCTCCCTCATTTTCCTAATTAAAATAAAATACAATGGAACTGTAATTTAAAAATATAAATGCATAACCTTTATAATTTTCATTTAAGAATATAAAATTGAATGTGAATCCTTAAAAATTAATTTTCTAAATATAGAACACATGCCACCAAGCACTACACAAATTAACCCAAAAAAAAAGAGTACCTAAAAGGAAATTCTTTGACTGATAGCCTAATATCCCTTGTCTCCACAGGTGTGATTGTTATAGAACACATACCGCTAATTAAAAACATCGAAACTAGTCAGATGATCTGGGTGATGATTGCGCATTTTCTTTTCTTTTTTTCCTTGTAAGTTGATGCGCAAGTTATTGAACAACAAGTAATATGAAGAAAAGGAGAGAGGGGTGATTGATTGGATTAGTTTATAGTGACAACAATGGGCTTGCCAGTTGCCACATGAATTTTTTTTTTTTTTTTTTGAAAAAAGGTGGATCAAAGCCACCCGTTTCATTCAAGAAACATATTGATTACAAAACCCTTAAACCTACACACAACTTCTCACATTGAGTAAAAAAAACCTGAAAAACACATCTCAACCTCTCAACAGAACTAAACCTAACCAGAATTGAAAAAATCCTCTAAACTAACTATATTTCCTGCTTACCTAGATTACAAGTGATACAACACAACTCAATGAACATAACTGTATAGAAATGTAGAATCCTCTATACTAGCAGCTCTTTTTGCACAAGCCTCCTGAATGTCAACAAGATCCCTTCATGCCAGCACAAAGCCTCAATTTATTACCCAGGATCAACCAATTTGATTACAATACCTCCTTCTCCATCTGATTCAGTTTGGAATATCTTTTTTTGCACCTTCTTTGGCCTTCCCTTTGCACTTTTTGTCTTCTTCATTTTATTCTTGATCAACTTCTTTTCCTCAATACCACTGACAACTTCAATCTTCTGTTGAGAATCAGACTCCACAATGTTACTACTTCTCACATCCAATTCTCTTCCCCTTATGACAGATTCTTCTTTTATTTTCTCTTCCATTTTCTTTTTGTTCTGCAATCCTTCATGCTCTTCACATTCAACTTTCTTAGTATCGACTCCTAGACATCCCTTTGCAGTAATATTTGCCATAGTAATATTACCATCATGTAACTTCTCATTCAATGCAGTAATATTTGCCCCAAGTTTGTTTTTATCATCTTTTAATTGTGCTATCATGCTATCAGAATCCTTTCTAAGCATGTCTGCCTCATGTAACTCTGAGCACAATTTACCATTTGCAAACATCAAATCATCCCTCTCCTTTGTAATAGCAACAAGCTGACGGTTCAAATCATAGTTTATCTTGCCTTCTAAGGCAGTGACATTTGCAATCAGCTTATCTTTTTCCATTTTCAAACTTGATATCATGTTATCAAAACTCCTCTTTAAAAATGTATATTCTTCTTTGCAAACCCCCAATTCAACTTTGGTCTCTAACAACTCTTTGGATAATCTCTGAATCTCCAAATTAGATATCTCTATTTGCTGAGCCACTTCAGCAAATGCACTATTCTGGTCCACAACCTCGGCACACCTTGCCTCTTCTATCTCCTGCTCACCTTGCTTTGTCCTTTTGGTTGATTGACCCATCTCTAACTGGTATGTGGTATCCTCAGTTACTAATTGAGGTGAGGAGCATTCACGTGCCCGATGCCCATGCCTTCCACACACAAAACACACAATACTATTTGGACAATAATAGGCGAGATGTCCAGGCTTACCACATCGAAAGCATAGCGGATTAGAGGGTGATGATCGTTGCCTCAATTCTTCAGTTTTCAGTCTGACAATCTCTGATTTTCGACTTGATTTTTCTTTGTTGTTGTAAATCCAGCCATTAGTTTCACCAGATATCCCTTTCCAGCCTCCGTCTTACTGCATCATCTCTCGAGGAGGTAGATCTGTTCGAATCAATGCAATCGTGTGCCTAAATGCCTCCATCAGAGTCGCCATAGCTGATTCAAGGTTTGACAGTTTTGTCCCTCCGCTCCACATCTCCATCGTCGAAGAAATCACCTTCGTCTAGGGTTTGGATTAGCGCGCCGAGCTTCAATCGCCTGAGATTGGGAGTGAATGCTTTGAGAGAGAGTCGATCTAGTCACCAATCGAGGAGAAAATAGCAAGAATTTCAATTTGGTTTTGTATTTTTTTCGAATTTGGAAGGAATTTCTGAGATTTTTCTGGAATTTTAGGAAGAATGGAAATCCCCAAATAAATCGCCTCTAAGCTGCATCAATATTCGTGTCCCCTAGTTGCCACATGAATAGTAAAGTGATATGAGAAATAAATGAAGTTGAGTCTATAGGAAAGTTTGTTACCTTTTTAAGCGAGTCTTGAAAGGTTAACATAGGACCAGATGTCCCTTTCAAATAAGTAACATAATGGATTGAAATCCTTAATTAAATTGTTGTGTTTATTGGCTGCCTTACATAATCAAATCACAAAATGAAGCTGGTAACAAAGGTTTGGAGTGGGTGGAGAAGCAAGTAAAAGTTGACGTTCTTAAATTTTTTTTGTTATACCAAAATTGTGAACATACCAGCTTGGCTCTACTATGCGCGTTTGGTAAAAAGGGCCATCGATTTTGGTTTCGAATCATACTACTAAATCCAGTCGGTACTGACTGGTATAGTCAATACAATATTTTTTAAAAACAAATTTATAAGTGCTAAAGCTATCCTGTAATATCAGAGATCCTTCTATCTGAGGATAGTAATAAATAAATTAATTGTGATCCAAATTTAACCTTTAATCAATCAGACTAAAAAAAAAAGGAGACTACTATAAGTTGATTTGCTAATATTTTTCTCAATCGTTGCTTTTTCATCGTGAAATATCAAGCTCAAAAAAGACGAAAAAGACTGCATCTAATGAAGCTGGATAGTATTTGATACCTATACACATTTCTTTGCGTGGGAAACGAAAATTAATATCCCACTGCAGATAAAATGCGACTCTTTACTGTTATTTTACAAAGTATGAAAAGATATGAGGTAGATATTTCATCAGTTTTGATCCAATTTTTTCTGAGTATAGATATTATAATATCCATCACGAGAGTTAAAACACGTGTAGTTTTATTTGTCCTCTGTGTTGGTAGATAACCTGAAAATGAGAATTGCAATGCAGACTTATATTCTCAAGTCTCAACCATGGCTACCTAACCAGACTCTGCAAATAAAATGCCCAAAGGCACTTGGCCAACAACCCAGGGGCAGGATACAATTACCTGTGAAATGTTGGTAATGAGTGCGGCATTTGACTATTTGACACAGGAGTAATGATTTTTTAAATTCATTCCCAATTCTTTAAAACCTAATTACTTAGTTGAACTTTCATCAACATAGACGAAAAAAGAAGCAAAGCAATCCCAAATTTTTCCAGAGCAGTTTGTTCTGTCGGAGCCAGAATGGGTGCCCCTAGTTATTAAAATCTTTCAATTGTTTGTGTGATAATTATGGCCCCATCAATTCATTTAATGAATTAATTATTTTAGCCTCCTCTTTAATTAGTACTCCAATAAAACACTCTTTACATTGTTAGGGTAGGAAAAAAAAAGGCTGGAACAGAGATACAATAGATGCACCACGTTCACGTCTCCTCTTTAGTATCTCTCTCTTCGTGTAATACAAAAGATACGGTTCCATCATTCTCTCTCTCTTCATGTGATACCATTTTTAATGCATTGTTTCTCTCCCTCTTCCATCAAATCCGGGTAGCAGCCTTTGCAAAGCTGAGCCTGATTCAGATGAGAAAGAGAGAAGCAAAAACTGAGAAAGGAAGGGGTCGTAGGAGTACTGTAGCGAGGCGCAGTCTGACCTCACGAATCACTTCCACAAATTAAAACACCTAGAACTGAAAAGGAACCCCCACAAGAGACTAGGAGCATAGGAGAGCTCAGAGCTCTGTTTCACAAAAATACAAGAATAAGTAAAGATGGAGAGCTCCAAAGAGTTGTCTGCAATGTACTCAACTTCATAATTCTCTTATCCACGGTACGTTAATGTTTAATTAATAGTAGTCACATGCTAGTATTACTGTACAGTTACAATGATGACTGGTTGACTATAATATATTAATAATCATGTAAGGAATGTTATTCTAAAAGATATGAAAAATACTTTGATATACGTACCAAGATGGCGAGATGTTTTTAGACGTGTCAAATTTAATTAATCGGATAACTCTTGTCCAAGCTTTTATAAAAAGTGCAGTAATGTGCAATAAGAAACAAGCAAAATTCAAGGTAGCTTTTTTTCCTTCACTATTCCACTTAACCTAGGAGAGACACTTTAATTTGCTCCTGGATATTTATACGATGTGATAAGCGGAAATTATGCATATAAATACCGCTTATATTAGGACTTAATTCCATTAATTATGTGTGTTTCTAATGTTTTAATTGTTAATTTAGGTTAGAAGCAAGGTACTGCTATGGCTACTTTTATTTTGTACAGGATCTGTGTGATTTTGCCACTCTTGAAGCGAGGAAACTGAAGTCTGATCATGATCTGCGGCCCACCGAAGGTTTGTGCGACCCACAGGAAGACCCAGCGTGTAGCAGGTGAGACTTGGCAGCATAGAAGATTTCTGCGACCCGCAGGACTCGACAGTGGGCCGCAGAAGAAGTAACCGACAGCCCAAAATAGCCTGACCAAGTTCTGCACCCACCTCTACACCGACATATCTATTTCCGGCGCCTCAAAACCACGTCTCCGACAGTTTTAGAGCCATCCCACGCCTATATAAACACCAGAGCAGATCAGAAAAGGTGTTCGTGAGTTTTTAGGGCAAATTCTGCTAAGTTAAGGGAGCATCAAGGGTTTTCAGCGGGCCGCAGGGAGCATCAGCAACCCGCTGAAAGAGTGACAGAGAAGGCAGAAAGAGGGAAAACTGGGTTTCATCTGTTGTAATCTTGTTTCTTTCTCTATGTTTTCTTATTATTCAGATACCTTTTGTTGTTTTATGATGTATACTCGTGAGTAGTCGTATATTAGGGGCCATAGTAGTGAACCTTTTTAAGTTTATGATTGATAATATGCTTTAAGTTATATTTTCTTTGTTTGTATGTTGTGTTTTATGCTTTGATTGAATTGCTTAGATTACTCTATCTGAATTGCTTAAGTTGAATTGCTTGCACCCGTTAAAAGAGACGTCTTTTGATTGTTAGGTGGTTAAATCCAAACGTACTTAAGTAACAAAGTTAAAGTATGGTTTACACGATAGTTAGTGCCGGAAGGTCATGCTAGGGTAAAGAAACGGAAGTTGAAACCCTTCCCAATTACGGAAGTATAGGGAGTCGTAGGTAATAAAGCATAAACTAATTTAACGTAGACCAAGAAACGGAAGTTGAAATCTAGGTTAAATTAGAGAGAAATAATGTTAACTATAGGTAACCTGGCCTTAAACGGAAGTGGGACTTAGGAACCTTAGTTAGGATTAATTATCTACACAAAACAACAATTAAAATATGCAAAAAGCTGAGTCTGCGCCAAACCTAGCGGGCCGTAGGTGTTTTCTGCGGGTTGTCTATGACCCCAGGCTTCTGCGACCCACTAAGGGGTCAGCGACCTGAGTTTCAGCGGGCCGCAGGTAATCTCTGCGGGCCGCTGATTCTGGAGTAAACTGAGAAAGTATTAGCTACTAGTCAACCCCTAATTCTTAATTAGTGTTTTAATCCTTTTAACTCATTGAACTGTTTAATTTAGGACTTTTATTTTACTGCAAACCTTTACTTTAGATCTGTTACAAATTCTATTTCTTCATATCTTTAATCTAGTTGATCATTAGTTTAATTTACTTAATTATTTGAATATTCCGTCCCTGTGGTTCGACCCCGATAATACTTAGACGATTGTTGTACGCTTGCAACTGAATTTGGGTATAATTGGGTATAAATTTAAGAGTTGATATTTCACATCAAGCTTTTTGGCGCCGTTGCCGGGGACGGTGACGATAATTAGGTTTTATTTTCTTTTGATTAATTAGATTTTTCCTATCTTCACATTATTTTGTTTTCTCAATCTACAGGTGTGAACACTGGCAGGTGGGCGCGGAAAGAAGAAACCAGCCAGTACTAGCAACTCAAGTGCGCGAAAACCGAGACCGTGTGAAGAAGGAGCCTCTCAGCCTTCTCCTCAGACCATTCCTGCGACCCGCAGAAACCCTCAGCGGGCCGCCAGAAAAGTTCCTGAAGGCAGAGAGAAGACTGTTGTGATCTCATCGGCCCGTTCAGTCCTCAAAACTTACGAGAGGAAAGGAAGGGATTCGTCTGGAGACAACCAACAGACACACATTTCAGCGACCCGCACAAACCTCCAGCGGGCCGCTGATTCCGGGTCTGACACCATTGAAGACCCAAAACCTGAGACTTCCGACATTTCTGACACCGAGACAGAACCGATGGCAGAACAACAACTACAACAACGAATTGAGGAAGAGATAAGGAACCGAGATGAAGCGAGGAGGAACCGACCTCTTCGCACAATAGCAGCCCCCGCTGCAACTCATGTTGGACTAGGAGTTGCACCTCCAAATCCAGGCAGAGCTAGGGACATTGCTTTCAACCCTAGCCTCATCGCACTCATCCAGCAGAACATGTTTGGCGGAGACCCGTTCGAGGATGCCAACCAACACTTGACGGAGTTTTTACAAAATTGCACAACTCTCAACTACGATCAAGTTCCAGATGACACAATTCGCCTTACTCTTTTCCCTTTTACTTTAAGGAATAGAGCAAAAGCTTGGTTAGGTGGTTTCAAGACCACACCTTTTGAGACTTGGGATGCCTTAGCCAAGGCCTTTCTAGACAAGTTTTACCCTAGGGAGAAAACGGTCCAAATAGTTAGGCAAATAAACACTTTCAAGCAAGAATATGATGAAAACCTTAGTGAAGCATGGGAAAGGTTTAAGGACCTCCAACGAATGTGTCCTCACCATGGAATTGATGATGGTAGATTAATTAGTTGTTTTTATGATGGTTTAACCCCTCTAATTCGTCAAAGTGTTGACAATACTGCAGGTGGTTCATTTTTGGATCTTGGATGCGACGATGCGATTAACTTGATGGAGAGATTGGCTCAAGCCCAAACCAATTGGTCGGGGCGATCAAGGCAAAAAGGAGTGATCGAGGTGGACAAGTCTACACATGTGCAATCTCAACTAGACACTCTCACCGCCATGATCAAGAAGATGACGGAGAAGACGGGCAATCCACTTCTCCAAGTTCATGCATGCCAACTTTGTACGGAGGAAGGACATCTTGCACCCGATTGCCCTCAAATCCAAAAGCATGAGCCAGTTGAGGAGGAGGTTAGCGCTCTCAATAATGGTCCAACCTATTTCCCACCAACCAACAACTACAAAGATCCACGCAACCATGCGGGTTTCTCCTACTCAAACCCTAATGGAGCGGCGAATCCGGGATCTTTTGGGAATAGGAATGGAGGGGGTGGATTTCAAGCTAACTCAAGCCAATACTCGCAGCACCGAGTTGTTGTTGACAAGTTCATGAGAGACCAATCTGGTTGGAACCGACAAGTGGTAGATGAGATGAGAGAAATTCGGAAAGCCATGGAGCAACTTCTTGCAAATCAAAATTCCGTGGTTAACCAACCGGGAAACGGAGTAATGACCAAAACTGGCATGTTTCCAAGTCAACCAGAGCCTAACCCAAAGGCAGACGTCAATGCCATCACGCTCCGAAGCGGCACCAACTACGAAGGACCAGAAATGCCAGCTGATTCGCTCTCTGACCCAGTTTCAGCGGCCCGCAGCCAAGTTCAGCGGCCCGCAGAACCGGGGATGAGGGTAGTCGCAGAGGAAGACAGCGGGTTCGTGCTTGTTGACCCTCCAGCCCAGGAACCTGCGGCCCGCCAAGACGACCTGCGACCCGCAGAACCTGCGCCAGACAGACAGATAGAGAAGGGCACAGCCGCAATCCCCCATACGACCTACCATGCAGTTCCCTTTCCTCAGAGGCTTGCAAAGGTCAAAGAGAACAGGGAATTTGCTAAGTTCCTCCAGCTACTCAAACAACTATCGGTAACAATCCCTTTCACTGATGCTTTGACTAGAATGCCCTCTTACGCTAAATTTTTGAAAGATATTCTTAGTAATAAGCGGAGAATTGATGAATGCCAAACGGTGACCTTGACGGAGGAATGCAGCGCTCTCATCCTCAACAAGCTACCACCAAAGATGAAAGATCCGGGCAAGTTCGCTATACCATGCAAGATTGGGAGAGCGAGCATCAAGAAAGCATTATGCGACTTGGGAGCGAGTGTGAGCCTCATGCCGAAGTCGATCTTCGATAAAATTGGAGTTGGAGAATTGAAGGATACAAGGATGTCTCTCCAATTAGCCGACCGATCAGTTCGCTTTCCTCTTGGAGTCGTGGAAGACGTGCCTCTACAAGTAGGTAATCTCTTTGTTCCATGCGATTTTGTTGTTGTAGATATGGAGGAAGATATGGAGGTGCCCATCATCCTTGGACGACCTCTTCTTGCCACTGCTGGAGCAATGATTGACGTGAAGAATGGCAAGATGTCCCTGGAGATAGGCGATGAGAAGATCGAGTTCGAAATCGAGAAAGCCATGAAGATGCCACCTTGCTACGATTCAATTTTCATGGTGGAGGAGCTCGATGAGATGGTGGAAGAGACTATCTTCTCAAGGATTGTGAAGGCGTACGAATCCTTCTCCGACACCATCGAGGAGGTCGAGGCAGATTATCTGTTCAACGAAATTTTACAAGCAATAGAGTCTCAGCCACCTCTCTGTCCCAGTTCCTGCGGCCCGCTGTCCTCACCTGCGGCCCGCCAGGCCTTCTCAGTTCAGCTCAACCACGCAGATACTGTTCTCAGCCTGGACACCAATCTCTGCGACCCGCTGGAACCTCCTGCGGCCCGCAGAAATGATGTTCCAGAGCCGCCCAAGTTGGAGCTGAAACCTCTGCCCGACAGCCTCAGGTACGAATACCTAGGCCCAGACCAGACATACCCTGTCATAGTCAATGCCCACCTCGACAAGAACCAGACTGATAAACTTTTGAAGGAGCTAAGGGCACATCGAAAGGCAATTGGCTATTCAATTGAAGATCTCAAGGGTATTGACCCGTCAATTTGCACACACCGAATTTTGCTTGAAGAAGGGTCTAAGCCATCCATTGAGCACCAGCGAAGGCTTAACCCAAACCTTAGTGAAGTTGTGAGGAAGGAAGTGTTGAAGTTGTGGGATGCGGATATTATTTATCCAATTTCCGATAGTGAGTGGGTAAGTCCAGTTCATGTAGTGCCAAAAAAGGGAGGAACCACTGTTATGAAGACCGAGAACAATGAACTGATCCAAACAAGGGTTGTAACGGGTTGGAGGATGTGCATAGACTACCGAAAACTCAATGCCGCCACACGCAAGGATCATTTCCCCTACCTTTTGTGGATCAACTCTTGGAGCGCCTAGCCAATCATTCCTTCTTTTGCTATTTGGATGGCTATTCGGGTTTCTTCCAAATCCCGATTCATCCAAAGGACCAAGAGAAGACGACTTTCACATGCCCCTATGGTACCTATGCCTATAGAAGGATGCCATTTGGGTTGTGCAACGCCCCAGCCACCTTTCAAAGAGCCATGATGGCCATATTTTCAGATTTTATTGAAAAGGACATGGAAGTTTTCATGGATGATTTTTCGGTTTATGGTACATCTTTTGATCATTGTTTATCTAACTTGTCTAAGATATTGCAGAGATGTGAAGATGTCAACCTAGTTCTCAATTGGGAGAAGTGCCACTTCATGGTTCAAGAAGGTGTGGTGTTAGGTCACAATGTCTCTTCCAAGGGCATATCGGTAGACAAAGCCAAGATTGAGGTCATAGAGAAGATGAGCAACCCTACATGTGTCAAGGATGTGCGAAGTTTCCTTGGCCACGCCGGTTTTTATCGACGATTTATCAAAGACTTCTCTAAAATTGCAAAACCATTAACTAATCTCACAATGAAAGATGTTGAATTTAACTTTGATAATGATTGTGTTAATGCATTTTGTAGGTTGAAGGAAGCTTTAGTCTCGGCCCCCATATTACAACCACCGGATTGGACTCAACCATTCGAGTTGATGTGCGATGCAAGCGATTATGCGGTGGGAGCGGTGCTTGGACAGCGCAAGGACAAGAAGCCATGTGCCATATATTATGCGAGCAAGGTGTTGGATGAAGCTCAAATCAACTACACCACCACCGAAAAGGAGTTGCTTGCGGTTGTCTTTGCTCTGGACAAGTTTCGACCCTACCTGGTCGGATCTAAGGTGATTGTGTACACGGATCACTCGGCTCTCAAGTTTCTTATGAGCAAGAAGGATGCCAAGCCTCGCCTCATCCGTTGGGTCCTTCTCTTGCAAGAATTCGACTTAGAGATCCGGGATAAGAAGGGGACAGAGAATTCTGTAGCAGACCACCTCTCCAGGCTCAGATGGGACGAACCGAAACCGTTACCAATCAACGAGAACTTCCCACATGAGCAATTGCTGTCTGTCGGCCCAGTTTCAGCGACCCGCAGGCCATCTCAGCGGCCCGCAGAGGATCTCGTCGACCCGCACGTCTCGAACGAGCTTGGGGGGATTTCTGCGACCCGCACAAACTTTCTGCGGCCCGCCAGAACTGAGCAGATGCCCTGGTTTGCTGATTTTGCGAATTATCTAGCAACCGGCATGCTTCCACCTGAGCAGACGTACCAGCAAAAGAAGAAGTTTCTCTCTGATGTCAAGTACTACTTCTGGGAGGACCCAATCCTTTGGAAACTGGGAGTTGATGGGATGTATCGTCGATGCGTGCCACATGAAGAAATCCATGACATCCTTTTCCAATGCCACTCATCTTCTTATGGAGGCCATGATTCTCACACCAAGACAGCCACCAAGATCCTTCAATCTGGGTTCTATTGGCCAACAATCTTCAAGGACACTCGTGCCTATATACTTGCATGTGATCAATGCCAAAGGACGAGTAATATTTCTAATAGACATGAGATGCCATTGAACTCGATTTTAGAAGTGGAAGTTTTTGATGTGTGGGGGATTGACTTTATGGGACCTTTTCCATCTTCATGTGGATACCAATACATCCTTGTAGCGGTAGATTATGTGTCGAAATGGGTTGAAGCCGTAGCATGCAAGAAAGCCGATTCAATGGCAGTTAGGAAGTTGTTTAAATCAATCATCTTTCCTAGGTTTGGTGTACCTAAAGTTGTGATAAGCGATGGAGGGAAACACTTTATCAACCGCCAATTTGATAACCTTTTGGCAAAGCTAGGGGTAAGACACAAGGTAGCCACACCTTACCATCCTCAAACTAGTGGGCAAGTTGAGATATCCAATCGTGAGATTAAGAATATTTTGCAAAAGACGGTTGGAAGGTCAAGGAAAGATTGGGCCCTCAAGTTGGATGATGCATTATGGGCATACCGCACCGCCTACAAGACACCTATTGGCATGAGCCCATTCAAATTGGTTTATGGAAAGGCATGCCATCTACCTGTGGAATTGGAACACAAAGCTTATTGGGCAACTCGCGCAATTAACTTTGATTACAAGGAAGCGGGGGAGAAACGAGTTTTGGACTTGCATGAGTTGGAAGAGATTCGGTTGAGAGCCTATGAAAGTGCTAGAATTTACAAGGAACGCACCAAGCAATGGCATGACAAGCGTATCCTAAGGCGAGAGTTCAAGGAGGGCGATTTGGTCCTTCTTTTCAACTCAAGGCTAAGGCTATTTCCGGGCAAGCTAAGGACTCGTTGGTCTGGACCTTTTGAGGTGAGAAAAGTGTATTCTTTTGGGGCAGTGGAGCTTTGGAGAGAGGACAAGTCCATGGGAAGTTTCAAAGTGAATGGACAACGTCTCAAGTTGTACTCAATGAACGTGTCGAGGCATGGAGAAGAAGGACAAGTCTACTTTCTCACCGACCCGGCACCAGCCGAGACGTAGACATGAGGAGTCGAGCTCAAGACTTTAAACGAGCGCTGCTTGGGAGGCAACCCAAGGGTTTAATTAAAAATTAGGATTTTTTCTTTCAAATATACAACAAAAATAAAAAAAATTTGAAAAACAAAAATACAAAAAAAAAAATTATAAAACCAGAAAAACACATAAAAAAGTAAGAAAATTGAAAAACACAAAAAAAAAATTAGGAGTAGAGTTAATTTTAACTTAATTTCGGCTTAATTTTCAGGAAAATTGGTGCTCTCGGGAAAAAGTCAGCGACCCGCAGGGCCTTTAAGCGACCCGCAGGGCCTTTCAGCGACACGCAGAGGAAGGTGCGACCCGCAGCTACAACCAAGCTTGGAGGAGTTTTCCTGCGACCCGCACAAACCTCCTGCGGCCCGCTGGAATTTAACAGAAATTCAAAAACTGCCACGACGCGACTTTTAGGGGCATAACCGTAAACTCACCCCTCATTTAACTCATTCCCAACAGCTCTCTCTCTCTCTCTCTCTCTTCCTCCACTCTCTTGCGACCAGAAACCCTAGCCAGCGACCAACCGCCGATCGAGCCGCCGGAAGCCGTTTCTCCGCCGCCGAAGCACTCAAACTCGCTCTCCTCACCACCTCCGTTGCATGCACAGCCACCACTTTGGTCAAATCAGCGCCGATCACCGCCATTCTCAACCTCCACCTCCACTCGCTTGATCAAGGTTTCAAATACTTCATTTTCTCCTTTCCATCTTTATTCGAGACTTTTTGCAACCTCTATTTTCTCTCTGGTACCACCTGGAACGATAATACCGGAACCCCAAATCTGGTACCCACTTCCCGCCCACTTTCCAGTCTCTGCGGCCCGCAGAACAACCTCGTTCCAGAGACAGAAAGCCCCAAATCCTACCTATTTCTCTCAATTCTCATGGCACCTAAGGTATTTGACAAGATTTTTAAGAGGAGGAGTAGTAAGAGAGCTTCCAAGAAGGCGGGTGAGGGTTCCTCTGCCCCGGTTCAACAACCGGTGGAAGAGAGGCCCGAGAGTCCGGATTTTGATGAAGTGGAACGAGATGTGTTTGGAAGTGAAGGAAGTGGTCAGAGGATGCAGGAGGAACCTGCGAATGATCAGAGGGGTGAGGGGGTTGCTGAGGAGGAGGAAGTGGAGTATTATGAGGGGGAAACCTCCGAAGAGGAAGAAGAAGGTGGAGATGATCCCGCAGTCCCATCGGGGAGTGATTATGAGGAGGAGATAGCTCGGGCAGCGACTGGTGTTGTCCCGGGTAATGAAGAGAGTGAAGAGGAGGAAGAAGAAGGAGGGGACGATATGGAGATAGACGAGGATGCGGTGGTCACTCTCACAAAAGCCGCCAAATCCTCCAAAACCGTGAAAGAAGAACTCAAGGGCAGAGAACCGGTTTTCTACGAGGCCGAGGCCAAGGTCCGGTATGAGCGGTTGAGGGAAAAGAAGATCGAGAACAACCGCTGCCTCGACCCTCGTGTTTTGAAGCAATTGGGCATTGAGGCCGATTTTTACATGCTCACCGAGCGGGCCGGTTTCTTGCGTGCTTTCTGGGAGATTGATGAGCCTTCTTACACCCGGCTTGTCATCGAATTTCTTTGCACATACGACTTCTGGTTTGATCGGACCACGGGGAAGTATATGGCGAGTTGGATTTTCCGCGATGTAAAGTTTACCAAGACCGAGGATGAGATAGCCGATTACTTTGGCTTGAAAAGAGGGGGTTTAGATGTGAAAGATGAGGACGAGGGGTTTTGGGAGAAGCTTACGGGCTTACGACAGCCCAAGGAGAGGAAAAGTTTGGACATTCACATGCCCGTTATACGCTTCATCCAGCGGGCATTGTCGCTGTCCATCTTTGCTAGAGGTGAGTCAGGTTCAAAGGCCGTGATAGGGGAAATCTCCGTCTTGTGCCAAATGCTTCGGGTGAGAGAAACCGAGCACCAAAACTTGGCCTATCACATGATGAGGAATTGGAACAACGTGGCCAACATGAAGACCAAAGAGGCAGGCCAGATCACAATAGGTGGGTACATTACTCACCTGGCCAAGCAATGCGGCATCAAAGATTTCCGCATGAAGCAAAGTGCCGGGCCCGAACATCTCAACCTCGACTCGCTTGCAACCATGGGCCACGTGAAGAGATCGCCAAGGGAAGTGAAATATGTGGTGGGGGACTACAAGATCGACATCCCCATCACATTCAGGATCGATTTGAGCAAGCCCCAGAGCTGGTTGCTCGTGCGGGACGGTCGTCTCGTGCTTCCAGCACCAGTTTCTGCCTCTCAGGCTGGAACCAGCGAGCCGCAGCCAGAACCAGCGGCCCGCAGAGAAGAAGTACCTCAAGATGGGTCGCAGGACACACCAGCGGCCCACACAACTGCGGCTCCAGCCAGCGACCCGCAGACAATTCCTGCGGCCCGCACATTCGACACAGAGGCAGGGGCAGATAGAGTTTTTGGCGATTTCTGGGGGACGGCCACACCTGATGTTCCCTTCTCTGGCCCTGGCAGCAGCTCTCAACCCCAGGTGGACCCCTCACAGCAGCAGGGATGGGCCCCACCTCCATACGATCCCATGGAGCAATATCGTATGCTTTGTGATGTGCACTCCTATCAGAGGATGCTCCGTGGGGATGTGAATGAGCTCCATAGCCGCTATGACAACCTTGAGCAGCGATTTGACCTCTTTGAGAGGAGACAAGCGGAGGAGATCAAGGAGGCAAGGGCATTCCGCGAATACCAACGAGGTTGGTATGAGAGGGAGGAGGAGAGGAACAAGACAAGAGATGCCCTCTTCGACCACTGGGCCAACCAGATTTTTGGGCCACCACCACCACCTCCGGAGGACGAGTACCAAACTCCACCGGAGAATTAAGCCGTTTTATTGTGAGTTTTCTAATTTCCCTCTTTTATTTTCTCTTAGGTAATTAATGACACTAGGGACAGTGCCATGAATTAAGCTTGGGGGGGGGTAAATAGGAAAATTAGAGAATTTATGATGTTATCTAGGAATTGCATGCATTTTTCGCATTTTTGGCTCTGTCAGGTTTGTTTTCAGCGGGCCGCAGTCCCTTTCAGCGGGTCGCAGAAAACATAGCTGGCAGAGCTCTGAAATTTTCTAAGTTGGAGAATTTCAGTGGGCCGCTGAGTCACCCACTTAGCTCGCTGCTAAGGCAGCGGGTCGCTGGAACTCATCCAGAAAGTTAATTTCTTTGCATTTTCATATAGTTTTGTATATAATGCATAATTAAGTCATATAGATGCATGTAGATAGGACTAGGAAATAATCATTAGATGACTACGTGATGATTTGAGCAAGTTTGAGCAGAATTGAAGAATTTAGAAAATTTTCAAAAGAAAATCACATGAATTTGATCGATTTAATCGAATGAAGAAAGGACAAAAGTTAGGAACTTCCATGAAATATCTCAACTTTAGCTAAGTTTTTCAGAATTGCAAAAGTTAAACGTGATAAGTAAGTTAGGTGAATTAAGGTCAATTTTGCCAAATTAAAAAGTTAGGTCAATTAAGGAGATTAAAAATTAGGTCTAGAGCCGAATAGCCATTCATTGTTTTCAAGTTTGTTAAAAGTCGAAGATGTAAATACACAACATAAAAAAAAAAAAAAAAATCGAAAAACCAAAAATAAAATAAAAAGGGGAACTAAAAAGCGGTGCTCTGACGATGGCCATTGCGGAAGGCTATAGGTTTGTGTGGATAGAAAAATGGATCCATCAAAGTAAAATTGAAGAAAACTTCAAAATAAAAATCCACACTCATCTGGCCGACCTTTGTCGCAAACAATCCATACCCCATGGAAAATCACAAGTTGTAAATAAAGTTAATTAATAATTCAACCCAAAAACTTTTGGAATAGAATGGGTGGGGATTTGTACCTTTTTTTCGCCTCACTTTAGTTCGACTTCCAAATGCGTTTTCAAAAATTAAAATGATTGGCTAAGTAACCAAAAGACCTAATAAGAATTGAGTTAATTGATTTTAATTGTTTAATTTTGGTAAGATTAAGGTTTTATTTCATTTAAATTACTTGTTGCATTAGCTTTTGTGAATCGATAAACTTAGGGATTGATGGGATAAGTCATGGAAGGTAATAGCTAGAGTCCTAGGGAGAATTCGATACGAATCATGAGATCATCAAAGAAATTTAATTGCAAAATCTAATGTGAAGTTTGAAAATTTGATTTCGAAAATTGCTCAAGTCATTGTTTAGTTATTTTAGTGATATTTTCTTAGACTTTGTAGATAATGCATGTGGTTAATTGTTGTTAAGTCTTGAAACAGACCTTTAAGAGTGAGCTTTGCTTGGGGACAAGCAACGTTTAAGCTTGGGGGATTTGATAAGCGGAAATTATGCATATAAATACCGCTTATATTAGGACTTAATTCCATTAATTATGTGTGTTTCTAATGTTTTAATTGTTAATTTAGGTTAGAAGCAAGGTACTGCTATGGCTACTTTTATTTTGTACAGGATCTGTGTGATTTTGCCACTCTTGAAGCGAGGAAACTGAAGTCTGATCATGATCTGCGGCCCACCGAAGGTTTGTGCGACCCACAGGAAGACCCAGCGTGTAGCAGGTGAGACTTGGCAGCATAGAAGATTTCTGCGACCCGCAGGACTCGACAGCGGGCCGCAGAAGAAGTAACCGACAGCCCAAAATAGCCTGACCAAGTTCTGCACCCACCTCTACACCGACATATCTATTTCCGGCGCCTCAAAACCACGTCTCCGACAGTTTTAGAGCCATCCCACGCCTATATAAACACCAGAGCAGATCAGAAAAGGTGTTCGTGAGTTTTTAGGGCAAATTCTGCTAAGTTAAGGGAGCATCAAGGGTTTTCAGCGGGCCGCAGGGAGCATCAGCAACCCGCTGAAAGAGTGGCAGAGAAGGCAGAAAGAGGGAAAACTGGGTTTCATCTGTTGTAATCTTGTTTCTTTCTCTATGTTTTCTTATTATTCAGATACCTTTTGTTGTTTTATGATGTATACTCGTGAGTAGTCGTATATTAGGGGCCATAGTAGTGAACCTTTTTAAGTTTATGATTGATAATATGCTTTAAGTTATATTTTCTTTGTTTGTATGTTGTGTTTTATGCTTTGATTGAATTGCTTAGATTACTCTATCTGAATTGCTTAAGTTGAATTGCTTGCACCCGTTAAAAGAGACGTCTTTTGATTGTTAGGTGGTTAAATCCAAACGTACTTAAGTAACAAAGTTAAAGTATGGTTTACACGATAGTTAGTGCCGGAAGGTCATGCTAGGGTAAAGAAACGGAAGTTGAAACCCTTCCCAATTACGGAAGTATAGGGAGTCGTAGGTAATAAAGCATAAACTAATTTAACGTAGACCAAGAAACGGAAGTTGAAATCTAGGTTAAATTAGAGAGAAATAATGTTAACTATAGGTAACCTGGCCTTAAACGGAAGTGGGACTTAGGAACCTTAGTTAGGATTAATTATCTACACAAAACAACAATTAAAATATGCAAAAAGCTGAGTCTGCGCCAAACCTAGCGGGCCGCAGGTGTTTTCTGCGGGTTGTCTATGACCCCAGGCTTCTGCGACCCACTAAGGGGTCAGCGACCTGAGTTTCAGCGGGCCGCAGGTAATCTCTGCGGGCCGCTGATTCTGGAGTAAACTGAGAAAGTATTAGCTACTAGTCAACCCCTAATTCTTAATTAGTGTTTTAATCCTTTTAACTCATTGAACTGTTTAATTTAGGACTTTTATTTTACTGCAAACCTTTACTTTAGATCTGTTACAAATTCTATTTCTTCATATCTTTAATCTAGTTGATCATTAGTTTAATTTACTTAATTATTTGAATATTCCGTCCCTGTGGTTCGACCCCGATAATACTTAGACGATTGTTGTACGCTTGCAACTGAATTTGGGTATAATTGGGTATAAATTTAAGAGTTGATATTTCACATCACGATGCTCATACAAATTCTAGTTTTGGATTTATTTATTTTTATTTTTTTTTAAGACAGACTTGGTAGTTGCTGCCAAGTTAGTTTTGGATCTTGTAGCGTCCTTAGGGATGATGTCTTTTACCATTTAGGATAATTTGTGTTTTGATTGTAATGACTACGTACTGTGTACAATTCATTTAGGATAAGCTTTTTTAAGTTATTTTATTTTGAATATGTGGATTTTTTTCGTTAACCCGTTTCATTGATCAAAGTAATTTTTTTAATGCACTTTTTTTTAATGAAAAGTTGATCAATGCACTGTTGATGAGCTCGCATTAAAAATATCAAACCATTTGGTCCTTGAGTTTTAGGCAACGTCTTAAAATGGTTGAAGAATACTTATTATTCATTTCATCATTTAGAAATATATTGTCCATTTTTTTTAAGTTAATTTGACAAAGTGAAGAAAAAAAATTGCTACAACTAAAATATTGTCAACAAACAAGCAATTAAGTATATATAAATTTTGGGTTTTTTGTCGCATGCGGAGTTACTGTGGTTAGCACAGTAACTCCGCGGATTTTATGTGGCCGGGCTGTTGGATTTTTGGTGCGGCGTGATTTTTTGGTCTGGATTTTTTGTAGCAGTTTCTGTATGACATTTCGATAGTATTCTCAGTTTTTATGATATTTTTTATATATTGTTCTTAATTTCGTAAAAAAAATTATATGTGCGATATTCGTTGTATAGTTATCAATCTTGACCACACGGTTGCTGATTTCATTAAGAAACAATTTAATAATATATTCGTATAGGAATAAATCGTGCAACGCGCGAAATAAGAGCTAGTAATTAATTTATCGCGAGAAGCACAACAAAATACTAAAATTTATTTAAAGTGTAACTGTTGGAAACACGTGTAATTGATTGATTGTATTAACGTTTCATAATATTGTGTCTATTTAATTACAAAATGTGACCTATGTTGCTAACCCTTCTGGCTTTTGGGGTTAAAAAGCAGACTCTTCCGCCTAATAGACATTGTTAATTTTTCTGATGAAATGAACCATACAGATCAATATCATAAATGCAACGCTCTCTGTGGCTCTGTTGCATCACGAGGAGGTAGAGTAAAGAAACAGACAATATTTATTGTTGAGTTGAGACTTGAGAGTACCACCTCATTCTTCAAATTTAATTTTGATTTCAAATCCGTTATCAAATCTGTTTCAATCGTATTCTCGAGTCCGCTTGACTTCACTTAAAATGTTCAAAGTTCAACTGGACTTCTTCTATTTCCCCTCCTCTTGTAACTTGTTACACCCGTTACAATTCCTGTTCTTCCGCTAACAAATACTCCTCCATACCTTTTACAATCCTTCATTCTCCGAAACAAACTTCCTCTCTTCATCAGTTAATCTTCTGAAAAAAACAGAAACATCCTGAGAAACACTGCTAGAAAAAAAAAAGACCCTAGCTAGCCGATCTCTGCCTGTTCCCTTTTTCCCGATCTCCACCGTTCTTGACAGCCGCCTCACCTCCCTGTCTCCGGGCCCCACTCTCAGATCAAGAGAAGTACAAAATTTCATATGACCTTCTCTTTCTCTTTACTTGCTTTTTTACTTCAGATACTTGACATTCTCTGCCCCAAGAATTTAGTTGTATATTCGATCGATCTCTCTTTCTGTATTAGATGATCTGCTTTTTGTGTGGTGCGTTATGTTTGTATTGTGAATTTCATTTCCAGCAGAACAAGAACAAGAAAGGAAGATACAGCCGAGAGAAGTAGTTGATCCAGGAGAGAGCTAGGGAGTAAACAAGGTCTCTGTTCTGCGCTGTATTTCAGGTAACTGTTGCTGTTATTTGTTGTGTCCATTTGTGTGCAAACTTGGAGAAGAGATCTTCTATGTGGCAGTGCGTGGGTTAAGGAGGGTTGTACAGAAGACTAGAGAAAGAGAATAAAATCGAACAACATATATAAGAAGAATCAAAATTTTGTTTGTCTTTTTGAAAAAATGGTGGTTTAAAACTTATCTATTGACCAATCTAAAACCCAGAGATATTGTTTCAAGCTTATCTATGCAAAATCAAATCTAGATGGTACTTATGCTATGCTGATTATTATTATTCTGATTTTTTTTTCTTAATTCTAAGGTGCTAGACTGCTAGAGCATCAATAATTGTATGGAGTTAAATAGTCCTGGACATGGAGGACACCATCAATATACGAGCCATAAGAGGAATTGAAAAATAAAATAAAGGTAACTCATTTTTATTTGAGCTTATTTTATTTTTATGAAATTTTAATGTAATTTAATTATGAGATATATAAGAAATATTTCAAGTGAGTACATATATAAGATATTTCAAGTGGGTACATACATTAGATATAACATCCGATAATCTTCAAAATCGGATATAATCATCTAATCTTGCTTTTCATAGATATAACATCTTTTGATTGAACTATTATTTTTTAATTGAAAGATATCAATTTTTACAAACTATGACCAAAATACCCATGCTGCCTAACTTCCACCCACAACCCTTTCGTATTCCCCCTTCGAAGGAGAAAAAAAAAAAGACAAACTCAATGTTTGATTTCATTTTTCTAGATCGTTATTCTCTGCCCTGTTTCTAAGAAACTTAGAAACAAGGAGTAAGAAAGCATGTTTCTAAGCATGTCTCTATTCCTTCACATCAATTGGTAGTTTATTGATGTATTCCGATGACGCAGACATCATGGTCTACCATTGAAAGTCGGGGTGTAAATCGGATTTGTAAGAAGAAAATAGAGAGAAATTTCAAATCGGATTGGACATTGGGCGAAGTTCGCAACGCGAACCAAGAGTCACTTAAGTTGATTGGTTGGAGAACCTATCCTATATTAGTCGATTTGATGTTGTGCCGATGCGAGCATCATTTCGATGAAAGTGAGTGTCTTGGAAATCCATTACATTTAGGGACTAAATGTATGTAGTGAAAGTTTTACTTTATTGAAAGTAAAATATTGCATAAACTAATATATCTTAAATTGAAATTGTTGTAGATGTCTTCTGAATCGTTTTTCTCGCTACGTTCTCTCCTTGAGAAAGAGAAACTCGCTTTTAACGACGCCAATTTTTCGATTGACACCGTAACCTTATGTTTGCCTCGGTCGTTATTTACGCTCTCTCCTCTTGATGGATCGTGCATATATGCAAGTGATTTAAATTATTTGTTCTTCTGGACGATCAGTTGATAGTTGTAAACCACTTTTTTTTTGTTTCAATGATCGAAACAGCTGGTTTAATTTGTCAATTTTTTTTTAAAAAAAATAGAACAATAAAGAAAGAAGAAGAAGAAGAATTAATGAAAAAAATATAAAAAATGCACGGACGAAGTGATTACGAGTAAATAACGAACGACGAGTATCGTATGAAAAAATAAGTGGATTTAATCAATTAATTAGCACTTGACTCCGAACCAACAACTGAAATTAAATTGCTTAACAAAGATGCAATTTCGAGGACGTCTACCAAGAATTCCTAATATACCAATTTCGATTTACCAATACTAGCAAAAGATGCCCTCAATATGCGGATAAATAAAAAAATAAAATTTTGATATTATTTTTGTTTCATATAAAACTTTACATGTTAAACAATAAAGATACGGTAAAATCAATAATTTAGTCTTTCCTTTTAAATATATAGCTAATTTGGTAGTAACTTAATTTTTTTATAAAAAGTCTGACCTTAATCTTGATCACTGATCAAATCAAATTACACAAATCAATGGTCCATAATTGATATAAGAATTGTTTAACACCTTTTTATATGACATGTTTACTCTTTTTATATGAATTGTTTACACCTTTCGTATGCGTGCATTTATAAGTAGTAGAGATAAGTCTACGCGAAAAAAACATGAGAGGAATTATTCCTCAAATACAAATGTTCATTTAACAAATTATAATTAAATGGAATGGTAACTCTAATAAATTGTGTTTATCTCTTACTTATCAGTGGATATATATATAGTCCTATATATATGTATATCAACTAGCAAATTGTAACTTTGTGGTTTGAGATGGAGAGAATAAATTGATTTCAGGGTACTGTTTTAATTATTAATATTGATCGAGAGTATATATCGAAAAAAATATTGTCGTTTAATAAAAATATAATAATTGGAAATTAGCCAGTGTCTTGGAACATATATATAATGTATAAGCTAATAAGTGGATTTTACACCTGAAATGTTGATACGAAAATTATATATACTAGAGGGGAGAATCGAGCTTCGCTCGATATATCATTAATAAGAATATTTTTATTATGTTTTTATAGTTTAATTATGTTCATTTTTTTGATATATTGTGAAGATAATTTATCTTTAGAAATATAATTTAGTTATTGTGTGTACTTTGATTTGATTAAATTTAAAAAGTTTAATCAATTTAAAGAAAAAATTGTATGTGTGTAAATATAGTTATAGTTATATGAAATAATATGATTTATATTATGTTGATATTATTCATGAAATGTAATATGTTTATAAATGACTTAAATAAAAATATATATATCGTAAAAGATTTGATGTTATTCTTTTTTGAGGTATTTTCTTTTCTATTTTAGCAATAACAATTGCTACTTGAATTCTTGGCAGGGTACGAAGCTATGCACAAAATACTCTACGAGTTCAGTGCAAAGAAAGGACCAATGGATTTGCCTTCGTACCAAACTGGAGTTCCTGAGCATGGGACCGACAATATGTGTCTCTAGAGTCGTATTCAGGAACAACACATTTGTTGACCCCACTTCCAGCCGTAAGAATGATGCTGAGCATAAACTCCTTTATCCAACGATCCAATTTAATCATAATTTAATTTAACGATTTTGATGTTATAATATGCTCTTGGTTTCGAGAATTTGGATTTCTATTATATTATAATGTTATTGTCATAAGTCACATAATTTTGGACGACTTGCATAGTCTTTTAAATTTAAAACACAATTTTTATTTTAATCATATACGTTGGTTTCATTGATTTGTACTTAATTTGTTCAATTTTATAAATCTGGATTTGCAAATGAATAAATTATCAATCTTCAATAATTTCTTAATTATATCATTTTCGTAAAATCTGAATAGCTCTATCTTATGACGTGTTCTTAGAAATCATATTACATATTAATGTCATAAATTTTCTTACTTCATTAATTTGATTTAATTTATCTTTAGTCAATATTTTTATTAATTTGTTTAATCTAATATTATTTAAGGATTTAATTTAATTGACTGAATTGAAATTTAGTTTGGCATTTTCCAATATGTCATAGGAATGACTTTGATAGAATCAATAATCGTTTGAAATGTGTACCGAAGCACAAAATAAGCTTCATTTGCATTTTATATTCGTATTTTTTTATGTGTGATGCAATATCTTGAATAAGTAAGATCCGAATTGTATTTTAGACCCTATAAAGAGCTTAAATATAAATTATTATGAATAAATAACTTCAAGTGAATTCCAGAATCGTTTAAAGTTCTCAAATGATGCATATAATAATCTTTATTTGTAATTTATATGCATATTTTATTTGTATAATCCATTGTTTAAACAAGTAAGATCTGAATTATATTTTAGACTGCATAAAGAGAGTAAATACATCTTATTGTGAATAAATTATATATGTCATATGAATCTAGAATCGTTTAAAATTCTCAACTAATGCTCAGATTAAAATTATGTCATATAAATTATTTCTTTCGACTTCCGCTCGTACATTGTAACTCTTATGCAACGAATTTTATAGGTTCGTTTATATAAACTATCAACACTGTTTGGATGATTTGAAGGGTAAAAAAAAATATTCCTTCCCTTCTTTCTCATGCTTGGATGATCCAATGTAATCAAAGTGAAATAACCATAATTGACTGTTATGCCCTTATACCGGTCAACTCATTCATTATTCATTCAAAATAAATCATGCCATCTTTGTTTATATCTGTATGCATGCGTACACATCTCTAGCTAGTATCAAGCTGTTATAATACACCCAAAGTTAGGAGCACCAATAACAAATTGCAATTGTAATATGCTAAAACTTTCTATTAACTATATAAGCAAACTATATTAGACTTCAACAAACCATAAGCTAAAGTTCAGTAAACTTATTAGACTCCACTAAACCTACTCTGACAAGCATGAGAACAATTGCATTTTGGTCGTCCCAAATACAGAAATTCCAAACACACAAAAATTATCTAAGATAAAGAGTTACTCCTTTCCATATGACAACTGACTAATGCTTCAAGCGTATGAGTTCAATGAACTTTTACTCTTGGCCATTTTAATTCTATATTTCTATGCAAACATTAGCAACAAAAACACTGAGTTTAGAATCAGTACAATATACTTAATGAAAAGTAGCAATCAATACTCAATATTCTAGATACTGCTATTTGGTGCCCCAGAACAGCAAGGATCATAATGTATTTAGAATTAGTATTCAACATAAAGAATTAGATACAGATTTACGTCTTCTACAGAGAATTTTTATCAATGATACTTGATTATTACTTTCTTTATTATTCCAATATCGCCCTTATGGTTCGTATATATAAGGTTTTGTTTGAATTGAATAAAAGAAGTTTACACTGTGGCTGAACTGTTAGGTCAAGCCATCTATGGGTCTCCACTACTGTTTCCTATCAGCTTTTATCTTATTTTAATACTGGGTAAATCAACTCCAAAACAATACTAAGTTTACAAACTTTCTTAAGTGAGGCCGAAATAGTTGAAGACCAAAACTATACTAAGTCAGAAGACTTTTGCTGTTCACAACCAATTATACATAAATTATCTACTCTGTGACTTGTACTGTTAAAATTCCAATTAACCAGTGTAAAATTACGACTCAGATTGGAAGACTTTTAACGATCCAAAACTACTCTACGACATATGTTTGCGAAAGAAAGGAACAGCTTGTACTATTCAATGTTCACTATACACTTCGTTCCTAGTATATGCTTGTTGTTAGTTATTAATTAGCAATTGGCTATCAAACATGCTTGTTATCGTGATGTTTGATAATCTATACCAGTATGTAGATAAATCTGAAGTATGATAGTTATTTACAAATTCAAGCTTATTATATATTCTTAATTGCGCCTTTTTAGTAATCTCAAATGCTCATTATTTGACAAATCTACATATGATCTTTGCAAATAGAATCAATTAAATTAATTTTTGTCAAAAAACTGTTTTGGACTGTGGGGATATTCCTCAAACAAATTTTTATTAAAATTATTGTTAACATGTTTTTTTTTTTTTCAAGCATCCAATGAATGTGAAAAATGAAATAGCCAATTAACTCAATATCCGAGAAGTTAATCTATAGGATCCATATTGTAACACCTGATAAATTTAATTTGGAACAAGTAAAAGTTTATTGAAATTTGATTACATAATTAGTAGCATAAATACGAAGGAAAACAAGAAGAAATCATGTTCTGATAAATGTGGGTACTATCCTAGACTCCTAGTTAAAATGAGAAGAATATGTATAGCAGTAAGAGAGACAAGGATAAAAATTTTCATTTATTTTTGTTAGTTTTGCAATGCTAGACATAACTCTGGTCCCTTTGGGTGAGATAGTACGGAGAAAAGAAATGGGTTTAGCAAGTGAAGGAGAGATATTGAGAGCGAGCAAGCAGGTGGCACATAAAAAAAAAGGTAGAAAGTTTGCTCACTATGGAGGGTATCGCTGTCAATAAACCTTGCAGCGATTTTACTTTCCCTCCACTCTGATTCGGAGGGGAAAAACTTTTTTCAGGAGGCAAATTTCAGAAGGAAATGCTTTCCTCTTGACAGAATTTTTTTTCCTTCGATTCTCTTCCATCCAAACTAGGGGAAACCTCTGAATTTTGCTTCCCGTCCTTCCTTTCCCACCCGCTACCTCCTTACCAGACACAGTGTAGAAGATTTCCATTTCATATATAATCATAGGCAGCCAAGACTGAATCAAGGCCTTGTTCCTCCCCGCTCATGTTCACTTTCTCTACATAGCTTGCTTCTCGTATGCTAGGCTGCTGTTGCACCCACGTGCAGACCACACAAAGTGCCACAGAGTACAATGAATAATATTACCTTAAGTGGCTAGATTGATATCTAAGTTAAGAAAGGCAATTAGAATATTAGAATTATATTACTTCTAATGTATCCTTATTTTCTCTTTTATTTTATCTATATAATTGTACTGGAGAATGTTAGTAAACGATAAGAAAAATATTTCCAATTTCCAAAAATTCTCTTTTCTGCTCTATCTTCTCTCTCTTCTCCTATTCCTTAATCTGACCCTAACAGCTGCTTCATGGGGTTTGACTGTACTTGAACATTACCTCACTATTTGCACCGACCTCTGTGCAGCACCTGTTTTAGTTATGTTGCAAAATTGTAGGAACCTGTAACTCCATAATGATCTTAGCAACAAAATCATCTCTAATTCTCTTCCATGCAAATCTTAATATTAACAATACCTTTTGTTGTTCAGTTGTTCTTATTATTCTTAGTAGTCACCTTTTGTTAATTTTGGTTTTCTTTTGCTTCTAGAGATGCTCTAGCTCATCTTCAAAGGAAGAAAAGTTTGCTGCAGGGTTTGATGATAGTGACAGCAGGAGCTGCAACTTTTCAGGATTTGGTAGTTCTGACAATGAGACTGTTAAGTCTGGTCTCTTCATTTGCATTTATATAAGTGACCTAATGCAAGAAATCCAATTCGAAGGTATGTATACAGAAGAAGCTGTTAGGGAAGCTATTGTTTATATGAGGCTTCACAAGACATGGAGTTATTGGTACTGTTACAGCTGCCTAAAGAGATTCCCAGACACAGAATCTCATATGAAGCACATGGACAATAAGCACAACCTCAACCTCCCTTGTTACGAACAATCCAGGTTGGTACCTCGGTCGCCAAGCAAACATGAAGTTGACCAGCTTCTAGGGCTGGAGTGGATTGGGGACCACACGGAGAAATATGCTATTTTAAATAGAATGAAGGAGTTGTTGTACTCTGTTCTTGAGGATAAGGCAGTCTTTTTCTCAGGCTCTAGTCATTTAGTCCATATAGCAGAGTTTGCTAGGGATGAGTTTTTTAGAATCGTGAGTAGTGATGAAAAGAAGTTTGTGATTGCTAGGGAGATTGATGAGACTGCACAACTCGTCTTTTCAATGTACAGTACTCCTTGCCTCCTACGTGTTGAGAAGTTCTTGAAGAATTTGTGCAAACAGTGCACTTTCTTTGAAATTCAAACTCATGAATCTAATAATTTTCCACCTGTTGCTTCTTATGGCATTTCTTATGCGGGTTGTAAACTTCAAGTTGATGCTGCAAAATTTGCTGAAGCATATTCTCAAGCAAAAAAGGAAGCAGAAGAAGAAGAGGAAATCCCTTTTACCTCGAGGTATAAAACTTACTTGAAGATAGAAACTTGTTTACTTGATGAACTAGAAAGCTTGGAGGGCCATTTTGATGCCAAGCGTCAAGTTTTGGCGAAGTTGGATGTCGTATTTTCCCTTGATCGCATGTTGATGAGAGAAAGTGATTATGCTGGAACTCTTAGGAGCAAGTATGAAAAGCTTGATTCTAAGTATCCAGCTGCCAAAGGCAATTTCAAGCATCAGTTGATCTCTCAACTTCTTCGCAAAGCCTCTTCCCTTTCCATTGAAGAAGCTTTAAGAAATGAGAAGGATGAACTCCTTTCTAAGGTAAGCTTTAAGAAATGATAAGGATGAACTCCTTTCTTGGCAAAGCCTCTTCCCTCTTCCCCACATTGTTTCTTTTTGTTCAGTTGGATCTGGGTAATCTTCTTATATTAATAAAAAAATTATTTTGTCAATTGCAAATACAAATTCGTAGACCTAGAAAAATAGATGAACTTGGGGAATCCAAAAATGGTCACGTAATCTTCAGTCGATCAATATCGGTATCATAACAAACGACTGTACTCAATATAGTTTGGCGACTGTTCTTCACACTGTAGTAGCAAATGCAGTCTGCTGTAAGGAAGAGCCACCTAATTAGCCATAATAAGTGTAAACATCAGAAACTCAGGAAAGCACTTCATTTGTAGGGACAGGTCCTTAATACTCAGACGTTGGTAGATGCCCCTTGTCCTAAAGTCAACAAATCCTGATTTGTTAATGCCCAATCAAAGATGAATTTCTTTTCACCCAATATTAAATTTGCTCTTTGAAGTGGATGCTTTCCAAATCAAGAAAGTTTCTCTGGTACTTACATTATTTACAGTTTGAATGATACTTTGTCTCTGGTACTTGCATGTAATCCAAATATACTTAATTTCAGGTTGAAGCGAGAATTATTGAGGAAAGCACAGAGCTCTCCCCAGAGCTTGCCGCATCATTGAGTAAGTTGTTTGTGCGAAATTACTGAAATTTCAAGAGCTGTTTATAGAAGAAAGCCTTCCCTACTGGGAAGATGACCTATTTGAGGCCCTGAACTATTTTACGTTGAATGAACGGAGCTGGAAGAAAAAACACTTTTATGAAATAGAGGAAAAAGAGTCTGAAACAGAGGAAGAAGATTCTGAAATAGAAGAATAGACATTTTACTTGTTTCTTTTGTTGACGTGGCACCAGTTGTGGTTGTGTAAACACCGTATTGCTCTTTTTTGTTTCTAGTTTGCTTGAACTCAATGTATATATAACTCTTGATTTAGAATTTAGTACGGAGCAGGCCTCCCATCTTGGGGTGCTTCTATTGTTCCAAATAGAACATTCATAACAGATCTTTTATGCGAAGTATCTTTTATTGATGTATTGCATCTGCAAGCCTTTGCTAGTACTATCCGTGTTGATTGGCATCCAAAGTTCTTTATTTGAATGGTTAGCTTCATAGACATTCGATTTAGCCGTCCATTATGCCTGATATTTGTTTATGCAATTTGGTGATCATTGATTTATTCACCACACAAATTTGGTTATATTGTACTCTCGTGTCGCCAACTGACTACATTACTTCCTCTCATTGTGGCAAATTCAATGTTCACGATCATTTGAATACCTTTTTAATTTCAACTTTATTTCTTATTCCTTGGCAAGCATAGTATTTGAATTACTTTTTTTTTTTTTATTTATTATGGCAGTCCCAATGCTGCCATTTTGGCCAGACTTTATTTGAAGTAAGGTGACCAAAAAAGGGCATAATAGATATTGCATCTTTTGCCTTGGTAATACCATCTTATCTGGTGAATTTTCATATCCTGGTTAATTATTCAAAGCACCGTATGATTTTATTTCCTCATTAACCCTTCCAAGCTTGAGTAAAACAAAACTGATTGTTAGTAACCACTCAGGTCATTCAATTAAAGAAATGTTCGCTCTTGATGTGCCACATCGTTCAATATTAATCAGTACACTCGCACATTTTGAGGAGTTGGGTTCCAAAATAGATAATTTATTTATTTGACAAATGCTAAAATCAAATCGGTATGGACGGAGGGTTCCGTCAAACCGACCTTATCTCAAATTCGAAAATTCAAATGACCGAACCGAATGGTTCAATGTGATCTTCATTACAATTTTTTTTTTCAAAAAAATTTACTATTTTTTATATTTTTTAAAAAAAATCTCTACTAATTTATATAGACAAACTCTATTTATTTATATAGACGATTATATTTTTTATTAATAACAAATTTTTGAAGACAATCAACACAATACTAGCGCTATCCTAGTACTTCAATAAAATACTTCGTAATAGTTCACTTATATTTTTAACTATTTTGTGCCAGTAATGTGAGTTAAAGGAAAATAATTTAATACGAACTGAATTTCGTCATCAAAAAGAAATCTTCTGTTTTACGGCTTAAAGCTAAACTCCTGTTAAAATATTTTTACATCGCATGTGCCATGGTGAACGCACAAAGAATTAATTTGAGAAAAAGTTTCATTCACTCGATGCTAAAATTCGACTCAATCCCCGTCACATGTCACTTTTGCAGGCTATAGCGTTGCTGACTTTTATTTAATTGATGCGTACTTTTATGTTTTTAAAATTTGTTACCTTCAAAATAAAATGGATACATTACATTATGGGCCAATTTTTCATAAAAAGACATTCTCGTACACGGTACACCTTCTCGTAAAAAGAAAAATCAACGAAATAACGATTGTCATGTGGGCCTAAATTTAAAGGGAGACGAAAAGAAAAATAACAAACATTTCCAAACAAATTGTTTATATAGATTAAAAAAAAATGCATCTACAAATTGTTTGACTTGGCAGTAAGCCAGTAACTATACAATGGATAAATTTCACTCCTCATAGTTTAGATGCGCAACTTCATATTTGACTACAGAGTATTAGACATTTTATAAAGTCCTACTAAACTGAAATTAACAGTAAGTACAATTATCCTGACCTATTCACCATACTAAATAGAACAATCTAGATGACCCATTCAAAAATAGAAAAACTCACTTTGTCATTATTTGTCTATAACAAAAATAAGTTTTAATGAACTAAGCGCACCTTAAATGCACATTTAGGTTAGAGAAAACTACCAGCAACTCACTAAAAATGGAAGCAGACTAATTAATTAATAGGCAGATTCAGGTTAGAAAACCAAAACATCCCTCCAACAAATGAGAGGTAAAATCAAAGCATACTGTAGAACAATTATACCAACGAATTCGTTACTGGCACCAGTTTGTCATTCGTCGCTAATTACATACTTAAGGTTTTGTAAATCCATAAATCATGCATACACGTACGTACCCATGTAGGTTGTGGCTAGAAAATTCCACAACAAAACATTGTTATTGAATTTTTAAGCAAGCGCGGAAAAATAAAACGATGAAAAGTTGATCAATGCACTGTTGATGAGCTCGCATTAAAAATATCAAACCATTTGGTCCGTGAGTTTTATTAGGCAACGTCTTAAAATGGTTGAAGAATACTTATTCTTATATGATTATCTTTTAAAGTAAGATTCAAGCATGGCGAGTCCAGCTAACATCCGCACGTCATCTCGTATCACTAGCTAGGATACGTGTATAATTAATTAGTCTATAAATCTTATGTAATGTTTGAACAGCTCCATCCAAATAATTCAAATTCTGCTAATTTATAGGTTTTTAAATTATTTATGATCAGTCATTTGGCAGCGGTTTTAATACAACAAAAAAAAACTCCAAAAATATATATAATTTTATGTTGAAATGTCTATCGTAAAAAATGATTTCAACAGTTTAATTTAACAAGTAATTAAATATAATTATATTTATATATATTATGATATTTAACAGCATGGAACCGGCATCATATTTTATATGTCATATAGTTTTCATTAATTTTTTTAATTGTCCATCAGAAAGTATCATTTACAACACTAGTGTGAAGATTGGAGGGCGTTGTTTCCAAATAGAAAAGATTTAAGGGTATATATCTAATTTTCCAAAAAAATTTATGTTAAAGTCCTTTTGGTCCTTCTCTCATTTGCCCTAGCCGCACCCCACCTCTTCGTCTATCTCTTTCAAAACTCAAAAAGCAAATCTGAAAATCTCTGTCACTCTCGCAACCCACCATCTTTATCTCTTCACTTCTCACGAGTCACGACAGGCAACTGCGTGGAGGCACAGGACGTGGAGGCGCAGCCCATAAGCAGAGCAGGCAGCCTGTCTCGCCAGGCACAGGGCCTGCGTTGGATTTAGAACGAGCAGGTTGAGGCGCCTGCAGGCAATCTCTTGGCCATCCTTACCCACGCTGAGTCGCTGAAGCTGAGTGAACCCTAGAAACATTTCTGTCCTTCTGTTCTACGAGAGCAGAGCTTGTCTCGTGAAATCAGTCCACCAAGGCACCAAATACACATCTCCACTCTCTTTTACCTCCTCTGAACTAAATCCATCCCGATCTACTTTTCCAACAACAAATTCTTCCCCAGCTGCGGCTGCTCTCTAAGGAACCGCCTCCTCCCATCTCCTTGCATTCAATCAGGATCCAGTGTCTCTTTTCTGCTCTCTTCTTCTTAGGCCCTGCAACAAGGTAAGGTCATAATAATATCCATCTGAGTTTGAGGCTTGAGCTCCTGTTTTCAGCTTTCTTACCTCTTTTGCAAGATATCGGCCGTAATAGTATTCTTTCTCGTTGCTAATCTGATTGCAACTCTCGGAGACAGTTTGTAATCTGTGTTGTATTTCTGCAACTAGTTCTAATTAAACTTTTCCAAGTGGGGTACAGTATTCAAATTATTGGATTTTACACAGTCAGTTCAAAGGAATTGATTTTCTTGATACTACCTACCCCACTGATTTGTCATTCATTTTCTTGTTGATAACAATTTTTTTTTTATGGTGATTAAAATTTGTCATTGATTTTAAACAGTCATTTAATTGGGGTCGTTATTACTTATTAGTGTCTTATTTTTCTCTTATGGTGATTAAAATTCTTCCTCAACTGTGCTAATATTATTTAAATATAGAAACAAAACTGTCATCGTATAATGTTGATTTTTAATTTTTTATTTTCTTATCTACTTGGAAAATAACAGGACAGATGGAATCACATAGTCTCGGATCTCAAATGAGTTAGCAAACTAATAAGGCGCAGGAGGAATTGGAAAAAGGTAATAATTAATACTATTTTTTTATTGTTATCTTTAATTTTCAGAGTCCAATACTCAACAGTTTATAATACCAGACTTTCTGTGTGTTTTTTGCATTGGACACCAGTTAGTTTCGTGTATGTCTTTTTTTTTTGGATAAACTAGACTGACTATCTAGTAAGGTGTATGTCTTACATGGCTAATTTAATTATGGTTTCAATATTATAATATAGTAATATACAATGGGTCATTTTCATCCTTCTATATATGCGTGACATCAAATGCTTGTAAAGCCGTTGCAATTGTTATATATTCAATGTGTGATTCCAACATAACACTCAATACTTCATTATTACGCAAATAAATGAAATTGTTTTTGATAAGCTATTGCAAATTGGCTTAAACCCATTTAGTTGTAAATATTCATATTTTTTATGTTATCATATGATCCATGATTTCCTTTAAATTACATTTAGTTTAAGCTATTACAACTTAAAAATTAATCTATCACAACACTGAATTCATAGAGAATCAATTACGTTCTCTCTGCTTGTTTTTCTTGTGTGGACTATTTTTTTTTTTTTGATAAAAGGCCTTTTGGCCCATTTCTATTGCTAGAAATAAAACATTTACATTTGTACACCATGTTCATATTTGTTCGATTTTTTGTTTAATCGTTGATTTGAAACAACTTTATATTTTATTTCATACTTATTTCTATTGCGAACAAGATCCTCTGGTCGTCCGACCAGTGGTTGTCTTTTGATCTCGTCCATCCGATCAATAATGGATGTTTTGTGATTAATATCAGATTGATAGGTTTGAAAAAAATTTAACCGTTGAAATTAAATCGGACGGTCTGTATAAAAAAACGTCAACTAGTCGTTTTAAAATTAAAAAAAAATGACTAGAGGATCCTGATGCATTTCTATTGGGCCTCACATGTCTTAACATATTGGGCCAAGAGTAATGGCCGACATGGTGAGTCTTGTAATTTGTATTGTTTCATTTTATCTTACATTTTTTCAGTTTTGTTGTGTTATGTTATAATGATACTATCAAAATATTAAAAGGTTGATCTTACTTAAATAATTTAGACGATGATGGAGTCAATTAGACATTGGATTGACAAAGAAGTCACTGAAAAATACAAGGATGAGGACAAAATTGTTTCTAAATTAATGAGCATTTTAGAGGTAAGTTGTTTTTATTAGAAAACCATTCACCCAGATATTATGTCATATTTAGATACAGATGAATACACTAAAATAAATATCTTGAATGAATACATTTTTTTTTTAAAAAAATTAATTTTCAACAATTATGTCATATCAACACTTGAAAATCTCAAATGAAAGAATTAAAAAAAATAAATTTATATAAGAGCTAAAAAATGAATAGGCTACCATGCGCAAGAAATAATAATAAAATGATTGAAGACTTCACTAACTGTTAGAATATGTATATGTGCAGGGTGATAAGGTGTTATTTTCTAACCTAGAACAATTAGAAGAAAATGTTAACGATAATGTTAGCGACTTCATCAAAGAATTATGGGACATTCTAAGCAAAGATGAAAAGTCATTGTCTAATGTTAGCGACTTCTTCCAAGAGTAATGGCCGACATGGTGAGTCCTGAAATTTGTTTTGTTTCATTTTATCTTACATTTTTTCAATTTTGTTGTGTTTTGGTATTATAATACTATCAAAATATTAAAAATGTTGATCTTATTTAAATAACTTAGACGATGATGAAGTTGATTAGACATTGGATTGACAAAGAAGTCACTCAAAAAATACAAGGACGAGGACAAAATTGTTTTTAAATTAATGAGTATTTTAGAGGTAAGTTGTTTTTATTAGAAAACTATTCACGCAAATATTATGTCATATTTAGATACAAATGACTACACTAAAATAAATATCTTGAATGAATGCATTTAAAAAAAAAATAATTTTCAACAATTATGTCATATCAACACTTGAAAATCTCAAACGAAAGAATTTAAAAAAATTATATTTTTTTTGAAAAAAGTAGCCCTTTTCATAGCTACCTGTTTCATTATAGAAACATAAGCATAACGTTTTATAGACTAACAGACTTTAGAACTACACTCCAAAACAACTACTTCAAGTACCTATTAAATCCATACCAATTACTCCAATACCACAACTCAGAGCAAAAAAGCCAGCTACAAACAAAACAAAATAAAATTCACTTAAACCCAACATAAACGTGAAATTAATTATGACTATGCAGCATGTCTTCAACGCCTCTTCTCATCCTGCGTCTTCCCCCTTCTGCCTGCAGCAGCGTTGGTCCTTGCACCGCTTGAAGTGGAACCAGCTCCCAATCCTGAACCCTCCATATCTCCATTGTCTTTTTGCAGTTTTCTTTTGCTAAACCTGCCTAATAATTTAACAAACCATCAATATGCAATAACATACCCTTAATAGTTTTCTGAGATGATGATTGGAAGATAATTGAATTACGATGTGTCCAAAGATCCCAACAAACAGCACTAACAACAACTAGGAAAGCTTTTCTATCAACAATATCAAGTGTAAGCGAGTAATCAATAATATCCCTAAAATTCATCCAGCCCTTACCATATTTTGACATTTACCCATCTCTGGTATTTGCATGATATCCAAATATACTTAATTTCAGGTTGAAGCAACAATTATTGAAAATAGCACAGAGCTCCACTCAGAGTTTGCCACATCGTTGAGTGAAGCGGTTTGTGCGAAATTATTGAAATTCCAAGAGCTGTTTATAGAAAAAAGCCTTCACTCTTATTGCTTGGAAGATGAGCAATCTGACCTGGAATATTTTATGTTGGATGAACGGAGCTGGAAGAAAAAACGCTTTTATGTAATAGAGGAAGAAGAGAGTGAATATTTTATGTTGGATGAACGGAGCTGGAAGAAAAAACGTTTTTATGTAATAGAGGAAGAAGAGAGTGAAGAAGAGAGCGAAATAAAAGAATAGACATTTTACTTGTTTCTTTTGTTGACGTGGCACCAGTGTGGTTGTTTAAACACCATATTGCTCTTTTTGTTTCTAGTTTGCTTGAACTCATGTACAAACTCTTGATTTAGGATTTAGTATGTAGCAGGCCTCCCATCTCGGGGTGTTTCTATTGTTCAAAATAGAACATTTACGACAGATCTTTTATGTGAAATATCTTTTATTGATGTATTGTATCTGCAAGCCTTTGCTAGCACAATTCGTGTTGACTTGATTGGCATCCAAAGTTCTTTATTTGAATGGTTAGCTTCATAGACATTCGATTTAGCCGTCCATTATGCCTGATATGTCTATGCAATTTGGCGATCATTGAATTATTCGACACACAAATTTGTAAATGTTGTACACTTGTGGTGCCAGCTGACTACATTTCAAATTCAATGTTGACGAATGACGACCATCTGAATACCTCTTTAAATTTCAACTTTATTTTCTTATTCCTTGACAAGATCAGTATTTGTAAATCAATAAATCATGCATACGCATACGTACCCTATGTAGGTTGTGGCTAGAAAATTCCCCAACAAAACATTGTTATTGAATTTTTAAGCAAGCGCGGAAAAATAAAAGGATTGAAAGAAAATACAATCTGTTTCCAAAAGTAAATACAATCGGTACCTAAATCCTAAGTGCAAACATCGATGATTGTGACAGATGCTTCAAGGATGCAGACCATTTAATAGAAGAAAAACACGATATAAATGATGCTTGTAAAGGCTGCTTTATATCGTTGCAACCATATCTTTTGATCAGACCAACCTCCCTCATTTTCCTAATTAAAATAAAATATAATGGAACTGTAATTTAAAAATGTAAATGCATAACCTTTATAATTTTCATTTAAGCATATCAAATTGAATGTGAATCCTTAAAAATTAATTTTCTAAATATATAACATATGCCACCAAGCACTACACAAATTAACCCAAAAAAAAGAGAAAAAAAGAGTACCTAAAAGGAAATTCTTTGACTGATAGCCTAATATCCCTTGTCTCCACATGTGTGATTGTTATAGAACACATGCCGCTAATTAAAAACATCGAAACTAGTTAGATGATCTGGGTGATGATTGCGCATTTTCTTTTCTTTTTTTCCTTGTAAGTTGATGCACAAGTTATTGAACAACAAGTAATATGAAGAAAAGGGGAGAGGGGTGATTGATTGGATTAGTTTATAGTGACAACAGTGGGCTTGCCAGTTGCCACATGAATAGTAAAGTGATATGAGAAATAAATGAAGTTGAGTCTATAGGAAAGTTTGTTACCTTTTAAAGCGAGTCTTGAAAGGTTAACATAGGACCAGATGTCCCTTTCAAATAAGTAACATAATGGATTGAAATCCTTAATTAAATTGTTGTGTTTATTGGCTGCCTTACATAATGAATTCACAAAATGAAGCTGGTAACAAAGGTTTGGAGTGGGTGGAGAAGCAAGTAAAAGTTGACGTTCTTAAATTTTTTTGTTATACCAAAATTGTGAAAATACCAGTTTGGCTCTACTATGCTCGTTTGGTAAAAAGGGCCATCGATTTTGGTTTCGAATCATACTACTAAATCCAGTCGGTACTGACTGGTATAGTCAATACATTATTTTTTAAAAACAAATTTATAAGTGCTAAAGCTATCCTGTAATATCAGAGATCCTTCTATCTGAGGATAGTAAATAAATTAATTGTGATCCAAATTTAATCATTAACTAAAAAAAAAAAAGACTACTAATATTTTTCTCAATCGTTGCTTTTTCATCGTGGAATATCAACCTCAAAAAAGACGAAAAAGACTGCATCTAATGAAGCTGGATATTACTTGATACCTATACACATTTCTTTGTGTGGGAAACGAAAATTAATATCCCGATGCAGATAAAATGTGGAAGTATGAAAAGATATGAGGTAGATAATTCATCAGTTTTGATCCAATTTTTCTGAGTATAGATATTATAATATCCATCACGAGAGTTAAAACACGTGTAGTTTTATTTGTCCTCTGTGTCGGTGGATAACCTGAAAATTACAATTGCATATATTTTCAAGTCTCAACCATGGCTACCTAACCAGGCTCTGCAAATAAAATGCCCAAATGCACTTGGCCAACAACCCAGGGGCAGGATACAATTACCTGTGAAGTGTTGTTAATATTATGATTGCGGTCTTTGTCTATTTGACATAGGACGTAAACTCATCCCCAATTCTTTAAAACCTAATTACTTAGTTGAACTTTCATCAACGTAGACGGAAAAAAAAGCAAAGCAATCCCAATAATTGTTTGTGTGATAGTTATGACCCCATCAATTCATTTAATGAATTAATTATTTTACTCTCCTCTTTAATTAGTACTCCAATAAAACACTCTTTGCATTGTTAGGGTAGGGAAAAAAGGCTGGAACGGAGATACAAATCATACAATCGACGCATCACGTTCACATCACGTTCACGTCTCCTCTTTATTAGTATCTCTCTCTCTTCGTGTAATACCAAAAGATACGGTTCCATCATTCTCTCTATATCATCTTTAATGCATTGTTTCTCCTCCTCTTCCCTCAAATCCGGGTGGCAGCCTTTGCAAAGCTGAACCTATGAGAAAGAGAGAAGGAAAACTGAGAAAGGAAGGGGTCGTAGGAGTACTGTAGCGAGGCGCAGTCTGAGCTCGCTGCCACAAAGTCCAGAGGATGTGAATTCCCCCCCATAAGAGACTTTACTCTGTTTCACAAAAATACAAGAATAAATAAAGATGGAAAGCTCCAAAGAGTTGTCTGCAATGTACGCAACTTCATAATTCTGTTATCCACGGTACGTTAATGTTTATATAATTAATAGTAGTCACGTGCTAGTATTACTGTTATACTGTACAGTACAATGATAACTGGTTGACTATAATACATTAATAACCATGTAAGGAATATTATTCTAAAAGATATGAAAAATACTTTGATATAAGTACCAAGATGGCAAGATGTTATAAGACACGTGTCAAATTTAATTAATCGGATTACTCTTGTGCAAGCTTTTATAAAAAGTACAGTAATGTGCAACCAGAAACAAGCAAAATTCAAGGTAGCTTTTTTCCTTCACTATTCCACTTAACCTAGGAGAGAGACTTTAATTTGCTCCTGGATATTTCTACGATGCTCATACAAGTTCTAGTTTTGGATTTATTTAATTTTTTTTTTTTAAGACAGACTTGGTAGTTGCTGCCAAGTTAGTTTTGGATCTTGTAGCGTCCTTAGGGATGATGTCTTTTACCATTTAGGATAATTTGTGTTGATATTGTAATGACTACGTATTGTGTACAATTCATTTAGGATAAGCTTTTTTAAGTTATTTTATTTTGAATATGTGGATTTTTTTCGTTAACCCGTTTCATTGATCAAAGTAATTTTTTTAATGCACTTTTTTTTTAATGAAAAGTTGATCAATGCACTGTTGATGAGCTCGCATTAAAAATATCAAACCATTTGGTCCTTGAGTTTTAGGCAACGTCTTAAAATGGTTGAAGAATACTTATTATTCATTTAGAAATATATTGTCCATTTTTTTAAGTTAATTTGACAAAGTGAAGAAAAAAATTGCTACAACTAAAACATTGTCAACAAACAAGCAATAATTAATTTGAGAATTACTCAGCGTCATCCATTCCAGCGCCATCCGCGTCATCCATCCCAGCGCCTTCTTCATTTTTCCGCACCCAACCCAGCGCACCTACCCTCCGATCCGATTTGAGTGAACCAGGCGCGCCCCTCCCTTCTCTCCTTCCTTCGCTCCTCCCTCACTCCGCTCCCAGGCAAGTCTCCCCCACCCTTCTCTCCCTTCCTTCGTGAGTTTTTCCTCCCACCCTCCGTTTCCTTCTTCTTTTCTCCATTCTCCTTTCTTTTCCTTCGTGCTTTTTTCTATCTGTCAAATTTGTTTTATTTATTTGTTATATACATTCATTTTATTTGATAGATATGTTCAATTTATTTGTTATATATGTTTTATATATGTTCAAATTGTTTGCACTATCTGTTCAATTTATTTGTTATATATGTTCAATTTATTTATGTTCACTTTTTTGTTATGATTTTCACGGTATTTGCTATATATATTCTATTTATTGTTATATATGTTCAATTTATTTGTTATATATGTTCAATTTATGTGTTATATATTCACTTTTGTTTATGTATATATGTTCAAAAAATCTTTTGGCTATTATATCCGTTCGATTAAATGTTGTATGTGTTCAATTTATTTGTTATATATGTTCAATTTATATGTGTTATATATTCACTTTTGTTTATGTATATATGTTCACAAAAATCTTTTGCCTGTTATATCCGTTCAATTAATTATTGTATGTGTTCAATTTATTTGTTATATATGTTCATTTTGTTTCTTTATTTGATCAATATTTTGTGTCTGTTCATTTTTTCTATTGTAAGTATTCGTTTTATTACTGTAAGTGTTCATCTTAAAATAACGAACATGATCAAGTGGTGAGATTTTTTTGTCAGACAACAAAGAAGAGAACCAACAGAGATAGAAGAGAGGAAGATGAGAGACGAGATTAGGGAAGGGAATGGAGAAAGAGAATAGCTATGGTGAACCATGGTGCACAGAGGGCTCCGTGAACCATGACCGTTTGATCGGTGGTTTTGCAATTTGACAAATCTAAATTAACCAATCCAATCTATATATTGAAATCTCATATGAAACCAAATTTTATAATTTTTGGAATTTTTTTGCTATTTTTTCAGAATTTTTTAAAGCTTGCCATTTTTGGACGATAATTTTGGATTGGTTAATTTAGATTTGTCAAATTACAAAACCACCGATCAAACGGTCATGGTTCACGGAGCCCTCTGTGCACCATGGTTCACAATAGCAATACTCATGGAGAAAAGGGAGAGAGAACTATAAAAATCTATTAGAGAGGGGAGAGGAGGGAGGAGAGGGGGGAGGAGAGGAGAGGAGTTGGGGAAAGGAAGCAGAGGGGAGCACGCGGAGAGCAGAAGGAAAGGCGCGGAAAGAGAGGGAGCGCGCACGCGCAGAGAAAGGAGTGCGAAAAAACCTGTTGGATGGCGCATATGGCTTTCCGCTGGATGACGGTTATCACTCCCGAAATTAATTTATCGCGAGAAGCACAACAAAATACTAAAATTTATTTAAAGGCAAATGTAACCGTTGGAAACACGTGTAATTGATTGATTGTACTAAAGTTTCATAATATGTGTCTATTTAATTACAAAATGTGACCTATGTTGCTAACCCTTCTGGCTTTTGGGGTTAAAAAGCAGACTCTTTCGCCTAAAAGACATTGTTAAATTTTCTGATGAAATGAACCATACAGATAAAGAAAATTTTCTGATTATGGTCAGTGCTGTATGTTGGTCTGTTTGGTTAGCTAGGAACAAAGTGATTTTTAAAGAAAAGAGCCTCATAACAACCAAAAGTATATGATTCGGTTATGTTCTTTGCTTAACTATTGGACAGAGGATAAAGTGATTTTTTGAACTTCAGTGGGGTCGCAGTTCATTGTCCCTTAATGTGGTGGCATTTGCACATTCCCCTAAGAACAAAATTTTCATGTGGTTGGTGTCAAACAATAAAGTACTGACTAAACATAATCTAAACAAAAGAGGTTGGTTTGGCAATACATGTTGTTGCTTTTGTGATCAAGAAGAAACTAGAGACCATTTATTTTTATCCTGTACTCTTACTAAAAAAATTTGGTTTTGGATGGGAGCTTGTAACGATATGTTCTTGCAATGGTTTACTTTCGAAGATGTTCTAAATGAAATTGTGCATTTTACCAAAATTGATAAAGAGGCCTTTCTCACGGTTGTCAGTGTTGTTTGTTGGATAATCTGGCTTACTCGAAATGATGTCATTTTTAATAATAAAAACACCATTACAACAAGAAATGTATTAATGCAAGTGTGCTCTTTGATCAACTATTGGACACGTGGCATGGATTCAAAAGTCAAGCAACTGGTGAGGAAATGGATGCCAGAGGACTGGAACGTGATACCACGGAATCGTATCCTCTGCTGACCTCTAAAAGGTCAGCAGGCTGCCGACCTGTCTTTTGAAGCGTTGGATTAGATCCAACGGCGCGCGTTTAGAGGACCAATAAATGGGGCTATTCTTTCCTGCCCGAGAGCTCCCTCTTCTCTCTTCTACGTTTCATCTTTTTTAAAAAAAAAATTGGACCATATCGCTCTGAAATTCATCCTTTTTCACTCGAATTCCTGCCAAAATCTCGTCATCCTCGTTCTTTCATCTCCCTCTTCTACTTTTCTACTGAGGCGTTGGATAGAGAATGTGATCTCAGTACTCACAACTTACAAGTAATGGAACAAAAAGATGAAGGTGATCTCTGGATGCGGGAAGAGAAAGATGAAAGTGATCTTTGAATGCGGAAACAGAAAGATGAAGAGCGGGTAATGGAAGAGGAGCAGTACCTTCCCCAGCTACATTCCCATTCGCTACCCGATCGTGGAACTCCAACTTTGCCTCCTGTGCAGTGATTAAAATTTTAATAGTACTTTTGTGTTGAAAAGTAGAATTGGGTAAAGTAGTTTATTATTAGAGATAAAGTTACATATATCATGAATATCTTAGAGATAGGCAGTCACAAACCATGGCTTGAGAAAGTAACCACTAAGAGTAACCACTAGTTGAGTATATGATTATAATTTAGATGAGAGAATAAATACACCAAAAAAAATAAACACGAGGGATCATTATTAATATGGACCAGAGACTCAGACAAATTATACTCATGTCAAATTATGCTCCATAGTTCCTTCTTTTTCTTCTCTTTTATTTTGCTTGGAATGAGTAGTACTAATTTTTATGATTTTTTTTTTTTGCAGCCATCTACATATTTCCCAAGATTAGACAAGTTTAAGAGGCAACATTTTGTAAATGAAAGAAATAGCATTGAACTATAGTTGGAAGTATTTGGCAGCATTTTGTAAATGAAAGCTACAATATGTGGCAGCATTTTTGTTAATGAAAGCTAGAATATATGGCAGCATTTTTATATCCTCTATTAGCAATTTATTTTTTTGGGTTTATATGCAAAAATTGTGCTCTAGTGGGTCGGATCTAAATGAGAAAGCATACTGGATGTGTATCGGTAAGCTCACTGGAAGAAGCTTACATTATGTGTTTTTGTTTTGTTTTACTTTAATATCCTGAGTGCATAGGTAATAGTTAGATACACGCATGTGCATCCTCTGTACCACCTACTGGTACAGAGAAATCGGTATTGATGAACACTGTTCAAGTAAACATGAAATTTGGTTCAAGAAAAGATTTCATCTTTTTCTTTGCAAGATATCATTTTAATTTAACTACAAAATGAAGGATGGCTTTGTATGATAAGTCGTGACAGGCTTTTGTACATGTGTATAGTCAATGCTTAAACCATATAAATGAAGAATGCGATTTCTAAAAAGACTATGGACTATAGTGTCAAGTACTGGCAACATATAAAATTTTCAAATTTGATTAATACTATCTTTCTTGTTCACTGTTAAGATTCAGTTCTTAGGTCAATTGCTTAATTAATGAATACTTCTCTCATAGTAATTCTTGTTGTGTTTAAGTTTAATTAGTGATGAAAGTTAGAATTTGGACATTGGCTTTAGAAGTCGTGTAAGTGACGTGGACTAAAGAACAATTTCATTGGGATGGTACCATATCTCTGTAAACATATAAAACATAAGCACAAAAATTGAAACGTAAATGCAAAATGAGATAGAACCAGTGAGTGATTATGTTGCATAAGGGTCATACAGAAATGAGTTAAATAACAAATTCTTTAATAATAAGTAATGTGCACTGAGCCCAAGCATGACCTTAAAGCTCAAACTATATTCGACCATACTCCTTCGTACCACTGACATACATCCTATACTTTGCTATTTCACCAAAATTAAGTAAACGCAAGACAAATTGGACCAATAGACGACACTCCTGTGATGCAAAAGGGGTTTTTATGGTATAATTGCATTCCTCCCAAGTGACATCAATACCACTACCGTGTATCACCGTACCATCACTTGGTATTACCACCAACCTAGATTGATGAAACCAAAAATGGCCCCACCACGGGATTCCTCTCACCGCCACGATGCTAAAGAGCTCCGATTTACTAGTTGCGATGGCCTGTATCGTTATGGGATCTATACCCGTCAATATACGAGCCCGTTAACGGAAGAAATGAACCCGTCTCTCTAGATCATCTTCCTTTGCGGGCAGCTCAGGGCAGGACTCGAGAGAGTGTTTTTCTCCTTTCTCTGTGCGCGTCGTTGGATCTAATCCAACGCTCCAAAAGACAGGTCAGCAGCCTGCTGACCTTTTAAAGGTCAGCAGAGGATGCGAGTCGGTGATACCACTACAAGAAGCACCTGCTGTGCAAAATATTTCTGGAGGAGACCCTGTGATGCAACAGTGGCTTGCCGTGTGTTGACAGGAAACATATACAAACTCTCATGGGGCAGCATGAAGCGTTTAAAATCTTTACTATGTTTATAAATCATTCACTTAGGTTTTGACACGTGTTTGATGTAATAAATTGGAGTTGTTGGTTGTTTTTTGATCACTTACTTGATTTAGTGTTGAGTATATGTTTGCCTGGAGTTAGGAAGATAATTTTAGTCAGGGGTATAGAATTGATAGTCTATGTCTGTGTTTTTCTTTCTTTTTTCTGTATCTTCTTTGTTTAATTTTTAAAATGAAACTGAGTGGCGCTCCCACCTTTTTTTTCCAAAAAAAAAAGAGCTATGCAGAAATGGATGCCAAGCAATTGGGAGTTAATTCCGTGGCAGCCTTGCAGGAGACCTGGGCCAATACAACTCACCAATAATAACTAGGAAGGCGCAGTGTACCAGCAATGGTTGGTTGCAATTTTATGACAGCGCAAAGGTCATGAGATGATGAAGAATGATGCACTGGCATTTTGATTTTTTGGAGTGTCTATTTGAATTTTAGAATGTTTCCTTTTCTTTCAAAAAAGTGTTATGTGTTTGATCTGTTAAATGCTACTGTATGTCGAACAACTTGAAAATTACAGTTACAAGCCTTGATTAAACATTTGATATACAGAATTACTAAAATTGCAGTAAAAATAACAAACAATTAATCTATGAGACCCACTTGTCGGTTTTTCCTCTATTAATATTAAAATTATTTAATTAAGTTAATTTCCATAAATTCGAACTCATGAAAAATCGTGCCGATATTTCATATTCGGACAATAATATTGATCTGAATCTACACCAGCCGAACGGAACAAACAAAGTACCAAACAATAAAGATGGAGTAAAAGAAAATAATAAATGAAAAAGTAGATGTCTCATAAATGCAGATAGCGCTTTCAAATTTCAATGCAACGTTCTCTCCTCTCTGGGCCTCTGTTGCATCACGAGGAAGAGTAAAGAAACAGACTATTTATTGTTGAGCGGATCCCAAACCCTTCGTCAATACATTTTAATCTCATTTGGAGTCCGCCTCGTCACCTTATCTCTCACAACCCGACTAGTCGAGATGGACTCTCACTCTCTCAAGTCTCAAGTCTCAACCCGCCTAGTCTCATCACCTCCTCTCATCCTCTCTCAACCCGTCTAGGGTTCGCCTCTCTCCACTGCCGAAAACCGAAAACCCTAGCTAGCCGATCTCTGCCTCCATCGACGCCTACCGCCTCCCTCTCTCTTCCTCTCTCCTACTTGACAGCCACTATCTCCTCCCACACTCGAAAACCGCCAGTTCCCTTTTCCCGATCTCCACCGTTCTTGACAGCCGAAGCACCTCCCTGGTCTCCGGGCCCCACTCTCAGATCAAGAGAAGTACGAATTTTCATATGACCTTCTCTTTCTCTTTACTTGCTTTGTTTTTTATTTTTTTACTTCAGATACTTGAACTTCTCTGCCCCAAAAATTTATTTGTATATTCGATCTCTCTTTTTTCTTTTCTTTCATTTGATTTCCCTTTAGGTTTGTTCTGAACTTCTGATTATATTAGGTTGCATTTGTCTCTGTGCCTGTCAGTCTGGAGAGTTCCAATTTGTTAATTTTTGGAGTATATTATATTGGTGTCTGTATGCATATGATTAGATCCAATTTAGAAACTGATTACTATGCATCGTCGATTTACTTGTCTTGACGTGGTATAAGGGATCTTCATTTTTCAATATAGATCTTTTTATTTTATTTCTCCTACTTTAGTTTCTGTATTAGATGATCTGCTTTTTGTGTGGTGCATTAAGTTTGTATTGTGAATTTCATTTCCAGATGCCGCTTTTCCACTAATTTTGGTTACTCTTAATTTGATACAGGTTAAAAAAAAGAGATACAGAACAAGAAGGGAAGATACAGCCGAGAGAAGCAGTCGATTCAGGAGAGAGCTAGGGTGTAAACCAGGTCTCTGTTCTGCGCTTGTCTTCAGGTAACTGTTGCTCTTATCTGTTGTCTCCATTTGTGTGCAAACTTAGAGATATGAACAGAATAGACTAGTGAGATACTGAGAGAAGAGATCTTCTATGTGGCAGTGCGTATTGTTGCGTGGGTTAAGGAGGGTTGTACAAAAAACTAGAGAGAGAATAAAATCGAAAAACATATATAAGTTGAAGAATCAAAATATTGTTTGTCTTTTTGAAAAAATGGTGGTTTAAAACTTATCTATTGGCCAATCCAAAACCCAGATAAATTGTTTCAAGCTTATTTCGTAGCAACTTTAATTGAACAATGATAAATGGTTGTTTTGTTAATTTCCAACAAATTGGAAACCGTGTCAAATTTATTACTGATCTTTTTACTTAAATTTACAAAGGTGTTTCCACGTTCCAGAATATGTTTAATTCTCACTGTAATTTACAAATATTGGTATATCCAAAATGCGTAGAGAATCTAAGTTTCACGTTTTGCCTTTTTTTTAGAGTTTTAATTGCGGTCGTTATTACTCATTAGTGTCTTATTTTTCTCTTATGATGATTAAAATTCTTCCTCAATTGTGCTAATGCTACCAACAAGGCCCATCCAATATGTGAGCGGACTTTGATACGTGAAAATTTTATTTGACACAGATATCACGTACATTTTCAATATTTCATGCAATATTTTTCCTCTCATCCACGGTTATCTTGCCTCGACTGCGGCCACGGCTTTCGTCCTCTCCGCACAGTCTTTTCCCATCTGCTTCATAGAGAAGATAGTTTGTTTAATTTGTGATTATTTGAACTAGAATTTTGAGGCTTAATGTGTGCCCAGACACAAATTTAGCCTGGACGCAACTGCCTGAACGTTGCTGCCGCCCACCCAGTGTTGTTTATGAAAGTAAATAAATAAATAATAATAATTCTAGTTCTTTCCAAATAGCAAAATTTAATCACGCTTTCCATATTTTATCCACCTATCCTCATCTTTGTCTCTACTTATTATCAATGATAAAAAGGTACGTGCCAGTAAAATCTCAATGTACAATAAATAATCAATGACAAAGAGCTATATACCAATAAAGGTACAAAGCCCCATTATATTACGAAACAGTAATTAAAAACTTCAGTCTTTGTATTTAGTTTCTTTTCCTTTTTTCTTATCGGCATGGAATCTTAATTAAGTTTTTAGCAATATGATATGATAATTTTTAATACTATTGCTAACATGCTTCAAATTTTTTTAATAAAATGAAGACAATCAAATCTCACATCTGTAATTATTTAGAGTAAGAACTAACTTTTTTCTTTGTGAAATATCAGAACTTATCTAAAATACTAATAAAAAACGTAGGCAATTATAATTTACAAAGTATTTGAAAAGATATGAATTGGAACTTCATTTCCCTTTTTGTAAACGTCAGTGGATGAAAGTCTAGCTAGGCAAATAAAATTAGAGGGGTTATTCCTGAATTAAAAAGATTAGAGGGATTTATATCAATTATTTCAAATAAAATTATTCCAAATAAAATTATCTTAAGGAAAACAAAGCAAACACAAAGCAAAAGAAAATAAAATAAGTGGAGGGACTTGGCTGTTACATGTTAATTCCAAAGCAATTTTCAGCTGGAGATTTTCTCGTGAAACCCTATTTCTATTTTTTCTATTGTGGCGGCGTCCATACTAGCTTCCCAGTTCTCGACTCTAAAATTTCGTCACCAGGTCGTCTCAATCCTCTTTTCTTCCCGATCACTTGTAAAATTTCTGTCCCCAGATCATCTCATTCTTCTTTTGTCTTGTTGCTTTTGTTATGACCGTTTCTGGTTTGGGCTTTAAAAGTTTCGATGATGAGTTTGTCGTGGTAATAATAATTTGTTCTAATATAGTATTTAATATTTAATTTTGATAGCAACATGCGAATTTAAATTTAATTGTGTTTTTATTTTTGAAAATTGATAGAATTATTAAATCATGCATGCCGCGACGTGAATTATTCGCTAGTCATACGTTCTACTTTTACTAACCTTACTATCGTGAGAATAAAAAAACTTCTTATGGGTTCGTCCCAAAATGTTGTTGTGAAATGGGTCAATGTTTGTTTGATAATAATAAACTCGTTCCTCCTTCGTCTTAATTGGTTAAATATTGTGTTATGTCGGGACTTGATGATGTGGATTTAATTATGAATATAGACGCCTTAATATCTTCTACGAATGTTGGGATGTGAATCTTATTTAGAACCATAAATATGAAGTTTATTTGAGCGTTATTATATTTTGAGCCAAAAGGTAAGTTTCGAACTAGTAATAAGGCTGAAATATGCATCTTTTTGGTTGGTTTAGAAATGATTAAAACATACCATAGAAGTGAGATACAAAATGGATATGATATTAAAAAAATCCTAATTTACATGGATTGAATGTGTAGCGTTGAAGAATTTTATTTTTATTGCTTTGAGCAACACAACTTAACTCTGGACCTAATTAATAAGTGTCGGATTGTAGTTGGTCTACCTTATTTTTACCTAAATCGTTCAAACATATATTAATTGTTGGTAAGATTGGTGATTACGAGTGGATGTTGGACTTGGTAGTTGTCAAATACATACCACGAGAGTGTAAAAAAAAAGTCACAAGTAAATTTGTTGGCTTATTATACTCTCGTGAGCAAGTCCAATATTGACTCATAATTACTAATTTACCAACAATTAATAATTGTTTGAACAATTTAGATAAAAATAAGGGGAGATCGATTACACTCCGACACTTGTTGATTAGGTCTAGAGGTAAGTCGTGTTGCTTAATAAAATAAAATATTTCAATGTTACGCATTCAATCAATTAAAGAAACGACAGCAGAGTGACGCTAAAAATAGATACATCCACAATAATAGTCGGGTGTCTATGTGTGTGAGAGATTATAAAATTGAAGATTAAAATTAAAAATATAGTGGGCTGTTGGGGAAAAAATAATGTTTATTCTAATTTATCGGCCAACCAAAGCTGAAATTAAATAGAAAATAGTTCATAATTTTACAATGGACTTTTCTGTTAATTTTCTAGTAAAATAATGTATCTATAAATTAGATCATACAAGTTTATTGATTTTTCACCGAATTAATTCATGAATACTTTTTTTTATTTTAATGAATATGTTGACACCATAACAGGACACGATTGTTTTTTTTTTTTGAATAATTAGTTTTGTATTATGCCTTTATGCTTAAAGCTTGCAAGTTGTGAAGGAATACCTCTAATAACTTCTATTTTATGCTTTTGTGTTAACGTAACATTCAACTTGAGTGCAAAATCAAATCTAGATGGTACTTATGCTATGCTGATTATTATTATTCTGATTTTTTTTTCTTAATTCTAAGGTGCTAGACTGCTAGAGCATCAATAATTGTATGGAGTTAAATAGTCCTGGACATGGAGGACACCATCAATATACGAGCCATAAGAGGAATTGGAAATTGTCAACTGTAACAACAAAGATGCACTTCTTCTCATCATACCACAGCCAATGTGTCTGACCCCTCCTTCCTCAAGGTACTTTACTCCCTGTCCCACACATGGTTACTACTTTTATTTTGAGCGACCAATTTTGATGAAATCATGAAATTGTCAAATTTGTCAAAGTTCAATTTATTCAAGGATCATGTACTAATGGACTATGACTTAGTATAGTGAGGAACTGTTATTAGATTCTCATTATTATTATTGTTTACAGTATTATTTATAATATGTACATGACCTGCATTCGTGAGATCCTGCACTCATGAATTGGCATACCAGTGCTAATATGTTACTTGTGTTATTGGTTTCTTTTTTGAGGTATTTTCTTTTCTATTTTAGCAATAACAATTGCTACTTGAATTCTTGGCAGGGTACGAAACTATGCAAAAAAATACTCTACGAGTTCATTGCATAGAAAGGACCAATGGATTTGCCTTCGTACCAAATTGGAGTTCCTGAGCATGGGCCCGACAATATGTTTGTCTCTAGAGTCGTATTCAGGAACAACACATTTGTTGGCCCCACTTCCAGCCGTAAGAATGATGCTGAGCATAAACTCCTTTATCCAACTATCCAATTTAATCATAATTTAATTTAATGATTTTGATGTTATAATATATATGCTCTTGGTTTCGAGAATTTTTTGTAAAAGAAAAATAGAACAATAAAGAAAGAAGAAGAAGAATTAATGAAAAAAATATAGAAAATGCACGGACGAAGTGATTAGGAGTAAATAATGAACGACGAGTATCGTATGAAAAAACAAGTGGATTTAATCAATTAATTAGCACTTGACTCCGAACCAACAACTGAAATTCAATTGTTTAACAAAGATGCAATTTCGAGGACGTCTACCAAATATTCCAAATATACCAATTTCGATTTACCAATACTAGCAAAAGATGTCCTCAATAAACAGGCAAATAAAAAAAATTAAATTTTGATAATATTTTTGTTTCATATAAAATTTTACATGTTAGACAATAAAGATATGGTAAAATAAAAAATTTAGTTTTTTTTTTTAAATAAATAGCTAATTTGGTAATAACTTAATTTTTTCTATAAAAAGTCTGAGTTTAATCTAAACCATTGATTAAATTAAATTACACAAATCAATGGTCCGTAATTAATATAAGAATTGTTTAACACCTTTTTATATGATATGTTTACTCCTTTTATATGAATTGTTTACACCTTTCGTATGCCTGCATTTATAAGCAGTAGAGATAAGTCTGCGTGAAAAAAAACATGAGAGGAATTATTCCTCATATACAAATGTTCATTTAACAAATTAAAATTAAATGGAATGGTAACTCTAATAAATTGTGTTTATCTCTTACTTATCTGTGGATATATATATAGTCCTATATATATATCTATATATAGTCATATATATATATATATATATAGAGAAAACATATGGTGCATACTAATGTACGTGCGTACTAATTCAAATTTTTTGATCTACTTTAAAATGATTAATCCGAACTGTCCAATATGATTTCGCTATTATAAATTAATTATTCGTTTCTAAATGATGAAACGAATAATAAGTATTCTTCAACCATTTTAAGACGTTGCCTAAAACTCAAGGACCAAATGGTTTGATATTTTTAATGCGAGCTCATCAACAGTGCATTGATCAACTTTTCATTAAAAAAAAAAGTGCATTAAAAAATTTACTTTGATCAATGAAACGGGTTAACGAAAAATCCACATATTCAAAATAAAATAACTTTAAAAAAGCTTATCCTAAATGAATTGTACACAGTACGTAGTCATTACAATTTACAAACATAAATTATCCTAAATGGTAAAAGACATCATCCCTAAGGACGCTACAATATCCGAAACTAAACTTGGCACCAACAGCAACTACCAAGTCTGTCTTAAAAAAAAATAAAAAATAAAAAATCCAAAACTAGAACTCGTATGAGCATCGTAGAAATATCCAGGAGCAAATTAAGGTGTCTTTCCTAGGTTAAGTGGAATAGTGAAGGAAAAAAAGCTACCTTGAATTTTGCTTGTTTCTTATTGCACATTACTGCACTTTTTATAAAAGCTTGGACAAGATTTATCCGATTAATTAAATTTGACACGTCTAAAAACATCTCGCCATCTTGGTACGTATATCAAAGTATTTTTCATATCTTTTAGAATAACATTCCTTACATGATTATTAATATATTATAGTCAACCAGTTATCATTGTAACTGTACAGTAATACTAGCATGTGACTACTATTAATAAAACATTAACGTACCGTGGATAACAGAATTATGAAGTTGAGTACATTGCAGACAACTCTTTGGACCTCTCCATCTTTACTTATTCTTGTATTTTTGTGAAACAGAGCTCTGAGCTCTCCTATGCTCCTAGTCTCTTGTGGGGGTTCCTTTTCAGTTCTAGGTGTTTTAATTTGATTCGTGAGCTCAGACTGCGACTCGCTACAGTACTCCTACGACCCCTTCCTTTCTCAGTTTTTGCTTCTCTCTTTCTCATAGGCTCAGCTTTGCAAAGGCTGCTATCGGATTTGATGGAAGAGGGAGAGAAACAATGCATTAAAGATGGTATCACATGAAGAGAGAGAGAATGATGGAACCGTATCTTTTGTATTACACGAAGAGAGAGATACTAAAGAGGAGACGTGAACGTGGTGCATCTATTGTATCTCTGTTCCAGCCTTTTTTTTCCTACCCTAACAATGTAAAGAGTGTTTTATTGGAGTACTAATTAAAGAGGAGGCTAAAATAATTAATTCATTAAATGAATTGATGGGGCCATAATTATCACACAAACAATTGAAAGATTTTAATAACTAGGGGCACCCATTCTGGCTCCGACAGAACAAACTGCTCTGGAAAAATTTGGGATTGCTTTGCTTCTTTTTTCGTCTATGTTGATGAAAGTTCAACTAAGTAATTAGGTTTTAAAGAATTGGGAATGAATTTAAAAAATCATTACTCCTGTGTCAAATAGTCAAATGCCGCACTCATTACCAACATTTCACAGGTAATTGTATCCTGCCCCTGGGTTGTTGGCCAAGTGCCTTTGGGCATTTTATTTGCAGAGTCTGGTTAGGTAGCCATGGTTGAGACTTGAGAATATAAGTCTGCATTGCAATTCTCATTTTCAGGTTATCTACCAACACAGAGGACAAATAAAACTACACGTGTTTTAACTCTCGTGATGGATATTATAATATCTATACTCAGAAAAAATTGGATCAAAACTGATGAAATATCTACCTCATATCTTTTCATACTTTGTAAAATAAGTAAAGAGTCACATTTTATCTGCAGCGGGATATTAATTTCCGTTTCTCACGCAAAGAAATGTGTATAGGTATCAAATACTATCCAGCTTCATTAGATGCAGTCTTTTTCGTCTTTTTTGAGCTTGATATTTCACGACGAAAAAGCAACGATTGAGAAAAATATTAGCAAATCAACTTATAGTAGTCTTTTTTTTTTTTAGTCTGATTGATTAAAGATTAAATTTGGATCACAATTAATTTATTTATTACTATCCTCAGATAGAAGGATCTCTAATATTACAGGATAGCTTTAGCACTTATAAATTTGTTTTTAAAAAATATTGTATTGACTATACCAGTCAGTACCGACTGGATTTAGTAGTATGATTCGAAACCAAAATCGATGGCCCTTTTTACCAAACGCGCATAGTAGAGCCAAGCTGGTATTTTCACAATTTTGGTATAACAAAAAAATTTAAGAACGTCAACTTTTATTTGCTTTTCCACCCACTCCAAACCTTTGTTACCAGCTTCATTTTGTGATTTGATTATGTAAGGCAGCCAATAAACACAACAATTTAATTAAGGATTTCAATCCATTATGTTACTTATTTGAAAGGGACATCTGGTCCTATGTTAACCTTTCAAGACTCGCTTAAAAAGGTAACAAACTTTCCTATAGACTCAACTTCATTTATTTCTCATATCACTTTACTATTCATGTGGCAACTGGCAAGCCCATTGTTGTCACTATAAACTAATCCAATCAATCACCCCTCTCTCCTTTTCTTCATATTACTTGTTGTTCAATAACTTGCGCATCAACTTACAAGGAAAAAAAGAAAAGAAAATGCGCAATCATCACCCAGATCATCTGACTAGTTTCGATGTTTTTAATTAGCGGTATGTGTTCTATAACAATCACACATGTGGAGACAAGGGATATTAGGCTATCAGTCAAAGAATTTCCTTTTAGGTACTCTTTTTTTTTGGGTTAATTTGTGTAGTGCTTGGTGGCATGTGTTCTATATTTAGAAAATTAATTTTTAAGGATTCACATTCAATTTTATATGCTTAAATGAAAATTATAAAGGTTATGCATTTATATTTTTAAATTACAGTTCCATTGTATTTTATTTTAATTAGGAAAATGAGGGAGGTTGGTCTGATCAAAAGATATGGTTGCAACGATATAAAGCAGCCTTTACAAGCATCATTTATATCGTGTTTTTCTTCTATTAAATGGTCTGCATCCTTGAAGCATCTGTCACAATCATCGATGTTTGCACTTAGGTTTTAGGTACCGATTGTATTTACTTTCAATCCTTTTATTTTTTCGCGCTTGCTTAAAAATTCAATAACAATGTTTTGTTGGGGAATTTTCTAGCCACAACCTACATAGGGTACATATGCGTATGCATGATTTATTGATTTACAAATACTGATCTTGTCAAGGAAGAAGAAAATAAAGTTGAAATTTAAAGAGGTATTCAGATGGTCGTCATTCGTCAACACTGAATTTGCAGAGCAAGAAATGTAGTCAGCTGGCACCACAAGTGTACAACATTTAAAAATTTGTGTCGAATAATTCAATGATCGCCAGATTGCATAGACATATCAGGCATAATGGACGGCTAAATCGAATGTCTATGAAGCTAACCATTCAAATAAAGAACTTTGGATGCCAATCAAGTCAACACGAATAGTACTAGCAAAGGCTTGCAGATACAATACATCAATAAAAGATATTTCACATAAAAGATCTGTCGTAAATGTTCTATTTTGAACAATAGAAACACCCCGAGATGGGAGGCCTGCTACATACTAAATCCTAAATCAAGAGTTGTACATGAGTTCAAGCAAACTAGAAACAAAAAGAGCAATACGGTGTTTAAAAAACACAACTGGTGCCACGTCAACAAAAGAAACAAGTAAAATGTCTATTCTTCTATTTCGCTCTCTTCTTCCTCTATTACATAAAAGCGTTTTTTCTTCCAGCTCCGTTCATCCAACATAAAATATTCCAGGTCAGATTGCTCATCTTCCAAGCAATAAGAGGGAAGACTTTTTTCTATAAACAGCTAAACAGCTCTTGGAATTTCAGTAAATTCGCACAAATCGCTTCACTCAACGATGTGGCAAACTCTGGGTGGAGCTCTGTGCTCTGTTCAATAATTGTTGCTTCAACCTGAAATTATGTATATTTGGATATCATGCAAGTACCAGAGACAAAAGTATCATCCAAACTGTAAATAATGCAAGTACCAGAGAGACTTTCTTGATTTGGGAAGCATCCACTTCAAAGAGCAAATTTAATATTGGGTGAAAGGAAATTATCTTTGATTGGGCATTAACAAATCAGGACTTGTTAACTTTAGGACAAGAGGCATCTATCAATGTCTCAGTATTAAGGACCTGTCCCTACAAAACAAGTGCTTTCTGAGTTTCTGATACTTACACTTACTATGGCTAATTAGGTGGTGCTGCATTACAATAGATTGCATTTGCACCAGAACAGGTATATTATGTATCTGTACCAGGAGTACCTATACAAATCAGCCAAAAGTGATACTCTAGGTTAGCATTAGCAATAATCAAAGAATCGATATGTTTAATCCTGCATTAATGGCAAATGATATTGCAGTTCCGTAATTCCTACAAAGAGAAATTGCTTCTAAGTTCAGAATCAGAAGGATATGTGCCAGTTAACCAGGCCGAATGAGCAAGCGTCCATGCAAGTGTAAATGTGTAATCAATTAGAGAAGTCGATATGCATTTGGAAATTATTATTTGTTTTCTTTTTCTTATCGTATTACTTAAAGTGGAAAAGTATCCAACACTATCTACATTTCAAAATCTCAATGACAAACCTTTCTTTCCTTTAGCGTAATGGTGTCTTTTGTGTCTGCGTAAGGATATCTTTTGCATAGGTCAGCCCAGTCCAACATTTATAGCAATGTTCCTGTTAGTTTATGCGTACAGAAATAAACCCTTTAACCAATTGTATTATGAACATATAGGTAAGTATTGTCAAGGTACCTTACTCCCTGTCCCACACATGGTTACTACTTTTATTTTGAGCGACCAATTTTGATGAAATCATGAAATTGTCAAATTTGTCAAAGTTCAATTTATTCAAGGATCATGTACCAATGGACTATGACTTAGTATAGTGAGGAACTGTTATTAGATTCTCATTATTATTATTGTTTACAGTATTATTTATAATATGCACATGACCTGCATTCGTGAGATCCTGCACTCATGAATTGGCATACCAGTGCTATATGTTACTTGTGTTATTGGTTTCTTTTTTGAGGTATTTTCTTTTCTATTTTAGCAATAACAATTGCTACTTGAATTCTTGGCAGGGTACGAAACTATGCAAAAAAATACTCTACGAGTTCAGTGCATAGAAAGGACCAATGGATTTGCCTTCGTACCAAACTGGAGTTCCTGAGCATGGGCTCGACAATATGTTTGTCTCTAGAGTCGTATTCAGGAACAACACATTTGTTGGCCCCACTTCCAGCCGTAAGAATGATGCTGAGCATAAACTCCTTTATCCAACTATCCAATTTAATCATAATTTAATTTAATGATTTTGATGTTATAATATATATGCTCTTGGTTTCGAGAATTTTTTGTAAAAGAAAAATAGAACAATAAAGAAAGAAGAAGAAGAATTAATGAAAAAAATATAGAAAATGCACGGACGAAGTGATTAGGAGTAAATAATGAACGACGAGTATCGTATGAAAAAACAAGTGGATTTAATCAATTAATTAGCACTTGACTCCGAACCAACAACTGAAATTCAATTGCTTAACAAAGATGCAATTTCGAGGACGTCAACCAAATATTCCAAATATACCAATTTCGATTTACCAATACTAGCAAAAGATGTCCTCAATATACAGGCAAATAAAAAAAATTAAATTTTGATAATATTTTTGTTTCATATAAAATTTTACATGTTAGACAATAAAGATACGGTAAAATAAAAAATTTAGTTTTTTTTTAAATAAATAGCTAATTTGGTAATAACTTAATTTTTTTTATAAAAAGTCTGAGCTTAATCTAAACCATTGATCAAATTAAATTACACAAATTAATGGTCCGTAATTAATATAAGAATTGTTTAACACCTTTTTATATGACATGTTTACTCCTTTTGTATGAATTGTTTACACCTTTCGTATGCCTGCATTTATAAGCAGTAGAGATAAGTCTGCGTGAAAAAAACATGAGAGGAATTATTCCTCATATACAAATGTTCATTTAACAAATTAAAATTAAATGGAATGGTAACTCTAATAAATTGTGTTTATCTCTTACTTATCTGTGGATATATATATATAGTCCTATATATATATCTATATATAGTCATATATATATATATATATATAGAGAAAACATATGGTGCATACTAATGTACGTGCATACTAATTCAAATTTTTTGATCTACTTTAAAATGATCAATCCGAACTGTCCAATATGATTTCGCTATTATAATATCCTTGCTGACCAAATTTTATATTTTTTTTGAATTTTTTTAGTATATTTTTGGAATTTTTGAAAATCACTAATCTCATTTTTTTTTGAACCGTTAAAAAATAGCAGTTTTTAAAAATCCGAAAAAAAAATACTTACAAATTTTGAAAAAATATAAAATTTAGTCGGCAAGGATATTTCAATAAGGAGATCATATTAGATGGTTTGGATCGGCCATTTTGAAGCAGATCGTAGAATTCGGATCAGTATGCAACGAAGTTCCGATACATTAGTATGCACCATATGTTTTCTCTATATATATATATCAACTAGCAAATTGTAACTTTGTGGTTTGAGATAGAGAGAATAAATTGATTTCAGGGTACTGTTTTAATTATTAATATTGATCGATAGTATATATCGAAAAAAATATTGTCGTTTAATAAAAACATAATAATTGGAAATTAGCCAGTGTCTTGGAACATATATATAACATATAAGCTAATAAGTGGATTTTACACTTGAAATGTTGATACGAAAATTATATATATGTATCAGTGGGTTCGTTACTAAGAAAAATGAAGCGATACAATTGTTTCAAAGCAAAGAAATTAAGTTATATATATGATTTGTATTTGTATAAAATGTAATTGAATAGAAAAGTATTATAGTATAAAAAAACCGATATGATCCAAAAGTACACGCACTTATTTTGTTTCGCACTCCCGAAATGAACTTGGTTCGGGTTCGCTTTTCAACAGGTCATCATTAGATCGCTCTTGAGAACCAAAAAACGCAATGCACAAGATTTGAAGGGTCGAAATGATTATATTCTTCGCGTTGTAGCCTGGCCTGTAGAATATGGACGATACGTTAATTAATTTGAATCGCGATTATGGTGTCGCGCGACACACGGTTTAGCGCACTCTTAAGCCGTTCGATTTTGATCGGGCGTTTTTTTTGGCGGGCCTATCAATCTGGTTACCTGCACGAGGCTTCCATATCCATCAGATTCAGATCAGACGGCCCAAAAGCACGCTACACACGACATCGCACAACACTTGATCTCATTTCTAATTAATAACATTACGGAGACACTTTGTTAAATGCTTTTATTTCCCAAAGAAAATTAATAATTGTGTAGGAAAATAAACTAGACCCATTTATATCTGCACTAAATGTGATTTTAAATCCGACTATTTTATGGAGTAGATCAAGTATAAAATATGATGTTGAGTTTTCAAGATCAAACTACCTAAGTTTAATTGGAAATAAAATCTCATCAAAACTGAAGCCATTATGGCTTATTAATGGCTGACAAAACCTCCCACCTACCCTGTCCTCCTCCTCAGACTACAGCGCTGGAGCTCGAGTTCATTATTCCCTGATCGGATTCTTCTTCTCTCTCACGTTGCTCTGGCTCCGCCTAATGACAACCTTAGAAACACATCGCCCTTGAAAAGATTCGTCTACACCGCTCTTTCACTTGGACCAGCCGTACTGAGTCCAGCTGATCTGTAGAGGGGTATTTTGGTCCTTTGAGGAGTGCCCTGAGCAATTTCCGAAGGAGAGCAATGGAGGAGGCGTTACTTTCCAACAAGGTCTCTACCTACGCTCTGACACATAGGTTTGGCGAACCTAACTACAGTTTAAACAACGAATGATACACCTCTTCTCATCATACCACAGGCAATGTGCTTGACCCATCCTTCCTCAAGGTACCTTACTCCCTGTCGCACACATGGTTACTACTTTTATTTTGAGCGACCAATATTGATGAAATCATGAAATTGTCAAATTTGTCAAGAGTTCAATTTATTCAAGGATCATGTACCAATGGACTATAGTGAGGAACTGTTATTAGATTCGCATTATTATTATTGTTTACAGTATTATTTATAATATGTACATGACCTGCATTCGTGAGATCCAGCACTCATGAATTGGCATACCAATGCTATATGTTACTTGTGTTGTTGGTTTTTTTTAGGTATTTTCTTTCCTATTTTAGCAATAACAATTGCTACTTGAATTCTTGGCAGGATACAAAACTATGCAAAAAAAATACTCGACGAGTTCAGTGCAAAGAAAGGACCAATGGATTTTCTTTCGTACCAAACTGGAGTTCCTGAGCATGGGTCCGGCCAGTGGCGAAGTTAGGATTTAGTGTCAGCAGGGTCCGTAAATTTTTTTTGTTAAAAACATACGTATGATGTACGTCTAATAGATATACTATAATAATAATTTTTAAATAAACAACTCTAAAATAATAATATAAAAATTCATAAAATTTCAAATTTATATTATAATAATAAAAAATATATAATAATATATTCAATATACAAAATAACAATTCAAAAGTAAAGAAAAAAAAAATACAACAACTTCATATGAATTTTTATTTTATTCATAATTTTTCATAATAGATTCATTATAAGTTTCATTAAACACTATTTTTTTCAATATTATGGATATATAAAGATGGGAAGCATAGGGAGGAATTCAGACACTATTCAAACCACAATATTTCATATTTTTTTGTGGGGCTAAAATTTTTTTTTAACAGAAACAATGTTTAGGATTTTTAGTGATAGTTTTTATATAATATTCAAATAGTATTTTTTTTTATCTTATGCTTTTGTTTACAATGTCCTAAACTTCACAAAACATTATATATATTGACGAATCACACAATGCTACAAATAATCATTCATCCAAACATATTCCATTATATTCTAAGTTTTGTCTTAAAATTAAAGAATCATTACATAGGAAAGAAGAAGACGATTCGTCAGGAACAAATGCTACCGGGGTCCTTATGTGATTTTTTAGGTATCGTTTTGCAATTCAAATCAAACACGATAAGTTCATTTGGGTCCTTCTAAAATTTGAGATGGGTCCCTAATTTCTTATATATTTTTTTTAATTTACAAACAAGTGTAATGTTAAGAAATTTTTTTTCAGGTGGGTCCCTAGACCCACCAAACAACACATAGCTTCGCCACTGGGTCCGGCAATATGTTTGTCTCTAGAGTCGTATTCAGGAACAACACATTTGTTGGCCCCACTTCTAGCCGTAAGAATGATGCTGAGCATAAACTCCTTTATCCAACGATCCAATTTAATCATAATTTAATTTAATGATTTTGATGTTATAATATATATGCTCTTGGTTTCGAGAATTTGGATTTCTATTATATAATGTTATTGTCATAAGTCACATAATTTTGGACGACTTGCATAGTTCTGTTAAATTTATAACATAATCTTTATTTTAATCATATACGTTGGTTTCATTGATTTATAATTTCTTAATTATATCATTTTCGTAAAATCTGAATAGCTCTATCTTATGACGTGTTCTTAGAAATCATATTACATATTAATGTCATAAATTTTGTTACTTCTTTAATTTGATTTAATTTGTCTTTAGTGAATATTTTTATTAATTTGTTTAATCTAATATTATTTAAGGATTTAATTTAATTGACTGAACTGAAATTTAGTTTGGCATTTTTCAATATGTCACATGATTGACTTTGAATCAATAATCATTTGAAATGTGTACTTAAGCACAAAATAAGCTTCATTTGCATTTTATATTCATATTTTTTTATGTGTAATGCAATATCTTGAATAAGTAAGATTTGAATTATATTCTAAATCATTTAAAAAACCTAAATATAGATTATTGAGAACAAAAGACTTTGAATGAATCCCTAATCGCTTCAAATGCTCAAATGATGCGCATAATAAATTTGATGTCCACTTATTTGCGTATTTTATAGAGCAACAATGCGCACAACTTCTTTCCCGTGTTTCAAGTTTTTTTCCAATAGCATCCCTTGTTTTTTTTTCCCAATAGCATCCCTTGATTATTATATACAGAAATTTTGATAACTCTTTTTGTTCGAGTGTTGAACTAATTTACAAATTAATGAAATCCGTATTTTATTTTTCATTTTAACCAATGTTTTCTTATAAAAAAAAATTTGATTACAGAGTTTTCGCATCCATGAAGATTTTAAGATTTTATATTAATTTAAACAATAGCTACCTACTTACCTATATGTTCATAATACAATTGGTTAAAGGGTTTATTTCTGTACGCATAAACTAACAGGAACATTGCTATAAATGTTGGACTGGGCTGACCTATGCAAAAGATATCCTTACGCAGACACAAAAGACACCATTACGCTAAAGGAAAGAAAGGTTTGTCATTGAGATTTTGAAATGTAGATAGTGTTGGATACTTTTCCACTTTAAGTAATACGATAAGAAAAAGAAAACAAATAATAATTTCCAAATGCATATCGACTTCTCTAATTGATTACACATTTACACTTGCATGGATGCTTGCTCATTCGGCCTGGTTAACTGGCACATATCCTTGTGATTCTGAACTTAGAAGCAATTTCTCTTTGTAGGAATTACGGAACTGCAATATCATTTGCCATTAATGCAGGATTAAACATATCGATTCTTTGATTATTGCTAATGCTAACCTAGAGTATCACTTTTGGCTGATTTGTACAGGTACTCCTGGTATAGATACATAATATACCTGTTCTGGTGCAAATGCAATCTATTGTAATGCAGCACCACCTAATTAGCCATAGTAAGTGTAAGTATCAGAAACTCAGAAAGCACTTGTTTTGTAGGGACAGGTCCTTAATACTGAGACATTGATAGATGCCTCTTGTCCTAAAGTTAACAAGTCCTGATTTGTTAATGCCCAATCAAAGATAATTTCTTTTCACCCAATATTAAATTTGCTCTTTGAAGTGGATGCTTCCCAAATCAAGAAAGTCTCTCTGGTACTTGCATTATTTACAGTTTGGATGATACTTTTGTCTCTGGTACTTGCATGATATCCAAATATACATAATTTCAGGTTGAAGCAACAATTATTGAACAGAGCACAGAGCTCCACCCAGAGTTTGCCACATCGTTGAGTGAAGCGGTTTGTGCGAATTTACTGAAATTCCAAGAGCTGTTTAGCTGTTTATAGAAAAAAGTCTTCCCTCTTATTGCTTGGAAGATGAGCAATCTGACCTGGAATATTTTATGTTGGATGAACGGAGCTGGAAGAAAAAACGCTTTTATGTAATAGAGGAAGAAGAGAGCGAAATAGAAGAATAGACATTTTACTTGTTTCTTTTGTTGACGTGGCACCAGTTGTGTTTTTTAAACACCGTATTGCTCTTTTTGTTTCTAGTTTGCTTGAACTCATGTACAACTCTTGATTTAGGATTTAGTATGTAGCAGGCCTCCCATCTCGGGGTGTTTCTATTGTTCAAAATAGAACATTTACGACAGATCTTTTATGTGAAATATCTTTTATTGATGTATTGTATCTGCAAGCCTTTGCTAGTACTATTCGTGTTGACTTGATTGGCATCCAAAGTTCTTTATTTGAATGGTTAGCTTCATAGACATTCGATTTAGCCGTCCATTATGCCTGATATGTCTATGCAATCTGGCGATCATTGAATTATTCGACACAAATTTTTAAATGTTGTACACTTGTGGTGCCAGCTGACTACATTTCTTGCTCTGCAAATTCAGTGTTGACGAATGACGACCATCTGAATACCTCTTTAAATTTCAACTTTATTTTCTTCTTCCTTGACAAGATCAGTATTTGTAAATCAATAAATCATGCATACGCATATGTACCCTATGTAGGTTGTGGCTAGAAAATTCCCCAACAAAACATTGTTATTGAATTTTTAAGCAAGCGCGAAAAAATAAAAGGATTGAAAGTAAATACAATCGGTACCTAAAACCTAAGTGCAAACATCGATGATTGTGACAGATGCTTCAAGCATGCAGACCATTTAATAGAAGAAAAACACGATATAAATGATGCTTGTAAAGGCTGCTTTATATCGTTGCAACCATATCTTTTGATCAGACTAGGGTTCTCCAATCGTGCGTGTCGTGTCGTGTCGTGTCAAACACGATCGTGTTAGAGTCTCGTGTCGTGTCGTGTTGACACGAACTACTTTTTTAATCGTGTCGTGTCGTGTCGTGTTAAATGGTGAGGATAGGCAACACGACACGCAATTTGACACGACACGACTAACACGATCGTGTCGTGTCGTGTTGACACGTCGTGTTAGTCGTGTCAAATCGTGTCAGATTATTTATTATTTTTAAAATTAAAAAATATTAAAAAATTAAAATAAAGGAAAAAATTACTAAATAATAATTAAATTAGAACAATATGAGTCAAAGGATGATAAATAATATGATATAGTACTATAAATTGAATTTAAATTATTAATTTTATTTAATTAATTAACATTAATAATTAAATTTTTATTAATGTGTCGTGTTAATTCGTGTTCGTGTCGTGTTCATGTCGTGTTGCGTGTCAAATCGTGTCGTGTTGGATCGTGTTAAACTTTCTAATATCCCAACACGACACGATTATGACACGACACGATAACACGATCGTGTCGTGTCAATTTTGTATTTGTGTCGTGTCGTATCGTGTCAACACGCACACCGTGTCGTGCCAACACGATCGTGTCGTGTCATTTTGGAGAACACTAGATCAGACCAACCTCCCTCATTTTCCTAATTAAAATAAAATACAACGGAACTGTAATTTAAAAATATAAATGCATAACCTTTATAATTTTCATTTAAGCATATAAAATTGAATGTGAATCCTTAAAAATTAATTTTCTAAATATAGAACACATGCCACCAAGCACTACACAAATTAACCCAAAAAAAAAGAGTACCTAAAAGGAAATTCTTTGACTGATAGCCTAATATCCCTTGTCTCCACATGTGTGATTGTTATAGAACACATACCGCTAATTAAAAACATCGAAACTAGTCAGATGATCTGGGTGATGATTGCGCATTTTCTTTTCTTTTTTTCCTTGTAAGTTGATGCGCAAGTTATTGAACAACAAGTAATATGAAGAAAAGGAGAGAGGGGTGATTGATTGGATTAGTTTATAGTGACAACAATGGGCTTGCCAGTTGCCACATGAATAGTAAAGTGATATGAGAAATAAATGAAGTTGAGTCTATAGGAAAGTTTGTTACCTTTTTAAGCGAGTCTTGAAAGGTTAACATAGGACCAGATGTCCCTTTCAAATAAGTAACATAATGGATTGAAATCCTTAATGAAATTGTTGTGTTTATTGGCTGCCTTACATAATCAAATCACAAAATGAAGCTGGTAACAAAGGTTTGGAGTGGGTGGAGAAGCAAATAAAAGTTGACGTTCTTAAATTTTTTTGTTATACCAAAATTGTGAAAATACCAGCTTGGCTCTACTATGCGCGTTTGGTAAAAAGGGCCATCGATTTTGGTTTCGAATCATACTACTAAATCCAGTCGGTACTGACTGGTATAGTCAATACAATATTTTTTAAAAACAAATTTATAAGTGCTAAAGCTATCCTGTAATATCAGAGATCCTTCTATCTGAGGATAGTAATAAATAAATTAATTGTGATCCAAATTTAATCTTTAATCAATCAGACTAAAAAAAAAGACTACTATAAGTTGATTTGCTAATATTTTTCTCAATCGTTGCTTTTTCGTCGTGAAATATCAAGCTCAAAAAAGACGAAAAAGACTGCATCTAATGAAGCTGGATAGTATTTGATACCTATACACATTTCTTTGCGTGAGAAATGGAAATTAATATCCCGCTGCAGATAAAATGTGACTCTTTACTTATTTTACAAAGTATGCACTACCAGAAAAAAGAGATTCTGCAACACAGCTTCCGCAACGCATTCTATAAAATCCGTTTCAGAATCCATAGTGGCAGTGCTGTAAATATGTGAAAAGATCTACTGCAACGCCTTTTATAAAAAACTCGTTTCAAAATTTCTTTCCAGAAAAGAAAAAAAATCCGTCGATCCTTTTGCAACGCCTTTTATAAAAACTCGTTACAATACCTTTCACCTTTTGTAACGGGTTTTATATAAAACCCGTTGCAATACCTTCTGTAACGGGCTTTATAAAAAAACCGTTACAAAATCAAACCCGAAATTTATGTATATTGGTCCCTTTCCTCTTTTCCTTCACTCTGTCGAAAAATTTGTCTAAGTTCGAAACTTTTCAAAAACCCTAGCTCTCCACTCGGCGCCTCAAGCACCTCCTCTCGCCGATTTCTCACTCTCTTGCCGAGAAGCACCACTCCAATTTCTCACTCTCTCGTCGAGAAGCACCATTCCTCGATCTCTCCGCTCTTCGCTTTCTTTGCCTCACAGCATGCCGATAGCGCCTCCTCGACCTCTCCATCTCCTCTGCCTCACCGGTGACCTCTCCACCTCCTCGGCCTCACCCTCGAGCACTCGGCCTCCTCGCAAACTCTAGCACTGCCTCCTCACAAACCCTAACACCAACTCACCGCCTCCTCTCGCCACCTCAAGTATTCCTTCATCGCTGCTCTTCTCCTCTTCATTCTAATCACGCTCGTACAGTGTGAGTAGTAGCATTGTTGCATTCTGACATTCTCCCTTTGAACTGCTTTTTCTTTTTTTTGAAGTTATAGTTTAGCATATTGAGATGTGAACTTGTCTTAGTCAAGAATGTACGAAAAGAAGAGTTTATTTTGACTAATTTTTGGTTGATTTCATGTATAGAGATTATTAAGCGTTTATTTGACCTTGGCTAGTGAAGCAACTGCTTTGTTCAATCAACTACTTAGAAAGTTCCTTTCTCTAATCGCTACATTCACTGTTGTCAGCAAAGTTTGGTGTCTATGCTTTCTCAATTTTTGTTCCATTTTGTTTCCCCTTTTTCCAGGTCAATACACATCTGACACCATAATTAAACGATATGGTAATTTTTACAGCTTGAAAATCCTACAATTTGCTTGATTGATAATATCCTAAAATTTTATCTTGTTGAAATTCTGTATTTAGATGATGGTACTGCTAAGGATTGTATTTAGCTTGAATTTAACTTTGTTACTGTAGAAATCTTAAAGAGAACAATGGTGCATTAATGTTCAATTGAATTTTTTTTTTTTTTGTTTTGCACTGGCTAAACTAATTGATAAATCAATCTACTTTGTGCTTATTCTTCCGGGATATCAATGCCCTTGGTTTTCTCTTTCCCTGCCACAGTTCTAAGCATAAATTCATATTACTGAAGTTATAACCATAAATTCATATCCTGGTTTGTCAAACTCTAATTTTGCATTTTCTTTTTCTTTTAGATTTTGTCTAGTTCAAAACAACATGGAGCATAACTGAAGGTTCTTGTAGCGTTGATTGATAATTGCAAAAAGGTACTGCCACCTTTTATCTCAAATTTGATAATTTCTTTTATCTCAAATTTTCTTTCTTGTTCTTTTTTATTTGTACACAACTATACCAAAGTAGGTGAATCGAATTGTTATAGTGATTTAGTGCCTAACAGAATTCAAGCGAACTTAAAATAGAATCGAATTGTTATAGTTGTTAATAGACAATATGTGGATTGTGATTTTTATTTCCTTTTTTGATGATGAAGAATCTGAAAAGGTAACATGTTTAATGACATTATTCAATATCTATAAAATTGTATGGAAATGAAGAGGTGAGGGAAATGCTGAATCTTTTCTTTCTTGTATTGCATAGTTTTCTAAATTCTAACTTTGTTTTTCTTTATATTACAGGTTCTTAAATTAGAGATGGAAGTATTGGAAACATGCCATAAAGATTAGTAATTGGGTTAAGTTTTTTTTTTTTTTAAATTTGATTATATGAAAGACTTATAGATGCACTTTTTTTTGTTTGTTTGGACTATAAAAATGTATAATGTTATTTGAAGGGGATATTAATGGCACTGGATTATTAAATATTACGTGGCCTATATTAAGTTTAATGCATGATTGTGATATTGATTTGTAACCCGTTACATGGCTACAGAGAGCACAAATAAAACAAATAATGTATTTTTATTTTTTTTTAAATTTCACATTCTGCAACGCCTTTTATGAAGAACTGGTTGCAAAAGCCATGCGTCAGAATATTATTTTTTTATTATGAGACCTTTCTGAAACGGGTTTCAACAAAAACGCGTTGCAAAAGCTAAGGTTTTGAAACATGCTTTAGTTAAAACACGTTGCAAAAGCTAGGCTTTTGAAACGGATTTTAGTTAAAAGGCGTTGCAGAATCCTAGACCTTTTGTAACGGATTTTATGATTCTGCAACGGGACCTTTTGCAACGGGTCCTACCCGTTACAGAATTTTTAAAAGGTGTTGCAAAATCCCTTTTTTCGGGTAGTGATGAAAAGATATGAGGTAGATATTTCATCAGTTTTGATCCAATTTTTTCTGAGTAGAGATATTATAATATCCATCCAGAGAGTTAAAACACGTGTAGTTTTATTTGTCCTCTGTGTTGGTAGATAACCTGAAAATGAGAATTGCAATGCAGACTTATATTCTCAAGTCTCAACCATGGCTACCTAACCAGACTCTGCAAATAAAATGCCCAAAGGCACTTGGCCAACAACCCAGGGGCAGGATACAATTACCTGTGAAATGTTGGTAATGAGTGCGGCATTTGACTATTTGACACAGGAGTAATGATTTTTTAAATTCATTCCCAATTCTTTAAAACCTAATTACTTAGTTGAACTTTCATCAACATAGACGAAAAAAGAAGCAAAGCAATCCCAAATTTTTCCAGAGCAGTTTGTTCTGTCGGAGCCAGAATGGGTGCCCCTAGTTATTAAAATCTTTCAATTGTTTGTGTGATAATTATGGCCCCATCAATTCATTTAATGAATTAATTATTTTAGCCTCCTCTTTAATTAGTACTCCAATAAAACACTCTTTACATTGTTAGGGTAGGAAAAAAAAGGCTGGAACAGAGATACAATAGATGCACCACGTTCACGTCTCCTCTTTAGTATCTCTCTCTTCGTGTAATACAAAAGATACGGTTCCATCATTCTCTCTCTCTTCATGTGATACCATCTTTAATGCATTGTTTCTCTCCCTCTTCCATCAAATCCGATAGCAGCCTTTGCAAAGCTGAGCCTATGAGAAAGAGAGAAGCAAAAACTGAGAAAGGAAGGGGTCGTAGGAGTACTGTAGCGAGTCGCAGTCTGAGCTCACGAATCAAATTAAAACACCTAGAACTGAAAAGGAACCCCCACAAGAGACTAGGAGCATAGGAGAGCTCAGAGCTCTGTTTCACAAAAATACAAGAATAAGTAAAGATGGAGAGGTCCAAAGAGTTGTCTGCAATGTACTCAACTTCATAATTCTGTTATCCACGGTACGTTAATGTTTTATTAATAGTAGTCACATGCTAGTATTACTGTACAGTTACAATGATAACTGGTTGACTATAATATATTAATAATCATGTAAGGAATGTTATTCTAAAAGATATGAAAAATACTTTGATATACGTACCAAGATGGCGAGATGTTTTTAGACGTGTCAAATTTAATTAATCGGATAACTCTTGTCCAAGCTTTTATAAAAAGTGCAGTAATGTGCAATAAGAAACAAGCAAAATTCAAGGTAGCTTTTTTTCCTTCACTATTCCACTTAACCTAGGAAAGACACCTTAATTTGCTCCTGGATATTTCTACGATGCTCATACGAGTTCTAGTTTTGGATTTTTTATTTTTTATTTTTTTTTAAGACAGACTTGGTAGTTGCTGCCAAGTGCCAAGTTTAGTTTCGGATATTGTAGCGTTCTTAGGGATATCATAACTTTCTCCTTCAATCTTTTCACTTAAAACCTGCTTGAGCTATCCATTCTCTCTAAACCCCATTCGCCACTCTCTCTAAAACTCCATTCTCTCCTCCGACTGAAGATCTCCTGAGCCTTCTTGAGCTATTCTTCTTGAGCCAGTTTCAAAGAAAAAACTTCATTAGCAGATCTCCTGAAGTGTTCGGCACTCAATCTGTTGAAAGAAGTTGGAGCAAAGAGCAAGGTAATGTCTACCTTATTTAAGCTTCCAATTTCTTTCTTCTTTACTGTTTTTGCTAAGAAATCAGCTGCCACTATTTTTTCTCTCGAGGAATACTGAACTTGAATTATTCCTTGATATTTGTCTAGTATTTTCTTAATCTCAGCTATAATCGTATAGCTGTGCCAACAAGGTAGATGTTCAGTGTTCTGAGAATACAAACCTTTTGTTAAATTTTTGCAATCAGTGAAAATCAAACAGTGACTTGTGTCTCTTTGAAACATTTTTTCCAAGGTTTGGAGTGCTAGCAGTAAGGCTTTGGCTTCAGCTGTGAAAGGGGATGGTGCTACTACCGATTGAGAGGCTGTCCAACAGAGGTTGTCCGACTGGTCCAACAGAGGTGCTACTACCTTTTAGGCTTTTACAATCCTTCATTCTCCGAAACAAACTTCCTCTCTTCATCAGTTCATCTTCTGCTTCAATCTTTCTTTTAGATCGAGAGAGAGAGCGCTCTGAAAAAAACAGAAACATCCTGAGAAACACTGCTAGCCGATCTCTGCCTCCATCGACGCCTACCGCCTCCCTCTCTCTTCCTCTCTCCTACTTGACATTAACCGCGACTATCTCCTCCCACACTCGAAATTACCCGCGAGTCCCGTTTTCCCGATCTCCACCGTTCTTGACAGCCGCCTCACCTCCCTGTCTCCGGGCCCCACTCTCAGATCAAGAGAAGTACAAAATTTCATATGACCTTCTCTTTTTCTTTACTTGCTTTTTTACTTCAGATACTTGAAATTCTCTGCCCCAAGAATTTAGTTGTATATTCGATCTCTCTTTCTGTATTAGATGATCTGCTTTTTGTGTGGTGCGTTATGTTTGTATTGTGAATTTCATTTCCAGATGCCGCTTTTCCACTAATTTTGTTTGCTCTTAATTTGTTACAGGTTAAAAAAAAAGAGATACAGAAGAAGAAGGGAAGTTACAGCCGAGAGAAGCAGTCGATCCAGGAGAGCTAGGGAGTAAACCAGGTCTCTGTTCTGCGCTTGTCTTCAGGTAACTGTTGCTCTTATCTGTTGTCTCCATTTGTGTGCAAACTTAGAGATATGAACAGAATAGACTAGTGAGATACTGAGAAGAGATCTTCTATGTGGCAGTGCGTATTGTTGCGTGGGTTAAGGAGGGTTGTACAAAAAACTAGAGAGAGAGAGAATAAAATCGAAAAACATATATAAGAAACCTTTATACTAGTGGGAGTTAAATATATATAATTTTAATAATTTTAGGCGGCAGTTAAATATATACAAACAACCTATAGTTGGTACGAAATAAACGTTTCGTTTTATTTTGAGAAACCTTTATACTAGTGGGAACTGGGAACAACAATTTTAGAAACACTGCCAGTTGGCAGAACCGTCATTAACTAAAAACAATAGCTTACATCATCATGATGGAAAACATTATGCAACTCCCATCCATTTAGGAATAATTACCTGACTCTACCAGAATTACTCTCCTACAGAAATACAAGAATAACTAATCTATTTAGAACTACAAAAAATTAAAATCTAGAGTACTAAAATAAAATTGAGCAACATGAATTAAAGCACATGTGCTAGGTCTCATAGTTACGGGCATAATGGTTGTTGGAAAGACTATGAGTATCTTTGTTTAATTGGGAACGTTGTGCATAATTGGAAAGAATATATCTTTGTTTAATTGGGACGGTATGCATAATGGACTGAATATATTTGGTTTAATTGGGAACGGTATGCAAAAAATGAAAAGAACGCTTTTTTTTTATTAATTTAAGCGCTTTATTAATTTAAGAGCGCAAGGCTTAGTTTAGGCCCTTTTGGAAAATTTTAGTGATGTGCAACCCTTTAGGAAATTAGAAAAAGAATTTGAGCCCTTTTGGAAAAAAGTCCAATTACTTAAGTTTGTCTTAATTAGAGATTCTATTTAGAGATTATTATGTCGGTCTACCTTTATTCCGACCCATATAATCTAGTGTTAGAGTTTAGCGGGGCCCACATTTAATTACAGTCGGCATGACAACGCTGTTAATTACCGACCCTGATAATATATCATCAAAATCTATCTGGTCCCACATTATGTGAATATATGGCGTCGTTATACAGACACAATTGTTGATATCCACATCAATTTCATTTATACAGCTATTCAATTCTTCCCGGTACCAATTAGCCATTCAATTATTCAATTCTTCACATTTGAAGCCAAAAGATAAGTATTAATATGGCTGAAATGTGCACCCTATTGGATGACTTAGAAATGGTTAAAAAATACCAAAAAAGTGAGAAAAAAAGATAGAAAAAAACTTAATTTACCTGGATTCATTGTGTCGTGTTGAATCATTTTATGGCATTGAGCAACACAACTAAACTATGGACCTAATTAACAAGTGCCGGAGTGTAGTCGGTCTCCATCCTTTTTACCTAAATCGTTCTAGTAATTGTTGATAAGGTTAATGATTATTAGTCGATGTTGGGTTTGCTATTTATCAAATACATACTACGAGAGTAATAAGCCAACAAATTTACTTGTGACGTTGACCGTAGAAAAATTAGTCTTAAACAACATAGATATGATTCCTAAGGAGAAGAAAAGAAAAACAATGTATAGGTCTTTATGGCTTGATTGTTGCGTTTTGCAACAAATATCGGCAAAACTAAGTATTACCAATACAACATGTGCAAATTTGGTAATTATTTTTATTATAATTTTTTCTTGTTTAATTTTTGGTTGATTTCTACTTTAGTTCTCAAAAAATGACATGCCTCTTTTGCTGCTTCAAATTAATATGGACATTTTTTTTTTGACTTGGTTTCAGTTTTTGAAATAATAAGAGATACAATTAAAAAATTATAAAAATGAAAAATTACTGCGTGCTCCGTTGAACTGATTTTTGAATTATTATCTAATCAATTTCCTGACAACATCTACTAATGTTGTTACCTCAACAAAGTTGAGGTGGCAAGATAATAAAAAAAAGCAAAAAATAAGACAATGCAAAAATGGATCTGAGCTTCTGTTGGTCTTATTGTGACGGTCAGTTTTGGAGCTATTGCACGGTCATATTTTCTTCTAATATACACGCCAAGTAAACAAGAACATGCATTATCTACTGATAAATGAAATTTAGTCCATCTGTAGTTGGTGTTTTTTTAGTAGTTTTTTTTCTCATCCTTCAATACAAATATTGTTCATCTACAGTGAGAGAAAAACAAATATGTTAACAAGGAAAAGAACATTTGGACACAACTTTTGTGTCCTTTTTTTATTACTTATATGATTCAATAGCTTTGTAAAACTTGAACATTGATGTTTAATTTTGTAAAAATGAAAAATTTTGATATTGCTTGTACAAAATTATTGTCAACTTTAGTTAACTTGTGAGAATAATTTTGTAAAAAAAAACGATATGATAATGTTGTGACATTTGATCTCTGTTTATGTGGTACCTTTATTTTTAATTATGTCATATGTATGAAAGTATGAAATGCAAATAGTGCAGCATCTAGACACAACATCATATTTATCATATCTACATTTCATATTTCCATACAAGACATATTTCCATAGACAAAGATCAAATATCGCAAAATTATCATATTGTCTTTTTAACAAAATCATCCTCATAAGTTAACAATAATTTTTTCAAGCAATATCAAAATTTGTCATTTTTACAAAATCAAACATTCACATTCAGATTTTACAAAGCTAATGAATCATATATTGACACTTTTTTGAATCATATACTAACAAAAATGACACAAAAGTTGTCTAGATATTATTTTTCTCATTAACATTTTTGCTTTCTTCTGATCACTATAGATGGACAAAATTTGTATCAAAGAAGAGGAGAAAAAAGCACTAACAAAAAAATACCAATTATAGATTGACTTGATTTTAATTATCGATAGATAATGTGTTTTCTTGTTCATTTAGCGTGTATGCAGAAGGAAGATATGACCGTGCAATGGCTGCAAAATAGACAGTCACAACAATACCAACAGAAACCCATATCATTTTTGTTTTGTTCTATCTCTTGCTTCTTTGTTGCCTTCTCACCACTTGACAGAACAACATTAGTAAATGGTATCATAAAATTGAAAATTAGATAGTAACTAAAAAATCAGTTCTACGAAGCACACATTAATTCTTCATTTTTATAGTTCTGTAGTTGTTTATTTTATCATCGCAAAAATTGAAGCAAAGTCATAAAATACTATTCATGTGAATTTGATATAGCAACAAAAACACACCATTTTTTGAGAAATAAAACAGAAATTAAACAAGAAAAATTATTACTTGATTTGCACCTGCTGTTTCGCTAGTCCCTAACTTTGTCGGTTTTGTTTACAGAAAGCATAAATCAAGCCACAAAAATCTATACATTGCTTTTCTCTTCTTCTTCTTAATAATTTTTCTACAGTTACCGTCGCAAGTAAATTTGTTGGCTTATTACACTCTCGTCGTATGTATTTGACAACTAGAAGACCAACATCGACTTATAATCATCAGCCGTACCAACGATTACTAGTTGTTTTGAACGGTTTAGGTAAAAAGAAGGAAAATCGACTATACTTCGGCACTTTGGCACTTGTTAATTAGGTTCAAAGGTAAGTTGTATTTCTTAATGTCATAAAATGTTTCAACGCTACACATTGAATTCATGTAAATTATGATTTTTTTTTATATCATATTTTTTTCTCTCACTTTTTTGATATTTGTTAATCATTTCTAAGCCAGTCAAGAGGGTGCACATTTCAGTAATACTTTGAAACTTACATTTTTGCTCAAAATATGAAAATGTCCAAACAAACTTCATATTTATGATTCTAAATAGGATTTCCATTCCAAGAGTTTTGGAGGATATTGAGTCTATATTCATAATTAAATCCACGTTATGAAGTGTTGGCATAACACAATAGTTATGTAATTGAGATGAAGGAAAATTATGTTTATTATTATCAAACACCTAATGACTCATGTCACAATAATATTTCGGGACAAACCCCCAAAAAAAGTTTTTTATTCTCACGAAAGTAAGAGAAGTAGAAATAAAACTTATGACTAGCGAATAATTCACGCCGCGATATGATCTAATTATTCTATCTTCGAAAATAAAACAATTAAATTTAAAATCACATGTTGCTGTCAAAATTAAATATTAAATACTATTTTAGAACAAATCATTACCACGACAAGCTCATTATCCAAACTTTTAGAGCCCGAATCTAAACGACCATAGCAAAAGCACCAAGAGGAATGAGGCACTGTGGGGACGGAGAAGTTTTACAGGTTGTCGAGAAGAAAAGAGAAATGAGGCGACTTGCTGGGGACAAGGAAGCTAGTATGGGCGCCACTAGTGTTCTAAATTTGTGTCGTGCCGTGTCGTGTCGTGTCAAACACGCCGTGTCCGGATCATTTGTCGTGTCGTGTCGTCCGTGTTTAAATTCTAAGGGATGGACACGACACGCCTAAGGACACGGCACGCCTCGTGTCCTCGTGCCGTGTATTTTTTACACGTGTCGTGTTGTGTCGTGTTTAAATACATTTGAATTTCATAAAACATAGTCATATATTTATGTTTAGGGATGAATTTGAAATTCAAATTATAAAATTATCCTAAAAAATAGATAAGTGGTGAGGAATCAATCAACTTGATCCATGGATCAGTAAGAAATCAAATTTCTTTGTGTGTGCTGCTATTTTCTTTTTTTTTGTTGAATTTAAAGATTTTTCAAAATTTCAGTCCGATCTCCTAATTCTCTTATTTTCTAAATTAAAATGTTTCATCGGTATATTCCTCTTGGATTGCCATTGAACTTTTTAATTCTCCCCGCAAATAAGGATTTTGTCTTAATTTTGTTGATTTTAGATGGCCATAAAGACAATAATTATCGAAGTGCGGAAACAAATTATTTTAATTTCTGCCTGATTTCCAAATTATTTTTTTGCAAATGATATTAATTAATTTGATATTAGATGGTCATAAAGACAAACAATTTTCTCATTATTTACTGATTAGCAATCCACGCTAACAAATATGTAAAATGACTTTAATAGGCTACTTTTTGCTGCGAGATTATGTCAAATTTTATTTGAAATTATATTGTGATCATTAGTTATGGTTTGTATTTTGTTTCCCTAGGCGTTATAAACATGAATCAGGTTTGTCCTATTTCAGTTTCGTACCGTATGAATGTCATTAAAATCTATCTTCAATATTTTTTAATTACAATATTAATTTTGGCATTTAATGGTGTTCACTTTCAGAATGTGTATGCCTAATGTGTAGAGGAATAAATGGTCGTTTGCCATTCCATAACGGTTGCAGTATATATAAATTTGTTCATAAAGCTTATTTGATTATGCCAAAAACTCACATCGTGCCATCGGAGACGAGGTAAGCTTTTAAATATCCTTCATGATTCTTTTCCTTTACAAATAATTCTTTTATTTTTTTCTTTCTTATTAATGTTTCCTGATTGAAGAAGATTTTCTGATTTTATGTATATCCAAATGCAGCTGATTCATTTCTCAAGAACATTTTGCCTTTCGCTTAGGATTAGGTACAGTTGTTACATGCCACTTTTTAAGGTATTCCGTATTTTACTTTCAGTTGGCTGTAATTTTTATATGCGCATGTGCGCATTTTTTTTTTTTTGGCTAATCTTCAAATAAGGCATACATTGACATTAATGTACAAATAATATTGTGTCAATATATATTTAAAACAAGCTTTAACAAACAATATCTTATAAAAGAATAAAACAATAGTGGTGCTGATAAAAGTTTCATGTGGAGTTGTGTACCAGTTTCAGTGCAAATGGGTAGTTGGAGAAATTGCAAACAAATATCTGAAATTGTAAAGATGTGTAATGGCTGATATATAATTTATTAACCATATTAAATAAGATATAGTAATGCCATAATTATTACTGATATTTCATATTATATTATCATTTCTGTTGATGTAAATTTTTTAATATTTTCTATTTTTGACCGTTGACATTTGTTTTTATGTCATGTGAAATGGATTGCCAAAAATTAAGGGGAGAAAAAAGAAATAAAAGGGCCTATGAAGTAGACATGATTGTTCACGATGTTTGAAAAACTTTTGTTTGAAATTGGAATCAGGTTCAATGCATTTATTTGAGGTGTCCTCCATGGAAAAAATCAGCAATCTTTAAGCAGTCCTACTAGTTTACAGAATATTGAAAGTTTTATTTTTGAGTTACTTTTGAAATGATATATATAGGGTTCTTTTAACTAGACAAAGGTTCTGATCAAATAAATCTCAATTTTTCCTCATGTTTTTAAGCGCCCAATGATTGCATCTTCATAATGATTATTATCCTAATCTTTAGTTGCCTTCTTACTTTTTTTTTTGAAAAAGTAGACATTCATTTGTAAATGCTGGCATAGTGACTCAGCTAGCATTGTACTTTTTTGCCATATGGTAATTTGAGCATGTACCATGCTTTTGTTGTTCAGTTTTTTACAAACTCAACACTTCTTGTAATGGCTAGATATTTAGTAGTCAAGCCTTTTATTTATTTTCTGTTTTATTATAAACAACAAAGTCACCTATATTGTAGTCTTTTTGGTGACCACAAATAGGTAAATGTGGAAGAGCATCAGGTGAATCATCTTAATTAGCAACCAAGGTAATAAAATATAAATTCTAAAGGAATTATTTAGAAGAAATTAAATAAGGAACCAATATAAACACATGAAATAATAATATAGACATGGATGGGAATTTATTCTATATTAGATATAGATCTAATATAGCATGTAATTTTCATAAATATGCTGGTATGATCGAAAAAATTCGTTTAAATTGAATGTTCTCTTGGAAAATTAATAAATTCAACTGAAGAAATGAATCAAGTACCAAATTAATCTAAACTTATGACCTTTGCTTCTTATAGGATCATTGTTTTGTGGAGTAGAATCACATCTTGATTTTTTGAAGAAGAGAGATGTTGGGTTTGCATAAAAGACAAAGGAATAACAATTCTAGCAGATCAAATAGCAAACCATAATAACTGAATAACTCGTTGAACCATCAGTGGAACGGGCCGCCCCAGTCCTGAAACGGATCGTTCCAAAACACCGAAAAGTAATCTTTAGAGCGGAAGCATACCTGAATCCATAGCTATGGCCAAGATCTTTGATGCAGAGCACGTCTTGCTTGATTGCTGAGATCCTTGATGTCTTGAGAGAAGCACCAAGGTGGGAGGTGATCTTCCAAGGGTTCAAGACTTGTCCTTTGATGCCTTTAGCCTAAACAAAAGCACTATCTCTCTCTAATTGATGGAAGTATTAGAGAGAGGGGCAGAATAGCTGCTATCAACACATGTATGCAGCAGAAATTTTTGGATGTCGTCCCTTGGAGACCAATTCCATATATATATGCCAAGGTAACTTGACATGCACTCATGTTCTATATTCATCCATCACAAATATAAAATCATGACTTTCCTAAGTTAACCACTTATTAAAGGCTACACACTTTCTGTACAAAACCATGCTTTTCCATAACAGCCACGTTTAGCATATTACCATACTTAACAATATTCGTAATTAGCATAATCATTAAGCCATAATTAGCCCACCTTCTAAATTGTTTCTATTTCTGGCATGATTGGAACGGTCCGTTCTGATCGTGTCCAGAGCAGTTGTCCCGACCTGGGACGGACTGATCAGTCGACTGGTCAGACCAGACCATGGACTGTGCGTCCTGAATTTGGACTGTCCGTTCTAATCCTGGAACGGGTCGTTCCAGCCAAGGCTCGTCAGCCTGTTTGGCTAGAAATAATCCAACAAGAGATACAATCAGTCTTCGTTTATATCATATATTTATGATATGATCCTTCTTCACCACTTTTGATTTTCTCTGATCAGCTTCATCGAATGTTGGGGCTTTAATCGGTCTTCGTTTCTTGCTCTCGCTAGATCTAATCCGATACGAAAATAAAATGCAACTACCTTCATTCTTTTTGAAAATGAAATGAAGATGTCAATAATAATTTTACTTATGCTTGGCATACGCAAAGCTATGCTGGCCTATTTGTTAGATAAAGGAAAATATTGGTTCCATTTTAGGTCGTTTGTTACTTGAATATTCAAGATGATAATTATTAATAGATCAATTATGGAAAATGAGAGAATTAAAGTTCGCCATATGGAATATGAAAGGTTGTAAAAAAAAAATGAAATAAAATAAAAAATGGGCTCTGTTGGAATTAGTCAGCATTTAAATAAAGGATAAATGGATTAGCAAAAAAAAAAAATCAGTAAAATATTGAATTAATTGGGAGATGAAAGCTTAATATGTATTAGTCATTTAAGGAGTTCGGCCGAACAATAACATGAAAACATGTTATAATAATAATAATAATAATAATAATAATGACATATTCGCACATAGAACACAAACACAAATGAATACTTTTTTTGCAATTTACAAATTAATACATCGTTACTTTAAATTTTTCGTTATAGTTAAACAGAATATACCATATTATTTCTTTTCTTAATACAAAGCTATATTATATATATAATACATTTATAAAATATATTTAAATTTAATTTAATAAAAAGTATGTATCGAGCGAAGCTCGATGTGCCCTCTAGTATAAATAAATTTGTGTGGGTGTAAGAGTAAATTTTAAAATTTTTTTACCGACACGCCAAGATTTTTTTACTTGGTGCAGTAAATATTTTTTCACTTTGAAATTGGAACTATGTAGAAACTTTTGCTGTCAACTCTTATCAATTATGCTATGACCCGTTTCATGGTGTGTTTGGATGCATGAGAATAAGGGAATGGATAGAAATAAACCCCTTATTTCTTATTTCGGTGTCAAACCAAACACCATAGGAATAAGAAATTTGGGCTAATTTCGGGCCTTATTCCTATATCAACAAAACTAAGGAATAAAAATAAAGAATAGGAACAAGCACGAATTCCGAAATTCCTTAATCTTATTTCCTATTCCGCTTCCGTCCCTTATTTAAATTTTTTATTATCTCAGAAAAGGCCACAGTCCCCCTTCCATGACTCCGTCCCTTATCAAATTTCATTTCACTGCGCCTCATCTCCCTCGTCACTCTCCTGACGCAACCAAATTGGATTGCAAGGAAGAGGTTGAAAACAGACACGAAATCGACTAATGTCTTCAATTAGATCGAGAAGAAGAGACTATCGGACGCTGGTGTCCTGAATCGGTGGCGGTGCTGACGTAGCGTCGGTAAAACTGGCTCACCCTCACCATCAGAAGCCGGTTTCACTGACACGCATCTGCGCCGTCCATCTCTCTCTATTGTATCATCCAACCTCACGATCTCTCTTCTTTTTCAACCCAACCAAAACCCTTGCCTCTCGAGAAACATGATTTGAAGGGAGAAACCACTCGACGCCTCAAGCAATTACTGAACTATACCTGCTCCGTCTCCTCAACCGAAAATTTGTCTCTGTCTCCCATAGGATTAGATAGTTTTGCCAAAAGCTGCTCAAACCCTAGCTGTATCCAGCATCGATTGGATCTTGGTTTTCCTTATTTTCATCAATTTTTTGGTCCTTTCTTACATATTCTTTTCATTTTTGTAGCGAGCTTGGAGATAGCCCATGGGACACAAGGAAGAAAGCAATGAGTGGAGGTTAGATTTGTGAGTCTCAGCCCATTAAAGTATGACAATTTTGTTATATATATATTTTTTATCATTTTTGCTTTGTTTTTCGAATTTGGTGCTAAGACTTTTATTTTGGGTGGACAGGGATGGGCAGGGATCAATCATTTTAAGAATTCTAGAGGTTTAATTTTGGAGTTGCCTCTTTCTTTTAGTAATTTATGCATCAATAAAATTCTGGAGTTTTATTTTGTGTCACCCCCTGATCGAGAGGTTTTTGACAAGGAAACTTTTTATATTTTTTCTAAACATTTTTTTTATCACATAATTATATTTCTTATAATATACATTATTTAATTTGAAGGAGTAACAGGATTTGACGTTTGCTCCAATAGCATGAAGATTCTATTGGAGCACCAAGCAAATGTAATTCTTTATTTTTATATATATTTTTGTTGACGGAGATATGAAATTGTTATTTGGATGAATGTCCTTAGCTGTGGGGAATGTTTCTTATATATATTTTTTATTGGTTAATTGTGCTATACCGCGTCCCAATTAATATGTTTGTAGTGACTAGGTGTACAGAACATAATCTTAATTTTCTGATATTTATAATATTTTTAATTGTTTAGTCCTAGACTCCTAGCATGACAATTTATTCTAATTTATAGTGCAAACTGTACAAATGGTCTGTTACGAAGGATTTTATCACCTCTTGCCGTCTTGCGTCAGCAAAGGATGTTTTTTCTGATAGAGATGATTTTCAGGGTTACAGGGAAGGATTATAGGGTTGAAGAGGTACCATCCAAAAAATTAGAAGTAATGTATTTCTTTTTTTGGAATATTTTTGAAATTTTGTAGTATTTTTTATTTTGGTATATAAAAAAGGACTTGCAGTATAGAGTAGAAGGGTTGGTATTATTGCAGCAGCTCAAGAACTTTTGCAAATTTTTACTCTCTATAATATTTTAGATTTTTTTTAATGTGTTACAGTATTTTAGGGTTGGTATAGAGGCACCTTCAATAGAAGTTATATACAGCATCTGGTAATATATTCATTTTTGTTGATTTCAATTAGTTTCAATAATAACTTATGCCTATCTTTGACGATCAGAGCGGTGATGGAGAGCAACTTCATGGTGGGAATAAGGAATGAAAAACAGAAAAGGCCAACGGAGGACGGAGACAATGGGTTCAGTAATTATTGCGAATTATAATATCAATTTTCATTGAATTCATCAATTTATTGTAAGATTATTTAGAAAACTGTTTTATACTCTTAAGAAACTGAAGTCTTTACAGTTGACACATTAGGGGAGCTTTAATGGGCGTCAGCTATTACCAATGTTTTTAATACCCTACCGGCCATCAAACCGGCCAGGGCAACGGTATGCGGTTTTTACCGGTTCTACCGGTTTGTGCCGGTTAATACCGGCTTGTGTTGTTTATGATATAATATAGATATTTAAGAAGTCACGTAATCAAAAAGGGCCGCTTGGCCCAGTGGATAGTATTGTTGCTTCCTACCATGCCCACGTGGGTTCGATTCCCACCACTCCCCAAATGATTTTGTGATTTGTTTCTTGAAAATGCGGAAAAAAAGAAACTGGGTAACGGGTATTTGCCGATATTTCCGGGTTTTGACCGATATTTGACCAACGGGTTTCAGCCTTCATTTCCTACCGGGTGGTGATCCGAAATCCGGTTTTACCGGAAATTTCCGGTACCCGGTAGGGTTTTAAAAACACTGGCTATTACCATTAAAGCGATAACGGGCGTCAGCTTTAATGGCTGTCCACCCATTAAAGCGATATTTATGGCCAGTTAAACTAATTTTTAATACATTTGATAATTTATTTATTGGTGATAATTTATTAAATAATAAAAAAAAACGAAAGCATTTGCTGGTTGATTTGATGGGATTTGAAACTTTTCTCTCTGTCCATGTTGTTCCTTTTTAATGGTAATAAACTAATAATTATTAAATGTTTTCTTTGTTCAATATGCTTTCAAATTTCTACACCAGCTCGAGGGAATCAGCGAAATTACCTCATTCTCTTAACGATTTCTTCCTCATTCTAGCTCTCTCCTTGAGTTGGATTCAACCAACGTAGGCGCCTTACTTTTTTTCTTTTTTTTTTGTTGCTCCAATCGATTTTCCTGTTAATTTTGATTGTATTATTATTTTTTTTTTAAAAAAAATAGCATGTTTGAATTGAAGGTCTGGCATGACAGTTCTCATTTTTTCTTTGTTACATTCGAATTTTCTATTAATTATGATTTTATCTACTTTTTCTTTTAAAATTAACATGTTTGAAGGAGACATTACAAATTGTGGGACTTGGTATGATAATGAAATGAATTTTCAGATAAGAGTGTGGAGATTTTTTTCTCCTTTTTATTTATCATTACTTGACGGCAATGTTTTATCAGAGGATGATTTGAAACTTGAAAATTCCCCATGTGTCGTGTCACTATCTTTTTTAGCAGCATTAATTCACTAAGTACCCGTTTATTATTGGAAATGTTTTAAAAGAAATAAGAAACTGCTAAGAAAATGAAACCAATCTTCAATTCGCAGTATTTAAAAAGTTTCATCTTTTCTGATATAAATTAATAAGTTAATATTTAAATATTTTTTATGTATTTGCAGGCTATGAGGATATACATAGTAAGAACATTTGTGTAAAGTGATATATAGTGTTCTAAAAAAAGCACGGCGTGTCCGAACACGGTACGGTACGGCACGACACGAAGGTGGTATGACACGGTAAAACACGGATACGGACACGACACGAGAACTTAGGTGTGTCGTGTCTTAAGCGTGTCGTATCCAACTTTGATGAAATAGACACGACACGACACGGCACGAGGACACGAGGCTTGCCGTGTCCTTAGGTGTGTCGTGTCCATCCCTTAGAATTTAGACACGGCACGACACGACACGTGAAACATTTAGACACGACACGACACGACAAATGATCCGGACACGACGTGTTTGACACGACACGACACGGCACGGCACGAATTTAGAACACTAGTGATATACGTCAAAGCAATTATTTTGAAATTTGAATTAGTATGTTTACTTTATTCCAAAACTAATCAACCCCAGTCACTGCCGTATATATAGTTGCCGGCTATCCCCTCTATTGTATTCTTGATTGAAATCATGAAGTCTCTTATATTTCTCTTATGTCGTGTTGTAATAGCAGAGCGTTGTATCATCATTGGCTTATTAGAACCTTTCTTTTCACTCTTCCAACAAGATGCAATTAAAGAAAAAGTGTGGTCTATTTTGAATAATGAGTGGACAAAGTATTATTATTTATATTTTGAATAATGAGTACAGATAGTATTATGATTTATATCTTCATTTCTAGATAAACAGTGGCAGTTGTTTTAGGGGATGATAACAGGGATTAGTTTTTGTCTTTTTTACTATCATAAAAGAAGTAGCTAGATATTTATATTTTAGTCCACTTTGGTTCTCATAATTAATAATATTTATATATTAATTAACGGTATTATTTTTTTTCTTGGATTATATGAGGATTATTTTCTTTTATTCTACTTCGGTGCATAGTTAGATTCAATATACTAATTATAGCCACTACTTTGGATGCTAAAGGGTTAATCTTTTCAGATTCAAATGATTATGAAGTATGATCATTTGGTGAGTTAATCATTTGTACTTCTAATTTAACCAAAATCAAGTTAATATTCTTATAACATCATTTCTTTGGGCATCCGTTTACAAACATCCACAAATTAACCAAATTTTATAGTATGTTTCAGCTAAATAAAATTGAATTATAGATTTAAAAGATGTATAATAATGAATTATATATAACTTAACTATAAGAACAAAATAAATATTAATATAATTAACTCAAGTATCGAGCGAAGCTCGATGAGCCCTCTAGTATTAGTAAATTTAAGCGTTTGATTTAGTAAACCTCAAGACGTGCACGGTACTAGTGCTGATGTTATTTGATGGCATCAGACGCACTTGATTTATTTTTTTTTTTACTAGAAAAATTGTAATAGAAAACGGTGGGAATATATTATTCGTTTATTTCAAGGCAGCAAAAAAGAAATTATAACCGTTTTAGTTTATAGATAACAAATTTTAATAACATTAAATTACGCATCAAGTAAATGACGGTCGGCAAGGCTATAGCCTTATAAAAATGACAGGTGACTACGACTGAATGCTATTTTAGTACCGACTACCGAGTTATTGAAGCTTTTTCTTGAATATATTACACTCTTTGTGCGTTCAGCAAGGCCTGAAATGGAGTCCGATTCTGGTGCCGCTTGGAGATCCGAGCCGTCTGATTTGATCTCAGCGGTTCATTTTTTTCGGGCCTATCGATCTGGTATTTTTTACGGGCCACCCATCATCCATCATACGGTTAGGATTCCGCACGGCACAGTTGCCGCGCGGCACTGGATTTCATTTCCCTGAAATGCGGTGTAAGAGATTGTAAAGAGAAGAGGGATGCAGTATGCACATGCACAGTTGCACAGTGAGAGGAACTCTGATTCATGTTTGGTTAATGTGGCAAGGGACCTGAAACGAATTACCTCAATGCAGCTAGCCCTATTTTTTATTTAAAAAAGGAAAATTGTACTTCAAGTGAGTCCTTTTCCACAATTTGATTTGTGCAATCAATAATTTGGTAATCACAAAATCAGTCCGTGAATTTTACAGACCGTCCATCCGTATCAAATGCGAACCCTGGGCATATATATTTTGCCTTTAAAATAATAGTACTGAGTACACTGTTCTGAAAAAAAAAAATAGTTGCAAAACTAAAATGCAAACCAAATAAAACCGAAAGGGAAAATAAAATGAATGAGGGGTCCTCAAGTAAAAGCCCCTCAGACCTTTAAAACCAATGTGATCTGTTGGATTGGAACCCTAATCTCAGCTCCTTCAATCTTCATTTCTTCCCCAGCTGCGGCTGCTCAGAAATCCTTTGAGAGTTGAGACAAGTTTTCCCTCTTAAAACGAACCTCCTCCCTCCAATCTCCTTGCAATCAACCAGGATCCAGTGTCTCTCTTCTTCTCCAGCTCTAACAAGGTAACACCGATCTCATTTTGAGCTCCTATTTTTCAGTTTGTAATGTGCTTTGTATTGCAACTAGTTCTAATTAAACTTTGCCAAGTGGGGTATAGTACTCAAATTGTTGGATTCTAAACAGTCTGTTAAAGGCATTGATTTTCTTGACACGACCTTCCCCACCGATCTGCCATTAATTTTCTTGTTGATACCAAATGATTTTTTTATTCTTTTTTTAGGTTAATTAGAGACCTTGCTGAGATCAGGAGCCAATTCAAGTCATACTCTCGTCTCCAGGTTAGTTTAATAAAGTACATTCTGTATTGTGCTGTTGCGAATGCATGTTTGTGTGTTTGTTGTGTCCCTTAATGTGCTAACAGCGAGAGAAAAGAAAAGATAGCAGAGTGACCCTAAAAAAAGAGATACATCCACAATAACAGTCGGGTGTCTATGTGTGTGAGAGATTATAAAACCGAAGATTAAAATTAAAAATATAGTGGGCTGTTGGGGAAAAAATAATGTTTGTTCTAATTTATCGGCCAACCAAAGCTGAAATTAAATAGAAAATAGTTCATAATTTTACAATGGACAAATGATTTTCCTGTTAATTCATAATTTTCTGTTAATTTTCTAGTAAAATAATGTATCTATAAATTAGATCATTCAAGTTTATTGATTTTTCACCGAATTAATTCATGAATACTTTTTTATTTTAATGAATATGTTGACACCATAACAGGACACGATTGTTTTTTTTCCCGAATAATTAGTTTTATATTATGCCTTTATGCTTAAAGCTTGCAAGTTGTGAAGGAATACCTATAATAACTATTAATTCATGCTTTTGTGTTAACGTAAACATTCAACTGCATTTAAGTGCAAAATCAAATTTAGATAGTACTTATGCTATGCTGATCATTATTATTCTGATTTATTCTCTTAATTCTAAGGTGCTAGACTGCTAGAGCATCAATAATTGTATGGAGTTAAATAGTCCTGGACATATGGAGGACACCATCAATATACGAGCCCTAAGAGGAATTGGAAAAAAATAAATAAATAAAGGTAACTCATTTTTATTTGAGCTTTCGAGGAAAATTTAGATTTCTACACTCGTGTCATGTGTTTAGAGATGTTTGGCTCTTATATTTTCCGACGCTTTTATAAATTGAGTTTCGACCTATTATTTGGATATTTTGGGATATGAATATATTTTATTTTAATTGTACATTTGTAAACCTAGAATAAATTAGTTTTTTAAATGAAGGATATATTTGTATTCATTAATTTCATGACATGGTGACTTAAACAAAGAAAGAAATATTAATTGGGGCGGTACGGTGCTAGCATATCTGTATCAGGCTCTTGACCATGTAGCCATGTTATTCAAGAAGCCAATAGAACTGTGGTTACTTCTCTTGTTTTGGGTATGGTCATACCTTTCTGTTTGTAGACCGGGTTTAGGTAAAATGATAGGATTAGGCCAGCCTCATTTAGATTTGTGCCTCTCGTTTGCGTGGTTAGTGCTACATTCTTTCAATATTTTTGTAATAATGCAAGCATTTTTTTCAACAATTTATAATAATTCAATTATTATTTTTTAATAATGTTGTATTGTTCATGATTAAAGGAAATGGAGTTACGGACGAACATTCGTTGAAAGTAACCATCGCGGTACAGTATAATTTGCGAGAGATTTTTAGGTCTTAATGGAGATTAAAGACGTGAACTAGCGGCCATATTTGGAGTTATTGACATTGATGCCACGACATGCACAAGATGGTTTGCTATCTTTTTACTTGAGACTGCCATACATACACTATTACGTGATTGGTTGAACATTTCGGGGCCGTTGTAGACATCAGTCTGGTCTAGAAAGAACAAATGAAGTAATGCAGATGAAAAAACAAAGGGAAAAAGAGGCGATGAAAAAAATGGTGAAAAAATGGGAGCAATTTATGAGAGGATAAAGAGAGAGGAAGAAATAAGAATTACAACAAGTCGAATGACAAAGATAGAAAAATAAGAAGCTGATGTAGTTTTTCTAGAACGAAATCGCTTAGTTGGCTGACAATGCTCGTGTGAGTAATCAATAGGAAAATGAAGAGGAAGATGAACAACTATGGTGGGATGAAATTCTGCAATATGCAGATAGTCAAAATCTTTAAGTAGATTTTTTTTTTAGTGTATTTTATTAATGGTTTGCGGTGTTTTATTATGGAGTGCATAGTAGTGTAAAGTTGTTTTTCTATTATTTTTGTGTCTTTATTTTAAATATAAAATCATTAAATAAATTGTCCATAACTAAATACATAACAAAATATTACAATATAAAACACATACTAATAAAACAACTTATAATAATAAAATACATAATAATAAAACATAACATAATTAATTAAATCAAATTCCACACTTAAATTGAAATTTAGAAAAAATAAATTAAAAAAACAAAGAAAAAGAAAAGACAAATATATATGAGTATTGCTATTGTGAACCATGATGCACAGAGGGCTCCGTGCACCATGACCGTTTGATCGGTGGTTTTGCAATTTGATAAATCTAAATTAACCAATCCAATCTATATATTGAAATCTCATATGAAACCAAATTTTATAATTTTTGGAATTTTTTTGCTATTTTTTCCGAATTTTTTAAAGCTTGCCATTTTTGGACGATAATTAGTGAATTATAGTCCAAAAATGGAAAGCTTTAAAAAATTCAGAAAAAATAGCAAAAAAATTCCAAAAATTATAAAATTTGGTTTCATATGAGATTTCAATATATAGATTGGATTGGTTAATTTAGATTTGTCAAATTGCAAAACCACCGATCAAACGATCATGGTGCACGGAGCCCTCTGTGCATCATGGTTCACAATAGCAATAATATATATATATGAGGTTCCGATGCTTCTAAATTCTGCTGCCCCCAAATCTCACGAATCTTTAACCGTCCAAAAAATTTAGATCAATGGTCATGATATAATATGAAGAACCATCCAATTTTTTATGTCTTCACTCTTCACTTTTTTAAAGAACATAGCACACTTTTCAAAAACATCAAAACTTCCCTTGTCCAGTTCTCTCCCACGTTCTCTTCCCCATTCTTCTTTCCAAGATATATAAAATCGGACGAGAACCTCTGCTCCACCTCTCCCAGAGACATCAAAATTCTTCTTCTCTCCAACTTCTCTCTTGCGCTCTTTTTTATCTCCAAAATCTATATCGATGAAGTTAGTTCGTGACTTCGCATCTCTGCTCTTAGACACGACATATCACTTCTCTTCGATCCCAGACGTCACATGTTGCTCTTTAAATTTTCACTGTGTAAATTCGAGCATTTTTTGTTCGATTAAGTAAAGAAAAAACTGAGACTTGGACCTTCTTCTTTGAGTTCGCGTGGTATGACTGAAAACCAGAAATTGACACTGAAATTATAATGGGTTTTTCCCGTTTGTATCATATAAAGGTTCTTACTTTTTTTTTAATTAAAATTTATTTCTATGTAGAATGTGTACCCGGCCCAGTAATCATTATAGAAAAAAAATAAAAATTCAAAATTACCGAACTTCAAACTCATAATTTAAGAAACACAATGTTACTCGTTCAAAATTGTGAGACTCAATAAAATTGGAAAATGTTTCTAATAAAATTCAATGGAGAATCTTCTCTAAAAAAAAAATTCAATGGAGAAGTGCGAAACTTGGCTGGCCGTAACGAAATTTTGCACATTTCCAAAAGTTAGAGAGCAAATGAGCATCAGATTGCATCTGGGGTTGGAAAGAAGTAATTGGTCGTGTCTTAGGGCGGAAAGACGAAGTAATCAATTGTCTTCGTTGAAATAGAATTTGAAAATAATATAGAGCACAAGAGAGAAGCCGAAGATTAGAAGATATCTTTTGTAATCTTTGGGAGAGGGGGTGGCGGTTCTTCCATGTTGGAACCAGCTTCTCAAAAGAAGAATGTAGAGATAAAACATGGGAAAGAACTAAGAACCGGAGAGGATTAAAGTTTTGATTTCTTTGGAAAACGTGACAGCGTTCTTTTAAAAATGAAGAGAGAGGAAAGTGGTTCTCTAGATTAAATCACAACCATTGATCCAAATTTATTGGACGGCTAAAGATACGTGGCATTTGGGGCAGCAAAATTTAAATGAGGCAGCGGAACGCTCCTCTATATATATATATATGAGGAAGGTTCCGCTACTAACATTTTGGTTGTCCCCAAATGCCAACATTTTACTATTTAGTTACTTTTTCAAATTTTAAAATTCAAACGTTAAATTCAAACCGTTGATCTTATTTAGTTTAACGAGCGATGCGTTTTCATATAAGTTTTGTAAATTTTGAAGTTTATTTGATGTTGGATCAAAGGCTAAAACATGAACGTATTAGAATGAATCTATCATAGTTAACAAGGTTCGTTTATTTTTCTATGTCTTGATCGAGCATCAAATAAACTCCAAAATTTACAAAACTTATATGAAAACGCATCGCTCGTTAAATTAAATAAGATCAACGATTTGAATTTAACGTTTGAATTTTAAAATTTGAAAAAAATAACTAAATAGTAAAATATTGGCATTTAGGGACAACCAAAATGTTGGTAGCGGAACTTTTCTCTCTCTCTCTCTCTATATATATATATACATACATACACACATATATATTGGTCGTATTATATAATATTTGTTGAAATATCAAACGCTACTAAAATTACATGAAACAGGTCCTATAACGTCTTCCATGAGAGCGCTAATATGGTGCTTTTTTTAAAACAAAAAAATTAATTTTGCTCCATTTAAAATTCTTAAGGATACATCGTTTTTTAAAAATATGAAATAAATCGTAAAAATTTTGAAAAAAAATGAAAAATTTAATTTCATACAAGCATTCAATATGAAAATTCAATCTAATGGGGATCAGTGATTTGAAATTTGATATGCGAATACGATCATATATTGGACGAACCATATCTGTCCTATTTGTAGGACTTTAGTATTCCTCCTAAGAAGAATTTAGCATAATATCTCCATCCGGTAGCTAAGATCTCAAACTATATCGAGAAAGGTTATTTTAATCATTTAATTAAAAACTTGATTTTTTTTTTATTGAAAAATTGTGTGAAAAGAAATAGAAAGGATTTATATCACTGTTAAACAAGATTGGAAGGGGTTATATCAAATTCTCCCTATCAGATATGACGAGTCCTCAAATTTGTTTTGTTTCATCATAGAATAATCATGGGTGTATGCTTATACGATCATCAAACATAACATATAATGACATGTCCTATTAATTGATTAAGCCAAATGCCATCATTCACTTTATTCCCCTCACGTCGATTGATCGTCTCATGACGCAATCCGTCGATGCGGACATTATGGTTAGCCTTCAGAAGTCGGGGTGTAAATCGAATTTACAATGAGCATATAGAGATGTTTTTCAATAGACCCAATTGAATTGGACGTTGGGATGAAATTTGTGTATAGATATTTTATAAACCAATAGTTGTATAGTTGATATGATTGGTAGGAGAATATATCCTATATAAGTTGTTTTAGTGTCGTGCCGATGCCAATCCTTTCTCAATGAAAGTGGAGGATCTCAGAAAACCATTACATTTGGGATTTAATGTATTTGTAATGGAGTTTTACTTTATTGCTATCATCATAAATTAAAACATTGAATAAACTAATTTAGTTTAAATTTGATATCGTTGTAGATGGCAACTTAATCTTCTTTCTCGCTGAGTTCTCTTTTGGAAAAAGAGAAACTTTCCTTCAATGGTGCTAATTTTCTCGATTGGCAACGCAACCGTTGTTTTGAGAAAGAGTATATCTTAACCACACATATTTAAGTTGATGTGGTTGCGTAATAAATTTAAGAACGGCCCACTGCCAGTAGTTGATTAAGATTTAGATCGTTACACTCGTGCCATGTGTTTAGACATGTTTGGCATGCTTATTTTTTCCAACAATTCTCAACATCGTGTTCCGTCCTACTATCTAAATCTCATGGAGGTATGGATATATTTTTATATTACTTGTGCATTTGTAAGCCAAAAAAATACTAGTTTCTTATATAAAAAATATATTTGTATTGGTGAATTTCATGACAGGGTAACTTAAATGAAGAAAAAAAGATTAATTGGGACGGCGTGATTTTTACATAATTTGTATCGGGCTATTTACCATGCAACCATGCGTTTCAAGTCTCCGACAGGACCATGGTTACTTCTTTTTGTTAATTGGGCATGGTCCTACCTTCTAGATTGTAGATCGGGCATAGGTCCAACAACGGGATTAGGCCGGCCTGATTTAGATTCTTGTACGTCGTTTGTGTAGTTAGTACAACATTCTTCAAATTGGTGTAATAATACAAGTATTATTTGAACAATTAATATTGGTTAGTATAATATTTTTTTCAACAATTAATAATGTAATTATTATTTAATAATGTTGTATTGTTCATGACTAAAGGAAATGGAGTCAAGCTTGAACATTCATGTGAAGCAACCATCGCGGGGCAATGCAGTTAGCGAGGGATTCTTTGGTGTTGATGGAACTTGGCGACGTGAATTGACAGTCATATTTGGAGTTCTTTACATTGCTGCCACGATATGCGCAGGAGGGTTCGATATCAATTCCACTCAGATTTCCATGCATACACTACTTCGTCATTGGTTGGACATTTCCGAATCGTTGTAGCATCAGTCTGGCCTGTCTAGTGCAGGTATTTCCTCCACCGCTACCTATTGTATGTTCCTTAACTTTTTTTTTCTCTTATAACTGAAGTTGTAATTTTCGGTGTATTGACAATTATATTTTAACAGAAGTGGATATCCATGAGTAGTCTCGATTCGTTCTGCCATGGCAGCTATAGAGGAGGCACAGGCATAGGAGAGTTTTTGCGCCTTTGCTCACTTTATGGGATAGGGAGGCCTTACATGGACTGGGATCCTCGGCAGGCAAAAAAAATGACTGCCGAGCAGTCCTTTTCTTTTTTTTTTCTTTTTAATATTTAAAAATTTTATAGTTCAATTGTCAAATCCAAACCGTTGATTTTGTTCAATTTTACGGGCGATGCGTTTTCATAAAAGTTTTATAAAATTTGGAATTAATTTGATACTTGATTAATTGCTCAACAAATGAACGTATTAGAATTAATCAAACCAGGTTCGTTCATTTTTTTAGCACTTAATCAAGTATCAAATCAACTCCAAATTTTATAAAACTTATATGAAAACGCATCGCCCGTAAAATTGAACAAAATCAATGATTTAGATTCGACAATTAAATTTTAAAATTTTTAAATATTAATAAAAAAAGAAAAGAACTGTTTTCGGCAGTCATTTTTTTGACTGCCGAGGATCCGTGCGCGGCCTTACATGGTTGGGCCGAGAGGGTAGAAACTAGAAACAAATGTGTCAATTCGGGGCACAATAAGATAAGCCATCTCGAGAATAGAACAACTTGGATGATAAATGGAATACAAAATGACGCTTAAGTTATATAAAATTTATTACGCACTTTGTTTACATAAGAATAATACAAACTAGTTCTAATATCAAGCGTTGCGTGATTTACCCTAATCTGAAAGTGTTATGAAACAATTTCTTAATGAGTACGGATATGTCAATATAGTATTTTTTTTAAATTAATGTGCATAACTTAAAAATTTTCTTTCCCTCTTTAACGTGATGCTAAATACCAAGAAGAAAGTAACTAAAGCAAATACATATAGATCAAGGACATACGATGAACTAAAGACTATAAATCCATATACTGACGTGCACACTGTGTAGTTTATCAATGAAAATAATAAGAAACAATATTCAAACCAAAAACCAGGCTCGATGTGCCAGAACTGTTATAATCTACTCATCCCTATACTCACTAAACCTAAATATAGAAAAAAAAATTAGTTTAAAATTATAGAAATAATCAAATAAATGAGTTCAAAATCATCACCCGTGGCACAACGTACATGCATGTATCAATGCCAGTTCGATGTGTGAAGCTATAATTTATTTTGTAAGAAACAGAATCTGGTTTACTTCAAATCGGTATAAACATCAGTTCAATTAAAATTCTTATTTGTGATAACCTCAGTTACAGAATTTTTTTTGCGAGTTCTTACAAATTACAAAAGCTAATTTTTATTATTATCACGAAATTAAGGTGGATAAAAGTCAAATAACACAAATAGTAGAGAAGTCCTCGAATTTACTTAGGAGAAAATCAAACAAATCCTTTCGTTGTGTTTTATAGTGATCCTTCAACTAAAACCACAAAGGAATTAAAATATACCAAAATTGACAGCAAAATTCAACCTCCTTGATATTGCTGGCACGTTGCTTGTCAATTTCTAAGTAGCCAGATAATGAGAATGAAAACGGAAATGACATCCTAAAATTTGTTTTAGAAGAAAAATTATCTATATGAAATTGTTCATATGTTTTTCCCATCTGTTGCACAATTCAAATCATGATCTAAAGTAAAATGAGTTCTTCTTACCAATGGTCTGATGTAGCTTCATATTTGAAATGACGCATGAAAAAAAAACATGGTTACAGGTTAACTTATATTTGATATATCAAACTTTCTATTAAAAGGAAAAGTAAAGTAAAATATAATGTGACTAAACTTCTACAAGGTGAGAGTAAGAACCTTTCGAGGTTTCCTGACAGTCAGTGAACCTCTCTTAGCAATTCCAATAGTTCATCCCGTTACCTGATAAAAATATCAATTGTACCGATTATCCAGCTAAAATGTAAAAACCGAACCAAATAAAATCTCTAGTTGGAATTGTATTTCAAAGAAAGGCATGAACTAAGTTACCAGTACATATGAACAGTTTCCCATTATTGAGCCATCAGTATTTTATCAATATTGATTAAGAGCGTGAACCTATGCTTCATTATTCCATTCACATTTGACAGTGCATATTCATAAGCCTAAGATGAAATACAACTGAAAAGATATAGTTGAAAGCCGGTATTAACATATATGACCAAAATGCCCTTATCTCAATATTGTAATCTAAAAAGACACACACAAAAAATTCAAATTCAGCACCTATATGAGATCGTTTGTACTGCATTATGATACATGTTTGACCAGGAAGGAAAATATTTGAAGGATATCAGAAAGAAAAATTATAGTTAAATACCTTAAATGCCAACTCTTGATAGGAGATGCCGAGGAATTCAATTTTGATAGGAAGAAAGACCTGCAAAGATGAAATGATTCCTGAAATACAAAAAATGAAATAAACACGCATCAGTATAGTCTTGGCGAATGACATTATCAAACACAGTAGGACATTTGACATATTATTCACTTTTTATATTAACCAAAATAAATACACCACTGCTCGTAAAAGGAAAGAAATGATGTTTGATCTCATTTGCTAACTATATACTGTAACTATTGATTAAGAATACTGAAGGCAATATTGATAAAGACTTGAAGTGGACAAAAAAAAGAGAAACATTAAAACTTAAAGGCACAGTTATCATGTTGTGAGTGACATAAGAACAATATCGACACAGATCACAGCATGAGAGAGCGAAAACAAACAACATGAGCCCAAAAAAATATGAAAGGCAAAGCAAAAACTGACCTAGAGAAAAGGTAGATGAAGAGAAAAGGAGAAGTTAGAGATGGTGGCTAGACATAAAAGTTAGTTTTATACCTGCAATTGACAGAGAAATAAGAGTCTGCACTCTTCATATGGAATAAACCATATGAAATTAATTAACGTCTATTTTTTGGGGGAAATAATTGCTTTTGAAATCATATCTAAAAACTAAACACTGTGAACCATCAACCTCTAAATTACATGTTGATCTGTGCTTGTAACAGTAGTTACTTTGCCGCGTTACCTATTGCTCCTATAGCTGACTCAGCTGTTTCCTCTGCCTTCTCTATCACCTCTGATTGGGGCAAAGATAAAAATTTACTTAAAAGCCCTCCAGAATAAAATATTCATATAAACAGCACAGCCCGTAAGGTATACTATCAAATACTATTTTAATAGACTTCGGCAATGGTGTTGGGATTAAAGATTGAAATTTCGTGCAACAAAAATAAATTATGTAACGTGTCATTGAGAAAGAGATCTTAATTGGAGGCACTACCTTCAACCTTTCTAATTCTTCTGTAAAGTGGCACTGAGAGGAATACTGCTGCACCCATTTTTTATAGGGAAAATCGGATATAAACCCCTCTAATTTCATTTTGTTAGGACATAATCCCTTTTCCCTAGTTTTAATCATATTTTAAATTAAAAAAATTAAAATATCACTGCTATGACTATTATACCCCTAACTTGACCTGCCCCACATGCCCGTATTTTCTTTTCTCACCTTTTCTTTGCCCGACTTGCTTCATTTCATCTCTGGCGAGAATATAACTTTCACGTTTGTTTTTGTAAAAAGCCATATGCCTTGCATATAAAATTGTTCTTATTTTCTATTTAAACTATACTTATATGATGATTGCTCACTTCATATGTGCACGCAAATTTCAAAATAAATGGCATATAAATAAGTTCTTAATTTGATAAAATTAACCTGAAGCAACTGATCTGCTATCAATGCACCAGTATAAAATTGGACGCCCTTTCATTCAATTTTTGCATTCTCATCCATACAACTAGTCACTACACTCAAAATTGTAATATTCAACAAAATTATTTAAGTAGGATTAAGCTTAATTTTCATAAAGTCGTTGCTCACAAAAATTCTGGCAAGGTACAGTTGGTCATGTGCCAGAAAATCTGACAATTGTTAGAGTGAATTTACTCTCCAATATGGAAAGAGCTTATGCCCCAAAGCCAGCTTGCTGTAATTCTTTTTTAGGCAACAAATTGAAAACCAAAAATAACATGAATCCAAGCCTCATAAATCAAACTAGTAATGTATTATATTTAGAACCCAACATTAATTAACACGTCTAGCATCCATGCTTGATGCTTCTCTCCCTGACACATTGGATAGTTTAATAAAACAAAAGTATTACAAGCTTCTCCCTTACATGCTTTCATATTCTAGTTCTGGATCAAGCAAAAGTATCTCAACCTGAATAGTTTGATAAAAAGAAAAACCACACGACCAAAAGTATGCAAAATATTAGTTCCTTTCTTCTTCTTGGAGAATCTTGAAAATACTGGATGGGCACGCTCTATTCTTTGAACGTCTGCAAGAAAATTATAATAATAATAATAATTAAAATACTTAATCAACAACTTGATAAATGAAATATAAAAAACAAACAGACCTTTTCAACTTTGAACTATTGGCTTGAGGAGCCCCTTCGCTTTCTTGTGACAGAACAGTGTTTTTGCATGTGGTCTTATGATGGTCATAGATACCGCAACGAGAGCATTTGTGAGGTCTCTTCTTTGGTTCATCTGATGCTCTAATTCGGTTTTTTCTTGGTCTTCCTGCTGGACGTTTCAATGTTGGTGGGAGCATATGGTAACCTAAATCAACTTTCACCCATTCATTCCTACTTGGCATCGGTGCTATTCCTATAGCATAAGCCATCTTAAATCGATCAACTGTGTAGTATGAATGAACATAATTTTCCCATTTGACATTCCTTATCGAAGCTATGCATGCAGCAGCATGTACACAAGGAATTCCTCTAACTTGCCATGCCCTACAACTACATGTTTGCTTATCTAAATTAATTGCCCATCTCAACCCATCCTTTTGTACTTCAGCACAGGAATCTACACTTTTATGCACTTCATATGGATGCACACTCTACAAAACAGTACATATTAAATACCAAAAGAGTTAGTTAATAAGATAGGCTCTGGTTCTATATTTTCCAATAAAATCAAAATTAGTTTTTTTATGACCGTAAACAACATTTTTATGAAAATTGATAGCAAATAACTAACTTTTTAAAAGTGAATTGAATTACCAGTAAACAACTATTTGGTTTACTATGGCTGTAAATAACTAATTGATATGACAGTACACAACTAATTTATAAGAATTGATTAAATTGGATTAAAATGAACTTGATAATAAAGTTATAGATATATACCCGTGAAATACGCCTGATGTTGTCAGCAACCTTTGGAACCAGTGGGCCTTTCCATTTATTCGCTAATTTTCTCCTTTGGTCAAACTTCACCATTATCTTTTGCCTAATTGAATCAAGCAAATCTATTACTGGTTTATACCGTTCTTCTGATATCCAAGAGTTGAATGTCTCTGCAATATTATTAGTGAGGTAATCACATTTTGCTTCGGTTCCAAATTTGCTCCTGCTCCAAATATTTTTGTGCTCACTGTTGAGATATTGAATGCCTTCAGGACACAGTTTTTTCATCTCATTTATTAAAGCATCAAAATGTGTCTCGGAATATGTTCGTGCAGCACCCCAAAGTCCAAATTTGAAAAGATCTCCATGGAAATGTTTTTTGAAGTTGCTAAAGAGGTGTCGCATACATTCCCTATGCTCAGCTAATGGATACACCGTTGCAAGGGCATTTTGTAACCCTTTTTGCATGTCAGCAGAAATAACAAGACCATACGGCATGTCTATTGCTTTGTGCAATGCTCTTAAAAACCATTCCCATGAATCTTCAGTTTCACCTTTCATAACGGCGAAAGCAAGTGGAAACATAAAGTTATTTCCATCGACTGCTATAGCTGCCGCAACTACACCTTTCCACTTCCCGTTCAAGTGACATGCATCAAGGGCAACATAAGGTCTACATCCCTTAAGAAAACCGACTATGCAAGCTCCAAGAGCTATGAAAAATCGTTGAAAATGTTGTTTCTCTTTTACAAGTTCAGTTCCAAACTCTACAACACTTCCAGGATTTCTTTTCATTATCTCCTCTTTCAGAGCTCCTATTGGGATAAAAGAATCATTCCACTTTCCAAATATTTCCTCCATTGCTAGTTCTTTCCCTTCCCAGACTCTACTATATGGCAATGGAACACGAAATTTCTCTATAAGTTTTTCTTGCAAAGCCTTTGTTGATATATCTCCCTCTTTTCTTAGATCGTTTATAATCCGATCAGCTATCCATCCTATTGTTGCACGCTTGTTTCCACCTTCATTAAGTCCACAACAATTGTGCTTCGGTTGCATAGTTTTCACAGCAAAAGTTAGGCCATCTTGTCCAGTTGATGCATGTATCCGCCAATTACACTCCCGTTTTGCACATGTTGCTGTAACTCGTGCTGGTTCATTTTTCATGAAGTTGTACTCAAAACTATTGATCACTGCAAAGTGATTAAGAGCTCTCCTAAAAGCTTTGGCATCAGGAAACTTGGCCCCTATCTCCATCTTAGGATCATCTTTATCATATGTATAAAACTCACCCTCATATGCAAGGTCAAGCTCATCCTCATCTTCGCTCTCCATGTCGCTATGACGGCTATGGTAGCTGTCCTCACTATGACAATAATCAGAATCTTCTTCATAATTTTCAAGTTCTGTATTTTCAACCTCCAAATTTTCTACAGAACTCAAATTCTCTTGACTACCACCATCTAATCGCTCCATGGTTACATAAATAATTGCTTCCTTTTTCTGTTCATACATTGCAACCATCATCTTGTAACTCTCATCATCCTCAATTTCAACAAATGACTGGGTACTAGAACGTTCATCTAGAAAATACATTGACAATGAAGGGTTCTCATCCAAAGAATACAGACATCTCACTTCCCCCCACAAATCATCAAAATCAAAGCTTTGCTGATCCAAATAAATGGTTTTTTGTTTGCCAAAACAGTATTTTCTTCTCTTTCCATTAAATATTGGCCTAAAAAATCCATCATATATCACTTTCAACTTGAAACGGAATTCATTTATGCTGAAAAAAAAATAAAATTACACCAGTAAGTCATCTAATTCAGTTCATATAAGTTCTATGTAAGAAGTATCAGTTTTTTTTTTAAACAAAGTTAATCAACAGATAACATACTTCCTATGGTCAAAAGAGAAAAAAAAAAGGAACGAAAACTAATTTTTAATCAAATAGCTAACAATGTATTAAAAAAATTTTCTTTAAAATTGTCGGCTATGTTGGTGGGCAGTCGATGTTGTTGTTAGTTAGCAATAAATAAAATATTCTAATAACTGAAATCCTTATACAAGCATTACTATAGCCCAAGCTTAAAATCACTACTTCAAATATTGATCTCGTGCTTGTTGTGAGTATCAGCAAAACTTACTAGTAAAGCAATAATTGTTACTCATTCACTATTAATCCGATAACTGATGTACCTTGAATCTTGATGAATGTGTTTCATTGACTTTCTTCTTATCTTCAATTTCTGATGCGATTTCTGACGGGATTCTTCACCAATCAATGAAACTTTATTTTGAGAATCTTGCTCAATAATCAAGGATGAGAAATAATCGTCATTGAATTCTTGTGTCTCCATTATTTGACAGCGATAGAGGTAGAGAAAGACACAAATAAGAAAGAGGGAAAGAAAAGTGTCTAGGGTTTTAGCAAAATTACATAAGAGAAATCTTTCCTTATAGATTCAGAAAAAGAAAGGCAAAGTCACGATATTTGGAAGATGAATCGCTGCCAGAAGAGAAAAAGCGGGAAAATGAATCGTCGTTGCCCAGAATGTATAGGTTAGGGGTATAATAGTCATAGCAGTGATATTTTAATTTTTTTTATTTAAAATATGATTAAAACTAGGGAAAAGGGGTTATGTCCAAACAAAATGAAATTAGAGGGGTTTATATCCGATTATAAAGATTAGAGGGGTTTATGTCTGAATAGAGGAGATTAGAGGGGTTTATATCCGATTTTCCCTTTTTTATACACAACTGACTATAAAGTCCCACTAAACGCCTTAATTTACACTCATTTTTTTATGAGTTGTCTGCCTTCCAAACCTTTTATGTACAACTCAGCTCCAATTTGACCAATTGTAGTTCCACGACCCCTCAATTATAAAAGAGAATGACAAAAAGAAGTAAATAATAAATTTAAAGATGAACTGTAGTCTTGGTAGACCCCTCATTTATGTAAACTAACATTTAAAGTCTAAGAAACCGATTCTGCTACGTAAAAGTACTAAGAAATTTCAGACATACCTGGATATGTAAGAAAACTCCTAAATATGATGTTGCAAGCTCTTTTGCACCATCCTGAGAAATAATGTTTTTTTACCATAACCAGTCCCCATATTAACAAAATCATGCCTGCAGAAAATTTTGAACAAATGAATGAACTTTTCAAATGTAAATATACAACAGAGAATTACAATCCAACAACCCTTGTTTTTCCCTAAATGACTACAAATGTGCAACCAAAAGCTAAATCCAACACTTTTTTCCCCCTAATACTGCATAAAAAAAAAAAGCAAACCTGGAAGGAATTACCAAAGCTAAATAAAATGAAGCACAAACACCTAATTTTGGACACACTACAATTCTTGCAGCTATAGGTTATGAGTTGTAACTTCCAAAACCCAATACTTCTCAATCAGCTCTATGTTAAAGACGAAATGTATAAAAAATATAGATAATTTTCACATATTTATATTTATAACTTAACCTAATAGCTAAAGATGTGAACTTAAAAAATGCACAGCAAACATACATGGTCTAGTCTGCTTCAAATCATATCCAAGTGATACAAAATAAGATGAAATGGACAAAGTAATATCATTAACAGAATCCAAACTATTATCGTCAGAATTTCCATAAATGAGGTTATTTGCATCAAGAATTATTTGCTGCTGGAAATTATAGAAGGTTATAGTATAAATGTAACATAAAAAATTGCCTATTACTCACAGGAAAAGAACATGTGATGTCTGAACCAAAAAACTATATTTAGCTCCCATATCCATCAATGACATATCTCCATCTTCCAAAGTCTGAAGCAGTGTTTAGAAGAATATAACTGAATGAGAAAAATGATAAATGTATGCCAAGCGGCATAAAATACATGAATTAGGAAGGAAGATATACTTTATCATTTGGAGCCACTGCATGACTATAATGGAACCCAGCATCTCAGCTAACCTGAGTGAAAAAACATATTGTCAGACTAATGTGTTCAATGAAACCCCGCGTCTCAGCTCAATTTATTTCCCTCCAAACTTAATCACTTCCTAAAGATGGGTATAAATTTTTGTTAAGATGACTCAATCAAAAGTAATTTTAATAAAAAAAATTATAGAATTCAAAAGAAAACAAAATTAAAAAGATTAATTAACCACTCAAAGAATGAGAGGAAAACTGATGACTAATATGGAAAATATAACATCTATAATTTTATTTTTCTTGTGTTCCTTTCTAATTCAATGAATGTTCAACCAATACAGAAATCAAGGAAATTTTTTTGCCAAGGTACATGAATCGAACAAATTATTATCTGTTTCACCCTTTGTGATACGACAACAAACCGAGCATTGATCCTGACAAATTTAGTACCATGACATCCATGTAAGAAGATTTGCAACTTTACCGGTTTAAAGCAAACATAAAAATACAAAAAAAAATAAAAAATAAAAATGGACGCGGATTTGTACTTCCATATTATTTCAAGCAATAGTTTTTTCATTTAAACCAAATTCACAAATTTCTGAAATAATCTACAAAATTCAAAAATCCTACCCGTCTTCAAATCATGACAATAAGATAATTATATTTAAGAGAAAAACCAATAATTAAATTAATTATCAGAAAATACCTAAATCAAAGCACCACTTTATGAGTCAAAACACCTCAATTAGATTTAGAATTTGTAGAAAATAGAGAAAGGAAAAGGGACCTGCTATGGGAGTGCATGGCTGCGCAACCGTGATTGAGGTCTACATTGCCATGAGAGGTGGTGAGTAGATCTGTGGAGAAAAAGAGCAAAGAGGATGAAGTAAGTGGATGGATTTGAGAGGAGAAGGGGTCCAAGTGGATGAAGCGGAGTTCAGATGAGAGGTGGTGTGGGCGATTTCCTGTAAAGATGGAGGAGGCGGAGAGATCAGGAATTCAGGATACACCAGCAATGCACCACAGAAGGACCAAAGAAAGAGGCGAAATTGGAGACCACAGCACCAAGACCAGGGGGCTCATCGCATCCCACCAAGCGTGCGCGAGCACGTCGCTCATCGGTCGTGCAAGCACAGAGAAATCGCCAACGCAGAGACGGAAGCGACAGGTTATTAGTTGCGAAAAGGAGGAGGATGGCGCTGTGGTACTGAGTACTGAGCAGGTGCACGGAGAAGGAAAGAGAGCACGCTGAGCAGAACAGCATCCAACGGCCACGATGAAGCAAGCAAAACCAACGGCTCAGATCGGAATACTGTTTTTACCACAGTAAAATGGCCTCTCACGCGGAAGTCACGACCTCCAAATTTATATAGTTATAATAACATGTCCATAGTATTTTTTCATTTAAAATATTTTTTACTTAATTTTTGAGAAAAATTAAAGTCATGTGTTCTTGAAGAATCCTAACCCGGTTAAAGAAAAGAAAAATTCAGAGTTGGGGCATATAATTAATTTATTTGAAGAGTTAATTTAGTTCGCAAGTCTTCATTAAAGTAACTAAAAGTGGAAACAAAAAAAGATGTCTCATGTAATGATTCTGTACCGGCCTAGTGGAAAAGGACAATTTAGCAACACTGGCAATGAATTAGCTCAGTAGTGGATGTCTGGATCTAACAAAACACAAAAATAAACGAAACGTTTTAATTATGTATCTTCTGAGTGCTGGGAGAAAATCAACCAATTTAATCGTTCGGTTCTTTGATCCATTTTCAGACAATTTAACTGATATACTACATATCAGTTATCAACTTATTTCAACGTTCTGTTCTCTGGGTCATTTTCCAAAAACTAACCATAAGAGGTAGTAGGTATCAACAAATTCAAGCATTTGATTTAGTAAACACAAGATGTACACGATACTTGTTATCACTGATGTTATTTGATGGCATCAGATGGTCAGACACATTTTTTTTTACTCAAAAACTTAAATACAAAATGGTTCACTGCTGTTCTTACTTGGATTTTTAGAAAGGAGATCTTTCGTTTATTTCGAGGCTGCAAAAAAATTTTGTATTATTTTAAAACTAGCAAATATAAAAATAAATAAATAAATTACGCATCAATCTGATGAAGATCAGTAAATCTATAACCTATAAAAATGACAGCTGACGAGGGCTGAAATGGATTTTACCTATTAGTACTTGTAGAATGGAACTTCTTAAGAGGAAAATATCAAAATGGATGTTTCGAAAATGTTTTCAAATCTTATTTTTATATATACTTCGAAATTTGACTCATTTCTCCTTTTCGCTTGTCAAGGTTGAGTGAAAGCAAAATCTTAGCAAATATAAGCCATCTCGAGAATAGGACATATGAGAAAATGAGAAGGTATTTTCATCCAAATAGAAGTGGATCTCCAAATTTTAGGAGTGTAGGATGCAATTCCCCATCTCTAGAATAGGACACCTGATGATAGATGGAATACAAAATGACGCTTATGTTATATAAAATTTATACTACACACTTTGTTTATATAAGATAAATAATATGTCCATAGTAATTTTTTTTTCATTTAATTTTTTTTTACTTAATTTGGGAAAAATAATTAAAGTCATGTGTTCTTGAAGAATCCTAACCCCAAAAAAGATAAGAAAATTTCTGAGTCTGGGCACATAATTAATTTATTTGAAGAATTATGTTAGTTCGCAAGTTTTCATTAAAGTAAGTCGAGACAAAAAAAGATTCCTCATGTAATAATTCTGTACCGGCCTAGTTGGAAGGGACCATTCAGCAACAACTTGCAATGAATTAGCTGAGCAGTGGATGTCTGGATCTAACAAAACACAGAAACAAACGAAACGTTTTAATAATGTGTCTTGTGAGTTCTGGGAGAAAATCAACCAATTTAATCTTTCGGTTCTTTGATCCATTTTCAGATAATCGATACTACATATCAGTTATCAACTTATTTCAACATTCGGTTCTCTGGGTCATTTTCCAAAAACCAACCATAAGAGGTAGTAGGTATCAACTAATTCAAGCATTTGATTTAGTAAACAACAAGACGTACACGATACTTGTTATCATTGATGTTATTTGATGTCATCAGATGATCAGATACATTTTTCTTTTACTAAAAAATTTAATAAAAAATGGTCCACTGTTGTTCTTACTTGGAATTTCAGAAAGGAGGGAATATCTCTTTCGTCTATTTCGAGGCAGCAAAAAATGTTTTATTTTAAAAGCAGAAAATATAAAAATAAATAAATTACGCATCAATGGAATGAAGATCAGTAAGGCTATAACCTATAAAAATGACAGCTGACGAGGGCTGAAATGGATTTTAGGAAAATATAGTGCTTCTTTGTGTAATTGTGTCTTCACCACGGCTTCACATGACATGTGCCGTGTACAAAAGATTTAAAGGGCACTACTACTATCATTTCAACTCAAATCTTCAATGAGAGTCCTAAGTAATAATAATAATAATAATAATTGAAAAATCATATTTTTCTTTTTGAGTGGAGAAATTTAGTCACTTCAAAATTTTTTGTTTCGTATAAAAGTTACTTAATTTGGACTGACAATACTTACACAAAAGTAAATCAAAAATAAAATTAGCATTTAATACTAAAACTAGTTGAATGTCTGTTGAAGTTCTGGTAAAATACTTTTTGGTGATTTTAAGCTTTAGTTAAACTATTATTCCCTCCAGTAGAAGTGAAATAGTGAATGATCTGTCACCAAAGTAACTATAATATTGTTATTAACACAAAAAAGGAAAAGAATTGCTACACCGATCCGCTCTCATTATGCTAATATACTGTTAATAAATGAAATTTTCAATACATTAATTACACATATAATGTTTTATATTTCAAAACTTCAAATTTATATATTCTTTTTATCCTCTTGAGTGATAACATAAAATATGATCCATATTCATTATTTTATGTAATGTATATAGACCACTAATTTAAATATTTAAATTTTATCCAACTTTTTATTATTCATTAACAACTTAAAATTAATAAGTATTCAATTAACATTGGATATGGCATGTCAAACGACACGTCATATCTGTATTCTTTTAAAATAAGCGTTTAAAATATGATAAAAAAAATAAATTCATATGACCGACATGTCTGTATTCTTTTTCAATAATTTGTGAGATTATGATTCGAGTTTAAAATATTATCAAAATTATTAAATATGCTTATTTTACATAAAAACGCGTCGATAATTTATTTTATTGCATTCTTTTGAGTGCAATTTTTTTTTGTATCTTTTGAGTGCAATTACCGGCTGTTTGTTTATATCACATCTCCTAGTCCCAATGGATTGTCTTGGCTCCGTGGCAGCATGGCACACCAAAAGACAACAGTTCATCATCCAAAGACTAGCTTTTATTCCGGTTGACAGCTCCGGTCAACAATTTCAAAAAAAAAAAAGAGCTTTTATTACGAGACTTAGAGTTTGATCGAATTATTTTTGCTCGGGATTTATTTCATTTCATTTTATTTAAATTAATTTTTCAGAATTTCGTTGGATCAAATTATATAGAAATTCATAAGAAATGACACCAAATTCGTTCATTTTGATAAAAAAAAAAAAATCTCTAATGAAATGATTATAATCCCGTATTAAAAAAAAAAAACAAGATTTTGATCCGGTCCTAAAAGTTCCAAATGTGAATTTTTATCCTTAGAGAGGAAACATTATGGCTCATAAACTAGCTAATTTGTATAGGATCAATTCTCTTCGATATTATGGCAAAACTACCTAGACCAATCATATAAGCGTTTTTAAAGTGAGTAATACTATATGAGAATATCTATGGTGAACCATGATGCATAGAGGGCCCCGTGCACCATGACCGTTTGATCGGTGGTTTGGTAAATCGACAAATCTAAATTAACCAACCCAATCAATATATTGAAACTCATAGAAAACAAAATTTTACAATTTTTGAAATTTTTTTACTATTTTTCCGAATTTTTTAAAACTTGCTATTTTTGGACGATAATTAGTGAATTATCGTCCAAAAATGGTAAGCTTTAAAAAATTTGGAAAATAGTAAAAAAAAATTAAAAAATGTAAAATTTTGTTTTCTATGAGATTTCAATATATAGATTGGGTTGGTTAATTTAGATTTGTCAATTTACGAAATTACCGATCAAACGGTCATAGTGCACGAGGCCCTCTATGCCTAATCATGATTCACAATAGATATTCTCATATTATATATATTCCTTCAATCAAATTTTTCACAATTATCTGAGCCATAATGTTTCCTCTCTAAGGATAAATGCACATTAAATTATATATATATTCCTGCAATCAAATTTTTCACATTTATCTGATCGATTGCATCTTGGCCGTCTACCTTCGGAACCTGATCCTCTGCCGCGCGCTACCAGCAGCAAATTTTTTCGAGCCGTTCAGATTTGATCGGACGGTTAATTTTTTTCGGGCCTATTAGATTCACGTGGCTCCCTTATTCATCAGATTCAGATCAGACGGTTGGGGCCGCATCGCTGCTAATCGTCGTGCGGCAGAGGACGTGAATTCGTCTGCCTCCACTATCAGGGATTGTGCCATAATTTTTTTGGCTTTTTCCCCCAAAACAACTGTTACACGAACATGGCTAATGCCACGTTCCTACTATATATGAATCCCCTATAAACGTTGGCCACGTGGGACAAACAACTCACCTTAAAATCGGACAACAATCAACATATATACCTGCCCTAACGTTCTCTCTGTTCTGTTCTTCAATTCAATGGATGATCCCATTTTCCTATTTCCACGAAAACGTATATTATGTTTTAAATAATTCATAACCCTTAATAAATTTATTTTGCTATGAAACTTTATATGAATTCTCAAAGAAAACAGTTCATTTACATAATTTTTTTTATAGACTTTTAAAATAATTTAAATATTTTTTTCAAACTTCATAATATATCATTCTATAATTTAAATCTTACATTAAGTTTACAAATTTTTTAGTGGTATCAAAATATATTTCTACATATAACTTTATGCACATGATAAAAAAAATTTTAAAAAAATATCATCAAATCAAATTTCTTATTTGGACTTTGAAATTTTTTATGTCATACTAGAAAAAATGGTATTTTACATATTTCGTTGTTTTAAGTTCTTAAATTCGTTTTTTCATCGAATAGAGAATTCAATGTTATTAAACTTATTACTTTACACGTTTGAAATTTATATATGGTTTTAACGTTTTAGAAAATCCACAAATTTTTATTTTTTATTTTTCGAGGGCTTCTTTAAATTTATTTTTGCATTAAATTTTATATGGATGCTCAAATAGACATACTATTTTAGAACGATAAATCTAATTTAATAAACTAATTCAAAATATTATATTGAAAACTCATAAGAAATAAAATTTTACACTTTTAATCAACTCATTGATGATTTTAGCCTTATATTTAAATGTTTAGAAGCTTTTCAAATTTTATGGATGTTCTTAAAAAATTATAAAAAAAATCCAGTGATTTTTTTTTAAAAATATGAATAATAAACTTATACGCGCGAAGTGCGATGCATTTGCTAGTTCTCTTCATTTGACTTTTATTATCTGCAATGCACAATCATAATCACAAGGGTGCACCTCAGGGCCTTATGTTTTCGGGGGAAAAAATGAAAATTCATCAGGGTGAATATTTAAGACAATGCCAAAATGAATGAATATAACAAATTACAGTCATATTTTTCCTACATAGACATTTTGATAAGGGAAACGAATAAATATATATACCATTATTAATTGTAAGACTAACCATATATTTATAACTTTTTCATTTTAAATTTCTGTTGACCTAATTTGAGAAAAATCAAAGTCGTGTATTCTTAAAGAATCCTAACTAAAAATATATATATATTCTGAGTCTGGGTACATAATTAAGTTTAAAATAATTAATTTATTTGAAAAATTATGTTGGTTCTCGTGTCTTCATGAAATTAGCTAAAGCAGAGAAAAGGGTAAAAAAGATGTTTCGTTTAATCATTATGTACCGGCCTAGTAGAAAGAGACCATTTGGCAACAGACTATAAATGAGCGGAGCACTTGAGTCTGTAGCTAAGAAAACAAAAGACACCTAGTATAATGTTCGGATGTAATATTTTGAGACAAAATCAACTAATTTGATCATTGGTTCTTTGGTCTATTTTCATACAACCTGTACGGAACCGGATCCTCAGCAGTCGTTTTAAACGACCGCTGAGCGGTCGTTTGGCCTTTTTTTTGTTTTTTTTTTTAAAAAATTTTAATGGAGAATCCAAACCGTTCAACTTGTTAAATTTTACCGGCGATGCGTTTTCATATAAATTTTATAAAATTTGAAGTTGATTTGATACTAGATTAAGCGGTCAACAAATGAACGTATTAGAATTAATCTAACTAGGTCCGTTCATTTGTTGACCGCTTAATCTAGTATCAAATCAACTTCAAATTTTATAAAACTTATATGAAAACGCATCGCCGGTAAAATTTAACAAGTTGAACGGTTTGGATTCTCCATTAAAATTTTTAAAAAAAAACAAAAAAAAAGAAATAAAACGACCGCTCAGCATTGGAATTTGGATTATCGACGAAGTTCAGCATTGTAAAATTTTTAAAACGACTGCTGAGGATCTCGTTGTACTACGTATCAATTATCGACGAAGTTCAACATTGGATTCTCTGGTCCATCTTCAGATAACCAACCAATAAACCAATACGATGTAGCAGGAAACAACTAAAATCAGTAAATTTAAGCACTTGATCTAGTAAACATCAAGACGTGCACGGTACTAGTTATCGCTGATGTTATTTGATGACATCAGACACACTTTATTTTATTTTTACTAAAAAATTATAATAGGAATATCTCTTTCGTTTATTTCAAGGCAACAAAAAAGAAATTATATCCGTTTTATTTTATAGGTAGCAAATTTTAATATTAACATAAAATTACGCATCAATAAATGACGGTCGGCAAGGCTATAGCCTTATAAAAATGACAGGTGACTGGGACTGAATTGGATTTTAGTACCAAGCGAATGAAACTTCTCCTCGAATATATTATACTCTTTGTGCGTTCACTACGGCTTGACATGTAGTGTAAAAGATAAAACATTCAAACTACAACATTTTTTTTGGATGACGAATTTTAGTAATTTCAAAAGTTTATTTCGTATTAAATTGTTTAACTGTACTTACAGAAAATAATAAAAAAAAAAACTTGACGAACTAAAGGAAATACGAACTCTTTACTAATAGTCTAATACTAATGCAAAATCTTTCGAAGTCCAGGTAAAATTTTTTTTTTTTTCAATTTATGGTTTAGCTAAAATATCATTCTACATCAAAGTAAATTTTATGGTATTACAAATATTAAAAAAAATGCAAAAAGGTGCAATAGCGGTCCACTATCATAATATTAATGGACTATTGCTAAATAACAAATTCAATACACATATATGTGGTTTATATTTCAAAACCACATTTATATCTGTTTTATTCTTTCCCCTGACATTAAAAATGTAATCAATATTTAATGTATTTATTTAACTAAAAAATGATTAATTATCTAAATTTTATTATTTCTTGAAAAACTTGAAGCTCAAGTCTTCATTAAAAATTTGATATACATTATTGCTGAAATTGTATTAAAAAGTAATAAACAATTAATCCATAAGAACCGCATGTCTCTAATTTTTTCTCTAATATTATTAAAATTATTAAATTACCTTAATTTCCATAAATCGAACTCATATGATAAACATGCCGATATTTCATTTTATTCCGTTTTTATTAATGCAATTCCAAAGTTGCTGTTCATATAACTGTTTTCAGGAATCTAAACTTCCAGATCTGAATTGTTATTTTAGAGAGTAATATTATGGAACATGATTAGTTAATGTTTTTTTGTTCAATTATCATTTTTGTTTACAGCGATGCACAACTTTAAGTTTAAGTTCATAACCTATGAGGGTGCGCCTCCGGGTCTTCCTTTTTTGTGAATATTTGGGAGTTGGGACCATGGCAAACTATTTTTGACAAAATGAATTATTATAATTATGATATTTTTGTTGGAGTTATGTCCTAGAAGCCAATCATTATGGCTACTTCTATGGTTTATGTTATTGATGATATTTTATCATTTGTTCCTTGATTTATTTATTGATAGATCATTCAGGTTGAGGATCTGAATTGTAGATCTCTATAATTCATTTGTTCATAAATGACATTAATAAATCTAAAGATGTCCATAATCTTGATAATTAACAAGGAGCATTAATTATCAGATAAGATTAGTATGCAAGTTAAGCGATGATTAAGTTCTACAAATCATAGGTAAAGAGTTACCAACTTAATTGCATATGTATATGTTGTGGAACATAGTACAGGACTTGACCCAAATGAAATAAACATATGGATTGTGTTATGTGTCATTGTTTATTTCATATGTTGTTGATTCTAAGTTTGAGATGCTCAGCTTTTCCACATGAGGATAGGTTCTATAAATATCGTCTAACGTTGATTCCTGATAAAGGCTGCTATACGGACTTTATTTATGTTCTCTTGAATTGTGCGGGGAAAAGTTGTTCATCAAGAAAATCGTATGTCCCTCATTAGTTTACCTAGTGAGTGATGATATCTGTTTGGGCCCCTTGATGGAGATGGATTGTTTGCTAGCAACTTGTACAATCATCTCTATATCAAGAAATGTATAATCTGCAAGAGTGACACATTCCTATCTTGGATTATACAAGGATATCATGTGACATAAGAATCAGACAAGGAAAGACTAATATTTCTTATGCAGGATTGACATATTGTAGCAGTACATTATTTATGCGAATTAGGAATCATAACGTGTTGCTAGATACCGCTTATGATTATTGGAATTAAATAAGTGATTTAATTCCATGGCTAACATAGCATAAATCCTCAAAGGGTCACACAAAATAGAGTTTTAACCAAACAGTGCATTATTTATTTATTCGCAACAGTGAGTATTGCGAAAATATGATGTGTTGATTAATTAATTATATACCGTTATGAACCGTTATAATTAATTAAATCAAATTGATCATATAGAAATAAATTAGTGCATTTGCTAATCCTAGATTAAATATTAATATGTTAATATTTAATCATGTGCAACACATTTAATTAATTGAACTAATTGGGCTTCTAAATTAAATGGTTATTTAAAGGCCCGATTTGAGGTGTATGAAAGGAGCAACTTGAGAGATGGATTAATGGGCTTTGGAGCCCATAAATCCTCCACCTAATTTCGGCATGGAGAGGGGCAAATCTGTCCAAGGTTTGTTGGATGAGAGACCTAGGGTTGGAGCACTATAAATAGGGGTGTCTCTTGGGAGAAAACCCTAGCCGTCACATTGCTCCCTTCCCTTCTCTCTCTCCTAGCCGAAATCCACCCAAGGAGAAGAAATTTCAGAATTTCTTCATCCCTTCCTCTCATCTCCACCTCTCAAAGTTCATGTGTTGAACGATTTTCCCTTAAATAATTAACTAGTTAATTGCTTTGGAAGAGGGAAAACCTTAGGATTAGCTTTGCTCTCTTTGAATCGCTAGCACGAATCTTATAGAGCTTGGTTAATCTCTTGGTGGACTCGAGGCGGCCGGCCGGCGACATAGGAGGAGTGGAGAGCACGCCACCGACTCCCACGCCTTGGAAAAACCTCACAAGGACGATTTGTGAGAGGTACAATCCTCCTACATCCTTTCTCTCTTGTGTGTGAATGCCTTGCACTAGATCTTGTGATTTGCTTATTCTTAATGGGATTAATTAGTTGTAATTAGTCTAAAATTAAAATATGAGCATTTCCTAACAGTGGTATCAGAGCTATGGTCGTGCTTAAGGTTTTTCACACTTAATTAATTGAGAAATTCGTAATTAATTAAGTTAATTAGTGATGTGCATGCTTGCTGGCCCTGGAAAGGTTGTTTTCTGTCTTGTTGCTTGTTTTTCGTGGTGTAAAGCTCTCTGAAATTTTTTCCTTCTTATTGGAGGTTGTAGATCTTTGAGTTGTGGTCGTTTTCCCACTGGAATCATTGAAATTCGATGTAAAATGAATTTTTAGTGATTTAAACGGTAACGGTGCGCAGATCTGTTATTCTGCTGCACAGTTCTGTTGTTGTGGTTGGTAACAAATAAGTTTGTATACAAAGTACCTGTATCTTTTAGATAGGATTAATCTAAACTTGATGCTCTTTCTGGATGTGTAAATTTTGTTGCATATTTCGGATCTTATGTGGGCGTTCAAGGATGAAAAGTGATGAAGTTGTCAGATCTGGTTTTTCAAACAAACCGATTGTTTTGAAAAACTGTACTTATTGAGAAACTTTTATGGAAAAGTGTTTAAATGGAAATGTTCTCCTTTAAGTCTGGAATCTGTGAAAATTAATTTCATAGATTTTCATTGAGATTTGATACCTCAACCGAGTGAAACCTTTTTGGTCGACGGTCAGTTCCAGAACAGGATACCTTGCTTAAATGCTTGTTATCTCGTTGATCTTGAATATAACTTGTGGATTTTCTTTTCATGGAATGATAGCCTATTGTATGTAGTATTTTTCTATGTAAATTGTTTGCTGGAAAAATATCAAGGGGATGATCATACAGATCAAAAGGTTGAGACCTATAACAGAATTTTCTCTAACGGTGCTTCGCGCACAGTTTGAGGATTTGTCTTTTTTGGTTCTCCCTGATGGTAATTGATCTCTCCTTGAGATTTTTACAGGTAACCACAATCTTTGTAAGGAGTTCTCTGGATTTATTTCGGATTTTTTGGAGACCGAATTATTTTGAATTTTTTCGGGCCCCGAATTTCGTATTTTAATTAGTTAAAATAATTTCTAATTAATCAATGTGATGAAAGGTTAATTAGAAGACTCCTTAAATACCCTCCTTTCTGTTTTGATGGTTGGATTTAATTTAAAAGGGCTTAAGCAATTAGTTGTTAAGGTTGAGCCTTCTTTGCATTCGAAAAACTTGAGCAACAAGTATGCACAAAGATTCTAATTAATGAAATTAATTAAGGACAAGTGAATCATGTATATTGTATATGTGCTAACTTTGTTTTGTAGGAGGATGTGGGTTTGATATGGCTCAAGATGTCAATGCCTTGTGTGTTGTAATATATTGTGAATGCATGTGATTGCTTGTAAAGTGGCCTAAGGTGCCTTGATCATTAATTGGTTAATTTTTGATGTAACTTGTGAGGCTTGCATGCCCCTAAGGCCTAGGTGGGGTTTTAGGAATTTATCACATGTATTTATTTCCCTTAATTATTAGATAAGATCTTAGTAATTAGTGGGAGGGCTTGATTAGATTAGTCTCGTTACATGGAGATGCGACGAAGATTAATGCAAGCGGGAGCCATACAAACCCACGGCAATGTTTGAGATGTGCATGATTATGTGATTGTTTGAGAATGCCTTGAATTGTGATAGGTAGGTATGGGTGTATGCTTACACGACCACCAATCAAGAGTCACATAATTTGTTTTGTCCCAATTACGATTAAGTTAAATCATCCTCCTTCTCTCTATCCCCTTCACGTCAATTGCCAATCATGGCGCAGTCCGCCATAGCGGACGTCATGGTTGTCAAGCTTGATAGTCGGGGTACAAATGCAAAGATTTGTTAGGAGCAAATAGAGAGAGGTTGTTTATCGATGATTCCAACAAGTTTTCTTGGACATCGGGATGAAGTTCGTGTAGCGAACCAAGAATCATAAAGTTGTATGATTGGTTAAAGAGAACCTACCTCGTCTAGTCATTTTGGATGTCGTGCCATAGCAGGTCTATTTTGACGAAAATGGGGATCTTGGAATCCATTACATTTAGGGACATTAATTTAATGTAGTGGAAGTTTTACTTTATGGAAGTTAAAACAAAAACCATAAACTAAATGACCTTAAATTTTGATATTGTTGTAGATGTTTTCCTCGTCTTTTACGCTACGTTCTCTTCTTGAAAAAGAGAAACTTGCCTTCAATGGTGCCAATTTTTTGGATTGGCACCGCAACCTTAGGCTTGCCCTTAGGTTTGAAAAGAAGGAGTATCTCTTGACCACTCCCTTACCTCCTCTTCCTGAAGAGAAGGCTCCCAAAGAGGACCATGAGAACTATGAAAAGCATCATGGAGACGACATAGAGATGTCGGTCTTGATTGTTGCAGTCATGGACAATGAGCTCCAAAAGGAGTACATTGATAGTGGTCTTGGAGTGTTTGAAATCATCTCTCGTCTCTCAAGGACATTTAAGACCAAAGCTCGCACCGAAAGGGGCAAACTCATCAAGGCCGTCGCCAACACTCGTTTGGCGGAAGGTCATGAAGTTGGCCCACACGTCATGAGGATGGCGGGGTTGTTTCGGCAGCTTGAAAGCCTTGACACGCCCTTCCCACCGGAGGCTGTCCAAGACTTTATTCTCAACTCTCTTCCTCAGAGTTACTCGGGGTTCGTTGTGAACTACCGTATGAATGGCATGGATAAAAGTTTGGAGGATCTCCAAAACATGCTCATGGAAACCGAGGAGAGTCTCAAGAAAGAGAAAGGGTCTAAGGATGTTCTTGCTGTGAATGACAAGGGAAGGAAGATCAAGAAGAAAGGCCGAAGAAACAAGAGAGGCAAAGGCCCGGTGACGCCCCAAGGCTCGTCCAAGGGTGCTCCCGTGGGTTCGAGGAAGAAGAAGAACCCGGCCACTTCCGATACCGTGTGCTACTATTGTAGCGACAAGGGCCATTGGAAGAGGAACTGCCCCAAGTACCTTGCTGATAAGAAGGCTGGAACCGTCCGTCCTTCTACTTCAGGTATATTTGTCATTGAAACCCTTCTCGCTACCTCAAGCAATGACTGGATATTTGATACTGGTTCATGTGCTCACATTTGTCGAAATGTGCAGGCACTAAAGAGTAGGAGGCGACTTGAGAAAGGCGAAGTTCAACTCCGCGTCGGTAACGGCACGTGCATCTCCGCTATGGCCGTTGGGAACGTAGAATTATCTTTGCCTTCGGGTTTTGTGTTGGAACTCAAGGATGTTTATGTAGTTCCATGTATCACTCGAAACATTATCTCTATCTCATGTTTGGACTTGGATGGTTTTGATGTTGTAATAAAGAACAAGTGTTTGACTTTGTTTCGTGATGAAGTTCGTTATTGTGTTGCGCATTTATCGAATGGTCTTTATATGCTTGATAGTAATGAACTTGTTTTGAGTGTTGAGAATGACAATAGGAAACGTAAGATTTCTCATGAGAATGCAACTTTGATGTGGCATTGCCGCTTAGGTCACATCAATGAGAAGCGCATCAAGAGATTACAAACCGTTGGTCTCTTGAATCAATTCGCTTTCGAGCCAATTGACATATGCGAGTCTTGTTTGATGGGAAAGATGATCAAAGCGCCTTTTCCCAACAAAGGGATAAGGGCAAGTGGCTTATTGGACCTTGTACATACCGATGTATGTGGACCTATGAGCATTTGCGCACGTGGTGGTTATTCATACTTCATCACTTTCACCGATGATCATAGTAGATACGGGTATATCTACTTGATGCGGCACAAGTCCGAATCCTTTGACAAGTTCAAAGAATTCAAGAGTGAAGTTGAAAACCAACTTGGTCGAAAGATCAAAGTCTTACGTTTCGATCGTGGAGGAGAGTACTTGAGTCATGAGTTTGGTGATTATCTAAAGGAGTGTGGAATAGTTCCACAACTCACTCCGCCGGGAACACCACAATGGAATGGTGTATCCGAAAGGAGGAATCGAACTTTACTAGACATGGTTCGATCGATGATGAGCCAAACCGATTTGCCTAAATCGTTTTGGGGCTATGCATTAGAGACCGCAGCTTTTACACTAAACCGTGTTCCATCTAAGTCCGTTGAGAAAACACCCTATGAACTTTGGTTTGGTCGGAAACCAAGTATGACGTTTCTCAAGATTTGGGGTTGTGAAGCTCATGTGAAGAAACTAATGAGCGACAAACTTGGACCCAAAACGGACAAGTGTTATTTCGTAGGATACCCTAAGGAAACGAAGGGATACTACTTCTACAACCGCAACGAGAACAAGATAGTTGTTGCTCGTACCGGTGTGTTCTTGGAGAAGGAGTTTCTCGCAAGAAGAAGTAGTGGGAGTAATGTAGTCATTGAAGAAATTCATGAACTACCACAAGACATGCCTCAAGTAGGTAATGTAGTTATTCCCAATGAGGTTCCGAATGAGGTTGTAGCCGAACCCGTTCCACAAGCCGTTGTGGAAGAGGTTCAAGAGAATGCTCCCTCAAATGAGGACTCGAACATATCGCGAGTCGATTATGTTCAAGAAACTCAAAGTTTCGAGGATCAAGAACCAACTCCACAAGCCGTTGTGGAACAAGTTCAAGAACCTCAAGAACCTCAAGCTCCTATTCTACGAAGGTCAACAAGAGAAAGTCATCCACCCGAAAGATATTTGGGTTTGCACGATGTCCTCGTCATTGCGAATGACGAACCTTTGACCATTGATGACATGATGAAGAAATCCGACTCCAAGGAATGGCTCAAAGCCATGGAATCCGAAATGCAATCCATGTATGACAACAAGGTTTGGACCTTAGTTGACCTTCCCAACGGAGTAAAACCCGTTGAGAACAAGTGGATCTTTAAAAGAAAGGTCGACATAGATGGCAACTTGACCATTTACAAGGCACGACTTGTAGCGAAAGGTTACAAGCAAATTCATGGTATTGACTATGAAGAAACCTTCTCGCCCGTCGTCATGTTCAAGTCAATTCGGATCTTGTTAGCAATTGCCGCATTTTATGACTATGAGATATGGCAAATGGATGTCAAAACCGCCTTCCTAAATGGAAATTTGGAAGAGGATGTGTACATGACACAACCCGAGTGTTTTGTGGATCCTAAGAATGCTAACAAGGTTTGCAAGCTTCAAAGGTCCATTTATGGATTGAAGCAAGCATCAAGGAGTTGGAACAAGCGCTTTGATGAAGAGATCAAGAAGTTGAACTTCATTCAAAGCGAAAAGGAACCTTGTGTTTACAAGAGGATTAGTGGGAGCGTGGTCGTATTTCTTGTTCTTTATGTTGATGATATACTCTTGATCGGGAATGATATTCCCGAATTGAATGATGTCAAGGATTCATTGAAGAAAGTGTTCTCAATGAAAGACTTGGGCGAAGCCGCCTACATCCTAGGAATCAAAATCTATAGAGATAGATCTAGGAGGTTGTTAGGCTTGAGTCAAGATGCATATATTGGCAAGGTGTTGGAAAAACACAAAATGGCTAGTTCCAAGAAGGGTTACTTGCCTATGTCACATGGCATATTCTTGAGCAAGACTCAATGTCCGACGGAAGATGCAGATAGGAAATTCATGAACAAGTTTCAATATCCATCTGTGGTCGGATCAATCATGTATGCCATGCTATGCACTCGCCCCGATGTGGCACATCCGATTAGTGTGACTAGTCGATACCAAGCTAACCCTGGTTTGCCACACTGGACCGCAGTCAAGAATATCCTCAAGTATTTGAAGAGAACACAAGATAGCATCCTCGTGTACGGTGGAGACCAAGAGCTCGTTGTAAGTGGTTACACCGATGCTAGTTTCCAAACCGATCGAGATGATGCTAAGTCACAGTCCGGCTATGTATTCCTGCTCAATGGTGGTGCCGTAAGTTGGAAAAGTTCCAAGCAAGAAACTACGGCCGATTCCGTCACCGAAGCGGAATACTTAGCGGCTGGTGAAGCGGCAAAAGAAGGCGTTTGGATCAAGGAGTTCTTGACCGAGCTGGAGGTGGTTCCAAGCATCTCAGGTCCAGTGGATCTCTACTGCGACAACACGGGAGCCATAGCTCAGTCCAAAGAGCCTAGGTCTCACCAAAAGACCAAGCACATTCTACGACGATTCCATCTTATCCGTCAGTTTGTGAATGACGGGTGGATCAAGGTCAAGAAGGTGGACGGTGCCGCGAACACAGCGGACCCTCTGACAAAGCCTTTGTCTCGAGCCGCACATGAGTTGCATGTTGCATCCATGGGGATTAGGCGTATGCCTGAGTGGCTTTGAGTTGTATCTTTTACTTTGAGGCTTTAGTATGAGACATGTATATTTTGGATATTACATTGAGTACTACGCACTTGCTAGAAGTCATTGTTGATTGACTCTAGGCCAAGTGGGAGATTGTTGGAGTTATGTCCTAGAAGCCAATCATTATGGCTACTTCTATGGTTTATGTTATTGATGATATTTTATCATTTGTTCCTTGATTTATTTATTGATAGATCATTCAGGTTGAGGATCTGAATTGTAGATCTCTATAATTCATTTGTTCATAAATGACATTAATAAATCTAAAGATGTCCATAATCTTGATAATTAACAAGGAGCATTAATTATCAGATAAGATTAGTATGCAAGTTAAGCGATGATTAAGTTCTACAAATCATAGGTAAAGAGTTACCAACTTAATTGCATATGTATATGTTGTGGAACATAGTACAGGACTTGACCCAAATGAAATAAACATATGGATTGTGTTATGTGTCATTGTTTATTTCATATGTTGTTGATTCTAAGTTTGAGATGCTCAGCTTTTCCACATGAGGATAGGTTCTATAAATATCGTCTAACGTTGATTCCTGATAAAGGCTGCTATACGGACTTTATTTATGTTCTCTTGAATTGTGCGGGGAAAAGTTGTTCATCAAGAAAATCGTATGTCCCTCATTAGTTTACCTAGTGAGTGATGATATCTGTTTGGGCCCCTTGATGGAGATGGATTGTTTGCTAGCAACTTGTACAATCATCTCTATATCAAGAAATGTATAATCTGCAAGAGTGACACATTCCTATCTTGGATTATATAAGGATATCATGTGACATAAGAATCAGACAAGGAAAGACTAATATTTCTTATGCAGGATTGACATATTGTAGCAGTACATTATTTATGCGAATTAGGAATCATAACGTGTTGCTAGATACCGCTTATGATTATTGGAATTAAATAAGTGATTTAATTCCATGGCTAACATAGCATAAATCCTCAAAGGGTCACACAAAATAGAGTTTTAACCAAACAGTGCATTATTTATTTATTCGCAACAGTGAGTATTGCGAAAATATGATGTGTTGATTAATTAATTATATACCGTTATGAACCGTTATAATTAATTAAATCAAATTGATCATATAGAAATAAATTAGTGCATTTGCTAATCCTAGATTAAATATTAATATGTTAATATTTAATCATGTGCAACACATTTAATTAATTGAACTAATTGGGCTTCTAAATTAAATGGTTATTTAAAGGCCCGATTTGAGGTGTATGAAAGGAGCAACTTGAGAGATGGATTAATGGGCTTTGGAGCCCATAAATCCTCCACCTAATTTCGGCATGGAGAGGGGCAAATCTGTCCAAGGTTTGTTGGATGAGAGACCTAGGGTTGGAGCACTATAAATAGGGGTGTCTCTTGGGAGAAAACCCTAGCCGTCACATTGCTCCCTTCCCTTCTCTCTCTCCTAGCCGAAATCCACCCAAGGAGAAGAAATTTCAGAATTTCTTCATCCCTTCCTCTCATCTCTACCTCTCAAAGTTCATGTGTTGAACGATTTTCCCTTAAATAATTAACTAGTTAATTGCTTTGGAAGAGGGAAAACCTTAGGATTAGCTTTGCTCTCTTTGAATCGCTAGCACGAATCTTATAGAGCTTGGTTAATCTCTTGGTGGACTCGAGGCGGCCGGCCGGCGACATAGGAGGAGTGGAGAGCACGCCACCGACTCCCACGCCTTGGAAAAACCTCACAAGGACGATTTGTGAGAGGTACAATCCTCCTACATCCTTTCTCTCTTGTGTGTGAATGCCTTGCACTAGATCTTGTGATTTGCTTATTCTTAATGGGATTAATTAGTTGTAATTAGTCTAAAATTAAAATATGAGCATTTCCTAACAATTTTTTCAATCATATCATAATAATTTTACGTTTGGATAAGGCAAACGGGAACCAGAGATTTGGATAAGGTGACTCCAGACTCCGGTACTAAAATTTGTGCACCATGACTTAGGTGGCCTCACTATGGCCCGCTGAAATATAATTAAATGCAATGGTCCAAAAAGCGAAAGACAGTGAAACAAAGTTACAAAAATATTGATATTTGAAGGTACATCATACACTGTCTTACAATAGTACATTTTCTTAATATTAAAAACCATTATTGAGGATCACATTTTGATTGTTATTAAATATGATGCATTCCAAATTTCCAGGCTGAAGCAATGGGACTGCTGAAGGCGATTAGGTTGGCACTTGGCAGCACAATATATTGAGAGTCATGCAGGTCAGGTAATCAGATTCATATTTTATCTGATTGTTTATTGTTAATAAATGCAGTTATCAAGAGGAACAGCGTGGATATTCCTTCTCGGAGAGCAGAATAACTGAATAATAACTCGTGGACAGATACATCTCAAGACAAGAAATACAACCTGCACATGAGCTGGTTAATCTTGCAAGAATATGCCACAATTTCCATGGCGCTCATGCCCACTGAAGGTTTTATATCAAAAATGGAATCGCTAGATATTCAGTGGGTTGATTTTATTAGGAAGTTAATCGCAACATATATAGCATAATTTTTATTTTCCCCTTGTGTGGGTGTATTTTTTTAAAACTCATTACTCATGTATTCTTGAATTTTATTTTGGCAAGTAGTGAATGCCTAGACGGGCTTACACTTCAAAAAGGGAAAAAAAATTCTTATTAACTGATCCAAATAAACTTCGATTAAAATTTATTTTGAATTCAAACAACTTACTAATAACATTCTTGATACAAAATAACTTATTATTAACAATTTAGCAATAATGTATTTATAACTAATTTTGATTTTATTGAAAGCTATCCAAACACACCCTTATATATATATATAACAAAATTCAATGGTCCCAAGCCAAAAAGTGGAAGATATCGAGTCTTTTTTTTTTTAATTTAGAAAAAAAGTGAGATATTTATTTGAAGGTACTGCTGCTGACAGCATCGTACACTGTCCCACATCAGTACATTTCGAGTCCTTAATTGCAGACATAATTAAAACGACAGCATAATTATGATATATAATTTTTTTAGTAAAACTAAACAGTGGCTATCTAGTGGTACAAGAATGTAAAAAAGGTAACAAAAAAGAAAAGGTGCCTAATTTGAAATAATGTAAATTTGATTTGATTTGTTAATAAGTTGATGTAACATTTTGAAAATAGTTTTTATGTTATTTGAAATTGATAATTTGAACTTTCATGATGTAATATGGTTCTGATTTCAGATATAAGTTTAATGTCTTTGGGAGTATCGTAGATCTTCTCAAATCTTATTTTCTAAATACGTCGAAATTCGACTCATTCTCCTTTTTACTTGTCAGACGCTGAGTAAAGCAAAATCTTAGCAAGTATAATATTGATTGATTTTGTATCAAATGATTCGAATTCCTTGTTCAAGAAGGTCAACCTTGCCATACATATACACTCTCATATGCACACGAAAATATCGAAGCAACAAAAACACGCAAAAAAATACCACAATAAAATACCAAATTTAATATAACAAGATGCAGGTTATAAAAGATTACAGCAAAAGATATCAAGTTACATTTTACAAGCTCTAAAACAAAACAACTGGTAAATAAATTAAAATAACTAAATCTGTGGCATATCAACTACCGAATGATTGCATGCAATATAAAGTATATAATTATTTTAATAATAATATAATATGGTTGCATTGACTGTTCAAAAAGAATATAGTCGAATTGCAACGCTGACTGATATAAAGTAAATATGTTTCCCTATCTTCCAAAAATATTCTTCAATCTTCCTATTTAAAATACTAAGAAACTTCGACATATGATTTCATCTTTTTTTTTTTTTTTTTCAATTTTATCCCCGTATATGATCGAGTGTAAAACAAAAGCCTAGCAAATATAATATTAATCAAAATTTATTCCAACACAATCTTAGTTTATACATTTTTTTTTATAATTTAAAACACTGCAGTCTATCCAAATTTATTACGTGTCACTCAATCGCCAGCTTTAATCAGTAATTCAATACAAATCCAAAACGTGGCAAGCATTTATTATTACTCAAATTAGTTTACCATGACAATTACAATTCCATTTGAGCTTTCGCATTCCATGACAAATTTATCAAATTTCATACGCAAAGAAAGATTAACGACAATTACGGATACTTAATTTCAAGCAAAGAAACTTCCATATTATTTCCTTAAACAACAAGAAGAAGAAACTTTCAGCTACTTCTCCATCATGATTCATGGGTACTATGTAGGGGACCGTAATTAGCCATCGATCCGTGGGGCCCAGAATCCGGTCGCCTATACCTAACTCCAAAATTACCGGGTCCAGATGGCCAAAGTGGATAAGCTCAAAAAAAGGCCGCCACGAGGAAATTAAGACACGAAAGATTTTTCTTTCCATTTCAGAGAGATATTTTTATTGAACAATCTCCGTCTCCGTGCAGATACTCTGTGTAATTTAAGCGCTCTCCCTTGTATCCATCCGTGTAGCAAGTATAATTTGAGCCGAAATGAGACTCATAATGACCCGCCAAATTTTAGAATCAGCACAGCAAATTGAGTTTCATCTTTTCATTAGATAGATTATTCTGTGGCCTATTTTGTGTATCATATACTGGGGAATATTATTTCTTGTAAATTATAACCCATTTTGAGCCGCTACACTTTCGCTTCACGGACAAGGTCCGACAAAATACTGTAGATAATCAGTACCAAATCTTGTATATTATAATTATGATCCATCTAATGTATAGATTAATTTATGATTATTATTTTAATTAATTCAACCTTTTGTCAGTGACGGTCTTGTTAGCATCGATTCCTTACAAAAAGAACTAAAGACGAAGTAAAAGGCAAAAGAAAGGAAAGAAGCATCAAAACTTCCAAAAACAAAAGAGAAAAAAGAGAAAACTTTAGAAGGAAGACACGAGAGAGAGAGAGAGGAGAAATGGTGGATAGGTGCAGCTCGAGCTCGTCGACGTTGGGATTGGGATGGGGATGGTGGAGAGAGGAGGCGTGGCGGGCCCACCTTGGCATGGCCATGGTTCAGTTCTTGTATGGCGTGTACCATGTCTTGACCAAATCGGTGCTCAATGTTGGCATGAATCAGATTGTGTTTTGTGTTTATCGTGATCTCGTTGCCATCGCTGTGCTTGCGCCTTTCGCCTTCTTTCGTGAGAGGTAGGTTGCTCTTTTGTTTTCTCCCCTTTTCTCCAGCTTTTGTTCTTTTTTTTTTTGTTTTGTTTTTTTTCTTTTTAGTCTTGTTACTGATATTTAGAAGGTGGGAATTTTTTTTTTTCTGTTTTTTGTTTGTTGTGTAGGAGAGAGCACCTGAGTTAAAAATTTGATTGTGATTTCGGATGATAACCCAATTGAGAGTTTGAGAGTTTGATGGCAATATAGATTATTGATCATCTTTCTATTAAAAGTGAATTCAGAGAGTGAAATAGTTATACATTTGTAGTGATTTAAATAGGCGAAATTGCCTGTCCTTTCATTGTTGGATAGCTGTTCTATTTTTAGTTTTGTTTTCCCTGAGTCCATGGTTCTATAAAACTCGCAGCTTTACGATTTGTTTTTGGAATATCTTAGTTTAACTACTTTTTTTTTATTAATTTAAATTAATTCTTTTCTTTGGTTTATGGGAATAATTAACTGGAAAGGACAACCCAATCGCGAGATATAGTTGCATGATAAGATAAGCTGAATTAGACAGCATGAAGAGGCTAATTAGAAGTGCTGTAATTACTTATTTAAGAGAGCAATTAATAGGTATAGCTGTCAATAAATTTTCAAAGAAAAGCAACACTTATCTCCGTATTTAATGGAGGACTTTTTGTTGAGCTGTATTAATTAGCTTTGTACAGTGTCAAAAGGTTGATTCTTAAGCAACTTCCAGGAATAAAGAAATAAAAATGGTAATAGTGCAATTGAATAGTGTTTTCATCTCTTATCTTGATAATAATTAACAACACAGAAATCCAAAAACAGCCTAAAGGCTTCTGGGCAAAATTGAATCCTTGATTAGTAGTGGGGCCCACTCAAAGTCTTTGGTTATATGTGACATTAGCTGTAAGATTACGTGCTAAATAATCAAACGCAAACTTTGTTATAATTTATAAACTAAATAGAAAATTTACAAATTGTTTCATTTGTGATGCAGAAGTTAGTCTTTTCAGTCACTCTGTAAATCAAACTAAGTAATTACCGTTTTTTTTTTCTTTTGATTTATGCAGAACAAAGCGGCGCCCATTAACCGGTCAGCTTGTTCGATCATTTGTCCTTCTTGGGTTCACTGGGTAGATTCCCAATTCCCACCCTTACATTTTTTTTCAGAAGAGAAAACTTCTTCCTTTTTTAACTGATTATATCAATGTAGAATATTTGGGAACCAGCTCTTGTTTCTCCTGGGTCTGAGCTACACGAGTCCAAGTTATGCAGCGGCATTTCAGCCTGCGATACCTGTTTTTACCTTTATACTGGCTGCAATAGTAGGCGTCGAAGCAGTGAATTTGTACAGAAAGGATGGTCGTGCAAAAGTTGTGGGAACTATTGTATGCATTTTAGGGGCAGCATTAATGGTCCTTTACAGAGGCCCTGCAGTGGTTGGGCCAGGTGGTGCTGATGTAGTTAATCAGAATGGAATTAGCGTACCTATCAGTGGGCTTAATTTGGGACGCCTTGGCGGTATTGGAAAATGGCATTTAGGTGTGTTGTGTTTGATTGGAAATTGCTTTCTTATGGGTGCATACTTCGTTATTCAGGTACCTCCAATTTTTTTGTCTAGCATTATTATCTCATGTAAATCTCTATATATGGTTGTGCTATGCTTCCCTTTTTTGAAATTTTCTAATCTTTTGAAGAAGAGCTGAGGTTCTGGTCTTCTTTTTCAGGCACCGGTCTTGTTGAAGTACCCAGCAAGTATGTCACTGACAGCATATTCATACTCCTTTGCGACACTTTTCATGGTAGTCACTGGTATTTTTGCAACAAATGGATTGCATGAATGGATTTTGACCTCACCTGAAATTATCGCCATCATCTATGCTGTATGTGTGTCCCTTACCTACCTACGTTTCCAATTTTATCTGCTAAATTAAATTAATTAAATATCAATTTTGCTGATATTTATCCTCGACACTTTATCAGGGAGTTGTGGCATCATGTCTTAACTATGCAATAATGACATGGGCCAACAAGGTTCTGGGACCCTCCCTGGTGTCTCTATACATTCCCCTCCAACCTCTCATGTCTACTTTGTTGTCTACTATGTTTCTCGGTACCGCTATTTATTTGGGGAGGTATGACTATATTTAAGAAGATTTATTTTCTTGATCTATTGTTCAGGCATAAGAATGCTTGAATCTGAATTTTTGACTTTCTTCTCGTCCCTTGTTATTTAATTGCAGCATAATTGGAGGTATATCAATAGTTGTTGGATTGTATGTGGTGACATGGGCACGATACAAAGAGTCGCAATCAGAGAGTATGGTTAGTATTGAATACTATGACCCTCTGCTGCCGGAGAATCCACCGTCTCTCAAGACACTGGGAAAGATGCCAAGCACATCCACCTTAGATCCCTAGGGAGCTCTTACTCTATGTTGCCATAAGTTGCATTGTATAATACCTGTTCTTTTAGCTATGTTCATATCTCATCTCAGGAGAAGAAATGGGGAGTGGGGGTTGGGAATCAAGATTGGGGTGGTCCTTGGCTGACTGGTCAAAATTTTCAGAGCACCTATCGGTAAGGACGTTGATCTATCAAAGAGAGCTCATTTTGTTTTCATGACATGATCTCTCCATTCCAATCCTGTTTTGCGTCAGAACTGTTAGGAGAGTGATAGAGTTTGCTTCTCAAGTGCAAATTATATCGGTACAGATATTTGTTTATGTTTGTAATGTGTATCAATTGTTTTGTAACAGGCAATAAATAGAAAGTGCTGTAGAGACTATCTATTATTTAAGCACCTTTGTGCATACTTTTTTAAGATCTACAGAAGCAACTTTGTGTATATCTTTTGAAGTGTAGTACAGCTCTTGCCGTGTAGATTTTACATTATTCTTGTAATTCTGTGGCCCAAAATTGTTTAGTTTAACAGAGTTTAATACCTATTGAGCCTTGTTTTCTTATAAAATTTGTTACACATGACCATTTTAGATTTGTAAAAGATTAAAAACTGAAAAGAAGTGTAACTACACGAGTGGTCCTTATATTTGTAAAAGTGCACGAGCAATGATGATTTGTAAGATCCAAATATTATTTTTCTCAGCATTACGTGTCAGTTCAATGATATTACAATTTGGCATGAAAAGAAAACTAATAAATTTAGCATGAATGAAATATAAAAAAAAAAAGATAGAAACGCGATACCGATTTATTTTTGTAAATTTATTCCAGCAATAGAAGTAACATATGGTGTGGACATCTGTTTTCTGGGCAGAGTGCATCCAGGAAGCTTACAACCTATAATTGCTAATACTCAGAAATTTCTGCCATCCTTTTATTCGACCTGTTAGCTCTAAGGAAACTTTACCAGTTCATAGCTCATGTAATATAACTTTACATGACCTAAACACTATATAAGAGTAATTAGTAATTACATATAAGCATTCAAGCAGGATGAGGCTTCTTTACATTATGCATAAAAAAAACATTGCTCCCACTTCCCAACATCAACAGAAGTCCTGTTGCTGAGTTACCAGGTAGCATATGACAATAGATGTATTTAGGATGCCTCTGGAGCGTGGTCAGTTTCTTCTTTAGATTCGGCGTGATTGAGCTTAGAGAGAAGATAGAGACAACCTGAAGAGAGCAGAATGGAAGCCGCAAAGCATAAGAGATCAGTGGGTGTTTCGATGGCAATCTTCTTGCTATTCTCAAATAAGCCAATTAGGAGAACCATCACAATGACATGTCCCAGCTTTGTCTTCAATTCATTCACTGACTTTATCGCCAGCCATTTTGGCCTTTCCTGAAGAAAACATGAAAAGAGGAGTATAAAATAATTAGCAACTCAAGAGGACTGTGATTTGCTGCAATATCTTTATGCAAGTTTTACACAAAAAATACCCTTTCAAATGAACAAAAACCATCTGGCAATAATTTGTATTATTTTTTAGTAAAATAGAAAACCATAATTACATCTTACAAAATTGTGTGCATACAGTGTGTGTATATATGTGTTTGTGTGTTTGTCTGTGTGTGTGTGAGAGAGAGAGAGACCGGAAGCCGAAATAAACCCAGGAGATTGGAGCCATAGGAGGAGGTTTTAGCAATATCAAGATTGCATATGAACAGCTCATACAGACCCATCCCAAAAACAAGCATCACCGTCCCTATCAGATAGACATCTGCAATATATTTATACAGAATCAGTATTTTATTATTCAAACCTTACTCCGTCCTACTTCATTAACTGCAGCCACAGCGACCTATGTAGGTTACCAGTATAAAATAGCATTTTTAGCTCTCACGTTGCATGTGGCCTAGTGGCTCAGTGATAAGAGCACTAGATTGGCCTAAGAGGTCAAGGGTTGAAGCTCCACATACATCTTTAATTTCAGAAAAAGTTGGATGGCAAAGACCTCCCTCTTTCTTCAAAAAGAAAAAGCCCCCAACGTTTAATAATATGTTACTCATTAAAAGGGGCCTAAATACTTGCATATATTGCATATACCAAATCAGTCCCCCAACCCTCAACAACCCCCCCAAACTAAATTTGCATTTAGAAAACTGGCACTAAAATAACTGTATTTATACAAATTTCTTTCATTTTTTGCTTGCTAATGGATCTTATTGACAATAGTAAATAAAATACTTTGTAATTTCTTTTTGGAAAAAAAATATAAGTTTAAAATTAACAAATTTAAATAAGAAATTGCTAGGCTAAAATGGTGTTACCAATGGCTTCGACCAGCATGGTGATCACCTTTCCCCCGCTTACAAAGTGCTCAGCAAAAGAATCGTAGACATATACACAACCCTGCATTCCATATGCCAATTTCACGATAAGGTTGTCTCAAGAATTAGCAATCTGCCCACCAGAAAATCAGATAACCGAGCAATTTTAATAACCAAACTGTCCAGTTCAAAACAACTATTGAATCTCCCTAAGAAATGTAAGAAGAACATAAAACAGGGAAAAATGTACCTTTAGAAAGCAAATAATGGAACCCATGAGAGAGCCAATAATGCCAAGAAAAGTCATAAACCGGCAACCATATATCACCTGCATTGATTAATAAATCAGTAACAATATAATAATTTCCATATAAAAGACCCTCAAAAAAATAATTTCCCTATAAATGATCAACTATTCAATTGAAAAAATTGATGATAAGGCCAGTACATGGATTTACAATCAGCTGGTTCAAATCATGGCTGGTTTTAACAGTTACAAATCAGACTTTTACGGTACTAGAATTGGACAATTCAACAGTTAAAAATGAAATACTCAATAGATACCAACTGATTTTAAAGAGACCGCCAGAATTTCTATGGTTTTCTACTTGCTTCCAAAAAGTATGAAATGAACAAAAAGGAGAGTCCATAATGATACCTTTTCGATAATTGCCTCGGCGCTATCATCTGCATCCAAAAGAGCTGCTGCATGGAGCAACTCCTCATCCCCCACTTGCTGCACTTGCTCTACTGTAACTGCAGCAGCATGCAAAGTGCTATGCCGCTGCGACAAACAAGATGAGATGCAGCTGCGGTTGAATCGAGGTGAGGCATGTATCAATTGCCTCTTGATTCTGGTGCTGGGTCCCACCAGACCTCTTGGGTGCTTGTAAATTCCATTGTAAGAGTGGGTGTACTGGCTTATTTTGGCAAAGGGAGAGCATGGGGCCTTCATTTCAAGGCAAAGACTGATTCTGTATAGTGTTGATTGACTACTTCTTAATTGCTTGGAAGGAGGAGGGACGATGAGGGAAGATATACTTGTTTAGATACAATGGAGCTGGACTAAAGCGAGGATAATGCCAAGGGAAAGAGCATGATATTTGAACTGCTGGCTCACGAAATTACAAGTGGAAGACCCAAGAGAAACCAGGAACACAAAAATAACACAAAAATTGATAAATGTAGTTAGACAGCAAAAATCAACTCGGAGTTGTGATTTTGACACGATTTAACATGTCGCTTTCTGGACAAAAACAAAGAATGAGTAATCAATTGATGGCACACCAAATCTGGCCCAATTGGCCTATTGTACTAGGTCCAATGGCCTATTACATGAAAAATCCAACTCTATATTTATGGGCTTTAGACCTTCTCCTATTAAAGAGAGGAATAACAAATACGGTTATCCTTGGAATTGGGTTCGTGTTGCATGATAAAAGGAGATTTTCACTGTGGGCTGATTCAACAATATTGAAGCTTTCCTGTGGGCTTTGCTTGCTTTAGAAGCTTTATCTGGTACAAAAGCTAATTATGCTAAAATGGAGGTGATGATAATAAAGCTCAGGAATATGCTGCTATTTCAGGTTGTCAGTAACTTAATTACCTATATAATATTTGGGGGTTCCTTTCTCAGATAAGGATTTAAGTAATCTAAGATTCGGATAAGGCGGTAGGAACGATTGATGCCCAGATTAAAATATTTGAGAGGATATCTACTGTCCTCAGGTGGTAGAATTCCTCATAACTCAGTATTAACTGAAATGGTCTTGTACACCTTATCTCTTTACAAGATACTAATAATAGAGATAAATCGTTAAAACAAGGCGAAATTCCTTTGGCAGGGTAAGCTCAAAACATGGCAAAAATATGCCTCGGTGAATAGTAAATTTGGAAACAGTATGCATGAAGAAACAACATGATGGCTTAGGCATTTTTAATCTTAGAGACATGAATTAATTTGTTATGTAAAATGCGGTACAGATTTAGGGATTCACATTATCATAGCATTTTGAAGGATTTGACTAGTAAGTATGACAGTGGTACCCTTTCCTTTCTCATTTTGTTATCTCCATTTTGGTGAGAAATTATTTCCATAAAGCATATTGTTGAAGTAGGGCTCAATTATTAAATGGGTGATGGCACACAAACATTAAATTTTGGCTGGCATCTGGTGTGGAATTTGTTCTCTTGCTGTAGAATTTTCTTCTTTGTACAAAATCTGCACTGAGCCTGAAATCCTACTAAAAAATATTCATTTGAATATTCATTTTCAAAACAAAACTGATAATGCGAAGGGTCCTGCCACCCTCTATACAGTATACATCTCCTTGGTCAAAATTTAAATCAATTGCAAAAATCACATGAACAATCTAATTTGTTAAGGAATATTAAAGGACCGCTGTCTGTCAGCATCCAACCTTCATACTCCGATTATAAGCCGTTTATACAATAATCTAGATGAAAATTTTCCAGACCATCTTCAATTCAAAGCAGCGCCACTGTCAGTGTCAGTGAGGGGGTTGTACCTGACAGTATGATATAATTCCAACCATTCAACTCAAACTATACCAGTCAATTGTCTGGTATATCCTTCATAATGTACGGCTGAGGTTATCGCTGGACTATCAAGAAAAGATCATTTTGTTTTCAAATTTTGTCAATTTGTTAAACATGTTAATCAAGTTGACTGATATATCTAATATACATTTTCCTGCTCTATGTGTGCATTCTTTTAACTTATTTACCATATGAAAGAATTCAGATTTGATCCCTTTTCCTAACTCAAAAGGCGCAGGAAAACATTCTTCATTTTAATTTATTTCTTTCTTTGTTCTACAAGTTTTGATATGTTAATACAGTTTGTGTCTGTGTGGTGTTTCTTTTTTGAATTTCCTTTTTTTTGACGGAGTTGGCAATTGCCACTCCAACAATTGCATTAAAAACATATAAAAGTTTTACAAGAGTATTATTGCATTAATATTACATTAGGAAGGAGAGTTATAGATTAAAAGAAGAAATCATATATAGGATAAAAATAGCCAATTCAAGTTACCCGTTATTTAGATTCAAGTCAAGATTCTTGGCTAAGCATTCCAAGTCACCCTAATAAATTTTGCTTTAGTGCATATTTTGTTCTTCTACCTACCAGCACTAATTGCTTACTGCCAATAATTAATTGGGATTTCAGTTTTTGTCCTTTCGCAATATATATACGCATTTTATTTTCTTTTTTTTTTTTAGAGAAGTACTTGATACGCATCTTATTTTCACTGCAATAAACCAATTATAACAAGGTAAAATTTCAAGAACAATTGAATTGGTGATATCAGACAGACCTTAATATAACAAATAAGTGACACATGCATGTAGTTTGCATTAGAACTGAGAGAACATAACGAAAATGAAAAAAATTTACCCTCCAATTTAAGTTGGAAAAAGAAAAACAAGGCCTGCAAAATTTTATTATATTTCAGAGGAATATCAAATTCATAAACCCGATATATATAAGTTTGAAAATTATACCTTTTGGGGTCGGAGAGCTAAATTTGCAAAGAATTTTGGCTGGAGGTATTTTGAATTTTTGAGTTTAATTTTTCATAAACACCTTAAGAGGACGATCTCGCTAAAATTTTATTTTGATATAAAGATAGGGTTTGTCACTCATTTTTTCTTCGAGAAAAAAAGTTACATATATATAGAAGTATCTCATATATACAATGTATTAGATCTTGTAAGTTTAGTTTTTAAAAAACATTGTTTCATGACATTAATTGGAGTTGAATATATATGAAAGTGAGTGGGCATCCTTTTCGGCTTATTATTAGATGAAATTACAAGAACAAATTAATTAAAACAGAGAACTGCAAAGGACAAAAAAAATTGACAGAAAGAAATAAAATTTGACTTGGAGAAGCCATAATTCAAAAATAAAAGGCAATACCGGCTCCGGTTCAATTGGTGCAAGGCGGGATACGACTTCAACCCGCTCAATTTTACGTTGATGCATACTTGAATCATTCCCGACCTGCACCAAGCGAATCTGAGGCGGCCACTGCTGCCATGTTCTCTTGTCAAGTACTAAACATCCAAACAGTATGAGTAGTTATAAAGAGAGAGAGGAGAGGAGAGAGTAGTGAGAAAGAAGAGGAGTTTGAAGTTGAGGCAGGGGGCGTGTGTTGGGAGGCAAAATGGGAGTTATATAGTGCAAAAGAGGTGGAGGCAAATCATGACACGATGCACATGTATCATGTATGTATATGGTGACTGGTGAGTGAGCAATCACACACTCAGCATTTGGTGAACAGAACAGGCCAAACCTGTACATGCGGTTGGTATTTTTATTCTTCAGCCGCCCACCTACATTTATGTTTTCTTTATTTACTTGATGCTGAAAGACATAAGAAAAATGTTTTGTTGCTACAAGCTGGTATACTGCTAAGTGCTGACCATAGTAATTTGAACCGGTTTGGTTAAGCTAGCTCTTTTGTTGCATTCCTTTGTTTTTTTCAATTGAATTTCGTGTCAGATACTAATGAGGCTTTAAACTAGGATGTGGAGCCGTACTGCCGGTCGGTTCAGCGCTTTAAGAAATTTGGTTTAGGAACTTATACATGTTGTCTTATTCATTTTTATTTTTCCTTTTTATAAATTTACACCTGCATTCTGTCTACATGTAAGTTTATCCCTCAATACTTAATTTAACATTTGAGTTTTGACACAATTAATAGATTTATTCTTGATTATATATACATACGATTAGTTTTATCCTACTTCGGAGAAGGAAAAAAAAATTTTCCCTGTAACTAAAAATTACTCCTAAGCACGTAAAAATTTATCTGGTATGTAGCTGCAATAACAAATAGACCTATCCTTGCAAAATGTGAATATATCAATAAGAACCCCCAACCCCCCACCCCCCCCCCCCCCCCCCCCCCCCCCCCACCACCACCACCACCACCACCCACCCCAACACCCCACCACCACCCCAATGTTTTACCTGAGGCCAATGTTTGTGAAGCTAATAAAGGAAGCCATTTATAAATAAAATTCAATTAAAATTACCTACATATTCGACGAATTAATACCTTAAATCAATTTTCCACCAATGTCTTAAACCAATTTTGGCTGACATGATTCCCTCACCTATGTCCAATGTAATTTTCTAAGCCAATTAGGAAATTAATTAGAATTAATGAAAAATAACAAACCGTACAATGAATTATTTTCAATGCTGACAAGTTCCATAGATGCAATCGTGTAAATCATATTCTCACACCTAATGGTTAAGCATTTGTGTGATGCTACAAGATATGACAGGAACAAAACGGTTGTTATTGCAGGGTTAAGCATTTGTGTGATGCTGACAAGTTCCATAGATGCAGGGTTGAAAGCGATGTGACAAGAACAACAATTTGATGAGAAAGTACACGAAAATAAGCATAAGATTCTCATTGGAAAAACACTTAGGTTGCGTTTGAAGCATTATTTTTATAATAAAACTAGAATTAGTTATTTAAAATTAAGAGTATAATTCTGCAATAATTAAGAATAAATTTATTTCTATAGTAAAAAATGTTGTTTATATGATATACGAGAATAAAAAGTTCTTTTGGTTAGAGTTTTTTACATGACTTGTTTATTTTTATTTAATCTTATTTTTATTTCGTACGTTAATCGGTGTCTCTTTCAAAATCTTATTCGAATGATCAAACGTTAAAATAGTTAATCAGTCTCTGATTCAGAATAATTCCTTGATCCAAATATATTTGAATCAATCTATATAAATAATTTTTTATTCTTACTCAATCAAACACACCCTTCAATTTTTAGTTTTTACGAAGAGGAGGTTGATGGAATATGAAAATAGGCTAGTTACTTAAAACCGGCATACTAATTAAGTGCAAGAGAAATCACTCTACTATTGCTATTTATACTTGGCGGCCGCTGTCAAGTTTATCTAAAAATACTATTGCTATTAATGTCCTTTAAGACATTATCATTTTTGGTTGACCTGTTGACTTCGATACAGTCAAAGTGTCAATTGAAATGTTCAAATGCCAACTAGATGAAGTGTATTTCTGTAATTGGAATGCGCAACAAAAAGGAAAAAAAAAAAATTATGTGCTCGGAATTAAAATTTGTCCAAGCTCATGCGTCATCCGATAATGGATGCATGTCAGCACAATTAAGTGTAAATCCACATACAAATAATAGTCAATTAGTAAAAAAAAGTGCTTATGTAAAGATTAAGTTTTATATGATATGATATATAATAAAATGCTTAATATATGAAAAATTGTCTGGAGCTAGCTGTTAGCAAGTATTATCCAGTTGATATCATTAGTGGGACAATTCATTGCCATTAGGTCTAGTGATAGCGATTTAGCGAGCACTGTCAATTACACTCCGGTTTTCCTGTCACTTGATTCCGTCCCCTTTCACACTGAAATTAGTGCAGGAGACAAAGGTGAGCCTACTTGGCCAAATGGAGAATTTTTATTGGTTAGCTTTTTCGGATTTTTAGATCGACTGCCATTTTTTTAAGGACTAGGATGTCATATCTACTCGGTAAATATCTTATATATGTTGTCATTTCTTAATTTAACAAAGTTAATTTTTTATAAACTGGAGTTCATACAATTGTTAATAATTAGCTACATAGTCTTTTATACATAAAATAAAATCAAGTTTCATGAGTTCATACAGATTGTCATTTTTGTGTCAAATATAATGGATTTCGCTAATTAAAAAGATCTAATTATCAAACCAAATTAACTCAAAGTGAGGATACAAATAAAAATGAAAAAAAAGAATGATGTGAAAGATGTCGGATTGCATCTGTAAAAAAAAACTAATTATCAAACTAAATTAAGTATAAGTCACCGGATCGGAGGAGTTTGCTGTTCGTTGACAATATTGATTCGATAGATTTTCTAAATAGAATATTTCTAAACAAATTCCATGGTGGACTAACTTTTTATAAGGACTATTACATAAAAGAAGATTGTTCTTTTAAACTAATGAATAACAGTGATTGATTTAAGTAAAAATAGAGTTTAAATCGGACTAGTAAAATAGTCCATGACGTCACAAAAACCAAGTTTGTAAATCTAAATATCAACTAATTTAATAATTATCTATTATGTTTTACTTTTTGTTCAACTCATTGGCTCCTCTGTCTTTTTTTGAAGGTTTGAAGGCTAGGTGACAAGAGCTACGCCAGCGATTCATTAAATCAAAAAAAGAGTTCCAAAGCTGTATAAGAGAAAAAAAAAGAGTTACAAGGCTAGGTGGCTCCTCTATCTTTTATTTTTCACTCCTTTGAACTCGTCCTGATACAAAAACCAAGTTTATTTGGCAGACGTAAAAATGCCGAAAAAGATAATCACACAATATAATTACTCCAAAGGACAGTTTGCATGAAAAAAGATTTTGTTTCGATCTATCTGCTACACTAGTCCCAATGTTATAAAATTACAAATTAACCTTCTACATTCCATCACATCATTAATAATAATAAAATTCAATGTCACAAATCTCCATGGAAATTTGCCCGCTTTAACCTGCCCGATATGGCAAATCTTATGACATGACTAATTAATTATATTTAACACAACATAAAAAACTGGTGTGTCAAAAGCAATTTGAAAGTAGAATTTTTGGGGTTTGGCACCTCGCAATCTTCCAACTTATACGGCACATTTTCATACACTTCCTCTTATTTCCATGTACTTCCTTAAAGTAGTAGGTTTTTGTCCAGAATTTTGTGGATGTGTTTGGAAGTAAAGTGAATAAGATGAATAAGGAATTTGAATAAGTTCAATTTTTTATTTTTAATTTTAGATTTTTGTTGGAATATCAATAAGCACCCGAATTAGTTTAAATTTTTTATTTATGTTTTATTTGGTTTCACGCGAATATAGCTTACTCATGAATAGACTTATTCATGTCTCATCCAAATACCGCTGAGTAATTTTAAAGTTAGGAAGAGAACTGAATATTTAAGCTTTTGAAAAATACCGCGCCAGCTGTTTCCTCAATGACCTTTGGACAACTTTCGTGTTTCAAATATATAAATTCGTTCTAATATTTTTTTTCTGTTTTAATATTTTTATGAATATGATGCGCAATACGTTTACAGAAGCAAGTAAACATGCATAAAACAAATCAATAGGATGAAATTTGTGAGTAAAAAAATAAGAAAGTAGATCAATTCGGATTTTGACCAATTACCCTAGAAGAGGAATTTAGTCCTGACACCAGGGGCGGAGCCAGAAACTTATGATTGGGGGCACAAAATTTTGCAAATTGAACAATTCATGATTAATTAGGGGGGGAAATTATAGAAAATTTCTAAAAAAATAAAGAAAATATACATAAAAATTTAATCTTTTTTGGAGCATAGGGGGTCAACAGCCCCATGTAGCCCCCCTATTGGCTCCGCCCCTGCCTGACACTGAGAACATACAAGCAATAAACATAATTAAAAAATATTGACGCATAAATACACGATAAAATTCTTGTCTGAGACTAAATAAAATTCTTATAGATTTTAAGATCATTAACAGAGTTATAATAGATTCTAATATGAGACTAAATAAACAACACTACATGCAAGTTATCAGCATATAATTTTACAGGCAACAAAAATTGGCCATATCCATAACACTTTAAATATTCAAGTGTCTCGTTTAGATCTTGTTAGAATTTGATCATCTACGCAGCGGAATTATGTTTTATGATTCGAGGAGGCACGATCCAAGTGCAACTGCACAAGAACCGTGCCCCTTAGGGTTTACTCAGCACGAGGATCTAAGAACAAATCAATCACTCAATAAGATACAAGAGACACGATATTTAATGAGGTTCGGCACCAACTTGGTGCCTACGTCCTCCACACACACGCACTCTTTTTCTTTTATTTCCTGTTAATGTCTGAGATACATTGTAGGAGGAAGAAGAAGGAATTAAATAGAAAAATTACAATGGAGATACACATCTCCTTCCCAAGAAACCCTTTTATTTCTTTCCCATTTTTTTCTTTATTCATACTATTACATCTCCTCACACAAGGAAATCTATTCTTTTCACACAAGAAAATGTTCTCTGGACGTGCCAGCAATACTTTCCAACTTTGAGACACCTAGAAGTTTCCTTCCAATGCCAGATACGCTACCGTTCTGGGTACTGTTCCCCCGAACATACAGCCGAACATCCCTGTTCTGGATCCCATGTGGCCATACACACAACCACATTCTTGTTTCAACACCCGTGAGGTCATACACATAGCCGAACACATTTGTTATGGGTCCTGTTCGGCAGTACACACAGCCGAACACCACTGTTCTGGATCTCGTGTGGCCATTCATACAGCCACATACTTTGTTTCCAAGTTTGATGCTGTCTAGAACCTTCCTTGTATGTCAGATGCGTCCATTCTTGGTACCATTCGGCTTGGCTGGACCGAACACATAGCCGAATGCCTTGTTTCAACACTTCCCCTCAAGTTGGCATGTACAATTTGTCATGGCAACTTGACCTTTTGCAGCACTTTCTAACACTCCCCCTCAAGTGGACATGTACTGACTTGTCATGTCTCACTTGCATGGAGTGCTGCACACCGGTACACACGAGAACGGCACACACCGCCACATGGATCAATTTCTCTTTATTGGCATGAGTCACACATCTTGTGCTAGACCCTAACATCTTGTATCAATTCTATCTTGCTAAGGTCGCACCCTTCGTGCTAGACCCGAGCACCTTGAAGCAGCACACACTGCCATCCTTCGATATACACCGATCTTGTCTGGTCCGTGCCTATGTCTTGGCACGCCCCGTGCACCATAGTCAAGTAATCTTTTACCTCAAGCCACTTTTATTATTCATACACATCACATGAGAGTTATTGTTTTATTTGCTAACCTTATGCCAAGCAGATTATTTCATATCTTCTCCTATCGCATCACCTCTAACTTCTCCTTCTAATTGGCTTCGACTTCTTCGACCTAACATGCGCTAGACTTGAGCAAACTATGCTTGACTCGCACATGACTTAATCTTTACCTTCTCAGCCATCTTATAGAATTCATTGTGTGATACCATTTCCACTCGACTCGAGCACACTTGTGCTCGACCCGAGTACTCCTTGAATATATATTCATTACTTGGATTAAGGCCACAGTCTTGACCCGCCTTTACCACTTGACCCAACTAGGACCACCTGACATGACTAGGGCCACTAGACTCAAGCTTGTTCTCTTGATATCCATCTTGGACACCAAATGTTTCTCTCACATCAACTCTCCCCTTGAGAGGGATATTTGGTGGCTTGCATACTTGGTTAGAACTCTTGACTTCACATGCCCTCGACTTGAAGACATCTAGCTCCTCTACTCGAAGAGCCTTTCAGGCTCGACTTGAGCCTGTTTTCTTGACCCGCCATGTACCACGATCTTGATTTGTACCAAAAGATCTCTCTCAATTTTACACTCCCCCTGAGAGAGATATTTGGTTACACATGTAACTCGCATATTAGACCCGACTAAGGCCAGGCTTGTTAGACCCGACTTGGGCCCTCTTACCTGACATGTTTTGGACCACCATCGTGACCTGGCTGTTGGAGTTATGTCCTAGAAGTCAATATTTAATGACTTATTTTCTTAGTTTATGTTAATGATGATATTTGATCATTTGTTCCTAGAGTTTATTATTGACAGATCATTCAGGTTGAGGATCTGAATTGTGGATCTCTGTGGATCATTCATTAGAATGACAATAATAAATCTAAATCGTCCATAATCTTGATAATTAACAAGGAACATTAATTATCATAAAAGATTAGTATGCAAGTTAAGCGATGATTAAGTTCTACAAATCATAGGTAAGGAGTTACCAACTTAATTGCATATGTGTATGTTATTGGAACATAGTACAGGACTTGACCCAATGAAATAAACATATGGATTGTGTTATGTGTCATTGTTTATTTCATATGAGTTTGATTCTAAGTTTGAGATGTTCACCTTTTCCACATGAGGATAGGTTCAATAAATATCGTCTAACGTTGATTCCTGATAAAGGCTGTTATAAGGACTTTATTTATATTCTCTTAAATTGTGCGGGGAAAAGTTGTTCATCAAGAAAATCGTATGTCCCTCATTAGTATACCTAGTGAGTGATGATATCTGTTTGGGCCCCTTGATGGAGTTGGATTGGTTGGCCAACATGTACAATCAACTCTAGATCAAGAAATGTATAATCTGCAAGAATGACACATTCCTATCTTGGATTATACAAAGATATCATGTGACATAAGAATCAGACAAAGAAATACTTTTATTTCTTATGCAGGATTGAGATATTGTAACGGTACATTATTTATACGAATTGGGAATCATAACGTGTTGCTAGATACCGCTTATGATTATTGGAAATAAATAACGATTTATTTCCATGGCCAACATAGTATAAATCCTCAATAGGGTCGCACAAATAGGACTTTGACCACACGTGCATTGTTTATTTGTATTGGAGAATACAAAACATGATAAGTTGATTAATTAATTATATACCGTTATGAACCGTTATAATTAATTATATCAAATGGATCATGTTAGGAATAAATTAATGCATAAGCTAATCAAGAATTAATTATTAATAAGTTAATAATTAATTATGTTCAACACTTTAATTTATTTGAGCTATGTGGGCTTCTAAATTAATTGGTTAATTAAAGGCCCGATTTAAGGAAGAATAAAGAGAATTAAAGGGGATTCATTAATTGGTGAATTAATGAATAAAGGCCTTTTATTAAGATGGCCCAAGAAAGCCAATTAGGTGGCCTCTTAGGGTGGATGGCATACTTGTAAATAGCTACAAGTGTGGATGAGAGATGGGTGGTCTATAAATGGGAGGTCTCTTTAGAGAGCCAACCCTAGCCTCCATCTACCCCTCTCCTCTTCCCTTCCCTTCTTGTGCGCCACCAAAGAGAAGAGAGAAAATTCTCTCTTCTCCATGGCTCTTCCTTCTCCCTCCATTGCTCATGTGTTGAGCTCCTCCCTTCTTCTTCCTCCATTAAATGGTTAATAGAAATTAGAAGTTGGTAGAGAGGATTAGCTAGGAGCTTGAGAAGAGCTAGCACTCCTTCAAGCTTGTGGTCGGCTCCTTGGTGGAAGTGAGGCGGTTCGAGGTGGTGGAGAGGCGGTGCAAGCACGCCATCGACTCCCATGCCATGGAATCGAGCCTCTTTGTTACTACACAAAGAGAGGTATAATTCTCCTACTTGTTCTCATTGTTTTAATGTGTGATTGCTTTAGCACTAGATCTATTGATTTGCTTGTTGTTAATGGTGATTAATTAGTTGTAATTAATCTAAAATTTAAAATATGAGCATTTCCTAACACTGGCATAGGCTATCTCCTTGGACCCGACTTGGGCCACATTCATTGCTTCAAATCTGACCACTTGGGCATCTATTCGGTCAACTACTTGGCCGAACATGTAGCCGAACAGGCAGCCAAACAAAACCATCATGGATCATTTGACTTGTCATCGATCTCCTGTTATGACCCGACTCGAGCTACAAATAATTTTTCTACCATTCGGCCGGATATTTGGCCGAACATACAGCCGCACACGCACCAGAACCAACTAGGGTTACCTTTTTAGACTCAACTTGAGTCTCCAATCTGTCCCTGACTTGGGGTCCTTTCAAGTTCTTCCATTGTCGCATCTTTTCATAACCACACCACAACTAACCATTTGATCAAATCAATTCAAGAACAACTCACAATAAATTTGTTCATTCTGGATAAACCATGGTTACAAAACCAACCAACATCTAATTTTGTTGATTCAATCTCCCAGAAAACACAAATAAGATACCTTATTTTTATTGTGGCTTGACAGATCTTCTTCTTTATGATGGTGTTAGGCGCCAATCACCGCTCACGGGTCACACAACCCAAGCAGCCTCGCGACAACTTCATAAAATCCAGTAGCACCTACTTGATGTAGCCGATGCCCTTACTCGTGCTCCAAGGTCGATGTAGAAAGCCACTCAAACGGTTGTCCATCTCCATGCCTTTTCTTGGTTGAAGAAACACTCGCTTTGCACTTGCCTCGAGTCGTTGTTTGCCTTCCATCGCCTCTGTTTTGTCTCTCCTTCTCGAACCATGCTTTTATTTGTCTGTTTGGCTGGGTATTCGGCCAGGTGTTCTGCCGAATAGTAAGCCGAACAGGATGATTTCAACTTTGGTTTAGGTCTCGGAACGAACTACGCTCTGATACCATGTTAGAATTTGATCATCTATGCAGCGAAATTATATTTTATGGTTCGAGGAGGTACGATCCAAGTGCAACTGCACAAGAACCGTGCCCCTTAGGGTTTACTCGGCACGAGGATCTCAGAACAAATCAATCACTCAATAAGATACAAGAGACACGATATTTAATGAGGTTCGGCACCAACTTGGTGCCTACGTCCTCCACACACACGCACTCTTTTTCTTTTATTTTCTGTTAATGTCTGAGATACATTGTAGGAGGAAGAAGAAGGAATTAAATAGAAAAATTACAATGGAGATACACATCTCCTTCCCAAGAAACCATTTTATTTCTTTTCTTTTTTTTTTCTTTATTCATACTATTACATCTTCTCACACAAGGAAACCTATTCTTTTCACACAAGAAAATGTTCTCTGGACGTGCCGGCAATACTTTCCAACTTTGAGACACCTAGAAGTTTCCTTCCAATGCCAAATACGCTACCATTCTGGGTACTGTTCCCCCGAACATACAGCCGAACATCTCTGTTCTGGATCCCATGTGGCCATACACACAACCACATTCTTGTTTCAACACCCGTGAGGTCATACACATAGCCGAACACATTTGTTATGGGTCCTGTTCGGCAATACACACAGCCAAACACCACTGTTCTGGATCTCCTGTGGCTATTGATACAGCCACATACTTTGTTTCCAAGTTTGATGCTGTCTAGAATCTTCCTTGTATATCAGATGCGTCCATTCTTGCTACCATTCGGCTTGGCTGGACCGAACACATAGCCGAATGCCCTGTTTCAACACTTCCCCTCAAGTTGGCATGTACAACTTGTCATGACAACTTGACCTTTTGCAGCACTTTCTAACAGATCTCTAATTTTATTATAATCAAATTTTGCCTATGTACCTTATTTTGATGTATTATATTGTTTAAATATTAAAATTTTAGAATATTTTGGGGGTGAGGGCACTTATTCCTCTACCAATAAAAAATTCCTCTGGCACCTAGAAAAGCTATTCTGACTGGAATATTGAGAGGGGGAGGGGGGATGCTTGCTCCTCGTTAAACACATCCAAATTAATTATTAATTACAAGTTCTTATCTACAATCAACAATTCTTGAGACTAAACTCCATCATGAAACCCAAACCCTTAGTTGTTTTAATCATATCTGATCTAGCTAGTTGCTTTTTTAGTTGTTCAGTAAATAAAGCATGGTTTGGCTAGTGCTTAATCCCTTTATCCTCAAAGTACCAAGATTGAATACTCTATTAAAAGTTCGTCCTCTTTGCAGCTAACATATTCTATAATTTAATAACACAAGTTGATGATTTGCCTCAGTGGAGTAGCTTTATTAATTTCCAAAAGATAAAAGAAAAACTCATTGATCAGATTTTATTCAACTCCATTGGCCCGTCAGCTTTATTCGATCCTTGACAAAAGGGGTAAAAAGGATTGGTGCTTGATATTTTACTAGGAAAAAAGGAAACAAAGAAAAAGAAAGCAAATTGGTTGGTTTTTGACCATCCAAATTATGATCCATGCTCTTGCACGCGCATTAATTAGGTGTTTCAGCAATTATTCATCAGATAGAATCTATCTGGTATCAGGAAATAGCTAAATCAGGGAGTACATATCACATAAGCACAAAGCAGGGTTGATTGATCTTGAAAATTTTCTTTTTCACGAATGCTAAGGTTTTGTATGATGCTTTTAATTTTTTTTAACTTATTATATACAACGATACAAAATTAAATTTTAAGCTTTTACAAAAAATCTTTTACCAGAGGCTTCCATGTTTGAAAAAATAGTAATTTCAAATAATAATCATTTCAGGTAATAATCATAATTAATATGCTATATATTATATAATATGTAATATATATATATGTAGACTTTAATTTAGATTCCTTGAGAAAAATTATTTTATCAGTAATCACTCATCGAGTTTCTTGTGCTTGTCTCGCCTTTGCTTTTGTTCCTGAGAAAAATAATAATTATTAGTTTCTCACTTACCTCTGAACTTCATTTGCTTGCTTAAAAATTAATGTGGTCGAAGACATGCCGGAATAAGATGAGCAGTTAGTTCGTTTATCAAATATACAGTGAAAAAAAAAGTTTTCTAGTTGATTAGAAAAGACCTGATTGACAAAAATGAATGTAATACTTGTTGTTTTAATTTATATATGCAAGTAGTAAATTCAACTAGAGGCATTAAAGTGATAATCTTTTATGATGACTTCTAAGGAAGTCAATTTAAACCGCAATACATACAAATATACGATACATGGCAAAGAAAATTGTTTTTCATCTTAAAAAAAAAAAGGAACATGCATGCATATTTATTGATATGTTCTAATAATAAATCTGGATCAAATATTAAATTTGATGTCCTTTAGATTTGATATATTCTTTAAAAAAAATAAAGGATTCTTTGATAATTGATTAATTGGTTTGAAAATATTGATAGTTATCAAAATAATTCTTCGTTTTGAAAATATTATGAACAATAATACATTTATAATTTTTTTTCTAATCTTAAAAATTTAAAATTAATTTAAAGAAGTATTGTTAAGATCAAAAGATGTAAGTTAACAATTATCAAGATCAATAAACAAATTTGACAGAAAAAAGATTTTATTTTAGCAACATTTTGAACAATAATCAAATAATTTTTCAAATTTATCAAATTTTATCCACTATGTATGTAAACGAATAGGTACCTCTATAGATTTAAAGTTTGAATTGACTTAAAATCGATTGTTATAGTTATAGTTATTAAATATATATGAATGATAGGTACTTCTATAATTTTGTATATCGATTGTTATTATGATAGTCTTCAATTAAAGTTCATTCTTACTCATCACTTGTCTGTTCCTAACATCATATGACCAGTCTTACAAGTTACATCAACAAATGGGATTAGATTCGGATTCACCAAAGTAAAAAACAGGACCACGTCACCAGATAGAAACAAGAAATCGCGTCTTTTGGGTGACTATTATATTCAAATATATATGATATAAAAAGTCCGAATAAGTCACGAATAGAGCGCATAATGACAAGTTTGGATAAAGGAAAACATATAATTTGAGTGCGACAGAGCTAATAGTCGGCGCACTTTGCCAACGTAGATATGTTGGGACGGTGTTTGTAGAAAAAATTAATCTTTAAAAGGTATATTTATCTGTTGGCAAGTACTAAAGTAATCTCCTTCAAGTTGTCTTTGTAAGCTGTTTTTATTACTTCAAGCACTAAAACTGTTTGTTCACTTATTTATTCTGTTGGGAAGCACTAAAAACTAATCCGTTGCCTTATTTTAATATTCTCAGTTCATTTTATTTTATTACTTAGTTTTCTGCATTTCATGATTTTAACTTCTTAAATTAGGAAGTTATCCGTTGCTATTTTTTATAAATCTCATATATCCAAATTATAACTTTTCTTTTCTGATATTTCTTAAAAACTGACATTTGAAGTAATAACTTTAAATTTTTAAATCATATCTTCTGTTTTTGAAGCATGTCCAGCTACCCGAATTTTAAAGAAAATACATGACAATGTCAGCTCAACACCAAGCATTTTTCATGCGCTGTTTGATGGACAATTCTACAATTTTTCTACCAATCCTGACCTAATTTTTTTTCCGATTCCGAGAGAAATATTACAGGTTTTATCTGGACTGAATCTTTTCTCCTGCCTCTTCATCTTAAAAATTCCGGTCACATGGATTTTTGACATTTGGAATTGCGCGCTTGTCAGATTTTATGCCAATAAACATGCATTTACATTTTTCAAAATTGGACTTCTGTCGTTTTATATATTCAGAAATTGAAATGGTTAAACGCATATTATTTCGGAAATTCGATAAAAAAAAATAGTGATGTGCTTATTAATAACATGCGCGGCACTCTTTTATCTCGTGATCCAAAATTCATCACAAATTTTAACATTTGAAAAATTTAAATTTCAAACTGTTCTAAGAGTTTGGTTACCCGAAAAAATATTTGAAGGGCCTATTTCAACTTCGGTAAGAAATAATTGTTTGTAAACATTTCCTACAATCGGTAATATTTTTCCCAAATAATAATAACCTAAGTGCGACGACTCAACTTTGCCGACAGCATAAGCTGCATAACCTAAAAATCAGTACCAAAAAAAAAAAAAAAAAAATACAAACCAAATTGAGGCAAGCAATGCACACTGAAGCTAGAGAACTTCAAGAGGATCGCCTCTACCTAGATTTTCCGTGGAAAATTCGTTGACACAATGACACCTCTCAAAGCCGCAGGTACCAAAGAGAGTCTAGAGAGAGCATGATCAGATTGTGAAAGTTGCTCCACAGCACCATGGGAATCAGATCCTCTGGTCGGCGACCACGTAGTCGGCGCATGATCCGGACCGTCTGATTTAATCTCAACGGCTAAAGGGAGCCCCGTGCATTCCACCACTCCCGAAAAAAAAAATTGGCCCGAAAAAAATGAACCGTTGAGATTAAATCGGACGGCTCGGATCACGCGCCGACCACGTGGTCGGCACATTTCCGCCGACCAGAGGATCCGTTCCCCAGCACCATGATCGTACAAATATGATTATTTGGGCCTAAAATGGGCTTGGCCTATATAAGCCCGGTTACACCTTATTTAAGTTTTTCTCTAACATTAAACTTTTTTTTTCCGACACACTAGATATCGGCCTAGTAATTAATACATACTCACTTAAGTAAATTACCTGATTAACAAGCCAATGCACAAGCTTGTTAATCAGCTTGCAAATGAGAATCCTCATTTGGTTTGATTTGCTTTGATTGGCTGAGAAGCTTCTCCACCCATTTACATTCAATATAATTAAATCTTTGATCACCAGAGATAGAAGCAGAGTGATTGATCACAGAGCTAAGTCGACCATGGCTAAAAAGATCGAGAAAAATCTTCGATTTTGATTGAGAGAGATAGAAGCAGCGTGTGAATCTCGGAGAAATTGAGATGGTACATGGTAGTAAGTAATTCCGTTAAATAATTCATGTCCCATTAAGTAAAAAAAGAAAAACAATAGATTGCCACCGAATTTTTCACCCCTCAACTGGACAAACAGCAACGCCTTGAGATTGAGAAGAGTGCCCAGTCTGGTACTCTATCAGATGGTCGGACTAGGGAGAAGAAAAGGATACTAGCTGATTTGCCAAAGATCAAGTAAAACGCAACAAATTTGTAGTTATTTCCATTTTAATTTTTAGTAGAGAAGTGAAGGAGAGAAGGGGTTCTGTTAGGGGGCCATTGAAAAAACACCCTTTCTTTTTTTTTTAATCCTCTCACTAGATCACGAGAGAGAACATTATATTTTATTTGCTATCTTTTTTTTCCTGATACTTATTCCGACTGTTTATTGGAAGAGTTCTTCCCTGAATAATTCCTGCTTCGTCTAGGTTTGTTTCGATCACGCATTTCTAGCTAGATCTACTAATTAAACAACATACAATGACCACACCTCGACCTCGAGATCTCTTTTTCATTTGACTAACGAATTAAATGTACTAGGCGCGCACATGCAGGAACCCGAACTTTAATTGACTGGATTCCCGGAGTTGAACAAATTAATGAAATGAAAGCATCTCTAGGAGATGTGGCGGTGACTTGTCTAATTAATAAACTCAGCTGGATCGTCTGGCGGATACATTATATTTTATTTGCTATCTTTTTTTTCCTGATACTTATTCCGACTGTTTATTGGAAGAGTTCTTCCCTGAATAATTCCTGCTTCGTCTAGGTTTGTTTCGATCACGCATTTCTAGCTAGATCTACTAATTAAACAATATACAATGACCACACCTCGACCTCGAGATCTCTTTTTCATTTGACTAACGAATTAAATGTACTAGGCGCGCACATGCAGGAACCCGAACTTTAATTGACTGGATTCCCGGAGTTGAACAAATTAATGAAATGAAAGCATCTCTAGGAGATGTGGCAGTGACTTGTCTAATTAATAAACTCAGCTGGATCGTCTGGCGGATTAGGCACTATTATAGGAAGAAATATTGCAACTCATGCATTGCGGATGCTGCTTTTTTGGGAACTAGTTTTAATTTGTTATGTAAAGTTTTTTTTCCTGTTAGCAATAGGTATTTTGGTTAGTTGTTAGTTTTTTTTTTTTTCGACCTAAAAAAAGTTTTTTTTTTTCTGTTTTTATTGTAATAATTGACAGTCACGGTCAAGCTTCACATAATTCCTCAATGAGCAAGGAAGAGAACACAAGTATTGTCTTAATTATGTTTTGTGGAATCCATATTATAAAACATTTTAATAATTAATTCTGGTTTCTGTATATGTATTATAAATGTAAAATATCCCTTTACTCGAATGTGTGCACGCGCGCTTTTTCCTTTTTTTTTATGAGCTTCCATATTTGTAAAAGCTTCAGACCTGCAGTATGATCATAACAGGGTGTCTTCGTCTTGTTACATTTGTTAAATTTTCATTCATTATGTCATGCCTGTTGAATACATATAGGATCTAAAATCGATTATAATATTCTCAAAATTCTTAAATGGTGCATACCAAAGCTTATTTTTTAGATAAAAGATTTGCTTTCATAAGTCAACAATTCTTTTTTTCTAATTGTTGAATACAGATGCACGCATGTGGTGCTGTAAATTTGAAAATACTGGAACATGACTTTTGGTTTAAACTGAGCATATACCGGTGCTTTTTTGAAAGGAAAGCATGTGGTTTTTGATCTGAAAATCAATCTTCTCAGTGTTAGAGCACGAAACTGGCATATTTTGCGCAAATTAATTAATTGAAATTAATCATCATTGTCAGTTGTAACGTTAGACTGGAGCATTAATTAGTTCTGCGCGCTTTCCGTCCTGCATGGTGGCCTATATATAGTTGTTCCATCTATGCCAGAATTCATTCATCTGCGCTAGCTATTTATACAGTAACATCCTCAGACATAGCTGGTGTATATTTCCAAAAAATAAAATAATAATAAATATATAAAACAAAAGAGAAAAGAGAGAAGAGTGATCAGTGAGAGAAAAATGGCGGAGTCAGTTTTGATCAATTTTGTGATAGGCATTCTTCAAGATATGATAGAAAACGAGGCAGATCTATTGAGTGGAGTCGTGGGTCAAGTTAAAAGTGTGCAGACTGAACTGGTCAACATCAAGTGCTACCTGAAGGATGCAGACTCCAAACGACGCAAAGGAAATGAAAGTGTGGAGAACTGGCTGAACAAACTCCGTGATGTGGCCCATCGCATCGAGGATGCCACCGATACTTTCCATCTACTACTCGAAGACAAACGCCAGAAAAATCCCAATGTTATCGACAAACTCAAAAACATTGGCCTCATGCCCATGAAGGTGCCTGGCCGCCGCAAACTTGCGATGGAGCTTGCTGACATCCAGAATGAGCTTGAAGAGATCTTCAGGAGCAAAGCGAGATACGGAATAGAGGGTCTGCAAGACGAAAACCTAGGTAGTACACCTGGTAAAAACATACTGCCTTTTCGTAGAGCTGCTCACGAAGATGTTGATGAAACTCAAGTTGTCGGCCTAGATGCTGACAAGAACAACATTCTCAACCTGCTGCTACATCATCGACAGACTCCAAGGCGAACTGTCATAACAATTGTGGGTGCTGGAGGTCTCGGAAAGACCACTCTTGCACGCATGGTATACCAAAGGCAAGTCTACATTTCTCTTCCTTCACGTTCGATTTCATTATTTCTTTACTCTTTATAGCTCCCCTTTTATGATGAAATTAAGTGAAGAAACAAATAAAAGAATATAATGGAAAGGGTGCATGAAAAACAATTAATTTGTTGATAACTTACATTATTCATTGAACTCAATATTTCTTTGTTCCCTTAAAATTTTGAGGATAGTGCTAGAAAATAAATACATTTAGTTATCTTTGTCTCTCTCTCTCTCTAAATTTTTTTGTCTGTCTCTCTCTAATTTTTTTTGGATCACAAGGCTTAATATCAGAATGACACATTCCGAACATTAATTAAGTTTTGACTTTTAATAAATAATTTGGATACAATTAGGATCACCTTGTTGCCTGCTATAATTACCATTAGTTCTCATGACAACTAGTAGTATTATTGTTATTATTATATACTAAGTACTCTACTTTCAAATGTAAACGAGATTGATAACCAAACTAGCCAGGAAAAAGGAGTGATTTTTTTTTTTCAAACAGAGAAGAAAAAAAAATGGCCTTGGGATTGCATCATGATTCTTGCCGTATCTCTTAATTCAATTCCACATCAATTTCTCTTTTGTAAATCGAAGGAGACCATGAAAATCTTAGTAATGCTAATCAACTGTAGTTTTTCTATTTTGCTTATTTTGTTAATTTTGTATATCCAGTGCGAAGGACAAATTCAGCTTTCACATAATGCTCTCAATCTCTCAACAATACAATCTAACTGATCTCGTGAGAAAGATTCTTAGGAAGCTCAAACATTCTATACCGGAGAATCAAGATTTGGATGATTTGATTTGTGAGCTCAAAAGTTGGTTGAAGTGGAGGAAGTATTTGATTATTCTAGATGATGTTTGGGAAACTGATTTTTGGAGTAAAATAAAAGATGCATTGCCTGATAATATGTATGGAAGTCGAGTGCTAATGACTAGCAGAAGTGTGGATGTTGCTAACTTAGCTGATCCAGGAATGGTACCTTACAACCTTGCATTGTTAAATGACAAAGACAGCCTTGATCTTCTCCTCAAAAAGGCTCTCCCTTACCAAAAATGCCCCAGTGATATGCTTGAACTAGCCGAAATACTATCCAAAAAATGTAAGGGTTTACCTCTGGCTTTGATAGTAGTTGGTGGTAACCTTTCCACAAAATATCAGTCTTATCATGCTTGGAAAAGGGTGTTAGGTACAATGAATTGGCACCAAGAAGGTATAGATTGCATGAATGTTTTAGCCTTGAGCTATGAAGATATGCCTGCCCATCTCAAGACGTGTTTTCTATATCTTGGTGCTTTTCCAGAAGACTACGAGATTTCTGCAAAACGACTGATTAGAATGTGGGTAGCTGAAGGATTTATGCCATGGCAAGAAATGAAGACAATGGAGGAATCAGCCGAGGACTGCCTGGAGCAACTTTTCCAAAGGTTTTTCTTGTCCCCACTATTTCTTGTTTCCAAAAGCACAACCTTTCCAAATGCACATATATATAGTACTATGTACCATCATTTTGAAACTCAGATTCGTATTCGGACTCGGAGTCGAATCGGATTACTCGGGAAAACTCGGGTGACTCGGATCGGAAATTCGGATTTTCATAATTAATCAATTTTAATATTTTAAAAATAAAAAAAATTAAAAAAAATTATGAAAATATTATTTAATGATGATACATTCGTTTAAAAGCCTTAATAAATCAGTTAAGAATCGTAGAAAACAAAGTTTCCAATTTTTCTATGTTCTTGGATCAAATTTTAGATCAAGAATCACTTAGTTTTTAATTTTTTTCACCTCTTAAATAATATGGACGATCGGATCTCATTTAAATGAGAAAAATAAAAATAACTTCAACTGGAGGCGTCCAGTTCTGTTCCCATCCCTTTCTTCTTTTTTGTTTCCTGTTCTCCATGGTTCCCTCTCTCTTTTGCGACACAAAATGTCATATTACCATATAAATTCCGACCAATTTCGTTCAAAAAGAGGCAGATTTGGTCTGATTTCAACTGATTCAATTCAAATCTCAGCCAATCCCAACCGATTGAGTCTGATTCGGAGTTAAAAATAGTTATTTCGTTCTGGATCGGAAAAAATCGGTTCGGTAGGCGCCGAGTCCCTTCTGACTCACCCGAGTCGACTCGGACTCAGCTGAGTTTTTTAACCATGCTCTATACAACTCCTACAACACTTGAATATACATGGGGGACATTTTGTAGTATCATTATTCTATTTGGAAAATTAAGAGAAAACTAATGGAAAACCAGTCCTTGGTTTAGTAAAAAAGAGTGACGCACCTTCTGTGAAGGTTGCGGGTTGAAACTCGACTGGAGTCGCACCTTCTGTGAAGGTTGCGGGTTGAAACTCGACTGGAGTTCTTTGTGATATTTAATTTCGAAATAAGTCTTGGCCTCATCTCATCTTAAAAAAATTAATGTGATATTTTCAAGAAAAATTAGAAGTTTCAAAAATAACAATGTGCAAGGAGATCTCTTACAAAGATCACATTCCTTTCTTTTGGAATTTTGTTTGTAGATAATAACATCAGTTTTTTAATTATTTTGTAAGAATTAGTTTCTATTTTTTTTTAAGATATATTAGGAGTCCAGCATTCCAACTTATTTTTAAATTAAATGTCTATGAAAAATCCTCCAGTCAGATTTCGAACATTCGACCTTTCACTCAAGGTGCATTGTTCTTTGCCACTAAACTAAGAGTTGGTTCTCAAGAATTAATTTCTATTATAATGATATTAATTTTCAATTTTAGTTAATAATCTTTTACCAAATGTTTTGTGAAAGCTTTAAAATAAATTGAAAGATCTTTTCCTCTATAATAGCTAATTATCTTTTATTTTAGGAAATTTTTTTGCATCTATGTTTTTATTGCGCTCAAATCTAAAGTATTAATAAAAGCTGATGCCGCTTTTTTTTGCGGTATCTGAGCCATTCATTTTTTATGATCAATCTGGTCGATTCAGTTTATTTAGCGACTTTTAATTTTGAATTAAAAATAGTCGTATCAATTAAAAATAGTTGTACCAATCATTAATAATAGCAAGACTTTTTAAAATAGTAGTGCCAAATAAAAATAATTGTACCAATTAAAAATAGTCGTATCAATCATTTATAATAGCAAGATTTTTTTGGAAAGAAAATATATGTCAAGTTTATTTAGCGACTTTCTAATTTTGAACTTACAAATTTTTGTCTATAAATTTTGACAAGTTTTTTACGACATATTTTTTATTTTTTACATTAAAAATTTTTATACTTTACATAACGCAACGAAGCTGCAACTGCCATATCTAGTTACATTAATCACGAGGGGCGCTAGATCATTATATAACGCATACCCCAATTTTAGCGAGCATTTTGTAGACGATCACCCAGAGAGTAGAGACCAAACGTTTTGTAACCCTGGTCATGGTTGACATCGTACGTAACAATCTTATCGATTAAACTAACTTTAATTGAATTATTTTATATAAAGAAAATCTACTGGTTTCTTTTATGTACAATAGGTTATATATACTGCACTTAAACAATTAGCTCTTGGAGTAGCGAGGTAATTTACATTTATAATGATACATCTTATTAAATGCTTTCATCAATGATTTAGCGGGTGAAAGTAATCAGAAATAACAATTTCTGATCGGAAAATTCATAAATACTCAATACAATACTATATCTATAATATTAAATGCATTAAATATTTTCTTTCAAACAAGTACTTGGTATAAATAATCCTATGGTAAACTTAAATTTTCAATCAGACTTGAACCTGATTAATCACAACTGTTTATTATTTCAAAATAACAGTTTGAATTTCAACCCACATAAAAAAGTTAATATATTGCAGAATTTGTCCTTTTGTTTTGTTTTATTTTTCTAAATCCAAAAAGCCATTTATTTAGACATACATATCCTTATTCTTATTGGACATATATTTTAAAATAACTGTACTCTTTTGCTTTACATAAAAGAGGAAATTACTAACTAATGTTCCACTCTCAAAGTGTGATTTGAGTTGTTAAAATAGTATTCCTGCATCTCTGCTACTTATAAAAGCATTCATAAAAATATCATAGCAATTGCAACTACAACTATGGGTGTAAATAATTTTTTATCAACTATGGACCATTGATTTTTGTGATCTTATCTGATTTGGTCTGTAGTTTAGATTTTTTATTTTTATAAAAGAATCTGAAAAAAAGAATCATGTGGTGTTTAACCAATTTACATTTTGGAATATATATATCTACCTCTATTTCTTGGAGATTAAGTCACTTATTTTTATTGTCTAACATTATTTTGTTTTATTTTTATTTTTCTACGTATTAAAAGCATTTTGCTTGTATATTATAACATTCTTCAACTTCACTTTCAACAATTGGGCTAACTACGGTCAATAAAACATGTTTAGCTATACCTTTTTTGATAAATCCACAAGCACGTAAAAGTTGCAATAGTTTTTTGTCCGTTAATTGCACATCAATCAATTCCTATTTTAAGGAATTTTAAAGTGTATACACTTCCTAATCATATCTTGCATGAAATATTTTTATCCGATTTAATCTATGTGGTAGTAGGTTATCTCCAAAAAAAAAAATATTTTAATCATTGTCTTTCAATCTAAAATGAAAAGAATGCTGCACTAGCACACCATCTACATTGATTACCATAATTTTTGTGGTACGTGCCACATTTATCCCAAATAAAATCAACTAAATTACTCGCCCAAATTAAAAGGGCAAAACTAAAATTTTCAATTTTCGTCAAATTATTTTTTTTCTCCTCTTCATATGTTCATTTTTTTTTTATTGAAATATAATAATAATTTTCTAAATAAAAATTTGTCGACACATTAGCAGCGGCCAATGTGTCAAATATATAACGGGTCAAATTGAGTTCATGTTCTACTTGCTACACGAAAGATCACACGTTTAAGTGGTTTTGTTGGATCATTTATGTCTATATCTTTGTAACTACCGTGGACTGAGTTTCTAATCAGTCCCTTGTTATCTTGCCTTACCAATGGCTGCACAAATTGAGCCATTGTTGATCTAACATGGGAAAAATCCCTATGGGCTATATTTTTTAATATTTTCGTAATTTAGGAATTGTTTTTTTTTTAATTATTAGAAGCTTTTCACTTTATTTCGCGCTCCCTTGAAATTAAAAATTAACAACACCAACCGAGGTGTGACGTTGTTCTCTAGTATTTATTAATTTCGCAACAAATATTTTGAAAAAAAGTTTTATATCCCAAATAGCTAGTTTTCTACTTAAAAATTTAATAACTTCTTAATTAAATAAATATGCAACGTATGAAGAATTTTAGCATTTTGAAGTATGATCTTAAACCAATAGATTTCTTATTTGTTTCTTGACATTAATATATATATTTTTAGTGGAAATATTGACTCTACACGGTAAATAACTTCTAGCATAAGTTCAATAATTTGAGCATCTGTTATCTTTTACACAATTAAAAATAATGTTTCAGGAGTATGATTCAAGTATCAAGCCGATACCCTAATGGTTCAATAATGTATTGTCAAGTACATGATCTTCTTCGTGACTTGGCAATCCATCAATGTCGAAAGCAAAACTTCCTCACAGTTTTTCGCAACCCAGAAGATGCCGACCATGAAGAAAGCGCAGCCCGCCGTGCCTCCCTTCAATTTTGTAGTCCCCAATTTATGAAGCAAGTTCTTCCAACAAATACCCGTCTGTTGTTATGCTTTGGCGGAAGCATACCCAATTACTATGAGCTTAGACTACTGAGAGTCATTGAAATCGTAGACGTCAAGATGTTCCGCAGCACTGATCTCAGGGAACTTGATAGGTTGATTCACCTAAGATACTTGGGGTTTCTAAACTGCGCCAAATTAAACATGCCCGCATGTTCCTTTGACCGTTTGAAGAATCTCGAAACTCTAGATTTGCGAGGAACTCAGATGCAACAACTACCTAAGGGTTTATGGACAATTAGTTCCTTGAGGCATGTATTATATGACCCGTATATCAGGGGACTACCATCAACCGCTGAACTTAGAAACCTCCAAACCCTTCAATGGGTCGAAATTAATAGCACATGGCAGCCAAAGCAGTTCCCCAATTTAAACAACCTAAGAGAATTGGGTCTCACAAGAACAGATGCTGGTTGGCTTGCAGTTACCTATCTATTTCGAACCTTGTCGTCCCTCGTCTCCCTGGGGATCAGAGGGTCGGATATCCCAAAAGAGATTGTTTACCCGTGGGGCATCCCGAATTATCAGAATATACAAACTCTGCATTTGGAGGGTAAATGGGCCCAAAGTGCCACCTTAGCGGCTAAATCGTTCCCTCGGCACCTTGTCAAACTCACACTTATTGGATCGAAACTCGCTCATGATCCAATGCTGGAGTTAGCAAAGCTAAAGAGCCTAAAGGAACTTCGGTTGGGACGTGATGCATATACCGGGAAACAAATGAACTGTCCATCAGGATTCCGTGCCCTGAGAACCCTAGTGCTCGGGGTTAGTGAATATATGGTTTTGACAGTAGCGGAAGGGGCCATGCCCAAGCTTAAATACCTCAAATGTGCATATAGTATCAAGTTGGTCTTGCCTCCCGAGCTCAACCACTTGACTGGCAATGAGTATTCACAAGTGATTCCGTCAAGTGATTAAATTTAAACCTATGATGATTGATCTAGCTCTCTATTAATTAATTTCTAGAAGCGATAGCCCTATCTTGTGATTTCTTTTCATTTTTTACTTTACTGGCATTTCTTGTTATAAACTTATAATGAGGTGCAATTAATTTAGGATTTATTTAAGGTGCTCATGTCTAGCTTCCCACTGTCTGATAAAACTGTATTTTATTTTTACAAGTACAAATTAAATTGAAATTTGAATTTTGATGAATCAATCACATCCATCGGTCACTAATATCCATTTTGATTCTTATTCAATCAATAATCAATTGTACTTTACTCTTTTGACCCTTTTCTCGCATTTCATTAAATAATCTCCTAATCTCATCCCACTTTCCTTGCTCACCTAACAGGCTAATTATCGCAATAAAGATCTTAATTTGGATCAGGGTACAGACCTTGCCCTATCATTTTCTCAAAGAAACCAATAGCCCGCCACAATGATAACTGCTCAGTAAATTGCATTGTTATTACTTTGAATTACTGGTCTGGTACAATGCCTCACAAATACGTGGAGGGGATGAAGAGATGGAGAGTTCAGAAATGGGGGATGGTACCACTGCAAGCTGTACCAGCTGGGAGTCAATTGGCAATCACATCCATGGAAGAGGAAGAGACCAGCCAGAGAAGTAACTCGATTCAGGAGTAGTCGAACTATTGCTTGTTTTCAGAATTTTGAGTAGAGTAAATCTTGATGTAATAACTGTGTGTGTTCTCTGTTGCTTTGTTTGAGAACGTACGCAGATGGTATTACTTTCTTTTCAGCTGCTGTTTGGGAGTAGATAGATAGGATCATCTGATCTGTTGTCAGATGAGCGTTATTTAAAGTTTTAGCTTGCAAAACTGTTGTTTCTCTAATGAAACAGGTAGCAATGCTACTTTTTTTTAAGAAAAAAAAAAATTGCATTGTTATTTGTTTGTCAACTCTAAAGCTCATTTCAAAGGTACACTCGTTTTTTGGACAAAATTGACATCAGTCATAAGATGACACTAAATTTCAAAGGTGAGTACAGAATCTTATTATTTTAATTATCAATACAATATATTTTACTTTTTCAAAAAATAAGTAAATTTTGAAGAAAAAGAAAAAGTGATATAGTCGAGGTCTTAGCTGGAATTTAAAAATCAGAGATCTGATAAATTTAATATGGAATTTTAAAACTAATAACTGGGTCCGATATTAAAATTTTTCTAAAATTTTGGAGAGACCGATCTATATTTTAATATTTGTAATGACCATTATAGCAATTTAAGGGGATCGGGCTTATGGCTGCGTTCTAGTTAAGTTTAGGATACCGATTGTAATATTTTATCTTTTTTTCTCTCGATATATATATACACATATATTAATGAACTGCATGTGCTATTGAGGAAGAACATGTCAGATCACAGATGAAGTCTTTAGAGCATAAGCAAATTGATGTATTGCTTAATTTTAGATTTGGTGATTTGGAGTGAAAAAAAAAAAAAAAAAATCAGATATGCGGATATAGTAATAATTATAAAGATAAAGGACTTGAGACTTCGTTCCCCTCCATGGTGGCCCCATTTTGAATTTGCCTAAGGATATCAATATGAGGATAAATCTGGTAATGACGGCACAGTTTCTGCCAACACTGAATAATTAATGCAATTAGCACCGGTATCAGGAAATTTTTTTGGAGACATGTACCATGTCAGAATTTTTTTTTTTTTCTTTATACAAATAAACATCCCGTCAAGTCGAATGGAAGACTTGTTAATTTCTTTCTTTCCACGCGCTTATTATTTAGTTTTTATTTAAAAATTTCAAAATATATATTTACTTGAAAAGTGAGCTTTATTGGCATCAATATCAAAATTTTGGAGAGAGAACGGAGAAGAATCTAGAGGGAGGTGGGCAGGTGAGACAGAGGAAGGAGGCCAGAGAGAGAGGCAGCAGAAGATTTGGGAGGTGAGAAGTTCCTTTTTTTTCATTTTGAGTGAAAACCCGTAAACTTTCAAAAAAAAAAAAAGTGAAAGCCCGTAGGCAGCAGAATCTTAATTCTAGAGCCAGTCCATCGTGTCGAGAGAGGGTTGATCAAATCGGAGGGACAGAATGTGCTAATCCATCGGACATAGCAAACAAATCGGACGGCTGACGATGTGCAGAGTTACTGTAGAAACCCCTCAGAATTTACTCAGAGGTCGCTGAGCTTACTTTTACTCAGAGGTCTATCCAAAATTACGCAGCTTGCATTACAAAAGGATTCTTGAACATGATATAAACAAAAATAGCAATTTTCTTTTAACAAATAAATTCATTTCGAAGACTGTAAAAGTTAGACGCATGTGTATGAGACCGACTTTTTTAAGCAATAAATCTATGTTTACAGCGGATTAATTAAAATTTTGACGAGTTATGGACAAAATTAGTTCACAATATCTGGAATAAATCAATAAAATTGCATGACAATTTAACAAATCATGAGAGATATAATGCTAACAATCAAGTGTTCTCAGTGTTACGTGTTTCTCGATAAGTGTGCGTCAATAAGTGAATAAACACGAATTACACTTGCACAAGCATGGTATAATGCATAGCTCCAAGTAATGACCAAGCAAAGAAGATACCAAACCTTACAGCACAACCTACTTAGCCTCCCAAACAAATTCCTCTTTGAATCTCTATTCCCCATTCAACACCCTTCCCTCCCCACAAAAAAAATATTTCTGTATTCCCAAGTTCACTGAATAATAAAAACTATCATAGTCTCCAAATGCCTGGCCGTTGCAAAAGAAACACTATCAATTGCATCCCATAACACCACTGAAATGCCGAAAAGGCACCTAACCAGCAATTATGGCCAACGTTCGAACCCGGTCGTATGGACAGTTGCGATTGTTTGCACCATCATCGCCATTGCCGTTATCATATCTGGAATCGCAGTGTTCTCTGTGTACATGATATACCGTCCCAAGATGCCGTACCTGGTCGTAGCCGCAGCACATTTAAACAATGTCATTTATGATGATCAGTTCCACACGATGGATGTCGACATGTTGGTAACTGTACTTGCAGAGAATACCAACAGCAAGGTAGATGCTACCTTCTCCGATGTCGCACTAAGTGTTAGGTTCCATCGCATGGATATTGCACGTCTTCAAGCAGGGACTTTCCAAGTGAGTGATCAACCAAACCAGTCATCTAAGCAAAACTAACCAACTAATAATTTGTTGAGTATTTGGTAAATATGAAATTAAACATTGCATGACTGTGTCATTGTGTTCAAGGTGGAGAGGAACAGTTCGAGGATGCTTGATTACCCGGTGAGATCAACACCAATCCCACTTGATAGTGGGGCCATGAATGAAGTAGCTGAAGCAAGCAATAGAGGTGTGATCAACTTTGGTATATACGGGAAGGCGAGGACCCGGTGGAGAGTCGGGATATTCCGCTCTGTCAAATTTTGGACGCATCTTTCATGCCGCCTTCAGTTCTTCATTGAAAACGGGACAGCAATTGGCAGAGACTGCAGTTCCAAAACACTCTAAGACCTTTTTGATTTCTGCAATTTTTTGGTTTGTTTGTGAATTTGTTTGGTTTTATTTTTTTCATTGGTTGTGTAGATAATTTGGTGATTGTATTATGATTTGTAGCAGAGGTAAACCAGTTTCACCAAATTCAACATAGAAAATAGTAGGTTGTGCAATAAAGGGATGTTAATTACAACGAAAATACTTATAGGAAAATAACAATAATATCATGCGCATTTTGTACAATATATAATTGAAGACTGAAACACGTCATCGTAATAGATATCTCCAGAATTAGAGGAAGCATGAAGTAGATTGTTGACTTATTCGCTTTACTTGCACTCTGTTTGGTTGAGGGGATGCGGTGGGAAGGAAAGCGAACCGAAGGAGAAATCGGAAAATTCAGCTGTTTGGATGGAAGGGAATTTTTACGCGAGGGGATCCAATTTCCTTCTGAAATTCCCTACTATACAAATTCATTACCCTCCGAATCGGCGGAGAAGGGAGGGAAAGAAAAATCGCCAAAAATCGTCGAGATGCAGATTGACACCGATACCCCTTTCTTGGCGCGATTTTCCTGCTTGGCGCGCAGTGCTATTTCCTTATTTGCGCAAGACCTCCTTCTATAAGAACGCTAGCACCTGTTGTCTCTCCCCTCCATCGCTGATTCGCTCAGATAAACCCTAGTTTCGTTTTATTTCTTTCTCCAGACTCAAAATTTCTAGTTCTTATTTTGATTGATTATTTTTATTGGCTTAAATAGGGTAATATAGCTTTGATTAATTCTTATTTCTCCAGGCTGCAGGCTCACGACAATTTCATTTCTGTTCAATTTTCATCACTTTCGTCTGATCCATATACAAAGTAAGCTTGCTTATATTTGTAATAGTTCAAACTTTGTTATATTTGGCCGTTGATCTAATTCAAATAATGAAGATTTTTTAACTAAAGGCCAAATTGGTATTTACTGGTAAAAAGTAGCACAGTGAAGTGGATCCATGCATTTCTTTCTTTCAAATTGGCGTTCTAATTCACAGGTACCAAACCATGGCTTTTCTTTTTCTTTTCTTTTATATGAGTAATACTAGTACCAAACCATGGCCAGCATGCAATTGATAGTGCTACAGTTTTAATTTATGCATTTCCAGTTTTAAGTATTGAACTTAACCACTAGGATCCATCTGGCCTAGTTCTCAACTTATATTGTTTCAGGTTATAAATTTAAAAACTGAAGTTTGGTAGTTCCAAGTTTAGACATTTTCCTTCCATTGGATTATTTATATTTAATTGCTGGGTTTGACCTCACATAATTTTTAGAAGAATAAGGACTAAGTTGTAAAGTGGCAAGTACATGCTGGATATTTCTTTCATAACATTTCTTTTTTTTTTTTGTTTCTTATTTCAATATGTATCTGTCATATGAGCTTTAGTTTGAAATCAATTAGTGTTCTAGTGCTCTAGCTAAGTGTCATGGTTGCTTTAAGCGTTGCCATCTTCTTTTATTTAAATTCTTTGTATTTATTGTGTAAAATGCTAGAAGCATGTTATAATCAAATAAAAATTTAATAGATATTTAACTGGTCAGATCAAATACCAGTATGTATATGTATCAAGTTTACAGCTACAAACATAGCCAAATTAATCTGTGCAAGTGATTCATGAACAAGGCTTTTGTTGTCATTGGCTAAACACCATTTTTTATTTTATAATTACAGACCTCAATATCAATGGCGAAGAAAAGAAGCGCATCAAACACGACTCAAATGCGTTATCCTTTCTATTATTTTCCTTTCAGTTGGATTGTCAACTGATATGTATGAACTAGAATAAATAAAATTAGTCATTTCCTAGATCGGCATGTTTGTCAACTAATATGTGTTATCCTTTCTATTATTAGCTCCATTTGTTTCTTCCATGGCATATGTAAGAGTAGTTTGTAATTTCTTTTCTGCAATAAAGAAATAAGATATACTTTTGGGGTTGGGGTCGATTACTGGTACAGATTGTGTATCAGTATAGTGAGTTCAGTAGTAGAGGGATCAGTTGTCGAATGAAAGGCAATGGAGAGTACTATTAATTTTGTGAAGAAATTAATCCGTTCCAATTTAAAGAGTACTACTATGCTAATTGGGTTCGGTTGAGAAAATTTGAATTGATTTTTATCAATACAAATTGGGTTTGGTTGAGAATATTGATTGTCCCAATGTATACACACTATGCTAATTGGGTTCGATTGAGAAAATTGGGTTCGGTTGAGAACATTGCTGGTATAATTTAAAAGTCGCATAATTTTTGACAAGTGGATGTTATTACCTAGCAACACAATCTCGAATAGACATGTTTGTACGGACGGATTGACTTGAAGGGTTCAGGGATAATTTTGTCAATTTTATTTTTTACCCTTGTTTAATTAATTCATCCAAACAAGACATAAGAAGGAAAGTAAAAATTGTTTCTCCTTCCCTTTATAATTCATCCAAACAAGAAAATTAAACATAATTTACTTTCCATTCCCTCCCGTCCCTTTCCTCTCTATATTTTACTTTCCATCCCCTCCTCTACCACCCAAGAGGCCAAGACCCAACCAAACAGAGTTAAGGGAAAGGAACGCTTTTGCAAGTCACAGACAATTGGGCCGTAAGATATCATAGCATCACTCACGGCCCAATTGAAATGATGGTGGACCGGCCTGTTTTGAAACCCAAATCTCTCCTTTTACTGCTTCCTTTTTCTTCTCTCTTTTGTGCTTGGCGACTTCATTTTAAGTTGAGACTTGAGAGTGATAATTCAGGGTCTCAGGGAACAAACCAGCAACAAACACCATGATTTCTTCCCCCTCTACCCCTCGATATTTCAATAATTGCGTAATTACACCTTTACCAAGAGAGCGCTTCCACTGTTGCTGCTGCTATGTATATGCAAAAGCTCCGTTATCCCTCTCAAAGAATAATAATATTTCCAAATTAGTTCCTTCAAAACAGGAAACAAAGGAAGAGCTTTCATGGGAAACCTACAACAGCCTGATCCAGAACCATTGTTCCAATGACCAAATTGACCACTCCATGCAGATTTTGTCAGAGATGGAGGCTTCTGGGATGTACCCAAGTACCTCCTCCTACTCAACTTTAATCAAGTGTCTTGCAAAAGTGGGTCGCACTGTCGAGGCCGAAGCCATATTTGTAGAGATGAAACGTTTCGGACTCAGACTCAGTATCCAAGAGTACAATTTACTGTTGAGAAGTTTCTTGAAAAAGGGTCAATTGCACTTAGCTGATAGTTTGTTGGTAGAGATGGGTAGAGATGGAATTGAAAGAAATAGAGAGACTCATATACTACTCTTGGATAGCTATGCTAAGGCTGGTCGATTAGAGGACTCATGGTGGGTCTTGAATGAGATGAAGAAGAAGAGAATTAGGTTAGATGGTTTTGTATATTGTAGAATAATTAAGCTGTATAGGGACAATGGCATGTGGAAGAAAGCAATGGAGGTAATAATGGAGATGGATGAGGTCAGAATTCGTCCTGATAGAAGAATTTACAATGCGATTATTGATACTTTGGGAAAATTTAGGCAATTGGAGAATGCAGTCAAGGTGTTTGAGGAAATGCAACATAGGGGTGTGAAAACAGATATTGTAACCTGGAATGCTCTGATAAAGTGGCATTGTAGAGCTGGAGATCTGGCGCGGGCTATTGGTTTCTTCGAGAAGATGCTAGAGCAAGGTCTGTACCCGGATCCAAAGATATTTCTCGCGATAATTAGCCGGTTAGGAGAGCAAGGAAAGTGGGATGAGATTAGGAGATTATTTAATGAAATGCGAGACAAAGGTCATAGACAAAGTGGGATTATTTATGCAATATTGGTTGATATTTATGGTCAATATGGCCGCTTTAGGGATGCTGAGGAGTGCGTAGCTGCTATTAGATCAGAAGGGGTTGCGCTATCTGCAAGTATTTTCTGTGCACTCGCAAATGCTTTTGCACAGCATAGCCTTTGCGACCAAACAGTGAAAGTGCTGGAATTAATGGAGGCTGAAGGGCTTGAGATAAATTTAGTGATGCTAAATTTGTTGATGAATGCATTCAGTAATGCAGGGAGGCAATTAGAGGCACTTGCTGTATTCCAACATATCAAGGACACTGTATGTAGCTTTTACTGTCTTATTCTATATTTTCCTCATTCTTTCTTTCCTCTTTGTTTATCTGATCATTATCAGGGGTTACTGAGGTGGTCTTATTTTCAGGGTATTAGCCCAGATGTCATTACCTACACTACTCTCATGAAAGCATTTGTAAGAGCGAAGATATATGAAAAGGTTGCTTTCTTTCTCACTGAATTTTTTAAATTTCAATATTGCAAGTTAAATCTATAGCACCAGAAAGTGGACGTAGTTTTCCTTATTTACTTGAATAATTTTTTGTATTTGTGTAAATAATTAAACCAATGAAATCACACCAAGCTTTTTTACTAGGGGTGTAGGATATATGAGGCTTCTCTATTATGCCATAGGTGTGTTTGGGTTAGTGTGAACAGGGGTGCGAACATGATTTCGCGAACAATAGTTCGCTGTTCGTAGTTCGCAAAAATCGGGGAACAGGGAACAGGGTAGTTAATTCTTGTTCGCGCTAGTTCGCGTTCAGTTTGGTTCGCGCGAACAGCGGCTGTTCGAACAAGCTGCCAAACATAGCCATAATGGTTAAAGCTAACAATTTTGCTCATATTATCAGGTCCCAGAGATATACAAAGAAATGGAGTTGGCTGGATGCACACCAGACAGAAAAGCTAGGGAAATATTGCACGATGCTTCCCTCATCATAGAACAAAAATGGGGAGGTGAGTTTTTCCTTTTTTTTATATGAATACTCCCTTATCGTGAGAAATGTGACGATATACACTGTTGTTTCTCACCCAAATTTGGAATAGGAGTTTTAGTCCTTGACAATTATTTATTTTGTTTCAGGTATTTGAAATATTTCTGTGAAGTTCACTGATAGGCCTTTGTCTATTGTTATCAACAACTACAAAGCTTGGAGATATTCTACTAGTATGTTTATTCGAAATGCTTCTGGAACATTTTTTTTCGAAAGATACGGTATCAGGTGTTGCAAGTTTACCTTGATTTATATATAGCAGATCAACAGTAGAAATCAAGTTATTGATGAAATTGATACGTGATGCTGATGCAATGTAAATGCTAGATTAGTCTGAGGCACTATTGCCCGATGAGTTTTGAATCAGAGTTGTATAAAATCATATCTATGTATCAGTTATTCCTTATATATTTTGGATATAAAATCATATCAGTTTAATTGTTCTCCATTATTTGTTTTGAATATGAAATCATATCAGTTTAAGTTATTCTCTTTTTTTGTTTTGGATATGAAATCATATCAATTTGAATTGTTCTCATTTTTTGTTTTGGATATGAAATCATATCAGTTTCAGTTTGAAATGTTCTCCTTTTTTGTTATGGTTAGATAATGGTCTCTCTAATGTAACCATTACCACTTTCCATGACCCATACTTTTTAGGAGGCTGAATGTCTGAGACTCTGAGCACTTAATTATTTTTTTTCTTCTGATATATGCTGTAATGCTGAGAACGACGTTTAAGAAAGTTCATAACATCCTGTAGGGTAAAGACAATAAGAGGCAGCATTTTGTTATCAGCTACTTTCAATAATATCCCGGCCAAGTTCCCTCCATGAATGATGTCATTTATTAATCGATTTTAAATAATGGAAAAATTTTGAACAAATACTGCTAGAGTGATTCTGAGTGCTAACAACTCAGGCAAAAGTTTAGGGAAATAATTGGTTCGTCTTCCAGAGCAACTAGCAATATATCAAATATTTTTTGCAAAATAAGAAGGAAGAATTGCTAAAATATACCAATTTTCTTTTTAACAAAAGATGATGAAAGGAAATTAGCTAACCAAACATTTCTTAAAATATATAACCTATGTTATTAAACATTTGTACTCTCTTTCATTTTTTTGTACCTACCTACTACCTGACCTTATCATCTTGCATCGCTCCTTTTCTCTTCCTATAGACCTATATTGATATAATATATGCTACTACCAAAATATCAAAATCAAAATGACTCAAAATTACCAAAACGGAAAACGAAAGAAAAACTTTAGCTGAAGGACTTCTAAGCCACGTCATCCAGACTCAGTGGAAGTGGGTCCCACTGAGTTCATCCTCATCGTCATCACTGAACAACTCATCAGTATTTGCTCTCATCCTGGCCGATGCATGTCTGGCATATCTGACCAGCTTGGCCGCCTCTCTACTAACCTTCTCTTGCTCTTTCATTGCCTTCTTTAGTTTCTTCTGCTGCTCTTTTATATCAGCAAGAAACGTTTTGTTATTTGATAATTCATCTAGTTCTACTGCACCAAGATCCATGCCATAAACTGATCCACCATTTCCATCTTTTTGTTTGCTCTTTGTAGTACTAGTGGCCTTTTTCGGTGACAGAAAGAAGCAACAGCCCAGTCGGTCTAACGGTGATGGGTCTGGCTGTGGGCCTCTCCTCTTTGAGGGTGAAAACCCTGATCCTGTGGCCATAGAAAAAGAAACTCAGATTTCAGGAGTTCTACTTTTATCTAATCATCTCTCCTAGCAGCCATTAAATGAACATTCTTTTCCTTCTTTATTAAATGAAAACAAAGTCAATTAAAGCAATGGGATCTTCTCATTCTTAAAATTCTGAACGGTTCCAATTGAAGTTACCATTCACAAATCCGAATTGACAGAAAATTGCAATTAATACTCCTTGTCTTGTATATTTTTCACTTAATTAAAAGATGAGGAAGAAATTACTGACAAACTGGAACTTAAGCTTCTTAATTTATGGTAGAACTGTACTTTTAACATGATAATGAAATAAATTCCAATTAGTAGCCTCTTTTTAATTAGTAGGGGTTAACCCCACTTGAATAACAAACAACCCAAATGCAATTAGTATCTTGAATATACATCTTTCTTTCTCAATTGTGCTTAGGAATAGGAGGTTAATCAGCATCCTATGTAAAAACAGTTTAATAAAAAAATAACACTCACCAAAGCCAGAATCAGCTAAAGAAGGCTTCTTGAACTCAACACCATCTCCACTTTGAACGCCACTCCCAACCTTAACCTCACTCTGAGTCTCCACCCTCTTCGTCTTCTCACCACATGTCACAACTGGAGAGGTAGACTCCGTTTCCCCATCACCTCCAGTAAAACCAGAACCCACAATAGGCACAGAAGGAGCCGGAGCCAGAGGCGCATTATTCTCCTTCCCAAAATTGAGAGATCTCGTAGCAGTAACAGCCGGAGAGGCGGCAGCGGTGGCACTTCTAGTGGGAAAAGACTTGAGCTTTCGGAACCGCGATTCGAGATCGGACGGCAGAGAAGAGTCGGAGGAGGAGAGATGCGCAGTGTTGAGTTTAGCGATCTGATCGAGTGCGCACGCGTCCATCGCTTCTGCGATGATCGCATCCACCGCCGATTTGTCGTCCATCGTTGCTCCCCTCGTTGGATAGGATCGCGGCTGTCGGCTGAGTGTGTAGATGGGAAGTGGAAAAGGCGTGGGTTTTTACTTTTTAGGGTCTCTCTGTTTTACTGTGGAGTGAAGTGTGAACGGGAGTGGGGAAGAGAGCAAGAGGGAGAGTTTGGGGATTGGTTGATGGAGCGGCGAAATAGTGGTGCTCAAAGATGGCGTGTTTGTGACCGTTGGAATACGTGGGCCCCAGATTTTTCTGCTAGGTGGGCTACACAAGGAGTCAAGGACTATTTGTTCACAAATCACAAGGCGAGATGTGGCGATATCTGTGGATCGAAGGTGCAGTGAGTCACAAGTCACAAGGCCTGTTAGGTGTTTGTTGAAGTCAATGTTTTGAAAACCGGACCGGACCGGCCGGTTCGACCGGTTTAACCGTGAACCGGACCATAGTCCGGTCTATTTAGGACATAAAACCGCCGGTTTTTTATTTTACAGATCAGAATAGAATTAAAGCAAAATAGTTGCAATCGTGGAGAATTGAACTTGGGTGCCTATGCTAGTAACCAAGAAGCTTTGCCACTAGGCCATACTTACCTATCTGATAAGTTTGACATTCAAATATATAGATAATATATTAAAATGTCCGGTTTTGTCACCGGTTCAAACCGGCCGAACCGGTTAAACCGTCAAACCGATTGGTCAGCCGGTTCGATGGCCGGTCCGGTTTTCAAAACATTGGTTGAAGTCTGGGGGCTACACGATTGACTGCATACTGCGTACTATTTTGAGGCGTTGGGTTTGATATGTGGAATAGCATGAGGGGGTCTGGGTGTGCATGTTTTACACTTATTCTCTAAACATAATCTAATATTGATAGTAAATATTTATTTCTTCGAATTCTAATTAAATCAAGTTTTGTGTTTATAAATTTACTAAATGTATTTGAAGAGAATTTTGGATATTTATTAAAATTTTATCAATTATACATGTCATAAAATAATCAAAAAAAATAGATTGTCCTCCTAAATTTCCAAAGAACCTTTTTTTGAATCCATTGCCAGGCCGGGTCTCAGCTGGAACCAATGTCAGCGTCAGATTCACCTCAATGTATACACAGTAATACAGATCTTCTCAGGCCCATTTAAATTGGGTTCGTGGGTTGGGTTTACTTGTGAAGAATGAGGCCTCGTCAAATCGAATCGGAATTGATGCTTGGAGTTTTGCTGTGTTTTAGCTGTGCTTGACATGAAATCAAAATAATTTAGAAGCCAAACAGTGAATCTGAGGGGGTGTGGGGGACGCGCAGGAAATTCAATTTTGAATTAGCACCTCAAGTAGCATATGGCGCTACGCTAATGCAGTTAGTTATAAAAAAAAATAATAATAATATTTTCTTCATTTGCAGCAAAAGGAACCATTTTTAAAATTTATTTTGTACATTGCCAGAAAAGGAAAAAGATTTACCACACTGTAGTGTTACTAGAGGAACTTAATTCATTTTACATGAGGTGAAAAATGACGTGTTAATCTAGATATCTTAGGATAATTTAGGATCGATTGACGCACTGAAGTCTACACCCTGGCGCACTGAAGTCTAAACCCTGTTTTCTTCTCACTGTTTCTTTGTTCCGGGGTTTTATTATGGATAGAATACACCCTATTTGTTTTTTTTTTAAATATCAATACACCCTATTTGTTAATTGCTTCTTATCGGATTCTCTGTGGCCGTATTCTCCGGTGTTTCCTCGTCAGCTTTCTCGGTCATAACACATGCCGTGTGTTGGCAAATGCGACTCTAGGTCGTAATTAGTCGAGTCAAGGATATAAGCAACTGTACGAAAATATTTTAATTTACTCTTTTATTTTTTGTTTTATCTTTTTATTATAGTGAAGTGAAATAATGCAATAGTTGGTATATTGATTTTGTTAATTAAATAGATAATTTTTTTTTATGGGTAAAAAATCAGGTGGATCATTTTATTTCATTTCTTCTCCAACATTTAGTTTACGTGAATGACTCCTTAAATATTATTATGTGTGTGTTTTTGTATGAACGACTCCTAATTCCTAAAATATTGGAAGGGAAGGACAAGACATTTCCGTACTCCATAGTCCATACGTTCTACTTCTTTAGTTTTGCCGTCTCTTTTTTTATTAAATATTAATATAAATATTGAAAAAAAAATATAGTACATTCTGCAGTGGATGTAAAGGGCCGCAGTCAAGTTCAAGATTCCAGCGTCCACAAAAGTCAAGCTTCATGAAACAGGTTATAACTTATAAGCTGATCATCTCGAAAGTGTGTGCAATATCCTAAAATTAAATACTATCACTATCTTTTTCTCCTTTTTTATTTTTTATTTTATTTTTGTCAAAGTTGCCCGAATCATCCATCTTTTATCATCGCTTATTCTAGAGGGTGGAAAGCATTGCTTTCCGGCTTTCCACTTTCGGTGTTTTCAAGAAATTTGGATAAGTGGGTATGTGAAGTGTTTCTCCTATATCATTGTGTGATACATTATCTCAATTTGACAATTTTCTTTTCAAAAAAAAAAAAATTGACAATTTGCAACGGAAATTTGCAGGGTCATTATGAGCAAATCTCAATGTATTCGGTAAATTTTTTTTTTTTTTTTTGAAACAATTTTCGGTAAAATTTTATTAGGACTTTTCAATAAAATCTTCATGTCCTTGAGTCCATCCAGTACCAGACTTATTAACTATTAAAGATCTTTATTATAGCATGATTCTAACTTTATTGTTTGAAAAATGTATATATACAAAGTTTCAAAAATTGTTGAGCTATTTAAATTTCTTTTCAAATTATTCACCTTATATTTATGAGCAAAATAAGTCCACCAAGTACCAACATTTAATAATTTCTCGACCACGAATTAATAATATTTTCAGGACTAAAACCTTAAAAAAAAAAAACTAATTGATGAATTCATGATCCGGCGCTAAGATATGCAAAAACAGCTTTCTATTTTGCGTGGGAGAAAGTTCAGAGATCCTTTTATCATATTGCGCGCATGAGACATGAAATCAACAAAAATAAAATATACACGTCCAATATTCTACTTAGCTTAGTTATTTCAAGTGTTCGGTCTCCCCTAAAAAGTGGGAAGCCGGAGTACACAACTTTAAAGCCTAATAAGTCTCGGACATAATTTAACTTTATCGAACAATATGAAGTTGGACCTCGATCTCCCCTAGCCTCATTTCTGGCCCCGCGCCACCCGCCTATGTTTTTCATCAAAATACACCGTGAAAAATTATCAATCAGTTTGTAAAAGCACGCAAAACAAGAAAATTGCTGCTGTACTGATGTAGCTTTCGAAACGCCTTCATGCCATCCAAAAAAATGGCAATTTCAATTTGTTAGTGGCAAACTACTGGCAATTAAAAATGTTCAAAGTGTTTATGTGGCAATTTTGAAAAATTTGGCATATTTAAAAATTATCAAACCATCCAAAAACAATTAAAAAGCATTTCATAAAGATTTAAAAATGATTTAGTAGATAATTAATACCTCCAACAATGTGAATTTGTGCCGTCTATATTGAAGCGCTACATGTTTTTTCGTAATGTAAATTTGTTTAATTTTATTTTGTTACATTAAAAAAAAACAAAAAATGTGTAATATTAGTAAATCGTTCACCATATTTCACTAGTAAATTAAACACATACACGTAATGCCGTATTTGTCCGGCGTGGATGACAAGTAGATAGACCCATTCAATAAAGGTATTGGATTTAATAGTATAAAGAAATGTTCATTAAAAAATTGAAATCCAAAGTGGGTCAATGGACGAATTGGTAAAACCTAGGATATGAAAGGAATATATTTAGGTGGTAAGCAAGGGTTTAATGAATCAGGTACAAATCTGTTCTCAACTGCCTATTCGATTCACATTAAGGTACTGTTCCATTTTAGGAGAGCAATCTGTCTCAGACACCTGTCAATTAAAAGAAAAATGATTCAAATTGCTACATTAAGTTATTGGGTTTGCGCGGAAGAAACCGCTAATTTTTTTATTATTATGTCATTGATGTCGTCAGCAAAAAAAAATCAATAATAAAATTTGATTATTCAAAGACAACGATTTAAAGGCATGGACTAGCATGCTTTCATAAAATTTCAACTGAAAATAACTCAAACAAGGGGTCAATGCTTCTAGAAAGGTCGGAGAGAAACACGGAAGCCGCTCCAAAATAATTTGATGCTTGCGTAACAGAATTTCATCGTGAGATTTGCTGATTCTGTTTGGATTCTTGTACCAGATGCAACCATAGCTCTACCGTTTTTATTCTATTTGAAATAGTTTAGATTAAAGCACTGCAGTTTCAATTTCCAATATAGTCACTTATGGAATATTGGAACTTGTGTTTCAACGGCGGCAGATTTTAGTTCGTCCCGAGCCGAGCATCCAGGAGATCAACTTTACATCGCATTGTTTAATATAAGGGTCAAATGCTAGTTATTTTTTTTAATTTTTTTTAAAGATACTTGACTGCAGCAATCAAGGTAAATGTTAAAATTTGGATGTCTCAAAATACGAATATTTAACTATTTAATTATTTTTTTAAAAAAATAATTTTAAGTTTTACGTTTGAACCGTTGATTTATTCGATTTTATTCATCTCAAGCAACAATGTATTTTTATAGAAGTTTTATAAATTTTAGAGTTTATTTGATACTCGATTAAGAAGTAGAAAAATAAACTTACCTACTTAACTATGATAAATGCATTCTAATATGTTTATATTGAGAACACATTGTTCGTTAAATTAAATAAGACCAACAATTAAGATTAGAAATTTTAATTTAAAATTTTAAATAAGTATTTAAATAGTTAAATATTAGAATTTTAAGCATCCAAAATGTTGGCATTGGAACCTTCCTCATTTATTATTATAGATAATCTCCTTAAAAAAAATACTGTACCCAAAAAAATTTCGATAGTAACATTGTTGACCCGTCGCTAAAAAAAACAAACTAATTTTTTTTGAATAATTTTATTGAGATTGACAAAAGAAATATTAACTATTTAGATTTTAATTATTTTGGTCATTTACATTCATTATTATTATTTTTTTACTCCGACACTGCTTACTGCAAGTAAGATAAGCAAACTTCATCACTTTCAAAATAAAGAAGCTATACGGCGCGAGTTAAAAAAAAATAATGAGTAATTATTATAAAATAATATAATTTTACTATCCATTTCTCAAATTTTGCTCGGGAACTTGAAATGCAGAATAGTGGAACCAGACTATATTCTACTCCTTCAAAATAATCCAAGTTTTATAATTCCATGGTACATTGTAAATGTTTAATTATTCTATCGGAACGCAACAAACGAGGGACTGAAGTGTAAAAAGGAAATTGACTAAAAAAAATCTTAACTAATCATTTCGCGAAAAAAAAAAAAGTGCTCTTATTTGTTTATATCAAGCGAAATCATCAAATACAAATTATACAATGCATTTCACCTCCTAAGAATTTGACCAATCTCTTCATTCCGTTGCCTAAATTTTTGAATCCGCCATGTAAACTGTGTATGAATCCATTAGTCAATGGGACTTATTTGGAAGTACAAGACCAGCTATCAATACTTGGTAAAAGCATCTTTCGCAAGTTTAGTAAATCTCCATAGTCCACACGCTTCAATTATATTTATTAGGAATTAAATATTGAGTGCCATGTTACTGATTTCTACAAATGGAACAGCATAAAAAAATATTTGTGTACCATTGTTCTAATCTTCTAGACGCGTGGCGACGTCATGGGTATGCATTATGCAGTAATCAGTTACGTTGTCAAACAAGAGAAATTTAGAGAATTATAGAAACCAGAAAAGGCAACAAGTACGAAATAAACGGATACTGTAACGTCGTTTTTTGACCCGCGTGAACTCGGGTCCTCAACCCCGTTATTGCCGTACGAAATAGACCGTAGTACTTCCTCCTAGGACCCACATTTTCGTCATTACTAGAACCATCAACACCGGGCCCATGCAATGAGTTTCTAGTTTCCTGTCCTTCTCATTAGAGTCCTCTCCAGTACTAAGACTACCTTATTACGAGAAGTAATTACAACCATCAGATTTCATACCCGTTGTAGTGCTTTTGGTACAATCACGAAACGAACTCTCCAATGATTAAATAAATGGAGAGAATAAGCAATTTCCGTTCCGATCATGTGGCTCCTATTCCTGTTATCATTTCTTTCTTTTCCACTGGAAACCGAATCTTCCTAACAAATTCTCGGGCTGCGTTCTGTTTTATTTTACTAGACAGACCAGAAGATTTCCTCATAAAACCAAAACCACCAAGGCACCAACCAAAAAAAAAAAGCAAAAAGCAAAAAGAAAAAGGGAGTAGAAGTGGTGGGATACAATACAATACCAAGAGAGATGGGAGATCAAGTGTGTGAGATTGAAGAGATTGGAGAAGAAGAAGAGGCAACGATGGCGACCGTACAAGAGAGTAGAAAGGTGAACCACATCACACCAGACTCCCCTGACAATGGGCCCCACATCTCCTCCTCTAGAGACATCTCACCTACGCTAGGTTTTTACCCCTTTTTTTACTCATTTTTTTACTCCTTTCTTCACCTAGACGCTCTATTATAGAAAAAGTCATTTCTTTTTTATTGGAGTAGATATCTGATATGTTTTATGTGGTTTGGAGCTTTGGTTGTTTGTCGTTGAGCTTTTAGCTCATCTTCTTCTTCTTGAAATTGGTCTGGTTGAATGAGTTTAGAGGCGCAGTTGAAGTATTCGTCTGGAATTGTAGTTTTAGCTGGGTCTGAAATTTACTAGTACAAGGTTTTTTTGTTTTAATTTTTAGAACCAATCAAGAAGATGCACAAAGGTACTTCATCCCCAATTTCTGAATTTCTTGTGTGTTTCTTTATTTATTATTATTATTATTTTTCTGGTAGATTAAGCGGCCTAATTGCACAAAGAAATCATTGGTTCTCTCAATAATCTAATGATGATGGACCAATCTTTAAAAGAATCATTTATTTATTTTTTGTTTACAAATTTTGAACGTAGAAAACGTGCTAATTCAAATTGTATATTTTGAACAGCCCAAAATGGGGAAGATAAAGCTGGTGGGGAACAAAGGCACCATAGGAAGGGTAAAGGAGGATCAGGAGGCCTCCCTTTATATCTTTTTTGTGAGTTTTCTCTAAATTACTATCTGAAAAGATCCACCTATATTAAAAGATCCTTACACAAGCATGTCTATTAAATTTGACTAATTATGGATAAATAATATGACATGCAGTGCAAGAAAGTGTTGCAACTGGAGGCAGCGGCAGGAAAGTGGACCCGAAGTGCCCCAATGCATCAAACCCGTACCATGTGTGTACTGACTATTGCCTGACCAAGATGAGGGAGACCAAGAGAGATGATGCTCCTAAGTCTCCCTTTGCTTTATTATCCCGTCATTCACGGTCTTCTTCTAGTGGTTTGTTTTTCTACTTTCTTTCCTATCTTATTACTAGGTTTGTACAATAATAATGGTTCAAAACTCCAAGTTACCTATTTTATTTGATTCACTTTTTGGTAACTTAAGTTTTGTTTGCTTTGTTTGATTCACTTTTCCTCAATCGGTCTTTAATTACATTTTCTTTTCCTCAAGTTACCTGCATACATTATTACATTTTGTTTTGAGCAGCTGGCTGGTTATTAGCATACATTACTTGCATTGCCAGTTCTTAATCTCTTTGTGGGTGAAAGGTTCCCATCAAAAAGTATATGATAGCATAAATCCCAGTTTAAATTGTTTTAACTCATGAGCTTGATAGTCATGGGTGTGAAAGGGATAGTCATGGGTGTGAAAGGGATAAGTCCAAAGGATTCAATAATAGACTCCAAGAAAAACTTGTCCATATATTTTGCTCATATTATGAAATATATTTCTTTTTACTTTTATATTACTATACTTATTCTTTCTATTTGACCGTCTTTTAATTCAACTTTTTGACAGATGGTTCTTCTAGAAGGGGTACAAATGTTGACCCCAGATGCCCAAATTCTTCCAACCCATACCATGAATGTACCGAAAATTGTCGCTTAAAGTTTCGTCAAACAGATAGGGAAGAGAGAACTAAGTCTCCATTCCCTCTTTTCTCCCGCAGTTCTCCCACATCCAGTGGTACATGCGATATCAACAATTTATTTAAAGTTTTATTCTGACATATGCATCATGGAAGGCAGCTGCATCTATTTAGGCTGCTTATTGACTATAGATATTATAGACCACACTAGAAAAATGTGAAAGGGTGTGAGCATGTGGTTGGTTTTTTTGTTGTTTTATTTATAAATTCTTTAACCTTGCCGCCCTCTCTCTATAAAAATTTTTGTAAGTTTGAAGTTCACCAATTACTTAAAAATGAAGGTTTTCATTTTAAATACATGACCTTCAATAGTTCTCCACTCATCCTAGTGCCCATAGCCAAGACAAACTTGCATAAATATTATGCATCATGTAGTTCTTGCCCTTTTTTCATCCATATTATTACATTGTTCTTGTCAGTGACAATTTTTGATGCAAATTTGCTGTCAGATGGTTCTTCAAGAGAGAATAGAAAGGTTGACCCTAGGTGCCCTAATGCTACCAACCCGTATCATGAGTGTACCGACAACTGTCAATCAAAGTTTAATCAAACAGATCGAGAAGATAAAGCTAAATCTCCTTTCCAAATATTTTTTCGCAATTCTTCCACATCCAGTGGTAAATACTATCTCAGAATTTCTTATATTCTTGAATTTTTTTCCTTTATGTCATTGAAAGACATGAGGATTAATTTATATGTTGTTTTGTAATCATGTAAGCTCCTACGATAAAGTTTTATCTCCTGTTTCTTCTTATATTTCAGGAGGAAACAGTGAATATCTGGGAGATAACAGGAAGGTAGATCCGAGGTGTGTCAATGCATCAAATCCGTATCATGAATGCGGTGATCATTGCCTAAAAAAATTACAGGAAGGGAACCATGCTGTGCCAAAAAGTCCAGGTAAAGACTTATTTTATACTATATTTAGAGTCGTCTTTTGGGTTTATTTTGCATCTTTTGGACTTAGAATGCTGCTTACCTCGGTAGTTGGAACTGCTTTAATTTTGCATATATGTGGGTATAGGCAAAGTGCTCAATGTTGTCCTTTTCACCCATTTCTCTGTACATATTCACCAACAAGGGGGAGTTCAGTGACTGAGCAGGCATGCGGGAATGACTGTTTGAAAAAAAATGCATTTGTTCCTGGTGAAAAGGCCACGTTGCCGTTTTGATGTATTAATATATAAGCTCTATCAAAAGTATTTTCATTCCTGGAAAGAGTATAAGGGAATTAGTTATATTTGTTTAAAGTACAAATGAAGTACTAGGTACAGTTTTGTTTGTGTTTCCTGTGCTGGTAGGGCGCCGGTATGTGTTCTTGTTTGGCATAGAATTAGAAACATGGTGTGACCAATGATGGTTTAGAGCTTGAGGCTAGCACCTTGCCTTTTTGCTTACCGTAATACGGCCTGTTCAAGTCAGTGAGACTAGCTGAGCTTCGGTAGAGGATTTTTGCTATTTTATTTATATTTAGACTGTTTTGTAGAAAATATAGGGTGCTTATAGGGATTCGGATGATAATTGTTCACTGGAATATTTGAAAAGTGTATTTGATTAAATAAAAATGAAGCAGGTGATGCTTCTGCATTACTTTTGGAAAAAAAAAAAAGAACATGAGCTACTATACAGCATAAAAACTAAAGTCAACAGAGCACGTGCAAAAGAAAAAAATGTTTCTTGTTGACCAATATTAGTTTCTGAGCCTGGGCTGCTATTTTTCCTTGGATGGTTATGTTCCTTATAGATGATTTGGAAGGTCCAAATTTTAAAGCTGAAAAGGGACCTTTACCATAAAATTGCCCACAAAAATGGAGCATGAAAATTCAGTTTGTCTTTCTGTGGTCACAATTAGTTTGTTTGTTCTTTTCATAGACTCATCTACATCAAGAAAAAGCAAGGGGAATGTTCAAAAGGTGGAAAGAAGAGAAGTTGTGCATCCAGAGTGTGCAAATGCATCTAATCCCTACCATAAATGCACCAACCACTGCTTTGAGAAAATGCAAAGATAGCTGCTATTTGTTAAGGTAAGTAAAATTCTTTTCTTTCATGCAGGATGTGTTCAACAAAGTTGTAGGTTGAATATATTTTTGAATTTGACAAAATTATAATTTTAACCTGACAGGGACCTATAATTTAACTAAAAAAAGGCTTATTTAAGGGCTCTTATAATTATTTTTATATAATTGTTTTGACGAGTTCTGATGATGGTGCTTGTCTTTGGTTGCAGGACTAAATATGCAGATATCTGTTTCAGTGCTTAGTAAAAGGTAGAAGTGGAAATTATATTTTTTGGTTGCAAAAGCGGCGTACAGAATTAGCCGGAGTTTATGTTTTATGTATAGATACAGAAGTATGAAAGCAAGAAGCAAGGAGCTGCATAAGGGTTACAGAGTTCCTTTTTTGGTTGTTGGTACTGTGACATATTGAATACAATTTTTTTGTTTTGGAGTGAAGATCATCCTTTTTTAAATGTTTTGACGTTTCGATATGTAAAATTTTAACTTTACGAGATATTCGAGACCAACTGCTTCCTAATAGGCATAGATGCTACACACCGTGGTGATAGCATGACATCATTTTTGAGAATACAAGTTCTAAAAGAAGTTGAGAACTGGTACCAACAAGAAAAGGCGATCACAATTCAATGACGACTCTAAACACACGTAACAACAATAAACAACCACAAGTTAATAAAAAATTTAAAATAAAACATTAAAATACATAACAAGAACCAGAGTCCAGAGATGCCCTCATGCCTCGAATTCAACACTAGTTTGGTAAGGAAACATAAAAAAATGAAAAGAAGAAGAGAGAAAGGAGACGGAGGCGGCCTCGAAAGAGCGAATAAACAAAAGTTCATCCAAACAGCTCCTTAAACTATGGACAATCCTTTACGCTCGTTGTAAGATCAAATCATAAATATCGCTCCATGAACCTTTGCATTAAGTTAATTTTTCCCAACTTATACACCTACAAGAAAAATGCATAATTTCATCGCCGTCGGCCCGATACCGATACGTTTATGTTACATATTTTTATTCTGACAAAAAGTTGTTTAGTTATTTGTTCCAGCTACTCCTAATAGTGTGTCGGCAGAAACGAAACAACTTTTTTCATACTATTCCGCTATTTCACATCGACCAAATAACAGCCCGTCTTTGTTGTCCCGGTAGTCCGGTACACTCCAAGATTCCAAAGTAGACCTTGAGACAAAATAAAATGCAAAATTGCAAATTTAGAGTACACGGTTAAGAATATAATGGTTGAATTGAAATTTTTTTGTATTGTAATTTATGAATGTTTTAATTTCCCTGAAATCTAATTAAAAATAACCTTCGGAGCGCATGTTCTGTGGTGTAGAGATATTTGGAGAAGAATTTTTTAAGTTATGTTGGTGATTGCCAAACCAATATATTTTTAATTAGATAAGAAAAAACGTATTGCATTACATCACAAAAAGATAAATAACTAAAATTAAATCAGAAAAGTACGTAAAATTATATTACAGCCAACACAATCAAGCAAAATTTAAATTAAAATAAAAAATGAAGAAAGTGACGACTAGCTAGAATCAAAGCACTGGAACAGATAATATTTGACAGTGACTAGGCAATAATAGATAAAATAAGAGCTTCAGAATTCATGACCATGGCATTATAGTCTTATAGATATGAATTTGGGCGAAGTTGTGTTATTGTGTCAATGTGTCATGCGTAGACAGTTCACAGTGCATTCAGGTTCGATAGTCATGGATGTAATGAGTTTGACACTCGTGAAAATCAAAGATGTTGAAGTTAAGCAGCCACTTTCACAGAGTGAAGTTGAATTAGATTCACAAATTTCATGCTAGAACACTATCAAAGGGACAGAGAAGGAATCTGGAAAAGTTTTTGCTGTAGAATTGTTATAGGCCCTTCGTGTAAATTTCACCAAAAGCCCAATTTATAAGGCCAGCGATTTTAATGGGCCCTCTTGAATAGTCACGCTTGGATAGTGGATACGGCCATACGGGATACCCCAGAAAGGAGCATTTAATTTCTATTGAAAATCAATGACTTCAATGATCCAAATTACTGTTCCTGATATTCAATATTCAGACTAATGAATAGAGTAAAAAAAAAAAAAATGTCATTGTGGAAGAGAAGTGGTAAAATTACTCTTTTGGAAAAAGAGAAAAAAAAAACAAATCAATGGTTTTGGGGAATAAGTGCAGATAAAACACTCACCTTGATCGTTTACGAGATTTAAGTATTAATTAAGTGTTCAAGTATTTTCAATATAAATAACAACTAAACACAAGGATTATAAGAATATGTCACGTGTGTAATATGTGTAGCCTACTCTGGTTATTTGTTTTTGTTTTTGTTTTTACATTTTGCACAGGATTTCAATGATTTTGATCATTTATGTCACGTTTTTGTATAGGGTGGATGACTAGGCAGGAACTGTAGTTTGGCGCTTAAGTTGACTTGCGAGTGCCAATTCAATTACCAATCATTTTAACGAAACTAGCACATGAATAAAACTTCTGTTCTCCAATTTTTTGCATAATCTTCGTACCAAGGTTATTACATATTACCAGAAGGTAACAAAAAATCTTTCATACAAGAAATTCAAAATTACATTTCATAAAAATAAACATGAATCCTAGCTTACTAATATTCTATTTAGCTAAATCTATTTTTCTCTAAAAATCTCCAATAGTATCTAAATATTGTATAATTTCTTATTTAACCAAGGTTACATGGTAGATACCCTATAGATTCGAGTGGGTAAATATATATCAATTATATTAATTATTTTTCAAAAAAAATTATCTTAATTAAACATTATCAAGTGCCCAATTGAGTGAACCCTAGCTTTGCATTGCTTTGCTCAAGGGACAAAACAAATAAAGAAGGCATTGCTTTGCTCAAGGGACAAAACAAATAAAGAAGGAAAATGAAGGTACAGCAAGCAATTGGGATTTGGGAGGTGGCTTCGGCTTCTCTTTCCTCATCTCTTTTGCCATTTAACCCGAAAAAGCTAATTTTGTCGTCTTTCGCCCCATCCCCATAAATGTTAAATGGCGTTGGCTAACCAAGTAACCATCATATTTGAAAAGGTTCGGCGTGGTACCCAATCCAACTTGATCTTTCTCCCTAGACATGGCGCTTCTTCCATTTAAGGAAGCATCCAACAATATTTGGGGATGTTATTGGAAATATTTTATATGTTTTATCAGATATGACTCCGTGAAATTTAATAATTTTATTTAATACTTTTCTTTTTAATATAATATTACTAATTGTTTTATAAAATGTGAATAATGAAATATTTCAGTGCTTTGCAATAGATCGTAAATATTATATAAAGAGTTAATTTAACAATCAATAATTAGATATTTTTATCTATTTAGAGTTTATATACTTCAATGTTTGTCTCTACACCAAAATAATACATGATGCAGTAAAATTATTTTTGTATTACAGGACGCATCCAACCACATTCGTATGATATTATTCTACGATTGAAATGATAATTGTTATTCTTAATAATTAATTTATATCAATACTACATTACAAAATTTCTTAAACAGAGAAAATAATTCAGTGAAAAATTATAATAACATATCTACCAAAACTTAAATTTGTTCAGTTTGGCTCTGCCAAAATAATTTATGATATACAGTTTTAATATTTGGCTATGGCAAAATAACCACCTTCACAGGACAGTGGTTCATACACCGGTTTCAGACGAAACAGTGTCAAGTGGGGATGCCGAGTTGTCACGGCATCTTTCTTCCCATGACATTAAAGGCTAATACATAGGGAGGACGAACCTGCCTAATAAAGTCCAAAAGCAACTTTTTCGCCAACGACGCGTGGTAATGGGTCATTGGGGCCCACATCAGACATTTCGTTCACAATTTTTATCCGATCCACCTCTTTTATCTAAGAAATCCAAAACCGACCATAAAATGTTATCTATCCGCTGACTTCTTAAATTCATTATTCGCATCATTTTATTTTCACCGCTTATGCCTCAAGTGCAGATTCAAAGAGAGAGAATAAAAAAAAATTAATGTTATCATTTGCCATCTAATAGTACATGTGATATACCAATGCTATATTTATATAATTATATGAATGTTTACAAGAAAAAAAACTTCGTCTTTAATTTATAGAAATTTTAAAATTATTTCTTTGATGACTTGTCAGTAATAATTATATAATTTAATGTTATCACTTTTAATATCATATTTTAATATAATATATGAACTCTATTAAATAGTTTTGTGGCTCTGCCATAATATGTAGTGCGTATTTTTTTTTTTTAAAAAAAAACGATGGGAGCACTATCGGTTATATTTTTTTTAATAAAAATTAATATAGAAAGTTTTTTAATTAATTAAGTCCATTTTATCTTAAAAAAATATAATGACTCTAACTTTCTTCCGCACTGAGTATGAATTAAAACTATTATATTCATTCAGGTAATTGGCGGAGTCATTGATTAGCTGTATATATATGAGTCAACATTCTAAAACAAGTACAAAATAAACTTTGTAATTATGAGCTAACCGCAAAAATATAAGCGTAAATTTCTTCCTTCAGAGCATCCATTATCATATGACAAGGTTACTCTCTCAACTGTATATGTTCTTAGTGACGTTATTGATCTAAAATTACGTAGAAAATCACCCTACGAACTATGACATAAATTTTAAAAAAAATGTAATATAAAGATAAAAAATATATGACAGCTAGAAAACCAGATGCAGTGAGATAAAATAAATCTGACAACAAAAAATACATTGCTAAATGCTTTGAAGCTTGAACGTGTCAAGACTACTTTTGTGATTCTCCAACTTATTGGCGGACCAATCCATAGAAAAAGCGTTGGCTGGAAAAACGGAAAAGTCCAATCTATGCTTTTAAGAGATGCAGATGTCACATACTTGACCCAAACGAATCCTGATCTGGTGTGGCGCGACAGCGCGCTACACGCTTTTTCAGCCGTTCGATTTTTATCGGACGGTTCATTTTTTTCGGGCCTATTAGATTTACGGGGCTCCCTTATCCATCAGATTCAGATCAGACGGTCCACGTCGCGCGCTACACGCGCTGTCGCGCGACAGCGGATTTGATTTCGACCCAAACAGTTGTGGCCTTTTCAATTCAACTTCTCCCAGCTAGAAACTTCAATAAACTTTGGCAACTTGCACTTGACCCTGTTGGAAAAATAGTTTGGAAAACTCAAAATTAATTAAATCATATTCTATAAAAATTTCTTTTGATGAATTTCATTTGTCATTAGTCGGTTTCTTTAAAATTCATTTAATCAAACAATTTGCTCCTTTTCCCGTTGTACCATTCAATTGAATAATAAATATGTTAATTAATTCTCTTTTTTTCCGTTGGAGTCCATTGATGTACATGATACATAAAATTCTTAATGAATATTTTACCGTTTAATATATTTGGTCCATTAATGTCTATATTGATCAATTTCGTACCGTTCATTGGCCAGAGCTTTTAATCCCTTTTATTTGGATTAATGATAATAAATATTGAATGAATTAAGGGCTGTATTAACCGTTAACTAATCTGCTATATAACAGTCCATTTCGTTGATAATGTAGAGATACAAAAAATTGTTCACTTGTTCTTTGTCTCATACATTCCTCTTGATAATATTTGATAATTCCATTCTTGAGTCCGTTTGATTTCTGCTGGATATTTTTGGAGGCTTTCATCAGTCACTTTCATGGTCGTGCCCTAAAAGGTGACAAACCCCTCTTATCTTGGTTGCGGTTCCTGTCGCACGTTGAGACGGAATACGCTTAAGGACAGCGCCTAGCGCGATTCGGGTAACTTTGTTCCTTTTGTTCCTTTTATTCATTTTCATATTATCCGATTATTCATTTTTATTTGAATTTGCTCCAACAAACCCTTTGTGGATTGAAGGATGCTCCTTTCAATTAAATTATACAATGACGTCCGTCAGAACTAACTGCCGATTTTTTTTACTTATTAATAGAAAATAATAAATAATTATTTTAAAATATTCTATTTAAAATTTACAAATGTTGCTCAAAATTTCAGTTAAAACGAACAGGAAATAGATTATTGCTGGACTTTCAGAAAAATTTTTTGACCCAAAGTTGATTTCTTGATTTTGCTACAATCTTTAATTAATTTATTATTATATTATCATAGAGATTTAATTTGAAATGTACGTCGATAAATATAAAAAAAAATACTACAACTGGAAATTAACTATATGCACATTATTATCAGCTGTTATATAGAAAAAGATATCCAGTGTCGAAAGAGCTGCATCTAGGCCGAAAGTGGTTCGCCACATGCAAATCTGACGCAATTGATCAAATATTTAAACAAGAGACAACGTGATGTAGTCGGCAAGCCTGAAAAGTGATCTTTTGGAGCCTTCTGCCTTTTTTTTTATTATACAAATCCCAGATTTAATTATTTTTAGTTTGTCTAATTATTGAAGTAGATTGCGGTAGTGGCATGGCGCTTAAATATTCTCCTTCCAATGCAGATGTAAACTGTTATATTTTTCAAAATTCAATGCTGACTAAAATCACAAGTATTAAAAAAAAAATCAATTTGCTCCGAAATAAAATTATTTCAGTGCGAGAGATAATATATACTCAGTGATAAGAATTTGAAAAAAAAAAAAAGACTCGGATACATGATACTTTACCCAAAACTAGCAAAAAATGTCCTCACACCAATAAAAAAAAATAAAATAATGTTAAACAATAAAAATATGTTGTTCAATCTACCAACAACACAAATAGATATGTTGCTCAATTTGTTTTTTTATTAGACGGAAAATTAAAATATATTGTTGTTTGTCTAGCGATTAATATCCAACCACATATCAAATCGATCGAACGACACAAATATGTGTTTACATGCTATATCTAGCTTGTAACTCCTCTTGAATCCGTACGTTTAAAAGGAGTAGAAATGAATTTATTTTTCAAAACCACATTTCCATTGTAGTACTTCCATTTTCTTCATTGCAAGCTAAATCTGTATGAGTGATTTGGATAATTTTGAGATAATTTTAACTGAAATAATTGTGTCAATGACTCAATTTTCATACCACTCTTTACAAGAAAGGTTTAATTAAGAAAAAAATATTAATCAAAACTAGGTTTTAGAAATTCATTTCAACGAAAGAATAGTCCCAATCAAAATACCCAAATTAAAAAAAAAAGTCCCAAAGTCCCTGCCACAATTTATTACCCAACTTTTTATGGTATTTATGAGCCATCAACCTCTTTCTCTGCTCCCTTCAATTAAAAAATTTAAAGCTGCTAATTATAAAACCACCCCACCCAAAGTCCAGCTCCCTCTCTTCTCTCTTCACTTCCTTTCCTCCCAAATTTAGCAAATCTCCCAAACTCCTCGTTTCCCCAATTTAGCATATCTCCATCTTCCCCAATTAATCAAATAAATCAAACCCTTCATAAACAAGCAAATGGCAGCTAGTGCCACCCCGGCCGCCAAGCGCGCCAAACTAATTTCCACCCGAAAGCACCACCACCACCATCTCTGCCATTCTTCCTCCATGAACCACCACCAACAAAACCAACCCGAACAAACAATACAAGAAGACCATGAACAACAGTGTCAGAGTATAGATTGTGAAAAGAAGAAGAAGCACAAGCCTTTGTTGCCGGGCTTACCCGATGACCTCGCCCGGCAGTGTCTCTCTCACCTTCCACCATCCCTTCTCTTCACCGTATGCCACCGATGGCGTCGTGTTCTCTATTCTCCTGCCTTCCCTTCACCGACTCTCTCCGTATACTCCCTCCTCACGGACTCCGATTCTTCCCTCTCCTTTGCATCCTACGACCCTCTCACTGCCAAGTGGGACCCACTACCGCCTCCACCACTCTCCTCGCCTCTGCTCCTCAAGCACCCTTCCTTCGTCTCCCGCCTCCTCCCGGTACAAACCCTGTCGTCCTCTCCACACCTCCTCCTTCTCTCGGCCTCGACTCTATCCCTCGAACCGGCTCTTCCATGCCCTCTCATCTTTCACTCCTCTCCGCCACGTTGGCAAGTGGGTCCCGCCTTTCCTCTCTCTCCACGTCGCTGGTGTGCCACTGGTTCCTTAAACGGATCCGTTTATCTGTTCTCGGGTGTCGGATCCTCGGAATATAATGCCTCTCTCGCTAAATCCGCATTTAAATGGGACACTACTAAAAACCCATGTCACTGGAAGTGGGACCCGCTGGCGCCTTTAAAAGATAGCACCTTTTGTAGAGAGGCAGTGGAAACGGTGTATTCGAATGGTAGACTGTGCATGGTTAATCTACGAGGAAGGTGTGCGAAGAACGGCGCGGTGTACAACGTACGGATGGACCAGTGGGAAGATATGCCGAGTGGATTGCTGTCGGGGTGGACCGGACCCGCATGCGCCGATGAGACAGGAGATATTTACGTGGTTGATGAAGCGGTTGGGACGTTGAGAGTGTACCAGTGGGGAAGGGACACGTGGCGGACGGTGGTGAGGGATGAGGATAAGCTTAGAGGTGCCACACAGATGGCTGCACGAGGAGGGAGGGTTTGTGTTGTGGCGGGAGGCGGTGAGGCTCTGGTTGTGGTGGATGTGAGAGGGAGGTGGAGGAGGATGTGGACTGTGGAACCGCCACGTGGCAAGAAGATGCTCAATGTGCATATCCTCCCTAGGATGAGCCGTGGAGAATCCTGACCGTTAGTTTTTGTTCTCGTTTTAGTTTTTACTTTAGTTAGTTTTGGTATTCAAGTGCTTTTTTTTTTTGGTGGTACAGAATAAAAAAAATGTATTTACTGGGCGTAGTTTATTTTTTTTTAAAAAATAGTACATTATATTTCGTAATTAATAATGAAAGTATTTGTTAAATGAATTTTGAATAACGTTAAATTGGGCGAAAAATAACGTTCTCTAAAGAAAAGAAAAGTCAATATGAGGTATTAACACAGCAGTCTCCCTGACAGTCCAGATTTTATCCCAAATTAGATGCCTTAGGCCCGACCATATTTTTAATTGATTTGGTTCCAATTCGTGCAGTCGACCTAGACAAGGGGGTGTACTCGATGAAATAGTGTCGATTCACGTTTATTTTGAGAAAGAATGAGCTAATTTCGTCTTTTCAAAATATGAAGAGAATTCAGAATTGACATTCATGCTTTTTAATAAAAAGTTATTTGTCATGACCCTCATTTTTTTAAAATTGAAATTGGAATCATTGTATAAAATTTATAGATATTCATCACAGGTAGATTCAAACTTATGTCATCTTTATGGTACTCTTTTCCTTTTTTATTTTAAGTGGACCATTCGTTCATTAACTTGATATGAACAAGCTACATTGTCGTAGACATTGTTACCTTTGTATTTTAATGGAAGTGGTGAAGCAGTTTGTTTCACTTAATTTATTTTTTTAAAAAGTTTAATTTTTTTTGTACTATAGAGATATATATTCTTATACTTTATTTTCATCAGCTTTAAATGAAATTAATTATCTGGTAATCCATTTTTTTCATGACAAATAAAAAGCAATTATTGTTAATTTCTGGAAGAAAAAAGTTTATAATTTACCGATACTGGTTGGATTTGCTCGCAACAAAATCAAACTTTGCTTGCTGGTCATATGAAAGACAAAATTAAATAATTTTTTGGAGACTTGACTTTGCATCTTTGCCTGCATGGAATTATGATTATTTGATAAAATCTTCAATTTGGATTATACATAGAACACCCAATTTTTTGCATCATACGACTTATATGCACTTCTAGTCCACTTAATTTTTTATACTGTCGGCGAGAGAAACGGATGGTCCTCGTTTTACTTCTCTTTGTGTTTCATTTCCTTATCTCTTTTATTTTTACCTTTTCATTTCTTCTCTTTCTTTGTTTTTTTTTTTTGTCGAATTAACAGTTTACAAAAAGCTATTCAAGTTTTGTTAACAGTTGTGTTTATGGCTTGCCAATTATTGTGTTCAGAAATTATGTAGCGTCTCTCTCCCCTGCGCAGAGCAATCGTAGATTTGTAGAAAGTTTTTTTTAGAAAAATTTGCCAGCAGAAAAATTTAATGCACCACGGAACTTTCCAGATCTGCATGGAAGGTGATAATCAGTCCTAGTGCTTAGTTTATACTGTAACTTTCCTCAAAAAAAAAAAAAAAAGTTTATGATGTAATATTAGTGCCAACATGTTGATTTTTTTTTTCCCCCGAATAATTCATATATTAACATGCCTGAGTCCACTTTGACATGCATCCTCAATGGACCACATGTTGTTTAGGTTTGAAAATACGACCTGAAACATTCAAACAACGACAGCATAATTGCTCAATAGTCATTTAGTTAAACACATTCAAAGCAATATTAAAGTTTCATTCCTTATTCCCACTTTACTACAGGGGATGTGGCTTTTTAGAGTTGATCTCACTATTGGTTTGACATAACTTGAAAGATTCCAATAAGACATCTCGTAAATAAAGGGATGCTATGGCGGTCCAGAGAAGGAACAAAAACTTGATTTTCAAAAGAGTACCTGAAAAATGAAAACACCCCAACTGAAAATATCTAACCGCTTATTGAAAGGGTAGCATGTAGATATAAACAAAACCATATCATTCTGATCTTTATGAATCGAAATGTGTGGATGGTGTGCAAGTCCAAAGTATTTGATTCAATTGTATTTATGACCTTTTTGACTGAGAAGGATCATATACCAGAGAAAACAGGAGAGCCACAATATACCAGACGGTTGTTTTAATTACAGGTGATCTTTTATACCCACCACACATTAAATCTTCTCGTAACCAAGAATATTGGAAGCGTTTTCCTTCCTATATAAGTAAGTATCAAGCTGAAAGAGGCAAAGATTATAGTTCGACAGAACCACACATTTCCGTGAATCGGTTTAGAGGATGCAACTTGCCAAGTATAAATACCATCTGCTTTGCTTTCCGATTTATAGTTTGGTTATATATAATACCAACGTTTTCATTCGTGTACAAGAAGCATGTATTTCCCAGTCAGAGAAAAATCCAAACCCCCTTACCCTAACAACAATTCGCAAAACAGCATCCTAAATCCATTTATTTAACAAAAATTAAAAAGGAAACAAAGAAAGCGTAGCACAAAGCTAGTATACTGTGTACATATCATAAATCCATTACACAGGCAGCAGCACAGATAGATCGCTGCAGTTCAAGTACCAGGTGCACCACAGCTACATACACCACCATAAAGGACATACTATACAAATCAGCAATCACGAAATTCCTTAACAGTCAAAACTGTAACCTTGATTAGGAACAAATCATTCTCAGAACCATCCAACGAGTAGCAGTTCTTTTCCAATAGGGGCAGTCCCCAACATTTGAAACCATTAAAACAGAGTAACTATGTAATTAGCAACATGAGAGGAGAGAGATCCGTTCTTCTCAGGTGTCAGAGCTATGAGAGGACTCAGTATTCATGGTGAGGTGGCAGTTCTTTTCAAGAATGTGCTTGATGTCGTATGCCCATTCAAGGCCAGGGCAGTAGTGCAAGGGTGGGTTGAAGCGGTGATCCTCCATGTGGGGTGGGAGGAATGCACCATTCTCTATCAAGAACTTTATGGCCTCTTTGTTCCTTTCCTTAGCTGCAATATGCAGTGGAGTCCCTGGTTGTGCAAATCAAGTCATTATCAAAAAATTTCATAAGTTAATTAATTAATAGTTCTTGACTATGAAAGCATTTTATAAAATGTCTGTTTCTAAAAATGTTATGCAGAAATTAATTAACAGGTAATTAATTGTGTACTTGACACACAGTAAGTACAATGTGCACGGTCCACCCCAGCTCTCCAGCGTATTTATATGCCCAGTAATAAAGGAAAGAGGGCCACTGGGCTAGAGGGCCTATTGGACTTAAATATACATTTCTATGTGAACTGAATCTAGGAAGATTGATCTTTAAATCATAAAACCATATATTGATTTCAAAACAAATTACCACATCCAGCATCCAAAAATCTATATGCAGGTATCCTTAACTGCATCCATCCCAAGATTACAGAATGATATAATTATCTCCATAAGGACATAATATCCATTCCCTAAGTCTGTATACTTTAAGAATGTCATACCATATTCAACAGGTATCTGCAAGTATCTGTCTAAAATTCCATGGTGCATCTCTATCAGTATCTACTTCAGGTAAACCAGAGGGTTTGGGTTGGAATTAGGAACTATCCATCCATAGTTCTCAGACAAGTGTACCATACAAAGGACAGTTGGAAGAGACAAGATAAGCTACAGACACATCTAGTAATGAAGTGTACAAGGGAATATAAGTAGTAAGGCTCGTACATCCACAAGCGCCTTTTGTTCTGGCATCAATATCAGCACCACGGTCCAGCAGTTCGTCCATTACTTTCAGGTGGCCCCCTTGAGCTGCAAGGTGAAGCGGGGTCACACCCTGGGATTTTGGCCCCCATGCTGCCACATTCACATCCACCCCCTCATCCAATAGTTTCTTAACCTAAAAAAATATTATTAGGTGAGTCATAAAATTGCACAAATAGGCCTCTTTGTACAACAAGAATTTGGTTGATAGTGTAATTCTATGCCACAACATGAAAAACATGTTTCCCAAAACAAATCATATCATCATAGTAAAGTGAGATAATTCAAGCAGAAGATAATGTCAACAGGCCTTCAATTCAACTTCAAGGGTTTTATACATCTAGCAAAAATACACGGGTTTAATTCAACTATAAACTGCTTCCTTCATTATAAGAGACGCAGCCTAATACGAACTTTGCAATAATGCCATATATCAATGCTGTAAAGAAATCTAACTGACAGAGATAGACCTCTATAAATAAATCTTGAATATACCAATTTAAGTACACAATTTACTTTTTGACATAGTCAAGCAAGCTATATTTTATCAGTATGGGCATAGTGGTGCCATGAGTGCTCAATCTTGGTAGACAATTGTTACCGAAATGGGAAATAACATGTTCAAATTATGAGTCATGATATACTGACAGATTCACACATGATACACCATAATGATATACAAATTCAATCAATGTAAATTTAGCACTAGAAACTAAATAAAACACAAACCTCCTTGAGATCACCCTTTCTAGCACCAATGTGGAGAGGGGTCCATCCACGATCGTCCCCATCAGCAAACCTGCGGCTCAAAACCCGTCTGCTCAGCTGGCGACGGGGCCGCTGCACATCTTGTGCTTGCGTCATCACTCTCACCACAACCAATCAAAACAGAAACAGTTCCAATAAAAGCAAGATTCTACGCTTTTATCAAGACAGCACCAGACTCAGAAGAAAACAGATCGAGAGAATCGCAATATCAAACGACCTTGAATAAGAGAAAGAAATGCAAGACCTAGGGTTTACATAGTCTTGGAAAATCTAACAAAGGCGAAGAGATTTAGCGAGAAGAGGTGTAGTTTCCCATGCCGAAGGGAGCGAAGGGATTCAATCCAGGACCAAAAGCACGGAGGTTCTCGGAAATCTTTTGTACTTCAACGGAGAACGGCATGGGAGATCGTATCATAATTATAAATTTTCTAACTTGGTGTTTGGAAAGATTGGAAGTAGATAGATCGAGTGAATTAATTGGGAACTAGAAGAGAATCATGGAGGTGGATTTGAGGAGGAAAGGAAATTGGAAACCCTAGCCTTTGCTTGAAGCTTCGGAAATGGTCGGCTGGAGTCTCGAGAGAGGTGAAGAAAGGATAGGTTCCCACGTTGTAGACTAGAATTTTCTGGGCCCCACACGTTTTAGGCCTACTTTTGGCCCATTTAATAAAGCCTGCATCTCTTCATGTTTTAAATTAGCCCATGTAGTTCCAGTGCCGATTAATTCTTTTGACTTGGAAGCCCAATAGCAACAGAGATGAACTTTGATAAACACGAGTCCGGATCCTCTGCATCCTTTATAATTCCGCAACTGTATTGTTTACTTGTACAAAAAATATTTTTATCTTTAAGCATTGGTTAAAGCAGTTAATATCAACTAGCTTCAAATACCACAAAGAGTTCTATTCTAAAAGAATGAAAAGTTTACGAATAAGACGTAAAACTTTTGAAAATTCAAATAAAGGATGCCTTATGGCTAACTTAGTTTGCATTCAAAAGAACTTTAGGAAGTGTGCTGTTGCAAGTTTTTGGTACAACACCATATAGTCAAAGCTGTTTCTAAATCAACGTAGATTAAACAACTAAACTGTACATTTAAAGCCACTTTCCATTTAATAAGATGGTACAAAAGCTATTACAGAAATCTGATTAACTACACGATGAACAGTGAACAATCAGATAGACTAAAAAGAGTACTTCAAAAATTAACATGACTACTCGCACCTCTCCTTGAACCCTTTATCCACACTATCTCTGTATCTCATGATGAATTCAAGGAAATTCCAACCAACTTAACAGGCAGAAATACAAATAATTACCCTCAGTTTAGACAGCCCAGCAACGCCAATAACACAGGACATGAATCTAGAAAACAAAGGCAGTTTAATCGGGCAAAGCTGTTCCTCGTTCAAGATTGTTCTTAATCTCAAGGGTGTACTTGCCGAATGCCCGCTCAATCTTCTTGTTAAAGTGCTCATTCCTATCGTTGATAGAGTCAATGTCCTTCTCTTCGTGGAACTTGCGTCTCCTACTAAAGGCTTTGCGCTTCTCGTCTCTGTCTTGTAGCTCCTTCACCATCTTGTCTATATTCTCCTCTGCTACCTTCCCCACTTTCCCGTACTGCAAACTGGAGGCCTCACGGTAGAACTCTGGGTCTGCCTCCTTCGCTTTGTTGTATGCCTCCATATCCACTTCTAAATTCTTCGTCCTCTTCTTATATGCATTGTATAGTGTTTTCTGGTTGAATACTGCACCACGAATTTTTATTGTTATTAACCATCCGAGATAGGCATCTACACATTACCCTTATTTTCTTTTAATTTTTATAAATTTAAGAGTAGCTAGAAATAAAGGATGGATATTAATGAGATTCGCTTACCATCCCAGCCCTGAGGAGCAGGGTCCTTTTCCCACTTTTTATACTTGGTTTCTGCCATATCCTGTGTATCAAGCATGTAGGCCTTTTTCATGTCCAGACCATTTGAATCTAGGAGCTTCCCAATCTTCTTTTTTCTATCTTCTAACCACTTCTGTTTTGAGATGCCTCTTGATTCAGTTGGAGCCTCCATCTTCTTTTTCTCTGCTACCATTGCCATTTGATTGGCTTTTCTTGCTTCATTCTACAAGTACATACATCAGGACTAGAAGTTAATAAAAAGAAATCAACTATCTGTGATTAACTTGGTTATGGACTGACTAATCTGATCACTCTGTCAGGACAAGAACCATGGCTAAACCAATGTAAAGTATTGTCATTCATGGGGCTGTTAATTGACATACCCATGACATACTTGGTCTCAATTATGGAAAAAAAAAAAAACTCATTCAGAAGAGATCAAAGATATTTGACCTTCCAACCCAAAAATGATTATCTGGGTTCAACACAATTTCATGTAATATGCATAAGCATAGCCAATATTCAGCTTAACAATATCAATTGGGGGCATGAACATGTACTGAAAGAGTAAACCGGTATGGCATGCAACCTTTTGCGATAACTTGCATAAACATTTGGTTTCATGTCAAACAAGTATGACAGAGCTGGTATAGATAACAGTATCAGTGGGAATTCTTTACCATTTTAAGCCTCAACTCAAACAACTTCTTCTGCTTTTCAGTCATCTGAGGATAACCTGTATCAGCATCTTTATTCACATTTTCTGCATCTTCATCGGATTCTTTAGTTTTTTGTCCATCTTCATCGTCATCTTGTTCATGCTGAGAAGGACCTTCCGTGTTATCGGGTTGATGTGAAGACGACGGTCCAGCATCCCCCACTTTTGTACCTATCAAGCAGATAATGAAAACAATAGGATCAGAATACATGCTATGGTAGGGCATGGTATGTGCATTGGTATGGTACCCAGGGGCAGAGTTAGGAGGGACAAACTAAGATCGTAATTCCTTCCCCCCAATTAAATCATATTCGACATTGATTGGGTAGAATTGAAAAATCATTAATTTAATATTTGTACTGTATAATTGTGCTTGTACTCATAATGACATGGATCCCTCCCAACCCCCCCAATTGTTAGCTGCTAATACTACTGCATGGTGTATTGGCATCAAAAAGCAACACTCTGAAATATATTCTAATGAATTGTTTGTTTGACTGTTGGAAGACATATCCTAACCTAGCCTAGTATATATGTTTCTGGTATAAAGCCATACTTTTACAAAGCAACCTCAAATTGAAGCTTGTTTCAAAATCTACAGAAACTAGTTAAAAATTGTCAAAAGAAAAGTACCTGCTGCTGCATCTCTATCAATCCGATCCTTGGCATCAGCAATCCTCTTAAAGCAATAATCAGTGCACTCATGATACGGATTAGATGCGTTGATGCAATCCGGATGAATAGTCCTCTCCGCTGGAGGCTTAGTTAACGAAGCCTGTTCCTCTGATACAATCAAAAGAAAACGAACAAATGCATAAATTAATGTCCTCTTCCAAAGTAATGAAGCCGTGTAGGAAGTAAACAAAAGAGCGTGAAGACAAACCTAGTTTCGCTTTGGCTTCAGCAATCTTCCGATAGCAATACTCGGAGCATTCGTGGTAGGGATTGGAGGAATTGATGCAATCGGGATGCGACTTCCCTTCGTGACCCGCCATTGGAGAAGACGAGAGAAAGAAACCCTAACCCTAGCTGAGAGAAGAAGAACTGAAGAAGAAGAAAGTCGAAAGGAATCAAAGGTTCAAAGCCTTCGAGAGTAAAGCTGGAAACTGCAGAGAACCAGATATTGGGCCAAGGTTTATGTAAGGTCTCAAATTTGGGCTAGACTTTTGCACAGTAAATTATTGTGTAAAGTGTGAAAAAATTTTGGACGCAATTGTTAGATTCGACGGCCCAATTCTGGGTCTCGGACGCACATCGACAGGTTGCAACTTGCAAAGAAGGGAGCCCGAAGGAGGCGATTTTCTCGCCTCAGAACTTGGAAGAGAGCGACGAAGTGAAGGAGAACTGGAGAAGGGGAAAATCAGATTATCAGATGAAGGAGAAGAGTTGGATCCGGGATCTTTTGTGGCGGAAGTTAATAGGAGAGGGCTTAGAGCGTACAAAGGAAGGAGATCCAATGGCCAGATGAAAATCAGGATTTTATGTAACATATCCGATGGTTAAGATAAGAAATTCCAGAAATCAATTTTTCAAGTTTGAATAAAATTTGTTAAGCTTGAATTCGATTTAGTAGAAACATATTTATTTTGGGACTTCGTAAATTTTAATTAGGTCATATTTTCTGAGAATTTGTCTATTATTAACATTAATTTTGTAATTATTTTATACATAATTTAATTAGTTTAAAATTTAATCATATTTTTTAAAATTAATAATTTTTTCGTTCACAAATTTATGGATTTTTACGGTGTATTTCTTTCTCATGTACAAAAATTTTGTTAGTCATACTAAAACTATCTAACAAAGAATTATAATTTTCGTTCAATTTTCTGCCACCGAATTTCACCTTTTATTTGAACTAGGTTTCTTTTTAGATATATTGATTATTGTTTATTGATGCCATTTATTATTATATATTTTCGTACATTTTGAATTACACAAGGTGATAAATTGGTCCCCGCACTAATTTATACATGTATGCAAAGTGCCAAACAGAATCTTAACGTCCTGGCTAGTCTATGTGAAACTTTTACTACGGCTCTTTGCGCCGAAATATGCAATTTTGTAATAACCAAATGGTTATGGTCGTTACTACAAATATGCAGTTGAAATGTACAGTTAGTTTTGAGTCACTTTATTTTAAAAATGGAAAAATAAACGATTAATCTATAAATAAAATAAAATAAAATAAAATAATAATTGGTTTCAGAACATAAGCCTAAAGCTCTGGCCTCTGCGGCCTATTGATGAGCGGTTAATGGTTGACAAACAGCTTAAACATCAGGTCTTGGTCATGGTGAGCAGGTTATGGTGGCAAAATTTTACTGCTAATGAAAATTATACAGAGATAGTATAAAAACTTACGATGAGAAGGAAAAGCTCAAGTGGGGAAAAATAATTGAGAACTAAATAAATAAAACAAAAATAAAAGTAAGTACATGATGAAAATTCATATGTAAAGTTATTCAAGTTAAACGTACATTGCCATAGATGTGGACATCAAGTCCATACTAAACAAATACGATAATATATTATGAGATACAAAACTTAGATATGTAAGAATTAAACTGATAGAAGTTGTATGATCGCTACACATATGAAACTGATCATCATCTCTTCTTCACACAACACTATGACTGATTGGATATCTCACTAGTTTGACTGCTTGGAAATGGACCATCAATCTCTGTCCTCCAACAGCTCTTATTCTCGGGGAAGTTTTTAAGTTTGGGACAATTCACATATTCCACGCACTTTAGATTATTAAATGGCTCAGTGAGTTTATACCAGTCAATTTCCAGCTCATTCAAGAACCGGAGCCGCAATGTCTCCACTGGCCTGCAGGTAATATTTGTAAACTCTTTAATCATGCCACCTCTAATATATAATCTCTTCAAGTTTTTCAGCTCTGCAACATGGTTCAACTTTGTTACCTCAGCGTCTGGATAACATCTGAAGTCCAGCTTTTCCAGTTTCATTGGGAAATAATATTTTTGTTTCTTGTCATCTTTCGTTGTTGCCACCTCTTTTCCAAATTCTTTGTTGCTTTGACTTTTCTGAGCTATTTTAGAATATTTGTTGCCTCCCTTTGGTTCAGCTATTTTAGGTTCTTTGTTACCTTGACTCGCCTCAGCTCCCCTTACTTCAACTATTTCAGGTTCTTTGTTACCTTCACTTTCCTCACCCTTTACAAAATCTTTGTTACCTTCACTTACTCCACCTTTTCCAGAATCTTTGTTGCCTCCCCTTGATTCAATTATTTCAGATTCCTTGTTACCTTCACTAGCCTCAGCCTTAACAGAATCTTTGTTGCTTCTACTTACTTCAGCTTTTCCAGATTCTTCGTTGTCTCCCGTTGCTTCAGCTCTTTCAGGTTCTTTGCGAACTTCACTTGTCTCGCCTCTCTTTGCTTCAGCAATCTCAGGTTCTTTGTTATTTTAAGTTTCCCCACCTCCCCCCTTGCTTCATCTATTTCAGGTCCTTTTTTTCCTGCACTTACTTCTCCCCATGTAATGGTCAATATTCGAAGGCTGTCCAAAATTTTTAAACCATTGAAATCATCAGTAATCAATTCACTGGTAGTAATTCTAATGCTGAGCTTTCTGATTTTCTTACATTTTAAGAGATCTTGTAGCCGGCAAGAATGGCTTTTGTTTTCCCCACTCCCAACCACAAAGCCCTTCAACACCTCTAAATTAGGCAGCTCACATATCCATTTTGGCATATGATCTAACAGATAACACTCTGAAATATCTAAATGCGTCAACTTTTTGAACCAACTTTCTTGGGATAATGGCCACTTTAATTTTTGTTTCAGTGTGGACCTTGGTTTCTGTGGTAATTTCTCCAAATTATGACAAGCCCTGAGGTCTAATATAATCAGGTTTTCAAGTTTCCCGATAGATTCATGAAGCTCTTCTATTCTTGAAATACCTCGCAGGCTAAGATAGGTCATATTTTTTCCCATTTCTCCTAAAAACTCGGTTTTATCAACCTCAATGTGGTCCTTCAATTTTGTTTCCTCAAATCCTGATCTCTCATCCTTATTGTGTTCCTTTGGCTCTATGTAGTGCCACCTACCAAGTTGAAGCACACGCATGTCCCGTTTGCTACTAATGCTACTAATGTTCTTGGAATCCAGATACATGTAGTTCCGATTTACAAGTGCTTTTAAATTGCAACCATTACCTTCGTATATGTGCCAAACACCTTCTTTGTCTCGCTGATCTTCAATAAGACCTTTCTTCTTACATGCAGAGACCAACTGCCTGTGGATTGTATGTTTGATGATGCATCGGTCTACTTCTTGATTTTGATCTCTGATAAAAGGTATGAGGACGTCCTTGTCCACCAGATCCGAAAAAAAGATTTCTCCAAGCTGCTCAGCTGTTCTACTTCTATTCTCCCCCAAAGGAACAAGCCCTAGACCGATCCACCAGTAAACCACTAGTCTCTTCTTCAGTTTTTCATTTTCTGGAAAAACGGCAAGGCTATAAAGGCAATTCCTTAGCTGGGGGTTCAATGACTTCATACATTCTAGAAATTCAATAAAACCTTCAGTATCTTGATTACCTCTATTTGATGATTCCCCAATTTCAATCCGATGATTATTCTGAGGCAAATCAGATCCATTTGTACACATTGGAGGCTTCGATCTCATTTGTCCAAGAATAGCCTTTAGATCATGCATTAGTTTTTCACAATTATGTTCAAAGTTTGATTGCTTTTCAAACATAGAAGATAGATCTGATATTAATTTAGGAATGTTCTGTTGATTGCTTTTGTTTCCTACAATTGTCACTTGTTTCTGATCAGTCCAGGTCCTCCAGGAATCAATTTTCCTTTCAATTTGCCCAAAGAAGCCAGCCCGCTCTCTTTGTCATAGTTTTCTCTATTATTAAGATGACTTTTTATTTTTTCAACATATTCAATGATTTTGTCCATATCCTTGTTCTCAGGTACTTCCTCCTTAAGGCGTTTCAATAGTGGTCCCACAAAATCATGGATGCTGGCCTTTAATTTGGCTTCCTTTTGATGGTTGCTCATTGACATTGTTGGTCAGACCTAAGAATAAAATATGATATATTTGATATTACACATGGTGGGATTAATTTAGGGTATTCATGGAATAAGTTAAAATTTAATTTTTTTTTATCCCAAATTGAGATGAAAATTGTTCAGCTAATATAAAAATGCTCAATTTTCATATGAGATAGGTTTAACCAGTCTCTGTCTATGTCTCCCATTTCTCCCTTCCTTTCCTGTTTTGCTCTGTTCATGCTTGACATACAGTACAGGTTTTTTTTCAGCATTCAACAGGTCAAGATATCAACCAATAAATAACAGCAATGAATAATCACAGATTTGTTACGAAAATTGAGAAAAGCAAAGTCAGGAAGAAGAGAACCATTGAAAATCGCAATGGATAATGCACACCAGCATAACGTGATGCTAGGTGATGAGAACAGGGAGACCAATCTGAGAAGAAATAGAACGGTGTAGAGAGTTACGATAGAGAGTGAGAAAGAGAATACCAGAGACTCGGGGAGAGAAGCGGATAGACGGGAAAGAAAGTAACGGAAAGAAAAAAAGCTAACGGAAGCAATAAAATTCGCTAATGAAGGTAAAAGCGATGTAACAAAAAAAGGGGAAATCGGTCCTCTGATCTTGTTCAATGGAAATTTCACCTCTAATCATTGATTGATTTTGGAAATATGCCTCTCCGATCTTGATTGCTATGGATATTTTAACTTCTCCAATTTAATTATACTTTTATTTGAAAATCAATGTCACAAATTTTTTTAATAAAATATCCTCAGCCCTCTGATTATCCATCTTCCTCGTGAATTCTAGGCGTATAAAGAAATAAAAATAAATGGACACTTCCGTTATTAGAGATTGCCGATTATTTTATATAAAAATAATTTTATATTGAAAATTTTTAATAAGAATCATTATTTATTATTTTTTAATCAGAATCATGGAATGGCGCAGTTTATTTTTTTAGGTTTGGTTTATTAATTTCTTTCATATTTGTGTTTCGACGTTTAGTTTATCTACTCTTTTTATTGTCAGTTAAACAACTTTCATATTTTAAGATTCTTGTATTGGTTTTACTGTTTAGATTGCAACTATTTTGCGTACTTAATTTTTTTTTTTTTTTTGTGTGTTGTTGTGTATGACAGCTACCTCAATTTTGTATAAAAAACGGGCTGAATGGGTTCCGACTTATGTTCGTAGCCAGGGGAATTCGATTTGAAATAAAAAGATAGGAAACCTAGCTATTGAAATAAGGCAACGCCACATTTGTAAATCAGGGTGGTGAGGTGATCCATTAGGTACGACCGTACGAGTTTCATCCATCCTCTTACCAAGCAAGAGTGACTCTTCACTGCTCAGATTCAACATCAGAGTTCCCACTCACTTCGGATACGGAGATGCTAGTAATGATTTATTCACCAAGTCTTAACAGTAAGTCAATCTGCGGAGTGTCCTCAGTGAAAAGAGTTTTCTTAGTAATATGCCTCAATAAGTTGAATTTGTTTTAATTGTGTTAAAGTAAGGACTAATAAGCAAATTTTAGTTCAATGTCTAATATTTGTTGTAAGGAGAAATGCTAGTGTCCAATATATTGGACGGATGGGTCCGTCCAATACGATCGTTTTCATATTTTTAAATTTCAAACGACCGATCCGAACCGTTCAATATGTTCTTCATATTGAAAACTTATAAGAAACCAAAATTTACATTTTTTTCGAATATTTTTACTTATTTTTTAGTATTTTAGAAAATTCATGATATAAAAGTTCTGGATCGTCCAATAACAACGATTTTCTAAAATATCAAAAAAATAGTAAAAAAATTCGAAAAAATATAAAAATTGGTTTCTTATAAGTTTTCAATATGGAGAACATATTGAACGGTTCGGATCGGTCGTTTGAAATTTAAAAATATGAAAACGATCGTATTGGACGGACTCCATCCGTCCAATATATTGGACTCTAGCATTTCTCTTGTTGTAAGTGCTAATCGAACTTGAATGCAGAATTAAAACCAAGATCTAGATTACTCCAGCCATTGTTGTAGCGAGATTATTGAACGAGATCGCTATAAACAGAGAGCACCATTGAAACTGATAACATTCCCTTACTTTGATGGTGAACTCTGGAAAATCGGTTCAGACATTATCTCTCTTTTTTCTCTCTTTCTCTTTCTTACTTAAACCTTATCTGGAAATAGAGAGGGGATGCCAACTGTATTCTGTCCATCACAGATATAGAATATATATAACAACCTATTATCACTAAAAAGTGTGATCCAATCAGATAGAATCGAGGACTGAGATCACACCATCAGTGTCTATTATCTCGACTTGTTGTGTTCCGCAACCGATTGAATGAACATTTGCGGCTTTAACCCAATTTAACTTTGATTTATATTTTTTTTATGTCAATATGTTATTTATTATGTATTTTTTAAATTTAATGTATGATGTTTTGCGGTTTTGGCCCGTATTCTCTTTTTTATCATCGTTATTCTAACGGGCATGTACTGAATAGTTTGTGTTAATGTCGGACGTATGTTTTTACGTTTCTTCTTCAACTAAAATTTCATGTGCGTTTCTTTCTCTTGCTGTTGTCGATCGTCTCCCTTTATTATTGAGTGCCTGCCTTATATGACGTGTATTTCTCAGATATATACGAATTAAAATGAGAAATTGATAAAATTGTTCTCCTTTTTCCTACTAATATTTACAGTGCTGTGCTCGTTAACACCTCTGTTTTAATTTAGTTTTCTTAGGGCCTTTGTTTTAATGTTTATGCTGTGCCTCCTGTGCAAAGCTCAATTCCAGCCTTTTAAATTTGAGCTATTGGCAGTAAAATCTCCGTTATTGGTTTATAGTTTGTTAAATCTTTATTTTATTTTCATATTTTCATATGGTCCAAATTCAGTTAGAGTGATATTGAGATAAATCAGTGAAGCCTTGCCTTCATCAGGGTTAATATCGTCTATTCTTGTTTATGTTGACTTCTGTAAATTTCTAATATCCCCTATTTTGCTGTAAATTTCCTGCTTTAAATGAGTTTCTTGGTTCTTAATTGGTATACTGGTATTTAGTGTGGGATATTTTAAGAGGAATGAACCGCCCACTTCTTTTGTAACGACACATTTCATTTTTTTATTATTATTATAATTATAATTCAACTTTATCAAGGTTGCGAAATAATTTACACAAGCATTGATGAAGGCATCCATGCCACGGATATCACCTTTTTTTTCCCCGTCAAGTGATGATCCAAACAAACCATATTTATATATTTAAATATTAAATATAAATAGTTCAAAAAAATTAAATACAACAAATTATTATAATTTATTTTCTATCCAATTTCATTCTCAACTACTTAATTATCCAAACAACCTCTTCGATCCATGAATAAGTTAATCTTCACCAGACTCTATTCACAGACCTTATTTATGAATAAGTTTATTCATGCCTATTTACGTCAAATTTAGACTCGATCACGCATCAATTACCAAAATATATTCAATAAAATTTAAAAAAACTATTTTTTTAGCTACTCCTAAAATAAGAAACAGTGTGCGACAGCGCCTGGAAACTATAAATATTCAGACATTGATGAGGTGACCTCGGGTGGGGCCGATTTCAAATTACGGCTCGCGAAGGCCCTTAATAATTGATGCAAGTAATTTAGACTTAATAGAAGGACAACAATGATACAAATTAAACCAAAATTAATCAAAACTGCTGGCATGGTTAAATAAGACACACTGGAAGCCTTAATTGAACTACCATTTAATTTCGCCTAAACTAAGATCATTTAAGTTTCCATCTGACCTTTTGGCCGACGATTTATTGCATTATTATTGAACGGCTGTACATGTTTTGAAAAAGTAAACGTTGTTCACTTAATTAATACATCAATATCCTATCTTATAACAAACTAAAGAACTTACGTCTTAGGTCGAGACAAATATGCATGTATAAATTTTTGGATTTAAAATTAGATAGATTTTTTACTTGATTTTATTACTATAGTAGGAATATATATATTTTTTTAACGGAAACATGCAAACATATATAGAATCGTTCTTCAAATAAATAGCATGCAGTTGTCAAAATAAATAAATAAATAAAATAAAATAATTAGAATGCCAAATTTACCCCTCCTTTATTGTACGAACAGTGTCCAATTCAGTAACTCTCTCCCTCCATATTTCCCCGTCCGCAAGCACTTCCTTTCTCCTTTACTAAAACCCTCATCCTAAACCCTGAACCATCCAAATTGAACTCTAGCGGCAGTTTTCTGACGATGGGCTTTTTCTCAAGTGCTCGCCTCGCCGGTTCTCTGACCCGCCGTTCTCTCCAGTCCAACCAATCTTCCATTAACCATGTATGTTCTTCCCCTTCCTTGCTACACAAACTATTAAGCTTTTTTCGATTCTTTCCAGCTTGTAAAGTAACATCAGCTTAGAACTGGTAGCAAGTTACATTTACCAACCAAATTTTAGTTAGCGAGTTGTTTGACTTATTGTCACGGTATGAAGTATGAACTATGAAGCACCAGCCCGATTTTTTTTGGGGAAATATTGAAAATTTCATTGGTTTTTTGTTTTTGGGAAGAAATATTTCTTTGAGCAGAAACTGACCATCCAATTGTGAAATTTCACTGTTACTGAGTTGTTTGACAAGGATTTTGAAATTTGAAATTGACGGACACATTGTGCTTAATCTTCACTTTTATAGTCTCAATTGATTCATATTGATTGATAGCGGTACGATTTGTCTCAGGTTTTTCAATCAGGATATTGCACCTCTAGTCGTGGTTTGGTGAATAGCAGCTTTGAGAAAGGTATATTTTAAGGGTTTATATTATACAATATATGGTGTCGCTTAATCATTGGACCAAAAGAAAATAGTTCTGAACTTTGATTTATTATAATCTTCTTTTTCTATTTTCTCAAATTAATCATGTTCTACAGTGCTAGGGAGTAATGCCATCTTAGGGGGGCAGTTTTGGAATCCAAGCAGGGCTTTTCATGGTGAAGTATTTTCATCCTCTGTTTAAAATTTGGTTTTATGTTTACATATTGTGCCCATTGTAATTGGTGTGATTTAATTGTGCATAGGGACTAGGCTGGTGGCTGTCAAGGATTACTATGATGTCCTTGGAGTGAGTAAAACTGCTAGTCAGTCAGAGATCAAGGAAACTTTTGATATGGTACCATTCTTTTTTCAAAAATAAACAAACAATAGGAAAGAAACTGCTTATACTTATAGTGCATGCAAGTTTCTAGATTGAGAAACTGATTATCTATAGTAGCATGAATCAATTTTAAGACTGTTAATTTTGGACACATTGATCATTGAGCCTTTTTTTATTATTATTCTTCGTGTAACAATTGAATGATGAATTTACAGGCTGAAAGGAAGTTCCAAGAAGTCCAACGTGCATATGAGGTATTGAGGTCATTCAGCTTTCCATTATATTTATTTAAATTAAGGCAAATTTTAAATGAATTCAGTCATATTTTTGTGGGTCAAGGTCGTATATTTCTTTTCAAAAAGGTTCCACTTGAATTGACTTCTCTACAAAAAGCTCAACAGAAATAAGTTATTTCCTTTGCAGACTCTGAAGGATGAGCAAAAGCGTTCTTCTTATGACAAGGTTCTCACAACATTATGATGTTTATAAGGTTAATATGTTGTTTATATAAGATTCGGCATTTCCTTATTTTATATTGTATTTCAGATGGGTCCCGACCAGTATGAGAAGGCAGAATTAGGGAGAGCAGGCTCGGGAGTGCCGTTCAATGGAGAGCCTGGAGGAAACCCATCTGAGAAGATGTCTGATGGTGGGATGAGCATGCGTGGTGGAATGAATGATAAAGACATGTTGTGGATAATGTTCAAGACTTTTTATGCTTCTTTTGTTTTTACCCTTACTTTGATTGCATGTGTTATGTTGTGGTTAGATATTGGTCCTTCGCATGTTCCCCTTTCTTTGGTAATAATGATATTGGCATGTATAGGTCTTTCCATAAACCGTTTCTAATGGATTGTTTCCAAAAAATTTTTTTTCAAAAACGAATTTTTTAAAAACCATTTCTAATGGAGTATATATCAGTGGTACGCTTTTACTTTTATTTTTGTAACTGTGAGGGCCAATATGTAGGAGGGTTTGTCTGATTTGAATTGAGTGAAGCTTAGATTCTCTTTAAGAGTGATGGACGTGTGTTGGGATGAGTTTTTGTTCGTACCTAATATTTCAATGCTTGGTTTTCCCCCATATGTTTGTGGGGTTGATTTACTTTAGTAGGGTATAATCAGCTAGATTGTGGGATGTGTTTTGTTTGAAGTTAGGATTTATGTTACTTTTGTTGTAAGAATGCTTTTCTTTAAAAGGAAAAGTGGTAGAGCGCTCCTCTACTTATTTCCAAAAAGAAAAAAAAAATTATTCTTGTAACTGAAATTTTATGTTTCACTTCTAACCAATTTCACAAACTTAAACTTCAAAATTTAGACTTGATATCAAGGTACTGTTAAGTTCTCGGGGGAAAAAAAATTAGACACGATGAAGCATCAAATACCAAAATTTATTCAATAACTAGTTTTCTTTACGAGCTTAAATTTTGATAATATTAAATTTTACAAATCTTTTCCGCTGATTGTTGCATCGAAAGTTGTCTGGGACCAAATTTTTATTCATGTTCACTGTTTTTTATGTATGTGAGAATTAATAATGGAACATCACTAACTTATATCTGTATATATTTTAATCGCAATATACTTTGTCACCAGAATCACTTTTGAAACCTGTGGCTGAATTTTATTCTTAATGGAAGTTACAAACTGTAATTGTTTTTTAAAAAGCTCAAATCGGTCATGTTACTCCAGGCACATCTCTAACCGAGAAGATAAAGAAAATAATTAAAAATAATAGAACAAAATGCTACATGTAATTTTGTAAATTTACCAAAAAAGAGTTAATCTGGGGGGGGGGGGGGGGGGAATAAAAAAAGAGAGAGGGAGAAACCTGATAACTACCGTGATGAGTCGCCCAAATCCATATGCAACTCTTTAAAAACTTTGCCTGTATTTCTTAATGATACGATCCAATGTTGGTTTTCCAGAGACATGCACTTGATCCTCTTCATAATTTCTACAATGCAAGTTAATATTTTGTTGTCAAATACGCACATACACATACAATTATTTGAGAAATACATATAATTAAAAGCCTTAACCATGTTGGAGCTACTATGCAAAACTTTTGACAATGCGCACTACTACTAAATCAGAGTTCTTGTCACTCAAATCACTCAATAGTTCGTAAATCAAATAGTCGCCCAAGTGGAGTAGACAACAAAGAAGAGAAGGGAACCCAGTAAATTGAAAGAAACTAGCTAATACATCGCGCTTCGCGCGATGAAGTTTTAATTTTTAAGTTTTAGTTTGAAATATTTCTATAATAGAATATTATTTAGCTTGAAATAAATGGAAAAAAAGGAAGATGAACATGAAATGTATAGATGTTAATTGGGCATAGCATCCAAAATACTGCGAAAGAATGTAGGCATTATTGGTGCTGGTTTGTTTCTTGTTAATTGGGCATAGCTTGATGCAAGATTGTCTCAAAATTAGTGCATTATTGGTGCCAGTTTGTTTCTTGTTCGTTTATTGATTTGGTTGTTTGTTATTTTATTTTGTTTTATTTTTGCGGTTATTGACTGAACGTTTAGCAAGATATGCGGTGAATTGGTTGTGTTTTGTTGGGGAAATTAAATTTGGTGTTAGATAGACATGCATGGAAAGATGTTTTGCTGGTAGTTATTTAAGAGGGAATGAGGTCTAAATGGAGGGATAAATGAAAGAATTGAGGATTATTTGGTATATTGTTTTTTTTAATTAATCGTAAATGTATGTTAGTAGGATTTACTTGGGAATGAAAAATTTTACAAATTACTACATCTCTTATAATGACAAAGTAATAGATTGCACAAAGTCAATAAGCAATGTGGAAACAAATGGTAGATTGATTTTCGAGCAGATCAAACTAAATAAGCTAAATATGCAAGAGCATGCGAATAATGATGCAATTTCATGAAATGTAAGGAAATCATTATATTTTACGCATTAAATTTAATTCATCAAATAGAAATCTCAGTACATTGATATATATATATAAAGAAATTTCGTCTACCAAGGACCAGTGTAAATACAGCAACGGACATGAGCAACGTGACAAAACATGATATCTGCACCAATCTTTAAAGAAGGAAACTGAGTTTTAATCTGACATTACCACAGAACCATTATATCTTCTCTTCGTAGTCACTTTATTTATGCTTGAAAATCTGCCACATGCTTGTTTGCCGCATAGCTCATTCAGATCCTGTGAGATATATAGCAATTTTGACAAAAAACAAATAAAATTTTCAGCCTAGTGCTGAATAAACAACGTCAATATATTAATTTAAAATGTTCAAATAGTATCACACCTATAATGTGAAAAGGACAATGAGTCAACTAAAATATTTATATCAATCAAAATAATAGAAAAAAATATATCGTGATATCCTCATGCAAAGTATAAGCAGGAGCAAGCTCTTTACAAATGAAGTACCACTGACAATACCATTACTCAATTCATTGTAGCAAACTTGTTGCAAACAAATTTAAATTTCAGTATGACCAAACTAAACTATTATTTGATTGATTTCGTGCTATCGGATACACCTAGCAATGAAGTGGTAACATCAACATTGTAAACAACAAACACTTTACCAGTACTCGACCTTCAAACAGTACAATACTAAAGAGAGGGTATTGTTTGGCTATGTTGCACACAATTTATATTTTTGTTCAGTTATGATACTATTCTTATCTTTCTCACTGTATTGCATCATTCCTTGCACAAAAAAATGCCAATGCTGGGAGTATAATTGCAAATATCTAAGAAAAATATTCAATAATAGCTTTGTCGTATCCAAATGATACCAACAGGCGGACATTAAAAAAAGAATCATATATAAGCTCTTACTTGTTTTTCAATGCTCATCTCCATCACTTCATTACCTGATAATAGAATCAGAGTTGTCATCAACTAATCATTACCTTCTGTTTACAATCAGGATCCTATAATACAAACAAACCAACCAAAAATAATAATAATTTAACAATTAAATCCCGAAAAATTAAAAAAAATCATAGATATACAATTTTCAATACTAATTTGTCATGTGCTGACAAAAGAATCCCAATTTTACTCTTTGTTCATATATATGCTTATACTAATAGTAAGTTCTGATTAATTTAATCATAGTAAATCTTTCGGATTAGAGATTAAGTATATCTTATATCGAAGCTTCTAAAGATATAAGAAATTTCCAAACCGTACACCAAGTAAGAATTATTATTGAACTTACCCTGTCCATTTACAGGAATTTTTTTTTCAAAAGATAAAAAAATATTCATCATTTTAGGTAAAGTTTCCATAATGATACCACACTGTCAACTGATACACCAAGAATTGCAGCATCCAACTTCTCAAACTGTCCAGCTATGCAATGGTCTCTTTAGATCCTAAAAGGGATTAAAATAAAGAGTTGGTCAGATCTGGACAGTGACATTCCGGCCTCTTCAGTGCAATATGTGCTCTAGAATTACCTCAAATGGATCCTTTGCTTAAGCCTTCTTATGTAGTTTGAAGCGACAATTTGTTATACCTTAATGAAATATAAAAAAGCAATAATTTAGAACTGAGAGAAAAAATAGAAAAATCGATTTTAAGGAAAGAGAGATAGAATACCTACCCAGGTTCTTAGCATGGCCCATTAATTCGCTGCAAGCTAAATAACTGAGATGGAAGAAATGTTGAATATAGAAGTTACACAGATGCATCTCAGTGACTGGTTCTGCTTAAAATTAAAACAAAGAAAATGAGTGTGCTCGGTGTAACAAAAAAGATAACTTATTATCATTCTGGTTCTACTTAAATCACAGTGACTGGAAGATCATAGAAAGGTACATGTGAGAATTTATAGTAATTTACACTTTGAACTAAAGGCAACAATTATCAAATGAAAATTAAAGATATTTAAAAAAATACAAAATTGTACATGCATACTTAAAGGCAAAAAAGACATACATATCCATGCACCAACCTTATCAGAAGCAACACAAATCAATTTAGGTATAAGGAAATGTAGAAATCTAGACTATGTATGCCAGAAAGGTTCCAAAAAACCTTTATCACTAACTGCAATAATTTCTTTTCTTTCATAACAATCTACAACCAACAACTTTTTGTTAAAAAAAAAAAAGTTGAAGATGCCTCAGCACCTTATATTGCCTCAATTTATTCCTAAATATACAAAAAAAAAAGCAAATTAGGAACACTCCATGTACCTTCACTAAGAGTCGTAGGAATCTGAGCAAAATCCATACCTGAAAAGTAAGCAACCATAAGGAATTTAGAAAGGCTATCGAAAATCATAATCGATAGAGAAAACCACAGATGAAAAGAAACTGAAAAGCTAATCAATATCAGAGACAAAATGATTAGGTTGAAAGTCTACAAACGAAGAACTCAGTACAACCTAAAACAAAAAAAAATTGTCAATCAAGAAAAATCGTAGAACAAACTGAAGTATTATACATTAGAGCCAGAAGAAGACAAACCCTATAAATCTGAGACATCTCGTGAATGAGTAGAAACACAACAGTGGAATAATACAGTTTGAAGAGGCAATATATTACTATAGCTCGCGACATAGTCGAGTAATCCAGAGCCAATATATGTTGCTTGTTTTGTTTCCTTTATATTCTATTTAATCAAATTGAAATGTTCTGTCAAAATCATCAGAAACGATGTAACTTCAGATTGGACTTGGAGTTGAGCAGCTCTTTCATTACCTTTTAAGGAGGCAGTGGAAACCCCAATGTAGCACAAACATGCTCTCTAATCTCTATCTAGTTGATCCTTGCTATTTATTGTTATCACGAAGTAGTCCTTGTAAAAATAAAACAACAGTTTAATATGAAAACTCGAGCAAAAGAGCGAGCCAACACAAACTAATTGCAGTAAAAGTTGTATACTGAACCAAATGATCTTTCAATACCAGTTAAGTAGATGCAAAAAAACTGAATTGAAATGCTTTTATTTTTAAATAATCAGCTTCCACCAAAGTAGGTCCCATTGACTAACTATTTCGAAACCGTAAATTCAAACCACCATGATCTACATTGGTTTTCTTGAAAATCACTATATTAATTCAAGGCTTACAACTAAATCAATGTTATGTGAAACATTGCACTTGTCAGCATTCAATATAGTCAAAGAAATTAATAAAATAAAAATCACATAAGTAGGTTTACCTGAATCCACACCGCCTGGATTGACCTCCGCATCACCTCGATCAAGCAGAAGTAGGTTTACCTGAATCCAAAAAAAAAAAAAAATTAATAGTGAAGAAAACAAATAAGCACTGGGAGATGCTGGCAAGGTGAGCCAAATGCCAATACTTAGCACCCGAATGCTTTTTTTTTTTTTTGCCTGATGCAAAGATGGTAGCTAACAGGTTCATTAGTATCAGTAATCAAATTATTTAGATTGTGGAATCAATAACAATAACAAAGAAATCTTACCTGTACCATATTTTAAAGAGGAATTTGGAACTAAACCATCAATAATAAAACATGAGAAATTATCCAAGATTTAAAAAAATAATGTCAGAAGAAACATGTAAAGAATAAGAAGAGAATATTAATTGAGATTAGATATTAGTGATGCAAAAATATTGTGACACATGAGGGGCAGATGGTACCTGAATGCAGAGGAGCGGCAAGTCTAGTCGAAGCATCACGGGAAGTTACTGGTAAAGCGGGCACTGCAAGCATATGCTGTGAGAACGGAGCAGCAAATATAGATACCGTTCTCGTAAGGATTTTGATCTTTTCCACGCAGAAGCAACTGCCTTGGTGGAAGCAACTACACATGTTACAGAGAATGTTATAGGGATCAAGCAGTCTGAGAGCATGTGTATACTCGAATTGTATTGATAATATATGGTAAACACAGTCCTGGAAGATAACATGGAACAATTACCATTATGGAGAGCAAGGCAGGTGGTTGCTCGAGTATACCCATAGGCAGGCAATTGTACCAGCACACAATCTCTCTAACCATGCAAGAAATACTGCACCTCATGGCAAGACAATATATACATTCCTCACTATGTAACAGACCTTTGAATTCAATTAGCTTTGGATACGGATTTTTTGTTTTTTAATTAGACTAATTTGTCACTTTTATCAAGTTTTCTGGTAGGATTTAGTTGTAGTTTTTCTCTTTTCAGTTTTCCTCTTTTCTAACCAGTAAGACAATCTTAAGGGTAGTTTTGTAACTTTTGTAGATGCAACCAGAATTTAGAGACATGAGATATGTCAGTATGCTAAAGAATACTAACCCAGAAAATACCCGGCATAAGAGAACAAACTGGACAACACCAAAGCACGCATCTGTGTTTTAATTGTTTTCTCTAAGAAAACATCATACCCATGTGTAAGGGCTGTCTGTTGCATTCCGCTTGAACTATCAGACTTTATGCTCTCAAATTGTATGTTTTCACCTATACATTTTGATTAAAGAAGTTAAATAGTGCCAGATTTATATGAACCATAAACACCATCAAAGAAATAATCTGATAGTACCTGTCTTTTCTTCTTGATACAATCATGACCGAAGGGGTTGAACTGACCATTCCAGGAATCAAGACGGGCCTAACAAATTTCAGAGCATAGTTTTTATAACAATGCCATATAGAACTATTGGAAATGAAAAGTAATAGGCAGTACTGCTTTCTAAATTTCATACTACTACTAAGTTGTAAAAAAAAACAAAAGAAACTAAACCAAAAGAAAAATCAAAATTGATGTTACCGTGAGAACATTGTGTTCAGATTATTCGACTCCATACATCCTTCGATAGCTTGTTGCTGCATGCCCTAAACCCTTAAAGAAATGAAGATTAGTCTAGCAAGATCAGATGAAAGCGCAAAACGATATAAGATTACATTTTTACAGTGTGTTTTTGGAGAGACAAAAGGAAAAAGTTTAACCTAGGCTATAAAAAAGAATCGCACATAAAAAATCTTCATACATAGTGGACTCTAAACAAAATTAAACGAAATTGATTCTTTGTTAAATTCAACCAGACAATGAAACCTCATTTTTTTTTTCTTACATTCTTCGAACTTACTATTTTGCAATGATGCTCCTTTGCTGGTCGTTTAATATCTAGATCCTTCTTTACAGGAAAAAATGTTAAATAGAATAATAAAAATAAAAGTATGAGAAAATTTATTGTATTATCTAACACTAAAGTTGCAGCCTTTGAGAAGTAAGTGAGACAATCGAAGGCTTATCATCATTTAATCTCACAATTACTTTTCACAACAGGAATAGATACCAGAAACAAAACTGACCTGAGGAGAGATGCAGCCAAGAATCCACCTCAACATAAGTGACAGGTTAGTAGAACACAGTCCCAGTAGCCTCCAAAACCATCAAATTTGGAAGTGTGCAAGCTACAAAGGAGATAGAATGGAATGTAAATATGACATTTGAGAAGATGAGAGATGCATGCCTGACCAATATACAACATAGAAATAAGAGTGAGAGAGAAAGAGCACAAAGAGGAGAAAAGGAAAGGAAAACAGACAGGTTATGACATTGTTATAAAACCCTATTCATGAATTTGAATTCACAAAAGGAAAGGAAAACAGGCAGCTTATGGCATTGTTCTAATATGTGAATACTAATTTAAATTCACAAAAGGCGAACAAAGTATACTAAATAAAAAATATCAGAGTATCAATTAATAGGAGCAACATCAAGTACCAGTATAAAGAATTTGGCCGATGAACCACTATCCTTTTTTTTGACCAAATGATCCTGTGATCTTGCAACCTTTCTGCATAACTCATAGAAAGGAAATAATAAGAATAAAAAGAACCTCAACAAATCGATCCAAAAATAAGCAAGGAAAACATACCCGTTAAGAAGAAATTGCCCCCAAATACTTCATTCCTGATTTCTTCCCCTCAGGTCGAACAATGTAAGCTTGATCGACGTTCTTAGTCTTTTCAGTAAAATCTGAAAAGAGAACAATGCCTATAACCAAAACCTGCTAATGGAAGTTTAAGATTTTTATGCATTTGAGAGAGAAAAAAAATGCTTGCCTGAGTTGAGTTTCACTTGGAAGATGCTCAAATCAGAGGTATTCTGACCACCATGATTGGACACTTGTCAAAGAAGAGGCGAGAAGAGGACACAACTTTCTTTGTTGCACCCATGAGGCTCAGTTCGGATCTTGATTTGCGCCACTCAACAGATCCACTTTAATGCCTCCCTGGTAAGGACAGTTTTGTACCTGGCTTAGGATAAGTTGCTTTTTCAAGCTCCTCCAGTTCTATCTGGTCTCGATCTGTCAGAATTGAAAGGGCTTCAGCAGAGTAATTGCTTCGGCATTGTCTTGTTATCGAAGAGAGAACAAAAGAAACAACACTTTCGGTGGTAATTATTCTTCTAGATAGAACCTATGAATATGAGGTAAGAACGAAAATTAATTGATGAATGCATGTATATTATCCAAACTTCTAAAGTAATACCTTTCGTAGGTCAGCTTTCTCAATCGAAACCACGGTCAGATCAAAGAAAACTTAGCCAGGGAAGACGAAGGCAAGATTTCCAATCCATCGGAGCCACCAAATCCATCGGAGCGAAGTGATGCGATGAAGATTAAGCTTGATGAAGGCAAAGCTAGATAGGGTTTTGCTGTAGCCATTGATGAAAAAGGGAAGAAAGAGAGAAGCTTCGCGAGAGACTACTGTGGAGATTGCGAAAAGCAACCAATAGCCGTCGAGGAAAGCGGAGGAGGAGATCCACTGCGACGGTAGAGTATAGAAATATGTACGCGGCACAGGCGACAGCAGAGAGGCGGCACCTAGCGATCCAAGGAGCAACACAACAATAACGAAGCAAAGGAGACAGAAAACCTAAAGTACGGTAGCCAGGGAAGAGATAGTGGAAACGAAGAGCCCAGATCTAATCCATCCCGCGCAAAACAGTAGCTGAACCGTTACGATTTGAGCTTCATTCTACAGTGATTCTCAGACTTGAAATTGAAGTATTTATAATGGTACTGAAGACTCCAATAACGTTGCCAATAGTGCTATCTGTATCTTCTCATCTCAACGAATGTAACTCTTAATATAATTTTTTTTTTGTCAATCTCAATTAATTAAAAAAAACAAAATTAGATAATATAAATAAGAAGACAATATGTTTTGGAAATTTTTTCATTGTATTGTATGTATTAAAAAATATTGCCATAAATTCTATTTTGATAATTTTTTAGTTTGTTAAAATTCTAAACTAAATTTTGTCCACAAGTGCATTTGCAAATTACTCTAAAACCGTTGCAACTCTTCAAAAACTTCGACGGTTTTAATAAAATAACCATTGCTATCCTTAAGAATAACAATGGTTGATCGATTTGGAAAACCCTAGGCGCCGCCCCCAGAGAGAAAAGAAAACACGCTATTTTGAGACTCCAATTTTTTTTGCAAACCATGGCCGGGGAGGCCGCCGCCGGCCTCCCCCGCCTCTCTCTTCTTCTCTACTGTTTTTTGTTTTTTTCTCTGGCATATCTAAGTAGTTAGACGACGGATGCGGTTTTGTCGAGGTTGTTGAGGCTGTGGACGACACGGTTATATAAGCATACGGGCCATAGATCCGCCACCGATAGGTGCACGACCGGAGTGGCCAGTGCTCGAGGAGGTGCAGGCGATCCACTAGATGCGGCCGGTGCGTGAAGAGGTGCGGCCGGGTTTGCAAGAAGCACTAAGTGGCGGGGAAAGAGAATGTGCGGCTGGTGCGTGTAGAGGCGCGATTGGTGCGTGAGATGCGGCCGGTACACGAGGAGGTGCAACCGGTGTACGAGCCAGTGCGACCGGTGTGCGAGACACGACTAGTCTGATGTGCAAAGAGATGTGGTCGGTGCGCGAGATGCGATCGGGACACGAGGTGTGGCTGAGGCTAATGGATGTTCATCCGGTGCGGGTGATGTGGCCGGTGTGCGGATGTGGCCGGCATGCGCAACGTATGATCGTAGATACTCAGATCGATGATTTGGTTTAACCATGGATGTAGCTAATTATTTTTTCATGTCGTTTTTGTTTTCGTTTTTGCTTTTGTTTTGTACCGGTGTACCACTTGTGGTACCACTACTTGACAGCCACTGTCAAATTTCTCTTAAAAAAAAAAAGAATAACAATGGTTCTTTCTATAAAACTATCGTTATATTTTATAGAAGTTTTATGTTCATTTTTTTTTTTTGAAACAAGATCATTTATTTATAGATTCGTAGTCCAATCTATAAAATAGAGTTTATCTATTTTTCGCGTCTAGTGAGAATTGAATCCGTTACCTCCTCTTAAATAATGATGAAGTCACTCATCATCTCTATACTGGACTGTGACGTTCTTTTATGTTCAGTCTCAGTATATGTAAAAAGTGCTAAGAAGTTAACTTGGTCTTTGAAAGATTAAAGTGTTTCATTTCAGGAGGATATAAAAGTAGATTTCATTTCACTATATATAAAATCCAAATTATTAACCAATCACCATGAACATGTTTGAGATGAAAACATAAGAATCTTTTCCACAACAAATCTCAACCTTTTCTTTAAAAAAAGAATACCCCGATCAACCCTACGAAGAGGTCTAATTCGAAATGGATGTCGCTAATGACTCGGTGTCCAGAGACATCCATAATAGTTTGGCAGATGAACTCCAAAAAAAACTTTTGGAGTTATCTGGCGGACCGGAGGAGGGTGAGAACTGAGAAATTCACCATTTTTCGAGTTTCCATATCATATCAGGCAGAAGAACAAGCTACTATACGAGGCAAGAATGGTCTCGATCGGCCCATACTACCATAAAAATGATACTTTTCAATCTATGGAGAGGCACAAATTGCGTTATCTCTGAGACTACCTCTCTCGAAATACAAGAAACAACATTAATCACTGCATCAACAAATTAAGGGGATTGGAATCCCGGGCACGCAGATGCTATTTTGAGGACGTGAAGCTTGACACTAATGAATTTCTGGAGATGATGCTTCTTGATGGGTGTTTCATAGTTGAATTCTTAATGAAATTGTATTATCCACTTGGAGAATCAGATGAGATATGTGATGTGGGATGGGTATTGCCGATCATAAGGAACGACCTTCTTCTGTTGGAAAATCAAATTCCCTTTTTTGTGATTCAGGAACTGTTTAATCACCTTATTTTCTCTGATCTGGCTCGGGCCGAAGAGAACAATACTGTGGAGAGTAGTCCAGTTCCCAGAAATGGGAATGATCTTGTTATGATGCTTTTAAAGTACTTATCAGAAGGGAAGAAGACGGGGCGTATTTTGGCCACTGGCGTTGAGATTAAACATATTTTACACATGTATCACCTCTGTTATGTGCCTTCACTGATTGCTGAAAACGTCTCAACAAAATTTTTCCACATAACAGAATGGTTAAACCCCATAAAGATCATTTTTGTCGTTCTTGCTTTTCTTCCGAAGCTGCGTCTAAAAAGAAAACCCAATTCAACTAATGGAAGGGCATTTGGGCCGCCACATTTTGGAACCTCTGGAAGGCGCACAACAATAGAATCTTCTCAAATACAAATACAACGGTGGATTTTTTGCTCAAATTTATCTGCGAGGATTTTTTGCTCAAATTTTTGCTCAAAAATGGTCTTGTGGTGTATCTCAGCGGCACCCGCCGTCTTCTCTCCGTCTTGGACCGTCAAAACCCCTAACGAAGCTGTCGCCGTTAGTCAGAGGAGTGTTCTCCTTCCTGTCCGAAGTCGGTCGTGCGTGCTTCCTCGGCGCCGGAGAGACTTGGCAGTGTGCATGGCGTCGGTGTCGGCGGAGGAGGAAGAGGAGGAGAGGCCTAGTCGCAACCCTCTTGATTTTCCATATGTATGCTTCCTTTACTCTCCTTTCTCTCTTTCTTTCTTTCTTTCTTTCTTTCAGTGTAGAGTGTTGTGACCTTGTGTCTGGTGGTTGAATTGGTTTCCCTGGTAGGCTATGATAGTATCAATCTCCCATTATAACATTATTGGGTTCTGGGAATGAAGTGCAATCCAAGTATTTACCCTCTTTGTGAATCCTGGATAAATGGTTTCTGATATATTCTTGTAAGAAGATGAGGGGCTGAACCAAAATTTGGTAAAAAATGTAGGTTACTTAAATTAGTATTGAATTCAAACTGTTAGGGAAAACTTATTCTGTCATTTGTTTTTTACCTTTCTGCTTCTCTATAAAGAATATCTATAGCTGACACAAAGAGGAGAAATTGATATCAACTCGAAAAGAGGCTGTTTACAGGAAAGTAAAATTGAATGGTTGCATTTGACTTATTTTGGTTCCATTTCTTAATTCTATGAGTTTGTACTGTGACTGAGCCATCAGTACTGTTTTCCTTTTTGTCTTAAATTATTCTAAATGTCATGATGTGATGTGTGATACCAAATCTAGGTTGAAGAATACGTTGGTCTTTACTATCAGTTTTGAATTTGCATGTCTTCAGTTTATTTTGTTTGCATTATTATTTATGTTGTATTACTTCCAGCAATTGGCTACGTATTATCAAATTTCTGTCAAATACACAATGGATGAACTGAATTAACACCACCAATATTATCCTTTTGCTAAAAGAGAAAAAGCTATACTCCACTTCTGCCTTCCAGGACTTCTCTCTAAGATATTATTTTTTCTCTGAATTATTTGCTGAAATTTCAGGAGTGGGTGAGACCGAAGCCTCCAGCAAGACCAAATGTATTCCCAAAATTTCCAGCAATGACAACACCACTGCCAACTTGGCTGCCTTATGATGAAGCACCTGATGATGAAATTGATGAGGATGAAGAGGAGCTTGAGGAGCAAGAGCAACCTGAGCAAGGTCCTGACGAATAGTATACCATTTCCTGTTTCAGAGAATTTTTCACCATAGTTATTTGCTCAAAGTATGTTAACACTGTGTTAGATATTATTTTACGTGTCTAGGCTTGCTCCCAATTTTGTATCCGCATAGACTTCTGTGATAGACTGATAGTGGCTTAGTGCCATTTCCTTTTGTATCATCTTGTTTGTGTATTTTATCTCCTCTGCTGAGTAGTTTACTATTTTTATGGGTTTCCATTTTTTTAAATAGATTTCAAATGCAAATGTTTTCTCTGGTTTCTTTAAAAATATTTCTAGTATTCATAAACATTTGTGTTGCATTTATGTGTTCCTTGAGTTATGCTGCTTGACAAGCGAGACTTCTATTAATGTTACATGCTGACATGTACCATCCAATGGGTTTAGTTCTTCTTCGGTGACAGGTTTGTTCATAACTTCATATTATTATTCTTCATAAGAAAACGATGTGAAAAGCTTGCTCATAATTATTTTCTCTTTTATTTATTATGAAGTATTGTAGGATTTGAAGTTCTGATATATAACAATGCCCTAATAAGAATGTGAGTGAGTATTGTGTTTGTTTTGCCTAATTTCTTAACATAGGAGTGCAGACTAATATAAAAGCATTGCAGAGAGCAATTGATACTAAACAATGGCAAGATCTGGGGTAACAATTGATCATATATTCGTTGTTTATATAGAAGCACGAATAGCATTGAAGGTCCTGTCACGTGGTAAGCTTTGCAGGAACAATTTCTTCTGAATAAAGGTCTTAGCCAGGTAATGACACGTATATTGATAAGGCAAGAAGAGAAGGTAAGATAGGACAGATGACACTTATTATTGCTCTACCTACTGTTTTGGTTTGTTAATAACTTTGAAACAACATTCACATTTAGAAGGTTTAAGGAACCTTTATTTTGTCCTTTTGTTGGTATACCTGTGGTTTTAAGCCGTCAAGATGACCGACCACTATCTTTCTTTATACCAAGTGAAATCCAAGGTTGTAACTCAGAGCCATTATTACATATCTGAGCAAATTTGAAGGATCATCATTCCGAGAGTACACATCAGACTACTTATTTGGTTAATTATGATAAAGAGCAAAACCTTATATTTTTTTTGTCCTCAAATCAGCAATATTTCTCCAAATTAGATAGCTCTGGGCATGTTGCAAATTAATTTGTTGAATTTATGTCTCATGCAGCCTCTCGCACCCCCGTTTGCAAGGATTTTGGTGGAATTTGTGGTCATATTCATAAGCCAACCTGCTGAGACAGTGACGACAATCCTACATTACAGCGGTGGAATCCCGAGGGATGGGAGGTTGGACGGGCTAGTACATGAAGAAATTATTGAAGATGGTGGTAACTGTCTCTTACACTTCCCCATCGATCGAAATGATAAGATGCATTTTCTAATGCTATTATATCAGTTTAGTGAAATAATTTTTTTTTGAAATGTAGCAGCTTTCCTTAATTTGGTTCTGTACCATTCTGCATGGATCTATAACAAAGTCAATTTCTATTGAAAATAAAAGCAACCAAAAAGGAAAGATAGAAATGAAAATGTAGCAGCTTTTTGATTGGATCAATAAATTGTGTATTTAGGTTGGATAATTTTCTGACCGACTCCATATCTTACACCATTTTTAACAAATCAAAGAGACTAAGCTTTTTCTGATCTAATAGTTGCAGTTGCTTTCAGAACTGATGCCCCTACTATTCAATGTTCCGGTTACTATGGCTACTTTGCATAAATAAATAATCTAGTGTAACCAGACTTGTAGAAGTAGTCCTTCATATACCACAAGCATTTCTTACAAACAACTGGCGAGAGAATTAGGCCATTGCTGGATCCTATGTGATGGTGAGTGGCCATAAATAGGTAACTAGGACTTTTTAGAATAACATTTAGGTCCTGTGTATGTCTTAGGCACTGTAGAAGTTTTTGGATGATTTATTCTCTCCATGTAATTTGTCCCTTATTAATTTTGCTTCCAATTTCCTTTGTTATTACCCCAAACATTTGTGATGGCACGATTTTTTTTTCATTCTAGCACACGCAACAATACATGTGCAATTAATATTTAATTTTCTTTCTCATTGTGCGTGCTGAATTGTTAGAGTTTGTGGTTGAAATTTTACAACTAGACGTTGTACTGTGGGGTTCTCTTGAATATTCCGGTATATAAGGTTTAGGTGAGGGTTTGCCTTAACAATTTTTCAAATTAGGGATGAGGTGCTGCTAATCAAACAGTCGATGAGGCCTTTTTCTTTATCATTTTAACTATCTGGAATTTGGTCATTTTTGTTACAGTAAATTATCGTTACTCTTTAAAAGCTCGACAAACTTATAAAATAGTGACGACCTGACTTTTACCGGAGAGAATATTGTTCTGAATTTTCCAAATATGCATAGTTTCTAGCTACGAAAATGTTAGTTTTGTACACGATAGAAGTATCAGTTTTGTCGCAATGACTTGTTGAAAAATAATAAAATGTTTTAAACCGTGTGATACCGTGTCACAATATAAGTAACGATAAATGTTTTATTTTTTTTCTTTGATTGTTGGTTGCTGTATATTTAAGCATGCAAGACTGCGAATCTGCGATTCTTATTTTTATTTGAAGAAGTACATTTTGCCCCAGCACATTTGAAACTAGCCGTGTCACATGCCATTTCATCAATCAGGCAATAGTCCTTCGCAAGCTCTTTAGTTTAACTTCAGGATTTTTGCTGCACACTGACACTGAGGTTACTGATTCGATCTATGCAGATAGTAAATTTTATTCCCTTTTTTACTTGTCATGATCACTGTTTTTGTCGAGGGATGTGAGATGGGAGAGCGTCGCCATAGTTAAACAACTCTACGATATTTCCAGAGCACCGTGAAGTTATTCAATTTTGAGGTTCCTGATATTTTTCAGAACACGAAAATGGAAACTTTTATCAGTACAGGGAAAGAGGAAATCATGTAAACATGAAAGTAGGAAAAAACATAGAATAATTCTTGATAAATGCTAGAGTCCAATATATTGGACGGATGGGGTCCGTCCAATACGATCGTTTTCATATTGTTAAATTTCAAACGACCGATCCGAACTGTTCAATATGTTCTCCATATTGAAAACTTATAAGAAACCAATGTTTACATTTTTTTCAAATTTTTTTACTATTTTTTTTATATTTTAGAAAATCGTTGTTATGGACGATCCAGAATTTTTATATCATGAATTTTCTAAAATACTAACAAATAAGTAAAAAAATACGAAATAATGTAAAAATTGGTTTCTTATAAGTTTTCAATATGAAGAACATATTGAACGGTTCGGATTGGTCGTTTGAAATTTAAAAATGTGAAAACGATCGTATTGGACGGACCCATCCATCCAATACGTTGGACACTAACATTTCTCATAATTCTTTGTTATAGTTCTGATTTCTCTTACAATATTTGAACATAATTAGTGTCTCCTGCCAAAAATATTTTTAAGATTTGTGATGAGACAATTTATCTAAACAAGTTCCGCTGCCACAGTTGCCACAAATTTGTGTCCGTCCAATAAAAAAGGATCGATGGTTCTGATTGTATTCTAATATAGCAACTTTTTAATGGTTTTGTCTCCTCCCTCGTAACTTGTCTCCCTAGAATATGAGACGATCGATCTGGAATCTCTATTACAGAAATACTAGATCGATCCAATCAATTAACAATAGTCATAAACTTGTGTAAATTCTATTAATCTCCTCTCTGCCACGCTCTCTTCATCTTGGACTAGATATAACTTTTATTCTTCGAAATAAGAAAATCATCTTCTTTTCATTCATGTCAAAAATTAATTTAATATAAAATCAAACTAAAGTATAAAACAGAATTCTAACTAAAGTACTATTTTTAATCACTTACTGACAGCAGAAGTTACATTGCTCATTCTTGTAATACCACAAATATGTTATCTTATCAACTCTAAATAAGAAGACCACTTATTTGAGACATAGGAGACTCAACAAATAGTGGAACAGACTAATTATTTGCTCAATCGAAAAAATTTAGCCAGTAAAAGGAATTTAATTGAAGGACACTGCCTCATCGTTGATTGAATTTGAAGGCACTATATATAAGCTTCTTTCAAGAAAAAGAAAAATTGAAAGAGAAAGGGCAGTGCCAGCGCAAGAGAAGAGAGTACGATAGCAAGAGCGAAGAGATCACAAACACCAAGAGCGGAAGAGATTGGAAAAAAGAAAAAGGTAGACAGTCAAATTGATCGTTTCTTATACCAGGAATCCAAGATAGAGAAGTTAGAGGGAGGAGATGGCCATTAAAAGTAATAGAAAGTTGCTATATTATAATACAATCAGAACCATTGATCTTTTTTAATCGGACGGGCATTAATTTGTGACAACTGTAGCAGCAGAAAATTCATGGCAGCGGAACCGCTCTCTTAGTGCATACTTATCAGCAGCAACCAGTATTTAAATTCTGATGAATCGTGGTGTTCAAACCCCCTCTCCTCCATATCCGGCAACGCGTCAAGAATAAAGTTTGGGAAGAAATGTCCAATAAAATATATATTTCCATGCACACGGCCCAATGAAAATAAGACTTGGAAGTGGAAATAATGATCGTTCTGGACAGATTTGGAGCATTTCAAGAGATTATACATTTATTTTAAGTTATTTCATCACAATAATCTATATTTAAGCTCTTTGTACAGTGGAAAATAACTTTATGATTTAAAAAATTTAAAAGGATTGGATTATACATGTCAATTACGCACATAAAGTGCAAATAAAAAGCATTCTGGACAGAATTATAGCATTTCAAACGATAGTGCATTCATTTTAAGTCATTTGATTACAATTATCTATATTTAAGATTTTTATATAATGGAGAGTAAGTTTATGATGTTAAAAATTCAAAAAGATTGAATTATACATGTCAACTAAGCACATAAAGTGCAAAAAGTGAGCATTCTGGACAGAATAAGAGCATTTCAAGCGATTGTGCATTTATTTTAAATCATTTCAACAAAATTATCTATATTCAAGCTCTTTATACAGTGGATAATAAGTTTATGATCTTAAAAAAATCAAAAGAATTGGATTATACATGTCAATTACGCACATAATGTGCAAAAAATGAGCGTTCTGGATAGAATTAGTGCATTTCAGGTGATTGTGCATTAATTTTATGTCATTTGATAACAGTAATATATATTTAAGGTTTTTATACTGTAGAGAATAAGTTTAAGATCTTAAAAATTCAAAAAAAATCTGATTATACATGTCAATTACGCACATAAAATGCAAATAATGAACGTTCTGGACAGAATTGAAGCATTTTAAGCAATTACGCATTCATTTTAAGTTATTTTATCACAATAATCTATATTTAAGATTTTTATACAGTGCAAAATAATTTTATGATGTTAAAAATTTAAAAGGATTGGATTATACATGTAAATTACGCATATAAATGCAAAAATGAGCATTCTGGATAGAATTGAGGAATTTCAAGCGATTATGCATTTATTTGAAGTTATTTCATCACAAGAATTTTTATTTAAGCTCTTTATAACGTGGATAATAAGCTAATGATCTTAAAATTCAAAAGAATCTGATTATACAGGTCAATTACGCACATAAAGTGCAATTAATGACCGTTCTGGACAGAAATGGAGCATTTCAAGCGATTGTGCATTAATTTTATGTCATTTCATCACAATAATCTATATTTCAGCTCTCTATTCAGCGGAGAAAAACTTTATGATGCTAAAAATTCAAAAAGATTGGATTATACATGTCAATTACGCACATAATTTGCAAATACTGAGCGTTCTGGACATTATTGAGTTATTTGAAGCCATTGAGCATTCATTTTAAGTTATTTGATCACAATAATCTATATTTAAGCTATTTCTTCAGCGGAGAAAAGGTTTATGATGTTAAACATTCAAAAGGATTGGATTATACAAGTCAATTAAGCACATAAATTGCAAAAAATGAGCGTTCTGGACAGAATTGAAGCATTTCAAGCGATTGTGCATTTATTTTATGTTATTTGATCATAATAATATATATTTAAGCTCTTTATACAGTGGATAATAAGTTTATGATTTTAAAAATTCAAAAGATTATACATGTCAATTACGCACATAAAATGCAAAAAATGAGTTTTCTGGACAGAATTAGAGCATTTCAAACGATTGTGCATTCATCTCAAGTCATTTGATCACAATAATATATATTTAAGCTTTTTATACGGTGGACAATAAGTTTATGATGTTAAAAATTCAAAAGGATTGGATTATACGTGTCAATTAAGCACATAAAGTGCAAAAAGTGAGTGTTCTGGACAGAATAGGAGCATTCCAAGCGATCGTGCATTCATCACAATAATCTATATTTAAGCTATTAATACAGTGGAGAATAAGTTTATGATATTAAAAATTCAAAAGGATTGGATTATACATGTCGATTAAGCACATAACATGCAAAAAATGAGAGTTCTGGACACAATTGGAGCATTTCAAACGATTTCGTATTTATTTTAAGTTATTTGATCACAATAATATATATTTAGGCACTTATACAGTGGATAATGAGTTTATGATATTAAAGTTCTAAATGATTGGATTATACATGCCAATTACGCACATAAAGTGTAAAAAATTAGTTTTCTGAACAGAATTAGAGCATTTCGATTATGAATCCAGTCATTTGATCACAATAATATATTTTGGAGCTTTTTATACAGTGGAGAATAAGTTTATGATGTTAAAAATTCAAAAAGATTGGATTATAAATGTCAACTACGCACGTAAAGTGCAAAAAGTAAGCGTTCTGGACAGCATAGGAGCATTTAAAGCGAATATGCACTTTACTAGGTAGCCGCTGCCTAGTGTATCAAAAAAAAAAGTTATTTCATCACAATAAAATATATTTAAGCTCTTTATGTAGTGGATAATAAGTTTATGATCTTAAAGATTCAAAAGGATTGGATTATACATGTCAATTACGCACATAAATTACAAAAAATGAGCGTTCTGGACAGAATTGGAGCATTTCAAGCGATTGTGTACTTATTTTCAGTCATTCGATCAAAATAATTTATATTTAAGCTCTTTATACAGTGGATGATAAGTTTATGATATTAAAATTTCAAAAAAAATGGATTATACAGGTCAATTACGCACATAAAGTGCAATTAATGACCATTCTGGACAGAATTGGAGCATTTTTCATGCGATTGTGCATTAATTTTATGTCATTTTATCTTAATAATTTATATTTAAGCTCTTTATTTAGGAGAAAAATTTTTTGATGTTAAAAATTCAAAAGGATTGAATCATATATGTCAATTACGCACATAAATTGCAAAAAAATGAGCGTTCTGGACAGAATTGGAGCATTTCATGCGACTCTAGATTCATTTTAAATCATTTCATCACAATTTGAACCTTCAGACGAAGGGGGGCCCTCAATCAATGAAATCCATTGTGATTTTACTCCAAACCCTCATTGGTACAAGTAAGAATAAGTGGACGCCAGTTTAAATAAGTCGACTACTGTTAAACTTCTATTAGGCAAAAAAGAAACTATGATCCCAAAACCACCAGCCACCCCAACCTAATTCATGATAAGCCCACCAACTTCCTAGTTCTGGAACGAAGTCGCGGAATATTCTAACTTGAAATATGACATGCGGGACTAGACAAGAGAGTGCTCTCAAATCAGACTATTTGCTCGTTTGGATCGATAAGATCAGGTAATAATCTTTATTTCAGCTCTTTATAACGTGGATAATAAGTTTATGATCTTAAAAATTTAAAAGGATTGGATTATACATGTCAATTACGCTAATAAAATGCAATTAATGAGCGTTCTGGGCAGAATTGGAGCATTTCAAGCGATTACGCATTCATTTTAAGTCATTGGATCACAATAATCTATATTTAATCTCTTTATTCAGTGGAAAAAAATTTTATGATGTTAAACATTCAAAAAGATTGGATTATATATGTCAATTAATCACATAAGGTGCAAAAAATGAGCGTTCTGGACAGAATTGGAACATTTCTAGAGTTGTGTGATCATTTTTTATTATATGATTATAATATTATATATTTAAGCACTTTATACAGTGGAGAATAAGTTTCTGGGCAGAATTGGAGCATTTTGAGTGATTATGCATTAATTTTAAGTCAATTGATAATAACTATTTATATTTAAGCGCTTTATACAGTGGAAAATTAGTTTTTTATCTTAAAAATTCAAAACGATAGGATTAGACATGTCAATTACGCATTTAAAGTGCAAATACTGAGTGTTCTGGACATAATTGGAGCATTTCAAGCGATTGTACATTCATTTTAAATCAATTGATCACCATTATATATATGTAATCTCTTTATACAGTGGAGAATGAGTTTATGATATTAAAACAAAAGGATTGGATTATACAAGCAATTACGCACATAAAGTGCAATTAATGAGCGTTCTGGACTGAATTGGAGCTTTTCAATTTTCAAGCGACTACGCATTCATTTTTAAGTAATTTGATCACAATAATCTATATTTAAACTCTTTATTCATAGAATAAAAAGTTTCTGATGTAAAAAATTCAAAAGGATTGGATTATACATTTCAATTTAGCATATAAAGTGCAAAAAATGAGCATTCTGGACAGAATTGAGCATTTCAAGCGACTGTGCATTAATTTTATGTTATTTCGTCACAATAATATATATTTAAGTTCTTGATACAGTGGAGAATAAATTTATGATCTTATAAATTCAAAAAGATTTGATTATACATGTCAATTTCACACATGAAGTGCAAAAAGTGAGTGTTCTGAACTGAATTGGAGCATTTTAAGCAATTGTGCCTTAATTTTAAGTTATTTGATCACAATAATATATGTTTAAGCTTTTTATAGAGTGAAGAATATGTTTATGATGTTAAAAATTCAAAAGGGTTAGATTATACATGTCAATTACGCACATAAAGTGCAAAAAGTGAGCGGTCTGGACAAAATTGGAGTATTTTAAGTGATTATGCATTCATTTTAAGAAATTTGGTCATAATAATCTATATTTATGCTCTTTATACAGTGGAGAATTAGTTTAGAATCTTAAAAATTTAAAAGGAGTATTATATATGTCAATAAATTGCAAATACTGATCGTTGTGGACATAATTAGAGCATTACAAGCTATTGTGCATTCATTTTAAGTTATTTGATCATTATAATATATATTTAAGCTCTTTATACAGTGGAGAATAAGTTTATGTTGTTAATAATTCAAACGAATTTGATTATACGTGTCAATTTCACACATAAAGTGCAAAGAGTGAGCATTTTGAACAGAATTGGAGCATTTTAAGCGATTGATATTTAATTTAAGTCATTTAATAAAAATGATCTTTATTTAAGCTTTTTCTACAGTGGAGAATAAGTTTATGATCTTAAAAATTCATTAGAATTTGATTATATATGTCAATTACAAACATAGGGTGTGTTTGGAAGTGAAAGTGAATAAGAATGAATAGTCTATTCGTGGATAAGAGATGTGAATAAGAATTAGATAGAATGGTCTATTCATGAATAAGGAGTTGTTGTTTGGATGGTGTGTTGTGAATAAGAATAGAGAAGAAATAATATAACAATGATTTGATTTTGTTTTTAAACTATTTTTCATTAGAAGAATGGATGAAAATAATATGATAACAAATTATATTCATAAATCATAATAATAATAAATATTTTATTTAATAAATCATTAATAATAATAATTAATTATTTATTAAAATAATAATTAACATAAATAATAATAATATGTATCATAATAATAATTATAATATTTATCATAATAATTACTATAATTGTCATAATCATAATAATTATATGGGGTAAATAATTAGCAAATTATTACTTTTTTTTTTTGAAATGGCGTAACATTTATGGCAGAGAAGGGGGTAAAAGAAGCATGTTACGCAACATGGTGGGGCCTGCGCGTGCACACTACTCATATCTCCCTTTTTTTAATATTTCCAACGGAGCCATTAGCTTATTCGCGAGCTAATTCCATCTGTTTGCTCGAATTAGAACAAGGACGCGAATTAACAATTCAGCTTATTCGAAGTTGTGTTTGGTTCACGCGAATTAGGACTTATTCGTGAACAAGCTTATTCAAGCTCCTTCCAAACACACCCATAAAGTGGCAATAAGTCAGTGTTCTGCACAGAATTGGATTATTTAAGCGATTGGAAATTCATTTAAGTCATTTCATCATAATAATATATATGTAAGCACTTTATACAGTGGAGAATAAATTTATGATCTTAAAAATTCAAAAGGATAGGATTATACATGTCAATTACGCACATAAATTTCAAAAAGTGAGTGTCCTGGACAGAATTGGAGCATTTCAAGCGATTGTGCATTAATTTAATGTAATTTGATCACAATAATATATATTTAGGCTTTTTATACAGTGGAGAATAAATTTATAATCTTAAAAAATCTAAAATATTTTATTATAGATGTCAAATTCGCACATAAACTGCAAAAAGTAAGTGTTCTGGACTGAATGGGATTATTTTAAGATATTTTGCATTCATTTTAAGTCATTTGATCACAGTAATATATATTTATGCTCTTTATAGAATGGATAATAAGTTTATGATCTTAAAAATTCAAAAGAATTGGATTATACATGTCAATTACGCAAATAAATGTGAAAAGTGAGCGTTCTGGACAGAATTAGAGCATTTTAAGCGATTGTGCATACATATTAAGTTATCAGATCATAATAATCTATATTATAGCTTTTTATACAGTGGATAATAAATTTATAATGTTAAAATTTCACAAGGATTTGATTAGACATGTTAATTACGCACATAAAATGCAAAAAGTAATCCTTCTGGACAGACTTGGACCATTTTAAGCGATTGTGTTTTGATTTTAAGTTATTTGATCATAATAATCTATAAATCGCTTTATACAGTGGAAAATTAGTTAGTGATCTTATAAATATAAAAGGATAGGATTATACATGTCAATTACGCACATAAATAGCAAATACTGAGCGTTCTGGACATAAATAGAGCATTTCAAGCCATTGTGCATTCATTTTAAGTTATTTGATCACAATGATATTTACTTAAGTACTTTATAAGTAGATAAAGAGTTTATGATCTTAAAATTTAAAAAGGATTGGATTATGCATATCAATTACACATATAAAAATTGCAAAAAAAAATAGTTTTCTGGACAGAATTAGAGCAATTCAAATGATTGTGCATTTATTTTAAGTTATTTGATCACAATAATATATATTTAAGCTTTTTATGCACTGTAAAATAAATTTATGATGTTTAAAATTCTAAAGGATTGGATTATACATGTCAATTACTCACATAAAGTGCAAAAAGTGAGCGTTCTGGGCAGAATTTGAGCATTTAAAACGATTGTGCTTTCAGTTTAAGTCATTTCATCACAATAATTTTTATTTAAGATCTTTATACAGTGGATAATAAGTTTATGATCTTAAATATTCAAAAGTATTGGATAATACATGTGAATTACGCACATAAATTACAATTCTGGACAGAATTGGCGCATTTTAAGCGATTGTACGTTCAATTTAAATTATTTGATCAGAATTGTCTATATGTAAGCTCTTTATACAGTGGAGAATAAGTTTATGATGTTAAAAATTCAAAAGTATTGGATTATACATGTCAATTACGCACATAAAGTACAAAAAATGAGCGTTATGTACAGAATTGGAGTTTTTCAAGCGATTGTGCATTCATTTTAAGTCATTTGATCACAGTAATATATGTTCAAGCTTTTTATACAGCGCATAATAAGTTTATGATGTTAATAATTCAAAAGGATTGGATTATATATGTCAATTACGCACATAAAGTGCAAAAAGTGAGCGTTCTGGACATAATTTGAGCATTTTAAGCGATTATACATTTATTTTAAGTCATTTGGTCATAATAATCTATATTTAGGCGCTTTATATAGTGGAGAATTTGTGTATGATCTTAAAAGTTCAAAAGGATATGATTATACATGTCAATTATGCACATAAATTGCAAACACTGATCGTTCTGGACATAATTGGAGCATTTAAAGAGATTGTGCATTCATTTTAAATAATTTCATCAAAATAATCTATATTTAAGCTCTTTAAACTGCGGAGAATACGATAATGATCTTAAAAATTCAAAAGGATCGAATTATACATGTCAATTACGCACATAAATTGCAAACAATGAGTGTTCTGGACATGATTGGAGCATTTCAAGCGACTGTGGATTCATTTTATGCCATTTCATCGTAATAATCTTTTTAAGCTTTTTATACAGTAGAGAATAATTTTATGATCTTAAAAATTTATAGGATTTGATTATAAATGTCAATTACGCACATAAAGTGTAAAAAGTGAGCGTTCTGGACATAATTAAAGTATTTTAAGCGATTTTATATTCATTATAATTCATTTGATCATAATAATCTATATTTCAGAGCTTTATATAGTGGAGAATTAGTTTATGATATTAAAAATTCAAAAGGATTTGATTATATATGTCAATTTCGCACATGAAGTGCAAAAAGTGAGTGTTCTGAACTGAATTGGAGAATTTCCATTAATTAATCATTTGATCACAATTATTTATATCTAAGCTCTTTATACAGTGGATAATAAGTTTATGATGTTAAAAATTTAAAAAGATTAAATTATACATGTCAATTACGCACATAAATTGCAAAAAATGAGTGTTCTGGACAGAATTAGAGCATTTCAAGTGATTTTGCATTCATTTTATGTCATTTGATCACAATAATCTATATTTAAGCTCTTTATTCAGCGGAGAAAAATTTTATGATGTTAAAAATTTAAAAGGATTGGATTGTACATGTCAATTAAGCACATAAAGCGCAAAAAATGAGCTTTTTGGACAGAATTGAAGAATTTCAAGCGATTGTGCATTCATTTTATATCATTTGATCACAATAATATAAATTTAGACTCTTTTTACAGTAAAAAATATGTTTATAATCTTAAAAATAATAAGGATTTGATTTTAGATGTCAATTTCGCACATAAACTGAAAAAAATGTGTGTTCTGGACTGAATTAGAGCATTTTAAGCGATTTTGCATTCATTTTAACTCATTTGATCATAATAATATATATTTATGCTCTTTGTAGAGTGGATAATAATTTAATGATCTTAAAAATTCAAAAGGATTGGATTATATATGTCAATTACGCAAATAAATGCAAAAAGTGAGCGTTCTGGACAAAATTGGAGCGTTTTAAGCGATTGAGAATTCATTTTAAGTCATTTGATCATAATAATCTATATTTAAGAGCTTTATACAGTGGATAATTTAATTACGATCTTAAAAATTCAAAAGGATAGGATTATACATGTCAATTACGCACATAAATTGCAAATACTGAGCGTTCTTGACATATAATTGGAGCATTCCAGGTGATTGTGCATTTATTTTAAATAATTTCATCAAAATAATCTATTTTTAATCTCATCATACTGTGGGGAATACATTATGATCTTAAAAATTAAAAAGGATCGGGTTATACACGTCAATTACGTATATAAATTGTAAACAATGAGCGTTCTGGATAGAATTGGAGCATTTTAAGTGACTGTGGATTCGTTTTATGTTATTTTATCATAATAATCTTTACTTAAGTTTTTTATACAGTGAAGCAGAATTTTATGATCTTTAAAATTCAATAGGATGTGATTATACATGTTAATAACGCACATACATTACAAAAAGTGAGCGTTCTGGACAGAATGGAAGCATTTTAAGCGATTGTTCATTTATTTTAAGTCATTTGATCATTATAACTATATTTAAGCATTTTAAACAATGGAAAATTAGTTTATTATCTTAAAAATTTAAAAGGATAGGATTATACTTGTCAATTACTCACATAAATTGCAAATACTGGCTGTGCTGGATATAACTGGAGCATTTCAAGCGATTGTGTATTCATTTTAAATCATTTGATCACAACAATCTATATGAAAGCTGTTTATACAGTGGAGAATAAGTTTATGATCTTAAAGATTCAAAATGATTGGATTATACATGTCAATTACACACATAAATGGCAAAAATGAGCGTTCTGGACAGAAGTAGAGCATTTCAAGTGATTATGCATTTATTTTATGTCATTTGATCACAATAATATCTATTTTGGCTCTTTATTCATAGGAAAAAAATTTTATGATTTTAGAAATTCAAAATGATTTGATTATTCATTTCAATTACGTGCATAAAAATGCAAAAAGTGTATGTTCTGGACAGAATTTGAGTATTTAAAGCGATTGTACAATAATTTTAAGTCATTTGATTCTAATAATTTATATTTAAGCGCTTTATACAGTGGATTATTAGTCTTTGATCTTAAAAATAAAAAAGGATTGAATTATACATGTCAATTATGCACATAAATTGCAAATATTGAGCATTCTGGATATAATTGGAGCATTTTGATGCGATTATGCATTCATTTTAAGTCATTTGATCTCAATTGGAGCATTTCAAGAGATTGTTGATTCATTTTAAGCAATTTCATCAAAATAATCTATTTTTAATCTTTTTATACAGAGGATAATAAGTTTATGATCTTAAAAATTCAAAAGTATAGGATTATACATGTAATTACGCACATTAGTGCAAATAAATTTATTTTCCAATTCTGTCCCGAACGCTCATTTTTTACACTTTATGTGCGTAATTGACTTGTATACTCGAATTCTTTTGAATTTTTAATATCATAATTTTTTTCTCCACTGTATAAAGAGCTCAAATATATATTATGGTGATCAAATGACTTAAAATAAATGCACAATCATTTGAAATGCTCTAATTCTGTCCAGAAAAATTATTTTTTGCAATTGACATGTATAATGAAATCTTATTGAGATGTATAAAAAAATCTTATTGAATTTTTAAGATCATAAATTTATTCTCTTTTGAATTTTTTACACTGTATATTTATGTGCGTAATTCAAAAGGATTAGATTATAAATGTCAATTACGAACATAAATTGCAAATAATGAGTGTTCTAGACGAAATTGGAGTATTTCAAGCGATTGTACATTCATTTTAATTTAAGACATTTCATCACAATAATTTATATTTAAGCTCTTTATGCAGTAGATAATAAGTTTATAATCTTAAAAGTTCAAAATGATAGGATTATAAATTCAATTACGTACATAAAGTGCAAATAATGAGTGTTCTGGACAGAATTGGAATATTTTAAGCGATTGTACATTCATTTTCAGATGGTATTACAAACAACCCATCACTGCTCCGTACAAAACTCACAACATGGTTTGATCTTAATAAGATTAATCAAATTGCAAATGAACTAACATATCCATAAGTAACGAGTGAGTTCACATGGAATAACAATGCAAAATGTTGGGGTCTCAGACAAAAAGGCGATCGATTAGCTAGAATGCATTTTGTTCATCAAAAAGAAGGTGATCTCTATTACTTGCGAATGTTGCTCCATGTGGTTCGTGGAGCAAAATCATTTGAAGATCTCAAGGCAGTTCGAGGACAACTCCATCATCAAACTTTTAAAGAAGCTTGGGAAGCATCTGGTTTATTAGAAAATGACAATGAATGGATATACACCATGGAAGGAGCAGCCTCATCAGCAAATAGCATCCAACTACGACATATCTTTATTGAAATATTGTCAGGTACGTTCATTATTAACTATATCTTATTAGTTCTTTTATAATATCATTAAATTAATATAATTAACAATACTTTGAAATGCATTTGCAACCTCTATAATATCATTAAATTAATATAATTACTATATCATTATCTTATTTGTAAAATATAAACATTTATTATTCAACTAAGATAAAGGGTAAAAAGTATCATGCTATTTTACTATATTTTTATTCAATATATAGAAAAATTAGTCTCAACCTTTCAGCATGCATTACGTTATATTTTAATAAAGATAACATAAAATTTAATATGATAATGTACCTTATCATATTAAATCAAGATATATTAAAATAGCATGTTATATTAACTTTTTTTTTAAAGTATAGAAAGAATTAATATTTCAATTGATCACAAGTTTAGGGGCTTTTTTTCTGGAAGGGCCGAAATTTTTTATGAAATATCCAAAAGGGCTATGAACTTTTAAATTTTTCCAGAAGGGCCAATGTTCATGGCATCTCTATGCGCCTATTTTTGTTTTTCCAAATTAAATGGTCCCTTGCATTAATTAAACTCTAACCTTAACACTTAGGCACAATTATATTCATAATATAATTTCCTATTCATGAATACATATTCAGTCAAACATTTTGACAAACAGATTTATTTTTTTTAATAAAAAATTATAGAAATTATTTGACTGTTTTTTTTTTCTATATACAACCACATCAAGTTTCTTTCTCAATTTGTAAGTTTTAAAAAAAAATCAATTAATAATATATTTTGTTAATTATTCTTGTAGTGTATAGAATACTAAAATTAACAATTAGTTAGTAATTACATAATTATTTGACTGTTTTTTTTTTTCGGCAAATGCAAGAGGAGATTTAATTTGGAAGAACAAAAATAGGCGCATACAGATTTTGTGAACCGATAGCCCCCTTTTGGACATTTCATAAGAAATTCCGACCTTTCCAGAAAAATTATGTTATTTAGTTACTCTCAAACAATAGTAGAATCAGATTTGAATATTTTTTACTCCCCTGCATATATTTAATATTACCTTATACTTATTATTTACTTTTCTATAGTTATTTAGTTACGCCCAAACAGCAGCAGAATCGGATCTGAATATTATTTACTCAATTATGTGTATTAGATACTCTCTTATATTAATTATTTACTCGCTTATAGCTATTTAGTTACTCAAACAATAGCAGAATCGGATATGAATGTTATTTACTTCCTTATATATGTATTGGATACTCCATTATACTTATTATTTACTCTCTATAGTTATTTAATTACTCTCAAACAATCGCAAAATCAGATTTAAATGTTATTTACTCCCTTACATGTATTAGATACTCACTTATAGTTCCCAAATAATAGCATAATCTGATCTGAACATTATTTACTCCGTTATATGTATTAGATACTCTCTTATATTGATTATTTACTCTTTTATAGTTATTTAGTTACTCTTTTATATGTATTTGCAGAATCAAGAATGGACAAATGAAGAGGAAGAAAGAAGAGATGTGGAGATAGGGAGAGGTGTGCAAATTAGATGAGGAGGCGAGGAGATAGAGGAGATAGAGGAGAATGGAAAGTGTGCATGAGATCTAGAGGCGAGAGATCTCACGGGTGAGGGGAAGGGATGAGGAGATCAGAGAAGGTGTGCGGCAAGGGTTGTGAGGAGGTAGATTGCGAGTGAGGAGAGAGAGGGCAGACGTGAGGGTGAAAGAAGGAGCAAAGGAAGGTGCACGAATTAGGGAGCGTGCGTGACAACGTGAGGGTGAGGGGGAGAGGGAACACGTACAGTGGGGTAGGGTAAAGGGATAGGGAGCGCGGACAGTGGGGTAGGATAAAGGGACCCTGATCTGGTGTTGCGCTATACGCCGTGTAGCGCACCCACGAGCCGTTCGATTTTGATCGGACGGTTCATTTTTTTCGGGCCTAGGAATCTGATTATTTTCACGGAGCTCCCTTATCCATCAGATCAAAATCGGACGGTCCGTGTGTAGCGCAACACAGGATTTGAATTCAGGATAAAGGGAGAGGGAGTGCGGACGTTTGATTGCTTGATTTGCGTCAAGTAATTCTCATTACTAACTAAGATTAGTGTAGTGAAATTAATTTAAATGTTTTTTAAATATATCAAGTTATCATGAAAAAAGAACATTTTTCATTTCTAGATTCGCCTAAAAATATTAAGCACTCAATTTCTTCTCAATATCAAATGCGAAAAAGACATCACGTACATCCCTATCTTACCCCTTATAAATGGAACTAGGAACAATTATGTACCAACCTTCTAATAAACGATATATCCAACTGTTGATTATTTTGCATTTTACTGCGCTAAAAGTCATGGCACAGTTGAAATGAGCTAGCTAGAATTTGAACAGGATTAAACTTTAAAGTCATTATAAACAGTTAGGAAAAATACGAACCATCAAAGATCTTGTCTAGAGTTTATACTCTCTATTATGTCATGCATTTTAAATCACCCATCTTTCCCTATGTTTGTTCACATGTACTCAAATTAATAGTTTAATACTCAAACACGGTATTAAAAGTAGGGCTGTCAATGGGTAGGGTACGATACGGTAGAGATATTTTTCATATCTATATCCATTAAAATTTTCTTTACCCATACCCTACCCTTACCCGTTAAAAATTGACTTTACCCGTACCCTACCCTTACCCGTTAAGAATTAACGGTAAGGGTAGGGTAACGGTAGAAAATGAATAATAATGTTAATAATTCAATGGAAAAAATTATATAATATGAATAAATAAAATATATACTTTAATAATAAAGTGCACTATTTAATAATACTTTAAATATAATAAAATCATACAATATCTTCTCATTCAATTGTAAAAAGAAATACATAACTAATTAGTAATTACTAATTATACAATATTTTCTCAAACAAAGGGATCTTTCAAAAAAGTTTAGTATTCTTTTTTAATGTAACGTGTGAATAAAGATCAGAAAAAAAATATAATTAATATATCAATTGAATCTTACCATCATATCTTTCCAATTTAGTGCATTACTATCTCAATCAAATCTAGCAATTTAATTATTAACGCATCAATTGAATCTTACAACCATATCTTTCTGATTTTGTTTGTTATTAACGTATAATTGAATCTTATATTTATATCTTTTTTATTATGATTTAGATTATGAACTATATATATAACGGTATGGGTAATTAACGAATACCAAATAGTCTTACCCATACCCTTACCCAATAAATTAACGAAATTTTTTTCCTATCCATACCTATACCCGATAACTTAACGAAAATAAAACTTTACTCATACCCGTCTTATCGAATACGATACGGGTAGGGTAAACGGTTAAAAGGGTACCATTGACAGCCCTAATTAAAAGACACTTTCATTTTTGAGATATAAAGATCAAACACCAGACTACCTATGCAACAAAGAAAGACTGGAATCCTATCTTATAACAAAATAAAGAACTTACTGTTGAAAACAACAATGATTAAGGAACTAATAGTCTCAGATTATGTATCATTATTGGCTAATTTACAAATAAGCCCTCCACTTTTTTTATTTATTTTAAAAGGGGTTGCTTTTTTGTTGACCGTTACTTCTGTACCGTTAGCCATTGCCTATAAAAGACGTCAATAAACTCACAATATTCTTGTCACGCTTCTGTTTCATAAAATTAACACTTACGTCTTAGGTCGAGACACATATGCATGTATAAATTTTTGGATTTAAAATTAGATAGATTTTTTACTTGATTTTATTACTAGTAGGAAATTCTTTTTTTAACGGAAACATGCAAACATATATAGAATCGTTCTTCTAATAATTAGTATGCAGTTGTTAAAAAAAATAAAATAATTAGTATGCCAAATTTACCCCTCCTTTATTGTACGAAGAGTGTCCAATTCAGTAACTCTCTCCCTCCATATTTCCCCTTCCGCAAGCACTTCCTTTCTCCTTTACTAAATACTAAAACCCTCATCCTAAACCCTGAACCATCCAAATTGAACTCTAGCGGCAGTTTTCTAACGATGGGCTTTTTCTCAAGTGCTCGCCTCGCCGGTTCTCTCCTCCGCCGATCTCTCCAGTCCAACCAATCTTCCATTAACCATGTATGTTCTTCCCCTTCCTTGCTACACAAACTATTAAGCTTTTTTCGATTCTCTCCAGCTTGTAAAGGAACATCAGCTTAGAACTGGTAGCAAGTTACATTTACCAACCAAATTTTAGTTAGAGAGTTTTTGACTTATTGTCATGGTATGAAGTATGAAGTATGAAGCACCAGCCCAATTTTTTTTTTTTTTTGGGAAATAATGAATTGGTTGGTGTTTTGTTGAGAAGAAACATTTCTTTGAGCAGCTACTGACCATTCAATTGTGAAATTTCACTGTTACTGAGTTGCTTGACAAGGATTGTGAAATTTGAAATTGACGGACACGTTGTGCTTAATCTTCACTTTTATAGTCTCAATTGATTCATATTGATTGATAGCGGTACGATATGTCTCAGGTTTTTCAATCAGGAATTTGCACCTCTAGTCGTGGTTTGGTGAATAGCAGCTATGAGAAAGGTATATTTTAGGGGTTTATATTATACAATATATGGTTTCGCTTAATCATTGGACCAAAAGATAAAAAGAGTTCTGAACTTTCATTTATTACAATCTTCTTTTTCTATTTTCTCAAATTAATCATGTTCTACAGTGCTAGGGAGTAATGCCATCTTAGGGGGGCAGTTTTGGAATCCAAGCAGGGCTTTTCATGGTGAAGTATTTTCATCCTCTGTTTAAAATTTGGTTTTATGTTTATATATTGTGCCCATTGTAATTGGTGTGATTTAATTGTGCATAGGGACTAGGCTGGTGGCTGTCAAGGATTACTATGATGTCCTTGGAGTGAGTAAAACTGCTAGTCAGTCAGAGATCAAGGAAACTTTTGATATGGTACCATTCTATTTTCAAAAATAAACAAACAATAGGAAAACAACTGCTTATTCTGCATGCAAGTTTCTAGATTGAGAAAATGATTATCAATAGAAGTTTGTATCAATTTTACATGCTTCTGATCTATATGGTTTTCAATAGATATTTAGTGTGTATCAGGTATATTACTATAGATTTTATGACAGTTAATTTCGAACATTTTTGGCCTTTCTCATTATTTCTTTGTGTTTTGTTGTTGAAAATTGAATGATGAATTTACAGACCGAAAGGAAGTTCCAAGAAGCCCGACATGCTTATGAGGTCATTCAGCTTTCAATTATATTTGTTTACATTTTAAATGAATCCAGTCGTACTTTTGTGCTTGAAGGACAAGTGCTTCACATAAATGATTTATTTCCTTTGCAGACTCTCAAGGATGAGCAAAAACGTTCTCTCTATGACCAGGTAATTCTTACAACATTATGATGTTTAGAAGGTGAATATGTTGATTGATTCTATAATATTTGGCATTTCCTTATTTTATATTGTATTTCAGGTGGGTCCCGACCAGTATGAGAAGGCAGCATCAGGCGAAGCCAGCCCAGAGGGGCCGTTGGAAGGAGGGTCTGGGGGAAATCCATCTAAGGAGATGTCTGGTGGTGATCCTGTGAGAAGGCGCGGTTGGGATGATGTGGTCAAGGAATTTTGTGTTTCTTTTGTTTTTACCTTCCTTTTTATGTCTGTCATATTGTCATCACCCCTTGTTGTTATTGTCGTTCCCTTTTTTATTGGGTTGTTTCTTGCATTAGTTCTATCGGGCATGTACTGAATAGTTGTGTGTTAATGTTTGTCGTATGTTTTTTACTTTTCTTCTTTAATTGAAAATTCATGTGTTTTCCTTCTAACTAAAAGCTCTGCATAGCGATGGAATAATGTTTCCATGATCATTAAATTTGCAGTGCTTCCGAAGAGATAGAGAGGCACAGTTTATTCGTTTTTGCTGTTGTCGATTGTCTCCCGTTATGATTGAGTGCCCACCTATTTATGGCGTGCATTTCTCAGATCTAAACGAATAAGAGGATAAGATAAATTGATCAAATTGTTTTCCCTTTTACAATGTCTGTGCTCTTTATTCCTCCTTTGTTTTAATTTAATTTTCATGGGCCTTTTGTTTTAATGTTTATGTTCTGCCTCCTGTGCGAAGCTCAATTCCAGCCTTTATTTTATATATTTTGGAGGCAAAACGTCATAAGAGGAAGAGGGAGATGCTGCGAAAATCTTTTTTGTGGATTGAAGGGTTGTACTGGGTATAATAGCTTCGATTCTGACTTCTCCTATTCTCTCTCCTTTTGCGCTTAAGTTTCTCACAATTAATTAAAATTTAATTAATAATAAGAAGAAGAGCCAGAGCAGAGAAAATCAAAAAGAGGAAATTCGAAAGAGCAAGAGAAATACCTGATATCCAATCCTTCCTAACACCACATAAAAGAGCAAGAGATGCTGCTAGTAGAAGATGAAATACCTTCTCCAAGCCAATGTATGTACAATTTGTTAAAAGATCATTATGAATTTGTGATCATCAAAATTGGAAAGCCTCGATTGAAACGCGGAGTTGTTTTTAAATTTGTATGACCAAATGATTTTTAACTTTTTTTTTCTTTATTTATCTCACTGGTTCTCAAATTTTATGCATTTTTGTTATTTATCAGTCTATCAAATATTGCATCTGAATGTATATTCAGGTCGACATAGGAATAATAGTTGTTGGTGACTTGGTGTTAACCTTTGAATCAGGAAATGTTTAGCAACAACTTTTTTATAGGTATCTAGCCTTGATCTGTTATCCTGAGAGATGTAAATGAGCAACAACTTGGTGCTTACATTTCTCTAAATGGATTGACTTGACTCTTGACTCCATGGATCTTGACTCTGTAGATAAACGTCATCCCTCTTCGAGTTTTATTATCAAATGAATGTTCGATACGTTCATCATTTTAGTTTGACAATCTATTTCACGTTTTCATTGCATTCGATGGATATTATCAAATTTGTTGCAACAAATCGAGTTTTATTATATTAAAAATTTATATTTGACTATCATTTGTAATGATTATATTGTAATTATTATTATGCAGTTAGATAACATGATATATTATATCAATTGTAATGATTATATAATTTATTACATAGAAATTTAAAGCAATAGTTGAAGAGGACAACTAAAGATAAAATAATAAATATAAGTTATAAAAGCTATTTTACATGAAGCTTACATGATGTCATTGTTTGTCCTTTTTCCGGCAGCTTGAATTATGTTAGAAATTAGTTAGTATTTAACAAAAAAATATTTTTATAATGCGTTATGTTCATACTTTCGATACCTTTTATTTTATCAAATTAAATAAGAATAAAATATATAAAAGAAAATTAAAAATATAAATGTAATTTTTATTTTGGAAAGAATAATAATAGAAAGAAAGAGACAAATCAAAAAGTAATTAATGACGTGTTCAAAGGTTCGACACGTAGGAAGAACAATAATAGACATGAAGAGGTAAAAAAAAACAATTAATGGTGTATCGAAAGACTTGACAGTTGACACGTAGGAAAAAAAATCTCGACACACACGATTTTTAATTAATACTATACATTCATAGATTCATGAATAAGTTTATTCATTCCTATTTAAGTTAAATTCAAATTTAGACACGATCAAGCATCAAATACCAAAACTAATTCAATAATAATTAACTTTTTAAGCTACTTCTAAAACAAGAAATAATTATGCAAGTTAAACCAAAATTAATCAAAATTACTGGGATGGTCAAATAAGACACACTAGAAGCCTTAATTAAAGTAACATTATTTAATTTCGCCTAAAACTAAGATTTTATTAAGGTTTCATCTGACCTTTTGGCAGACGAAAAAGAAAAATACTGTTCACTTAGTTAATACATCAATATCTAGGAAAATTACAAACTGATACGTCTAGCTTAGTAGAGAGATCAACAATAGGTAGAGATTGAGATTGAGAGAGATGAAAGTAGATCTTTATTGATGATAATTGGAGATTACAGTTAGTATTGTGTGTGTATGCATGAAGTAAATGTCCAACCCCTTATACAGTGTTCTACCCCTGCTATATATAGGCCTCGAATAGAGATCCGCCTTGCTGACGTCACCCGACAACGGTTATAACCACTTGTGCCACTAGCTCATTCCGAGATGTTAGGAATCTTCCAACATTCATGTCGGGAAACTTTCCCGCCAATCCGAGAAGTTACCTAAGTATTCTTTCAACATTTCGGATCAAGGCCCTCTCATGGGCCCCGCTTAGGTAGTTTGGCTCTAACCGTCTGGTCCTCTCTAGGATCTCTTTGTATTTTCTACTCCCGCTCCTTTTTGGTTTCCCGCCTAATTTCTCTTTGTGCTTCTTCGAACGACTTGTGGACCTTTCTCGGGCTGGGCCTTGGCCAGGCCTTATTGTTAACTTATTCTGGATTGGGCCTTTTGGGCCATATCCTATCATAAGCCCTTGAACTTGTGAAGAGTTTACTCTTCGGAAGTTGTTAAATATGTCATCAAGTTCTCGAATCTTAACACATGATCATGTCCGAAATATATCATCAAGCCCTTGAGCCTCAGCTCAAGACATCTTCTGAGATATATCGCCAAGCCCTTGAGCTTCAACCCAAGAATCTCTCTTAGATGTATTGCCGAGTTCGAGAACCTTAACATAAGATCATACCCTAGATATGTTCTTAAGCCCTTGAGCTTTAACTCAGGAAATCTCCCGAGATATGTTACCCAACCCTTGAGCCCTAGCTCAAAGATCTCTTTCAAATGTATTACCGAGTTTTTTGGCTCTTAATTCAAGGTCGCGCTCGAGATGTATTCTTGAGCCCTTGAGCCTTAGCTCAAGATACTATTCCGAGATATTTCGTTGAACTTTTTGAGCGTTAACTCAAAAGTAACTTTCGAAATATATCGTCGAATTTTTGCACTGTTTCAGCTCTTTTCGATGATCCGAGATGTTTCACTTTACTGAAGACTTAACCTTTAAGTCTCTTTACCCCTTGCATCCTTTGTCGTTTCATCTGCCATCATTTAAGAGGGGGGACACGTGTCTTCTTCTTATTCCCTTAGAGACTGTGCACCTCTTTTTGTCTCTCTTGGGATTACCGCGCTCCCGCCTTTTCCCTCGTACTTTTTGCCTTCTACACCCTTCCAACTTCTCTCTCTCTCCTCTGTTCATTCCAACGCTCCCTTCTTCCTTCTTGTGCTGATTGCTCTTCTTCTTTCGCTCTTCTTTCTCCGCTCACAGTGTTGGCTATTAGGCGTCTTTGGCTAGGCTTTCCTTTCTTCTGGCTTTCTTGATTCTTCTCTGGTGATCGCCGGCGTCGCCATTAAACAGGTAAATCTCTCCTTCTTTCCTTGTTTTGTTCTGAGTTTTCACTATGGTTTTCCTACCATTCTAACATTGGTAACCATCTGTATAGTCAAGCCATACTTCATCAAACCATAATCTCTGATTATTTACTCCTTAGCTGAGCTTAGTTAGAGTTGGTATCTGATTCTTCTTTTACCATGGCAAGAAAGAATACATAACTTCTGTCGCTTGCCATAATATCGACTATTAAGGCAATTTCTTGATTTTCTTGTAGAATTTTGCTTTGTTACTTGGTACCGATTTTTGTTTCTGTACCTTTGGCACTGTCCCTATTGTTTTTTTGTACCTTTCTTTTTTATGGTACCAGAAAACGTTGTAGAAGTCTTCTTCTTGTTGTTTCTTGAATAGCCTGAGGTTTATCCTTGTATATGCCATAATAATGACATTTGTCATGATACTAGTACGTTGTAATGCTGGTATTCCTGGTGATACCAGAATGTTACAAAGTTGGTATCAGTAAAAGTATTACTATTCTTGTCTGTATCAGTATGTTCCTTTAGCTACCAAGTGCTGCACTTCCCAAAAAAAAAAAAAAATTTTTACGGTACCAATGTTTTGCCTCTTTTATTAACATCTTGCGATTTGATCGTCAGATATGTCTTCTAAAGGCCAAAGTTCTGATCAAGCTGCTGGAAGTAGTCGGGGTGACTCTGCTGTCGGCAAAGAGACTGCTCAAGCTGTCGGCAACAGTTCGGGTGTTGCTGTGGAAAAGCAAAAATCTACTCGGGTTGCCCCGAAAAAAGAAGCATTTCGCCGAGCAACTCGTCCATTGGATTCTGTTTTCACCAAGGCGGCTACTTTTCAATCTATTCCCTGGGACGACGAGGATGAAGTTCTTAAGTTCTCGGAATCACTCGGGTTAGGAGAGCCTGAAGCTTTAGTTATTGCTAACCCTGAAGATCGTCCCTATAACGATACTGTTGGAGTTATGTCCTAGAAGTCAATATTTAATGACTTATTTTCTTAGTTTATGTTAATGATGATATTTGATCATTTGTTCCTAGAGTTTATTATTGACAGATCATTCAGGTTGAGGATCTGAATTGTGGATCATTCATTAGAATGACAATAATAAATCTAAATCGTCCATAATCTTGATAATTAACAAGGAACATTAATTTATCATAAGAGATTAGTATGCAAGTTAAGCGATGATTAAGTTCTACAAATCATAGGTAAGGAGTTACCAACTTAATTGCATATGTATATATTGTAGAACATAGTACAGGACTTGACCCAATGAAATAAACATTTGGATTGTGTTAAGTGTCATTGTTTATTTCATATGAGTTTGATTCTATGTTTGAGATGTTCACCTTTTCCACATGAGGATAGGTTCAATAAATATCGTCTAACGTTGATTCCTGATAAAGGCTGCTATAAGGACTTTATTTATGTTCTCTTGAATTGTGCGGGGAAAAGTTGTTCATCAAGAAAACCGTATGTCCCTCATTAATTTACTTAATGAGTGATGATATCTGTTTGGGCCCCTTGATGGAGTTGGATTGGTTGGCCAACATGTACAATCAACTCTAGATCAAGAAATGTATAATCTGCAAGAATGACACATTCCTATCTTGGATTATACAAAGATATCATGTGACATAAGAATCAGACAAAGAAATACTTTTATTTCTTATGCAGGATTGAGATATTGTAACGGTACATTATTTATACGAATTGGGAATCATAACGTGTTGCTAGATACCGCTTATGATTATTGGAAATAAATAACGATTTATTTCCATGGCCAACATAGTATAAATCCTCAAATAGGGTCGCACAAATAGGATTCTAACCACTTGGTGCATTTATTGTTTATTCACAATAATGTGTATTGTGAAATATGATAAGTTAATTAATTAATTATATACCGTTATGAACCGTTATAATTAATTAAATTAAAAGGATCATATGGAAACAATTTAATGCATTAGCTAATCATAGATTAATTATTAATGAGTTAATAATTAATTATGTTCAACTTACTTTAATTAGTTTGAGCTAATTTGGCTTCTATTTAATTGGTTAATTAAAGGCCCGATTTAAGGAAGAATAAAGAGAATTAAAGGGGATTCATTAATTGGTGAATTAATGAAGAAAGGCCTTTTATTAAGATGGCCCAAGAAAGCCCATTAGGTGGCCTCTTAGGGTAGATGGCATACTTGTAAATAGTATGAAAGGTGGATGAGAGTTGTTGGCTATATAAAGGGGGTCTCCAAGAGGAAACCCTAGCCGTCATTCTCTCCCATCCCATGCGCCTCCTAGCTGCCCCTTTTTTCTCTCTTCCAAACTCATGTGTTGAGCACCCCACCTCTCTTCCTCTCCATTAAATAGTTAAGTAGAGAAGCAAGGTGATTAGCAAGAGGTTCAAGAGAACTAGCATTCTCTTTGAGCTTGGTGGTGGGTCCTTGGTGGGCTAGAGGCGACTATTGGTGGTGGAGGAGGCGGTGCAAGCACGCCATCGACTCCCATGCCATGGAATCGAGCCTCTTTGTTACTACACAAAGAGAGGTATAATTCTCCTACTTGTTCTCATTGTTTTGATGTGTGATTGCTTTAGCACTAGATCTATTGATTTGCTTGTTGTTAATGGTTATTAATTAGTTGTAATTAATCTAAAATTAAAATATGAGCATTTCCTAACAGTGGTATCAGAGCCAGGTTGTGCTTAAGGTTTTTCACACTTAATTAAATGAGAAATTCGTAATTAATTAAGTTAATTAGTGATGTGCATGCTTGCTGGCCCTGGAAAGGCTGTTTTCTGTCTTGTTGCTTGTTTTTCGTGGTGTAAAGCTCTCTGAAATTTTTTCCTTCTTATTGGAGGTTGTAGCCCTTTGAATTGTGGTTGTTTTCCCACTGGAATCATTGAAATTCGATGTAAAATGAATTTTTAGTGATTTAAACGGTAACGGTGCGCAGATCTGTTATTCTGCTGCACAGTTCTGTTGTTGTGGTTGGTAACAAATAAGTTTGTATACAAAGTACCTGTAACTTTTAGATAGGATTAATCTAAACTTGATGCTCTTTCTAGATATGTAAATTTTGTTGCATATTTCGGATTTTATGTGGGCGTTCAAGGATGAAAAGTGATGAAGTTGTCAGATCTGCTTTTTCAAACAAACCGATTGTTTTGAAAAACTGTACTTATTGAGAAACTTTTATGGAAAAGTGTTAAAATGGAAATGTTCTCCTTTAAGTCTGGAATCTGTGAAAATTAATTTCATAGATTTTCATTGAGATTTGATACCTCAACCGAGTGAAACCTTTTTGGTCGACGGTCTGTTCCAGAACAGGATACCTTGCTTAAATGCTTGTTATCTCGTTGATCTTGAATATAACTTGTGGATTTTCTTTTCATGGAATGATAGCCTATTGTATGTAGTATTTTTCTATGTAAATTGTTTGCTGGAAAAATATCAAGGGGATGATCATACAGATCAAAAGGTTGAGACCCATAACAGAATTTTCTCTAACGGTGCTTCGCGCACAATCTGAGGATTTGTCTTTTTTGGTTCTCCCTGATGGTAATTGATCTCTCCTTGAGTTTTTTACAGGTAATCACAATTTTTGTAAGGAGTTCTCTGGATTTATTTCGGATTTTTTGGAGACCGAATTATTTTGAATTTTTCGGGCCCCGAATTTCGTATTTTAATTAGTTAAAATAATTTCTAATTAATCAATTTGATGAAAGGTTAATTAGAAGACTCCTTAAATACCCTCCTTTCTGTTTTGATGGTTGGATTTAATTTGAAAGGGCTTAAACAATTAGTTGTTAATGTTAAGTCTTCTTTGCATTCGAAAACTTGAGCAACAAGTATGCACAAAGATTCTAATTAATGAAATTAATTAAGAGCAAGTGAATCATGTATATTGTATATGTGCTAACTTGTTTTTGTAGGAGGATATGGGTTTGATATGGCTCAAGATTTCAATGCCTTGTGTGTTGTAAAATGTTGTGAATGCATGTGATTGCTTGTAATGTGGCCTAAGGTGCCTTGATAATTAATAATTGATTAATTCTTGATGTAACTTGTGAGGCTTGCATGCCCCTAAGGCCTAGGCGGGTTTTAGGATTTTATCACATGTATTTATTTCCCGTAATTATTAGATAGGATCTTAGTAATTAATGGGAGGGTTTGATTAGATTAGTTTCGTTACATGGAGATGCGACGAAGACTAATGCAAGCGGGAGCCATACAAACCCACGACAATGCTTGAGATGCTTATGTTATGTGATTGTTTGTGAATGCCTTGAATTGTCATAGGTAGGTATGGGTGTATGCTTACACGACCACCAAACAAGAGTCACATATTTTGTCCCAAACTAAATTGATTAAGTCGACCGCCTTCCTTCTCTCTATCCCCTTCACGTCAATAGCCAATCATGGCGCGGTCCGCCATAGCGGACGTCATGGTTGTCAACCTTGATAGTCGGGGTACAAATGAAAAGATTTGTTAGGAGCAAATAGAGAGAGGTTGCTTATCGATGGACCCAACAAGTTTTCTTGGACATCGGGGCGAAGTTTGTAAATATACTTAGATATTCACAAACCAAGAGTCGTATGGTTGATATGATTGGTTGGAGAACCTACCTTGTCTAGTTAAGTAGGGTGTCGTGCCATAGCAGGCTCTACTTGACGAAAATGGGGATCTTGGAATCCATTACATTTAGGGACATTAATTAAATGTAGTGGGAGTTTTGTTTATCTTTCCATAAACAAAACATTGCATAAACTAAATGACCTTAAATTGAAATTGTTATAGATATTAAATATGTTAATTTCGTTGCGATCAATCTTTGGAAAACGACAAGCTCGTTTCTAAGGTATTTACTTGGAGAAGTAATACCGATTCCTAAGACATGTTCTTGGAAATAAGAAACTTGAGCAAGTTTAATCCCAAAAACGTTCCTCGACTTCCCGAACATAACTTCGCAATGATTGATTAGTTTCGACGAAAACTATTCAATAAAGCGAATGCCTATATCCCTTTAGAAGTTCTAAACCTTTGAATTGGAGAATTCATAAGGACTAGATTAGACTTCTACACTCTCATCCATTTACTCAAGAAGACGTTCTTAGAGAAAGTAAATATAGACTCAATCATTTATGATCAAGTAATAGAGTGTGAATTAACCAAGAGACTCTTCTTATAAGAAGATAAACATTTCATTAGCTTGCGAACCGAAAGGTTTGAGTAGCTAATTGATAACTAGAGATATTAAGATCTCCAATATCAAGGATTATTGATATTGTCATGCAATCTCTTTCTAGGGACAAAGGATATATTGTTCGCACACTTGTTAGTGCTAAAAGTAATTGGTTAAGTATTAAAGGAATACTTCACCAAGATATGAGTTGAAACTTTGAGACCCTCACTAGTGACCGTGTGTCACATGAGATGTTTCATTTGCCATTTATGGGAGGCATTTGAAAGGTTGTCCGAAATACCATGATGTTCTAAACCTTAAGATATTTGTCGTTCAAATTATCTCACTATCTCTAATTCACACTAGTAATTAGGTGCTAGTTCATGTGCTCGCATTTAACGAAATGTGTAGGCAATGATGAATAAGAGAAAGTTCGAGACAAGTAAAGTAAACTCCGTTTTGGAAATGGCTTATACGTCTAAGCCGCTACCTTTGAATACGTAGAGTTATCTTTACTAAATAAAGAGTTTATTTAGGAATTTAAGGTTGTATACCTTATTCCAAACATCTCACAAAACCTTATCTCCGTTTCATATTTGATGATGGATGATCATGTTTTGTAATAGAGAAATGTTGTTCTCTTATTATTATGAATTTGTGTATAAGATTTCATGCATCTTAATTGAATTTGCTTGAAATAGATAGACAAATTTTTGAATGACAAATGTGTAAGACTTTACATAAAGTATTTGACTTTTATGTAAATTAGTCGCTTGGTCAAATATAAACAAGAATCACATTATGAGAGTCTACGTAACGTGGAGCTCGTAAATCAATTCGATTGCAAATGAATTGAAATTCATGCGAATCGTGTTTGTTAAATGACAAAAGCGTCTTTGAACTACGAAGGTTTAAAGGACAAGTAACTTGATTAAGACTTATACATATTGATGTATATAGACCTATGGGTACTTGTGCAATTGAAAGGTTGTTGATACTTTACCACTTGACCAACGATCATTGTAGATATTAACGTATCTATTTGATATGGTATAAGTATGAATCTTTTGACAAGATCAAAAGAATTTCAAGAGTAAAGTTGAAAAACTATTCAATAAAAGCAAAAGTCTTAAGATGGATCATGGTAAATAGTTAAGTCATATAGTTTGATATATTACCTAAAGAGTATGAAATACGTTTCACTACTCGCTCCATGAGGAACATTGAAAAATGTATCCAAGGATGAAGGTATCGAACATTGTTTGATATAGTTCGATCGGTAATAAATCAAATTGACTTATTCGACTCATGTAAGGGATTTGTGTTTGAGGACAATATTGTTTACACTAAATAAAAATTCCATTGAAGTCTATTGAGAAAGACATCTTACGAGATCCGATCTCTAGGTATATTGTTTCTCAAGATTTGGTGTTAAGAAGCTTATTTCAAGGTTCGATTGATTGATAAGCTTGGACCCAAATAAGACGCTTATTATTTTGTAGGATATCTTGAATTAGCCAAAAGGTACTACTTCTATGAACATGATAAGAACAAGGTAGTTGTTGCTCATCATAACGTAATCTTAAGGAATAACATTCTCAAGAAGAAGTAGTAGGAGTAAAGTGAGCATTAAAGGAGTTTATGCGTCACTACAAGAAGTACCTTTATGGGAAACTTGTCACTCCATACATGGTGTTTAGTGGGAGTTGAGCGGAACTTAATTCACAAGTAGTTGTGAAAGGAAGAAGTTTATAAGCACGCTTGCTTCTAAAGAGTACTCAAACATCTCACAAATGGATGATGTTCGAGAAACTCGTGCAATATATTAGGATCAAGAACTTACTCTACAAGATGTTGTAGAAGTAGTTTGTTGACCTCAAGCACCAATCCTACAAAGATCAACGAGAGTGAATTGCCTAAACTGAAAAGTACATAGGCTTCACAACATCCTCGTACTTGACATATGAGGATCCGTTGATAAATACAGAAGCGATGGAAAGACCCGATTCCACGAGTATGATTTGAATCTGTATGATCTTTAAGTGCAATCCATATACATAACAACAAGGTATAGACCTTGATTGATGTTCAAGAAGGAGCGATCCATCTAGAACATTTGGATCTTTAAAGGAAAGATAGATATGGATAGCAAGTCGACTATGTACAAAGCACAATTTCATGATTGATGCCATGTCTAAGTCGATAACAAGTTGACTATGTACAAAGCACAATTTCATGATTGATGCCATGTCTAAGTCGATAACAAGTTGACCATGTACAAAGCACGACTTCTCGCTTGTAGCTGTGTATAAGTTAATAAAGATCATTCTAACAATAGTTATATTTCGTATATATAGATATATGGAAAGATACATCAAAACCATCTTCTTCGATTGAATGAAGGAAGTTGTTGTGTATTTGACACAAACCGAGGATTTGTTATATTGTTAGAAACATATATATGCTTTAAGGATCCATTAATGGATTGAAGCAAGTATTGTGGAAATTGGAATAAACATTTCGAAAAGGAAGTCAAGGAGTTGAACTTCGTCAAAAAGGTATCTTGTACAGACAAGATAGTCAGTGGGAGCATGATTGTGTTACATGTATTGTACAAGATACAAGACATTAATTGGGAATAACATTAAGAAAACGAATATTGTCAAGATCTCATTGGAGAATGTTTTCTCAATAGAGAACTTGGGCAAGTCACCTAAATCCAAGGAAACAAAATCTATGGAGATAGATTATGATGGATGTCAGGTTTGAGCAAAATGTGCATATAATGACAAAGTGTTCTAGTTACACGAAAAGATAGACTCCTGTAAAGGATGTCTAACCACGTTGTATGGCATACACTTGAGTTCGACTCGGTGTGTTGCAACTCAATTCGAGAAGAGTGCACGATACAATTCGAGCATCCTTCTGTTATGAGTTTCATTACGTATGCCATACTTATGCACATGCCCTATGTGTTGTACCCAAGGAGTATGACAAGAAGTTGTCAACTGGATACAAAGAAAAACACATTTGGACAATAATCAAGAATATCCTCGAGTATCTTATGAGAAAGGGTGATATGTTTTTCATCTGACAAGATGAAAGAAAGCTCATATAAATTGTTATATTGATGCTAGTTTTCGAAAGATTGATATAAATACAATTGAGCTACATATTTTGTTTAATGTGGTGTTGTAAATTTAGAAGGTGTTCTAAATGGGATATTACAACCGTTTCCGTCACCAAAACAAAAATATATAGCAACTTGTGAAGCAATGAAAGAATGTGGTATGGATCGTGAAGTTCTCATTCAAGCTAATATGGTTCTATGCATCTCGAACCATAGCTTAAACTTGGAGAACCCAATATTAAATTGGTGATCCAACTAAGATCTATGACGATGTCACTTGATCTCACATGATGATGATCAAGAACACATATATAGGAGTATATATGTATATAGGGTCAAACAAAATTGGATAGGTTCGCGGACACAGCGAACACTTTAACTTAACCTCTACCTTAAGCGGTATACGAGATGCAGTTGTGCATCCATGCGTGATGGACGTATGAGTAACTTGCTTTAAGCGTATTATATCTTTTGAGGTTCGAGACATGTATATATATGGATATATGACATTGTTTTAAATTCTTCATTGGCTAGAGGTCACTATTGATTGACTCTAGGCCAAGTGGGAGATTGTTGGAGTTATGTCCTAGAAGTCAATATTTAATGACTTATTTTCTTAGTTTATGTTAATGATGATATTTGATCATTTGTTCCTAGAGTTTATTATTGACAGATCATTCAGGTTGAGGATCTGAATTGTGGATCTCTGTGGATCATTCATTAGAATGACAATAATAAATCTAAATCGTCCATAATCTTGATAATTAACAAGGAACATTAATTTATCATAAAAGATTAGTATGCAAGTTAAGCGATGATTAAGTTCTACAAATCATAGGTAAGGAGTTACCAACTTAATTGCATATGTATATATTGTAGAACATAGTACAGGACTTGACCCAATGAAATAAACATTTGGATTGTGTTAAGTGTCATTGTTTATTTCATATGAGTTTGATTCTATGTTTGAGATGTTCACCTTTTCCACATGAGGATAGGTTCAATAAATATCGTCTAACGTTGATTCCTGATAAAGGCTGCTATAAGGACTTTATTTATGTTCTCTTGAATTGTGCGGGGAAAAGTTGTTCATCAAGAAAACCGTATGTCCCTCATTAATTTACTTAATGAGTGATGATATCTGTTTGGGCCCCTTGATGGAGTTGGATTGGTTGGCCAACATGTACAATCAACTCTAGATCAAGAAATGTATAATCTGCAAGAATGACACATTCCTATCTTGGATTATACAAAGATATCATGTGACATAAGAATCAGACAAAGAAATACTTTTATTTCTTATGCAGGATTGAGATATTGTAACGGTACATTATTTATACGAATTGGGAATCATAACGTGTTGCTAGATACCGCTTATGATTATTGGAAATAAATAACGATTTATTTCCATGGCCAACATAGTATAAATCCTCAAATAGGGTCGCACAAATAGGATTCTAACCACTTGGTGCATTTATTGTTTATTCACAATAATGTGTATTGTGAAATATGATAAGTTAATTAATTAATTATATACCGTTATGAACCGTTATAATTAATTAAATTAAAATGATCATATGGAAACAATTTAATGCATTAGCTAATCATAGATTAATTATTAATGAGTTAATAATTAATTATGTTCAACTTACTTTAATTAGTTTGAGCTAATTGGGCTTCTATTTAATTGGTTAATTAAAGGCCCGATTTAAGGAAGAATAAAGAGAATTAAAGGGGATTCATTAATTGGTGAATTAATGAATAAAGGCCTTTTATTAAGATGGCCCAAGAAAGCCCATTAGGTGGCCTCTTAGGGTAGATGGCATACTTGTAAATAGTATGAAAAGTGGATGAGAGTTGTTGGCTATATAAAGGGGGTCTCCAAGAGGAAACCCTAGCCGTCATTCTCTCCCATCCCATGCGCCTCCTAGCTGCCCCTTTTTTCTCTCTTCCAAACTCATGTGTTGAGCACCCCACCTCTCTTCCTCTCCATTAAATAGTTAAGTAGAGAAGCAAGGTGATTAGCAAGAGGTTCAAGAGAACTAGCATTCTCTTTGAGCTTGGTGGTGGGTCCTTGGTGGGCTAGAGGCGACTATTGGTGGTGGAGGAGGCGGTGCAAGCACGCCATCGACTCCCATGCCATGGAATCGAGCCTCTTTGTTACTACACAAAGAGAGGTATAATTCTCCTACTTGTTCTCATTGTTTTGATGTGTGATTGCTTTAGCACTAGATCTATTGATTTGCTTGTTGTTAATGGTTATTAATTAGTTGTAATTAATCTAAAATTAAAATATGAGCATTTCCTAACAGATACTCGGGGTGCCGTGCTTTTTTGGAAGATAGCCAAATGTGGTTTTCGTTTGCCTCTCTCCGACTTCGCGCGAAGTATTCTAACTCTCCTCGACATTCCTCCCGGGCAGTTGCACCCTAGCGCTTGGTGCAATGTTTATTCTTTCGAAAAGTTTCTCACTGCGTATGCTCCGGCCTTGGGCCTTCCTCCAGTGACTCCTTCTCTTCGTCTTTTTGGGCACTATTTCACTTTTAACAAAGCTCATGATATGTGCTCTATCTGGGCTCGCCCGAATACTCCTCTTTTCTTCAACAAAATACTCAAGATAGACAACTGGGAGGATAGGTTTTGCTTCTTGCAAGAACCTTTTTTGAACATTTTCCAGATAGCTCCAAAATGGAATAAGGATCGTGACAGTTTCAACAAAGTGGTTTTTGAGAAACTCTCTGTTCTCGAGTATGCCTTTACTACTCACCTTCAAGCCATGCTAGAAACTCGAGGGCTTGTTCGTATGGCTTACACCTGGTTATCTGAGATAGATGAAATTATGTCTTTGATAGATCCCCGAGTAGGTATCCCTGCCGCTGTGCCTACACGTGCCCAGAAGAGGAAAGCTGGGACTACTGCTGCTAGCGAAAGTCGAAAGAAGAAAGCTATTGCCAAATCTCAGAACCCTGTATTACCCGAGAAGAATGAGGAATCTGCAGGTGATGATTCCGAAAAATCCACTGACAGCCCACCTCTTATTCGTAAAAAGAGGGGTACCGCCCAGCCTCAGGCCCCTGTGCTTCCCGAGATAAATGAAGAGTCCATCGAAAATGATTCCGAGAAGACTGTAGAGGATCCTCCTCCATTTAACCAAGAATTTAACACAGCTGGAGAGGCTTCGGGTTCTCAGGTGAGTCCTTTGGATCAAGAAATAGTACTTAACATCCCCGAAACCTCAGTCAATAAAGAAGGGCCTTTATTGATATAATTAACAGATGATGATGAGGATGTCTTATTTGAGGTGAAGACTCGGACTAGATCTCGCAAACATGCCTCTACCATTCCGATGCCTAATTCTGCCCAGCCTACTGTCCCAACATCCGGATCCGAGATCCCAATACCTAATTCTCTGGAATTGATTCCTTTGAATATGCCAGAGAATTTTGAGCGAGAATGTCCTGCCACTCCGTGCAGGGATCAATTTTTGGGTAGTGATGACGACATGATGCCTAAGAGCCATCCTTCTACCTCCTATGCAACTCTCCCTCCTGAAGCTGCCCGAGTCCATGTCGTGACATCTGCCTTGCGGGCTAGTTCTCCGACTTCCACTCGGTTGCCTTCCTTGTTGAACGAACTGGTGGAAGCTTTTGAGGGCAAAGATGCCAAAATTGTTCGTCTGGAGAAGGAGTTGGCTGACGAAAAACGGAAGGCAAATGACCTGCAATCTCAACTCGACTCTAGGCATAAGGAATGAGAAAGTTTGTTAGAAAGTATGATGGACACCGCTAAGGAGCTTGATGCCAAAAACAAGGATTTGTCTTTGGTGAACGCTGAGCAAGCTCGAAAGCTGGATAATTTTGAATGTTTTCGGCATGTTATTTTGCTCAAGTTCGATTCTACTCTTCGACAAAGAGATCTGGCTATCTCTCATCTGCATGATGTTCGCTCCGAGTTGATTGTCGAGAAGGCTAAAGGAGTTGCTCTTGAGAAAGACATGGATAGTTTAAAAGCTCAAGTGAGTGATTTATCATCTCTTGTTGCCTCTCTTACCATTGACAAGGAAATTGCGAGTTCTTTTAAGGAAGAGGAGAAGGAACAAGTGTGTAAAGAATTTCTAAGCGACTTCCTTAGTTCTCGTTCTTTTAATAGGGCTTCGGCCATTAAACAAGCTCCTACTCTTCGACAAGCTTTGATTGACGCCGCCCGTGACTTGCAACCATACTTCCCTTTCACTGATGAGGAGTTTGGTATTCCGGACGCTTCAAAGATGGAAGAATTGCCGGATGTTTCCAAGTGTACCTGGTATCGCCCCAGGGATCGTTTGGTTGATGAGCATGGGAATGTTCTCGGAGGCAGGATCTTCATGAAGGACGAGGGATACATTCCCGCTCATCCATGGCCTGAAGATCAAGTTCCTTGGCCTGCAGATGTGCCCAAGCCACCAGTTCCGGAGGAATGAAGATGCGTGAAGTATTCGGCCTTGGTCTGTTAGGATTTGGTTACTTTTGGGGTTTTTTGTTTTGTTGTTTATTAACTGTTGTAAGACTATAATTTCATCTCGCTTGTGCGACAACTATCCTTATCATCTTGTGATAATTAGATATCTTTTTGTTGCATTTCGAGTGTTTATTCATTTCGCTATTTTGATGACGAACTGCACATTTATTACACATGCCCTTGCGAAATGTTTAAAACTATATCTCGTACTTTTACGAAACGTTAGTAATACGGCATTAAATCATTCTCGAGAACTAAATCATTCTTCCAGACCCAAATCATAATACGAACTCAATTCATAACCCGAAGTCATCACGTTAAAGTAAACTTACGTAATGTTATCCTTCATATATTTTCGAGAACTTTATTATTTCCGAGAATTAAGTCACTCTCAGAACAAAGTCATAAAATCATGACATGAATTACTATAACAGGAAATGAAGTCATAATATTAAAATATATTCACGAAGTGTTATATTTCGTACATTCTCCCGAGAACTCTACCATTCCCGAAAGATAATGACATTTTTTCCACACTCCTAGATTATCCTAAAATTAGTGTCTAAAAGATACATCATTCCAACATCTTTTAACTATTAATCTATCCTTTTCGGGTCTTCTTTGTTGAAGATACTGTTAGACGAAGACCACACTGAAAGGTGTGCCTTGTCTTAGTGATGTAGTTTCTACCCCCGGACTCTTTGATTATGGCGAGATAACCAAAAGTCCATTGGTAGGTGAGAAACCCTTTGGTAGGAATCTTCTGGCGTTCATTTGCTTGCCGAGGCAAACCTTCATCACTTGAAAGATGTGCCAAGTTGAATCACGTGAAGAATAGCTAACTTTGTTTCGTCAGCTATTCTACTAGATTGTCAACTCGGCTTCAGCTATTCTACTAGATTATCTATACTAAAATTTTAAGGTACTTCATTTTTTTCTTCTTTTTCATCATTTCTCCGTTCGGAAATAAGGGAAACGATAAGGGAGAGGAACAAGAGAGAGGGATGTGTTGAGACTTAGGGTTTGTGTCCCTATTTATAATGACGATGACTTGAAAGGTTAGGTGAGTTCTGACAACTTCACGTGATTTGTGTTCAATTTTCAGTAACTTTTTCTCTTTTCTCTGACATAGTGTAAAAAGCTTTCTTGTCTTTTATGTATGTTTCAATAAAAACTTAAATGATGTACGTAAGGTGTCAGATTTTCCGAGAACGTATTAATTTATAAAGAGAACATATACGCGTTAAATTCCGCGTTTGATTTATCCGAAAAGTCCATAAGATGCGCTTACTCCGAGACAGTCTCCAGGAGGTTCACGACTGATTCTTATGGTGACGATCCATCTGAGAAGTCCATAAGATGCGCTTACTCCGAGACTGTCCCCAGGAGGTTCACGACTGATTCTTATGGTGACGATCTATCCGAAAAGTCCATAAGATCCGCTTACTCCGAGACTTAGTCTCCAGGAGGTTCACGACTGATTGTTATGGTGACGATCCATCCGAGAAGTCCATAAGATGCGCTTACTCTGAGACTTAGTCTAGAGGAGGTTCACGACTGATTCTTATGGTGACGACCAATCCGAGAAGTCCATAAGATGCGCTTACTCCGAGACTTAGTCTCCAGGAGGTTCACGACTGATTCTTATGGTGACGATCCATCGGAGAAGTCCATAAGATGCGCTTACTCCGAGATTTAGTCTCCAGGAGATTCACGACTGATTCTTATGGTGACGACCAATCCGAGAACTCCATAAGATGCGCTTACTCCGAGACTTAGTCTCCAGGAGGTTCACGACTGATTCTTATGGTGACGATCCATCCGAGAAGTCCATAAGATGCGCTTACTCCGAGACTTAGTCTCCAGGAGGTTCACGACTGATTCTTATGGTGACGACCAATCCGAGAACTCCATAAGATGCGCTTACTCCGAGACTTAGTCTCCAGAAGGTTCACGACTGATTCTTATGGTGCCGACAACAATTTGGTGTTTTCAACTTCTTTATTCCATTCATTACAAATTACAAAATACAAGAATGTAAACTGAAACTGAAAAGAAAAATTTGAGAAAACTTTAAACTACGGTACATTTTCCCAAAAATTTCAAACATAGGACAAATAAACTGGTATTCACACATAGAACTTCCTGAGATGTGCAGCATTCCAAGCATTTGGTATTTTCTTTCCTTGCATGTCTTGCAGATGATATGCCCTTCCTTCAATCGACTTAGTCACTTCAAATGGTCCTTCCCAGACAGGATCCAACTTCCCCACGGGTTTCCCAGTTGCTTCCACCTTCCTTAGTACCCAATCTCCAGGCTGAAAATGTTTTGGAGCAACTCGCTTGTCAAAATTCTTCCTCATCTTCCTTTGATAATCTTCTGCCTTGACTTTAGCTTCCTCTCTTAATTCATGTATCATTGTCAACTCTTGTTCACGCTTGATGCCATTTGAAGACCATTCATAGGAAATAGTGCGCAAAGATGGATGCACAATTTCCATGGGTGTGACTGCTTCCATCCCATATACCATTGCAAAAGGAGAACGACCAGTGGCTGTGCGAGGTGTTGTTCTATAGGCCCACAGTATTTCATCAAGGTATTCGGGCCAAGTGTTCTTACTTCCTTCGATCTTCTTTTTTAACCCTTCCAAGATAGTTCTGTTTGAGACCTCTGCTAAACCATTGGATTGAGGGTGGCAGACTGAGGATGTACATGATCTGATCCCGAGACCTTTACAAAAATCTTGGAAAGGTGTTCCCGAGAATTAAGTTCCATTGTCTGAGATGATTGTGTGAGGAAGGCTATACCTGTACACTATCTGATGTCGGACAAAATCAACCACCTTCTGAGAAGAAATGGTTGCCAAAGGTTTTGCTTCAATCCATTTTGTGAAGTATTCTACTGCCACCACCAAGAACTTCACATTTCCTTGACCCTATGGGAACGGCCCAATAAATCTATCCCCCATACGTCGAAAGGCCATGGGCTGGCTATCGATTGCATGGCATGGGGTGGTTGTCGAGGTATACGGGAATGGAACTGGCACTTCTCGCATCTTCTTATGAATTCTTCTACATCTCTCCTTAAGGTAGGCCAATAAAATCCAGCTCTTATTATTCTGTTGCTGAGCGACTTCATCCCTTGGTGACTTCCACATATTCCTTCATGTATCTCGCTCATGAGTTCATCTGCCTTGGTTCGTCCCACACATGTCAACCAAGGGATTCCATACCCTTTCTTGAATAGGTTTCCATCCATGATAGTGAATTCTAAGGCCCATCTCTTCACCTTTCTTGCAACTTTCTCATCTTCTGGCAATTTGTTGTGGCTAAGGAAATTCCACAGCAAAGTATACCATTCATCCCTGACTTCCGTCACGTATACTCCCAATTCCAACACATCAATACTCGGGGAAGGTATCTCTAGCATGACTATTGGTTTGTCTCTGTCCAAATCGCTTTCTTTAGCCAGCTTGGATAATGCATCAGCTGTTTCATTTTGTGTTCTCGGGACATATTCAACTGAAGCCATCTCAAAGGTTACGATGATTGCTTTTACCTTCTCCAGGTACAAGATAAGTTTTTCATTGGTAGTTGCATATTCGCCACTGATTTGGTTAACCACCAATTGTGAATCTGTGTGTATTTTTACTTTTTTGGCCCCTGTCGCTTCGGTTAATCGCAAGCCTGCTAGCAATGCTTCATACTCTGCCACATTGTTGGATACATTGAAGGTGAGATGTATCGCATAATGGAATTTCTCTCCTTTCAGCCCAATGATCTCGACTCCAACTCCGGAACCTCTTTCTGAGACAGCTCCATCAACATACACATGCCATACTTCATCTGTGGAAGAGAGTTCTGAAGGTCTTGCTGTGCATTCCACCACAAAATCAGCTAAAATTTGACTCTTGTATGCAGTTCTCGGGATGAATGTGACATCATATTCCGATAATTCCACTGCCCATTTCAACAATCTTCCTGCTACATCGAGTTGTCCCAACGCTCTTCTTAAAGGTAATTCTGTGAGTACTTTGATTGGGTGGGCTTGAAAGTATGGTTTGAGCTTTCGTGAAGCTATCATGACTGCAAAGGCTGCTTTCTCTACAGGTGGATATCTGGTTTCTGCATCTCGGAGAACCCGAGATATAAAATACACTGGTTTTTGAACGCCTTTTTCTTCTCTCACCAAGGCAGCACTTACTGCAGTGTCTGATGCTGCTATGTAGAGATATAATGTCTCTCCTTTCAATGGCCGGCTGATGATTGGTGGTGTTGCCAGGTAATCCTTTATTTTGGTGAATGCTTGTTGACATTCCTCGGACCATTGGAACTTCTTGTTTTTCTTGAATGTCTGGAAGAAAGGTTGGCATATTTCGGCGGACTTTGAAATGAGCCTTCCCAAGGCTGCTATGCGGCCTGTGAGTTCTTGAACGGCTTTGATAGAACTCGGTGGCTCCATATCCATGATCGCTTGGCATTTACTCGGGTGCACTTCAATTCCTCTTTCTGATACTATGAAACCTAAGAACTTGCCACTTGCCAAGCAGAAGAAGCTTTTCTTCGGGTTGAGGCGCATTCCTACAGCCTTCATTTTAGAGAACACTTTGTCGAGATGTTCTACATGTGCTTGACCCGAGCAACTTTTGATTACCATGTCGTCGATGTATGCCTCCATGATGTTGCCCAACTCTTCTTTGAAAAGCTTATTCACCATTCTTTGATACTCTGCACCTGTATTCTTCAAACCAAAAGGCATTACCTGATAACAATATAAACCTTTCTCGGTGAGAAAACTGGTTTTCTCTTCATCTTCAGGGTGTATTTTTATCTGATGATAACCGGCGTTGGCATCAACAATGCTGAGGTGTGTGAACCCAGCTGTTGAATCAATCATTGCATCAATACTCGGGAGAGGGAAATAATCTTTCGGGCATGCTTTGTTGAGGTCTGTGAAGTCGATGCACATGCGCCATTTGTTATTGGGTTTTGGCACAACCACAGGATTCGCGAGCCATTCGGGACAAGTTACTTCTCGGATGAACCCTGCTTCCAATAACTTTTTTACCTCATCTTCAATAATATTTTTCCTGTCACTCCCAAATTTTTTTTTTCTTTGATGTACAGGTTTATGATTTGGAAAAAGCTTGATGCGATGTTCTGCTACACTTCGGTGTATGCCAGGCATCTTTCCTCCTTCTTCCACGAACACATCAGCATTTCTCCTTAAACATGTTTTCACCAATTCTCGGTCTTCGAGATTTAAAGTGGTCCCAATTTTGGTGACTATTTCCGGTCCTAATTCAACCTCTTCGACTTCTTCTACAGGTCCACCTGAACCAGGTGGCTTCGTCTTCTTTACTACAGCTTCCTTTTCTATTTGCGCTACATGGTTCCCCAAAGCTATTTGATAGCATTCCCTGGAAAGTTGCTGCTCTCCCCGAGAAACTCCGACTCCCTCTTTTGTAGGGAACTTGATCATCAGGTGTTTAGTCGAGGCAATTGTCCCGATGTTGTTGAGAGATTTTCTGCCCAATATTGCATTATAAGCGGAGGGAGCATTGACAACTATAAATTTTATCCTTGTTGAAACATCTCGGGGGGACTCTCCGAATACAACATCTAATTCAATGGTTCTCAAGGGCACTACTCGGTCTCCTACAAAGCCGACAAGTGGAGTGTGCATTGGGGTTAATGGGAATGTGGCTAGATTCAACTGCTTTAATGCATCAAAATACAATACATCTACTGAACTTCCCGTATCCACTAGAATTCTTTTTACTCTTGTTCCATGAATCCTCAACATTAACACAATGGCATCATCATGAGGATATCTCACTCCTACACAATCTTCTGGGCCGAAAGAAATCTGTGACTCAACAAGAGATCCAGCACCATGTAAATGGAATATTTCATACCGAGAAAGGGTACTTGTGTTCCTTGAGTTTGCATAATATGCTCTCCCCTTAACTGTGTCACCACCAGAAGCATCACCTCCTGCTATGTAAGCAATAATAGGTGAGGTATCTCGGTCTTCTTCTCGGCCATTGATTGGGTTGTTGTTCCGAGAATTTTGAACGGGTGCTCTATTAGGACGCGAGTCGTTCTTTTTCCAATTGTTTGGCTTGTAAGGTCTTCTTGTAGACGACTCCCCCTCTTTGTTTTTCTCTAGGTATCTTTCTAGCAAATGAGTTTGCCTTATCAACCTTTCAATCTCATCTTTCAACTTCAAACAATCTCGAGTGTGATGTCCAGCACTTCTATGATAATGACAGAAGACACTTTTGTCTATTTGTTCGTCATCTTTCAAAGGTTGAGGTTTTTCCAGTTCTTTGCTGTCCCTGATTGCAAAAAATATCTCTTCCCTTGATGCATTTGTTATGTGATAATTTGTGTAAAAAGGGGTATAGTCTTCGCCAGTTCTCTTATAAAAGGAAAGTTTGTAAGTTGGCCCTTTGATCTGTCTGTTCTTTTTCTTATTTTTCGGGGATGGGCTCCTCCTCCTAAGGGGTGAATAACTTCGATGACGACTTTGTTGGCCATATCTCGGGCTGTTTTGATCTTGATATCTTCCCATATTTGCTGCATCTTCTTCTGCCCGAATGACCTGGTCAGCACATTCTCTGAACTCTTCAAGAGTTCGGCACCCTTTTTTTACCAACTCGTACCTCAGATTGCCACTTCTTAGTCCTTGCATTGCTGCTGCCAACACCAACTTCTCATCAAAATCTGTTGTCACTTTATTTACTTCTGCTGAGAATCTGGCAAGGAATTCCCGAGAAGTTTCATATTGTTCTTGTTTCAGAGATAGGAGACTAGCACATCTGACAACCGGGGGCCTAAGCCCTCCAAACCTCTTCAAGAACTTTCGCATCAGATCGTTGTAATCTGTGATGGAACCTCTCGGAAGCTGTGCATACCAATCCCAAGCTGGTCCGACTAGTCGGGTGGGAAATACAAGGCACATTACTCTCTCTGAAGCTCCATTCAACGCCATAGTCTCCCGAAAACTATAGGCAAAGGAATGTGCGTCTCCAGCTTTGTTACTGGGATATTTGTCTAGATATGGGAAGTCCTTCATATCAATTTTTCTCTTCCCTCTGTACAAATATGCTGCTAGTGCTCCTGGGGGAGCGACTGTGAGTTGTATGAATCCGGGCTACTGTCCTCAGTATTATTGCGATCTTTTCTTGAAAGAGGACGGCCTCGAGAAGAATCACTGTTCCCCTGTTTTTTCTTCAAGTGATTCTCTTGGATATTTTGCTGTGGTGTAGGTTCAACTGGGGGATCTGGTGCATTTCTGGTTTGCGAAAGTGGCGGGGTTGTGGAGCTGGAGGGTAACGCGGGAACTCTTGATACATGTGTGGTGCAATGTACTGGTATGGATGTGCTTGGAAATTTGTTGGATGGTGCTGATAGTATTGGTATTGCTGGTGAAGATTGTAGTTCTCGCGAGTCCATTGGTATGGGTTGCTGTATGATCCCTGCATTATATGAGGATTCCATGTATTTGCTTGATAATATCCCCACGAGTTGTAAGGATATTGGCCTGTCTGAGTGTGACCTGATGGTGTAGACTGAGGTATTGGTATCTGAGAGGTTGTAGCATTCACTGTTGAGGCACTGGGTTGTTGAATAGGCTGAGAAGAGGGTTGGGCTATAGATTCAACGAATGGAGGTGTCGGAGTTGACGATGCTACACCGCTTGGTGGAACGGTGCTGGTGTTTGCTGCTTGATCTGCTGAAAGCACTTGTGTAGGATTGGATCTGGTTGTAGGTATCCCTGACAACTCTCCTACTTGTGTGATCGGAGGTGGATCTGATCTAGACGGATCAGGTATTCCAGAAACTCTGGGTTGCTGTACTAACTCTCCTCTCGTGAGCCTTGGATCTGGAATTACTGGATCTCTACTCAGGGAGCTTGGAAATGCCTCCATTGTTGGCATTCCAAGTTGTGTGTGCAGAGGAGCCTGTGCAGATCGTGGATCTGACATGATCTGATCTTCGTTGAGAGAACTTGTTAATGCTTCAATTACTGGCATTCCAAGTTGTGAATGCTGAGTTGCATGAGCTTTTGATGTTGAAACTGCGATTTGCGTGTTGCTTGTTGGATCTGCCATTGCAAATTCAAAATCAAGGTTTCGTGGATTGACCACGCCTCGAATCTCACTCATCAAAATTTGATGCTGAGAGTGATGAACACTGACGTTCTCTGATCTATCACTCTAGCCACGATTTTCAGGTGGGCGCCAGTTGATACGTCTAGCTTAGTAGAGAGATCAACAATAGGTAGAGATTGAGATTGAGAGAGATGAAAGTAGATCTTTATTGATGATAATTGGAGATTACAGTGAGTATTGTGTGTGTGTATGCATGAAGTAAATGTCCAACCCCTTATACAGTGTTCTACCCTGCTATATATAGGCCTCGAATAGAGATCCGCCTTGCTGACATCACCCGACAACGGTTATAACCACTTGTGCCACTAGCTCATTCCGAGATGTTAGGAATCTTCCAACATTCATGTCGGGAAACTTTCCCGCCAATCCGAGAAGTTACCTAAGTATTCTTTCAACATTTCGGATCAAAGCCCTCTCATGGGCCCCGCTTAGGTAGTTTGGCTCTAACCGTCTGGTCCCCTCTAGGATCTCTTTGTATTTTCTACTCCCGCTCCTTTTTGGTTTCCCGCCTAATTTCTCTTTGTGCTTCTTCGAACGACTTGTGGACCTTTCTCGGGTTGGGCCTTGGCCAGGCCTTATTGTTAACTTATTCTGGATTGGGCCTTTTGGGCCATATCCTATCACAAACTATGAAATATCTTATCTAGTGTTTTATACTCTCTTTTATGTCATGCATACCAAATCCACCCCTCCTCTTTGTGTCTTCATGAGTACTCAAATTAATAGTTTAATACTCAAAAACTGTATTAAATATCAAACACCAGACTACACATGCAAGAAAGAAAGACCGGAATCCTATCTTATCTTAGCAAAATAAAGAACTTATGTTTTTGCTCGAGACATGCAATTATAAATTTTTGGACTCAAAATCAAAATTAGATAAATTTTTTAACTAATACTTTTACAAATTACAAGTAGTCGGAATTAATTTATTTTTTAACGGAAACAGGAAAACATTATGCCTAATTTACCCCTTCCTTTATTGTACGTACAGTGCCCAATTTAGTAACTATCTCCCTCCACTCTATTTCCCCTTCCGCAAGAACTTCTCTCTCTTAAACCATCACGTTTTTTTACCATCCCATTAAACACTAGCACTAGCAGTAGTTCTCAGACGATGCGCTATTTCTCTGCTCGCCTCGCCGGTTCTCTCCTCCGCCGCTCTCTCCAGTCCAACCAATCCTCGATCAACCATGTGCGTTTTTCCCCATTGCATTGCAATCTATGATTCAATTATGCTTTTTTTATGATTTTCTACAGGATGTACAGGAACATTATCTTAGAAATTAGAACCAGTAGCAGGGACCAAATTTTAGTTACCAGGCTGTTTAACTGATTGTCATGGTATGAGACACCAGCCCAATATCATGTGTGCATGTTTATTCTTTTTTTCATTGTTTTTTTTTTTTTTTTTTTTTTTTTTTTTTTTGTGAAGAAACAATATTTTAGCAAGGTAATGACCATCCAGTATTTACAACTGACAAGTATTTTGAAATTGGAGGACAAATTGTTCTTAATTCTTCACTTTACAGTCTCAAACTCTCAATTGATTCTATCTTGATTGACAGTGGTACAATTTTGTCTCAGGTTTTTCAATCAAGAATTTGCTCCTCCAGTCGTGGTTTCGTGAATAGCAGCGATGAAAAAGGTACATCTTAGAGGTTTTCCTTATAGGGTTTATCTTATATGATACATGGTTTGGCTTAATCGTTTGATCAAAAGATGAGAGTTTTGAAGTTTGATTTCTTATAATCTTCTTTTTCTATTTTCTCAAATTAATAATGTTCTACAGTGCTATGGAATAATGCCATCTTAGGGCAGAAATTTTGGAATCCAAGCAGGGCTTTTCATGGTGAAGTTTTTCTTCCTCTACTTAAAAATTTGGTTTTATGTTTACGTATTATACCAATTGTAATTTATGTGATTTAATTATGCATAGGAACTAGGTCGATGGCTGTCAAGGATTACTATGATGTCCTTGGAGTGAGTAAAAATGCTAGTGAGTCAGAGATCAAGAAAACTTTTGATGCGGTAGTGTTTTTTTTCCCCCAAAAATAAACAGAGAATAAGAAAGAAACTGCTTATTCTGAATGCAAGTTACTAGATTGAGAAACTGGTTATCAGTTTTACATGCTTCTGATGTAAGTGGTGGTCGATAGGTATTTTGTGTGTATCAAGGTATATTAGTATTAATTTAAGACTGTTAATTTTGCATTCATCGATCATTGAACAATGTTGGACCTTTTTAATTGTTTTTGTCTGTTTTGTTGTTGACAATTAAATGATGAATTTACAGGCTGAAAGGAAGTTCCAAGAAATCCAACATGCTTATGAGGTCATTCAGCTTTCCATTTTATTTGTTTACATTTTGAATGAATTCAGTCATATTTTTGTGCTTCAAGGTTGTATTTTGCTCATCAAGAAGGTTAGCTTCAATTGACTTTTGTACTAAAAGTTTAATATAAATAATTTATTTTCTTTGCAGACTCTCAAGGATAAGGAAAAGCGTTCTTTTTATGACCAGGTTCTTATAACATTATGATGTTTATAAGGTTAATATGTTGTTTCTATACTGTTCTGCATTTCCTTATTTCATATTATATTTCAGGTGGGTCCCGACCAGTATGAGAAAGCACCATCAGGGGAAGCATGTCTGAAGGAGCCGTCCGATGGAGGGTCTGGAGGAGAACCATCTGAGGAGATGTCTGGTGGTGGGATGAGCATGGGCGGTGGAATGGATGATGAATCCTTGAAGTTAATGGTCAATGCTTTTCTTTATTCTTTTAGTTTTACCTTTTTTTTGGTAGCAATTGGATGGTCGTTAGATTACTTCATTTTGTGTAGTACCTTTTGTGGTTTGTTTGGGTTGTTTCTTGTATTGTTGTCCTAACTGACAAGTACTGGATAATTGTGTGTTAATATCAGTTTTATGTTTTTTTTACTTTTTCTTCTTTTAACTGAAAGCTCATGTGTTTTCCTTTTAACCAATTTCACAAACTTATACTTCAAATTTAGACACAATGAAGCATCAAATACCAAAATTTAAGCGCTTCTATTTGTCCAATATTAAAGTTTAGGTTTTTGCATGTTTTAGACATGCATGCAAATCTTTTCCAATGATAGTTGCAGCGAAACCTTTACTGAAATAGGATGCACAGCACAGCTCCAGAGCTAGAAGAAGCGGCAATAAGTCCAGAAGTAGGTTTCAATTAGTTCCAAGAAGAACATCTGAAGAGGGAAAACACAAAATTAGGCAGAATTGAAACAAACATCCTTACTATGAGATGGTAAGTTGTATACATAAAGTCAAACATAACACGAAACATTAGCCAAGAACAACATAGCATGAAGCTGTTGCTTGCACTTGTCATTTTAATAAACATAATTCTAGTTATTATGGCGAGATTCCTGCAATTATGAACAGAAGTAGTCCTCCCTAAACTTTGAAACATGGTCATCTTTATAATTTCTAAATTGCAATTATCATTTTGTTTTCAAATACGCACACAATGACACAAACACATTTGGACATTAGGCCACATTTTTTAAGTTATAACTTAGGACAATCATAATTACTGGAGATAACGAGATATTGGGCCATGGTTTATATGAAGTGCCAAATGTGGGCTGGATATCTGCGTAGTAAATTATTTCGTCAAATTTGGAAAAATTTTGGACTCATTTTCTTAGATTATAGAGGCCCAAGTGGCAGAAACAAGGGAAGGGACATCTCTAGAACTTTCGAGCGCCAACAAGCATCTCCTTCTGTTTAGGAAATGTCACCCTCCATTTTTTGTTTGAACAGGACGTCTCCAAAATACGTAGGCAGCTAACTCACTCGATGCGTTTCAATATAGTTCATTACAGTTGAAGTTTATTAATTATTCAGAAATAATAATTCTAAATAACTGTAATAGGGTGCAAATAAAAAATTATAGAAGAATTGACATTTATTCAATTATGATATTTTGTATTTTAGCATGGGCAGTAAGAGTTTTATTATGTTGCATATAACATGATCAAAATTATCTTTATGATTGATTTAAACAATGAATACACGATAGGAAGTTTTACATTCGATTGTGGATAATTATAATTATTTTTTGAAAAAAATATTTATAATAAATTAAATATTATTTGCAATATTCGAGTTGTTTGAACAAAATAATTGTGTCAAATTCATGTAATTTTTTTTATCAATTTATTATGAAGCACAGATATAATTATATAATTATCTAAATATCAAATTTTATTTTACGCAAAGCAACAATACGTAGTTGTATTCCTTTTAGAATAATACAATACAAATCCCTGATTGGTTTTCTTTCTTTTCTCCTTATAAAGTAGGAAATCCAGTGAGCTGGTTGATATTTTTAGAACTAATTTTATACCGTGCGATTAAAAATATCCACAGAATGATATATTATCATTTTGCTTTTACGAAAAAGGAAAAACATACAATCGTCCAATGGTCCTACTAATGTTCCAACCTCTTATGTCAACTGATCAACTAGCACAGTCAATCAGTCATTAAGCTCGTTAATAACATGGAACAACTTAGTATTTCATCCAGCACTTCACAACTGGAGACGACGAAAACCTGGTACTGGACCATGCCACGCCTGTCCAAACTCCCGTAATTTCCAATGCCCTAATTTACCCCTTTCATTATTGCACACACAGACACAGCGCCTTCCTAATTCGCTCCGTCCCCTCCATTTCCATTTCCCCTTGCGCAAGCACTTCCCTTCTCTTCTCGTCTACGCCACTTATTAAATGTTTAAACTCTGAACCATCCAAGCGGCGGTTCTTCGACGATGCGCTATTACTCCGGTGCTCGCCTCGCCGTTTCTCTCATCCGCCGATCCCTCCAGTCCAATCAATCCTCGATTAACAAGGTGCGTTCTTCCCTCCCTGGCTTTACAAAGTTTTGAGCTTTTCCGATTCTCTCCAGCTGGTTTAGGGACATTAGTTTAATTCAGAGATGAGAAGCAGATTACATGTACAGACCAAATTTAGTTAGCAAATTGATCGACTCTCTCATGGTTTAAAGTACCAGTCCAGTACCATTGGTTTGTTTATGGGGAAAAGAAAAACATCTTTGAGCAGCTACTGATTATCAAATGTTGACTAGTTTTGTGAAATTTAAAAATGGCAGACAAATTGTGCTTTATTCTTCACATTACAGTGTCAATTCAATCTATGTTGATTGATAGTGTTACAATTTGTCTCAGGTTTTTCAATCAGGAATTTGCACGTCAAGTCGTGGTTTAGCGAATAGGAGCTACGAGAAAGGTATATGTAGGGTTTATCTTATACAATACATGGTTTCGCTTAATCATTTGACCGAAAGATGAGAGTTTTGAACTTTGGTTTCTTATAATGATTTTCTGTTTTTATTTTCTCGAATCAATCATGTTCTACAGTGCGATGGAGTAATGTCATCTTAGGGGGAAAGTTTGGGCATCCAAGCAGAGCTTTTCATGGTGGAGTATTTTCTTCTTCTACTAAAATTTGGTTTTAGTGTTTTACATATTGCACCTCTTGTAATTTGTGTGATTCAATTATGTATAGGGACTAGGCCAGTGGCTGTCAAGGATTACTATGATGTCCTAGGAGTGAGCAAAAATGCTAGTCAGTCGGAGATCAAGAAAGCTTATTATGCGGTACTGTTCTTTTTTTCAAAAACTATAAAGGAATAAGAAAGATATTGAGCTCATGGTATATGCAAGTTACTAAATTGAGAAACTAATTAGCGATTGCCACATATGTTTCAACTTTACATGCTTCTGATGTTGGAGATGGTAATTAGGGTTTTAGTGTGTATCAAGTTACATTAGTACAGATCCTAGGACTGTTGCGTTGGAGTCATCAATTAATGAATGATTTTGAACCTTTTTCTGTACTTATGTTTGTTTTGTTGGTGACAATTGAATGATGAATTAACAGCTAGCAAAGAAGCTTCATCCTGACACAAATAAGGGAGATGCTGATGCAGAAAGGAAGTTCCAAGAAGTCCAACGTGCTTATGAGGTCATTCAGCTTTTCATTATATTTGTTTGCAATTTTGAATGAATTCAGACTTACTGATTTGCTGCGAGGTTGTACATTTGTCTTCAAAAAGGTTTTGAATTGACTTTTGTACAAAAAAGCTTACATAAATAATTGGTCTCCTTTTCAGACTCTCAAGGACGAGCAAAAGCGTTCGTTTTATGATCAGGTTCTTACAACATTATTTTATTTATCTATTATGTTTATGTGGTAAATATGATTTGGTTCTATATTGTTCATCATTTCCTCACTTTATATTGTATTTCAGGTGGGTCCTGATCAGTATGAGAAGGCAGCATCAGGGGGAGCAGGCCCGGGGGGACCATTCGAAGGTGGATTTGGAGGAAACCCATTTGAGGAGATGTTTGGTGGTGGGATGGGCATGGGTGGTGGAATGAATGATGTATGCATGCTGATTCTTCGTTGTTTTATATTTTCTGTATTTTCTACCTCATTAACCACCGGTTCTAATGTAAATTTGACTGCTGTGTGGTTTTTTTTTTTTTTTTTTTTTTCAGTTCTTCAAAAACATCTTTCACAGAGACTTTGGTGGAGAGGATGTCAAGGTTTTTTTTTATCATAGGCAATGTTTTCTTTTATTTTTAACTTTCCTAATTTCATTTGCTTTATGCGTGACTCATCTGTAATTAAACATATTTTTTTGCAGGTTTCTCTTGAACTGTCATTTATGGAGGCAGTACAAGGGTGTACAAAAACGGTCAACTTTCAGACATCCGTTCCTTGTGAAACTTGCAGTATGTTCACATTCTCATTTTAAGTAAATTAATGCTTTTCATTAACTATTGGATGACTTTTAGCTTTGAGACATCATTTTATTTCCTTATAATAGCAATCTTTTCCCCATTTGATTGATGCAGGTGGGACTGGCGTGCCACCAGGGACAAGGCCTGAAACGTGCCAACATTGTAAAGGCTCTGGCATGGTTAGTTTTCCTTTCCCTTCATCTCAGGGATCCTTATCCTTTCCTGCACTGGACATGGATTTGGCAGTTGATTTTTCAGGAGGGTTTTGAGATGTGTGCTAACACAAAACACAGTACAAATCAAGGGGCTAAATTCATTCCAGCATAGGAGAGGAATTTATTCCTCATCTCAGCCCTCGATTTGTTTAGAGTTGTTTAATTAAGTGTCTATTAAGTGTTACCTTTGTGTTTGCTTATTTGAGAAATTCATGCTCACATTTGTCATATGATGACTACAGATATATATGCAAACAGGACCCTTCAGGATGCAAACGACTTGTTCCCGGTGTGGCGGTTCTGGCAAAACTGTTAAGGTCTGTTCATCATCCTCTCTTTTAGTTTACTGAATTTTTGACGTTTGCTTCCTGAAATTTGGTTCAGCTGTGGACCATATGAAGCATACAAATATACCATATGCCACCTATTTTGACCTGGGTTACATTGATGCAGAATTTGTGCAAGTCATGCAAAGGGAGGAAAGTTGTGGCTGGTTCTAAATCAATCCGACTAGACATTATGCCTGGTATATTTTCATTTGGTTCTTGTTTTTGTTTCTTTATTGATCAATCTAATTTAAAGTTAGAACAAAGGTTTGCTTGAATTCCTTACCCAGAAAAGAAAACAGTTGCTTAAATAAGGGACCGGCGTAAGCTACTGCTTTGCATGCTGATTGCAAATCATCATGCATGGCTTTTGTAAATTTTGAAATAAACCCAATGATATTATTTCAGTGAAGTAGTGCTATTAAGAATAGTCTCAAATAGTTGTTAGAAATGATTATTTAGTACTAAATAATAATGCAATCAACCTAAAACCGTGCTTAATGCTGGGGGTAAAGGTGCAAATTTCTTTGCATGATTTTATCTCTTTGTTGCAAACTTAGAAATTTTCAGGCAGTCACATGCAAAAACTTGAAAAGACGGAACTGAAACAATTCTTAAAGAAAAAACATATTCTCATGAAAATTTTTGTTCATGTTTCCATCTTGATTAAGCGATTTACATTTAAATTCAAATAATTGGAATTGAGGCAGGTATGGATAACAATGACACTTTAAAAGTACCAAGAGCTGGGGGTGCCGATCCTGACAGTGGCCAGCCTGGAGATCTTTTTGTCACTCTTAAGGTAAGATATCAAACAATTAGACTACATTTTACATTAGTCTAGTACAGAACTTAACGGGCAAAATGGTGTCCACTTTAGTGTCCTAACTGTATTGATTTCTGTAGTTTTTTTATGGCCCTGGTATCAAATTGGTATTTACAAGAGCTTTTGTACAGCCTTACATTGATAGGACAACAATGTGAATTAAATCAAATTCTCTCCTTTCTTTCTCTCTAAATTTTGTGTAGGTGAGGGAAGACCCAGTGTTCCGCAGAGAAAAATCTGATATTCATGTTGATGCTCCTTTAAACATAACCCAGGTACCTTTTTGGTTGCACACTTGCATCTTTGACTTCTACTGCTGTCGCTTTTGACCACCACCCTCTTTTTTTTTCTCTCTTATCAGTTGGATAAATGGTCCTTTCTCTCTATTGTTCATCCTAAATGGTATTCATTAATTTGTTCTTTACAGGCAATATTGGGTGGGACAGTTCAAGTACCAACTTTGACAGGTGATGTTGTCGTGAAGGTCAGTTTAATCGTGATGGTTTTTGGAATAATTGTGTTTCAAAGCTTGTTCTTAAATTTCTGTTGCTTTCTGACACTTTTATTTCAACAGGTTAAGCCTGGTACCCAACCTGGTCAGAAGGTTGTTTTGAGAGGAAAAGGTAGTTTATTCGCACCCATCTTTTAGTTTCATTCTTATTTTCATTTCCCTGCCCTGTAGAGACACTTGTGTGCGTGCAAACACAATTTATGAACAGACAAGCACACACATGAAGTGCTTCACATAATTGTGAGCCCATCTGCTATGACAGGCATCTTAACATGGGTTTGAGTTTTTGTTTATGTTTAACTTACATGGTTAAGTTATCATTTGAGCGCAGGAATAAAGACAAAGAACTCGTCATATTATGGCGATCAGTATGTTCATTTCAATGTTAACATCCCAGTGTAAGTTTCCTCAAACATCTTAGGCAAAAAAAAAAAAAAAAGAATTCATTCAAATTTCAAGTTGCTCTCATTTGTATTCTGACACATTTAATGGTGCAGAAATTTGACACAAAGACAACGCGAGCTAATAGAGGAGTATGCTAAAGAAGAGCAAGCAGATGATGACAAGAGTGATGCTGCTGCTGGAGCATCTGGTTAAATTTTGGAGTAACATATATTACAAAATTATACTAGTTTTAGATTCGACTTTTTAGAATAGTTCCCATAGAAACCTGCAAAATAGAAGCGAGGTTTTGTTGTTTATTGGGGTCAAATTTTGTGCTTTATTCATTCCTTCCAAATAATAGCACGTGAAGGCCATTAAAGTTCTGTATTTTTGTAATTTTATTGTTGCCTTTTGTATTAGACGGGTATATGGTGTAATGTTTGGAACATCCATATGCTATATCAGATTTATGTAGTGTCGTTTTGAAAATTCTGATACGGCGTTAATCATGAGGGAGAGATTCTTACGAAATGTTATTTGGACTTTTTGAAGTCCATAAATATGACGAAGACGGAAACTAATCTTTCTTTGTAGCAACTGGTACCTTATGCAAGTTTGGCGTTTGTAATTAATAATTAGGGGATAGCTGTTCTGACACTGATCCTTTTGTGGACCAGACTAGTTTGTCCGAATGTTAGAATTTACCCTCATTATGTACGATTAGATCCAAACAAAAACCACAACCTCGTAATAACTTACGATACATCTAAGCCTATTGCAATTGTACACTATCATGTTCTTTCTCGAGTACTTTTGAGGATGATGTAATCAAATACAAATTTTCTTCAACTGTAATATTAGACTTAAAAACAAAAACAGTGAAATAGTATAAATTGCACATAAAGCACGCTGAATGCAATGCAAGTCAATACACCAAGGTAATTACACATTGGACAGTCAATTGTTGCTCACAGATGCCAAAGAAACATCTCCAAAGACCAAACTGATAGAATGTGCTACAAAACACAATTTGCGGACCACATTGCTTTAACAAGCAGGATTTAAGGTCTAGATTGCATCGGCCTTTTCATGTACTCTACTAGGACTATAATCAATTAATCGTATGTCCTCAAATTGTTCTGCAAATAGCAGTATTAACGACGACGATTATTGTTCCGGGGACGGTCCTGGTTTCTCTGTGGTTGGATCTCCACCCTTCTCTGCCTCTCTGGTGGCCTCTGCACTATCTCTCCATTTACAAACAGTTCAGCTGCAAGACCAATCCAACATCAAGGAACCTTAATTAGAGCAAAATCATAAATTGTAAGTCTAATAAAATAATTGCATTCATATCAGGTCAATCAATATAATGCTTTGTCTCAGGTAGAATGTGTGCCAAAATTAACTTGTACAAACAAGAGTAGCTTAAAGTGCAAATCCAGATCAGTTAAAAGAGAAGTTGATAATGAATTTTATAGCAGCATTATTCTTTAGTCACATTACAGCACTCTAATGTGCAAAAGTGAAAGGACTTCAGACAGTAAAAGGGATTCATATTATAATATTAGTACCTCCATAATCCTTGTATTCAGGATCAACATATGTATCTGGAAGCACAAAGAGAACACCTGGTAGCCCTGTAATAAAAAACGTCTACTCAGTTTCTTCAATTTAAGAGAAACAAGCAGTAAAGTATCATAAAAAACAGTATTCTGAAGGTGACTTTTTTTAAAAAAGCATCATTAATTCTCTTCATGATACTGTTATTCAGTAGCTAAAATAACTGCAAACATACAGAATGAGCTAACGATCTATCAGATAATGAATAGAGGCAAGAACAAGTAAACCTTCAAGTTTATTTGAAGTCTCTTGATCAATCTCGCAACCAAAACCAAAATACTGCTCACAGGAAACATTGTATATCTTCTTCTTTGCTTCCTCCTCACTGTATTTAAACCAACAAATGCGAAGTTCAGCATTACAATGCTTAATACATCCAATAAAATTCTATACTCAAGCGGACAATGGTACAAGTATACTAAAATTACAAAACAATAAACAGTAGCAAAACATGCAAAGGAAAATATCACTAGTAAAATAAGGTCCTCCCAGATCGTTCACTCAGCAAATCAAAATTTTGCTTTTAAGCTTTTATACTTCACTACTTATTACAATTATTAATTTATGTTTCTGAAACAAGTGAGCTTTTTACTGCTCACCACTCTTTTCATTAAAAACAAAAAAAAAAAAAGCAGTTTATTACGAACCCTTCTCAACCATCAAACCCTAAACCTGACGCACTGGTACCAGTATCGTGTGGTACCATGCAACAGCACTATCTCCATTTATTTATTACATAAATACGATTATCTTTTTACCATCATTATTATTTTTGTTACTTTGAAAATGAGGGCAAACCATTTGTTTTTATTATCAACTTTTCTGAGTCAGAGTCACTCAAACCATCTATCATTTCAGAGCTCATAAATGTCACTAAAACAGAGGATAAAAAATCACAACACAAGCATACTGAACTAGAATTGTACCTTCCAACGACCTTAGCTAAGGTTTGGATGAAGCAATCAATCATCTGCTGCTTGGTCGCGTTTTCACCTCCCGGCTTATCCATGACAATCAACCAGTGCTCATAATCACACCCGGGAAAGAGCGACGCCGTCTCACTCGGCGACAAGTTCGGCACACTACCGGGGCCAGATTTCGGTGGCGGCGATTCAGAAGGATCGCCTTCTGGTCCCTGTGTCATGTACCGAAAAGTACCAAACCGGTATGGCTGGATCGATCCGGCCTCCGCGAGTGGAATGGCGGCTGCGCGCACGAGGCGAAATGTGGTATCCGAGGAAATTAAGCGTCTGGAGAGAATCTGCGTCAGAGGAGAGCGGGTAGTGGAAGAGCGAAAGGATCGTGCGATCGCAGCCATCGCCATGGGAGGAGATGAGGATGCACTACTAAAACCCTAGTCGAAATGGGAAAACAGTGAGGAGACTGGAGAGAAGAGTGTGAGTACAAAGATTTTTTAGAGAAAGGGAAAGGGTTTGCCTATATAACGAGATCCTCTGGATGGCCCACCCATTGGACGTTTTTGGATTTGGACCGTCTGATTTAATCTCAACGGTTAAAAAAGAGCTCCGTGAATTTTACCACTCCCGAAAAAAAATATTGGCTCGAAAAAAAAAAACCGTCGAGATTAAATCGGACGGCTCCAATCAAAGAGGTGTGTTTGGGAGTTCGCGAACTAGTTAGGCCCTCACCAAACAAAGAATAAGGCCGCGAACAAGAATTTCGCCGTGTCTTGTTCGTTTATTCCCACAAGTCCTGGAACAAGCGACGAACGCGAACAATAATGAAGGGGTTCGCAAACTGTAAGAGTTGGGGGACGGAAATTACCTAGGCCTGCTCCAAAATTTTACTATGGAATGATGGAATGGAAAGAGAGTAGAAATGAAGAAATAGAATGAAACTAATTTCATTTTGATCCTTGCTTGAGGACAGATATAGAGTTAAACTTTGACACCTTTTATTAATAGTAGAGAATAATACTCTTTCATGATTAATAGAGAAACTTAGGATCAAAATCCTCAGCAGCGCACTGCTTGATCCCCCAGCAGGCCAGCAGCAATTTTGTCTGAGACGTACGATCAAATATCGACAGTTAAATTTTTTTTAATCTATCGATCTGGTATTATGCACAAGGCACCCATCATTCATCTGACATTTGTGATAAAACCACTGCCGAGGATGTGATCCCCTAGCTCTGGAGCCCTAATGCAAGTTTGGCGTTTGTGAATGACGCTGATCCTTTTGTGGAACAGACTAATTTGACCGAATGTTAGAACATACACTCATTATGAACGATTAGATACAAACGCAAACCTCCGAGATCATCTCATAATGATCTTGGGTACATCTAAGCCTATTGCAATCGTACCTATGAGGATGTTCTTTCTCGAGTACCTATGAGGATGATGTAATCAATTGCAGAATTTCTTTAACTGTAATATTGAAGTAAAAATGAAGACACGGAAATAATATAAGTTGCACATAAAGCACGCTGAATGCAAAGAAAGTCGCATACACCAAGGTAATTACACATTGGACAGTCAATATGTGCAAACAGATGCCAAAGAAACATCTCCAAAGATCAGACTAAATGCACTGCAAAACACAGTTTGCAGCCTACATTGCCTTAACAAGCAAGATTTAAGGTCTAGATTGCATCGGCCTTTCATGTACTCTACTAGGACTATAATCAATTAATCGTATGTCCTCAATTGTTCTGCAAATAGCAGTATTAACGACGACGATTATTGTTCCGGGGACGGTCCTGGTTTCTCTGTGGTTGCATCTCCACCCTTCTCTGCCTCTCTGGTGACCTCTGCACTATCTCTCCATTTACAAACAGTTCAGCTGCAAGACCAATCCAACATCAAGGAACCTTAATTAGAGCAATCATAAACTGTAAGTCTAATAAAAAAATTCCATTCATATCAGATCAATCGATATAATGCTTCCTCTCCGGTACGATGTGTGCCATAATTAACTTAGATAAACAAGACTAGCTTAAAGTGAAAATCCAGATCAGTTAAAAGAGGAATTGATAATGAATTTTTATAGCAGCACCATTCTTTAGTCACATTACAGGACTCTACTGTGCCAAGGTGAAATAAACACCTCATACATAATGCATTGCACTGTGGTTTTTAACATCAGTTTATAACCTGGACTTAAGAGAGTAAAAGGGATTTAAATTATAATTTGAGTACCTCCATAATCCTTGTATTCACGATCAACATATGAATCTGGAAGCACAAAAAGCACACCTGGTATCTCTGTAATAAAAACATCTCAGATAATTTAATTTAAGAGATACAGGCAGTGCAGTATTATAAAAACAGTATTCTGAAGGTGAAATTTTTTTAAAAAAAACATCATTAATTCTCTACATGATGCAGTTATTCAGTAGCTAAAATAATAGAAAACATACAGAATTAGCTAATGATCAGATAATGAATAGAGGCAAGAAAAAGTAAACCTCCAAGTTTATTTGAAGTCTCTTCATCAATCTCGCAACCAAAACCAAAGTAGCGCTCACAGGAAACGTTGTATATCTTCTTCTTTGCTTCCTCCTCACTGTATTTAAACCGACAAATGGGAAGTTCAGCATTACAATGCTTAATACGTCCAAGGAAATTCTATGCTCAAGCAGACAATGGTACAACTGTACAAGTATACTAAAAATATAAAACAATAAACAGTAACAGAACATGCAAATGCAAATATCTGCTTGCTGTAGGGTTGTTTGGTGGATAGTTCTTTAGCAGGCTTAGGTAGCTGGCTTTATTTCTTTTGCTGTTTTTCAGTTTGCTTTAGTAACTGCGTAAGTCACCTTGAGTGACTTGTAACTCTCTTCTTTTGCTTAATGATGCCTAGTACCCTTTTTGGGGTTCTTTTGATCATAAAAAAAAATGCAAATGCAAATATCACTAGTAAAATAAGGTCCTCCCAGATTGTTCACTTAGAAAATCAAAAAAAAAAAATTTCAAATCTTTTATACTTCACTACTTTTTACCATTATTAGTATTTTATTTTATTTTTTTTACTTTGAATATGAGGGCAAACCATTAATTAACAACATTTCTGAGTCAAAGAGTCACTCAAACCATCTAAGATTTCAGAGCTCATAAACATCACAAAATCAAAGGGAAAAAATCACAACACAAGCATACTGAACTAGAAATAAGGTTCTCCCAGATTGTTCGCTTAGCAAATCAAAATTTTATTTCTAAGCTTTTATAGTTACTATTTTTTACCATTATTATTATTATTTTTGTTACTTTTTGTTACTATGAACATGAGGGCAAGCCATTTTATTATTAATTTTTCTGAGTCAGAGTCACTCAAACTATCTATCATTTCAGAGCTCCTAAACATCACTAAAACAGAGGATAGAAAAATTACAACACAAGCATACTGAACTAGAATCATACCTTCCAAGGACCTTAGCTAAGGTTTGGATGTAGCAATCAATCATCTGCTGCTTCGTCGCATTTTCGCCTCCCGGCTTATCCATCACAATCAACCAGTGCTCATAATCACACCCAGGAAAGAGCGGCGCCATCTCACTTGGCGACAGGCTCGGCCCACCGCCGGGGCCGGATTGCGGTGGCTGCGATTGAGAGGGTTGGCCACCAGGTCCCTGTGTCATGTTCCGGAAAGTACCAAACCGGTATGGCTGGACTGATCCGGCCTCAGCGAGTGGAATGGCGGCTGCGCGCATGAGGCGAAATGTGGTGTCCGAGGAAATGAAGCGTTTAGAGAGAAGCAGCGTCAGGGGAGAGCGGGTAGTGGAAGAACGAAAGGATCGTGCGATCGTAGCCATCGCCATGGGAGGAGATGACTGATGAGGATGCACTAAAACCCTAGTCGAAATGGGAAAACAGTGAGGAGACTGGAGAGATGGAGATAAAAGGATACAATCATACAATGATAGAAATGGAAAGGGTTTACCCTATTTGGATTCGCGAATCTTAAAGCAGACAGATGTAAGGGTTTGAGACTTTGACGTAATTGGGCCGTATTAGGCCCATGTGCTGCGTTAAGGAAAGTCAACGGTCAACCTATGAATGGGCTTTGTCTTGTAAATGATAAAAAAGAAAACAAAAAAGAGGATCGTCTTTGATCAGGCTATAATCCTACACAAGTGGTTGTGGTTAAGCTGATTTTCCTTTTAGTATAACTATGGTGCTGAAGCTGACATTCGCCTTTATTTGGATGAAAAATATAATAAAATGATAAAATCCATTAATAGGATAATAAATTAAGTATTTAATGAAGTTTTTTTTTAAGGCATGTTTGCTGGTTGCCAACAACATTTAAATTAATTAATTAATTGAAAGAAAAGTATACAAAGTTAAGTTACAGCGCATTTAATAAGAAGGTAAGATAATGAATGATATTAATATTGCTATTCCTTATAGATTTTAAAATTTTTATTTTTTTAAAATACGATAGCGTTTCTTTTCATCTCTTTCAAAGTTCCCATTCTTCATTTTTTTTCTCTTTTTTTTTAAAAAAAAATCACCTTGGAATTAAAATAGGATGTTAATTTCAACTTTTAAGATTTTCTTGACAAACTGCAAGAGAAGGGAAAAAAAAAGAAAGAAAGAAAAGAAACATCTTGCGAATTATAATTCCTATTTTACTATTTGAGACGAAAGCCGCTAACATAGTTATCCATATAATAAATAAATGCACAAACTTTTTCTATATAGATTGTGCATCAAATTTAGTGAAGCCTGAAACTCTATTGGATCAATTAAACTACAACGATTTAGGATAAAAACAGCTCATCTGGCTATAAATTCCCAAATTGTATTTTATGAAATTTTATACAAAATACATTTACTCTGTAAAAAAGCCATCTTTAATTTTACCTTTTTTCTTTTATAAATAAAAATCATTTTGTCAGTTGTTGCAGTTATTACACAAAAAGATTCATTGTGAATTTTTTTTTAAATGATTTTGGCTTCTAATAAAACGTACAGCGGATAATTGTTGCCCGTTTATCCTTTGGACCGTTCCGTTAATTATAGAGAACCGGGCCATGTAACATGAAGTTTTACCGAAAAAATTATAAATAACTTTAATTAATTAAGAAATTATAAAATAATCCGTTTTTAATCAAAATTTTAAAACTGACTGCGCAGTTTCGAAATCTGGGATTCCGAAACTAATTATGCTTAGTTTCGGAATCTCGATTTCCGAAACTAGCTAGTTTCGGAATTCCAGATTCCGAAACTAGAACTGTCGACTTTTTTGAGAGAAAAAATATTTTTTAATTTTTTTAATTAGTTTCGGAATTTAGAATTCCGAAACTAGGCATTTCATATTTTTTCAGCGCAATTTAATTTTTTCAATTTAACTTTTTTAAATTTCACCTAACTTTTCAGCTACTTTTTTAAATTTCACCTAACTTTTGAAAATTTAATAATAGTTGTTTTAATAAATAATTTATGTTATTATTTTCAAATTTTCTAAAAATATTATAGTAAAAATAGTAAAATAAAAGTAATAAAGTAGTGTTATATGGTAAAGTATAATAAAAGTAAAGTATAGTAATAAAATAGGGTAAAATATTAAGTTTTCTGACGTTTGAGCGGGAATCTAGCTAGTTTCGAAATCTCAATTGTGTCCCTTCAACTTAGGCTGCTTACAATGATTCACAACGAGTAGCTCAACATATTATATATACATATAAGAGAGATGAAAGAAAACACTTAAAAAAATGGATGTTTTTTAGCATGAATACTTCAAACACGGATAAGTTTTGATAGGAATGTCCGTTTGGGGCATGTGACCACTTTTCGGAAAGTTCGCGACGAGATCTAGAGGTTTTACCGGGGTTTACTTTGTAACGACCATTTTCGGGACCAAAAAACGCTGTCTGAACCTCCAAAATCTACTTTAAAAGTTTTCAAACCTAAACATCACATAAAACTACTTTCATTATAGTTAACAGGGGTGTTTGCATCCTTTTTCCTGTCTGGATATAACATGAACCTCTTGTCATTCCTCTCTAGCGCAATAAAAAGTGTTATGTTGAGTATTATCTCGTATTGATCTGAAGCTATGGGATTAACTGAGAGGATTGTTTTCACTCTAACTTCCTTTTATTACTAACTTGAAGGAGTACAACTATACACTCTTAACTCTCTCACTCTTTCTTACTTGGTGCTTATTCTCATTGGTACACCTATGAATAATACACATGACAACTATTTATACTAGTTATGGTCGGTTACAAAGAAAACTCTAGAACATACATTTTACTTCTAATCATATCTAAACTAGTTTCTAGACTTAACTAAGTATCTACATTGAAAAAATTAAATTGCGCTGAAAAAATATGAAACGCCTAGTTTCGGAATTTAGAATTCCGAAACTAATTAAAAAAAAATTTAAAAATATTTTTTCTCTCAAAAAAGTCGACAGTTCTAGTTTCGGAATTTCAGATTCCGAAACTAGCTAGTTTCAGAAATTGAGATTCCGAAACTAAGCAGAATTAGTTTGGAATCCCAGATTCCGAAACTGCGCAGTCAGTTTTAAAATTTTGATTAAAAACGGATTATTTTATAATTTCTTAATTAATTAAAGTTATTTATAATTTTTTCGGGAAGTTTTACCTGGCTGGCAAAGAGCCTTCGAGATAAAGCCCGCTTATGCAGATGACATTCCAAAATTTCGCTTTGATTTTCCTTAAAGCCTTGCTTAAACTTCAGAAAAAGAGTATAACTTGAAGATAAAAATGAAAATTGATTACTGCCATCTGCAATTTCGTCATCCCTTGTCATCGATTAAACAAAGTGAACACATAAAATAGATAAGATGAACATATAAATGATCAAATGAACACTTACAAACAAATAAGTTCAATAAAAATAAGTTTAACATGCATATAAAAATCTAAACAAGAATGATAAAACTTATTTGTTTGTATGTGTTCACTTTAATTATTTATATGTTCAATTTGTTTGTCTCATATGTTCACTTTGCTTAAGCGATGACAAGAGATGACAAAATTGCATATTACAGTTACCATTTCTAGATAAAAATCATGATCGCTTTCACATAAAATACCTTCGTCCTCAGTAATTGTCTAAACCAAATCAGTTGTCATCAGAGTTTCAGACAAGCACGGAGGCCTCGGAGGACCCACCACCACTTGCTCAATGTCTCATTGGTTTGATTAGACAGAAGCGAATTCCTTTAAATTGAAAGGAACCAATTTTAATTCATTTTGTTTAGTTCGGATAGTTATTCTGTGGTCAATTGTGTTGCGGTATAAATGAGTAGTTGCTTGAAGTTGTTATTAAAGTATGCTTACAAGTATCAAAATGATTATTCTCATTTACATTTTGTCATCGCTTGAACAAAATGAATACATAAAATAAACAAGGTGATTATATAAAATATCAAAATGAACACATACAAAAAAATAAGTTCAATAAAGATAAATTGAATCTACATATAAAAATCTAAACAAGGATGTCAAAATTTATTTGTTTGTATGTGTTCACTTTGGTCATTTATATATTCATCTTGTCTATTTTATATGTTCACTTTACTTTAGTCATCTATATGTTTATCTTGTCTATTTTATATATTCATTTCACTTTGGTCATCTATGGGTGTGTTTGTTAGTCGAGTCAGTCCGAATAGGGAAATTCATCCCACGTGCTTATTCTCCCCTTGTTCTCTCTTATTCATCCCAGAGCATGGAATTAGAATAAGGCCTTGAATAGGCTTATTCCGAATAAGAGCTTGTTCTTGTTCCATGTTTGGTTCGCCCATAAAATCTCTTATTCCGAATAAGTCCTTATTCCACCGTTTCCAAACACACCCTATATGTTCATCTTGTCTATTTTATGTGTTCACTTTGTTTAAGCGATGACAAAATTTTCCTGATTTGAATGAAAAAAAATTTCATGCTGTTCAACAATTACAATTTACAAATGAAATGTATCGAGTCTACTGGTTAATAAAAATAAGTAGAACAATTTTCTTATCATGACAATTTAAACAATGTGATCATTTTATGTGGTCTACTAGTACTAAATTTTGCATTTTTGCAAGTCATATAGGGCTTGTTTGGTTTGCTTGGGAATAGTGGGAATATCACTCTTCCCACTCTTCTCACTCTTCCCAACAACACTCTTCCCAACAACACTTTTCTCTCTACTTTTTCACACTTCCCAACGCTATTCCTAAACTCACCATCCAAACAACCTAGGAATAACACTCTTCCCACTCTTCCTACTTTTCCCCACTTTTCACACTATTCCCACTATTCCCAACCCAACCAAACAAGCCCTATACTGATATAGTTAATGTTTGAAGCACTTTAGAACCAAATATCTTTGTAAGAATTGTTAAACACACACACGCACACAGAGGCAGGCAGCAATGAATGCGATGCTAACTTTTGTTATAAATACTATGCCGCATAAGATCCGTTGATTGCGATTAGAATATCCACTTTGGTACATTTAAAATGCTTTCTTAGACCGTATCATCCTTAATTTTGTTCTATTTTTATTCCTCTAAACAATTATAGTGCGACTACCGTCATTGCATTACCCAAACTTCTAATAAATCATTTTTTCTTCTTCAGTTAAAAGGCAAAAAGTACATCTCTGGTAGTGTGTGAGTCATTCAGGACTAGAGGTACGAAAAAAAAAAATGAAAAAGGAAGAAGAACTGTTGTTTTCTACTTTATGATTTTTCCTAGACCACTGTCAGTCGGAGATATTGATTGGGAAATTATATAAAAAAAGACAAGTATAGTTTTTTTTTTCTTTAATTTTTTTTTAAATTAGTAACGAATCCCTTAAAATACTGCCATTTTATTTAGAGATCTGCTTAAAGTGTCTCAGGTTCGTCGAGATTCATAAAATTCCTATATTGATATTGTCATGTATACAAGTTTGAATGAATACGTAAATAATTAAATTCACTTTTATACATAATTTATACTCGTTAGAGATCATATAGGATTTTTTACAATTATTTTTGTACAAAATTTACATATATCGTCCTAAGCCGAAAAAAAAAAATTTCTGTACAATTAAGATTGAGTTTAATTAATTTAGGGTCAATACGTCAAACCTTTTTATTTTGACATTTCAAGACTTTTCCATTTCTGCTGAGTAACCACACCAACAACTAATAAATTATAATTCCTTCAATCAACACTACCAGCTTTTTCAGCCGGATGGTGACATTTAACAATATCTAAATTTGAAAAATCCAATATCTGTTTCAACATACTTTTCTACGAGCACTTGCACAAAATTACAAGTTTTGAAGGAAAACGACCTATTTCTTTTTTTGGACTCATCACATGATAGGAGCCTCAATTAAGATGGTTAAAAAGAGACAAAAAATTAAGTTCCTCTGCAAAAACCCAGAACAAAATTTAAATAGCATCTCAAGTCAAATAAAAAAAAATCTTAACTTTGTGAAGTGCAATGCCACTCCAACAAATAGCAGGAGAGGAATAAATTGAGACGAAAGTAAATGTAATGTCAGTATAAAACTGACATGAATTAAAAAAAAGTTGCCAATCCCCAAATAGGTCAACCAACCAGGAAATATCTCAGTCCATGGATCCATGCTCCCTCCGTTCAAGATCAAAATTTCAGAAAGGCAAATGCCAGGTATTAAAGTATTAGCTGTCTAGATTGACTGGCTCTTTTAGCAAATTATTTTGTTCCTCTCCTCTTCTTTACTCTCACTGGTCCAACTGGACGGTCAGATTTAGCTAGCTCTTGAATTAAAAAATAAATATTATATGCCAGTGGTTTCCAGTTCCTTGCAAACAGCTCTGGCCGAGGTTTTTATCGTGGGGTCCTCTCCTTCCCGCCACTCTCTGCTCCATGATCATTAAATTAAAGTATTAGACAAATTTTGGTTTTAGTCCTTACAACTTAAGTAAATAATTCAATTTTTATATATAAAAATAAAATTTTAAAAATTATCTACTTCGGAGAAAATGTAATTTCTATTCTCAAGATCTTCATTTACACCAAATCTAACTTTAAAATTCCATGAAAGAATTTTAATTCGTTCCTAACCTTCTCTTAGATCTTTATAAAAGGCATCCAAAGAAATATAAACAATGTTGTTTTTTTGAAGTTCAAAAACCAACTTTATATTACCTAATTTATTATTATTTTTTTAAAGTTTGAGAACCACTTTTTTAAAATAAATGCTAAACTATTAATGCTTTTAAAATTAAAAAATATTTAAGGCTCAGATATGAAGTTTTCTTTTAAACAGATATAAATTTTATGGCTCTAGTACTGCTGTTTAAAAGCGGTTAACATATTATAAATAAATAACTTATTTATTGGATGGAGCTCCAATATTTATGGATGTTAGACATTAATTAATGTTATAACAAGTAGACAACTAAGTTGTTTCATTAATTCAGTAGCGATTGTCTAATTGGTGATATTTAATATTTTTTTTGACAATAATCAGCAGGCTTAATTAAATTAATTTATTCATGGGATATCAAAAATTTTCAAATTGTTGACAAAATCATTGTGCTTGGCCGGACACCTTTCAAATCAAACTGACAAATTAATAAGAAAAATGATTTGGTTTGCTTGGAAAATATGCTTTAAGATCCATCCACCATTTTGCCGTTAATATGCAATTTTTGTCTCCTACATATATAGTTATAATTAATAAATTACAAATAAAAATATAAAATATGGGATAACACGATGAAATTGTTTGACGACGGTCAGCGACTCAGCAAGTCAGCAGCTCCGCTTTCCTTTTTCTTTTGTCTTTTAATAAACCTTTCCATGCACTTAGAAGTTGATTTATCGAAAACAGAATATGTTGATCCGATCGAACCTGATGAATTCAAAGGAATCCTGTCAGAGAAAAAATTGAAGTAAAACAAGGTCGGCAGAAAAATGCACCCAAAAGAAAAAAAAAATTTCGCTCGAATTAAAACCAATAGGTCGACAACGCACTAGTCTCGTGGGTCCCACCTTCAGTGGTTAATCTTTTGTACACCGTAAATACACCAGTCGCAGACAAAAATTCTATGGATTCTTTATTTTTTGCAATATAATTTTCGACAAAACTCACTTTGACGAGAACCCCATAAAACAAACTGATCAACGTGGTCTCCTATTTTTAAGGCTTATTCAAAATTCTCCCCCTCCATTTCGTAATCATTTGTTTTCTTCCTGGGAAAACTCTCTCCCAACAAATCAGTCAAATTCTATTCACCAAATTCTACCCAAATCGCTTAGATTTCTCGAGATAAAAGAGGGCGAAATTGTTGGTTCGTCTCGATTTTCTCCTCTCTTAGGATTCAACTAAAGTTGGGCACGAGCTTTTGTTTGATTTTATGCGCTTAGGGAATTTCTGAGGCAGTTTTGAAGGATTAGAAGAAGATGTCTAATCATTCCAAGGTGGTTTTTGAAGGATGGCTGGTGCGATATGGCAAAAGAAAACTGGGAAGATCGTTTTTTCATATGCGATACTTCGTTTTGGAGCCCAATTTGCTCTCTTATTACAAGAGGAAACCAAAAGATAACATGGTAAGAAAAAAATATATCCTTATTTTGTTGGTTTTTTTAGTTGTTATTTCCAATTGTTTGCATTGATCACAAGGTATTAATCCGTTTAATTTGGGCGGATTTTTTGTGTGCATTGTATTAAATGAAAAAAATAAAATTACCTATTTTCCTTTGAAATGTGTCAACACCATGTTTCCTTCTAAATTTTAAAACTATATGTTCCTCCCTTAATATTGTAAATGTTGTATTTATCGATATAAAATATGACAACTATCGTATTTAAACTTTTTAAAATCTTAAATTACATATTTGCCAATCCAAAATTGCAAATTTCATATCTATCTCATAAAACGTGTGTTTCTAAGGAAAAATGTGAGTGTTTTAGAAGGAGAATATGATATTTTCAATTTGGAATGACAAATTTGTAATTTAAGACTTTAGAAGGATATATGACAAATTTCATTTATTTTTATATTTCTTTTGGTTTTGTTTCTGATGTGATAGTTTATATATTTAAGATGTCAGCAAAGCTTACAACTAACTATTTTTAATTCCAGTTCATTTGTTTATTGGGTTCCAGGTACCCCTGAAGACCCTTGAAATAGATGGGAATTGCAGGGTTGAAGATAGGGGCCTTAAATCTCACCATGGCGATGTATTTTTACAGTGATTTTCAATATTCGTCTCCACAATAAGAACCTTTTTGTTTGGATACTAAATAAGTTATCTGTTGTTTACAGGTGTTTTGCTTTTTATGCATTTACAACAGAAAGCAGAAGGATCACCAAATTACCGTATGTAACAATATGTTCATCCTTATATTCTTACTAATCAGCATGATGTGTTAGAAACAGTTCTGAAATCACAATTTAAACTTGAAGCAGTGCTAAATATAGGCTAACAATACTATAACAATACTTACCAGTACCTACCTGTATCAGTCCTGTCTGACAGACAAATAAGTTTTAAATACTATAGCACTTGCTCGGGTTGTTTAATATCATGCTACATAGGTTAACTAGAAGACAAAATGACTCTGCAATATATTCAGTGTGCACTGGCAATGAACTATGGTAAACTCTAGTTCTCTATTGCTTTTGAACCAGATGGGCACAAAGGATATGCAGGAACTTATGGCATGGAAACAAAAGCTTCAGGAAGTAATAGATCAGGTATCTTTCTGATCCTAAAAGTTTCTCCACACACACACACATATGCACAACAAGCACATAGACGTAATACTTTCAGTATGAACTAAAATTGAAATCTGCATATATTGTAGCAACAAGATTCAACAACATCCAAGCACAGAAAGGCCTTTGCTTCAATGGACTTTGATAATCTCGGTAGCTTTGCTCTCTCTGACCTTGAAACCCCGTAAGCCACCAGCATTCATTTTGCTTATGTTTCGTTGTAAAGATTAATTAATGGTGCTTTTAAGTACTGTCGGATCCCAATTTAGTTCTTCCAATTCTACTGTTTTGGTCCAAACCTGTCTGCACCAGTTGTTTAGTTAGGAAGGGAGGTAAGGGGAGAAGGGTAGGACTTTACCTGCCTGAGTTGATTACCCTGATCGACAACAAGAGTAACAGAAGACAAGAGGAATTAAGAGGAGATAAACTAAGACTAATTGCTTAGAGGACTTTACTCTCATTTTGTAATCCCCAATTTTGGGGTGACAAAAACCTGGGCAGCCCTCCCCTCCTCACCCCTTCCCTCCCCTCAGACTTTTGAGTCATGGAGCACATCCTTGCCTTTTCTATCAAAAAATAAACTATACCTGACAAGACTGAGTCATTTTATTTTAAAGAAAAACAAAAACATACTTAGACATATGTTCACCTACATAGATAGTGCTTCTCCAATGTAGCCATTTCACATGCAGTTATTGTAAACTAAAACAGTTCTCATTTCATAGGCTTCTTGAAAGTTTTGGCTGTTTTGTGAGTTGTGCGGGCTTCATCTTTGGTAGCCTGGGCCTACTGACTTCAATAAAATGTTTAATAGTATTGTGCCTCATGTATGCTTAGCAAGTTATTTCCAAGTAGACTGTTTAATATTGAAATTCATACTTTTTAAGCATGCATGGTGGTGACTGCTGAGCAATGTGGAATGAAAATGATGGTTGGGATTGTCATGGGAAAAATTGGAATACTCGAGGACAAAAGAGTTGGGAAATCTGGAACTTTATAATCCCAGTGGAAATAATTGATACTTTTCCAAGAACTATATGTTTTGTTTACTGTTCTGGATTTTGTTCATTTATTTTTTGTGTATATGCATCTTTAGTTAAATATTATCTGGAAGCCATGTGTTTAACTCTCTCTCTCTCTTTCTAAGTGTAGGCTGGAAGATGAAGAAGATAGCTCACATAACTTGGGGCGGAGACTTACAATTGGAAATGGTCTGAGCACTTATAATTGTTGCTATTTCTAAGTTTACTGCTCTTCTCATTTCCTCCTCCTGGTAAATAATGTAAAATTTTTGGTGCATTTAGGTCCACCTGATTCGCTTCATGACTGGACAAAGGATACTGAATTTGGTGGGCCCAGTCAGACTGATGCTAATCAAGTTCACTCTAGGAAAAATTGGCGGCTAGTCAGATGCCAAAATGGCAAGTGAAAAATTTGTTCTTTATGCATGATTTTGGTCAATATTGTACCAGTCAAGTCCATGATGAACCTAGGTCATTTATTCTCAGGCATTTCTCTTTTAGATTCATTTTGTAATTCTGTTGCTGAATTTAAGGTTGATTTATTATTAGAAATTGAACAAAACTTGGCAAAAAATCTCATCAGAGAAGCTGAAGATATGAAATTCCATTCATGCAAACTACCTGTACTCATTACTAACTATTGCGATAATCAGTCTTTTGTTGTAAAGTCTGAATGGTGTAATGTTTGTCAATTGCCATTACTATTTGGGTTTTGAAAATTTCGGGCTCTTTGAACTGCAGTTTAATGATTCAATTGTCCTTCAAGATGATATTAGGTTTTTTAGTTTTGTTGCATTATAATTTTCTGTATGCTGCCCCTTTCTTCATATAGTTTTATATGAAACCCACTTTAACCATGACAATTGATGTGCATTCTTATGGCAGGTTTGCGAATCTTTGAAGAGCTTGTTCCAGTTGATTACCTTGTAAGTATTCCATTTATATCCACTAGCAAATGACCAACAGTATTCAAATTTTCCAATTTGGGTCCCTTCTCGCATATTATCATGTGCTTCCAGCTGGGAAATGTCTAATTTAAAATCTGAATACAATAATAGTTTTCTCTCCTAGTTGTCAATGTTGATCATGGCTAAATTCCTTCGTAGAATAGCAGGGTGATATGATGGGAGATGTTTACCAGCCATTTAAAACTACCAAGATAAAAAACCTAATATTACATAATTTGTAGCCAAGGAGCTGTACAAGGGCCATGAAGGCAGTGGGTGTGGTGGAAGCTAAGTGCGATGATGTTTTTAAGCTTGTAATGAGTATGGATTTGGAAAGATATGAGTAAGCTTGCAGGGTTTATTCTTTTTATTTGTGGTCATTTTTGGTATTTCATGATGTTATGAAAATCCTTCTAGCAATATAGATTTGGAAAATTTGACTAAACTTTAATTTGAAAACATTAAAAGTTTTTTTTTTTTGTGCTTGAACACTCTTATGTAGGTGGGACTGCAGCTTTGGATATGGAAGCTTAGTGGAAGAGGTAGATGGACATACTGGAATCCTGTATCATAGGCTTCAACTAGACTGGTGCCCAATGTAATATCCATCTCTTTTTCTTTTTTTCTTTTGTTTTTTCCTTTCTCTCCATTGAATCTTCCCCTATTAAGGACAGTGTTTCATAAACCGAACTGGACAGGCCTGTTCAACCGGGTTTACCGGAAACTGGATCCTGATCTGTTCGGTTCTGATTTTAAAACCGGACTGTGGGCAAACCGGACAAAACTGGCTTAAAACCTTTTAAACTGGAGAAAACAAGTGATCGGACCGGCTGTTTTATATTTTTTCATTTTGAACCAGTGCTTACTGGGAACCAAACCAAACCAATTTGAAGCACGAACAAGCATAAAAATATTTGCAGACACTGGAAATCGAACCCAGGTCCCCACCAAAAATTCCATCCCCCTACCCAGCCATATTTTTCTATTGGCCCTTTGTAAATTTATAATACTGGTTTGCAAACTGGTAAAACCCCACACCTGCAACCTAACCGGTTCGATATCTGGTACAGTATTTAAAACACTGGTTAAGGATTCTTCAACGTGGATGGAGATATAGGGTCACTGGTGACATGTCTGCCAAGTCCTTTGGCTGGCACATACTCACCTGGACAATTTTTATGCCAAGTAAAAAGGACTATTATGAAGTTAAACCTTGAATACTGGAATTTTATATATTTGGAAACACAAATTCCAGATTTTACCAAGCACCACCCAATTCAACACTAGATCTCAAGTAAAAGGTTGGAATCTACAGGCAGATTGGACTTAAGCCTGGGGATGTTTGTAAATTTTTGCAATTCCACTTCTCAAAGTCTAATTTCATAACTTTTTTCCCCACATAATATTTAGTTTACTCACCTGTACACAACTCGAAGTTGGTGAGTTAGCTTTGTTACCTTTTATATGGTTATTTTGCTTGTTTATAAACAAAAGCTGGTGCAACAGCAGCAACATAAGAACAATTATGATAGTTGCCATAGACCATAGTGATAATGAAAAATATGTCCTCTGTTTTGTAGGTTGGTTTGGCCTCGGGATCTTTGTTATGTTCGGTACTGGCGCTTTAATGATGATGGAAGCTATGGTATTTTGCTCTTTATTTTCCTTTAGTTGTGGGACCAACAATTCTGATGTGGACTGTCTAAGTGTTTGTGTTTGTTGCAGTTGTGCTGTTTCAGTCGAGAGATCATCCAAAGTGTAGGCCACAACAAGGATATGTGCGAGCTCATATAGAGAGTAATTTCTCATCTACTAAGATTGTCATGTTCAATATTGTGTTGAAGAGGCAGTTCAATTTTGTGGCACGATCATACTTTAATTATAAAGATGTGCCTGCTAAGAGCAACAGGCCCTTTACTATTAAAACTAATTTTGTCAAAAATGGAAATATTAAAAATCAAAATGGATGATTTGATTTCAGGTGGAGGGTTCAAGATATCGGCCCTAAAGACAAGAAATGGGAGGCCACGCACTCAAGTGCAACACCTTATGCAAATTGATCTGAAGGGATGGGGAGTTAACTATCTTCCCTGGTACCAACAGCGATGTGTTTTGCAAATTTTAAATAGTGTTGCAGGTATTCATTGATCATAAGTTATATTAACACTTGCATGTGTGTGTTTGGTTAAGTTGTAACATGTTTTTGGGAATAGGGTTGAGAGAGTATTTCTCTCAGGAGGACGGGGTTAAAGCAGTTGCTAGGATACCCAAGATGCTTGGTGCAGAATCAGACTCGAATTTAGAAAAGAAAGATACCAAGTCACAAGATGTGGGTAAGCAGCAGGCCCAGCCATTAGATCAAGCTAATGTTGAAACCTTGGATGAAGATTCTGATGATGAAGAGGACTACCAAGAACCTGAAGCTAATATTGAGGTAGAAATATGATATTCTTCATTTTGTTCCCCTCCTTTTCTTGAACTAGTCCAGAATTTATCATGGATTAGATTTGAAGTTGTGGCAGTTTTAATATGAACTAGAACTATTGCAGGCCTTGTTTAGTAAACAATTAGTTTCACTTATTATAATATGAATCTAAGTAGATTCTTGGAACCATAAACCAAATGCTATGTTATTATATTACCCCATATGGTGAATGCACTAAGTATGCTTCTCCTTGAATTCAGAATGGTTTTTGTCCCCTCCTTCCAAACCAACAAAATTTAGCCAAGGTTTCAAGTATAACTAGCAACAGTGATTTCACATTACATCACACACTCAAAAAATTTTAATTTATCATTCTGCAGGAAGAATCCATCAAATCTGACAGCGATGCTAAATATTCAGGTATGAAATGTGCAGAGAAGTTTCTTTGACACTTTCATTTCTTTTTCTTTCTTTCACTGTCATTTACCATCCATAATTCATGCTTTTCAAAGAGGATGAGCAATCAGAAGATATCGATATCTCTGCATTTTCTGGAAATTTACGGCGGGATGCAACTGACAAAGGGCGTAATTGCTGGATGGTCCCTGAAGGGAACTTATTTAAAGTTCGCAGCAAAAACTTCCCCTATGACAAATCCAAGGTTTTTCACAGTCCATACTCTACATCCATCGTACTTTGTTAATCAGTAACTAAATTTATTTAGTATTTCCCTTCCTTTCTTTCTTTCTTGTCGAAAGAATTGGTAACTTTGGGTTAGTGAAAAATATTCAAATATCCCTAAAACAAAAAGTAATAATTATAAGTTGGTCATGAAACTTAACCATAAACAATACCATGTAGATACCTGGGGGAAAATATTTGATGCAGTTGGCAGCAGCTGATTGGTTTAAGGGCCATAGTCGTATAGATCATGTTGCCAGACGGCGAGGTTGTGCTGTTCAGGTAGGAATCAATTTCCAAAAGATTTTATTAACATATATTTCCTTTTCTTCTTCGTACGCTCCTTTTAAGTTGCTAAACTTGTGCATGATTTCATTGTAATATTCACAGGTTGCGGCCGAGAAAGGCTTATTTAGTCTGGTGGTAAATTTACAAGTAAGATTTTACCAGTAAATCTTACCCTTGAATAACAATCTTAATTTTCTTCTCTAATTACAAGAAGAAAAAGAAACACCACTTATACCGTGTAATTCTAATATTCAGATTCCAGCATCAGCACATTACAGTATGGTAATGTACTTTGTATCAAAGCACCCACGGCCAGGATCACTTCTACAACGGTTTGTGGATGGCGATGACGAATTCCGTAACAACAGATTAAAGCTGATTCCATCTGTGCCTAAGGTCTCTTTTCCTTCTCCTATCCCCCTATCCTTGGACACAAAAATCATTTATAAATAGCTACAGTAAAGCATAGATTTGACGAAGTTGTTCATCACGCCTGGAGTATCTTTATGTAGATACTTGTCAGTACCTGCTGGTTGGAACATGCTCTTATACAACTTTTACTAAGCTGACTTAGCTACAAGATCCGATATGATTAGATTAGTTGGAGTTCCACCTTGCATTTTAATTGCTACCTCACTCTAAAATAGTAATAATGAATGCTGCAGGGTTCTTGGATCGTTCGGCAGAGTGTTGGAAGCACCCCTTGCTTGCTTGGCAAAGCTGTTGACTGCACCTATATTCGTGGTCAAAATTACTTGGAAGTATAAATCCTTAAAACATTTTTTTTTTTTTATATTTTTGTTTAATCAAATTCTAATGGTGAATTTTATGAGTAACTTGCATTGTTCTGCAGATTGATGTTGATATAGGTTCTTCTGCTGTGGCCAATGGTGTTTTAGGGATTGTATGTGGTGCCATCACCACCTTGGTTGTTGATATGGCTTTTCTTGTACAGGTATGATATATTTCTTATTTTGTATCTTATACAAGGCTTAATTTGAAACCAAATCTGAACCTAGTACTATTTGAGCATGTGAAATTCTTCTCCCGAAAGCCATGAATTGTTTTACAAATTCTTTTGTTCATCTTTTTATAAGAATATTTTGCTAATAAAATTCCTCTGACAGGCAAATACTGTAGAGGAGTTACCAGAGCAGCTAATTGGTGCTGTTCGCATGGCACATATTGAGCTCTCTGCTGCTGATGATGTTCCTGATCTTGACAATGCAAACTCGTGATAATTTCAATTGACGTTTATATTTATATTTAAAACAATTTTGTAAAAGTCAAAACTATATAGGGCTTTTTTTCAGAAATGTAAAGTCAAAACGCAAAAGATTGTTCCCAATTTCTTATTTGGATACCTGGAGGCTGGACCTATCAGATGGTTGCTTAATAGCTATGTGCAAGCTTAGCCAAGATGATGCTTAAAATACCTTAGACTCAAGAGGGAAAAGGAATGGAACACCCACCTCCGTCAGGTCTATATATGGTATTTTTGAAATATCATACCTACAATTCTAAACCTCAAGGAAAGTTGTGCAATTTGTTCATTTATAATCCCACTGGCAGTTTCAGTATACTAGGTTGTATTCTTATTCTTTTGTATAGTTTTTAGTAATTTGAGAGGGTGCGCAGTGGGATTCTCTTTTGTATCTATCTCAATTTTTGTTCAGATTCTCTCTGATAACTATTCTATTTATTTGGTTGCTGTCATTTGTAACAATGAATGTTTTCGATAATACAAAAAAAAAGAATTATTTGACAATTTGAAATAGATATATTCTACGACTTTTAATTACGTGCTTTCGTATGTACTGGCAAGGAAACAAAAATAACATTACATTTCTCGTTACATAGATGGTCATGTAATGTGCGACGCTGCATCAACTCATAACATTACATGGATCTCAACCTCATTTCAATTCAAGCCACAAAAAGCCAAGTAGATATTACTCAGCACATGACCTTTCTTTTCCTCTAAATGTTCCTCTTGGCATCAATCAAATCAAGAAATGCATCAATTGCATCAGCTGAGCTTGGGGGAAAACCTTTCCCGAACACATCTTTCGACATGACCTTTGCTCGCTGCCTGATCTCCTCATCTGAAATCAGCTTCTGAATTCCTTGTATGACTTGCTCCTTTTTAATGGCCTCTTCAACCTCTGCTTTCAGCACATGACCCACCTTGAGCAACTTTGTCACCAACCTTGCATTGTAAATCTGATCACCACGTATTGGCCATGCCAGCATTGGTATCCCACATCCCAGTGCTTCAACAGTTGAGTTCCAACCACAATGTGTCAAAAACCCAGCAGTCGATTTGTGGCTTAAGATCAGCAGCTGTGGAGCCCAGCCACGGATAACCAAGCCTCTATCACCAACTCGCTTTGCCAAATCATCAGGATCAAATAAGTTGGATTCCTCGTGGTGTACCATTAACCCGGCTGGATCATGCTTCATGGCTGAGTATTGTATTGACCAAATGAATGCATGGTTTGATTGCTCCAATCCAGCGGCTAGCTCGACCAACTCAACATCACATGGGCTGTTGGTTGAACCAAAGGATACATAGATGACCGAGTGAGGTGGTTTTGATTCAAGCCAATTTAACACATCACGCTCACTGTGGGTCGAGTCATGCTTAGGCCGGATGGACTCGTCATGGATTAGAGAAGTTGATCCAGTAACAGAATTCCAAAATTGATTAGGGAGGAGAGGACCCACACCAAAAATCGGCTTCTTTACTTCCTTCGCAATGTAGTCCAGAAAGGGACGCTCCAACTCAGTACATGTATTGAATAGCAATGCAATTGCATCCTCTGTTTGTCCTAGACCTACTACTGGGGGTGGTGGTGGTGGACCTACAGGCAGCCCTTGTCCTGGACCAATCGCAAGACCAGACGGCGGCGGTGGCCATGCATGAGGAGCACCCAAAAGAACATGTCCAGGTGGCGGCGGGGGTCCCCCATGGCCTGGCATATGCTTTGGGGGTCCCGCATGGGATAGATTATACACTGAGAGTGCCATCTCTTCAGGTAAACCTGGGACAATAACAGATCCATCTGGGCCAAGATCCGTTTCCTTGACATGGGTGGCAGTGTGCTCCAGTGCCGCATCGCAAGCACTTGCAGTGAAAAGACTAGCTACGGGGACACCTCGCTCTGTACACACTCGGATCAGCTGGGAAGCCATCATCACATCGACAATTACGCATAGCAATGGCGGTGATGATGGATCGTGATTATCAATCAATTGTGCCAAGATGTCTTTAGTGCTGGATCCATTTGATGGGCCATGGTGGGGACCTGAGTCAGTGTGATTGGGTGGTGGTCCAGTGTGTGTGGGAGGGGTGCCAGGAGGTACGTCAGAGCATTGCACAATATGGATAAGAGGATGGAGAGGGGAGGAGGGGAGGGAGGGAAGGATTACAGTAATTTTGTAATTTCGTGAAGCGAGTTGGGTCGCAAGCTCGGTGGCGGGAAAGACGTGGCCGGAGTGTTGAAAAGTTGCTATGATGATCTCTCCATTAGACATTTTCTAGTTTCAAACTTTCTTGTCTTGGTTCAAGCTGGGTTTGGTTGTGCCGATGGAAGGAGATAATAAGGGAGGAGAGACTTAAGAGAGAAGCAAATCGAATGGTAGAAAAGCAAAAAACAACAGTTGACTGTTAGGAGGAAGCTGAGAGATGCTTACAGAATGATAGAAGAATATATTAATAATAGAGTATGACCGACAACATTAATCATGTCATTATCCTGTTTTGTAGGAGAGGCTATAAATAAAAATGACACGCAAGTAGTTGGTCAATTAATGCAAGTTTCATGCTGCCCAAGTCGATGGATTACTTAATTCTCAACCGTTTTCTGTACTGGTGACTACAAATGGAGTACTAAATAGTAGTTATACTTATACAAGTGTAATGCCAGCACAGCTTTACTTTTCAAAAGAAAAATTATACAAGTGGTACTGAACAAGAAAAGGACAAATTCTAGATTTAAAAGGTCGCAGCAACGAACCCAACCAACGAACGACAAGAATTGGTAGCAGATCAGCCCATAATCGCTTAACGCTGTTATAAATAGTGAAAAATTGTGAAGTGAAAAGACGCAGAAGTGTTGAGCAAGAAACGCTCTCAATTTTTTTCATCTAAAGCTAGGTTACAGGTTACATCGATTTATACAATTTGTCAATAGACAAACATGAAAATAAAGGTAAATATAGTCCTAAATTATTGTACATAATCTAAAAATAAATTTACCTAACTAATATTGCAAGAAACATATCACAATAATAAGGAAATATAAAATGCAATCTAGGCACGAATACAAACACATCTTCTCAGAATGTCTTGAGTCGGCTGGATAGAAGTGACAGTATACCGACACAACTGTGATAGTATACATTGAGATTTAACATCCCCCTCAAGCTGGGTTGTGCAGGTCAAGAACACCCAGCTTGGAAAGAAGTTTGACGAATTGAGCACTGCCGAGTGGTTTGGTAAAAATGTCAGCTCGTTGATCAGTTGTGCGAATGTATTGTGTAGAGATTACTCCAGACTGAACTTGCTCACGAACCACATGACAGTCGATTTCAATGTGCTTAGTCCTTTCATGGAACACAGGATTCGCTGCAATATGGATGGCTGATTGATTGTCACAGTACAAGAACATTGGTCGTGAATGGTAAATACCCATGTCAGCAAGCAAAGCTTTCAGCCACAACAATTCACATGTTGCCACGGCCATGGATCGATATTCAGCTTCTGCTGAGGAACGAGATACCGTGGTCTGCTTCTTTGTCCGCCATGATATCGGACTATTTCCAAGAAATGTGCAATAGCCAGTAATGGACCGACGGGTTGTAGGACAAGATGCCCAATCTGAGTCACAGTATGCCCTTAATTGAAGTGAGTTCTCCGAATTCATGAATATTCCCTTCCCTGGACATGATTTGAGATAGCGAATCACTCTTGTTGCTGCATCCATATGTGGTTGTCTAGGATTGTGCATGAATTGACTTAACACATTGACTGCATAAGTAATCTCAGGTCGTGTGATAGTTAAGTAGATTAACCTCCCGACTAATCGACGATACACACTTGGATCCTTGAGAATCTTACCATCATCTGGGTCCAACTTGAGGTTCTGTTCCATGGGAAAAGCAACCGGTTTAGCACCAAGAAAGCCAGTTTCTTTCAAAATGTCAAGAGTGTACTTGCGCTGGGATAGGAAGATTCCTTTCCGTGATCGCGCAACTTCAATTCCTAAAAAATATTTAAGCTTCCCCAGATCCTTAGTTTTGAATTGGGATTGAATGAATGTTTTGACTGCTGAGATGCTGGCCTCATCATTGCCTATGACAATCATGTCGTCTACATATATTAAAACCATAGTGATCTTTTCACCTGATTTCAAAGTGAACAGTGAGTAGTCGCTGACAGATTGTTTGAAACCAAATGACTGTAACACTTGAGAAAATTTGGAATACCAGTTTCGGGAAGCTTGTTTGAGTCCATATAGCGACTTATGTAGTCGACACACTAGTTGCTGACCCTGCGGGTTATCAACTTGATACCCTGGTGGCACATGCATGTATACTTCCTCTGTTAGATCATCGTGCAAGAACGCGTTATTGACATCAAGTTGGAAAAGAGGCCACCCTTTTGATGCAGCAATAGCTATCAGACATCGCACAGTGATCAGTTTTGCTACAGGTGCAAATGTTTCTCGATAATCAGTCCCTTCTTTCTGAGTATAATCTTTTGCCACTAAGCGTGCCTTGTGGCGCTCAATGCTCCCATCTGCCTTATGCTTCACTTTGTATACCCATTTACAGCCTATGGCCCGCTTGCCTGGGGGCAAGGTTGTGATCTTCCATGTGCCATTTTCTTCCAATGCTTTCATTTCAGCTGCCATGGCCTCTCGCCATTCTTGTTTCATGACTGCCTCTGCATAACACTTTGGTTCAGTGCTAGAGGATAGTGAGCTGAGGAACACTTGATGTTGCTGCGAAAATTTCTGATGAGAGACAAACCTCTCAATAGGATATCTAGTCCCTCCCACTGAAGATGTGCGGGACGAGTGATTTGAGGATGAGCTTGCTTGAGAGCAGTGAAAATCAGCAAGGTAGTTAGGTTGTCTCTTTTCTCGAGTGGAACGTCTAGGGAGGTTGGAGGCTTCTGTGTGTATGGGATCAATATTAGCTAAGGGTGATGGCGCAGGCTCAGGCTCTGTGTGTATGGGATCGATACTAGCTATGGGTGATGGCACAGGCTCAGGCTCTATTTCGGTTTGTGGTGCTGTGGAGGTGGTTGGATCATCAATTTCAGAGACAATATCTTGCGAGGTTTGGACATTAGGGGCTTCAGGTTCTATGTAAGAAATGGCATTTATAGGAATTGGTGTGTTTTGTGGAGCTTGTTTTTCAAAAGGGAAAATTGTTTCATGAAAAATGATGTCTCTACTAATGATAAATTTGTTGTTTGTTAAATCAAAAACTTTGTAACCTTTTTTTCCTTGAGGATAGCCAACAAAAATGCATTTTTTAGCACGAGGTTCAAACTTATCAGGACTACGAGTATGGATGTAACAAAGACACCCAAACACTCTCATGTGAGAGTAAGTGGGTTTTTTTTGAAATAACATCTCGTAGGGTGTTTTTCCATTCAGGATTTTTGTTGGAAGCCGGTTTATTATATATGTGGCAGTTAGGATGCATTCCCCCCAGAAAATTTTTGGCAATGCCGATTGAAATCTTAAGGATCGAGCAATTTCAAGCAAATGCCGATGTTTTCGCTCAGCTACCCCATTCTATTGAGGTGTGTTTATACAAGAGGTTTCATGTTTGATTCCATTGAGAGAAAAAAATTGTTGCATTTCCCTCGATAAAAGTTCTGGTGCATTATCTGATCTAATGATTTTGATTTTGGAGGAAAACTGAGTTTGAACAATGGCATGGAAGGCTTTCAATAAAGATTGTGTCTCAGATTTGTTACTCATTAAAAAAATCCAAGTGCATCTAGTGAAATCATCAACCAAAGTCAAGAAATAACGAGCACCATTGTGGGTAGGTACTGAATACCCTCCCCAGATATCACAGTGAATAAGTTCAAAGGGAATGGTACTCTTAATGTTGCTTAAAGAAAAAGGTTTACGAGTGAGTTTTGCTAAGGGACAAACAGAAGAACAAACATTATCATTATTCGAGAAAGAAATAGAAACATCATGCAACAAGTTCTTGATATGGTTTTCAGATGTATGACCTAAACGGAGATGCCATGTGCTTAAAGGTAGGGTTTGGTTACTGCTTGACTGGTGACATGCTGATTCCACAGACCCTTTATAGTAATACAAGCCATCTTTCTCCTCACCCATCCCAATTATCTTCTTCGTGGACAGGTCCTGAAATACACAAAATTGTGGAAAGAAAATTGCAGCACAATTGTTGTTTTTGGTTAGCCTGCTAACTGAAAGTAAGTTCTATGAAAACGAGGGAACATAGAGCACATCTGTTAACTCTAGATTAGGTCCCAATTTTGTTTTTCCAGATTGAGAGGCACATACTGAGGTGCCATTTGGCAGATTAATGTGATGATTTGAGTGTTCCTTCTGACTTATCCTTTGCGCAGTTCGGGTCATATGATCAGATGCCCCACTGTCAATTATCCATGCATCATCATGAATATATTGATTAGTTTGAATCATACCTGCAAAATTCGTTGCTGGTTGAACACTGTTGTTTGCAAGGAGTGAAATCAGTTGTTGGTATTGCTCGGGTGTGAGGAAGCATCTTTGCGCAGAAGAGGAAGCCGCTGCTAGACCTACAGCGCTGTGCGCAACAGATTTTTCTTTTGACTTATCTGGATAATCTGAATGATGAAGAAGGTAGGGTGATGATGGATTCAGCGCATCTATCACCTCTCCTGTCTGGATTGTTTCATCCACCTTTGGCGGCATGATGAATTAATTAAACTAATTGATTGAGAAACACTCTAATTGGATTAGTAGAACAATCGCTCTGATACCATGAAAAATTGTGAAGTGAAAAGACGCAGAAGTGTTGAGCAAGAAACGCTCTCAATTTTTTTCATCTAAAGCTAGGTTACAGGTTACATCGATTTATACAATTTGTCAATAGACAAACATGGAAATAAAGGTAAATATAGTCCTAAATTATTGTACATAATCTAAAACTAAATTTACCTAACTAATATTGCAAGAAACATATCACAATAATAAGGAAATATAAAATGCAATCTAGGCACGAATACAAACACATCTTCTCAGAATGTCTTGAGTCGGCTGGATAGAAGTGACAGTATACCGACACAACTGTGATAGTATACATTGAGATTTAACAAATAGAGGTCTCCAACAAATAATACAGGTAATAAAAAGTAAAATAAAATTGAAAAAGAGGTTTATGGAACATCTTTTGCATTTGTGGCAGTACTCCGGATGTATCGAAGCAAATAAATGATGACGTGGACTGCATTCGCAAATTTAGAGAATTAATATATTCCATGAAAGAGTTTACTTTTTATTTGACTTTCACAAATTCTAATTTAACTAAGAGATACAACTATATAATTTCTTTTTGGTGAACAAATTTATAAATAAAATACATTAAGCTGAGATAAAAATACATTAAATTTAGGCCATGGATGACCAGATCCCACTGCCCCCCTTTAAATTGACAGATTTTATAACTTGACAAAATCAAACATATAAAAACTAATTATCAATCAAATGCTTGAGGTCAGGGGGCATCTCCACCTTCTTAGTACGATATTTTTTGAGGTATTTAAGCTTGGGCATGACCCCCTCGGCTACCGTGAGAACCTCAACATTCATGAGATCAAGAACCAGGCTTTCGAGGATAGGGAATCCTGCTTGACATATCATTTGCTTTCCCCTGTACACTTTACCTCGTAGTTTAAGTTCCTTCAGCCTCATCAGCTTTCCCAGCTCCTCCATAGGGTCTTGCAAAAGATCTGAACCCCAAAGTGTGAGTTTGATGAGGCGTTGTGGGAACAAACTAGCCTCTAAGATGACACCTTGGGACCATTTGCCATCTAAGCTCAGGGTTTGTAGATTTCGATAATTTGGAAGCATTTTAGGATAAACAATCTCATTTGGGATAGGCGATCCTCTAATCTTCAGGGAGATCAAGTACGGTAAAGTTCCAAGTAGATGGACAACCACGTCCCAATTTGAATATCCCCAAAGCCCTAAACTTCTCAGGTTGGTTAAACGTGGAATATTATCTATCGACCATGGCTTATCATCAAAGGTGACCCATTTAAGGGTTTGAAGGTTTCTAAATTCTGTATTAGGTGGCAATACTTCAAAGATGATATCATTATATTGTATATGCCTCAATGTATCAATTGAGGGCCATAAACCCAGCTGTATGGTAAGCCCTATACCTAGTACTTGTTAATCCAAGGTCTCGAGATTCTTCAAACGACTCAAGGAATGACCAGGAATGGTTAAACTTTCTTTCCAGTCTCTAATCCCCAAATATTTTAGGTGAAACAACTTGTCAAGTCCCGTGAGACTTATGACGCCGGGGATGTCGACATCCACAATTTCTAATACTTTTAGTAATCGAAACTTATTGAACTCGGGTAACCCTTTTGGGAAAAAGAAAAACAAAGAGTTGGTATTTGGATCAACGAATTCTGTAAGTTGGGGATTGCATGATTGAAGTGAGGCACGATAGGTTGCCCTGTCTGGATGGTTGATGTGTTGGGATTTTGGCAAAATGGTTACGAAGTTCTCCTTCTCAGCCTGATGCATTACTAAGTCGCGAAGAAGACCAGGCACTCGACATTTTCTGATTGAACCGTCAGGGTATCGGCTTGATTCTTGAACCAAATTTCTGGAAAAAAAAACACTTAATTTTTGAAACAAAAAGCTCAACACATGAACTTACAAAAAAATGTTGATATTTCTAGTAGGATCATTTATTTTCCCTACAAATGAAAACAAGAAGAATCAACAAAGGAAAAAATGTGTTGTTTATGATCAAATGATCAATTAATATTTATGCAATTAGTAGCTAGGTTGTAATTTTATTAGAAAGTTTACTGTTAGGGATAACAAAATATCAACTAAATACGCAATTAAGCTAGATTTAGTTCATATATCGAACCACGTGGAGAAATTATTGTATTTTTCCACATATGAGGAAAAGTAAAATGAAACGTACACACAAAACGAAACTCAATTAATGATTTTCTAATTAATGTCGCTTTTGAATTTCTTCCTGAATTTGCGTGTGAAATTCTATACTTTCATATCAGTATCAGTATCAATATCAATATTATAAATAAAGATGTGTGGGTGTCGGGATCCTTTGGTTAAATATCATCCGACACTCCAAGCATTGTGAAGTTGTGCAGTAGCATTTTTTCTGATTTCTGTAATATGATACTTTGTAACTAATCGTGTGTCGGGTATTATTGCTCATAAAACTGACTCGGTTCAACATCAGATAATAATTTGACAATATATTGTTTTGTTTCTAATTTTTGTGACCCCTACCTATTTTCATTTTCATTATGTCTCCATCTCTTTTGTGTTTCTTAGAATCTCTCTCCACCTTAAGTTCTCTTCATCATCATTCTTAATTTCAGTTTACAAAATATAAAAATTCATTCAATTGAAAATAGAAAAAACATCAGATCTTTTACAATATATATTATTTTTATTTAAATCATTTATAAACACATATTACATTTCATGAATAATATCAACATAATATAAATCATATTAATCATATTATTTTACATAACGATAACTATATTTACACACATATAATTTTTTTTAAAAATTTAATCAAATCAAATTACCTACAATAACTAAATTATATTTCTAAAGATAAATATATCTTGACCATATATCCAAAAATGAACATAATTAATCTATAGAAACATCATAAAAATATTCTTATTATAGATATGTACATCGAGCGAAGCTCGATATACCCCTCTAGTTATAAATAAAGATGCGTGCGAGTCCTGTTAAAAAAATTTTAGCGCTGGCCGACACGGCAAAGTTTTTGGTAATGGGAGATATCTGGTGTTACAAAAAATTGGATTAATTGAAACAAAACCTCTGTATGATATTATGTTGCCTATATTTTTTATCAATAGTCTGATCCGTTCTCAACAAGTGGCAGTAAATGGCAACGCAAAAAATCAATACGTTCTGTCTTTTTTATTTTTGCTTTAGTATTTTGTCTCAGAGACACGGACAGAAGGAACGCCAAATATAATTTATGCATGAATATAGATAGACAAGTAATTTTTCAAAAAATCATTGATGAGTACAAATTTTCCACAAAATCAAACTATTGTGTTTGACTAAATAAAAAAATATAATATAGATAGACAAGTAATTTTCAACAAAAATCATTGACGAATACAAATTTTAAGTGGGCTGATTAAAAGAGTCATAGATTGATATTTAAGAATAAAATCATTTCAAGATAGTTAAAAAGATAACAAGTTCATTGATACATTGTCCTATGAGTATAAGAAATCAAAATTGGTTATGTATAATTCTATTAGCTAAACATGTGTGGGTGTCAGGATCTATTAGTTAAATGTAGCTCGACACTCCAAGTATTGTGAAATACTATTTTTTATGATTTTTGTAACGTGATACTCTGTAACAAATTGTGTACCGGATATTATTGCTCATAAAGTTGATCTTATTCACCAACATATAATAATTTGACAACGCATTATTTTATTTCTGATTTTTGTGACTTCTTCCTATTTCATAAAAATAAAGGAGAGAAAACCGATTTGAATTTTGTCAAAGAATTTGGCCATGGAGCTAGACTGACATTGCTTCTAAATTATTGTCGAGACGCTATTCATTTTCAAATTAGCACGACTATATGACAAGTATGCAACAAAACTTTAGTACTGAACTAATTTTCATCCTACTTATTCTTTTGTTGTGTCAAACACTATAAAACTTTTAGTTAAAAAAAATTATTTATTACATTTTCTATAATTAAAAAATAATTTTCTCTTTTTGTTAAATATATTAAAAATAATCGTACCAATTTTTATTTAATCTAAAATTAAATATATTTAAGAATCTAAGGTAGTTCATGTCTAATTGTTATTCGGCCACTTCAACCGTTGCTTTAAATTCCTATGCAATATAATTTTATAAAATTGAAATAATATCATATAATCTTACTTGCAATATAATCATTACCAATGATAATCAATATTAAAATATAAAAATTTTCGTATAATGAAACTCAATTTGTTGTAACAAATTCGATAATTAAATGCAAGTTAAAATTTCAAAATCGAGCGAAGCTCGATGTATGCCTCTAGTTCTAATATAATTTGCGTGATTTTTTTGCGCGATTTTTAAAGCTAATCTATAGTATTAAATTTGTGGCCGCATTGGCTGTTTTAACATTGCGGTCGTTTTTCGTCCATCTAATCGTTCGTTCTGATTTAGCTGAAATCTGGTCGTTTGTTTTCCCTATCTATCGAACAGCCCCATCGCCTTTTATTGCTCTCTCCCCAGCCAAATCTCTCTCTCTCTCCTTCCCAATTAAACAAAATCTCCTCTCTCTCTCTCTTCCTCTTTCGTCGAACCCGCCGCACCCCTCCTCCTCCTCTGCCAATGTGCCCGCCCACCTCCTCCTCCAGACGTTCCGCCTTTTCTTTTCCGCGGCACCTCAAAACTCTTGACAGACCTTCTCACGATCCATGGTTCATCACAAAAAATCAATACTTCTGTCTTTTTTATATCTTTCTCGATTTTTTTTCTTCAGATTCTCTCTGATAATTATTCTATTTATTTGGTTGCTGTCATTTGTAACAAAGAATGTTTCCGATAATACCAAAAAAAAAAAAAATGAATTTTTTGACAATTTGTGATAGATATATTCTACTTATTTGGTTGTTGTCATTTGTAACAAAGAATGTTTCCAAAAAAATTGAATTATTTGACAATTTGTAATAGATATATTCTATTACGAGTTATAATTATGTGCTTTCATATGTACCGGCAAGGTAAACAAAAATAACTGAACATCTCTGGTTGAATAGATGGTCATGTTATTGTCCAAATGTACAATGCTACATCAATTATACTAATAACATTACATGGATCTCAACCTCATCTCAATGCAACTCAATCAAAACAACTATTAGCAGATGACTTCTTTTTCCTCTAAATATTCCTCCTGGCACCAACCAAATCAAGATATGCATCAATTGCATCAGCCGAGCTGGGCAGAATCCCTTTGGCAAACATATCTTTCGACATGGCCTTTTGCTCGAACCTGATCTCCTCATCTGACGTCAGCTCCTGAATTCCTTTTTTTATGTCAACTTGTGCTTGGTCCTTAGTATTTTTGTTGGCTGAACAATTGTGAGAATAATGTGGTATCTTCTATATAATATATAATGTTGGGACTATTTTCTACAGTAAAAATAGTGATGTCACCATGACATCATCACTCTAGGTGCAGTCATCTCCATTTCTCATATTAATGGACCCTCCATTTCAAAATTTGAGATAAATAGATTTTTTTTTTTAAATTGTTAAGATGCTTTTAAAAATTTATTTAGCTATGAAAAATTATGTGCATGTTCATAAAAATATGTAGAATTTAGTGATATAGAATTTTTCAATTATCGACTTATAAAATTTTTAAAATAATTTTCTGAATCTCATAAAATTTAATTTGCATGAGAGTTTTGTTTTTTAATTGTTTTGAGGTCTTGGAAAAATCATTTGAATATAAAAATTTATATGATTACTCAAAGATATATGAATAATTTAGTGATATAAATTTTATAATTATATACTTACAAAACATTTTAAATAATTTTTCAAATCTCATAAAACTTAGAAAATCTTAAAACAGTTGGTTTCATTCAGGATACACACAATTAGTTTTGTTCTCATAATTCTAAAACTTTTTAATAAGAAAATTTAATGATTACATGTCAACCTTAGGACAACCCTTCGCTTTTCATATATTAAAAATGACAGAGACAATTAAGGTCCCCTGAAAATGCCAACCTTATTACATGTCAGCCTAAAGACACCTCTCATCGCGCGAAGCGCGAATACACAACTAGTTTTAAATAAAGCTAGAACATATATATCGATGACGCAAATTGATGGATATCGTTGGACTAGAAATTATGCAATATCCGGTTGCATTTGAGATTCTCATACATTAATATATTTATAGCACTAATTTGGCATTCCTTATATTTGGTTCATGGAGAGAAATAACGAAACTTTAGATTGATATCGATAATTTCCTTTTTTCAAGTCTGTGTGCTTGGGAAATGGAAGAAAAATAGAACGACAGAGTAGATGGGGAAAGAAGAAGGATAGTTTAGTCATATGATTTAAAATTTATTTTTCGTTAATTAATAAATGACTGAATTTAATTAAAAGGAGCTATTTCCCAAACTTTGAATTTTACGGGGTGTTCTATCTAATTTTCAAATGTACAAGAGTCAAGAGGGTATATCCGGTTTTTTTTTTTTTTTGACTTGTAGAGGGTATATCCGGTTGCTAGAGTTCACAGGTTATACCCAATTTTGCCATTAAAATATTAATTCGACTGGTGTTGTCCAGATCTCGAAGATCTCGAATAAGCTCTGCATTTAAACCATTATTCTTATCCAAGTGCAGGAGCTCGGGGGGCAATTCTAATATAAGATCATAAGATTTACGAAGGTATTTAAGCTTGGGCATGACCCCGTTGGCTACCGTGAAAACCTTAGGCTCCTCAAGATCAACCTCCAAGCTTTCGAGGTTAGGAAATCCTTCTAAACAGACCATTTTCTTCCCCAGGTAAACATAATCTCGTAATCGAAGTTCCTTTAGGCTTGTCAGCTTTCCCAGTTCCTCCATCGGGTCATGCAATAAATATGACAACGACAGTGTCAGTTTGATGAGGTGCGGTGGGAACAAGCTAGACTCTAAGGTGACACTCTCGGGCCATCGACCTTCCAAGAACAGGGTTTGTAGATTTCGATAATTTGGAAGCATTCTCGGATAAACAATCTCATTTGGGAGGATCTCCATATATGCTGTGATCTTCAGGGAGATCAAGAGCGGCAGTGTTCCAAGTAGATGTATCGTGTTGTCCCAATGTGCAAATGCTTTAAGCGACAAACATCTTAGGTTGGTTAAACATGGAATCTTATTTACCGGCCATGGCTTCCCATCTAAGTCGACCCGTTTAATAGTTTGGAGGTTTCTAAGATATGCATTAGGAGGCAATACTAGATGATTATGTTTATCAAAAAGTACATGCCTTAATGTATCAATTTCCCATAAATTCGATGGTATGGTACCTTCTGTACTGATTCCTCGTAAATCGAGGGTCTCGAGATTCTTCAAACAACCCAAGGAATCAACAGGAATGGTTAAATTTGAACTGCATTTTCTGAACCCCAAATATTTCAGGTGAATCAACTTGTCAAGTCCTGTGAGACTTTTCTTGACTGAGATATCGACACCCACTACTTCTAGCACTTTTAGTAGTCGAAACTCATTGTACTTGGGTACATCTTTTGGGAAAAAATATAATAAAGAACGGATATTTGGACCTACATATTTTATAAGTTGGGGATGGCATGATTGAAACGAGGCACGACGGGTTGCAGTGTCAGGATAATTGATCTCTTGGGGGTTTCGCAAAACAGTAATGAAGTTCTCTTTTCCGGCCTGATACATTGCTAAGTCGCGAAGAAGGTCGTGCACTCGACATTTTTTTATTAAACCGTTAAGGTGTCGGCTTGATACTTGAATCATACACCTGAAAAAGAAAAAGAAAACTTAATTTATGCAAAAAAAAAAAAACTCAACATATCGAACTTACAATAAATATTGACATTTCCTAAAAAGCGGCATTTATTCCTCTTACAAACCAAAACAACAAGAAGTCAAGAACCAGCGAAAAAATGATTTCTCCCAATGACCTGAATATTTTGTTTATGATCAATTAATAGTTTTTTCGGTATGTTTCAAGTTAATATATAGTAGAGTAACAATTGAGCTCGCTCACTTTCAAACAAAAATAAATTCAGCTTCGCTCGATAAGAATTTGTCGTGATGTCAATAATGACATGTATAAATACATGCGTAATTACTAATTGAATTAGAAACATGACAATCTATCGAATTAAAAAGTCTTTTAGGGTGTAAGTATTAGTAATTAATGAAATTTTTATATACTGGACATTTGAAAGACATGAGTATAATAGACAAGTAATTATATTCCAATGATAATATTAATAAAGATTTAAAATACAAAATTAATGATTCTCAACAGTTGTGAGAGAGAGAATTAATTAAAAGATCAAATGAGGAATACTAAATAAAAATTAAAAGAGGCACAAAAGAAAGTAAATCATATAAAGACAAAAGACAAATGAGGCACAAAAAGAAATTAATTTCATTAAAAAATTCTATAATTTCTCTCTTGGGAGTTAATGGTGTGTCAAAAAAAAAAAAAAAAAAAAAAAAAAAAAAAAAAAAACCGACACATACGGAATTTGATTAATACTATTGATTCCATGTACCGTATTTAATGAAATGGTTGAAAAATGTTAATATTTTTTCTATTAAAATTTACAAGGTAGTATTCTAGAGTAATCTTTGTCAATATACCTAATAATTATGTTTACAACTTAATTTAGAATAAATATTTAATTCTACAAGCAAATGTAGCCACACAATATACGGGCACATTTTTTAAGACAAAATTGGATAAAATTAGTAATCGCACCCGCCCAATATGTCGACAAAATTTTATTCAAAAAATTATTATTATTATTATCATTATTATTATTATTATAATTATTACTACTACTACTTTTCTCAACTGATTGAACAACAAAGAATGATCATGATGTTAAAAATAAAATGAAATGACCAATGGTATGCTTCAATAAAAATATTAAACCAAATATATATCTTTGGTCTCAAATAGAAAAAGTATGTTGATTAGCATATTAATAAATATCTTTTGTGACTAGACTTTCCTTTAATCTTCCTCTGATATTGCTTCACCTGCTATCTATTTTTATTAATTTATTATTGACAAGATATTGCAATTAAAAGACAATTTATATTTTATTTCAGAACAAAGAGTCCATAAAGGCATAAACTTATATGATAATTCACATCTAGCCATTTATTTTATCAAAAAAAAAAAAACATCTAGCCATTTATCAAATCAGATTTGAACGATCAATATTGGTTAATAACGCATAAAATAAACTAGTTGTTTACACCTTGATCAATAATATTTGGAGATTACCAGCTACGATACATGTCAAATTAAATTAAAAATTTAATGATCTAGATTACATGTAAACTTAATTAAGAGTTGAATACCCCTTGATTAGGAATTAGAATTTGGCGAAAATGGTAGATATACACGATGCACTTTATCCATAATCAATGCGCTCCTATTTTACTTTAAAATATTTTATTTATATAAATAAATGCAATTTAAGGGAATATTTAATGCAATGAAGATGAGAGATATAGTTTTGTTAAATACTTTTTATATTTCAAATTGGAAATTGTAATATCACATGATTTTTACCCGCCAATTATTGATTAAAGTATTTGCTAGAGTTGATTTTTTTTTTTCTATTTCACTTAAAATTAGTTAAGACGACGAGATCTTTCGTTGCTTCAAGACAGCCACTGCTCCAGACAACATCAAATTAGTCCGAGCAACATTATATTTTTTTAAATGACGGTATTATACTTGCTTGATTGCTTCGAATGGGACAACATATTTTATCTCTGTACTTTCTTTCAATATATATTTTTTCCTCTACTTCCTTCTTCAAGAAATGTAAATTAAATACAAAGCTATTTTTAAAATACAATCTCTCCAGCTTACTCTACTTCCTTCTTCAAGAAATGTAAATTAATAACAAAGCTATTTTTAAAATATAATCTCTCCAGCTTACTTATCTCACTTATCTGATCTGTAATTGAGCTCATTAATTTCTCTAGTCTTACTCCTGATTTCACGTATGTGCAAAACTTAGATGAGGTAATATTGAGTTTGATCATCGATATAAAATAGATCGAGTTGGTTCATGTTCTTCTACTCCGGATCAATATAATGCATACCATGAGATTGATCTAGGTCTTACCGTTCTGATAAAATTTAGGCGATAAATGACTATGGCTTTGATCAAAATGATTTTTATACAGGATTTTATTTTAATTGGAATTGATTTCTCGAAATTCCGACCAAATGACATCAAATTCATCTATTTTGATAAAAAAAAAATTCTATTCAAATGAAATGAAATCCCATCTTAAAAAATTATCACTCTGACAGGGCCTATGGTTTTATAATAACCTTCCTAAGTTGAATGATGCAATTTGGGGACTCAAAAAAAAATAATCTGGAAGAAAGATTCATCCATTTTATCAAAGTTTTATCCTATGGCTTTTAGAAAATTCATTAATAAATTATGAAAGAACTTGATTTTATAATCGGAAAAAATATGAAACTTCCAGAAGCTGTGAATGAGATCTTTGTGGATTTCTTCGCTCATTTTAAGATAAAGATAATTATGTTATTTGACAAGTTGTTTTAAATCTGATAGTATGATTTTCTTCAAAAAAAATAAAAATCAGTTTCTTCCGCTTTATTTCATAATTAAATGGGACTAAGACAACAGTTATACGTGATAGGTAGTTGACAGAAACAAAGAGGAAGGGAAAAAAATATGTAACCTTGGATATAGGTAATTAACATAAACAAAGAGGAAGGGAAAAAATATGTAACCTTTGATATAGGTAATTGACATAAACAAAGAGGAAGGGAAAAATATGTAACCTTTGGAAGAGCTTCTCTAGGCAATCCTCTGCTATTTCCTCCATAGATTTCCTCCCTTCATGTGGAATGAAACCCTCAGCTATCCACATTTTGATGAGACGTTTTGCGGAAATTTTGTAGTCTTCAGGAAAAGAAGCAAGATGTAAAAAGCATGTCTTGAGATAATAAGGCATGTCGTCATAACTCATGGCTAGCACATCCATGCAGCCTCTGCCATCTGACTGCCAATCCATTGTTCGCAGTACCCTTTCCCATGCACTGTGGGTATGATCTTTTGTTGAAAGGATACCACCTAATACTATCAAAGCCAAAGGTAATCCCTTACATTTCTTGGATAGTTCATCGGCTATTTCAAAGAGATCACTTGGGTATTCTTCATCAAATTCTTGATAAAAGAAAGCCTTTTTAAGGAGAAGATCACGACTTTCCTTATCATTTAAGAAGTCAAGCTCGTACGGCGGCATTCCCCGATCAGCTGATTTAGCAACATCGATAAATCTGCTGGTCATCAACACCCGACTTCCGTTTTTATTATCAGGCAACGCATTTTTCAATTGATTCCAGAAATTAACCTCCCACACATCATCTAAAATAATCAGATACTTCGATCTACCCAAGTTATCTTTGAGCTCCATAATTAATTCACCCACATCTGTGTTCTCAGGAACAGTTATATTGAACTTTTTTAGCATCTTTAGCAGGAGATCTGTTTGACTGAATTGTTGAGAGACGGATAGCATTATATGGTACTCGAAATCTTTCATCGCGCTAGATACACAAAATAAACAAAAATATATAGTTAATATTACTAACTACTAAGATTTATGAAAGTTATTTATAAACTCGTACTTTGGAAGCCATTAGTGGATTGGACGGGTAAATATGACAGGACTTCAATTTTTACAGGGCTTATATTTCTAGCTTCAATTTTAACGAAAAACTATCAAACCACTCAAAAATAGAAATTTTGACATTTTATATTACAAAAAATTGGATATAACTCTTGCAAATTTTGACAATATGAAATAACCCTACAAACTTTGAACTAGAAACGACACCTTGTAATTGTAATCTTTATAGTCAAGGAAATAATTTTTTTTTTTATTAAACTAGCAAAGATATTCCAATATGTGGGCAAATAAAAAAAAAATAATGTTTGACAATAAAAAATCTGATTAAATTTTTTAGCGAGTGGATATCTTTTCGAAAAATAAATAATAAATTATTTAAATACCATAAGATGTCAAACAGTCTAACTTTTTATTCTGAAATTAACATCTAGACCACATATCAGATTAGATCACACAAATAAATAGTCCATAATTGATATAACAATTATCTCCACCGCTCTATTGAAACTGTTCCGACCTTTTTATTGGTGATTTTATAGGTAGTAGGGATATAATCTTTTATTTAATTAAAAACAATAGTTTTTTTTAATATATGGCATAATTACCCTTGCTCTGCCTCTTCTCGAATTGCAATTTTCACAATACCCAATTTTTTTCTTGCTCAGAATAGCAATTTTCTTTCTAGATCTCTAGAGTACATCTCTCTTTATCCCACAGATATAGGCATATAGCTTGGCTAGAATTACCTGAGGTTTTGTACCGTCAAATACTACTGATAAGTATTAATTCTGAGAAACTTTTTCCTTTGGAGACTATGTATATGTATGATGGAGTAATGATACAGGTGCTGAACTTTAATAATTAATGTTTTTTTGTCTCCTCGATTTCTAATATGCGAATAGGTTTCAGTGAAGCAATGTTTATTCTTATTTTAAATTATTTTGGCCAATGTAGCATGCAAGTTTTCCTTTTATCAGAAAAATATAAATACATATACTTAATAAAGATAATTGGCAATTTGTTTTTATTACTGGTCAGCTATCATCTGTGGTATCATTATATTCACACAAGAATACCAAAGATGATAAGCTTGTGGGGGCACCAGCACAACTTCAATAAGTGCTTGAGAATGGCGCTGGGAAAATGGAGGCAAAATGAAATGACAGATCGAGTACTAGAAGGGTAGTGAAACGTTAATTCTCTTATGCTGAGGACAAAATTAATTAACAAAAATTGAATTTAATCAATTGAGGTTATTTCAACTACAAAAATTGCAAGGTGCTTTTTCCAGTTTCAGAGTTTGTAAGGGATTATTTCCTATTGCCAAAGTTTGCAAGAGACATATATTATATAATAGGGGCTTCACAATAACTGCCATATTAGCTAAGCAAATATAATACTATTCATAAAATAAACAAAACCAATATAAAAATTTCGGCATAAGTCTTTACATATAAATATTTCAAAATTGGAAACTGCAATAAAAAAAAGACTTATGCCGAAATTAATATTTTGGTTTTGTTTATTTTATGAATAGTATAATATTTGCCAATAAAATTGCAGATTATTCGTAATTATTTGAAAGAACTTTATGGGCATTGTTTATCATAATAAATGGATTGTGCAGATCAATCAATTTGTGGCACTCATAATAATTGCTCGTATTCTTAAGGATTCGTATTTACCTGGCACAAACTATTAGCTCAATTTAGAGATTTATAATTAAATAAACATGTATATATATATAGTGTTTAATGCAAATTTATTTGCCAGTCATTACTAGCATTACTGTTAATTTATTGTTTAACATAAGGGAAATTCTGCCATCAACACTAATTTGTGAAGCGGGTTTCATCTCAACCGCTCATCTCTAAGAGATATTAATTCATTGACACTCATGGATAATTGTGATCAAAGCCCGCTAATAAATTAGTGTTAATGGCAGAATTTCCCAAATTAAATTTTATGCACACCCGTCTTAACAAATACGGTACGGATAAGATAAATGACAGCTCTGTAGAATAAGCGCGCCTTGCCTATGTAAACATTGCTACTGATTAAAACTTCAAACCTTCAAACTGATCAAAACTTCAAACCATGATTATTATGTTAAGTTTTCATTAGACTAACGGGTATGGGTATGGGTAAATAAAAATTTTCGTTAACTTATTGGATGCGGGTACAGTTAAGAGCTATTTTGTATCCATTATCTAATTTTACAAACATATATGTATATATATATAATGATGTTATTAGCATATTTCATAAGATATGTTATAAGTTTCGATGTTCATCCAAATTTATTTATGTTGATGAAAAAAATTGCACTCTAATATATTATAATTTATAATTAGTTATATAAGATTTTTTAAATTCAATTGACATAAGAATAAATTTCATGATTTTTGTTATATCTAAAGTATTATCTAAATGTTCTATTTTATCTATATATTTATTTGATATTATTTATTAAATTAATAATATTATTATTATCAATTATGTACTTTATCCTATCCGGTAAGAATACAGATAAGGTACGGATAAAATAATTTTCAACGGAAATGAGTAAAGAAAATTTTAACGATAAAAATATGAAAATAACTTCTATGGTATTGTATCGTACGTTTCTCATCAAGAAGAGTGTTACGTACAAAAGGACCGGTCAAATCAGGGCCAAGTCCAACTAACTCGGAAAATGTGGTTTGACCGAATTATAACAATTTGATTCACATATTAAATTTTTATATTTATGAATATTAGTTTAATCATTTTTTTAAAGTAAGAAATTATCGATTTTAATTGCCCCCTACCCGCCCCCCAAAGCAAGCAGCCCACCCAAAAAATAAATAAAATAAATAATATCAATTAGAAATTTTTTTACGTATGTCCCCTAACTTTTATTTACCATATTAAATATATATGTCAGATTATTATACATGATTTATTAAATGAGAAATGCTTCGGTGAAAACGATTTGACAGATCACTTCGTCGAACTCAATTAGATTTTCAATTCAAAAGTTGAAATGACCGATCCAATCAATTCAACGTGTTTAATGAAGTTTCATTACCGACCAAATTTTACAAATAATTTTTTTCAAACTTTTAAAAATTATATAGGTTTTATATATGTTATTGGAGGCTTTGGAACTAATTAGATAAAAGATTTTTATTTTTTTTAAATAGTAAAAATTCTCGAAAAAATATAAAATTTGACCGGCAACGGAATTTTAATATGAAAATCAAATTGAACGATTTAGATAAGTCATTTAAACTTTTGAAGTTGAGATAAGCTTAGGTTTGATAGAATCTTCCATTCCATATCGATTTGAACGTAATATTTTTCTTATTATATCGTCTCCATAAACATTCAAACATAGTAATGTAGTATATATAGTCACTTATAAATTTTGAAGTGCTACGCGTTGCTCCAGAATCTCTCTCTCTCTCAAAAAAAAAAAAAAAAAAAAAAAAAGTTAGAAAGAAACGGTAGGGATGGAAAGAAAAGTGATACACCCAAAATGTAGGGTTTGATCGAAATGAAAAATTAGCAGCTCAAACGTCAAATGGATTTCTCGAGAAACTAATTCTCCTGATCGGAACCCTTTCTTCATTTTTCCTCACAATATTTCTCCTCATTCCCCTCCGTTCATTCATTTCCAGTTTCCTTCGAAAATTTAGAATTTATGTGAGTGAAATACTTACCATTTACACATAGTTTTCAACAAAAAAACTTTTTAGTAATTTATTTATCCAGTTAAGTCCGGTTCTGCATAAACTTCATTTTCATTTAATACACAGCGACTCCACTAATAATAAAAGTAGTGCATCACTAATAATAATATCAATAATTGTAATAATGATAATGATGATAATAATAATAATAATAATATAAAATAAATAAATAAAATAATAGTACCAACAACTGTTATGATTTTTGGTATTCCTATACTTGAAGAAGAAAATGTGAAAATTCATAAAAAAAAAAAAATTCTGCCTCCATTTTATTTCTTCTGTTTCATCCATTGGAACTTGAAGGTTTTTTTTTTTTTTTTTGATTGAGTAAGACAGAATGAGTTTAAAAAAATAAATGATTCGTTTTTGGCCCTTATATTGTCCTATCAGCTTGTCACACCAAATAATAATAATAATAATTTAACCTTCATGTAATTAATTATTAAAAAAATCTGACCCGACTACAGGTTCGACCGATTTAGCTGCGAACTAGGATTGCAAATCAGATCCTGATCCGTTTCAGATCTTGTTCCGTTTCATTGTACCTTCAAATGGGTAGATGTTTTTTTTTTATTATTATTGAAAATCTACAGCAAAATAGCCGCAAAAAGGGGATCAAGCGGGATTCAAACTGTCTACCTCATGGGAATGAGGTTCGATGACTGGTTTCAAAAACATTACGCACATTTTAAAAAAAAAAAAAGAAAAGAGAAAATTGGATTACGAAGTGAATATACACAGACTTGCCTTTTGTATACCATGTGTGCAAGAGTAGTCTTTCCGATGCCACCAGGACCCACGATCGTTATGACAGCTCGTCTACGTATTTTTTCGTCACTCAATAGCTCGAGAATTTTGTTTCTGTCAGCATCCAGGCCTACGACTTCAGTTTCATCCACATCATGGTAAGTGGCTCTTCGAGAAGGCATCATGTGCGCGCCTCTCCCCTCTATGTCTTGTAAAGGTTCGATTCCATAGTCAATTCTGCTTTTGATGATCCCGTCAAGTACCTTTTTTATGTCGCCAAGCTCTATTGCAAGCTTGTGGAGCTCTTTGGGCTTGTGCCACATCCTTTTGAGTTTGTCCTTAAAGGAGGGACCTTTTTGGTGATCTTTCTGGCGATTGTCTTCAACTTCCACAAAAAAAATGTCAATGGCATCCTCGATGCGATAGGCCACGTCGCGGAGCTGATTCAGCCAGTTCTCAGCCCTTGCATCTCCTTTTCGACGTTTAAAGTCTGCATCCCTCAGGTAGCACTGGATATTCGTCAGTTCTCTCTGCGCCCATTTCACTTGCTCCCCAACTCCACCCAACAGCTTGCCCTCTTTCACTATTATTTCCCCAAGCTTACCCAGCACAAAATTCACAGCCGCCTCCGCCATTTTCTCTCTCGAATCTCTCTCTGAAAATATGCACTAGCTCAAGCTGTGTCTGTGGATGTATGACTGGCCAGCGCAAAGATGGAATCATTATATAGACCACACTATAACTAATGCTCCAACTTAGAAAATGATTTATATTTTGATTAATTTGGTCAATTAATTAATTAGCGGATCCTGTCGGGGCCGAGGAACATGTGGGCAAGTCTTGCCTAGTTGCCTATGCTTGATTTTGAGTTTCTGACAAATCACAATCAAAGACCTGTAAGTGATGGTGTCTGGGCTTGTTTGTTTTTGGGCTCACTGTAAAAGAATGAATTGGCTCATACTGAAACAATTTACTTCGGGGATTCCTTTTCCATTTTTTGTGTTACTTTGCAAATCACGGAACCAGTCAAGTTCCCTGCCTGGCCATCCGACCGCCAATACTTTACTGCGACAAACGTATCAACTAACAGGTTAGTGAAACTTAATCTAAATTATTTCTTAAGAAAATGATATAATGTATTCAATGAAGGTTAATCATTCATTAGCATTATGCTATTAATTGATTTATGGAAAAAGATGAATTTGCAATTAAAATATTGATTGATTTTTTTAGGGTAAAATTTAGTTTGTTATAAATTGTTTAAATGATAAATTTAATAATTTTAGCTATTGTGTCCGGACTTAACTTTAGTTTGGATCCGCCACTGCAGCTATCGAAACTAATTTCTTTTTAATTCTAACTTTTTGCAGACATTGACCTCATGTTGGCATGTTGCAATATATATATATTTAATATTTATACTATATATGCTCAATGAATGTGTAGTTGACTAGTTGCAAACGACGACAATGTTATATTATTCACAATTTCTTCCCTCTAAAAATAATGCTAACGACTACTTAGACCAGATGGCTCAATTATTGATAGTAGTTCTGGTCATCTGGTGTAATTTTACAGGAAATATATATATAGTTGACTAGTTGCAAACGACGACAATGTTATATTATTCACAATTTCTTCCCTCTAAAAATAATGCTAACGACTACTTAGACCAGATGGCTCAATTATTGATAGTAGGTCATCTGGTGTAATTTTACAGGAAATATATATATATATATATAATATCTGAAGGATCTGCGGAAGCAGCGGAACTAACGGAGCAAAAAGTCAATAGAGCTTCACCACTCCCACAACCCGATTCCACATACTCGGGACACGTTCTCGACAAAATTCCAACATAATGCTTCGTATGGTTAAATACGAAGTTCAAATTTTAATTATAATCGTGCATCCAAGTCCCAACTATTAATAAGCAGCGGTGTTATTTGATATTTTTGCCTTAAAAGATTGCCCGATAAACATAATATTATTAAACCAAAACGCGAGGAGCTAAACAATACTGACTCCACAAGTCATATTGAACAATGGGTGTGTTTGGATGTTGTTGGAATAGGGAATAAGAATAAGGAATTTCGGAATTCGTGCTTGTTCCTATTCTTTATTCTTATTCCTTAGTTTTGTTGGTATATGAATAAGGTCCGGAATTGGCCCAAATTTCTTATTCCTATGGGTGTGTTTGGATGATAGAAGAATAGAGAATTGGAATAGGGATTGGCCCAATCCTTATTCCTTATTCTAATACCAACATTTTATTGGTATAGGAATAAGGGCCCGAATAAGCCCAAATTCCTTATTCCTATGGGGCTTGTTTGGATGGTGTGGGAATAGTGGGAATAGTGTGAAAAAGTAGGAAGAGTAGGAAGAGTGGGAAGAGTGGGAAGAGTGCTATTCCTAGGTCGTTTGGATGGTGAGTTTAGGAATAGCGTTGGGAAGTGTGAAAAAGTAGAGAGAAAAGTGTTGTTGGGAAGAGTGTTGTTGGGAAGAGTGGGAAGAGTGGAAAGAGTGGGAAGAGTGACTATTCCCACTATTCCCCTATTCCGGGAAGCATCCAAACGAGCCCATGGTGTTTGGTTTGACACCGGAATGAGAAATAAGAGGCTTATTCCTATCCAAAGCCTTATTCTCATGCATCCAAACACACCCAATTAAATATTTTTTATGAAGAGAGTTCCACCACCACAATTTTTTTTTATACCACAAATGTCGCAATTTTTATGTTTTATCGATCAAGTTTTAAAATTTAATTTGGAATCTAAATCATTGATGATGTTCAATTTAACGAGCAGTATATTTTTATATATTTTTTTTTACAATTTGGAGTTCATTTAATATTTGATCAACAAACTAAAACATGACGTATTATAATTAATCTGTCATGGTTAACAAGATCGGATCATTTTAGAACTCTTGATTGACTATCAAAAAAACTCTAAAGCTTAAAAAAATTATATTAAATACATCACTTGTTAAATTGAACAAGTTTGATTTAAAATTTTGAAATATGAAAAAAATATAAAAGTTGTTGCATTTGTGGTACCAAAATATTATGGTAGTGGAACTCTTTTCATGTTTTATACATGCTACAAATCATATTGAATCATCTGAGTGCTTATTAAATATTTTTATATAATTTTAGTAGTATCTCGAAAAAAATCAGATGTATTTATCTTAGAACAAGAACCCTAAATAAGTCAAAAACTTTATAAATAGAAGTTGAATGAATCTTAGTGTATTACACTACACATATAGGTTCCTCTTAGATTACAGTTTGTTTGCGCTCACTTTTCAACGGTCACCGTTAACTTTTCTTGAGGTCAGATTTTATTGGTTAGTTTCTTTTGGGGCTTAAATTTTTGTTTGTTTTGTTGTTGTAAGTGAGGTATGCTTAACCCGTAGTACTTTCTATGTTTTTTAACTTTTGTTTTTGCTCAATGAAGCAGCTGGAGTAACTCCTCTGGAGTCGGTTTTTTTTTCTAAGAAGGAAAAGACTAGCTACTACGGATCGATAAATGTAGGAGTTATAGATACTAACAACATTAAATTTACTTTAAGCGTTTAAATTGTCATTAGCATATTTTAAGAATAGTTCAGATAATTTTTATTTAATATTCTTCAAATTTTATTTATTCTATCTGATTCAATGCCCTCTTAATTAGCTGTAGCTAGCATTGTAGATATTTGGTGTGTAACTCCTACAGTAATTTGTAAGACCTCGTTCGGTTGCTACATAAGAGATGCACAACTACTCTATGCATCATTTATGTAACCAAACAGAGGTAACATAAGGTTGCATATAAGGTGCAGTAATTTATGAACCTAGAGGTAGTATAATTTATACAATGGATCCCACACACTACATAATTAACATAAAAAACAAATGTGCTCTTCACATATTTTTTCCTTTAATGTCCTCAACTATTTGTATTATGAAACCTTAAATTTGCACATACAAGGATATTTTAGTCTTTTGTCGAATGCATACATATGCACACATAATTAATTTTTCTTATATCATAACCAAACACTAGTTACATAACTTCATATAACTACCTATGCAATACCCAAACGAGGCCCAAGTTCTTAGTAATATGCATGCAATGACCAAACGAGGCCTAAGTTCTTTTTAAAAGCGCGAATTGAAACAGCAAAATTTATTGATGAAGCCAGCAAATATCTGAAATGGTACAGCTGTACAGTCATTACAAAATAGGTAAATGGGAACACGAACGTGATTACGTGACAGCATATTCTTGTATATTAGTCACAATTGTAATAGGAGTTGGAAGACGGACAGAAGGTGCCTTTGTGTGACCCAGACGTGATAATGTCAATGGCGCACCTTGAGATCTTAACTCCCACAATTTTGTTAATAATTTTGTTAATTTGTTGACATTTATGACTGTACCAATTTCCACGTTAAGGTTGCACTTACTGTACCTGGGCATTAGTTTCTTAATAAAAGTTGTTTCCCATTCTTCGAGTAGTTCTATTCTCTGAATAATAAAGAAAATTAAGTAAAATCAATCTATGAATGAAAAACGGATGATAAATCTTCAAGTAAAAGATTGATCCTACAATACTAAATTTTAGACTCTCTGAAGTATGATCATTTTGAGAACACTAAAAACCTTTACGCTGTTGAGATGAAGGCTTTGTAGCTTCTTTAATTATTCCACTGTATTCTTGGCAAAATACTTTTCAAGTAAACCATTTCTCTATATTGTATCTCTTAATAAAAAAAAATCAAGAAAGTAGTCACCAAACACAATGTGCCTACCATAGAAAGATGGAATTTGCAATAGAGAGATTTAACAGCCAAAGTGGTCACACTCTGATCAATATGAATGGCTTTTAAAAAAAATTTGAGATAGGGCTTAGAAACTTTTGGCTTATTAAAATATGAATTTGGAAATATATTGTTTTTGAAACAGTCGGTCAAAACAAATGAACTGACTGATGTTTTAAAACATGCACATTACATTTACCAGTGCAAATTACCCTGGACCACCATCTAAATATTGTAACATGTTATGTCATTGCATTTAGTTGACTTAATAGCGAGTAGCTCTATCTGAAGCATTCACCTGGGTTTTGCAGGTTTTCTGTAGGCTAGATGGATTGCAACTATGAATTACAAAACTTGAAGAGAAACCCCATCAATAGTTAGTTGAGTTACTGTTCTATGATGAAACCACTACACCATACTTTGGCATATTTATAAGCTGGGGCCGATACCCATTTTGACTTGGTGAACATAAATACATAATGGTACATTGTTGGAAACAACAATTGTTTCAGCTCTCAACTGGTTCCAAGGTACTAACCTGGGTTTAGTTATGGTTAAGTTTGTTTCAGCTCTCAGCTGGTACCACTATACCAAGGTATCAACCTGGGTTTAGTTATGTTTTGGTACCAGTCATTGGTTTTAAGTTGCAATGTGCGTTAAATTAATTCAACACTTCTATTATTCACTGATCAATTGGTCTTTGTGTAAGCCTAATACCCTTTGTCAAATGATATATTAGTAAAAAGAATTCCCTTTATGAAGCAAATGGTATCCATGAAATTAAGAAAAATAGATTACTTTGTCGGTAAACTTTTAGTACCACACAGAGAAGATGTCGGTCTAGCAAATATCTTTATCAAGGCATCTAACAACTGAGCAGATGAAAAATCAAAGATTGATCAGCTCGGTGCATCATCCTTGAGGATCTTTAGCTACCCTTTGCCAAAGAAATAATCTGATGAAGAAATCAACGAACAATTAAGCAGCTCAAATTAAAATGAATGACATATTGAATACCTGAGAAGAAATTACTGGAAATCGAGTGCCTGATAAGAAATTTGGAGTTTCCAAAATCACAGTTGCCATGTCCTCTGACCTTTCCAAAATCGCCCAAGGCCCAGCCTACAAACTTGGACCACGTCAGTAATCGGCCATCTCCGACAGTCGAAACAATTAACTGCTTCTCTCCTCCGGAACAATCTAGGCAAATCGAACCCCAAATTCGCACTGTATCAGACTGCTTCTATTTGCCTTCTTCTCAAATTGGGTGTGTTTGGATAGGCCGGGAATAAGGAATAAGGGACTTATTCCTTATTCCAGTGAAAAACAAACACCATAGGAATAAGGAATTTGGGCTTATTCGGGCCCTTATTCCTATACCATCAAAATCTTGGTATTAGAATAGGAAATAAGGATTACACCAATCCCTATTCCAATTTTCTATTCCTCTATCATCCAAACACACCCAAAGTGTTGTACTAGTTTTCTCCTGTGCCTCTCTCTCTCTCTCGATTACAGATTCACTCTCTCTTGTAATACTTTGTTCCCTAACAATTGCCGCTAAGAATCAATCCTGATTCTGTATAGTATTGTTGAGTGGCTATGGCGAAGAGAAATCAGATGCAGAGATACAGGATGTACCCTCTGTTCCTCAGAAGGAGCGAATTGGGGTGAGGGAATGGGAGAGGCAGAAGCTTACCTTGCTCCAGCGCCTTCTTCTGGGTAAACAGATGGAAACGAAAGGCACAAATCTCTAATTTTCGGAAGAAATTCGCCACCTCCGATTTGGAATGTAAAAGATGGAACGAAGAGAATTGTTTTTCTGCCGATATTAATTTTCAAGTTTACTTTCACTGACAGAAGACCCCACCCCGGCACCATGAATTAGTTTCCCTCCGTATTTCTCCAATCTCCAGCTAAATTGAGCATCGTTATTACATGCCTTCCAAAAATGCCTCCGTATTCATCCCTTTCTCCCTTGCCGTTCATCATAGTTCAATGACATACTGGCATGCTCGGCAAAACGATATGGTGGTTTATTAAAGTTTGATTGAGCTGCTGTTTCTTTTTATCTTCCTTAGAATTTGGATGTATTTTTAATTGCTTGTTATGTTGTATCAGTATTTACCATTTAGTGTTTTAGTTGGGATGATTCAATTATGTTCTTTAGTTAGGAAGTGGCTGGATTAAAGTATGAAATCACCTTCAATCATTCAAGTGTCACTTAGGTGCGATACCTGCAGATTTATCATTCACCAAAGCTGACATAAGCTTTAATCCCATTATTAGATTTGATGCACGTACGCAGAGATGGAGATTAAACCAGAGAAAATCAAATCATTGTATGGAACTATGGACTAGCTAACTCTTGTAAAATTCTGTGTCAGTATTAGATTATTACTTCTAATGTCAACCTATTTGGTGTGCCTTGATTAGTTTCAGTGATCTCTTATGAATTGATAGAGCAATTGGTGTCAGTATCAGATTATTACTTCTAATGTCAACTTATTTGGTGTGCCTTGATTAGTTTCCGTTTCATTGCCTCTTGCTGTCTTGCTGAAACCAAATGTCCTCTGATGCCTTGGATAGTATTAATAGAGCGATACTTTTTGAACAGAATAGGCACTTCATTAAAACATACAATAAGTTACAGATGCTGATTGACTCATCTATTATGAATTCGCTGTCAAAATTTATAATTCACTTATATGAAATAATGTACGTAATAAAAAGGTAAATTAAAATTTAAGAAGAGGTTCATGGAACATCTTTTGCATTTGTGGCGCCGGACGTGTCCAAGCAAATAATTGATTAGAGTTTATCATGGTGGAGCCCAAAAGTTATCATGAAGTCTGAGAAGAAACAGAAAAATTACTTAAAACATTAGGGGGCGTTTGGATCATCTAAGAATAAAATTAAGATTAGCTATTCGGAGTAAAAAATATTATTCCTAAACGATCAAGAATAAGTTTTTTGAGATCTAGAGTGTTGTTTTTAAGTTGTCCAACATCCGGATTAAATTTTTATTCCTAGGGTGTTTGGATCATCTTTTTAATCCGGATTAAAAAGTGGTCCCAACAACTTCTTAATCCACATTAAGAAGATGATCCAAACACCCTAGGAATAAAAATTTAATCCGATGTTTGATCACTTAAATATAGCACTCTAGATTTCAAAAAACTTATTCTTAATCGTTTAAGATTAATTTTTTTTACTCCGAATAACTAATCCTATTTTTATTCTTACACGATCCAAACGCCTCCTTAGAGAAGAAAAAAATCGATTAAAGAGTTTATTTTTTACTTGGCTTTCCAAAATTCTAATTTAACAGGGATATACAACTATATAATCTTTTCTAGAAGGAACAAATTTACATATAACCCGCTGCTCCCTATAAGTAACAAATTTTCGAGATAAAAAATACATTAAACTTAGGCCACATATTATTAACAAACATCATTTTTTATGCTTCGACTGTGGTCATGCACTCATGCTTCGTTCTTCTCTGAAGTCGGTGAAAAGTTCTTTTTTTTAATTGCTGTTGGAGTGCTTATACAGAATGAAAGCAGAATATATGAGAAAGTATATGGAGTTGTCTGGAATGAAATCCAAAATGATAGTAGAGAGCTGTCCTCACAAAGTTTATTAATATTTAAAATTTAAATATTTAAATGCTCAATCTAAACTATGGATTTGTTTAATTTTACGAGCTATGTGTTTTCATAAAAAACAAATTTAAATTTTAGAGTTAGATTTGATACTAGACTAGTCAACAGAAGTTGTAGAAGTGGCGAACTGGCGATGTTCGGGGAAAAAAATTGTTTACTTTAACATGACCGGCCTAAAATAATTTAATGGGCCTTACGCCCACTAATACTCGGATCTGAGGCCTCAAAGCCCAGCCGACGACTTAGACCGTGGCAGGAATCGATACAAGCAACTGCTTCTCTCTCCCCCAGTCCCACAATCTAGGCAAGCAAGTCGAACCCAAAAATCGCACTGTTTGTATCAGACTGATTCGTTTCTCTTTGCCTTCTTCTCGAAGTAGTCTTCCCCTTTGTCATTCTCTCTCTCATTCTGGGAATTAGTTTCGCTCCTGTTGTATATACTTCGTTACTTCGTTCTCTAACAATTGTCTTTTACACGAGCACCAATCCTAATTCTTTCACATCGATTGAAGTATTGTTTGAGTGGCCATGGCGACGAGGAATCGGACGCCCATGTACAGGAAGTACCGAGAGGCGCTGCGCCAGGTTCGATCCCCTTCGTCTTCCTACGACGCCACGTCATCGTCTTCTTCGTATGGTCGCGACGGTGGGCCCGTGATCGAGCTTGTCAGTGCTTCCCTTCTGCGATCCGATCGGCCTTATGCTCCTCTCAGCACCGAAGACCCTGGTAGTTCCAGGTCTCATATTATTTTCTTTTCTTTTTGTTTTCTGTGACAATTTTTACTATGTATGTAAGAATTTTCAAATTTTGAGAATTAGGGTTGGAGACAAATAGGGAACCGAATTGGAGTTTAAGCTTGGATAGTTAGTTCAAAAAACAAAAAATTAGCTTGTGGATAGTTTACTAGTATGCATTTAGCAACTGTTGTTTTGGGGACAAGTAGGAATTACACAGTCAAGCTTTCTTCTAATATCTGGTTTCTCTCTTTTTATTTCTATTTCACTTTTATAACCCTTTTTTAGAGAGGTTAGCTGGCAAAATTCTGATCCAATTCAGTTAAATTCACCATCTAAGTACTATACTTTTATGCTGGTCAAAACCATAGATGTAGTTAATTAGTTGTATCTTTATAATCCCTTTGTAAACTCTAAAATATATAAGATAAACAAATCATTTTTCTCTTAAGTGGAGCCATATTTTGAGTTGCAGTGATGGTGGTGCAGTTACAATAGGGTTGCCTCCAGCATGGGTGGATATATCTGAAGAAATTTCAGCAAATATGGATAGGGCAAAGGCAAAAATGGCAGAGCTTGCCAAAGCCCATGCAAAGGCGTTAATGCCTTCTTTTGGCGATGGCAAAGACGACCAACATAGAATAGAAGTGCTTACTCATGAAGTCACTGATTTATTGAGGAGATCAGAAAAGCGGTTGCAAAAGCTATCTGCTTCTGATCCTTCTGAAGATTCTAATGTTCGAAAAAATGTTCAGGTATGGTTCTAATTACTGTGTAATCTCGAGTGAATTGTAAAATCTATCTTGTAAACATTAGACGACTTATACTGATGGCCAAAACAATCCAAACGTATGCTACACTCATTGAATTAATGGAACAGAATGGAAAGGGAGGGGATTGTTTTCCAGATTTCTTTACCTTCCAAATGGGAGGGTAGGCCTCTAGAGAAAATTCTTCACAAAATCACTTTCTTTTTTTTCTTTTTTTGAAACAAGCGAGGAATGACCTCACCACTTTTCATTGAGAAAAGCATGACAAAGTTCAAAAAGAATACAACACCAGAGAAGACTATTGTCTCTCTGACTAAGACCCGCAATGTCTCCAAGCATCACTAATGTACCAACTGGTACCGGTAACCTCAACTCCTACTCCTCAGAACATCTAATCCATGCACTAATTTCTACAGCTATTCTGGCTTTATTACATCTTATCCTGAGAGAGCCATGAGAACAAAATACCAAAAGCAAAAAAAAAACAAAAAAACAAAAAAAAAAAAAAACAAAAACAAAAACAAAACTAAATCAAATTGCAGAAATGCAGAGAATCAACTAAAGCAACCAACAAAATCTTGCATTATTAAATCCCCAAACCATCTCACACTCCAGTTGAATCTGACACTATCACCCAGTTGCTGCAGCTGAATTCTGCACTGTACCCATCTGATACATCCTCCTATCCACCTCCTCATCTTGGGTCAGTTGCAGCCTCAGCTCAGAGTGGCTTAGCATCTGACCCTCTGCGTCAGAGGGGGGTTCACCACACATCCCTCATTTCTGTGTCTCTAGGGACCACACTTGAATTGGTAGGGCCCACATGTCATAGACTGCTGATTCCACTTCTCTTCTATCTGTCATTTCCACAGCCACCAGCTTCAGCACCTGCTCCTTTATGTGTGGGTCCCACAAGCCTGACAAATAAGACACGAGATGGGTAATTTTGGCAATGTATTCAGTGTAGCCTGTGGAGCCTCCTTGAAACACACTTCATTTCTTAGCAACCAACAAGCCCACAGGAGTGTTGCACTAAAAATCACTCTATCTCTCACCTCCTCTTCTCTTCCTTTCCATCCTTCCCCTTCCGATCGGGAGCGAGTAAACAATTTGGACAGGTTAAGGTTCTTAATTCTTCCATCACCTCCCCTTCCTCTCCTTTGGAAGTCTCATTCTGGAGCAGACCCTAAGGCTGTGCTCCAGAATGGATTTTTTTGGGGGGAGATTAGGGGAGAGGAGGTAAAACTAGAATGACCAAACTGATCAGACCTTGTTACCCTGCTCCAGAATAGAAATAAAGTGAGGTGAGCCTAGGGGTGACGAGGTAAGACTTTGAAGGAAACTTATATAGACTTTACTCAGGTCTTGTAGTCCCCAATTTTGAGGGGAGCTCATCCCCTCACCCCTCACCCCTCACCTCCCCTAATCTCCCCTTATCTCCACCAATTAGTTGTGAGCACAGCCCTAAGGGAAACAAATTTATAGGAGCAAAAGGTTCTTGGTTTGTTAGACATATACTAGCAAGACAAGTGCTATTTCATCCTTTGAATGGTACATACTGTTTTTTGGTATTTGCTAACAGTACTTACCCACTTCCCAGCAATAAGCGGCTTCCCCCTAGTTCAATTAGGCGCCAAATGTTGTTTGGTAAATTTTGTTCACATATTGGGTTCATAGCATCTATTGTTTGAGCTCTTTAGAAAATCGAGATCAGAAGCATAGATCATCTTCATTATTTATAAACTCACTTTTTGTTTAAATAGTAGGATATTATTGCACGAACCCAAATAAATGGTGTCCTAGTAGGAAATGTGAGAAATATTGGGTTTATGTTGGGCAAATACTTCTGACTGTGAAGTTCAAGTTTATTTACATGAAGAATTAGAAAGCATTGCATACTGAAATTTTGTTCTTTCCATAATATTTATTGTGTGTTTGTGTGTGTGTTCTTTTTTTTTTTGAGTTAGAATAATAGCAGGAACATTAATCTCATGTTTTGATTGTCTTATTTTCAGAGATCACTTGCAACTGATCTTCAGAGTCTTTCAATGGAGTTCAGGAAAAAACAGTCTAATTATCTAAAGCGGCTCAGACAACAAAAGGAGGTTTGTTTCATTTTTTCATTCTTCCATTTTTTTTCTATTTCTTCTACATCATAACTTTTATTGCTGCTGTTTGCAGGGCCAAGAGGCTGTTGATTTGGAGATGAATATCAATGGTTCCACATCAAGATTGGATGATGTGGATGATGAATTTGGTGATGTGGTATGTTATTATTTTAGTGTATCAACAGCTCTAATTGGTTACTGGTAAATTGTACTGGGATGTGGTTTGCCTCTGTTATGAAACAGGGATATAATTAAATGAAGTATTGCAAAAACTGTCTTTAAATGATCACTTATATACCATTTTGGCCCTGAAGTTCTAAAAGTACATTTAGGTTCTACCATTTATACATCAGAAAACTAGAAGAGATACATGTTAGAAACCTTGCCATAACAATATTTTTGTTAGGTGTATGTAAATATTTTGTGTTATCTAATCTATGTTGATGAAGACATTTTATGCTAGTATCCATTTAATTGATATCTGATGCCATGGATAATTATATCAGTATCCATGTTATATGAGTTGCTTGTATGACTACACCCACACTAGTTGTGATGCTAAATTGATGCTGCAAGACATGGAATATATTTTTTTTCCAATAGATAGTGAAGTTCAGACCAATTTGGTTCAAATTGAGAATTTTGAGGACTGTAATAATAATTTGGAAACTTTTTATCACACTGGTAATAAGGAAAATTTTTGTGATTTACTGAATTAAGTGTATGAATAACAAACTTCTTTATCTACTTTCTAGAGTTTTTTTTCTTTTTTTTTTTTTTTTGCAATTTTGACCCAGGGAATTGCTTTTAGCCTCTCTACTGTCAGCTGTTATGTTTGAAGTTATATATTATTTCTTTAATTGCTATTTCTAAAAACTTGTAGATTAATGGAGGCTTCTCTTACAGGGTTTTACAGAAGTACAGATGTCAAAGCTTAAAAAGAGCGAAGTGTTTACTAGAGAGCGGGAAAGGGAGATAGAGCAGGTATAGCTAAGGAAAAGAACATATTTTGTAAGAATTTGTGAAATAAAAAAGAAAATTGTTTTTTTGAGTGATCTGACTTCTTTTTTGTACATTTGAGGTGGCTGAATCTGTGAATGAGCTTGCTCAGATAATGAAGGATCTCTCAGTATTAGTTATAGATCAGGTACTCTATTTTTAAAAAAAAAAAAAAAAAAAATTTCTTTGCATAATTTAGGACTATAAAAGCTGGCTGTTTAGGAAAAGGCTAAGCTCTGATGAGTTTTCTTGTATTTTGCTGTCATAGGGGACCATTGTTGATAGGATCGACTACAACATCCAGAATGTTGCTAGTCAAGTGGAAGAGGGATACAAGCAATTGCAAAAGGTATCTTTCTCTCTTTCTCTCTGACCCCAAAGTACTCTATTGAAGGTTATGTACAAATTATTTTTGAGGGGGTTTATAACTTCCTTATGGCACACATGCCCTGCTTGCATATCCCGAGAAACTATTTTGCTGTCGTGATTTTTTTTTTTGAAATCACATGAACGGGATTACAAAAGTAATTTGAAATACTTGCACTTTTTGGAAATATTATTTCTTTCCCTTGAATGCTCACTAAATCAATATTTAAGCTAAATAATTGCAAAATATTTAAAAGAAAAATGCACTTTCTGGAGGCATTAAATAGATTGATTAGAAGATTCTTAATGTAATACATGAAAGATCATCGTTTAATTCTGATTTCCGTGTGTATACTAGTGGTAGAATGGAATGATGTGGGGGACACCGTATATCCATTGATTAGTCATTATTATTATTATAGATACGTACTGCATTATTGCCAAAACTGTACCACTAGTCAAGTGTGTCTGTTGTTCAATCCTGTCACTAACTCATCTGATACTTGTTATCTTACTTAAAAGGAACATATGTGACATAATGCGAAATAAAATTTACGTAGTTGATTGGAACAACTTATTTTGCAAGTTCACCTTCCTTGCTATTTTCCATGGTCAGAAATTTATTTCCTAATAACTGCTATGGTCTGAGCTCACTTCAGTTTTTATATTGTGAAAATAAAACTCTTTTTTAAGTTTTTTGGGCTTTTTGCATATAGTGATTTACTCTTTGACCTTTACCTTTGACTCAGCTCAAGTTAATTAACTGTGAACTTGGGTCACTATGAACAAAATCATGACCTGCTATTTACAGCTTCTTAACTTTTGGCATTACTTTGCATGTGCCCTTTTTTCATATCTTCTTCTAATTATGATTTTGCAGGCTGAAAGAACACAGAAACAGGGAGGCATGGTGATGTGCGCTTCAGTCCTCGTTATAATGTGCTTTATCATGATAGTCCTTCTAGTACTAAAGATGATTTTTTTCTAATCCTTCTATTCCGGTCCCCCCATCTTATTACCATATTCCACTTTGAAAGCCCCTCCAGTGCGCTGACAGCTTCTGCACTGAGGACTAATTTTGAAATTTCCATTATTCCATGACCATGAGGTGCAGTGTTGCTTGTATATGTATAGTTTTCTTTGGGGGCAGGGATTACAATGCCTACTCTGTAATTTGGATTTATAGAGGTATTCATACATCATTTTTCACTAAATATTGTCATAGGCAGTATTATGTTTTTCTTTTTAAACCTAGTAATGCCAATGTTTACGTCCATAGCATTGCAGACGATCTGGTTTGGGTAATTATTTCATCCTGCACCTGTAATAGTTAATTTTTCCTATAGTACCCAGGCTCTGTGTTTATGAAATATAGTTTCTTGATAGTTAATACATAACAAACACTTACTATTCATAGCAGTACTCACTAAGCTGCCGTCTTACAACTAAATGTTTATGCAATGCTGTTAACCAGCCAGCTTGCTACGCAAATAAAATGATTTAATTGGTACTCGCAAATTGTAGTTGGTACATTTAGTCGTCTCATTTGGAGCAACCATTATTCAAACAATGTTGTCTCATCAGACTAGACAACTGAGAGGTAGCAGAACCATAAAAACATTTGCTAGTGGGTCATGGCAGTTTGGGTTCGGGTTGTATTCGTTCAACAGAAATTTTTACTATTTTACTAGTCCTTCTGGCTTGGACACCCCTCTCTGCTCCAATCAATCATTTCTTCAGTCTATGTTTAGCTCGTTCCCTTGTACAAAATGCATTTGTTATATATACTGCTGCATGGCATGAGAAAAGATAGTGAATCTCCCCTCAGTAAATGGGAAAGATAGCATTCATGTTTTGATTCTAAAATTTGACTGATTGATGAGGACCTTCCCCACCTTACTATGTCCACTTCAATTTTTGTTTAGAAAATGCTATATGAACACCACAAAGTTCCTTCCACCATACCAATACTTCTCCCTTTATTTAAAATTAAAAATCTTGAACATTTTTGGAAATTAAAATATAAGGGGAACTTAGACAACATAAATAAATAAGGCTATTATATAATGGACTATTTTTTTATATGGCTTGAAAAACAGAAATTCGTTTAAAATTATGAAACGACTGTTATTTAATCAAGAATCAAATCGGATTGAAAGAATTGAACGTCCCAACATTTAAAAATGAGAGATGGCTTGTAAAATAGAAAATATAACAACTAGAAGTAGAATGCAATCATCACTGGTCAAAATGCCAGATGGAAAATGTTATAAATCTGGTAAAATATTGGAGTATTTAGAAGAATTTTTTAGGTGGAAGAACTTATCTTTGAAATGGGCCCAAACTGGCAAGGAAAAAGGGAAGGACCACAAACAATAATAGAGACGAGGTACCCCCACGACCAATTACCCATTATGAGTGTCAATCAATGAGGAATTGGCATTTCTCTCTCTGCGACTCTCTCTTTGTGGTCCAAAACCAAAATGGAAGTGTAATCCAAACGAAGAGGTGGAAGAGAGAGGAGTAGAAAAAGTTACCACCTGGAGCGGAGACATGGGCGCGACTTTGGGCTGGTCGGGGCCGTACACGTCACGTGCACTGCCTGCCGGGCCCAGATCCGGCATCCCTTTTTTCTACCCCCGCATTTATTTTCAAAAAGAATAAATACTTGTCCCACAACCCAAGTTTCATACTTGTTTAGTAACGATGTAATTTTTTTTTCATACTGAGATTGTTGATTATAAAATATTTATCTTGCTAAACGGGGACTTACTACGAAATGTGAATGTTAATTATTTACTTTTATCAATACTTATTCCTAAAACTAAAATGATATCTAACTAATTCGTATCCATCACTAACAGTTAGCGACGTGTCATATTTTAAAGGAAATGAGTTTAATTTTCGCTAAAACTGAAGAGTGATAAACTATGTATTTCATTTTCATACCATGGATTATGGTGTTTTTAAATATATGATTTTGTTTCTCAAAAAACACTGATAAGATGTGTTTGGTTATACTAAAAAGCAAGTGCGAACAATTTTGTTCCGAACAAATCTTCTTCTAGTTTTTTTTTTTCTTTTTTAAGCAAGAATACAGATTGTTCGTGCATGCAGAATAACTTGTTCCGTGTACAACTTATTTGTTATCGACAATCACCTTGAAGAATATTTTTTCTCTCTCTTTTTTTTTCTCCTTTCTAATTGAACCTGTTACTTCACGGCGAGGTCTTAGTTCTTACCTCGACACACTTGTTAGAAATGATTGATACCGGTAGGCGGTAACGTTGGGTACATGTGTGTTATATATACGCTGACAAATATTAGATGTCAGGGCAGGGCAAACTATTAAGAAAAATAAATTTAATGTGGCCTTTTGGTTCAAGGAAAAAGAAAAGCAAAGGGGAGCTGGACATTGTACTATTTTCGGAATTTTATTGTTCGGGATCTGAGATAAAAGGGACAAAAAGTTGGTGTTGATTGCGCAGCTTGAAATCGGAAGAAGACGAGCTGAAAACATTGTTCGGTTCATGGTTCAAATAAAAATATGTTGAATTTCAAGCAATGTTTCAAATAGTGACTGATGTCTTTTTTTTTTCCCCTTTTTTTTTGAGAAAATCCTAAGAGATATCTCAGTTAAAAGAGCCCGATGGTTGATATCATATTTTAAAATGGTTGTTACAAATTTACTATACGTAATTACAATTTTTTTTTTCACAGGCCGGTTGACGAAGTACCCCTCATGAAATTTGAGGATATAGCTGTGTGAAAATAAAAAAGAAAGAGACAGCTGTGTAAAACTTTTTACTTTACGAAATATTACATCATTGCCCACTACTACGTATTATTTATAACGCACGACATATAATGAGACAGAAGCATACAAAGATGAAAACGATATGTTGGTATTACTATAATTTTTTTAGACTAGTATAAATTAAAACGACACATATATGTTTATTTTATGAATACTGGTTGATTTTTTCTGCTCAAAAATTAGTTATGATAGCAGAATACTACATAATTATATTAGAAATAGAAAGTACATTTAAATTTTTTGTTTTATACGATTTTTTTACTTAGGAATTAGGATCTGTTCCAGAACTCGTTTATTAATGGAACGAAAGAAAAAGAAAGGAGACGGGTGTTCGAATTTGTGAACCCTCGAAATCGAGGTGTAAAAATTGGAGGTAAACTCTTCACAAAATCATTCTCATATTCACTTTGTCTTCTCTTTAATTCTTCCGCCGTGGAACATGTAAACACTCGAACATGTCAAATTTTAAATATTTTTTCGACGTCTTCCATCTATTTCTCTCGTTCTGAAGCACAACTTATTAGTGACTGTCTGACTGAGTATTTAAAAAAATTACGACGTGACAATAACAAACCACTTGAAACAATAACTTACGATGCCACAGCTACATATATACAAAGATGAGAAATGTTAGAGTCCAATATATTAGACCGATGGGATCCGTCAAATACAATTATTTTCACATTTTTAAATTTCAAACGACTGATCAAAACTGCTCAATATGTTCTCCGTATTGAAAACTTATAAGAAACCAATTTTTACATCTTTTTAAATTTCTTTTTACTATTTTTTTGGTATTTTAGAAAATCGTTCCTATTGGACAATCCAGAACTTTTATATCATGAATTTTTTAAAATACCAAAAAATAAGTTGAAAATTTTGAGATAATGTAAAAATTGGTCTTATTAAAAAAATTGCAAATAAAAGTGTGCTTAGCTTTTTTTTTAAAAAAAAAAAAAAGGGATCACGCAAAAAGGAAATGCGACAATGATGGTCTTATTTTGTGAAAATAAAAATGTTGAAAGTGATATTAAATTCGGCCCCTCTCTGGCTCTCTTCCATCTTAAATTCACATTTGACTAATTTCACTGATAAATCAGAGAATTTTGCGCAAAAACGAGACCATTTTTCTCAGAACCAGACTGTCCGGACTCCGGAGCTTTAACCATACTACATGCCCGAATAATAAATAAATAAATAAAACATGCAAACAAATTACGCTTAAAGAAACTGTAATTAAAAGAAGTAATGAGGATGTCACAGTAAAATACCCGAACTTTTAGTTTGACTGTTTGAGACTTTGACTGGATTCGCAGTAAATCACAGGGGTCAGACTGTAAAAATACTTCCTTCTTCTCCCTCCTATCTTTAAATAAAAAAACAAAACCGAGCTTCTAACAATCTAACTTGACACCGACTCAGACTCTCCCCATCAGCCCAAATTTCATTTCATCTCCTCTCATCCCTCTCTCTAACTCTCTTCCCTCCATTTCCATGGCCGATCCCTCCATTCCTCCATCCTTCCATCCCTCCTGAACTCTCTCTTTCTCCCTGTCTCCTTCTCTCACTTCCCTTCTACAATCAACAAGTAACAGTGGAAAGAAACAAAGGAAAACTAATAATAATAATAAGAGGCATGTCAGGAAGTTTCACGGCTGCACAGTGGGTGGAACTGGAGCATCAAGCTCTTATATACAAGTATTTAATGGCGGGAGTTCCTGTGCCTCCAGATCTGCTCATTCCTATCCGAAGAAGCTTTGATCCCCTCCAATCTCCTTTTTACCATCACTCTTCTCGTAACTTCCCTTCTCTTTTCACCTATTTCTTATTTACCTTTGCATTGATCAGGTCTCATGTTATCTTAGCAACTTACCAATGACATTGTTGTTTTTGTGGAATGTGTGTCTAACTTCTTTTTCTCCCATTTGTTGGGTACTCCTAGAAATATCATAACATTTTGTAAAATTAGTTGAAATAGATTTTACTTTTTAGAGACTATTTGGTAAACATCTTAAGTGCTATAGTCCACATTAATAGTTGGCAACAGGATTATTGGATTGCCAGATATTTTGTAATTTTTCAAAATCAAGGAAAATGAGTTACTAGATTTTATAACACAAGTGCATGTCTTTGAATATTTTATAAAGGAACTCTATTTGATAAAATGAAAAAATAATGTACTGTTACAGTGGGGTACTATGCGTACTATGGCAAAAAGCTAGACCCAGAGCCATGGCGGTGCCGGCGGACAGATGGCAAAAAGTGGAGGTGCGCGAAGGAGGCCTACCCGGACTCCAAGTATTGCGAACGCCACATGCACCGTGGCCGCAATCGTTCAAGAAAGCCTGTGGAATCTTCTTCTACTAATTCTGTATCTACTACCAAAGCTCCTTCTCCCCCTGCTACATCTTCTCTGCTGACATCAGCTCTCAATCCTGCTGTCACGAAAGGCTTTGATGCTCTTTCTTCCCCCATGGTTGTGTCGGGCACCAATGATTCCCAGGGACTGTGCCTGGGTGGTCCCACAAGCACACAGAGCTACTTGAATAGGTACTTCATTGGCCTTTCCAAGTAATTAAATTTGACAATATATCAGTAGATATGTATGATAACTCAGGTAGCAAATCCAAGAAATATAATATCAGATTTTGGCACTTTAAAGAGGGCACAAAACGGTTTTGTATGTGTATTGGAGCATACAGTATACTAATTAGATTCTTGTGAAAACTTATGACTGGGTACTGCATACTGGCAACTAGGTCAGCACACATCAGTACAAGGCAGTATGATAATACTTGGATTTTACTTATGATAAAGGTAATGATTAATAAACACCATTTTCTCAAAGTACTATAAATAAATCCCAATACTTACGCAGGTACCCCAACACACTAAAACCTGAATCAGGAGAGCACCATTTCTTCTCTGAATCTTCTGGAACCACATATGCATATGGTACTGTAGACACTGCCATGACCTCACTGTCATCAGGTAAGTCGCGGGATACACATACTTTAACGGGCTCAGCTTACTCCTCTTATGGTGACCCAATGCAAGAGGAGCTTGGTCAAGTTGTGACCATCAGCTCCCTGCCAAGGGAGCAGCAAAAGCCACTGCAGCATTCTTTTACTGGGTACGGGTTCAGACAGGAGGAACCCATTAAGCCAGAAAACCAGTTGCTCAGGCCGTTCTTCGATGAATGGCCAAAGAGTAGGGAGTCTTGGGTGGACTTTGAGAGTGATCGATTGAACCGCAATACTTCGTTCTCTACTACTCGCCTCTCCATATCGATTCCCATGGGCTCTTCTGCCTCTTCTCCCAACGGTAAATTCATTTTGCACCCTTCTTTTTGTGATATTGAGAGTGCTATTTTGAATGGTTTTCTTAAGTGTTGATCATGGAATTAATCAAAGCATGTATATTGTGCAGAAAACATCAAAGCTACTCAAGTTAATAGGGTCATTATATTGTTTCTTGTGCCAAACAATTTTTTAGCAAGTGTGCGTAGTACTGTGCAGAACAAATTGAAAGCAATCTCGTCCCCAACCGTCTCTGAAGTTTTGTTATTTGACATTTCTATGATTGTTTCCAATGCAGATGAGTGATGTGGATATGTTTGGTTGCATGTACTCAACTCCAGTAGTTTGGTCCCCTGTAGCACTACTCTTCCTCAGCTTAAGTAAACTCTAGTATTTATCTTCCCTAATATATGCAGACTACAATTATAATGTTACTACTTGTATTAGTTGTTAGATCGAATTTCTTCGTGTACTTCCAACGAACTATGTTACTTGTATGATTACTAGCTGCTTTCATGAAAAATGATTTGTTGTTGTGTCAATAAGAAATGTGATGTCGCAGTCACAGCCGTTTTAGTTTGTTATAAAGAAGCTAACGGAGCTTTTCATAAGCTGACAAGGGTACATATTCTTATATTTCTTTTGTCATATCAGATTATTTATCCTTCCCCCCTTTAGTCATTAATAAAATCTGACTGTTTACCTAATAATTTGCTATTATAAAAACGATGGACCTGATTGGGTGTGCAATTTATTTGTTGACTATTTATATTCGATGATTTAGGACCACGTCCATGAGGAACCTACTGTTACTAAACGCTAAACAGATCTCATTTAAGAGGTCAGCATTCAACTTTAATCTATAGTTTCACGCTTAAGAATGATGTGGAATAAACATCACCGAATGGACAGCAATAACCGATTCTAACCCTGGAGCGAGCAAGTGCTCGCTAGGAGCAGATTACTTCGAATCAGTTGTAATTTCTCTTTCGGCCATCTTATTAGGACTACTTCCAATTTTCACATCTTTGCATTAACAACATGTTCTGAAATGTACTGGACAACGTCAATTTATTCTTTGTTCAGCATGTTGGTCAAAAGTACTGTGAGATATCTTTCTTCGTTCGGCATTTCTGCCTTCTGGTGTTCTGAAATGCTCCTTTCTTTTAAATTTCTTATGTAACTCTCTCATCGTCTCACTTCATTTTTTCTCTTTCAATAATTTCTGGTGCATGAATTGTGTTGGAAATCAAAGAGAAACTTGACTTGTCGAACTTCAATCTACTATGTTTGTTCACTATTTGTGTATTCAGAACTATCAGGTTTTTTCCTTAATTGACGTTTTTCATTTTAGCATCACTTATTAGCACTATCAGCATAACACCATCTGATTTAAAGTTAATCTGCATCATGTGTAGTTTTTAACATATGATAGTTGTTGTAAATGTAATGCATGACAATGACAGAATAGCTTCAATTTTAACCTGAACTACAGCATTTGATTAAAGCACTCCGTGCAATGTGCTAACAGAGTCTAATTAAGCCTCTCAACTAATGCTCTATCCATTATAACTTAAAATCAACCTAGTAAATCATATTTACTCAATACAAATATCGGAGGCAATGGTCGTGCACAAGTCCATATGGTTGAAGTGTTTTATTCAACTACTTCACAACGTAAACATGCTTGCATCATAATGCACTCAAATTTTCTGGTTCTAAATGCATCAACTGAGCCTTGCAATTACAGAAACTGCAAGCTAGCCACCAATTCATAGAAACACACATTTTGTTAATATAAAAATAAAAGAAAGAACACAAACCATGGTACTTTATTAGGAAGCACAACAATGCTTAATTGCAGTGACACAGGCAACAACTACAACACAAGTCCAAAACAAGTTTGCTTTATTGACACACTTAACAAACACCTTCGCCAAAGCAAGTCACACACAAACAGTAAGACAAGCAAACAAGTGGGAAATATTTTTGTATGGAGAAAAGCATAACTAGACATGATTATAACTGACAAGCTTCCTTGAAGGAAGATTTCTCGCGTACGGAGCCTGATATGTTGGTTCAGCAGCATAATCTGTATGGCCATACCCATAACCATATCCATGACCCTGCCCATGCCATCCCCCTGCCTTGAAATTGGAAGGTACCTGTTGGGGTACCTGATAATGGACACCTCCAGTTGGTGCTTTTACACTCCCAAAGTTTCCTCCGCCTACATCACAAGGAACGACCCTGCTATTCACTTTTGATTTCACTGATAACTGAGACAGGTGGTCGGCCATGTCAGATACTCTCTGGGTATCCTTGGTAGTGCCATTGTAACCTGCAATCGATTATAACATTAAATACATCAAGAGGGAGGGATACTGCATCATGTATGCACAAAAGAAGGGATAATTACTTTGATTTGGATAGTAGTTCCTTGGAGCTGGTTTGCCTTGAGATTGCCTCATATTGTTCCTTGAAACATAGTTATTTTCTGATGCCTGCAAATCACATAATATATAAATACAAGGAAATTCTGCCTGTTGAAATAAATAAAATGCTGTTTCGAGTTTTAGACACAATGAGTATGTTAAGTTCACCTGATTGTCCATGTCCAGTTTCCTCTGCACACCTGTTGTAACCCATGCAGATTATTAGCTTAGTCAAATAAACCCACGGGGAAACTTGTGACTTCAAGAAAAAATAGCAAATTCTAAAAGCATAAGGTTTTCTTATTCACCTGTCCTGTAGAAAGCTTTAGCATTCGGTTGCCAATTGTTGAATGGCAGTTTGGCACCAGATAAGTTATTTCCAACTGGATGCCTATTAATACTCTTTTGCTCGATAGCACCTTGATCCCAGCCAGGAAAAAAAATGAAATAGAGATCATATCAATACACTTCCTTATGATTCCTTAAAAAGTGTTACTCCGGTAACTCCCAGATAGTTCAGGAGGTGATAATTAAGTATAGAATCGGTATTTAGTGCATGTTTAGGAAACAGTTATGGGAACATATATATGACTACAAATCGTAAAAACAGTTGTTGAATGGTAGTTTGGCACCAAGTAATTTATTTCCAACTAGATGCCTAATAATACTCTTTTGCTCAATAGCACCTTTGATCCCAACAAAAAACAAAAAGAAAACAAAAATAGAGATCATATCAATACAGTTCCTGATGATTCCTCAAAAAGAGTTACTCCAGTTACTCCCAGATAGTTCATGAGGTGATAATAAGTATAGAATCACTAATAAGTGCATGTCTAGCAAACAGTTATGGGAACATATATATGACTAAAAATCGTAAAAGCTCATTCTAGAGCTGACCTGATGGAGGAGTTGCCTCAAAATTGGTTGTTCTGTAGCGCAGCGATGGTGGTATGTAATAACAAGGCTGCAATACAATAAGGTACCACATAAGTAACCACAAAGGCTCGAAAGAGATAGATTCATTAAAAAAGAGTCATACAAAAACTTATCATTATCAGATAAATTTGAATAAAAATGTTAAAAATAAACAAAAACCTGGAAGAAAGAATGCTGAAGGGCCTCTGAAGCTGTTGGTCTTCTATTCGGGTCCCACGAACAGAGCCACTGCATAAGCCATCATCATGCTCATGTTATACTTTTCACTGCTATGATACATGATGCTATGAAAACGAAGAAAAAGAGAAAAGACATACCGAAATGAGGCTGACAGCTTCTTCACTAGCAGATGGAATTAATTGAAACAGATTTGCTCTCTCACACGCAGGGAATTGAAAATTGAGAGACTCGGCAAGGCGCAACCCATCAGGCCAAGTTTCACGGTCAGGAGTCCCAATTACACTGCATATCTTGTACATCTCATCTGCTTCGCTGGTTAATTTAACCATACAGAGTTCCAGTGAATTAAACTAGTAAACTAATAATTTGAAAAGGAATGTTCCAAAACAGATAAACAAACAAGAAAGGAAAGGCAGGGAGACAGGATGAAATACTTGGAACCAGGGAAAAGAGGGCGGAGTGTGAAAAGTTCAGCAATAATTGCACCCATTGCCCACATATCTGAATAAAAACAAAAGAGAAATGGTGACGAATATGAAATTAGATGTGGTACAACTGTACAAGTCTTTGGAAGAACTTTTTCCCCCTACTTACCAACTGCAGAGGTGTAAAAGGAAGCCTGAAGCAGAACTTCAGGAGCTCGGTACCTGTTCACCCATGATTGAAAATTATGAGTGTTCTATTTAAGTGATAGAGCTTTGCATAAAATATCCAAATATAAAATAAAATTAACAGCTGACCAGCGAGTGGAAACATATTCAGTGTAAGGTGGATCAGAAGAAATCTCACGAGCAAGCCCAAAATCTGCTATCTTAATCACATCTTTAGTCACCAGCAAATTTTCTACGATGAAAGAAGTAGATTGTGAATATTGTATCAAGATATAGACAGGATGGTGGTGTGCATCAGGGGTGAAGTTGAGCAGCGTACCAGGCTTGAGGTCTCGGTGAAAATAACCACGCTGATGCATATGAGCCAGAGCATGAAAAACCTGGAAGCACCAATTTCTAACCTCAGCCTCCGTAAATGGTTTCCCCCTGTTCTTCATTAGCTGATATAAATTGCACTCCTATTGTGGGGAACAAAAAAGAAAGGAAATTTGAATACAACCTTAAACTGGCCAAATAACTTCCATGAGCTTACAAATCTGTGAGTTAAGCAGTAGACATACCATGTACTCAAATACAAAGAACAAGATGTCATTCTCCCTAATGACTTCCTTGAGTTTCACAATATTAGGATGACTCATCCTCCTCAAAGACTACACATACAAAAATTATATCCATGAGAAACAAAACTTCAAAATGGAATATTCATCGTCAGTTCAATCGAAGAATTATTACTACCTTTACTTCTCGAAGATTGATACACTCCTCCCACGAGTAGTACTTTTTCTTCATTTTCTTAATAGCAACCTGTTAGAAATAAAAATGATGCACTTAGTAGTTAGTATAACCCCGCATTAAGTGAGTTTGCAGAAATAAGAAAAGAGACCAAACTAGAATACTTACTATTTCACCACTTTGCTTGTTTACCGCTCGAAAAACACTTCCAAAGGTCCCGTCCCCTACTTCCTTAATAACCTTATACCTATTCCATTCACAAATTATAGACATGAATGCTCATCTGATCAAATCTCTATTTGCATTAACAAAACTCAAATCATAGAATATTTAATACAGCAAAGAAAGGATTTACCTCTCCATTTTTCTCGCAAAAGATTCGTTGGATACACGGTTATTTATGGGAAGAAGAAACTGAATTTCCAAAACTAGGATCTCTATTCATCAGAGGTATACCATTAAAGAGATGTTTTTTGGGGACAGAAACAAAATTCAGAATAGCTCCATTTAAATTACGAAAGCTTGTGGACATTTTATGGAGAAGCACAGGGATTTAGTCTCCTTGATAACCTGAAAAATAAATCTCAATAATTCAAAAACATGAATAACATGGAAAATCTATGTTATTTTTGCAGATGACCGTCCCTTGGTAACTATTGTCACTATTTATTCACAATTATTATTATGAGAGATTCGCAGAAACTAGTTGCGAAACTCACCTTTGGCATACCTACAAGATTTTAGTACCCCACGCATTAGCGTACCAAATTATTCACCTCTGTAGTTTCTAATTGATGGTATAATTGAGTACAATTAAATGCCTTCTATGTATGGAATTGATTATGCAGTTATGCCTAATAGGAATGCCTTTGTCAGGACTGCACAAAAAATATTACGAAATGGTTCTGGCTAATAAGAAAACAATATAACTAATATAAAGTGGATAAAAAAAACAGCATACCTTATCCAATTTGAGCCATATTCTTGATAGAATATCAACGGAACAAACAACGCAGAGATAGGAAAGGAAAGAGGAAGCCTAACGGAGTAGGAGGCAGCAAACAAACAAACAGAAATAAGCAAAAATAGAAGATGCACAATTGAAGTAGCACAGTTGCCTAGAGACAAAGATAGGTCAAGCCTTTGTCTAAGGTTGGATGAGAAAGAAGAAAGGTAGAAGAGGTTCTAAGTGGAGTTAAGAAAGGAACTAAGGACATCCCCAAAAACGAAGAAACGCCAGCCAAGCACTTCTTGTAGGAGCAAAACTCGGCACTTTGCACAGAAAAGGCTCTGCTCCATATCCTCTCGTTGTCCCTTCGTCTAAAACCAGAACCCGTTAATCGAATCTGAAATATACAAAACAATAGATAAGCATTTTGAATAAGATACGAAGAAGAAGTACTAACAGTTGAGCTTATAACACTGAATTCCCCAACCCTCTCTCTTCTCCCCTCTATTGTCTAATTGGTTGTCCAAAAGAATATGAGATAAGCTTATCCTCCATAAAGGAGATTTCCAGACAAAGCAGGAGCTTTAATTGACTTTGTTTCATAAAATAGTGCAACCAAAAATTGCTACTATCCTAATTTGCAATCACCTACTTTTTTCAGTGTATATGTAAAGGCTGAGGTCATCAAAATTAGGTCAGATAATGTGAAATTTAGGCCATAAGGACCCACTGGCATCAAATTCTCCCATCAAACAAACCACAACCAATACTACTCAATTCAATTCGAGTACCATAATAACCTACTCAATACAACATAGAAAATAGATCCAAAAACACCAATTTACCGAAAATTCCATACCCTACAGCTAAGTTGCTCAGTTGAAAACTAAATTCATACTAAATTACACTCCAATTAATCAATTCAACCCCAAATTGATCCTCAAACCCTACTTCCGCTCAAAATCAACGATTGAACAAACGAATCAACAACTAATCGAAAAGAAACATTAAATCTATGAACGATTGGGTACGATACCGAGAAATCTAGAGGCATACGAGGCCTCTCCGGACGCCGTGCCGTCGCTGGTGTGGAAGCGTCTTCTCCAGGGCAGAAGAATCCCTTGATAGGTCAAAACCGACAGAGTCGTAGGAGAAGGGATAAGGAAGGTGCTCCGTTGAAAATCTCCATTTTATTTTACTTGGTGCGTCGGCGGTATCGTGTTCCTTCAATTATTATACTATTCAGATGCGTCATTGCGGAAAGATCGTAGAGAAATGACTTAAATACCCCTTGGTTGTATGGGTTAGAGACTTCGAGTCGGTAGTTATGATGGTCCGCAGGGATATTTTCTTCTTTTGTTGAACCCCCTTTTTGACGCTTTTGGAAACTGCTGATTTATTTTCTAATTAGTGAGGACCCAGTTTTGGGGCTGCTTGTTTTAAGTGCTTTTTTTTTCACGCAGACGGTGTGTCGAATTGTGTTTGCTTTGTGTGTGATATGGAAATTCTGCTGCCGTGTTTTCAGGGAAAAGGAGGTATAATAATACTATAAAGTACTAATAATAATTAGCAGCATCGTTATTACCGTAACATGATCATAATCGTAATTAGAATGACAATAATAATAATCAAATAATAGTTATAATAATTGATATTCACAATTCATAGCATGTTTCTATTAATTTATCTAATGTATTTTTGAGATCCAGGTACATATCCATACCTGAGGATTAAAATAGTTAATCGGAGAATGAATACTAAAATTACTTGCGTACCAATAAATATATAAATTAAAGTTCAAAAAAAATATATAAATTATAAATTTACAATTGCACAGAGAGAACTGCTCTGGGTGAGATTTAATGAGTAATTTATCTCGAAGTATCACTTCACAGTTTGTTATTATTTTGCAAGTGCTTAGAGAATCTTCATTGTTGAAAATGTAAGATTTTGTTCTTTTTATCGTATTTATGGATTCTATAATTAAAAAATACAATGAAGCTAACAAAAAGAAAACTTGTTAAATTTACGTCATGACAAATAAATTCTTCTTTTAAATGAGCTGATACTATTTATTTTTTTTTTAAAAAAAAAAAACTCTATATGAAGCTATCACATTAGGTACCGAGAAATTTTCTAGATCTCTGTATCAAATATACCGAGTTAATTATAAATTAGCCATAGATATGTTGTATTATTACAAGTACATACACATCGACGCACGCATGAATTAATAATAATAGAGTATTAATATATTTACAATAAGAAAATCATTCTAAAGGAGACCAACCCTTCGCCACGTTATGAACTTGTACGACAATCAATATTTTGAAACTATTATATATATTTTTTGTCCTACATATCCCTTCACACTAAGCACTGACGTGGATAACGTGATGGAAATTGATTTTTTTTTCTTTTTTTAATAGTTGGCAGCTTAATCAAACGTTTGATCTATTCAAATTTTGGACACAATTTGTTGTTTATGAATAAAGACAAGGCATACACGTACGTATTTATCTCGTACATTCGACGACGAGGAATATTACTTTTGGGATCTGGTATTTGATTGTTTATAAATCAATCGTTTGTTGGCTACATCAACAAATCCAAGGAAAAACAAAAATAATCCCAACTTCATTTGCGTTCTTTCTATCTTTTATTCTCGAAAACTCTTAAACTGTCAATTTTTTGCATCAAAACATACGTAAAAAAAATATTACCCGTATGACATAGTATTCCAATAATAGAAACACTAGGCTGACCTTCAAAAGATTAATAATTTAAATTTTAGTTTATTTCAAAAAAATTAGATGACTATAATCTTCTTCTTATTAAAAAAAATATATAAATCATTGCAACACTTCATAACTACATTGTAACCAGTATCTACCTAATCATCAAAAGTTCAAAACAAACCATAATAAAACACGTACAAACCAACTCACTAACAACAATATCAACACAACTATATCAAAACAACATGTATCCTCACACGACAACATGTCGACATCATGGCCATCTCCTGCACAAATATTAATACAAACTCATTCAACTCCCATGATTTTATTTATTTTATTTTTTTTTGTGTCAACTATTCCATAGCGATCCGTGTAGTGTTAGTAAAATTATACATTCCAAACTTGTTGAACTCTAATTTGCATTATAAATGTAATTACGGCCAAGAGCTTGAACGAATTTTGTCTAATTTTCAACGATTGAACTAGCACTACGGACGTGATATATCAATAGGTCACAGACAAAAACATAAACAATTTAAAACGCAACTCTAAATTATTTTTTTAATTATCAAAATACAAGTGTAGGAATCATTTTTCGCTTTTCCAACGTACTTTTAATTTCTACGATTTTCTACAAATGGATATTTCGATCCCCACGTCCATGACAGTTTTTAAAAAGGACATCATAATTATTGTATATAATTTTACGTTGACGAACTTATTTTTGTATTATAGATACTCAAATAACGTATACTTCTTAAAAAAATCATAAAGTGAACAAATAGCTGGAAAAGAGCTCGTGAGAGAATAAATTGTGGAATCCACGTACTAAAGGAACAATTTTCAATTTAATTAGGCCATGGGACTACTAACTTCCTTTCCTTCAACCTAATACAACCCAACCCCGCAAAAAGAACATAATATTTAAAAAACTCGCCTCATTTCCTAAAAACCATCCATAATTCCAATGTCCAAACTTGAAAAGTGCAACTTGTAGACCCACAGGGGCAACCATTGATGATTGATCCGGAGTATACTTATCAAACGAGGTGAAATGGCACATGTAGTTCCGTTTGCCGTTTCGTTAAAAAAATAATAGGATATTTTATTTCGTTAATTGTTTCGTTTTCAGTGTTACTAGGCGTTCCAATTAGAAATTACATGTATTTTTGTAAACCGAAGCAAAATAATTTGAAACGGCACAATTCCTTGTTTCGTTTTTCGTTTCATTATCGAAACACAACGATTTGTTGGGTCACTAACCGTTTCATGTCAGGACGAAACGGCACAACAGCGATCGTTGACAGGCCTGATCCGGAGAAAAGATCTCAGAAAAGTAAAAACAAAAAACAAAAAAGAAAACAAAATTAAATGTGGGCCCCGGCCCATTATACAGGGAACAAAAAGAGGGGGTAAAAATGAGAAACAATTCCCGCCTCCCTTTTTAGTTTTACCCCCCAAAAAAACCCTAAACGCGCTAATTTTCCCGCCTACAAATCCCCAATAAAACAACCTCTTCTTCTCTCCGAAACCCCAATCCCATTTTCATCTCTCGTCTCTACACAAACACTCTGTCTCTCTCTCTCTCTCTGTTTCTTTATTCTTGTAATTGCAAAAATGGTGCTTGCGCTGGGACCTGGTCGCTTCTATGGAAGTAGTCTCCCGAGGCCGCGTTACTACCCGGATCCGAAACTGAACTCGACCCGAGTAGATCCGCCCCAATCCGTGATCGATCCTCTCCTTTCTTGGGCCAACGAAGCGCACTGGTCAATGGGTGGTCTCAGCTTTCGTCGCCTCCGTCTCCAAGGCAAGATCGAGGGTTCCATTTCCAAGCTGCGCAAATCCATGTCTCCTAATCCTAAGAGGCGCAAAACCGCCTCGACCCGTTTCACTAAAGAGAGGCTCTCTCGTCTTGACGAGGTTGATGAAGAGGAGAGCGAGTCTGAATCTGATGAGGAGGTTTATGTTTCGGATCTTGAAGAAGAGGAGGAGGAGGTTGAAGAAGGAGATGGAGAGAGTGATGATGAATCTGAGGAGGAAGAGGAGGTAGAGATGGTTAGCAAGAAAAGGAAGAGAGTGAGAAGGCTTGGAGATGAGTTTGATCGGATTGCTGAGGAGGCAAAGGAGAAAGCAAAAGGGGATAACAAGGTGAACAAGAAGGGGAAGAGAAAGGAGAAAGAGGTGGAGAGGCCGAGAAGGGTGTCTCCAAGGAAAAAGTGAATTTGGGGGTAGTTCAAGATTTTATCTTTTTTGTTTTAATTAGGCTGTGTTTTTCATTATGAGGGTAATTTGGATAACTTTGGTTACTTTATTGTGGTTGTAGATCTAACTTAGTGGTAAACTGGTAACGGTGGTAAAGGTGTTTAAAGCTAGTGTTTGATCTGTGGTAGCTAATAGTTTTCTTTGAGGGTCTTGATTTAGTAATTATCATTTTGACTATGAATTTTAGCTATGCGATTGTTATTAGTATTTGGAACCTATGTTAAAAGGGATACAATTTCCTTTTTTGTTGATCATAGGATTTGCAATAACGTTTCTTTCAAAAGAAAAACAAGAAAAAGAATGCCAGTTCTGGGCTTTCATGCTTGAGATGAATCTGTTACTGTGCGCCTCATGTATCATCCTGTTTGTCTGAGAAGATTCGATATTTAATTTTGTTGGATAGAATGATGATTTGTGGATACAAAAATTACAAGCAAGGTAACATAGTGTGACGTATCACTGTTTCAGAATGCTTGAAAAATTAGATCTAAATTAACTTGTCACTTTCTTGAGATCACTTTAGCAAGATTGCAATTAACTTAATTAAATCCTGCTGGAAACAAGTTATTCATCAAGTTCGGATTAGTTGAGTTCAAATGAAATGTTGTCACCTCGACCTTTGGGATTAATCTGTGCTGTCTATTATTGTTGGTTGATAATGATATGAGATCTGATGTGTTATTCTGTTATGAATCATAAAGAGTTAAAACCTCAGACTTTCAGACAATTTCACAATTGAAAAACAAGATATGTTCTCACCATTTCATTACACTCTCCTCCGACCTCAACAACTTGCCCAAGTCTGTCAAGTTGACTCAGTTTGCTGTCCTTAGATGTCTTAAAAAAACAAAAAGACTCAGTTTACTGTTCTTTCATCATTCACCACACCATCTCTCATGGAGTTACGCTCCATCTTCAGCCTACATCAAACTGCTCTCAATCTTTTGCTTCTTGCAAGTTGCAAGTCACGAATCATGATTCCTTATTTACTGGTACAGCATGAGAAAGCGAAGTGTCAGACCCGGCTTCACCCTCACTAGTCACTTCTCTTCATCTCTTTCTCTTGTGCTGTTGTTTTTGAAACCTGTGTTTTTCTGATTTAAACTGAATTTGAGAATATAAATTTTAAGTGATTTTGGGGAATTGAAAATGAAAGAACTTTGAAATGGTGAATTTTTTTTCAAATGATTTCAGTGACATTGGAGGTTTTGCGAAAATTCTCTTCGTAATGGGTTCGTAAATTTGAAAAATATGGATTTCAGGTTTTTTTTTTTAAACAAATTGAAGTTATACACTGAGACCTTGTTGATTTCTTGCATCATGAATCTGTGAGCATTTTATTGGAGTCTCGAACCAATCAGAACGAGTGCTGGTTAGGATACTGCTATACTGGGATGGTTTTGGGGCGCTAAAAGGACCTTGTTCACGCAATTCAATGATGTTCAGGGATATTGCGTGCATTTTTGGAAATTAATGTGTTAGAGGGGCGTTATGCAGAGTATATTGGAGGTTGGGCTTAAATTGATTCTAACCATGTATTTCAATTGGACCCGCATTTATTCGTGGTCGTTCAACTCGTCTGCATTCTCATTCCGATTCCTGGACCGTGGAGATCGAAGTTCCTTTTTTTTTTAGTGTATTAGTTCATGTAGAATTATGCGGTGGGTGTCAATTAAAATATGCTATCTATAGATGCCAAATATGACGCCCTTTTGCATTAAAAAATCTGCATGCTTTTTCTTCAAGCACAAATACGAAATCCTGGTATGATTTACTTTTACATCAATAATTCTGCATGCTTTTCCTCCAAGCATATAACCCGATTCCTTGTATTATTTTCCCTTTTACGTGAATTATTCTGCATGCTTTGTCAAGGCATATGGATTTCTTTTTTTCTTTTTTGAAGATAAAATATGGGATCGAGCCTTCCAATTTATTTCAAAATTAAATGTCAGAAAGCTAATTGCTACTTGGCCTTCAAAAAAAAAAAATGTCAGAGAGCAACCGAATTTCGAACCCATGATCTTTGATGAAAATGTGTTGTTCTTTACCACTAGATCTCAAGCTATATGAATGTTAGACAAAATTGCTTTTCTATTTTTTTCTACACATGAAATGGTCCAATCTGGATATTGCTAAAAATATATCACATGTATGATGTATCTCATTAAGCGGTTATGAATGCGAACATACATATGAAGCAATTGTCACTTGTCAGAATTCAAAACTAAATCCGTCTTAAAACGAATGTCGGAGTGTCGATAAAATAATGAAAAGAATAATAATAAACAAATACAGCTAATAAAATATGTGTATGTATAAATAAAAATATAAAAATGACAAAACTGATTACGAAAAAATTTGCACAAATTAGTTTCGTCCAGACCTGTGACCGGGTACATAAATGCGAGATTAATTATTTGGTGATCATAAAATAGAAAATATTGCAGATGATTTTATTTTGGATTCCGATTGTCATGATTTTTTCATTATTTATAATTCAAACCAAGTTATCATCATCATCATCATTTATTATTAATTAATTAATATTAGCAGTAATTAATAATTAATAACATATATTAAATTAGTCGTCCTAACATCTTTTCGACACAGTTTTAAGAGTAGGGGCAGAGGTGATAGGGGGCAAAGGGGGCTTGGCCCCTATGATTTTAAAATTGTGTGAAGAGATTTTCAATTGTATGCTAAATTTTGTTAATATATAACATATTGCATCCATAATAAAAGAGTTCAAATACAATCTAGTTAAGTTTATTGTTTGTTTAAACTAGTTTAATTATAATTTTTTCTTGTAGAGCAAATATAGAAGACGGAAAATCACATATAAACCATTGTTCAAATGTGAAAATTTTTGCTAACTATTTTTTAAGAAATTTTTTTTCTTTATTATATTTGATACAATTCATGTTAAAAAAATTACTACTGCAAAAATAATGCAATATTATTTTTTGTTGTTAATATTTTTAGATTTTTAAACCTTCAAACTTTAGTTTGCCTAAGTCAAAATTCTAGCCTCTCCAAAGTCGAAATTGTGGTTCCGCCTGGTTAGAAGGAGAGCCCAATTAATTAAAATCAAAGAAAGTTCATTACAAAATACAAATACAGAAAGAAACAAAAAAAGAAAATAATAAAAAACTGAACTAACTAAACTAAAGGTGAAAACAAATACATCAGAAGTTCAGAACTCAAACTACACTCAAGACGGAACCCATAAAAACAAACAGCAAATCACCGACCCGGCAGATCCTCATCCTCGACGCATCAGTTTGTCCGTTCTTTGGGTCCCACCATTGCTCAACTATTTACGCACCATTACAGAAATACACAATCAAGTGGGCTAGAGCGCAACGTGTGAGGGGGTTGAGGGCGGGAGCGAGATGTGAAAACGAAGTAAAATGTAGCCGGTCCCACGTGTCAATGAAAACACAATAATGAATTTTTGTTTTTGGAAATCGGATTGTTTTTTTTTTTTTTTTTTTTTGGCAGGTACCTAGTAGCAGCTACCAAGTTTTCTAAAAAAATTTTCTTTTGGCGGACAAGATTAGTTGCGTGAAGTTGTGCCTTTTCTTCTTCTCTCTCTACTAAACCTTTTGCCTTTTTCCTTTGTAATAAAAAATAAAATTTACACACAACTGCACTTTTTTATAGCCTTTTTTTTATTGGAATCTAGGTACACATAATTTTGTTGGAACTAAGCAAGCAGTGGTGAAGCCACGTTAACTTTAGTGGGTCCAGGAACCCACCTGAAAAAAAAAATTTACATGCTATTTTATACGATTTATAAAAAAAAATATATATATATAAAAAGTTTGGGACCCATCTCAAAAATTTGAAGGACCCAGCTGGACATGTCATGTTTGATTTGAATTGTGTAATGATTCCTAAAATATCGTACATGGATCTATGTCGTATTCGTCCTAATGAATCATCTTCTTTCTTTCTCCGCAATGAATCTTATTGAGATAAAATTTATAATAGAATAGGAAATTCTTAAATGAAAGATAATTGACTCTTGAATTATTATTTTATATATTGGATATATTATTCTAGAAATTATGTTGTTATTATAATAGATGTTTGATTTCTCATGTTTATTTATGTGACATTATTTTAGAGTTGTTTATTTAAAAATTATTATAATACTATGTCTATATTAGATGCAAGGTTTTAAAATGTAATTTGTGTGGTTTAGCGGTTGGGTGGTGATTTAGCGTTTACCGATGATAAAACGACGATAAAACGGTTATATAATGATATAACGGTGATAAAATGGATAAAACCATTGTGCGATATAAACAAAAATCTAGATACAACGGATAAAATAGAGTTTTAAAAAGCTTGATTTAACATTATGTCATTATCGTACAAATATTATTTCAGAAAAAAAAATTTATGGACCCTGCTGGCGCAAATCCTAGCTTCGCCCCTGGAATTGAGGCTTATTTAACTTTCACGTAACTTCACATTAAATATAGCAATTCATCCTAAAAATTAATTTAAGTTCCAAACTTTCAAGGTTGTATCATGGTACGTAAAATGTCCTGCTAAAATTTATCACATCTTTTTTTATGACCGACGTAATTGATGTCACATTTATATATATGGTATTTGGCCGGACTTAGCCCTAAAATCGTAACCTAAACACTTGAAATTGTGTGTTTTTAATTTATATTTGTAGGATTTGGTACTGCTTTCGGTTTTTCTTTAAATTTCAGAGATTTGGAGCATAACCGACGTAAATCGGCACATTTCGGGCTTCACAGAGGAGTTTGTGCGGCCTACATTGGCCCCAGTGCGGAGTGACTTGTGCCAGACGCCTCATACCTGGCTCGGGTCACGTTGTGCGGCCTACACCACGTCCAGGAAGGTACTTGTGCGGCATACATGCATCCCGGACACCTCCAGTGCGGATCACACCTTGTTGTGCGGCCTACGGACTCTTCTCAAGGCACTGGACACCTCCTGTGCAGGCTACACTGGGCTGGATGACTCATTCCCGGCCCAGAACTCAACTGTACCCCGTACTGGACCCTCCTGTAGCCCGCACAGCCCAAATTGTACCCCGTGCAACTCACCAAACCCTACCTACCACCCTATATAAAGCGCCTCCCGTGCCCTAATTGATCAGCTCTCTCTCCTGGAGACTCCTGGCGGCGCCTCCACTTCATTTCCACCTCAAATCCACTGTTTTCCCTGATCGTACTCCGCACAACCACCTGTGTTGGCCGCACAGGACCACCTGTAGGCCTCACAGGACCTCTTCCCGCCTTGGAGTTCGTCATTCCGGCCATCTCTCACGCGGTTTTTGCTCAGATCTGCTCTATTTCGACTTGTAGAAGACAGAAAGGGCTTGACCAGGGGTTTTTCCTCCCCTTTCTTCTCACTTTAGTCTAGATGGAGATTGTATCCCTTTATTTTGCTATTTGTGTTTGTTCTTGCACTATGTTAGGCTAGTTTACTTGTGTTCTAGGGCTAGGATGAACTTGTGGTTAGGTTTGATGTGTTGATTTGGATGTTTTAGTTTCTATTGTGTACTACTTGTTTGATTATTGATGGTTTATGCTTGTTTGTGCTTATTTGATTGTTTGAACCTCCTATTAGGTGAATGCGCACACTTAATTTAGGCCAAAGGTGTAAAACGATTGATTTGGGTTGAACAAGTGACTTAAGGTAGGATATAAGCCGAAAGGTAGTCCAATTGGTACCCGAAAGGGGAAAGTTTCTACTATAGCGAAAGTTAAGTAGATACCTTTAGGAAATCAACAAGTGGACTTAGAATGGTTAAGCCAACAAGCGAAAGTTGAGGGTTAACTAGACTAATGGGAATTTAGACTAGGTTCCGGTCCCGATACCATGACCAACAAGCGACAGCTGAGGTCTAGGGAGTCCAAGTCCGGCTAGGTCTGTCTCACACAAGTTAGAACTAAATTACCAAGTCACCGCATCATTAACCGAGGGCCTGTGCGGCCTACAATTGTCTCTGTGCGGCCTACAGTGTGCCTGTGCGGTTTACACTGGGCCTGTGCGGGGTACAATTGTATCAGCCACAGCACTAGTCGGTGTTGGGCACGAAAGTGACCCGCACCGACAGCCCGAGGCCTAACCTGAGTGAAACCGAACCCCTAGGACGCCTTTTTATAAGATTTTACAACCGTTTTAAGCCAAAAATTGTTACCTTTGAGTTTTTACTACTTGTTTAGTTTATCTTTAGTTCATTTCAATTGTTTGTCTTGTATTATTTGAAAACCCGACTTAAATTGCTAGATCTAGACTTTGTGAAAGTGTAAGACCAGTACTTGTTTGACCGTCCTTGTGGTTCGACCCCTAACCATTGTCCAACGATTACCGTACGCTTGCGGTGTTTATTGGGTTATATTAGGGTATTATTAGCTATACATCAGTAATCATGTATCATCATTTTTGCATGCGACCTTGAAAATTTTCTATATATTCTGATGGTGAAATGCATCTCTTATCGTACTTTTACCAAGGCCATCCAGTATGCATGCAATTAGCATGAACATTTTAAAAGAACGTTGATTTTGCGAGGAAAGTTTTAATATTTGCTTCTTTGCAAATATTAATACTTTCAGTTCTTTAGCTACACCACACTATTCGAGTAATAATGTGAGATATGAAATATTGGAGGAAATTGATTAAAATAGTTACATAAATAGATGAGGTAACTTTTTAGAAAACAGAAAAGACAAAAATAGTTCGGTAAATTTATCTATAATTTATAATTTTGCAATACATTATCTTCTTACCTTTTGGTAATTGAAAAATCATTTAAGTTTATCTTCGTCGACAAATTTGTAAAACTAAAATCATATGCTCGTAGAAATCAACACCAAAAAAACGTGCCTCAAGCATCGCATATGGTAGCTAATTTTTTTTTGTGCATGGCGATGTTACCAATCTTATAAAAGATGCAGAACTGACAAATCACTAACCAATCTTATAAAAGATATATATTGATAAATCATTATTCATGGCCAATAGACAACAAATAATTAGTTGATGAATGACAAAATGATAGAATTTTTTACTAAGTATCGGTGTGAATTGAGATAATAGATAATCCAACTTCTTAAGGATTTGTAATAGGGTTTTTTTTTTTTTGTTGGAAGAGCCGAAATTTCTCTTGAAATCTCTATGCGCCCCTTGCATTTGTGGAAACACAAAATGCATACTAATTAAAGTTGTGTGCTAGTACCGACTGCATTTTATAAATAATTTTTTTTTTATAAATTGTGCAACTAAAATGAAACCATTTTATAAAGTATACATTTTAGTCAACTAAAATTATAATGTGCCACGAGCCCCGACAAATTATAATATACCTAGCAATTGTATTTTTTTCTGTATATGAAGTGGATAATTAATTTTTATATATAAGTAATTTATTTATGAATAAATATGGATACAAATGGATAAAACAAATAAATCTCTAGTTCATTTGTACCCTACATGTGACGTGAAACAACAACTGTAAAAATGGACGAAATTGAAGCAACTTGTTTGCTTATGTCAAATTAATTTGTTTTATCGCCTGACAATCATATATTGTGTTAATTTTGACAATTTTTCGAATTCAAGCTTATAGTTAAAACCCGCCATTGTATGGTTGGACTCTATGATATACGTGTTATCTATAATATATATATAACCATAATTGTTGCATATTTTACCGTTCATCAATGATTAAAATTTTAGCGGTTCGAAATTAATGTTTCCTGATACATCAACTAATTATTCTAAAATGATATAAAAATTAATAGCTAGACTAGCTAAACCTTCAATAGTGCACCTACGGTATAAACTGAATACCAGACTTAATTTTCTTAAAAGCTAGATGAATAAATTTTAATAGAGTTTAGAAATAAGTTGCAAATATTAAATAGCAATAAATAAGTAATAAATAATAAAAAAAATTTGAAATTATTTTTTTATATTTTTCTGGACTCAAACATATGCGAGAAATGTCCTAGGATTTTGGGCTCATTTAGTTTCGCACCAGAGCTCTTGTCACCACATATCACACAGGCAGCAAGTATTTCAGACTGAAATCTATACAAGTCGTGCTGAAACATGCTCTAAACTCTCTGTTTTGACTTGATATTTTTAGGAGATACTAAGTGAAGATTATTTGTCGACCAGACCTAAGTCCTAGCCTCAACTGTCGCAATTTTGGTTTGGACTTTACTTGGAACTCGATTTTCACCATGTAGATAACTAAGCCTAAATTTTAGTGTTAGATTTTATTATTTAAGGTTAGTTTGTTAGATTTCCAGAGAAATTTAAGTCCTTTCGGATCAATAAAAGTTACACCCTTTAGTTGTGAACTAACCTACTATTTCAAAACGATTGGCTTACCTGAAGTACTTAATCAATTAATTATTTATTTTAGTTTAATGTCCTAATGGTGCTACAGTTCATCAATTTAACCAATTAATTATTTATTCTAGTTTAATGCCCTAATGATGCTACAGTTCATCAATTGGTAAACAATCTATCAAATAATCAATTTAACTAAGCATTGTTGGAAAGCTTAGGATGAGCTCTACAACACTATGGATTCATTTAGTCATTTTTCTTCTCCAAAATTCTCCTTTTTATGCAATCATTGTGTCAAATCCACCACGTTCCTACAAAACAAGTCAAATGTCACGACAATACCCAATCTTGCCAAATAAAGCACAAAAACACGGTGAATATCATTGGTTTGTGTAGTATTCGGGTGCCAAGTATGGTCAAAATGCATGTATAAATAAGTGATATCATATATTTAAATTAATAAAAAACTTCCTTATCAAGATTGTCGATCAAGACAAGCATTGTTAAGCGATTCATTTTAGTTAACTTACGAGGAGGGTTCTTGTGCCACAAGTTTTTGATGCCACAAATACCACAACTCTTTTTTCATTAATATTTCAAAATTTAAAAATTCATTTTGCAGATCTAACTATTGATCTCGTTCAAATTTATGAGCAATGTATTTTCTATGCAATTTTTTGTATATATTTTGGAGTTTATTTGATATTCGATCAATAGGCCAACACATGAACATATTAAAATTAATCTGTTATAATAACAACATTCGTTCAGTTTTTATCCACTTGATCGAATATAAAATAAACTCCAAAATTTATATAAATTATATAAAAATACATCACTTGTAAATTTGAATAGGATCAACGGTTTGGATTTGAAAATTGAATTTTTAAATTTTGAAATATTAATTGAAACGAGAAGTTGTGGCATTCCTGCCACAAAAAACCTGTGACACTAAAATCCTGCTCTTAACTTACATAATTTAGGGAACATGGGAGTCCAGTACCGCTAGTCAGTTGGCTCTGCCATTTACCTAAAGGTAACAGGTTCAATTTTTGTTGGGCGCGGAAGAGGGATAAAGTCTCTATTTACTGGGATATGCCTCTCTAAATAAATATCCTTAAATCAAAAAATAATAAAAAAAAATCTTACATAGTTTAGGTATCTTGTATATTTCGTTGAGTTAGCGGATTAGAAAAAAATAGCGGTAATCTTAACTAACCTTGATCCATTTGGTGATCTTAGATTAGCAAGGTTAGCACACTGACCTAGGGCAAGAGCTAACCTTGCACCGAACGCACCTAAAACTCATACCGGTATTCAAGTATGGTTCAGACTCTGATCCAACTTGTCTTTGGCCCAATAAAACTTCTCAGCCCAATATCCATTCAATCTATTTATACATCCCCTTCAAGTTTGAAAACCTAGCAATCTCCGTCTCTCCGACTAGCCGCCCTCTCCTTAGGTCTCTCTTGTACATTCTTGAAGATTTTTAACCTAGAGATTCATTTCTTCCTTTTCTCCTGCTTTTGTGATCGATTCTTATAATTTTTTTCGATATATTTTTTTGATACCGTAGGTGTCTTGTTATTTCCGTGTTTTTTATAGGATCTACGTTTGTTTGCAAAATTTTTAATGAAAAATTATGATTCGATCTGTTAAACTATTTAGTTATTTCGGCATATTATTGGGCAAATGATGAGTAAAATGTAGACAGTGACATCAGCACTCCTTTTTGAATTTCAAAAAGGGGGATGACGACTCTTAAATGGGAATCTCTCTGATGCCTTGATATTGTTATTTTTATTTAATTTGCGTTGTTAGTATTTATATAACATGTCTTTTTCCTTGACGATCCTAATGTCATTATTTTCGCTGATTTTCTTCCTTTTTTGTGAATAATTTTATATTTTGTTTGATGAATTCATTTGATACCAACACTTGTACAGGCGCATATATTACTTATATCTTGTCATTGCTGTGATTTTGTTTGATTTACCGTATTTGCTAAACAAATTATTTATTCTAGTCAATAGTCAATATCACCAACGATTTGATGCTTTATTTATGTCTGAAACATTTCACGAGTCGTTGCTGAGCAGCAGAGTTTTGTACCACCGCTGGTAAATTGAAGTACCAGGTAACCATTACATGTGGTACATAAAAGGACTGATAACTATTTTTTCTTGTACCACTGATAGAACTCAATACCCTTATCTTACCATAAACCAAATGGAAGTATGTAAACACCGAATAATTTTAATAAATGTCTGGTCCTTGAAACTTTTGAAAGCGATTATAATGTGTATCGCATTAATCACAATTCTTGGTCCTTGAACCAAGATAAATAATAGGATAAATTGGACGCCATAATTAAACTCTAAAATCAAGTTTATGAGTAGATGCGTATCTACTATTGAAATGAGAAGATCTTGTTTGCTAGTAACGAAGACAGTGTGTTGAAATGAGTAAATATTGTAATTGTTGTTCTCAGACACACAGATTACAATGGTATATACAAGTATATAACCCAGTAACCAAACACTAGTAGACAATACCAGTGGGTTCCCTAATCACATTATTAGTCTTAATTTAACCTAAATCACGTGAGACTATCTATACATGGGTAATGGGTTCTTGAAAGTCTATTACCATCCTGAAAATACAATTATACATGATTCATTTATTATTCTGGTAGTACTATCCTGAGTTATTGATAATAGTTTTGTTTGATTTTCTTTCTTAGCTACGGCAAGGAGAAAACGAAGAAGCAAATATGAGTTGAAGGTTGCTTTTGTACATAGGATGACTGGTGCCGTGTCTTAGCTTATTTGTGGGTCTATTAGTTTCTATCGATGTATTTGTTGAGAGAGGAGCAATTCCTCTGAATTTCTCATGCGTTTGAAAGAGATAAAATATTTAATTAGAATTTTTTTTATAGTTGATGTTGTAATTATGTTGCTGAGAAACATGTTATGGATATTTTTAACTTTTTTTTGTAATGCTTGTTCATGTAATGGATCTATTTATGGATTTATGTCTGAGATCCAACTTATTTATGGTATGAAAGTTGCTCCTCGCTGGTATGAGTCGGTACCAATAACTAATTACCCACCCTCTATATTATTCTACTATCTTATCGTATCTCGCTGGTATGAAGTAGTGGCATTGCTTAATTCAAGCTTTTTTGTTTCTACGAGTTAATTTTTTAATTCAAGTCAGAAAGAGAAATGCAAAACCACTGCTTATATATATGTTCTGATAAGAAACTTTATAATATGCCAATGAATATTTCCCTTGTACACACGATTAACTAGTAAGAAATAATGTGCTTCTATAATGGCACCAAGAAGTTACAATTAAATTGTGTATTTGTAAAACATGCAAATAATGCACCGACTGTGCATGCAACTCCAATATATTTGTGGCCAATGCAAACAATGCACATCACACTATTCTATACCTGTAATGAAACCAGTAAGTTAAATAAAGTAGGAAACCACTGATTTAAAGCTCCAATGAAAGCAGTAAGTTAAAGTAGAAAACCAATAAGTTGAATTAAAGCATTATCAAGTTTATACAAACTGAAATCACTACATTTAGACCAAGTTCACATCATTATCTCTACAAACTGAAACAGCCTATTCATTCTGTCAAACAACATATGAATTTCATCACTCTACAAAATGAAACCGCATATTCATCCTCTTTACAAAATGCACTAAGTAAATTCTCAAAGATTCATCAAGATAAGGCTTCGTATTCTTCATCTTCTTATCCATTATGCATAAATCATAATCATCCTTGACCCTTCCCCGTCATTTCCTTCAGCTGATAAAAAAAAATAGTAAAACAGAAAAATGGTCCAAAAAAACAGAACCATGAAATTAATTGTAAAAAAAATACTCATATTTCATTCATTATGCCCAATATCAGTAATTTGGCTAGAAACATGCTGATAATGGTACTGCACATTATTTTCAAGTTAATCAAGTTAAGCCCACATCAGTTTCCTAAATTAGGCTCAATTTGGTGCAACCTTTTGTTGGAATTTGGTGCAATTCGGCTTAAGAAAGCTTGATGAATAGTAAACAGTAATTGTGAATGCATTGAAGAAATAAGTTTTTTGTTTAAGGTCTTTAATGGTCAGAATAGTCTTGATGAGTATGGGTCTTTGTTTAAGTAATTGAGTATTTTACGCTAAACTTGATTACTTCAACATTACTTTGTCAGAATAGTCTTTGTTTAAGGACTTTATTGGTCTAAAGTACAAGTCAGATGTAAATTAATAAAAACATTGCTCTATAATAAAGCATATAATGAGAAAATGAAGCTTAATTGGAGCAACATTTGAGCATTTTAAGAGTTTCTTGATTAATTCACGTCAATTGATTTCCATCATCTATAATTTTGCAATTTACTTGCTCACAAATATAAATCTGATTTAACTTATTCAAAATATTGCGTTATAAATGAAGAAATATCCAAAAGTTGTGCAAATAAATCTTATCTGGAGCTTCAATTGAGAATTTCAGGATATTCTTGATTTATTCGACAAGAATTGATCTCAATAATCTATATTTAAGCACTTTATATGGTCTAGAATATGATTCAGAACTTATTAAAATTATTTCATTATACATAAAGACATGCATATAATGTGCAGGTGAAGCTTATTTGAAACTTCAATTCTTTATTTAAAACTATTTGTGATTCATTAGGCCTCATTTATTCACAATAATTTATATTTGAGCTCTTTATCAGGTATATAATATAATTCAGATGTTGTTTATTCAAAATATCCTGTTATGCATACAGAATTATTCATATAATGTGCAAATAAAATTTATTTTAAAACATCCGTTGACTATTTTACGCTAAACTTGATTGCTTCAACGTTAATTCGTCAGAATAGTCTTTTTTAATCTCTTTATTAGTCCAAAATATAAGTCAGATGTAAATTAATAAAATTGCACTATAGTTGCAGAAATAAGAATATAATAAGAAAATAAGGTTATTTGGAGTTTCAGTTGAGCATTTTAAGCGTTTCTTTATTAATTTTACGTCAATTGATCTCCATAATCTATAATTTAGCACTTTACATGGTCATAATATAAATCTGATTTACTTATTAAAAATATTGCGTTACAATTAAAGAAATATGCATAAATTGTGCAAATAAAGCTTATTGGGAGGTTCAATTGAGCATTTGAGGAGATTCATGATTCATTTGACAAGCGTTGATCTCACTGATCTATATTTAAGCATTTTATATGGTCTAGAATATAATTCAGAACATACTTATTCAAATTATTATATTATACATAAGGAAATATGCATATAATGTGCAGCTGAAGCTTATTTGAATCTTCAGTTATATATTTAAAGCTTATTGTGATTCATTAAGCCTCATTTATTAACAATAATCTATATTTGAGCTCTTTTTCTGGTCTATAATATAGTTCAGATGTCATTTATTCAAAATATCATGTTATGCATAAAGAAGTAATCATATAATGTGCAAATAAAATTTATTTTAAAACATAAGTTCAGTATTCTACGCTAAACTTGATTACTTCAGCGTTAATTTGTCTGAATTGTATTTTTACTTTTTATCGGTCTAAAATACAAGTCAGATGTAAATTAATAAAAACATTGCACTATAATTGAAGAAATAAGAATATTATATGAAAATGAAGCTTAATTGGAGCTTATTATAAGAAATAAGCATATTACAAGAAATAAGCGTTTCTTGATTAATTTAACGTCAATTGATCTCCATAATATATAATATAGCACTTTACGTCATAAAAAATATGAATCTGAATTAACTTACTGAAAATATTGCGTTATAAATATAGAAATATGCATAAGTTGTGCAAATAAATCTTATCTGGAGCTTCAATTGAGCATTTTAGAAGATTCTTGATTCATTCGACAAGAATTGATCTCAATAATCTATATATAAGCATTTTATATGGTCTAGAATATGATTTAGAACTTACATACTAAAATTATTTTATTATACATAAAAACGGGAATTGCTCCGCTCACTCCAAATTTGGAGATGCACTCCAATAAAGACAAAAATACCCTCATTTTTCAATAAAGACTTATGCTTATAATGTGCAGGTGAAGCTTATTTGAAACTTCAATTCTTTATTTAAAGCTATTTGTGATTCATTAGGCCTTATTTATTCACAATAATCTATATATGAGCTCTTTATCAAGTCTATAATATAATTCAGATGTTGTTTATTCAAAATATCCTGTTATGCAGACAGAATTATTCATATAATGTGCAAATAAAATTTATTTAAAAAACATCAGTTGAGTATTTTACCCTAAACTTGATTACTTAAACGTTAATTTGTCATAAAAGTCTTTTTTAAATGTCTTTATTAGTCTAAAATACAAGTCAGATGTAAATTAATAAAAACATTGCACTATAGTTGAAGAAATAGGAATATAATAGGAAAACAAGCTTATTTGGAGCTTCAGTTGAGCATTTTAAGCATTTCCTTATTAATTTTACGTAATTGATCTCCATAATCTATAATTAGCACTTTACATGGTCATAATATAAATCTGATTTATCTTATTCAAAATATTGCGTTACAATTAAAGAAATATGCATAAGTTGTGCAAACAAAGCATATTGGGAGCTTCAATTGAGCAATTTAGGAGATTCTTGATTCATTTGACAAGAGTTGATCTCACTGATATATATTTAAGCATTTTGATATGGTATAGAATATAATACAGAACATAATTATTCAAATTATTATATTATACGTAAGGAAAGATGCATATAATGTGCAGGTGATGCTTATTTGAAGCATCAGTTCTTTATTTAAAGCTATTTGTGATTCATTAGGCCTCATTTATTCACAATAATCTATATTTGATCTCTTTATCTGGTCTATAATATAATTAAGATGTTACTTATTGAAAATATCGCGTTATGCATAAAAAATTTTTCCTATAATATTCAAATAAAATTTATTTTAAAATATCAGTTGAGCATTTTAAGCTAAACTTTATAACTCCAACGTTAATTTGTCATAATAGTCTTTGTTTAAGGTCTTTATTGGTCTAAAGTACAAGTTTTTTAGAGTACAGTCTAAAGTACAAGTCAGATGTCAATTAATAAAAATATTGCACTATAATTGAAGAATTAACATGTAATAAGAAAATGAAGCATATTTGGAGTTTCAGTTGAGAATTTTAAGCGTTTCTTGATTAATTTAACGTCAATTGATTTCCATAATCTATGATTTTGCACTTTACGTGATCACAAATATAAATCTGATTTAACTTATTCAAAATATTGCGTTATAAATACAGAAATATGCATAAGTTGTGCAAATAAATCTTATCTGGAGCTTCAATTGAGCATTTTAGGAGATTCTTGATTCATTCGACAAGAATTGATCTCAATAATCTATATTTAAGCACATTATATGGTCTAGAATATGATTCAGAACTTACTTATTAAAATTATTTTATTATATATAAAGACTAATTCATATAATGTGCAGGTGAAGCTTATTTGAAACTTCGATTTTTTATTTAAAGCTATTTGTGATTCATCAGGCCTCATTTATTCACAATAATCTATAATTGAGCTCTTGATCAAGTCTATAATATAATTCAGATGTTGTTTATTCAAAATAGCCTGTTAAGCCTACAGAATTATTCATATAATGTGCAAATAAAATTTATTTTAAAACATCTGTTGTGTATTTTACTCTAAGCTTGATTACATCAACGTTAATTTGTCATAATAGTCTTTTTCTAATCTCTTTATTAGTTTAAAATACAAGTCAGATGTAAATAAAAAAAAAAAAACATTGCACTATAGTTGAAGAAATAAGAATATAATAATAAAATAAGCTTATTTGGAGTTTCAGTTGAGCATTTTAAGCGTTTATTTATTAATTTTACGTCAATTGATCTCCATAATCTAAAATTTAGCAATTTACATAGTCATAATATAAATCTGATTTTACTTATTAGAAATATTGCGTTACAATTAAAGAAATATGCATAAGTTGTGCAAATAAAGCTTATTGGGAGCTTCAATTGAGCATTTGAGTAGATTCATGATTCATTTGACAAGCGTTGATCTCACTGATCTATATTTAAGCATTTTATATGGTCTAGAATATAATTCAGAACATACTTATTCAAATTATTATATTATACATAAGGAAATATTCATATAATGTGCAGCTGATGCTTATTTGAAGCATCAGTTCTTTATTTAAAGCTATTTGTGATTCATTAGGTCTCATTTATTCACAATAATCTATATTTGAGCTCTTTATCTGGTCTATAATATAATTAAGATGTTACTTATTCAAATTATCGCATTATGCAAACAAAAATTTTCCTATAATATGCAAATTAAATTAATTTTAAAACATCAATTGAGTATTTTACGCGAAACTTGATTACTTCAACGTTAGTTTGTCATAATAGTGTTTTTTTAATCTTTTTACTAGTCCAAAATACAGGTCAAATGTAAATTAATAAAAACATTGCACTATAGTTGAAGAAATAAGAATATAATAAGAAAATAAGTTTGTTTGGAGCTTCAGTTGAGCATTTTAAGCTTTTCTTTATTAATTTTACGTCAATTGATCGCCATAATCTATAATTTAGAACTTTACATGGTCATAATATAAATCTGATTTATCTTATTCCAAATATTGCGTTACAATTAAAGAAATATGAATAAGTTGTGCAAATAAAGCATATTGGGAGCTTCAATTGAGCATTTTAAGAGATTCTTGATTCATTTGACAAGAGTTGATCTCACTGATCTAATTTAAGCATTTTGATATGGCATAGAATGTAATTCAGAACATAATTATTCAAATTATTATATTATACGTAAGGAAATATGCATGTAATGTGCAGCTGATGCTTATTTGAAGCATCAGTCCTTTATTTAATGCTATTTCTGTTTCATTAGGCCTCATTTATTCACAATAATCTATATTTGAGCTCTTTATCTGGTCTATAATATAATTCAGATGTTATTTATTCAAAATATTGCGTTATGCATAAAAAAATTTCCTATAATGTGCAAATAAAATTTATTTTAAAACATCAGTTGAGTATTTTACACTAAACTTGATAATTTCGACTTTAATTTGTCAGAATAATCTTTGTTTAAGGTCTTTATTGGTTTAAAGTACAAGTCAACTGTAAATTAATAAAAACGTTGCACTATAATTGAAGAAATAATAATTAATAAGAAAAAGAAGCTTATTTTGAGTTTGTGTTGAGAATTTTAAGCGTTTCTTGATTCATTTAACATCAATTGATTTCCATAATCTATGATTTTGTACTTTACGTGATCACAAATATAATTCTGATGTAACTTACTCAAAATATTGCGTTATAAATACAGAAATATGCATAAGTCGTGCAAATAAATCTTATCTGGAGCTTCAATTGAGCATTTTAGGAGATGTTTTATCCATTCGACAGGAATTGATCATAATAATCTATATTTAAGTACTTTATATGGTCTAGAATATCATTCGGAACTAACTTATTAAAATTATTTTATTATACATAATGACTTATGCATATAATGTGTAGGTGAAGCTTAATCGAAACTTTAATTCTTTATTAATGCTATTTGTGATTCATTAGGCCTCATTTATTCACAATAATCTATACTTGAGCTCTTTATCAGGTCTATAATACAATTCAGATGTTGTTTATTAAAAATATCCTATTATGCATACATAATTATTCATATAATGTGCAAATAATATTTTAAAACATCAGTTAAGTATTTTATGCTAATCTTGATTACTTCAACGTTAATTTGTCAGAATAGTCTTTTATTAATCTCTTTATTAAGTCTAAAATACAAGTCAGATGTAAATTAACAAAAACATTGCACTATAGTTGGAGAAATAAGAATATAATAAGAAAATAAGCTTATTTGGAGCTTCAGTTGTTCATTTTAAGCGTTTCTTTATTAATTTTACGTCAAATGATCTCCATTATCTATCACTTTACATGGTCAAAATATAAATCTGACTTAACTAATTCAAAATAGTGCGTTACAATTAAAGAAATATGCATAAGTTGTGCAAATAAAGGTTATTGGTAGCTTCAATTGAGCATTTTATGTGATTCTCTATTCATTTGACAAGAGTTGATTTCACTTATCTATATTTAAGCATTTTATATGATCAAGAATATAATTCAGCACATACTTATTCAAACTATTATATTATAGATACAGAAATATGTATATAATAAACAGCTGATGCTTATTTGAAGCTTCAGTACTTTATTTAAAGCATATTGTGATTCATTAAGCCTCATTTATTAACAATAATCTATATGTGAGCTCTTTATTTGGTCTATAATATATAATGTGTAAATAAAATTTATTTTAAAACATATGTTGAGTATTCTTGATTGCTTCAGCTTTAATATGTTAGAATAGTATTTTTTTTCTTTTTATTGGTCTAAAATACAAGGCAGATGTAAATTAATAAAAACATTGCACTATAATTGAAGAAATAAGCATATTGTAAGAAAAAAAAGCTTAATTGGAGCTACATTTGAGCATTTTAAGTGTTTCTTGATTAATTTTATGTCAATTGATCTCCATAATATATAATATAGCACTTTACGTGATCACAAGTATGAATCTGAATTAACTTACATAAAATATTGCGTTATAAATGCAGAAATATGCTTAAGTTGTGCAAATAAATCTTATCTGGAGCTTCAATTGAGCATTTTAGGGGATACTTGATTCATTCGACAAGAATTGATCTCAATAATCTATATTTAAGCACTTTATATGGTCTAGAATATGATTCAGAACTTACTTATTCAGAACCTGCATACAATGTGCAGGTGAAGCTTATTCGAAACTTTAATTCTTTATTTAAAACTATTTGTGATTCATTAGGCCTCATTTATTCACAATAATCTATATTTGAGCTCTTTATCCAGTCTATAATATAATTCAGATTTTGTTTATTCAAAATATCCTTTTATACATACAGAATTATTCATATAATGTGCAAATAAAATTTATTTTAAAACATGAGTTGAGTAATTTACGCTAAACTTGATTGCTTCAACGTTAATTTTGTCAGAATAGTCTTTTTTTTAATCTCTTTATTAGTCCAAAATACAAGTCAGATGTAAATTAATAAAAACATTGCACTATAGTTGCAGAAATAAGAATATAATAAGAAATTAAGGTTATTCGGAGCTTCAGTTGACCATTTTAAGCGTTTCTTTGTTAATTTTACGTCAATTGATCTCCATAATCTAAAATTTAGCACTTTACATGGTCATAATATAAATCTGATTTATTTTATTCAAAATATTGCGTTACAATTAAAGAAATATGCGCAAGTTGTGCAAATGAAGCTTATTGGTAGCTTCAATTGAGCATTTTAGGAGATTCTTGATTCATTTGACAAGAGTTGATCTCACTGATCTATATTTAAGCATTTTATTTGGTCTAGAATATAATTCAGAACATACTTATTGAAATTATTATATTATACATAAAGAAATATGCATATAATGTGCAGCTGATGCTTATTTCAAGCATCAGTTCTTTATTTAAAGTTATTTGTGATTCATTTGGCTTTATTTATTCACAATAATCTATATTTGAGCTCTTTATCTGGTCTATAATATAATTCAGATGTTATATATTCAAAATATCGTGTTATGCATAAAAAAAAATTTCGTATAATGTTCAAATAAAATTTATTTTAAAACATTAGTTGAGTATTGTACGCTAAACTTGATTACTTCAACGTTAATTTGTCTGAATAGTCTTTTTTTTTAAAAGTTTTTGTTGGTCTAAAATACAATTCAGATGTAAGTTAATAAAAACATTGCACTATAATTGAAGAAATAAGCATATAATAAGAAACTGAAGCTTATTTGAAGCAATATTTGAGCATGTTAAGCGTTTCTTGATGAATTTAATGTCAATTAATCTCCATAATCTATAATTTTGCACTTTTCGTGGTCATAAATTTAAATATGATTTATCTTATTCAAAATATTGCGTATAAATAAAGAAATATGCTTAATTTTGAATGGCCTAGAATATAATTTGTAACTTATTTATTCAAATTTTTATATTATACAAAAGGCTTATGCATATAATGTACAGCTGAAGCCTATTTGAAGCTTCTGTTATTTGTTTAAAGCTTTTTGTGATTCAATAGGCCTCATTTTATGCTATTTATAATAAAATTTGTTATAAAGCATTATTTAGTTTATGCCATTTATTATATAACTTCAATGTTAATTTGTACGAATCGTCTTTTATTAAGCTCTTTATTGGTCTGAAATATAAGTCAGATGTAATTTAATAAAAACATTACACTGTAATTGATGAAATAAGCATATAATAAGAAAATGAAGCTTATTCAGATCTTCAGTTGAGCATTTATGCATTTATTGATTATTTGAACGTCAATTGATCACCTTAATCTATGTTTAAGCTTTTTATATGGACTAGAATATTATTAAGTTCTAACGTATTCAAAATATTGCGTTATACATAGAGATTTGCATGTGATTTGCAAATAAAGCTTATTTGGATATTCCCTGGAGCATTTTAGGCGATTCTTGACTAATTGGACATCAATTGACCACAATAATCCATATAAAAGAACATTATTTGCAAATCACGTGCAAATCTCTATGTATAACGCAATATAATAAGAAAATGAAGATTATTTGAAAATGAAGTTTTTCTAGAGCTTCAGTTGAGCACTTTATGTGATTTTGATACATTCTAAATATTCCCCTCAATATTATTATAAATAAAGATGTGTGGGTGTTGGGATCCTTTAGTTAAATATCATCCGAAACTCCAATTATTGTGAAATAGTTGTGCAATAGTATATTTTCTGATTTCTGTAATGTGATACTTTGTAACTAATTGTGTGTCGGGTGTTATTGCTCATAAAACTGACTCGGTTCAACATCATATAATAATTTGGCAACACATTGTTTTGTTTCTGATTTTTGTGACTCCTTTCTATTTTCATTTTCATCATGTCTCCATCTCTTTTGTGTTGCTTAGAGTCCCTCTCCACCTTAATTTCTCTTCATCACCATTCTTAATTTCGGTTTACAAAATATAAATTATATTCATTCAATTGAAAATAGAAAAAAAACATCAGATCTTTTACGATATATATTTTTTATTTAAATCATTTATAAACATATTACATTTCATGAATAATACTAACATAATATAAATCATATTATTTCAGATAACTATAATTATATGTACACATATAACTTTTTCTTTAAATTGATCAAACTCTTTAACTTTAATCAAATAAAATTACCTACAATAACTAAACTATATTTCTAAAGTTAAATATATCTTAACCATATATCCAAAAATGAACATAATTAAACTATAGAAACATAATAAAAAAATATTCTTATTATAGATATCTACATCAAGCGAAGCTCGATATTCCCCTCTAGTAAATATAAATATGATTTAACTTATTTAAAATATTACGTTATAAATAAAGAAATATGAATAAGTTGTGCAAATAAAGTTTATTTGGAGCTTCAATTGAGCATTTTATGAGATTTATGCTTCATTCGATAAAAATGATCTCAATAATTTATATTTATGCACTTTATGTGGTCTAGAATATAATTCAGAACTTACTTATTCAACTTCTTTTTATTATACATAAGACATATGTGTATAATGTGCAACTGAAGCTTTTTTGAAGTTCTTTATTAAAAGGTATTTGTGATTCATTTGGCCTCATTATTCACAATAATCTATATTTGAACTCTTTAATCTGGTCTATAATATAATTCAGATGTTATTTATTTAAAATATCGTGTTATGCATAAAGAATTATTCATAAAATGTGCAAATAAAATTTATTTTAAAACATCAGTTGAGTATTTTATGCTAAACTTTATTACTTCAACGTTAATTTGTACGAATAGTCTTTTCTTTAAGCCCTTTATTGATCTAAAATACAAGTCAGATGTAAATTAATAAAAACATTACACTATAATTGATGAAATAAGCATATAATATGAAAATGAAGCTTATTTGGAGCTACAATTGAACATTTTAAGCATTTCTTGATTAATTGAACGTCAATTGATCATCTTAATCTATATTTAAGCATTTTATATAGTCTAGAATATAATTAAGTGCTTACATATTTAAAATAAATCTCATAAAGCTTATTTAAATATACACGTGATTTGCAAATAAAGCTTATTTAGAGATTTAAATATACACGTGACCAATTGAGCATTTAAATATATACGTGATTTACAAATATGCATATTTGTTATAATTTAAGAAATATACATAAGATGTACAAATAAACTTATTTGGAGCTTCAATTGAGCATTTTAGGCGATTCTTGATTCATTCGACAAGAATTGATCACAATAATGTATATTTAAGCACTTCATATGGTCTAGAATATAATTCAGCACTTAATTATTCAAATTATTATATTACACATAATGACATATGTATATAATGTGCAACTGAAGCTTATTTGGAGCTTCAATTTATTTTTAAAGCGATTCGAGGTTCATTAGACGTCATTTAATCAATAATATAATTCACATTTTACTTATTAAAAATATTATTTTATGCACAAAGAAATATTCATATAATGATTGCGTACAAATATTCATACAATAATCTATACTTATGCTCTTGATATGTGTCTCGCACCTTTTTGGACCCTGATCCTCGGAAGGGGGAAATGACCGGATACTTCCTCGGGGGAAAAAGATATTGCGGACGAGATACCCCTCGATCGTTTCAAAACTCAGACATCGACACCCACCTGAAAAGGAATGTGGGTATTGACGTGGTTTCGAACCTCTCGAGAGTTTGATTGTTTACTGCAGGCTCTTTTTTTCCAGTAGGCGCAAGCCCCTACTGTTAATTACCTCTGAACCAAGTCGAGAGAACCTCTAGATCGGGATAATCAATATACTAAGCATGACCGTTAGCATTTCAGCATTTTACTAAAGGCACTTGACATTAGAAGGACATGTGCGAAAGATGACATGAATGGAGCAGATATCATAACCACGCAAAATATGATGCAAGGATATTTAATTCATATTTGAGATTCCCAGATTTTCTGGAGCTTGGTCATTTGACCCTATTTTTATATATTTGACAATTTTTGTTTTATTCTCTTCAAACCATACGCATTGTAAGTTTAAAGAGAACGGACATAGACGTGTAAAGTTTCGGTATTCTGATATATTAAAGCTTTAACTACTTCAACATATCAACGTATTTAAACTTTGGTCTGTTTGTTGACGTGTTAGAATCAGGGTTATCAGACGTTTCTGGAAACTCTGGCATTAAAGTACATAGAGGTTCCGGTCCTTGAACGTGTGCCGATTCTGGTCAACTATTGACGTGTCGAATTTCTGGCCCTGTGACGTGCAAGAGTTAGGTTATAAAACGTTTTAAACTCTGGTATTAAGGCGTATTTAGAAATTCTGGTCACTTTGGACATTTCAAACTTTGGTCTTCATATGTTCTAGAATTTACCAAATTCTGATTTTCAGACATATTTAAAGTTTGGTCCCTGGGTTCTAGAAGTTTACATATAATTGTAGAATTTTGTTTCTGGATTTGTATTGCTTTTGGATTTAAGTCTGGATCTTGAATTTGGATTTTTAGGGTCTATGTCTGGTTCAAACATATTTTGGGTTTGAGTTTGAATCCTTTTTGGTTTTTTAGATTTAACTTGAATTTGGGTATTTAGCTTAAGTTTGGGTCTTGGATTTAATTCGAATTTAGATTTATTGGATTAATTTGAATTTGTACTTTCTGGGTTTGGGTCTAGTTTTCATTTGGGTTTGGTTTTGAGTATTTGATCGAACTGCTGGTTTTGTTTCCGAATTCTCGGGAATTCTTGCGTAGAGGCAATCGCTGCTTAATTGTACCTACTATCAAAGTTATCTTGAGGCACCTATTGTCCAAGTGTACCTGTTGTCCAAGTGGTTGAGACACTTAAACTTTTGAATTTTTCATGTTTTTAATGTCAGTTGGGTTTTTAAGACGTTTTTTAATGACATTATAAGGGAAATTAATGTTGTTGAATTAAACTCCCTTTTTCTTTTGAAATTTGGTGTTGAAGCCTCATACAAAAATGTTCTTTATAGTTTTCTGAACATTTTGGTATTTTTTGGTAATTTTCTGACCCTTCTAGCTATTTTTAAAGCATTTTTGAAGTTTCAGCAATTTTAGAAAATTCTGATTGGTCAGAGGATCGGCTGTTTCGTGTTCTGGGTGTCAGAAACCCGCTACGCACATGGCGCCACAGAAGATCACACGAGGTCGCTGAGGTGAGCTGACTGAGTCGTTTGGTTCACGCGCGTGTCGATGCGCCGACGTGTCTGAGTTCTGACATTATGGGGCCCACTGTCGGTGGCTAGGCGTACCGTGGATCATGTTCATCCACCATTTTCTTTTGATCTGTCGGAGACGAACGAGGAACGTTGATCTGCGCCAAGATTCGTGCTGGTCAAATATTCAACGAACCCTCTTCTTTTCTGTCTCTCTTTCTTTCTTTCTTCTTCGTCTCTCTCGACTAGAGGTTGACTCGAGTCAAACCTTCGTGGTCGACCCGATCTCTGCGATATTAGAGCTGTTTGGCCGGCGAAAGGTACCATTGAGGTCGCCATGTTTTCCCCTTTCCTTCTCAGCTGGTCGATAGAGTCGATTCCCGCTAAATGAGGCGGTCGAGGCGTACCTGTGTTCGATTTGGGATTTTCCGACAGTGCACTTACAACCAAAATTGAGCCCTGTGGGGTCAATCGGTGGCATGTCTGAGCAACTAGAGAAGTGCCTCGAGTCAATTAGAGCACCAATTTGAGGTAAGCTCCTAAAACTTGCTGTATGTGATTTGAGCTGCGATTTACTCGATACCCTGTGATAATCAGACCCAAATTGGTCGTAGAGAGGGTAATTGATGAGTAGGCTTTGCAACAGAAAACCCTAGTGTTGTCTATTGGGACCATATGGACTCTTATTTGGTCATTTGGAATGGTGACTTGACTAGTTTAGGTATTTAGTATCTGTTGGTCGTTCTTTTAGTAATTTGGTGATTTTTGATAAAATTTGGCATTATGACTGGGTTATTTGATACACAAAGAGGTGTGTAGGTGATCACATGGTCTTAATTTGGCTCTGAAAGGGGGTTGGGCCACACTAAAGGCTTGGTATATTTCTTTGTAACTATGCTTGGCTGTCTTTTTATTTGTGGTGTAATTTGAGCATTATAACTGAGTGACTGGGGTTTTGACAGGGGTTTGGCTATATTGGTATATCATGATAGGTTTGTATGGTGCTGTCATTGGATTGTGAGGAATAATTTATGAAGAATGGGGGATTCATTTGTGGGATTTTGGTTAATGTTCTGACTATAGGGTTGATTATCACAGGGGTTCATGCAATTCACTAAACCTTGAAGCATGAACCAGCCCCTAAGTGGCTGCTCAATGGCAAAACATACCTATTAGGACTAATCCATGCTCCAATGAGAGCTCAAAATCATGGTTCAGAGGGAGATCAAAGGTGACTGCTCAAAGGCTAGCACACCTGTTGGTTTGACCTCTCTCATCCCCTTATACAGCAAGCTTTAGGGGCTTGTACCCTTCTTCACTCTGGTCTTCCCCTCTGGTTGCATCATCCTTGCCACCTGGTTGCTGTACACAGAAGAAGAAAGAAAGAAGTCTTGGCAGGTACATACTTCATATTTTTATATTTTTTTATTGCTTGATTACACTGTTATTTTATTAATAGGAAATACTTAGTGCATTTTTATGTTTTTCATGCAGATAATGCTAATATGCTGATGGTAGAACTATGTAAACACTTTTAATGTATATGAACATGCAACTGTTTAGATAATTTTTCCTATTTCCATTACTTTGCTACTTATTATGCATAAACAGAAGGTAAATAGAGATAAAATAAGGTAAATATGTACATAGAAAAAGCTTTATTTCAATTGAAAAGCTACATTTTATCAATTACCTTGAATAAAACTAAACTATTTCTTTTGCTTTTACAGAAAATAAACTAAGTTGACAATTGGGCAGAGTTTCAATATAGCACTTTGCCTCCCCCTTCTTCAGTCGATGGAGAGCTTGTTTTATAGGGGAAGATGACCCCTAGGGTTTGTGTTGATGCTGTCTTGATGCTGCCATGTGGCATTTTCTCATAATTTGGAGTTTGGATGAAGGGCAGTGATGCATTGTAGAGCTTGCCGCCTCAATTGGTAAATCTTCATGCCTTCCTTCATGTTTACTGTCTTGTACACTCTCCAATAGTCTCTTGACATCTGGCTTTGGTATCAAACAGTGGGAGGGTTGGCTCAATTTACTTCATTTTACTTGTGTTTTGTTGTTTTCATGACAGGTGGGCCATGGGGCCACTTGTCATGCTGACTTGCATGCCTTCTCTCTGGCTTGGAGAAGGGGGTTGTATTAGGCGCCAAAACATGGCCTGGACAGGTGTCACTGATCCATGGTTCATTGGACTTTGATGGTGTAGATGCACTTGTGATGGTATCTCCATCTGTGCATAGCTGTTGAGCCTATATCTGAGGCTTGGCAGTGTATTTGGAGGGTATTTGATCTTCTCCAGTTGGTGTTTGGATTTGGATTTCATGTAGGCTTGATTATGTAGCCTTTGGTTGTATTTTCTGGGGGGTGGAGCTGCCTGTGGGACCCATTGGTCAACATGGTGGCCTCACTGTTCCCAGCTGAGGTATGGAGGGAGTAAACTTGATTTTTTTTTTCTTCAAAGTCTACTTGATATCTCCATTGTCTTTAATCTGTTGTTGTTGTTTCTTTGTAGGTGTCATGCCTTCATTGGTGCCATTTTGTGTTGGCTGTGTTGGCATGGGCGCCTAAGATCTTGTATCATGTGCTCTAAATGTTGGTTCATTCTCTCTGGAGAGAGAATTGATGAGGTATTGATTTCCTTCTTTGTGCATGATCCTTTGTGACTGCAATTTTGGTAAACCACTGTATCACAGCACAACACATGGATTTTATGTATCATGTTTGGTGATTTTGACATATCTTTATATGTCATTTCAGGTATTTTGTGGGTCTTACAGCTAGAGGCTTTGAACCTTTTTGTTTGAGCTGTCATTTGCCATGTCATGTGGCATTTGATACTCACATTTAGGTTGCTTAGCTCTCTTTAGCTGTGTTTGGTAACTGGTTGTGGTGAATTGAGCCAAATAATTTCATGTAAAGCTCATTCAGGTATTTCATGAAGCATAAATTGCATTTTGTGGGCAATTGTAGCTTATTTATTTTGACAGGTTTGGTGTTTGAGTCAACACTTGCCATTTATTTGGCAAGGTGTGCTCACACTTGATTTGTCAAAGAGCTTGTGCTGGTTTTGGCAGTGGAATTGGTTATTTCTTTGTCCCAATTTGGTGCCTCCCCCATATGGCCAGTGATGAGATAATTTAGACATTTTATTGTCTTGCAGCATGATCTGAGGCCTCATATGATTTTTAGCATGTAGATAACATGCATCTTGAGTACACATGATCCTTGGCAAGTGTATGGCTAGCTGATTTTAGTTGCTCATTTCTGTGCAACCCTTATGCAATCTCTTGTGGAGAATGATTCCAGGGGCAAAAGTGGCACTTAGCTGTGCCTTTGTGGTGATTTATACGCATCATTCCTTTGTCTTCTTATGACAATGCCTGATTTGCCCATGGGCCAGAGAATGATAAGTATGAGGAGCTTTTTTTTCAGGTGCAATTTGATACCCTTCTTTGTATTATGTTTCATACATGCACAGATGCACAATGTACATGATTTGGTCAAGATCTGGCCATTAATTGAACTTAGTGTGTATTTGAGTGGCTGGGGATGATCTAGCGCTTGTGAAATGATAAAGGAATGATACACTAGCATTTGTATCATATCTGTATCATGTTTTTGACCTTGGTCATTTCTTTAATTTTCATGAAGAGAGAGAGAGGGACCACTGAGAGTGATGCGATGCACTCCTCTCTCTCTAATTACTCTCCCAGTCGAGGTACACTGCTTTGGACAGGGCTAGCTTCCTTTTCAGGCCTATGGCTGAGGAAGATTCAATTCTTCTCCAGTAAATTACATTAGCTAATTTTATATTGCTAATTTTACTGGATGTCTCCATTCCGAGAGTCAATCATGTTTATAAGCACCTTTAACTCTCTTCTTTCTATTTCTTGTGCATGAGCAACACCTACACACCATCGTGGAGCTATTCTCACCCACAATTTGAGCTATAGCGACCCCCATTGCTTGCACAGTGAACACTCAAGCTTTTCCGCCATGGCCATGAGTGCAATAGCTTGCTCCAAGCTGAATTGAGTTCAAATTGCTTGTCGCATCGCCTCTCTAGACCCAACACAAACTTCTCAGGTATCTAGTTTCATTAATTCTCACTTAATTTCGGAGAATTTAATTTGTATTTCTCTCGAGTATTAACCTTTCTCTTTTGGAATTGCACGATTTCAGGGGCTGTTTCCTGTCGAGTTTGGTGTCATTGTGATCGTGAGCTCATCGCCTTTCCAGCGGTGCCATTGGTTCGAGCAGCGGCTGAGTGTAGCGGCGAAGGAGGTTCAACCTTCGTCGGAGAAGGAGGTTTCTCCTTCTGTCTGTCCTTCTCTTTTCCTTTATTTCTTTTAACAGAAAAAAGTGGGGGCCCACAGTGGTGTCCAATGAGGTGGTGACACGTGTGGGGGTCTGAGTCTGATTTGGGCTCAGTCGGAGCCGTGTCGGGATTGAGTCTGAGTTTACTGTTGGGCTCGAGTTGGGACTCAGTCGGGATTGAGTCAAAGGTTATCTTGGCTGGGTCGAGTCGATTAGCCATTTTGGGCTGGGTTTGTTGTGGGCTATAACGGGCTGAGATTTTTTTTGCATAATTTGTCTTGTAAATTAAATACGGCCTGTGTATTTGCTGATTTATGCATGATTTATACACGTATTCGACACGTATTTTACATGTATCTCGCACACATATTTTTGTATGGATTTGTATGATTTATGGGCCCGACCAAATAGCTTGTATTGTAGCATTATGGTATCAACCCTTTTGACATACTTGTTAAGTCCAAAATTGCTTGAGATTGATTCAATCCGAACTTATCAAATGAATATCGCCCATTACATTCGAGTAGCTCTATACGAGCGTTCTTTCATGCATCTCGACGTCTTCTGTCGGCTTATTTAAATTTGCCGAATTTTAGAGGCAAACAATATGGTCCATAATATATATTCAGATCCTACTTATTCAAAATATTGCATTAAACATGAAGATATATGCATATAATGTGCAAATGAAGTTTTTCTAGATCTTCAGGTGAGCACTTTATGTGATTTTTGATACATCCAACATCATTTGATCACAATAATCTATATATAAACTTTTTATATGATCTAGAATATAATTCATATCCTACTTACTCAAAATATTGTGTCTTACATAAAGAAATATGCATATAATGTGCAAAAGATGATTGTTTGGAGAACGTGTTGAGCATTTTATGCTATTTTTAATTCGCCTCAACTTTTTTGATAATAATAATCTCTATTAAGCACTATTTTATGGTATATAATATACTTCAGATCTTAATTATCAAAATTATTTGGCTATAATTAAAGAAATACACATTTATTGTGAAAATTAAGCTTATTGGGAGTTTCACTAGGACATTTTAAGAGATTCTTGATTAATTCAATGTCAATCGATATCCATAATCTATAATTTAGCACTTTATCTGGTAAAAATATAATTTCGATTTACCGTATTCATAATATTGCGTAATATATAGAGAAATATACACGTGATGTGCAAATAAAACTTATTTGGAGATTCACTTGAGCATTTTAGGCAATTATTGATATGCATTTTATATGCTTATTTCTAGAATAGGAGAATATCTATTGTGAACCATGGTTCATTTAGGCCTTCGTGAACCATGATCGTTTGATCGATGATTTTGCAAATTGACAAATCTAAATTAACCAATCCAATCTATATATTGAAATCTCATAGAAAACCAAATTTTACAATTTTTGAAATTTTTTTGCTATTTTTTTTTAATTTCTCAAAGCTTGCCATTTTTGGACGATAATTAGTGAATTATTGTCCAAAAATGGAAAGTTTTAAAAAATTCGAAAAAAATAGTAAAAAAATTTCAAAAATTATAAAATTTGGTTTCATATGAGATTTCAATATATAGATTGGATTGGTTAATTTAGATTTGTCAATTTGCAAAACCACCGATCAAACGATCATGGTTCACAAAGGCCTAAATGAACCATGGTTCACAATAGATATTCTCCTAGAATAGACTAAAATGCTCAAGTGAAGCTCCAAATAAAATTTCTTTGCACATCATATGCATATTTGATTATGTATAATGCAATATTTTGAATAAGTTAGATCTGAATTATATTCTAGAGCATATAAAATGCTAAAACATATACTATGGTAATCAATTGAAATGAAATGAATCGAGAATAAGCTAAAATGCTCAATTGAAGCTCCATATAATCTTCATCAGGGGCGGAGGGAGTAGGGGTGCGGGAATGGGCAATGTCCCCCCCGTGATTTAAACTTTTTAAAAAATTACATTGAGTTTTTTGAGTGGGGTTAGTTAACTTGTATTGAAGCCCCCCTTGTTGTCCACATACCTAGTCGAAATACTTATGAATAATCTAAATAATAATTAGTTATAAACTCTCTATGCATAATAAGGCATCAAAACAAGATGGGCACTTGTCTAATTTGTTGGTTTTTATTTATTTTTTAAATATATCCATTGTGCTTAATACCATAAAGATGTTTTGATATAAAATGAGAAAAGAGAGATGATGTTATGTTAAAATAATATAATTGCACATGTACTTGTCATCGCATTAATTTTCAAATTGATTTATATCAATTAATTTTCGAATAGACATTTGTTTACAAGTAAATGTACATACTCATCTAATTGCAAAATTCTGATTTTTTTTAAAAATTTATTTCATATCCACTTATTTTTTACATAGACATACTTTTACATGTAAATACACGAAATTTTCTAATATTAAAATTCTGAATTTTCAATTTAATTATTATCCATTTATTTTGTAACATTAAATCCTTCTAATATGCATAGTATGCATAGTTTTGTGACGGGTGCATGTATACATCATTTTAACACAATATTATCTCACTCATATTATATTTAAACGACTTTTATGAAATATGCTATAATTATTTATACTAAATAGAATTTAAGGCAGAGAATGCAAGTAAACAAGGCGCAGTTTGCTTTGGCGCCTAGCATTTAGAAAAATTAAACACGTGTCTTTGCGCCTAGGTTTTTTATGCTTATTTAGAGGATCGAAGCCTTTTCTGAAATTTCTAAGACAAATAAAATCCTTTATAAAATAGGTCCAACATGGTCGAGAAAAAGGAACCCTCCTAAATTTTCAAATTAACCACTGAAGAAAATATCAAAATTATATAATATTCTATTCAATTTATTAAATTCTCCTCACAAATAAATTTTTTTAATATAACATCTTTTTGCCCCCTGTTCCAGAGTTCTGGCTCCGCCTCTGATCTTCATTTGCATATTATATGCTTATTTGCTTGTCTATAACGCAATATTTTTAATAATTAAGATCTGAATTATATTTAGACCATATGAAGAGCTTAAATATTAATTATTGATAACTTGACGTCGAACCAATCAAGTATAGCTTAAAATACACAACAGATGTTACAAATAAATTATAATTGCATTATATGAACATTCTTTATGTATAACACAATATATCGAATAAATACGATCTGAATTATATTCTCAATCTTATAAAGTGCTCTAATATAGATTATTGTGATCTTACAAAGTGCTCTAATATATTCTCGATCTTATCATGAATAGCTTTAAATACAGAGCTGAAGCTCTAAGTAATCTTTAGTTGCACATTATATGCATATTTCTTTATGTGTAACTGTAACCCAATATTTTGAATAAGTTAGTTCTGAATTATATTCTAAAGCATATAATGTGTTTAAATTATTATGATCAATTGAGCATTTTATGCGATTCTTGATTCATCTGATGAGATGCCTTATTTCACCACACAATATAATTCTTCTCCAGTTATAGTGTAGTACCTTCTAAATAGTTATATTGGTCTAACTGCATTCCCTTTTGAACCGTGTATATAAGCTATATATGTTAGCATATATAATACTTTTGCATTTGACAGCATATCAAACGAATTATCCATGTTTCACTGAATATCCTTTTAATTTTCCCTTGTTTGGTAGATCTTACTACTGGTTTTAATTTTGCTGTCTTGCCTCTTGTATATACAGGTGCAACTGCTGATTTATTTCATGTTGCTTCTAGCTTGTATATATAGGTGCAACCGTGCAACTACTGATTTATTTTATGCGATTCTTGATTCATCGATATGATGAGATGCCTTATTTCACCACATTATATAATTCTTCTCCAGTTATAGTGTAGTACCTTTTAAATAGTGATATTGGTCTAACGCATTCCCTTTTGAACCGTGTATATAAGCTATATATGTTAGCATATATAATACTTTTGCATTTTACAGCATATATAACGAATTATCCATGTTTCACTGAATATCCTTTTAATTTTCTCTTGTTTGGTAGATCTTACTACTGGTTTTAATTTTACTGTCTTGCTTCTTGTATTTTAATTACTTTGGGGATCTGTGTAGATATCAACAGCTATTTACTGTATATCTAGCGAATAAAATTAGCAAAATGTTTAGGACGATATTACGCCAAACTCACGGATCCCCAATTAGGTGCAAATTGCTTTCCAATTGGCCGTTTGGCGTTTGACAGTCTCAAAAACGGTTCGTATATATGCAACGAAACCTCTTTTTCATCACATATCCATCAAAAAGTGCTTGTCGACAGATGTTGTCATTATTTTATATTTGACTAAGGTGGAAATCATATGATAATCTGCTCAAAACTTGTTGCACGTATTGTTTGTTATCTTAACATGCACCACTTTTTCTCCCATCCTAATTATTCATATGGTGTTCTTATTTTCATTTTTTTTTATTTTATTTTTTGTTTGAAAGAGAAGTTTGGCATTAGTGATTCAACTCACTTGGTAGAAACATCCAGCACACATTTATCTTTTTAGGCTTACGCAGAAAATTTCGTAAAAAGTTTTTACAAACAATTGGAAGTTTATAAAATAAAATAACGCAAATCTTAGTTTGTGCAGCTTGGTATCAGGTTAAATTGTGGTGATTTGGTATAGTAAAACTTAAATATCCACGAAACAAAATCCTATTTTAAGAATTTTTTTTTTACACTTCGGGTACATTATCTCCCCCATAATCACAGTTTCACACAGCATCTCAATTCTCAACACCAGCAAAGTAAAAGCACTATTTATATAACACAAACAGTCTTCTTCTTTCTCAACCATAAATTATATTCAAAATGAGCATCATTAGTTCCAGAAAATTACAATAAAACCCTGAACAAATCACATGAACAATAATAATCAACTTGACACAAAAGAAATAGAATAAAATAGAACATATAATAATAAAATAAAAACTAATTTACCAACATAAGTGGATTTCCATCCTCAACTCCTTTAATAACTGAACCTTCAATTTACTCTTCTGTTTAGCTACTCTAGTACACCCAGGCAATTTCATTCAGATAAAAAGAAAGTTAACCAATTAATTAAGAGAGCGAACCCTTCTATTCTACTAAACCTCCCTTTAAGGGCACATCTCAGATTAGAGGACTTCTCTCAATGAACGTATAGGGACTCTCTCTCTATAGCACCAACTCCTAAACGTGAAAGAAGAAATTGCAAGTTGAATATAATACGAGCTCACTCCATACACAGCCAATCCAAGAAAACAAGAAGCCCATAACTCAAAACCAAGTACAGCAAACAAGAAGCAAGTCCATCATCATCGATCAGCAGATACTTCAGCTCCTATATCATAAGATTGCATGTTGTGTCTTATATCATATCCAGGACTAGAGGTAGGAGGTTGGACAAATATTCACCCCTGAAAATGTGACCCAATAATTTAATAAATGTTTTTCATTCCTCCAAATATGTAAAGTGCAACCAGAACACTATGGCACTATACCAGCTCTAAACAAATTGTGTGAGAGTTTAAACCTCAATTATGGAATTAGCACTATGCCTGTACTATAACAGAGCCAAAAGTGACACAATTTACAATTTATTAAGATTCTAAGAAAATCACAATGTGGAATGGCGGTGGCCCATCTTTGGGTTAGTATTCAGTTCAAAGCCCTTTCATTGGATCGCTATTCAATATTACAACCCTTGTTGTAGATCTAATTTCCAACCTTAGCTGCAACCTTCCTAATGTTAGTTGGCACTATGTATTAGGACCATCTGTGTAATCTACAGTGTTGGACAATATTTTTTTTTCCATTTGATTCAGGTCAGACAAAAAGACATATAGTTCATAATTTGAAATCTAGTCTACCTAAATTTCATGACTAGTTTTGTCGTTTTGTTATACATTTAATTTGACATCTTTATTTACTAACTGAAAGATATTCAGATAAAAAACAAATGCGGTAAGGTTCTCAAATTAAAGGATAAACTACGGTCTCCATTTTCTAAAATGTGATCAAGCTAAGACAGTTGCAGACTTGCAGGGCCTTATAAGAAGAACTCTTATACAGCGGTAATGTTCTTTATCAAAATATATGAATGTCAGATGATGACTTCAGGCTGAAGGACACAAGGAGAAATATGCTAGGCTTTCATGTACTGTACAGAAATAAATTGCATGATAATATAAAGAAAGTTACCAGAATCAACAATTGATACTGATCCCAACTGATTAGACAGATGACCACTAGTTTCTTGCACCCCAGGCTCACCAAGCAGTTCTTCTAAAACCATATCTCTCCCTTGGGGTATGACAATGCAACCATCCATGTAATCAACTCCATCCGATCTTGCATTGCATGCTGTGCCATCTACATTAGCTTCTAGAGACTGGATTTCACCTTCATTTCTCTGATGAATTAAGGCTGAAAACACAGGATAACTAGGCTTCAATATACCTCACAGAACATAAAATTCAATACCACAATGGGAGAAAAAAAATTAATCTTACCAGAATCTGGCAGTAATACTGATCCTAACTCACTGGGCAGACGATCAATGCTTCCTCCCATCCAGGGCCCACCACCCACATGTTGGACTCCATCTCGTATTGCAAGCACTCGTGTTCCATCTGAACCAATTTGGATTGAAGGGAGCTTGATTTCAGTTCTTTCAGGAGGAGAGGCATACATTCGTGCATTAATTAAGGGAGCACTTGGGGGTATTGGTGTGCTTGCTTTGTTTTGAAATCCATGCAGCATCTTGACTCTTTTAGCCATATTTGAGGGACTGAAGCATTGGACTTGGACGATAGGTTCTGGTTCTCTTAGACGCTTTCCTTTATTTGACCTGAAAATGATGAGTAGATGTTACAAGTGCTAAACTGGATTTGTCCAAACTTTAAGCAGAATGTTTCTATGATTAATTAACCAAGAAACAACTCACCAAGGAACAATTCAATCATATAAGAACGAACGAATCATTTGAAAAATGTAAACCCACTAATAATAAATCAAAAGAGCCAAATGATACCTCTGACTTTCTTGATGCCCCTGATCTGATGAATTCTCTCTATCAGGACTATCAGGTATTTCGATGGGAGCAAATTTAGTGCCAAGTAGAAGAGTTTCACCTGAAAAGAAACCTTTGATGTCAAATAAGGAATCTTAACACATCAAGCTTGGTGAAAAAATAGACGGCTGATGCATGAAAAAGAAGGACCTTACCGAGAGCAGAAGAAGAGGGATGAAGCTCAGTTGGCAAATATTGCGATGTATTCCCACATCTTCTGTCTGATAAGCAATTCGGTGATTGAATTACTTGAGTATCCTCTTGACAGCTTCTACTAAATGGGGCATTATCCCTATGAAATTCACTCAAATTGGTTCCTTCAGAAAGATCAGAGAGAGGATGTTCTGGAATTTCTAGGCTTGGTTGTGAAATCCCCCTTCCAGACCCAATGTTACCACCTGGTTTCTGCTTTACAAAATTAAGCTTTTGTTAATGAAAGAAGGTTATATTAATAGTACAGCCCTGGAGGTTGAGCACCTCGATATAAGAAAAACCAGAAAAGATCACTAATGTCACAAAGCATGTCAATTTTGCTAAATAGGTGCTGATAAAAAGGTTTTCCCAATGAGCAGATTAATGGAAAAGTTACAAGCTACCAACCTTAATAGCAATGTCAAACCACCATTGATTTCTTGGGTTTGTATGAAGATTAGATAATCTATTGAGGCAATTGGTACATCCTGGTTTGCAGCTTCTTCTTGGGCCCACTTTCTTTAGGACCTGGCTGTGGCTGCTTTCTCCTACTCCGGTCATGTACTGATCTAGCTCGTCAATTTCGTCTGCTGTCCATGCCAGGTCTTCAAAGGTTGGGAGTTCATGATCACAGACGTTGCTCTGGTAAAGCGGTGCCATAAAGTCCTTTATCTCATTTCTTTGTTTGAAGTTATCCATCCTAATAGTTACAAGATATGTCATGTTAGTAGCAGTAAAAGAACTCTTAAGTGTCAGTAAAAAACATGAAGAAAGAGTAACCCATTATATTGAATAAACCATAAAAAAGATTCAGGTTTGAAAATAATCTTGGTAAAGTAATTCTCAGTAGACTACAACAAAAAATAAACATATTTGTAAGTCAGTTAATTAATTAGTTGAAACAAAAATTCTTTTCACCAGAATTATTAAAAATAATTGAAAATTTGGACTTGTTTCAAAATATAATTGTTCTTGTTCATTAAAACCTTCAATAAACAAAAGTTCTTTACAGAATGTTACTAAAATAATGGAGCCCAATAATCTGATGCTACATGGGTCACACACCAAGTTTACGATGCCTTTGGCTAATTTTTCATAAGATTTTTGCACAATTTTAATTTCTCTATCAATTTTTATAACAACTAAACTTATTAGATAATAAACAGACCTAAATTTGTACAAATTAACATTTATTTTATTTTATTTGTTGGCATGTGTACTTCAGGATTTGGATGCTAAGCATATCTTCACTTTATTATTTTCTTATTTTAAATTTATCAACTTGGAGCAGCTACGTGAATTTTCTCTTTCTGAAATTATAATAAAATAGATATTTTAGGAAATAAGTCAACTTTTCGATGAGAACGAATTTTGGACAAGATAATAGCTAATTCCTGAAAAAAAATGTCACGTTTAATCTCGCAATCCTAGAACTAAAAATATCTTTGGGGAAACCCGGTGGTTAGGCATCATAGTATGAGATTACATTTGGTAGAAATGAGTAACGAAATTAAAGGAGATCAGTTTCAGAAAAGGAAAAAGGCGTAACTGCGAAAGCATGAAAAACTCTACTGAACCCTTAATTAGGAATGAAATCATTAAAATCTCAACATGAAGTTTAGAAAATTGACAAACAAAAGAAAAGATTAGTTTCTTCCTAATACCTAAGAGTTTGAAACGAGAAAGAGCAATTGACGGAGAGGTTGATGAGGTTGATGTAAATGTAATTGAAGGGAACAGATGAACAAAATGAGAAAAGGAACACTGGAACACAAGGGACGGGTACGCTTATAGGCGAAGCGAAAATAAAAATGGAAATACGCACACGAACCGCGTCGGATCGTATGTCTTATGTCGGTCGTTCTACTTTTGTCAAACATACAATTACAAAAGAAGTTTTGACCATTCGCTGATTTTTATGACAGTTGTAGTAACTATGTATGTGTAATCTTTTAAGTTCTAAAAAGGGAAACATACGCCTAATAAGTTCTAAAAAAGGAAACATACGCCCAATAAGTTCTAAAAAGGGAAACATACGCCCAATAAACGAAATCCTTGGGAGTTGATTCGGACACCCCAGATCTCAGTCCGAACACCCCTTAAGACATGATTTTATTATCAATGATTTTATTATCTGACTGATGATGATTTTCAATTTTTTTTCCAGCGTATGAGATTTTTCTAAATTAAAAAGTTTGGTAAATGAATTTAATAAAGAATTGAAGGTAAAAAAAAAAATTGAATCTTTATCGAGGGAACCAGACTCGGAACAAAAGAGGAAGTAAATTGGATGTTTTAATTTAGAGAGGAAGGGATGTTCATATGAAAAAAAAGGTTAATTTTGTCATTTTAAAAAAATGGGGGTTGCTCGATCTAAACTATGGGGTGTGCAAATCAATTCCCGAAATCCTTTGCATGATGCTACTAAAAATATAATTTTAATAATCTGATGCTAATTAAAGAGAGAACATTTTGACGAAAAAAAAAAAATGCTACTTTTAGGAAACATATTACTTTTGATACACAATCTTATAATTCGACTACAGCCTACTGGGGAAACAAAACCAAAAGTAGCAAGTATTATATTTAGAGAATCAAACTATGTAGCCTACGTGTTATAGAAAGCAAGAATAAAATTAAGAGATCTGATAGTTGCACACAAAGCAAAGGGTTCAAAAATTTTATCGGTATAACCGATTAAACTGGATTAAAAAAAAAAAATTCGGTGTCGTCATAAATATTTTTATAAATATAAATTAATTTACTGCATATTCAATTTTATAGTTATATAAATAGTATTTTATAACTTTTGTAGAAACAAATCATAATTTATATTTAAAGTTTTTTTTTTCTCTGATTGCTATGCATGCTTGTTTTTTCAAGTAAAGATCCATAGGATGTAATTATGAAAAAGAAAGATCCGATTTTGTAAATATAACCCAATTACTCTTTTTTTACAAAAATTTACAGCGAACCCAATTACTCTTGCAGTCCTGGTTGTTTCACTTGTTTGAGAAGGTATTTATTTATACATGAATCCTGATCTGCCATTCCAAAAATCTGGCTAATCAGATCCTCAAGTTTCTTCTAAATGCTACCTTACCAAGGATAGTGGAGAGTCTGGAGACTAAAAGCAACTTCGTAAAGGGTCATAACTGACAAACAAGTGATAAATATTTTTAATTTTTGAGAATTGAGCCCGTGGGCAACAAGTGATAAATAGTTAACAAGAGATTACAACGCACTTACGTGACAGATTAAATACTATTATTTCTTTGCTGATATTGATTGCATGTTAGTTTGCTTTTCAACGAATGAATTTGAATTTAGAGGTTTTAAAATTTTATTGGATAATGCACGATTGAAATGGAATTTTTTCATATGATTTTTTCTGGCATGGTTGATTTTTGTAAACAATACCTTGCTCTATCAATTGAATACCAAGAATAATGGAGGATGATTGCTTCAGCGTAAGCAGGCTTAAAGAGATTCCAATGAGTCGGAGAATAGTCTTTTTTTTCTTATTTTAGAGGAAAGCAATCAGGCAGGAAGATTAATCGTGAGAAGAACTGGAGAAAATTTTCGTCTATATCTCTAAAAACTAAATTTTCAGATTTAAAATATTAGTAAAAATAATAAAAAAGATAAATTTCTATAGTAGCTGTGATTAGGAGGGCATATTTCTAATTTAAAAAAGAGGGATATATTTGTAATTAAATAGTCCTCAAATATAAATAGCAATTAACACATAACGGAAGGAGCGCCTGTCTGTTAGAACCCCAGCTCACATCCTCTGCTCACCAAAAAAGGTGAGCAGAGTGCTCACCTCTGATATCAACCGTCCGATCAATGATGGGTGAGGTGAATAATACCAGATTGATAGGCCTGAAAAAAATTTAACCGTCGAGATTTAATCGGACAGGTTGGATCAAAAGTGAGCACTCTGAGTGGTTATAACCCTGCCACTGGAGATAGAAATACCGACCCGAGACCGTTTTCCTTTTTAGTTTTTTCCCTTCGAACCAAGGGAGAGAAAGCCGCTTGAAACCCTAGCTAAGCTAACGAGTCTCAATCTAGTTCAAAACTACAAAAATCAACTCGCTTCCCTGTCGGAGCTCTTTAATGGCGGATTCTACGTCCTGCTCCAGTGCTGGAAGCGCGAAGATACTTAAAGGCACGCCTCCTTTCTCCCTCTCTTTCGTCGAAATCATGGCTATTTTTACTCATTTTTGAAAATTTGCCATTCTGGTAAATAAATCTCTGGACTTAGATGCTAGCAGAACCTTTGATCGGTTTTGGAGTAACTGATCTTAATTAAAAATTGAATTGAGATCATTATAGATGCTGGATATGTTTAGCCGATTGTTCTAAATCTCTATTCAGAGATTTTGGTGGCAACAAAATATATCATATTTTATCTGTTGCAACTTGTTAGCTTATCTGATTTGATTTGGTGTGATTTATTTGTTTTAGTGGGAAGAGAGATGAAGACGCCATGGCTACAGAAGTTTCACCCATAGAAGAGAAATTAGAACAAGTGAATAAAGGTAAAGAGGGAAACGGAGAAGAACTAAGCAAGGAGGAAATACTCACCAGAGGTAGTAGATTTCTGAAGGAGGACGACGAACGTCGAAAGCTTGCAAGAGAAGAGAGGGAGAATGCACTATTTGTGGAGAGGAGAAGACAGAATATAATCTAGAGAGCAAGGAAAAGAGAAAGAACGGCGATTGAAGAGTATATATGGAAAGTGGGGGGGGGGGGGGGGAATTCGAAGCAACGCAATCATGAGGAGATCTACAGGGCGACAATTCGTTTTTTTCCGCCAAAAAAGATACGACCAGACGTCTTTTCAGAGGCGTCGCTTGGTCCCAAGATCCACAAAACGCAGTCCACGTGTCATCTACAGTGAAGACACCCGTTCGGAAGAGGTCAAGTCGCTGACTCGATTCCCAAAGGAACAGTATTAGGAGTTTTGAATCGCCTGCGAAGTTATGTCGGCCCTATCAACTCGCCTATAATGTAACTTCGACTCTATTAAAAGCTTTCATCTCGCTCCGCTCGCTAAAAGCTTGGAGGCAGGTGATAAGGCCCCAAGTTACCATCATGGCGGGCCCAAATCTTAACAACACAAAAGCTTTCATCTAGCTCCACTCGCTAAAAGCTTGGGGGCAGGTGATAAGGCCCCAAGTTACCTCCCTAATGGGCTCAGTACCAACCTGCCCCATAGGCCCGATAGGCGGAGAAGCGCGACAAGACCCAAAAGGCATAGGACAGAGGCTCAGCGCGTTGGCCTGTATCTAATGGCTTGGCAGAAGGGGAATGAGGGGTAGGGCGGTCATTTCACCCCGTCCCTACCCGCCAGAAGAGACCCTCGAGGGGGGACAGTGGTTACGTCCGTACAGACAGGAGGGACAGCTCAGCAGACAAGCATATCGGCTTCTGACAGGGCTGACGTCACTAGAAGGTTCCTGGAGACTAGTATAAATAGGCCTCTTTAGGACAGGGGGTCGGCTTTTGGGTCATTTTCTCTAGGGTTTATTACTCTTTAAGCTTTAGAAAGTGATGTAAAGTCACCATTGAATCATGAATAAAGAGATTTAAGCTCCGTGTTTGAGATCTTTGTTGTTATTTTACTTACTTTAAACTTGTTACCAGACTAGGTAGTAACAATATTGTATAACTTTTGTAGAAACAAATCATAGTTTATGATTAATAAAGTATTTTTTTTTCTCTGATTGCTATGCGTGCTTGTTTTTCAAGGAAAGATCTATAGGATGTAATTTAAAAAGGGAAAATTGGGTGTATACCGTTCTAATCTTCTCTAATTGGAAATATACCTCTCTAATCTCTAATATTAAATATTTACCCGTCTAATTGTGCTAATAATGGATATATACCCTTATTAATTGACATTTTTCCCGGTTTTTTAAATCACAAAAATAAATTTTAAATAAATTAGTCAAAATCCCTCGTCTCTTTGTCAGGAAATAAAGAGGAAATTGGATCGAACCACATGTCGATTTCTCGCCATGAAAACATAAAAGTATACAGAAAATTATATCAGAAGAGATTGTCATGTTCTTTCTTATATGACATTACATCGTCTCCTTTTCATACAGGGCTGCCGGCTTCATTACAAACAGCAAATTAATACGTCATCGTCTCCTCTTCCACATGTATCATGTAAATTAAGAACAGAGATTAATTTTTTTTCTCAGATAATGTTCAATAGATGACAAATAGACAATATGCTATCATGCTTCACTAGACCGTATCCTTTTTCTTTTTTAATCAGATATGATCCTTCGATAGTTCGATTTCCAGAAATATTCAATTATACGATTTAATATTTTTAGAAGAGTTGGGCAGATATACAATTCAATATTTGATCCAAAGAAAAACTTAAAAAAAAAAGAAAGCAAAGTATAGTCCGACTGGTCTCTTATTCGATGTGGTTTTTGTACCGGTATTCCATTAATTCCTTGATTGTTAAGACGCTGATTTCGGAAAAAAAAAATACAGTCATTATAATTAAATTGTTTCTTAATAGGATTTCCTTTTATTCCGTGAGGAAAGAGATAATATAGTAGACGAGGGGATTTTCGTCCAGTTCTTTTAAAATGATTCAAAAAATCATTAAAAAATGTCAATGAGGGTATATATCCATTATTAGCATGAATAGAAGGGTAAATATCTAAAATTAAAGAAAAACGGTATATTTCCAATTAGAAATGATTAGAAGGGTGCACACCCAATTTTCCCTTTAAAATATTAGTAAAAATAATAAAAAAGGTAAATTTCTATTAGTAGCTGTGATGATTAGGAATGGTTATTTCTATTTTAAAGATTAGAGGGGCATCGTTTTAATTAGATAAAATTGGAGGGGTATATGACTGGTTTTCTCAGCTATAAAACAGCAATTAACAGATAACGGAAGGAGCGTCTATTAGAACCCTGTCAGGCTGTCACTCGAGATAGAAATACCGACTCGACCCCGTTTCTTTTTTCCTTCGAACCGAGAGAGAGAGAGAGAGCCGCTTGAAACCCTAGCTAAGCTACCGAGTCTCAATCTAGTTCGAACTACAAAAATCGACTCGCTTCCCTGTCGGACCTCTTTATGGAGGACTCTGCGGCCTACTTCAGTTCTCGTTGCTCCATTTCTGGAAGCGCGAAGACAGGCACGCCTCCTTTCTCCCGCTCTTTCGTCCAAATTATGACGATTTTACTCATTTTTGAAAATTTGCCATTCTGGTAAATAAATCTCTGGACCTAGATGCTATCAGAACCCTCGATCGATTTGGGAGTAACTGATCTTAATTCAAAATTGAATTGAGATCATCACAGATGCTGGATATGTTCAGCGGATTGTTCTCAATCTCAATTTAGGATTCTGGTGGCAACAAATAGATCATATTTTATCTGTTGCAACTTATTAGCTTATCTGATTTGATTTGGTGTGATTTATTTGTTTTAGTGGGAAGAGAGATGAGCTTGTTCGAACATCCCGGCATCGTAGAGAATGTTGTTGCTTACCTTGGGGTAATTATCCCTACCTCTCTTGCACAGACACACGAACACACACACACACACACACACACACACACACCCACCGAAAATAAACAGCAACACCGTTGTAACTAGACCCTCAATTTGAAACTTGTTTACTTATTTTAACCTCCAATGACTCTTGAATACCCAATCAAGCACTGAAATGGTCTTATAGAAATTACAAACGGATAATTACCGTTACACGTGTTGTTCCCGGTGGTATGAACTTGGGTAACATCATTTTTCACTATTTTGCTCTTGATGTTAACAGCTCCATGACATGCTCAATTTGGGATGTTGCTCCAAGTACTTGAATGCTGTCTCTGAATCTGAGTGCACCTGGAAACTACTTTATGAGAAAAGGTGGGAGCCCCAAGCAGCAGGGGGATCTTCTGAGGGTGCACAGGCTCCACCTGACAATAAAAAGGTTATTCTTGTTAGACTGATTTTTCTTACAATTTGTTTGTTTTAAGATGTGTACATCTGAGAAAATGTACTTATATATTGTGAGCTTTTTTTAACTATATTGTTATTGCATTGAACCATGCCTTGTCTGAGTTTTGATCAGATAATTATGTTATATTGATAGATAGTCAGTTTTCTGTAATTTTTTCACAATTTCCAGTCGGGCCACGTTTGTCATCAGTTCTTTTATGTGTTTCATAAAATTAGTCCTAACATTTTCACGTGCTGTTGGAAATTGCATGAACTGATGCACATAACATTGCATGAGAGTAACTTGCTATTTGTGTAATACCTGTTTCAACCAGTTTAATACAACCCAACTGACTCTGTATTCATTTGATCCAGTTGTCAGTTTAACCAAAATTTGTAGCGCTGCAGTACTGTACAGAAAAATAAAATGACTACTGTATACCTGGTGAAGACGCAGATATCGTTTTGTTCGATACTTGTTCATATCAGTCATTTTGCTGTCTTTCGAACCTGAAAAGAAAACACAGAACCACTATTATATACCATATTATTACCATGTGATAACCATGAGAACAACAGCATAGACTATTTAAAACCCAATTTTTATCTCCATTTTTCTCATTTTAATTTATGTTCTGTTACAGGGATGGAAGGCTGCATACATTGGTAGGCAAAAGAAGAAGTTCAACAAGATATACTTTATACTTGCGAAAGTTCAGGAAAGGATTCAAAATGACTGGCTTTCTTGGCGAGACTTTCATGGAGGGATTGGCCAGCTGAAAATCCTTGGCATCACATATGATGACGTATACTCCTTATTCTTCAGCAAAAGGACTAATGTCGTCCTTATAATGCTCGGACTATACTATGCTTACTTCTTTCTCCGCGTTCCAGTGAGTGCTTCTATGCTATGTATAAAAATACAATTTTATTTTTTTCCCTCTTTAGAATTTTTTATGACACGAATCTTGATATATCCGAATTCTGATAGTGTGCTATTGATAAAAAATTGAACCTTTCCTGTTTTGAAAAGGATACTAATTGAAAAAATTCACTGCTGGCAAAAATGCTCGCATGCTTATTTACAGAGTGATTTTGGTAATTTGCAAAAATCACCTGCTTTTAAGATAAAAAGGGGAAGTTTCTGTCCCATATTTCCGGAAAATTATTTTTTTATTTCAGGTTTATTTGTGGTTGGATAAGATTTTAGAGAATTTAGATCAAAAAACGAGAGGGGGGAGAAAGAATAACAAGGATCATAGAGGAAATAGAAGGGTGACAATTTGATTTATAGATTGGTCCTAGTTTGAGGTGCAAATAAGGACACGGGGTTCTTAATTTAATCTAAGTGCAAAATGGTTATCTATCTTTGTTGTTACTAGCACTCTGTACTAGTGTTAGTTCTGGGCTGTCTTTTTACTGATACTGTAAACACCCTGATAGACAATTGGACACTTCCAAGCAGAAAGGTTGTTATTCCTTTTTATTTGAGTTCAGCAATGAATACTACATCACTGTTTGCTGCACTAACACAATAGATGCTTTTGAAGCAAAGCTATGAAGACGTATATAGAAGTATAAAAGTGAATTTGTGGTCATGTTCTATTTAAGAAATTTCTGGGCCTCTTTTTTACAAAAGAATTTTTACTGACTTGGCAAAATTGGCAAAAAATGGTCCTGATTTTTATTAAGTCATGTAAAGAATGTGCAAATTTATTTCCTTGTAGTTATATACATTACTCATTTTAAATAGCAGAATTCCCTAAAGCCCTTTGCTCAATGCCTTAATACAGCCGGGATGTCCTGCCAAGGTTGTATGTTGATGTGCTTTAGTAACCAGGCACCACCATGTGAAAGAAAATAAACAATGGAGAACTTTATAATCTGTTTTTTTTTTTACATATTACACTACTGTTTTCACTATTTGTACGTCCAAGTCTGCCGATAGTGTCATGCTACATCTTATTTTGTGATGCTGATACTTTAGGTAATTGAATGGTTAAATGAATCATGCAAGAAAAAGTGGAGAAAAAATTAGTAAAACTATAATATGTACTTAAGGTGGTGTTACAAAATGAACTCATTTTGGAAATAATTTCAGAAAGAAGTTCTGAAGAAGGCTATGGCTCAACGCGGGGTGATAGATAAGAAGGTGTGTGCAAGGTGGAGCCTGCAACGTTCATTAAGCTATGGCTTTAGAACGCCGGAGGAAAACCACTCCAAAGTGCGCTCCCTGGGAGAAGTTGTTGATAATGAAATGTCTTTTCTCCATTTAATGAGTCAGGTCAAGAAGGTTCAGCAAAGGGATGAGCTTAAGATGACAGAGATGAGTTTCTCCTATAAGATACCTGAGCCATCTGAGGCTGAAGCTGAGATAGAGTGCGAGTGTGAGTGCCATTGTCTAAATAAAAAGGCTGAAGAAAAAGATTGTTTTGTATCACAAGAAGCTGCACAAGCTGGAGAAGAGGGTCTTGAAGCAAAAGCTGAAGAAGAATGTCTAAAAAAGGTGGACCATGCCGGAGAGGCATCAAGTAGTTATGCTTAGGGTGTGGCTGCAGTGCGTCTTTGGGGGAGGGTTTTTGTGTTGGTGCATGCGTGTGTGCATGTTTAGTGTTGTGGGTTTGTTATTTAGGTTAGTGTAATGCAAGTAGTTAGTGTGCAGACAATGCATGATTATTTTTGTTAAAAATTATTTCACATAAAGTGAATTATGGAAATATTTGCTTCCTCGTCAAAAAATTTTCAGAGGTACCAAAAGAAGCAATAATTCATGGTCACCAAAAAATTACAACCAAAAAAAAAGGAGGAAAAAAAATTATGAGTGAACATGATTCACAAATCACTAGAGAAGTGTGTAATTCAAAAACTGATATTGAACATAGACTGGAGTTCAATGAAGACAAGTTCGTGAATCAGAGATTTACCATATTCTTTTGCTCCGAACAATTTCGGTACCTACATTTCACGCAAAGTCGTACCGCCAAACTGTGTAGCAATTAAAAGAAAAAAAAAGATGTTGTCACCACTCTGGTAATTTATTAAATACTCATTAAAAAAATATGATTAAAATTATTAATAAAAATGGTTTATATTCAACTCGAGAAGGGATTATCCGAATTTGAAGATCTGAGTGGGTTTATTTCATCAAACGAGATGTCTTAGAAGATTTTCACTCGTGATAAAAACTGACATTGAATATATATATTATCAAGCAAAATAAAAAATAAAGCAAAAAATCTATAAACATCAACTTGAGTTGATTAATGGAGCCATGTGTTTGCATCGGCGCTTCCATACGAGGCGACATTCATGCTGCTTAATAAAAAAATATATATATATGCTTTCGCTAAAAATTGGACGACATAAATTACAAGATAAAATAGCTTATAAATTATGTGAACTGCTACATGTCTCAGTTTCCATCTAACGGGCTCAGCTACCGTTAATCAATTTTAGGCACAGATCATGCTACATTCCTTATTTTTTTTTTTTGGAAAATAATCATGCTACAATTCTCAGGCCGCAGATAATAAGAAACTAATCTGTGGGACCTGGTCGTCAGAAACTTGCAACAGGACGTTCCTTTAAGGCAGAAATACAGAATCCTCTCTCAAAAATAAATAGCAAATAAAGCTTCCACAAAAAGATGCACTAAAATATAAATAGCAAATAACGAAACAATCGTTAACAAAACCTTATGATAGAAATTGGCGACACACTTCCCCTATTTCCATTTATTTTTTATTTTTATTTTTGATGATTGATGATAAATTATATAAGCCATTAGGCACCCTTCGATCCCTTCCTCATTTTTCGTTCGAATCAAGAGAGAAAGCTAGGAGCCGGTAATGGCGAATTCTGCGACCTGCTTCGTTTCTGGTTGCAGCACCGATGCGGGAAGCGCAAAGACACCGAAAGGCACGCCTCCTTGCTTCCTCTTTATCACGCTTGATTGCTATCTCGCGTGTTCTTTCGCTGAAATTATAGCGATCTTTTAAATTTTCGGAAAATGGCGATTCTGGTAAGTTTCTGGAACCTAGATGCTGGATTTGTCTGGCGGATTGTTCTCCTACACAATTCAGAGATTCTGGCGGCGATCAAATATATACTTATCTGTTGAGCATTGTCTGGTTAGCTCATCTGATTTGATTTGATGTTATTTATTTGTTTTAGTGGGAAGAGATACGAGCTTCTTTGAACATCCTGGTATCGTAGAGAATGTTATTGCTTACCTTGGGGTACCTTTTCCATACTTCTCTTGCACACACACACACACACTCGCACGCACACTGAAAATATAAAGCAACACCTTTCTAAGCCACTATGGTGCCATCTCTAACCATGCTGCTTTTTACTCAATTCGAAACTTGGTTACTCAGTTTGACATTCAATGACTCTCAAATATGTGATCAAGCACTGAAATGGTCTAATAGAGATTACAAACTGATATTAACTGCTGCATTTGCTGTACCTGATGGTACGAACTTGGGGGTAATAACATCAGTTGTCACTGTATTTGCGGTTGATGTTAACAGTTGTACGACATGCTCAATTTGGGTTGCTGCTCCAAGTACTTGAATGGTGTCTCTGAATCTGACAGCACCTGGAAGCTGCTTTATAAGAGAAGGTGGGAGGCCCAACCAGCAGAGGATGCACAGGCTCCACCTGCCAATAAAAAGGTTACCTTGTTAGACTAATTTTCTTACGATTTGTCTGTTTCCGGGTGTGCACAGCCGAGAAACTGTATATATATAGTGCCAGATCCTTTAACTATTAGTATGATTGCAATGGATGCCATGCCTTGCCCAATTTATGATAGATGATTTAAGTAATATTGATAGTCAGTATTTTTTAATATTTATAAGGCAAATTCTGCAGTAGATTGAATTTTTAAATCGGGCTTAAATCCAAACCATTCATTTTAAATTATGAACAATATGATTGATTTATGACTCAAGCCTGGATTAAAATTTCAGTCTACCACAAAATTATCCTTTTTATAATGTTCAGTTGGGCCATTTTTATTATCAGTTATTATATGGGTTCCATACTAAGAGCTGTTGGAGTAATACACAAATCAGGGGATGTTGTACAAACTTTCTAGCGGAATATAAAATATCTCACGCTTTAGTGCTGCTTTTTTGTGAAACAAGGGGGAGGCTCTACGACTACCATAACTCTTGTATCCCCTTGTAAGCAAGCAGCCAAGTACTATTGGTCTCTGTGAATCAAATCTGAGTATGGTTTTCGACACAAAAAAAAATGACGCAAACCTTGAGAAGTTCTTTTGCCTTGGAAAATTTTCTGACTTGTAATACCTGTAACAGTAATATTTGCTTCTACCATTCTGCAATCACATCTAAATTTAATTTTAAGTCTAATACACGGATCTGGTTTTGTTGAATGGTTTTTCATATCAATCATTTTGCTGCCTTTCAAACCTGGAAAAAAAACACAGAATGACAACTGCATCTGGGGCGGAGCCAGGATTTCGGCTTAGGGGGGGCTGAAGTTCGAAAGGATAACATACGAAAATAAAATTATTAATTTACTATATAGTAGTAAATTTTTTGAATATGAATTGTATCAAATACAAAGAAGTGCTCTTTTTTTGAAAAAAAAATATTAAACTAAGAGTTTCATATTAAGAAACGTTTTATTTATGATTGTTTCTCTTCTAGCTTTGCTTTAAGAGAGGCAACAAATAATTACTAAATAAGTTTGGAAAAATAATAAACTTGACTAAATTATTTTTGAGCTATCTATTGCATTTGATCCTTATTATTAGGGAGGACAAGATATTATATATTAATCAAATTTAGCATAAAATTCAGAAGCTCTTACTTGCATTCTAAAATCTTGGGGGGCCTAGCCCCTACTGCCTCTACCACTGAATTGCATGCCATGCTATGGCCATGAGAACAACAGTGTGGACTATCCAAAACCCATTTTTCATCTCCTTTTTTCTCATTTTAATTTGTGTTGTGTTGCAGGGATGGAAAGCTGCTTACATTGTTAGGCAAAAGGAGCAGTTCACCAAGATATCCAAAGTACTTGCGGAAGTTCAGGAAAGGATTCAAAATGAACGCCTCTCTTCACCAGCATTTCATGGAGGGATTAACCAGCTGAAAGCTCTTGGCATCACTTATGATGACGTATACTCCTCCTTCTTCAGTAAAAAGCTTGATGTCGAATTTACCATGCTCGGGCTATACTATGCTTTCTTCTTTCACCACATTTCTGTGAGTGCTTCTATGCAATGTATAAATATATTTTAAAAAAAAAAATTCCCTTAGTACAGTTTACAGTTTTTTATGACTCGAATCTTGATGAAATCTGCATTCTGATGGAGTACATAGAAGCGTTTTTATTTGATTTATAAATTAGGACGTGTGATTCTTAAACTAAGTTCAAAATGATCATCTACTACTTTTGTTGGTAGCACTTGGTATTAGTGGTAGTTTTGGGTGGACTTTTTACTAATGCTATGGACACCCTGATACACAATTGGACACTTCCAAGCAGATATGTTATTCCTTTCTATTTGAGTTGAGCAAAAAAAGTACTACATTACTATTTGCTGCCCAAACAGAATAAGATTCTTTAGAAGCAAAGCAATGAAGATCCAAACAAACAAGAAATGTATACAAGGGAATTTGTGGACAGGTCCTATTTTAAAAAAATTCTGAGCTTTTTTTAGAACAGAATTATTCAGGTCCTGATTATTATGAAGTCATGTTTAAAGATAAGCAAATTTTTTGCTCACGGTTAAATACATTGCTTGTTGTAAATAGCAAAATTTCCTAAAGCCCTTTGTTCAATGCCATAATACTGCAGGGATGTTATGCAAAAGATGTATGTTGATGGATTTACTAGGTACCGCCATGTGAACGAAAATAAATAGTGGAGAATTTTCTTAATTTACATATTTACTTATTACAATCAGTATTGTATATTTATATGGTAAGGCAACTGTTTTCACTATTTTTATGTCCAAGTCTGTCGATAGTGGCATGCTATATCTTATTTTGTAATGCTGGTACTTTTAGATAATTGGATGGTAAAATGCATCAGGCAAGAAAAAATGGAGAGAAATTAGTAAAATTGTAATATATACTTAAGATGCTGTTACAAAGTGACCTTATTTTGGGAGCATTTCATTTTGGAACCAATTTCAGGCAGAAGCTTTGAAGAAGGCTATGGCTCGACGGGGGGTGATAGATAAGAAGGTGTGTGCAAGGTGGACCCAGGCAAGAACAGCACGATATGGCTATCACGCTCCAGAGGAAAACCACATCCGTGTGCGCTCCCTGGGGAGTGTTGTTGATAATGAGATGTCTTTACTGTACCTAATGCTGAAAACCACGCCGCCACAATATTACCAGGATGATGTTATCACAATTATGAGCTTCTCCTGTAAGATTCCTGAGTTATTTGAGGCTGAAGATGAAATAGAGTGTCTAAAGGAAAAAACTGAAGAGAGAGATTGTTTCATATCACAAGAAGCTGCACAAGCTGCAGAAGAGGGTCTTGAAGCAAAAGCTGAAGAAGAGTGTCTTAAAAAAATGGACCATGGGGGAGAGGCATCAAGTAGTTCTGCTTAGGTTTGGCTGTAGTCAGTATTTGAGTAGTGGGTTTGTGCGTGCGTGCATGCGTGCATGCGTTCTTGTTATTTAGGTTAGTGTAACCCAGCCAATGCTTGGCTACTTATTGGCCCTATTCTGCACTAAACTAGTGCTGGTTATTAATTTAGTGCCTTAAAATGATGTTTAGTGCTGTTTGAGTTTTATTTTCAAAAAAAAAAAATGCTGTTTGAGATAGGAAGTCAGCTTCTGGGGTAAAACACAAAAGGTTAGAAATATGACTAATAATACCATGACTAATATTATTATATTATTTATCTGATTAACAAACAAGCTATAATATTTCTGAGTGTATCGAATGACAAATTTTATGTTTTATGTTTTCATTTTCACTAGCTGTGCCGATTTTCGTTGTGAACAGCCATCCTATTCTGTCAATAGTGCTTTCTCTAACACGACATCTCGGTACATAAGTAATTATCAGTCCTCTCCTTAATGCATAAGTTCGCATCAACTCTTTACCATGGAAACGGTCAAACAGATGGTGTTGATCCCTTTTAAACTGTAACAAAGACAAAGACAAATAGTATCGGCCATTTAAAGCCACACAGAGCAAGTGAAACAGAGAATTGTAAAAGAGAAGAAGTTCCAAAAGAACCATTTATTAGCTTTTTTTTTTAAAAAAAAAAGTAATAAAAATAAATAACTTAAAAAGAGGAAAAAAATTCAGGTCACTATGTAACCTGCATTGATAAAGGTTGGTAACAGGTAGCAATACAAGTGATGGTTCATAACAGAACAAGCATTATCATTCAAGTTTCCTATTTTCAAATTATTTATTTATCATCTGCAGTCTTAAAGCAGTCTCATATCAGCTTGAAATATAAAACAAATTTTGACGACTCTTCACTGTGGATACTTAACTCTACGGATAAATAAAAACAAAATAATAGAGTTAAAAGGACTATATCTATATTAAATAAAAGAAGAGTACAAGGGTAAATAACAAAATGAAGAAGTTTCAAGAGTATATTAAGACATGATCCATTTTTTAAGACACTCTTCTTCAGTGATTTTGGCAAACTCGGCCCAATACAAGTTTTGGTCCAATTTTGATCTTAAATCATGACCGTCCAAAATTAGGGTTTTCTTTCTCTTCTTCAACTCTTCTCTGATCTTCCCACTCTCTCCGCCGCTCTCTTGTAAAACCCTTTAGAGGCTCTGCTCTGCTGCCTCCATTCCTAAACCGAAGCCGCGGCGACAGCTCGTGTTCTGGTAAGCTTCTTAACTTTACTTTATTGCGCTACTTGTAACTTGGTTCTCTTTGTTCTTTTTCCTTGCGCGTGTGCTTTAGTTATCTAGAGTTGATGCTTCATTTGTGGCGAGGAATGTCAGAGTTCATCTTACCACGTCAACTTGTTTTAATGAAATGATTGTATTTTATAGATTTGGTATTTAGTTTAAGTTCTCGTAAATTTCATGTATTAACTATTCTTATTGAGGAACTTCTTTTCTCTAATTTTTAATACTTGCGTCGTGATCAGAGCTGAAGTATATATTACATGCAACCAGACTTCTCAACCGGACCTCAGAAAGTGTAATTTTATGAATAGAGTAGGTTATCAGAAAGTGGGAAGTTTAAAAATGCATCTGTAGTGCCTTTTGAACTTGTTGTCAGTTCTATGCTGAGGTGAAAGATATATGAGCTTTACATATTGATGTGTTGGTAATGATTGAATAGGTGGGAAGTGAGAAATTATGAAGCATAACAATGTTATCCCGAACGGGCACTTCAAGAAGCACTGGCAGAACTATGTTCGCACTTGGTTCAACCAACCTGCTCGCAAAACCCGCAGACGCATTGGTAAGTGCCGAGAAATGTCATTTTTATTCAGTTTAATTCGTAGGCTTTGTTGTTATGGGGAACAAAATAATAATTGTGACTTTTGTAATTGGCAGCGAGGCAGAAGAAGGCGGTGAAGATATTCCCCCGCCCGACTGCTGGACCCCTGCGCCCTATTGTGCAGTGCCAGACTTTGAAATACAACATGAAGTCCCGGGCTGGTAGAGGATTCACTCTAGAAGAATTGAAGGTAGGCATCCCTTCATGATTATATGATTACGTTGTTCACATGATATCTTAAAGTTGTTGCTTCGAAGGTTATAAATATGTTCTCTGATATCCACTTGATTGTTTTCTGATGTCATTTTGAGGTTAATGTGATTTTTCGATAAACTTAATAGGCAGCAGGTATACCAAAGAAGTTGGCACCGACAATTGGAATATCAGTGGATCATCGCAGGAAGAACAAATCCCTTGAGGGTCTCCAGGCCAATGTCCAGCGTCTCAAGACCTACAAGGCCAAGCTTGTTGTCTTCCCAAGATGTGCTCGCAAGTTCAAGGTAAGCCTTAAGCTCCATCCCTACTTGAATAAGTAAAGAAATGAAAAATAAATGAAGTTAAATTAGAAGTAATAAAACAATGACCTTTTCTCCATCTCATTGTACCATTTTGTGTAATTTATTATGTGTGTGATGTGGTTTACAGGCTGGTGATTCTGCACCTGAGGAGCTGGCTACTGCCACCCAAGTAACAGGAGAGTACATGCCTATTGTGCCTGAGAAGCGTACTGTCGATCTGGTCAAGGTTACTGACGAGATGAAGTCTTTCAAGGCATATGGCAAACTCCGAGTTGAGAGGATGAACCAACGCCAAATCGGTGCTAGGCTTAAGAAGGCTGCCGAGGCTGAGAAGGAAGAAAAGAAGTGAGGAATTTCTCTTTGGTTTGTACTGGTACTTTCTCTTTTTGTTGGTTTTCTGTGTTTTTCTAGGAAGTTTGGTTTGAGTTTGTTCTTTGTACTTGGAGAGATAAATTTAGCATTGGATGTATTTGTTTACTAAAGTCTATGATTTGTGTTCCAACAGTTTTGCCATCTATCTGCCAAAGCTAGTTTTGTCATTGTTGTTGTTTAGAGCTCGTGTGTTGGTCTGGTGTTAATTCACTGTTTAGGCTCTTAAATATGCAATTTGTCCATAATTTCCTCTCCTCAAAATGCATGTCTCTGTCAGTTGCTTCTAAAATAATGCTTATATATGTTGCGTATGTATGTTCGTTAGTAAGTGTATTGATAAGTAGAAATGGAATTTGTTTATTCAAAATGGATGGATGTCATCTGGCAGACTGGCACCTTGAGATCCTACTGGGAGCCATCTGTTTTGGCCTATCCATGCAAAATCTAATCTTAACCGCATGAGTCAGACGTGGATGGTCCTAAAATTGCATATAATTCCTAAAAACATGGGAAGAATAACAGATGACACAATTTTTTAGTTATGTCATTACTGACGCTGGAAGTCGTACTTAATTTTCCATATATCTTAAAATATTGAATTACATCAATATCCATCAAATTACTGAGCTGTAGTGTGCTTTTGATGTAAACAAGGATTGTTATTTTTACATTGTATATTTTCTTTTTCTTGTATTTTTCGATGGAAAGAACATCTAAAGCATTCAGATAAGCAACGGTTCTCTCATTATCGAAGAACCTACTAAAAAGATGTGCAAAATATGAATAACTTTACTTTCTAACAAGGTTTTCGTATGTAGATTACATGTAGTGACTAGATTGGCTGTTCTAATGTCGATTAGTAATATGAATCCAAAGTAATAGTAAATTTTTACTTTGTGAAGCACCTCCGCCCAATTCATTTCAAGTCAATTTATGTTGACTGATGATTGAAATGCCTTTGCATAGTTGCATCTTTGAATCTACCCTTTGAAATAGTCTTCGGTTTTGACAAAAATGTGAAAGAGAATCATATCTGAGCAGCTGCAGTTATTTTTGTTGGATGCTTTCTGCCAAAAAAAGTTCCTGTGGTGTGAAACTTGAATAAATTGACCAAAATTGACATTATAGGATCGGTTCTGTTAAGTTTGTAATTTTGCGAACCAAAACTATAGTAGTTTCTCGATACTTGCTGGCATTAATTTTTTTGTGTTGCAAATTTGCTTTGAGAATTTTCTTTTGTTTTTGTATTTTTTTGTGTTGTTGAGACGGTACATAGAGAATGTTTTGTACGGGACCCGCCGACATTGACTTAAACCTCTTATTATAAAAGTATAACACACAATATTAGTCCGCCACTAACTTCCATTAATTAATTTGTTGCAATACTTAAATATTATTCAGTACAGTGCGCTGCATACTCATTCCAGTAAATATTAATTATTGTATCAACCCCGCAAACTACAAACTACAAGTGCTTAAAAAAGAGGAATAATCACGGGAGAGTTGAAAATTGCTACAGAGCTGTTGCAAAAAATTAAGTGTCAGTGAACAAGTAAAGATTTTAAAGTACGAAAACCGAACTGTATTTGCACAGAAGTTTCAAATACTGGCTGCATTTAGAAAAAGCAAGTACTTACCCGTGCTATCTAAACAGTAGTCACTGTGACACTGAGACCCCCTTTTTATCGATATTTTTAATTGATTGATTGGGATGAGAAAATAACTTGTCACAATCTCTAGTTGTCCTCATGTAAAAATGACATGTGACATTTATTTAGCGGTAACATACGCTTTATTGCGGAAATAAGATGCGATAATTATGGTGTAGTCAAGTGAAACAAGGAGAGTCGAATATGGCTATGTTTTGTATAGTTTTCTTTATTAAAAAGAATTATAAAAAATATCCTCGTAATCTTAAGAAATTTTAAATTATGTTCTTAATTGAATTTAAAGTTTTTAAATTACGTTCTAATTTTAATTTGTATCATCCTATAGATTTTTTAATAGATAATAATGTGGTAAATGAAAATAAAAATATGAAAATTGATAGTGAAGCGACAGAAATGCACTTAGAATATTTTATGACTTTCGCACTAGGATGTGATGTTGTGATGATATTCTTCAGAAATCAAAGTTCTAGACAGACTAGAAAGTCTGTACATACTGCTCGCTCTGTTTTACAAAATCGCCTCTATTATATGTGGTGCCTATTATCGATGTAAATATAATCAAATGCTGCGATTCTGCAACTTTTTTTTTTCTTTACTATCATATGCTATGATTTTTTCCTATTAATGTTTCAAATTCAAAATTTTCAAATGCTGACTCCACCATTAATTTTTTTCTTTTCTTTGGTCGATAGATTTACTTATATAGTTTTTTTTATAATTATTGATGTTCGTTTTGTCTTTTGAGTAACACCAAAAGACTATAAAATAAATGAATCTATTTAACCGTCGCAGTGCATATAATTTTTATTTACCAAAATAAATATTCATGTATCTACATCACTCTAAAAAAATGAGATCAGCAGTTTGAATTTAATATTTGTAAGAAAAATTTTGCCACGTATTATACTAATTTTCCTTCTTTCAAATATAAAATAAGACAAAAATTAATATTCAGTGGGACCAAAACTGTTCTCTTTCAATAAATAATACTAAAATTTTTAAAATATAAAATGAGGAAAATTTTAATATTTGGTGGGACCGAAATTGTTCTCTTTCAATAGATAATACAAGACCAACATCTGTAGAACATATTCTTCTCCTAAAAACAAGGAAATTCAAGATTCCTAGTGGCTCGCCTCCTGGAGTCAATTATCACTAAACCCTCCTTAACACGTCACAATCACAATTCCCACGTTGAACTCCGCACGTTGTTCAGTACTGAATGCGAGTCTCTTCTTGTTTATATTTTTCTATAATTTTTTTTCGTCCTTAAATTTTGTACAAATAACCAACTAAAACACTACTATCATACTATGATTGGATCACAAAAATATCCTTTTATTTTTTTTTCCTTAATTAGATTTTGAAAAATCTTTCTATAAACCGTTTAAGCATGTGAACTTAATTCACATCATTACAAATATTTTAAAAATAATTTACCGCTAGAATACATTCTTTCAAAATCACTTTGTAAATTGTAACCATCAAAAACAAAACACAATTCACGAAAATTTCCTTAATAGCTAAGACATACAAAAATGCACATCTCCATTTACCAAAAATGGAGACAATGTGTGAAAATACCAAAGGAGAAATGGTCACTGCCTCCCTCTACTGCTCCCCAGTTCATTCCCCCTGGATCTCTTCTCTGCTTCTCTCTCTCTCAACTCAAATCCATCAACAACTAAACAAAACCATCTCTGAGCTCTAATGGCGTCAGTCTACTAAACCCTAATCCACCTTCCCTTTCTCCATTCATGGCCACCTCCAATTCTCCTCTCTCTCTCAACCTCTTCCTTCTCCTCCTACTCTTCCCTTCCCAACTCACCCAATCCCAACCTCTCAACCCCGATACCACATCATCCGAAACCCAACACCCGAAATCCACTCCCGAAATCGAAACCCAAAACCATCCTTCCTTGATCGATCGTCAGGAGGCTCTGATCAATCGTCTAGAAACCCTAATCTCAACCCTCGAACAATCCATTGTGAACTTGAAACCCAAACCCAAACCCGATTCACACCCTTCCTCGCAACCCACAAACCCGAAACCCGCTATCTCAGTCACCAAGAGCCGCCCGTTATTCACTGAGCGGTTTCTCTTCTCCGCCGCTGCCAAACTCTCTGCCTCGGTGCCTTCCGCTGCTACGCCTCTCCCATTCGTAGACCCAGATAGCCTCACCAAGTATTTCGCAATTGGAGACTCCCTGGGCACGGTCTATATCTTCTCATGCAACGGGGATGTAATTCTCGAGCTTCCTTGTTTCTCTAACACTTCTGTTACTGCTCTTCTCTCTTATCTCTCCCCGACTAAACGTAGTGAGTGCCTCCTGTTTGTGGGTCATGCTGATGGGTCGATTGGGGCACACAGGTTAAGTGAATCGGCTTTGTCGCCTGACTCAGATTGGGTTTCTCTTTATACAGTCGGTGAGCACCGGGTAATTACCCGTGGGCTTGACAATTCACCAGTTACTGTTCTTGAATTCTTTCCAGTTGCCCGTTCCCGGTATATAATAACAGGTGATGCAGCTGGTCGGATTCGGGTTTTCACTGAAAATGGTACATTGTATGGTACTGCCATTGTATTGAGCAAGCCGGTTGCATTTATGAAGCAAAGGCTTCTCTTTTTAACTGAGACCGGTGCAGCTTCGCTTGAATTGAGGTCTATGACAGTTAGAGAAACAGAGTGTGAAGGGCTTAATGGGTCGGTTGCTAGAGCTTATTCGTTTGACCTGTCAGAGAGGTCCAAAGCATATGGTTTGACCCGAGAAGGTGACTTGGTGCATTTAGTCATACTTGGGGATGTCTCAAATCTGAAATGCAGGGTTCGGTCTGTTAGACGGGCAGAAATCCAGGGCCCTGCTTCTATCCAAACCATTAAAGGCGGCTACCTACTTGTAGCTAGCCATGATAAGTTCTTTGTTTATAATATTTCTTCACAATATTATGGTCGGGTTGGTGCTCCAAGGCCTCTGTTCTTTACCTCAATTCGTGAAATCAAGTCATTGTTCTTGAATTCGGATCCAGGAGAATCAGAGGCAGTTGATGGTGAAACAGATGAGGGGAAGCCACTCATAGCCACTGATAGAGACAAGCTTGTAATTTTAGGATTTCGGGATGGCTATATCGGGATTTACAAGTCTAATTTTCCAATATTTCGACCTGATAACAGTGTGGTTCTGTGGAGTGGGCCTGCTTTGTTGTTTCTTCTGTTTCTCATTGGTATTTGGCAATTCTATGTGAAGAAAAAGGATTCTCTGGGGTGGGTTCCAGAGGAGTCTTTTGACACGTCAGTGGCGCAAAGTGGTAGCCTCCTCAACAGCACTGAGCGAGCTGGACTGTCAGATAGTAGAACAGGAAGGGAGCTCAGAGTTGACTCCACTGATCTCAGGAGAGATGCTAGGAGGTATTTGTCTCCATCAAGGTATACAGGTTTATCTTCTGGTATTTCGTATAGACCCGTTTCAGGTGATACAGGTTTGAACTATAGAGGACAAGGGCTAGAGCCTTCTGGGTTAATTAAGAAAAGGGACCCATTATTCACTAGTACACAGATAGTGGATGAACATTCTGATTGATTTGAAACCTGTTGGTTGATTTTTTTCCCCCTCTGTTTTGTGGACCATGTTTCACAATCTTTTTAATGGTTATGTAATGTTAGAGAGCGCGTTAAAGAGTATATTACTTAAATATGAATGACAAAGGTAGAAATCAAAGAAGAGTGAAGAGAAGATTTTCGGCTTGTTCTTGGATGTAGTTTGAATAGCAAGATGAACCGAAGCTACTTTTTTCTTCTCCTTTTAATTTGTTTCCCTTCAGCTTTTTTGGATTTCTTAGCAATGTCTAGCATAAATATATATATATGGCCAGGTTTGAACCTGGCTGGTTCATACTGGTACTGGAATTGGGTGGTACAGTATGACTGCCTCTTTTGAATTTAACTTTGAAAATGTTATGTTTCTACCATCTTGTTCCTTTTTTGGAATTCCTGCAATACCAATGGTCAACGAGAGAAGTTGAGGTTGTTTTTGTCTTGTACATAGATTATTTCTGATAAATTTATTTCTAGTGATCTGTTATAGACTTACCTGTTGCTATAAGAATTTAAGATCAATTAATGTGGTGCTTCTGTTTTACCAATGTGCTGACTGATGCCATTATAGGTGATACTATAACAACTTAACATGTGATCTTTTCAAGCATGAACTTCTTTCTTCTACATGTTTATATGTAATCTTTTAATACTTTCTATTTCCGAGCTTAAACATATTCTGTTCTGTTCAAACCATAGTTTGGAATTTGGTATTATTATTACATATTGATTCAATACAAGCATCCAGCTCTTTATTTACAGCTTTTTGTCTCAAGACTTTTCTTTGTATTGTGGAATGCTATATATTTTAATTTATGGAAGAATGTGATCTATCTGAAAGCTTTGCTCTCTCATCTGTATTCAAATAATTTTTTCTTTAAAAATCCTCAGAAAGAACTTGCTTTGCAGCATGGCTGCATATCCATCATGTTATGCATCACGAAGCGAAGTTTGAGTAATCTCTCCTGGTGACCCAAATTGTTCAATTAAACACAAATGGTCAGGACAAGCCGGAAAGTAGGATCCGGTCCGGTGGTACTACGGATGCTGCAAATGTAGCAATTTTTCCATTACAAAAATATTCTACTCAAGTATTGTCCGCTCAACTGTTTATTAGCTTGCCTATTATAAATTCAAGTTATAATTCGTCCTCATCCGTTGCTGATGTTAGAGCTGTCCTTGTAACACATAATTGGACCAGAAGAGTGCACACTTGTAAGCAGAAGTCACTCATACTAAGTGCATGCACTACATTTGTACGACCAAGATGAGAATCCTGAACAAAATTGAACTGCACAAGAACGATCTATGCACCTTAACAACAGCCTCACACGTAGAAAGAAGCCGGACACTGGAACATGTTGTAGAACAAATTATATGTTATTAACAAGCGCCAGATCGTCTTTTAATGCTCTACTCCCACGTGACGAGCATTTACCCGCAGTCAGGTTAGACCAAGGGGCAGTCTGCCTGGTTAGCACCCGCGCGCACATTTGACGCCCAAAAGCTTAAAGCCCGGCGAAGCCATCGACATCTACAAGCCCACAGGCCCGATGTTAAGCGTAATGTCTACAAACTCCGTGGCCTAAGAGTCCGACATTATCGAAGAAAAAGAAGAAAAGAAAAAGTCTATAAAGATCCTCAGCACCAAGTAAAAAAAGAAAAAAAAGCCAGAAGTCACAATAACCCGATCTCTTGGGAATTTCAAATACCCGCTTCGGGAAGTCCATGCCTCAAGCCGTAAGATTCAAATTCTAAGCCATAAGATTCAAGTTTCAAACCGTAAAATCCAAACTCGAAGCCGTAAAATTCAAATTCAAGAGCCTAAAATCATGAGCCACCCTGATAATATCTAAAGAGTCATCATCCAAGAGCCAACCATTCCTCACATCATAAGGAGAAATCACCGAAGTCCAAGCAGTAAAGATCAACCAAGACCTCTCCAAATCATAAGCCTTAAAGACTGCTGTCCTTGCAATACCGAGTCCATTCAATAAACAAATACAACACTAACACTGCATAATAATTATGGTAGTAGTAATAAAAAAAAAACACAAAAAGATATAAATGCATGCTAGGATTACAAATTGCATATTTACAATTCCCTAACAGCTTATGATACATATCCTTTGATTTTCCCGATCTAGAGGTTCTCCAGACCATGTCGGAGGTAATTAACAGTAGGGGCTTGCGCCTACTGGAAAAAAGGACCCCTTTCAAATAATAAACTCTCATGAGAGCTCAAGACCTTACCGTTACCTCTCTTCTGGGAAGTAACAGTATCGGCATTCTTGAGGCTCGCGAGGGGTATCTGATCCGCATTCTTTTCCCCCTCTGTTTCCTCTGTTTGAAACCCGAGGGCCGCGAAAAAGTGCGAGACACTACTATAATACAAATTTTGTAGCTTCTAAAATACAAATCCCTCTCAAGATTTGAGAAAACTACATTGATCTATTGTTACATGTACTGAGTGGCTCCAGATGCCAAGTCCTTAAAATCATGTAAGCAAAATCAAACAAAAGTCAACATATAGTACTGGCATGGTGGGACCTGATGTACCAATACAAACTAATACGTGGAACTATATTCTTGAACAAATATATGGAAAAAAAATAATATTTTTATCAAAGAATATAAAAAGTCAAAATGGAAATGGGAATAGACTTACATGAAACAATCAGTATCATAATCATATCCAAGCCCTCTATAAATCTGATAGTTGTGCAAGGGTTAGACTATTGTAGCATGAATTGAACTGATTTTCTTTTTTGAAAGAAAATAACTGGTCAAGAACCTGCTACGTTTTCACTCTGTTACCTTTTAGCCAGACCCATCTTAGTATCTTCATTCTTAAGAAGACTGTTTCGTAATTTGAAAAGGAAGTAACAATTTGTTTTTTGAATAGATGAATTGTTGCCCAAATTGAATTGTCAAAAGTTACAACATAGTCAGCTTGTTCTTTGCGACAATAGGTGAATTGTTGCCCAAATTAATTTGTTAAAAGTTACAATTCATTCTTAACTATGTACATCTGATCTTGACAGCTTGTTCTTTGTGGCAATATCTCGAATAACCTGTATGCACCTACGACATAGTCAAAGAATAAAACATAGAAATGCAAAGTAATACAGAAAATATTTGTTTTTACAGTTACCATACTTATTTGAATGTGGCCAAATAGTTCTTAGCATTTCTAATTTTTGCTTATATGGTCCAAATTGATATTATCTATATTACTGTTTTTTGCATTTCTAATTTTTGCTTCTATGGTCAGTTACAACCTCTTTGGGTGTGGCCAAATAATTCAGCCGTGTTGGTTCCTCAATTAGTTCCTTCAGCATCAGTTCGAGGTCTCTAACTTGCAACCAAAATAGAAATTTCACTTTTCAGTTTTCACAATACCAAGTTGATAGTATCTATATTACTATTCTTTGCATTTCTAATTTTTGCTTCTATGATTTGTTACAACCTCTTTGGGTGTGGCCAAATAATTCAGCCGTGTTGGTTCCTCACTTAATTCATTCAGCATCAGTTTGAGGTCTCTAACCTGCAACTAAAAAAAGAAATTCACTTTTTGTTTTCACAATACAGAGCAGTACACACAGTTTCTTTCTTCATAGATAAACAATACCAAAAACCACAAAATAAATAAATAAATTATTCCCTTAATTAAATTATTTGGCCAACTTTCTAGGTAACAATTGTTGAATTTACCTTGGCTTCAAATTTCAGTACGGCTTGCTAACTCTCCAGTAATCTATTATTTGGTCAGCAGCTAATTGTTTTTTCCGAAATTTCTTTACTTGCAATTTGAACTCCTTGATGTTGAAAAACATAACATAAAAAATAATAATTAAACTTTTTATCTGAGCATTACCATCTTTCTTCTAATGTTGAATGAAATACATTAATTATTTATTTAAGATGAAGTTGCAAGTTATCAGCCGTGTAGAATTAGGGTGGCTTATATTAATTACTAATTGAAAAGCTTCACTGATCACAATTAATGAATCAACAGAGAGATCGCAAACAGACACAATACCATAGGATTTAAGCCATAATAGTTGCCTTATTGTACCATAAACCTAAATGCTATCAAATCCATCCTGGATCAGCATGAATTTAAGCATCGTTAATATTTTCTTCCTCTTCCCATTGGAGCCGTAAGTATAATTGGGTAGAATTTTTTTTTTTTTTTTGTTTGCTTGGATTTGGTTGGGTTGATTTTTTTTCTTTTTTCTTTGCTTTGGATTATACTATGGGATATTTCCTAAGCGTAATAAAAGAAATTTTTATTTTCTATTTGAGTGAATTTAGTTACCAAAAAATAGATCCGAATGGCATCAAGCTTTCTACAGTAGCTCCTTGGTTGAAAAATAAAAAAAATAATATTAGAAAATTACAGAAATTAGGAAGTAAATTTGTGCGATGTCATAATTTTAAAATATGCCGCGAACTTCTAAAAAAAATCTAAAGGAAAAAGAAAGAACGTGTGATGCAATGATGGACTGATGACAAATTGCGCTATTAATTTGAAAAAGTTTTGTCAATTAAAAGAAAGCAAATAAGTGTTTCAAAATTGAGAAAATAATCAGGCATTGACAGAGGGATTTCAACCCTAAAATTAAAATCCAACAAATGATAGAAAAAAGGAAGGACAGGGATAGAAAGACGTAGCTCGAGATGTCAATATCCCCGACCAGTGAATTCGCCACCGTGCTTAAAAAAATGAAAATAAATCCATAAATAACAGGAAAATTTGTGATAAATAAGAGTGAAAGAGTATATGAAATCTAATTCTCATCCAAGTACAAATAAGAAGGAAATATGAACGGAAGTTGCAAAAACCTAATGTTTGAACAAAAAATAACGCAATGGATACCAGTACACCATGACCAGAGAGCGTCGTCATCCAGCCCAGCAGGCCTCCAGGCACCTCCTGTGTTGTCCTCTTCTTCAATGAGCAATGCACGGTGGACACAAACTGACGAAGACAGATCTCTACAGAGTCCTCGTTGTGAGGAGAGTAAGGAAATTTGGCCGATTATTGTGGCCAACGCGTGAATGATCGGAAAATTATGTCACCAACAACTTTCCCACCTTCCTTCCCAAGTGTTTTCTTTTCCCAATATTTAGATTTTGGAGTTATCAGAAGACAGATGGGAAGAGAAAATAGCCGACTGGGTTTTACTCGGTTTGCTTGATTTGCAGCCAGCAACAACGGAGTCACATTTAATAATTAGACCAATATACACTATGTATCAATATAATATTATTCCATGATTACTTTCCATGGACCGAGTCCACTTTTAATTTTTTTAATTGACAGATTGTTCCTCTGCGGGTCCCACCCACGTGGATCATATGGACAATTTTGAGGAGGATTTTTTTTTTAAACCATGGGAAACCCACCACTTCCCATTACCAAAACAGGCGCAAAATTTGTTCATGTGAACCAGAGACACCTAAAAACATTAGAAATTTAGAATACTGACTATCCTCATTAAATTTCATGCGCCATGTTCAGCCCAAATAATTTTTTTTATTGCCATTGAATTCTCTGCCGTGGGGACCGCGCCTTTGTTGGCTGCTAGGTTAGTTGAGATGGAGAAGGAAAAGAGCTCACTCAAACAAAGGTTCCAAAAAGGAAGAAAAACAAACAGCTACAATAGCTAGCTACTACTTCTGGAAAGAGTGGGTAAAAGACAAATCTGGAAAGAGGCGCTGACTTTTTTTCATGGTTATTCATCCGGAAATTGAAACCAAATAAAAAAAATTGTACTGTTCATAAGAAAATCGATGGGGGTATCCAGCAATAATATGTTCAAATTATTTGTGGGGATAGATGGGTTATAGGGGTGCTCACTATGTTAGTGTTGAAAAGCTGTCAAACGATTAACGAAATGACAGATGTCCATTCCATCATTTAGATGCAATGTATAATTATTTGATATAATTTAGACAAATTTGATAATTTATTGCTAGCTGTTAATCCTGATCAATAGAAAAATTCAAATTTTGCCAAATTACATGACCGACCTTTTTCACTGATGAAATACCAACATGAATTCAACGAACCTCATTCCGAATTTTTTTTTTAACTCATTTGTATTTAACAAAAAAAGGGGGGAAAAAGCGCTGATCGTTGAGAAAATAATGCAGATATGTGTTACAGAGTTTATTAGCACACTATCTTCTTATTTATTTATTTATTTATTTATTTTTCTTGTTGTTTTCCTTATTGTTCAGATTTAAATAATATCGAACCTATAATAATACTAATCAATCAGGGGGGAGAGGGACCAGATATTTGCAAAATATAAAATGCGTATTACAAAATTATGTACAAGCTACGTTTTTTTAATAAAAAAATAATATTATATGCTTTTGGGAAAAGGGGGCAGTGGCTTAGGCATTTATTGCCGTCTCCAAATCTGTCCCCGTAAGTTGGTCCACGGAAGCAGTAATGACAGCATATTAAGATCATAACTATTGCCAAAGTTCAAACGGAATTTCTAACCTGAGCTCGCTACATATCTCTATCGGGTCTTAACCTAACTACCTAAGCTAGGTAGTCAGGTAGATAACTCGAGATCGGATCCCAACCTCAAGTCCTTAAACTACCGCAAGAATGGCGAAATAGAATGAATAAACATTGTATGATTCCAAATAAAGACTCAATACCATTTGATTCCTATCAAAAACAAAAAGACAATGGCATTGATTACGTGAAACAAAATTCCTATGGATTTGATTCATTGACTCCTACGGCCCTGCCATAATAAAATTTAAAATGTTTAAAAATTATTTATAAAAAATCGTTATTATTTTAGGTGTTCGATTTGAATCAGATAATTTTAATCACATAATATACTTGCGCCACAATGACATAGGTCACAGTCTACTGGTAAATTTTAAAGTTTGACATAGAAAATGACATCGATAAATTTTATAAAATGTGCATTGCATTAATTATATGAGAGACTATATTAATTTCACATGTTTTGATATTTACAATAACTTTTAACTCCTGTAATATTAAATCCTAGCTTAGAAAACTAGTAGAAAACATAGGATCGAGGACTCTGCTAGTCTTTCTATATGGAATAGATTATAGATCCAAGCATCTAAGCCCCACTGTAAATTAAAAATTTAAGAAATGTTAAACGGATAAATTAATAGTTATATTTTAACATAAAACAAATTGGCCGTCTTGAGATGTTGGATCTCAATATGATGCGTAAAAATCAGCCTAAGGGCGATTAAATTCAAAAAAAAATGAGTAAAAACCAAAGGTCTAGTATTTTTTTTTTTTTAAAATTCTAGCTTCAATATTGAAAGTAATATTAAATCTGAAATTTTGTTGGTGTTAAAATTTAATCTAAATTGCTAATGAGAAATTGAACTTCTTGGATAAGGTTGACATGTCTCAAACTCTCAATGGATCGATCATAAGCTCATAACGCTTTCCATTTAACTTATAAACATTACCAAATGTAAATTGAAAAATATACGACTCCCTTCGTTCTTATTCTTAGCTAGTATATCTCTAGATCGGGTCTTAAAACGATAAGATCCGACGCATAACGGTAAACACCCGATAAGATCTGACGCATATTGGTCGGCGATGCTTTGTAATTATCTGCGTGGCATTTTTTTCTGAAACATTAGTGCGTCGCTTACAACAACTATTAGGGGACATATTCCGAGTTTCACGAAGCAATTTGATAAAACACATTTGTTTAAACTTTTAAAATTTAAATAAAAACAAAAACTAAGAAAGCACCAACACAAAAAGTTGGCAAAAGCGTACTTCGCACCCCCCTCCTCTCTCTTCCCCACCGCACTTATATGCAACTTTTTTGTTTGAATTATTAATAAATAAATAATTAATATAAGTAAGTATTTATAACTGAAAACTTCTCGCTTACTCTGGTTATGTTAATGTTATGTATTTGGTCGCTTGATTAGCAAGCTTTTTGTCGAAACACCGCTCTCTCTCTCACTATAACCTTTTGCTTTCCCAAAGCTTTTTTGGGATTGAAGAGAGAGAGAGAGAGAGAGACAGATGGAAAGAAAAGTAGTGGTGGTGTGCGCCGTGGTGGGTTTCCTCGGCCTCGTCTCCGCCGCTCTCGCCTTCGCCGCCGAGGCCACTCGTGTTAAGGTCTGTTGGGACCACTCCCACTTTCTCTCATTTGTAACCTTATGTTTTTACCCCTCCTTTTTTTTTTTTTCATTTTACTTTCTTTTTGATGTCTCCTATTCTATCAATGTTGGGTTTTTGGTGGGGATTTTGTTTGGATTGATTTGTAGTACACAAAAGTTGACATTATTTCCATCACTACAGTTTTGAGGAGTGACTGAGTAGTCTCAACTTATTTTCCTTATTTTCTCAGAAAAATTGGATGTAAGCCCTTAGAAATTGGAGTTAAGTTAATGCGGCGCATAAGAATTCATATATGATAGGTTGAAAAATACAAACCGGACATGCCTCTCCAGCTCTCCTAACTAAAAATAATTTGATTTTTGGGTTTAACTGTTTCATATAGTCTATGAAGTAGTCCTCACTGGTATGTGGTGTATCTGGTATGTGATACATCTAGCATATTGAAATCAAACCACCTCAAATCAATCCAGGGGAATAAGGAAATAATGGAAACCAGGAAACCAATTAGTAAATAAAAATCTATGTTGATAGGCTACCAAACATGATGAAAATAGTGGCAATATTTGTACAATTAGCTGATGAATTAAATGTGTGGATATAGGCAGGTGATGTGCAAGCACCAGAACCAGGGCAGTGTGTATTTCCCAAGAGCCCTGCTTTGACCCTAGGGCTGACATCAGCAGTTGCTCTGATGATGGCTCAGGCTGTAATTAACTCTGTGGCGGGGTGTATTTGTTGCAAGAGGCATCCTTATCCATCTGATAAGAATTGGACTGTTGCTATGGTCTCCTTTATCGTATCCTGGTATTTCCATTTCCTTCTAATTAAAACAAAAGTTACTCAATACTCTTACAGTTTTCCCCCTATAGCACGCATTTAACTTCTGCTCACATGGTTTTATAGTGGTTTTGAGTGTTGAATCTCAAATCATCAATCATTGAGGAAGTATAAACATGTCTGGGAAAGAATTTTAATTTTTGATGATAGCTTTTTTTTTGTTTTTTTTTTTTTCATCTATATGCGATCCTCCATATGCAGTGGTAATGATTCTTGTTGTTGGGAATTTTTGATAATCTACTATTCCTCATTTACCTTTCTCAAAGTTAAAAGATCATTGCATTTGCTTTGAAACTTTCTGGAGTATCGGATTATTAGATTTTGAACGACATAATTTTCATCTGAAGTATGTTATAGGCAGTTACCTGCGAATCCTTAAAATATCATGTAAACCCCTAAAAAATGGAAAACATGCAATTATTCGTAGAAAAGAACCAACGGACATTACATTCTGTTACAGACTAAAAGTATCAATAATATTTATCTAATATTCTAGTTACTACGGAGTAATTATTTTATGTAAAATCCTTGCATAATATGTAAATGCTTGTTCTTTAAACTATTTGCATATATATTGAACTTTTCTTTCATATCAGTAGGCTTCCCCTTCCCAAATCTCCTAGCTCATAAAGAGGAACTTGTAAAGAGGACTGATTTTGGAAAAATTGATGCATTATCATTCTAGGATTCATGACTGGACTAGCATTGTGGGAACATTGGTGCATTTTTAATTTCAGGGGTATACATGGTATTTTGAAGATTGTGGGGTTGACTTGAAATTATGTCTGACATCCATATAGAGTGTATTGATGATTGATGCATCAGAATTTTATGCTTTTGATTTTTCTTTCTTGGCCTGTAATTCATATAAACATTGTATAATTCTAAATGCAGGGTCACTTTCATCATTTCGTTCCTCCTATTACTGACGGGTGCGGCACTAAATGACCAGAGAGGGCAGGACAGCATGTATTTTGGTGGCTATTGCTATGTGGTCAAGCCGGGGGTCTTCTCTGGTGGGGCAGTCCTGTCTCTAGCTAGCGTGGCACTAGGTATAGTCTATTATGTGGCATTGTCTTCATCAAAATCTGTGGATCCCTCGGGACCAACCCAACAGGGGTCACAAGGGATTGCCATGGGCCAGCCGGTGGTGGTCCCAGCTCAAAGTAACCAGCCGGTGTTTGTGCACGAGGATACTTATAATCGACGAGAGTTCCCTTGATCAATTTTGATATTTTTTCAGACAAAGAAAGATCCAGATCTATCACATGACTTTTGATCATATCTATGATCTATCATATGTTATACACTTTTTCCCTTTCTTGTCTTGTTCATCCCTTCTTTTTCCTCGTTTTTTCCCCTTATTTTTCTTTTTCTTTTGAGTTTGGGAGTGGGAGGGAGGGGGAACTTGGGACAAATTACTTTTAAGAGATGATGTAATGTTTAGTCATTTTCTGTAGTTAGGATACTAATATGGTGTTTTTCTAATTTTTTGGAAAGCAATTGCTAATATAGTTTTGAACACAACCATCGGTAAATTTAGTTCTCCAAGGATAGTTGTGGCTGTACAGGTTTATAAGAAGCTTGTAAGTTCCCTGCATTTAACCTATAAGATAGTTTTATTTATTGCCACATGTTGATGAACCTCATAAAGCATATCGGATGAATTATGCTTTAGTAAATTTTATATTTTGTGACTTCGAATAATCATGCATCAAACGGTTTGCATAGAGACAAAACTTAATCAGTAAAAGGTCTCCAATGCATTTCACAAGTTCCAATTTTTATTTAACAAATCAATTATGAACTCTAAAATACTTCCAAGCCCCATAGTGGCATCAATCCTGGTTATCTCTTCATCCTGTTCAAGCTGTAACAGATCCAATTGGGATTGTAACAAGCAGGAAGGCATGAAATGGAACCTTGTTCTGACCTTCTCTTCATCCTCTCCATTAGTACCTCGACTGGAGCCTCCAGGCACAAAAATTTGACCTTGCATTGGGTGTAGTTGCCAGGTTTGTAGTCACAATCGGCCGATCTGAGGATCTCTCTATATTTTTTTAGCAATGCCGAGCAACTGAGTGTTATATTATGGCCATGCTCTATGTTTTCTTTAATTGTGCTCCTAAGCAATTCAAGCCATGGGAATCTATCCGAGTCTGACAAGGGGACCCCACTTTTCATCTTTTCTGCAATATAGGAGTGATATCAGTCACATACAAAAAGTGAAAAAGAAACAAAAGGGTAGGGGGACTTATCGAATGGAGGATGTAAATCAGCCATATTATTCACATACAAAAGAAAAGAAACAGTGGCTACATATTTACATCTGAAAAGGGGGAAAAGGAGAAAATTAAAAACCTTTATTGGACGGAGGATGGAAGTCATCAGCTTCAATAAATTTACATCCTATGGCATTTGCAAGCGACTTGGCTACAGTACTGGTAATGATTTAGAGAGTTTTCTATGAGTTTATACTAAAGAAGGGGAAAAAAATTTGCTGAATAACTTTACCCAACCGATTCTTCAGGTCACTCATAAACTGATTAACTAGTTCTGTGTTAATCAAACATTTCACATAATTTCAATGTCTAAAGTTTGTTAACATGTCCCCAGAATCCTACCATCAGATAGCAATTTGCTGATATCTCTGAATCAGAAATTCGTTTAGATTGGGTTGATCAATTTAGATTTGTCAATTTGCAAAATTAGCAAAAAAATTTAAAAATTGTAAAATTTTGTTTTCGATGAGATTTCAATATATAGATTGGGTTGATCAATTTAGATTTGTCAATTTGCAAAATATAGGAGTGATATCAGTCACATACAAAAAGTGAAAAAGAAACAAAAGGGTAGGGGGACTTATCGAATGGAGGATGTAAATCAGCCATATTATTCACATACAAAAGAAAAGAAACAGTGGCTACATATTTACATCTGAAAAGGGGGAAAAGGAGAAAATTAAAAACCTTTATTGGACGGAGGATGGAAGTCATCAGCTTCAATAAATTTACATCCTATGGCATTTGCAAGCGACTTGGCTACAGTACTGGTAATGATTTAGAGAGTTTTCTATGAGTTTATACTAAAGAAGGGGAAAAAAATTTGCTGAATAACTTTACCCAACCGATTCTTCAGGTCACTCATAAACTGATTAACTAGTTCTGTGTTAATCAAACATTTCACATAATTTCAATGTCTAAAGTTTGTTAACATGTCCCCAGAATCCTACATTATACCATCAGATAGCAATTTGCTGATATCTCTGAATCAGAAATTCGTTTAGTTAAGCTAAGCGTATTCATTAGGGTATGTTTGGATGTAGTGAGAATAGAGAATTTGAATAGAGATATCCTTATTCCTTATTTCTTATTCAAATACCAAGGTTTTGTTAGAATATGAATAAGGGCCCGAATAAGCCCAAATTCCTTATTCTTGTGTTGTTTGGTTTTCAACGGAATAAGGAATAAGGGGCTTATTCCTTATTCTTGGCCCTTCCGAACACCCCCTATAATCATAATTGTATAATTAGAAGCTAGTACAAGACACGTGATTCCTCTATTTCCTTCTTCAAATTTGTTATGATGAACGAGTAAGAGTAATATAGAAATTGGAGAAGGGTAGTAAAAAAAAAAAAAAAAGCTCACGATTTTCCAGAACCCGAGACTCCCATGATCACAATTGCAAATCCTGTTTTCCCTCAATAGGAATTAGAGAAAGAGAAAATAGATGCATAACAGCGGTTAGTTTATTGTTTTAGAATTTGCATCTTCCAACAAAAGCACAAAGTACAAACAGAGATCACATTTCACAAGGTCTTGTGGTGGATACTCAGAAACTAATTACAGGCATAAAAACAAGGCAAGAATATTTTTTTTTGGGTAATTAAAGGAGCAAGAATTTAACGAGATAGAGAAGTAAATAACTGACCTGTGGTCGTTGATAATACCATTTTCTGGACTTGGAGTTGGAACGGAAGAGGGAGAAAGAGAAGTATTAGGTGACTAGGTGAGCAAAGACCTCTAGGAAAATTATGATGTTTCCTGGAAGTATTAGGTGAGAGCCACATCAGATTAGATTATTTTCGATACGGATATTATATGGCACCTTCAGGGCCGTGTGGTGTGTGTAGCGAGTGGTTCAAAAATGTAAGTGTCACTGTCATTGAAGCTTTATGATTTGGTTCACTCGTAGGTAACCCAAATTTAATTGGAGGAGATACGTTTGATTGCTTTTTTATTAGGTTAACTTTCAAGTTAGACAAAAATTTGAGCTGACTTATTCTAATAATTCGATATCTAGTTACATTACTTAAGTTCTTATGTGTAAACTAGTCTGAGCAACAAAGACGCACTTCTGTTTTTTGAACCCAATGCAAAATTACTCACCAGAAAAACACTTCTTCGTTCACTTCCATTCTAACATCTTCCAACTTGTTCTCCTTAGCAAGTACAACAATTTTGAAACTAAAATTCTTTGTGCCGACTTATTCTAATAACCGATATTCAGTCCTATTACTTAATTTCTTATGTGCAAAGTGCAAACCGGTCTGATACTCTGATGCAACAAAGATACACTTCTGTTTTATACAACGAATGCAAAATTACCCACCACAAAATTCAATTTTGCGTTCAGACTATTTTTTTTGTTTTGTTTTTATTTGAATGGAAGCCCATAGGTGATAAATTTGAAACAGAGGAGCCAGAGGTCTCAGCCCAAGGCCCATTATAACAAAACAAAGTTAAAAAAAAAGGAAAGTAAAAAACGCAACACCTCATTTTAAACGAACAATTAAGAACATTTTTTGCTTGAAAATGAAAAGTAAACACCTATATGCGGCAAAACAACTTTATGTTAAGCACTATGTCAGGCTCCATGACTAAGAAAAATATGCATGAAAATTTGGTGAAGAAATTTTTAATACTTCTGTACATTTTTTTTTTATTGAAAAAAGGCCCCTTCATTATGGCCAATTGGCCATGGACCCATAGGCTATGTTGTCTTTAATTGCATTCCGAACTGATTCAAGCCATGGGAATCTATCAATTCTGACAACGAGAGTGCGAGACCCACTGTTCATCTTTTCTGCAATATAACAGGTAGATTTTTAAACGCAAAAATAAAAACAGGAGTATTGATTATTTGGTATGTAATGACAAGATTTTTTGGTATGTAATGATATAAATTCGGACCATGTGTCGCAACACAGCGTGTAGCGCGGGCTGTGGGCCGTCTGATCTGAATCGGATGGATATAGGAACTCCATGCATGTAACCAGATTGATAGGCCCGAAAAAAAGGCATTGAACTACAAATGTAATTTTGATTTACAAATGTATTAATAAATGGTTAAGCTTTTGAACAATCTGCTTCGAAATATAGTTATGGTTTATCAAATGTATCTTTTTGATTGATCAAATGTATTAATAAAAGGCATTGAACTCAAAAGCGTAACCATAACTATTACTCAAACCTAAACCATAAATGTTTTACGAGCAGACTATATATAAGCAGTAATCCATAATTTGGAAGAAAACGGTTGGATTTTTTACGAGCAGACTATATATAGCAGTAAACCAAAAAAGTGTATTATGCCCATTCCCAACCGTTTTGGAAGAATCCATAATTTTGATTGGTAGCAGAGGACCCATGGCCAAAGCAGGAGAGCAAAGGGAGAAGCCTAAGCCTAATCCATGGGACGCCCCATGTCCAACTCGAGTTCAATCTCATAGGAATAGTTTAGTTTTTGTTGTATTAAGGTGACTTCTTTAGGTTATTAGCATCTCTTATTTAGGTATATGAGCCTTCAACACAGACTGAAAGAACTATACAGGAATTCATCTTTTGAGGTATGGTGCTGGCCATTGTTTGACCTGTCATATAGACCTGGTACCTATTAATGGTGGTTCCAGCAGGTAATTAGTGGCTGCAATTTACGTTTATAGTATACTAGCAAACGTACCCACTCAAATGGGTGGGTGGATAAATAATAGATGAGAAATTTTTACATGTATTTTATTTCCAAAATAAAAATAATAATTATTTTAATAAAATTTTATATATGTGTGTGCTCTTTCTAAATATAGTGCACAATTAATCCAGCAATAAATTTCTTTCTAATTTGATGAATACACAACCAATCCAACAAAAAAAAATTTCTATTAAAAGTGAAGGGATATTAAACTTATATTAATTATTAACATCTAGCCATTGATCAATGGCTAATATTGCATAGAGTAAACATTTGTTTACATCCTTTGCTTCACATTGTTAGCCCGTCTCTATGTGCTTTTATAAGTAGTAGAGATTATTTCAATTCAAATTTATGAGCTTGAATTGGTGAACAGCGTCCAGTTTTATGAGCACTGTTTGTGATAAACAAACAAAGCGAACCTATGTCACAAGAAAGGTAATAATACTTGAGCTTTGTGAAAGTTTGGTACTGAATTTTGGTTAATTCTTGGTTAACAGTGCCAACCCATACCAAATGCTTGTTCTATTTACTCGAGCGACAGGGTTTGTTAAATTTGCAACTTACTTCTCTGGTCTAACGCAGCACCTCATCATGGCTTCAACAGGAGGTTTGTATACTACTATTCGCCTTTGGTAGGAGGGACAAGGGCTGGACAAGACCCAGACAGCAGAAGAGGCGGAGACAGATGAGAGTGGCAATATCCAGTGGCTACTACACTACTACTCTCGTCAGGATTGTAAAAGATGTTAATTTGACCTAAATTTGTTTATTCAGGCATTTATATTTATTATATATACTTTTGGGCCCCAATGATTTTGTACTGCATTGTGGGTTTATTGTAATATATTCCGGCTTGTGAGACTATAATATGTATAAATATGCCTATATATATGTTATTTAACGAGATTTAGCATATTGGTTGCTTTAATAAAGAAAAAGATATGAAAGTCACAGAAGGATTTGTTTAACTTAACAAAACTTGTTTAACGATTTCATTGATATTATGACACGCTAAAACAATTCGAATTGCGAAGACAAGGTAATTATTAATACAATTTTAATTCAAGCATACATTTCATGCAAATCTGTCAATATTATTTCAACAATAAACATTTATTAATTACTGTATCCCTGATAATGACAGGTCTATTGATAAACTGACCCGAAAGGTCATGACAACAATAACTAATACACACTTTAACAATCCTGCTCAAAGTGATACAAAGTTGCAACAGGGATCAGCATATATAAATATGCATATCTGCTTTCTAGCAAAATTCTGATAAACTGGTGCTAAATAAACATAACAACAGCAAGGAAAATAAGAAACAAACAGCTGACCACAAACAAGCTAGATAGCTGAACTCTCACATGGCATTCCTAACTGGCATTCTACGCTACTTGATTTGAAGTATGAGAGGATAAAAGCACATTTGGGATATCTTCCATTTTTGTGTGTTTCGAAGAGACTAATTCCAGGGCGGCACCAAGAGTCCATTGTACTCTGAAGGAGGAACCTTCATATTGCACTGTATTTAGTGCTGTTACCACCTCTGTTGGGTCAATCCCTGTCAAAATGAAAAAAAATAATAAATCTAGAAGGCTAAGATTATACATCACAATTCTAAAACTGAAGATATATAATATCTAAGCAACTTTAACAGCTTACCAAACCCGTCGACAAGTACAACATAGACATAGACAAGATCCATGCATAGATAAGGCAAATCGTAGTCAGGTACAATTGGAAACAAATTATGTGCTTCCTCAAGTGACTTTGCTCCACAAGACACCTTCGCTACTTCCTCATATTCTAATAATTTCAAGTCCGTGCTTGGGATGTCACGGCTAGTAATGCCAACCTGGATAAATATTCCATCAATAGTGTCATTAATTAGTTATCCTATAATTAGAAAAAAAAAAAAATATTTTCTACATCAGACCCATTCATTTCAAGCACTAGCATAGAGATTGATCTTCCGCACTAGAAGGTGTACAGACCTATATCTAGAATTTATGTACATAAAGCTGAACAAAATTGTTTCAATCCCGGTTAGAAATTGAAGTATATATCCCAAACTAATCATCACACCATTATATGCTTTAAATCTTTTTTTTTTTTTTTTTTTTTGAAGATAATGCTTCAAATCTTGTTGTAGCAGTAGCTCAGTACGACAGTAGTAACATATTTTATCTACGAAATTAATCTTTTACTTAAGGGAAAAAAAAAGATAACATTAATCAAAAGAGGAAAGGAAGAATTTTACATACATCAGCACCAGTAGTATGAAAGCCGCTTGTAAGATAGATCTTTTCTAGACCAGCTCCACCTCCTCCGTTCCATGCACCAGCAAATGTGCAATTCTTTATATAGCAAGTTGCTTTTAGATTCAAGGCTTGCAGAACATTGGCCCTGCATTTCTCATAGCTTGAACCACTAGGCGAAGCTCTGACATTGTAAATCTCTCCGAAATAGTCCATTTGCTCTTAAATTCATCAAAGTGCACATTGTGAGAAAGTTATAATATGAGTTACTAAATGGTGAGTAAAATATGTTGTAAATCAATCACTTCAATAGCTAGCTAACAAAAGATCAAGTTGATCAACATGCTAAAATTATTTTACATGTATAAGATCCATGAATTACCATTATAGCCTCTTGGCATGCAATAGTTGTATGAATCATTGGTATACTTCAATATTTCTCCCCTAACAGCATATGCACCGTAAGGAAAGTAACTGGAACAAAAATTAGTAAAAAAGCTTAGTTAAATTGAAGGAAAAGTTGGTGGATAATCACATAGATATGTATATAGCATCTACGGATTTTCAAAAATATTAATTCTCTTATGGATATTTGGAAATATATAAATGAAAAGGATATATAAATAGAAGCAGACCCATGGGAATAGAGGTAGTAATTATATGATCGAATGTGATGTGCAGTGATATATTCCTCCCCTGTGGGAAATTGTGGCGCATTGGCAGCAGCTTTCGAAGAGACTGCATATGCCATTTGCACAGATGCAACATCCTGATTAAGTACCGCCACTGTCTTTGAATAATCACGACCCACATTGCCCATAAGATAGTTTATTGTTTCCTACAATTTAAAATACTTCATTGATGAACGCTGACAATCACCGCCGTCCATAATTATGTACGTTTTACTCCACAATATCATTTTCACTAATTTATTTACTACTCATTTTTGGCACCATATATAATGTTCCAATAATTCCATTTATATTACCTTATTATCGCCATAAAAGTAATACACAAAAAACTCTAGAATTATGATACGGCAATCAGCAACCTCTCATGAGTAAAGTTTGTTTTATTCTTTATTTTTTTTAAGTAATCAGACATTACAGAGGAAGAACTATTATGTATATGATTGTTCCTATTATAACCTGGTGGAATTACTGATTTACTAGATTGTCATTATCAGTGTTATATGAACCGTGGTTGGTTGTATTTTATCTGTAATGCTTGGAGGAACAGGTTGAGAAATAGTATAATTTTTTTCATACCCATAGATAAACTCCTTGCTTCACTCCAGGAAGAATCATCACCCACTCTGGCTTGTACAATAAAGGGCTTTCACTAAGAAGATCTCTAATCTATCAAGTAGAATAACTTATAAGCATGAAGGAAGTTCACACTATTGGATCAAAATCATAATGTTTAATATGAATGCGAGGATTCAATGAGCCATGATGATACACATAAAAATTTAGTACCATCGAGATTACAGTTAATAATGGTGACCTAATTGGACACATTTAACTAAATTTCATTCAAAGCAATATAATTTTTTTATTTGAAGGTGTATATGTGGTTTGTGTGTTTACAGACTTGTACCAGAAAATAAATAGACTCGACCGTTTGATTAAAGTATTAATGTTAAGGTGTGTACGGATCGAGAATAGACTAGAAAGTATTTCAATCGATTGCTTCACAGGCAGATTAATAATAACCAAAGACTTTAAGTCTTCTTTTCCACAAAAAAATTGAAATTAAAAAGATCACACAATGCACATGTGGTTGGGCCTGACAAATTAATTATTTTTTCGTTCTCAAGGTATTCAACATGAATTTCCCATAAGATTCTGCAGAGTTTTTGGTCCTTGTATTTTTTAGGCTATAAAATCATAATCTATGCACTATTCTTTTAAAGCAGATTTACCACATTGAGAATCTTCTCGTACTTCTTTTCACCTAGAAAAAACAGTTCGTCAACTGCCTGTTTGCAAAAACGAAGGAATAATTAATTAATCTCTCAATATTTTTTCATTACATTTAGTATTTTTTGTAAGTACCAGCTATCTTACAGCTTCTTTCCTTATTCAAAATTATATAAAGGCATTACCTATTGCAAAATACATACAACTTTAAGGGATCATTAATAATGACAACAAAAAAAGACATCATTTTTTTTCCGAGCATCATTGTTCATTTGCATCCTTCTATTTATTATTAATTAGATAAGTAAAGCTAGGCATTCTTACACCAAACAGTACTGGTGTCTTCGTATGGAGATTATCTGGAACTGCATATATTGCCATGTCCAAAAGTTGTCTAAGGAAACTCACAACGGCTGCTGGGTTGTCAGCATATGAGCTTAAAGCTTCTTGTACCTGAATGTGAGAAAAAAGTTACTTTTTACGGTAATTTTAAATTGTTCCAAGACTCACAAAAAATAATTTTATTTATATATCACACTAGTACTTACTGCATATATAGAAATGATAGCTGCAATTAGAGGGCATGAAATTAGTAACACATTCTATACAAGACAGAAAAAAGAAGGAAAAAAAATCTAGTACTAATGTAGCAATTACTAGTAGGATAATAAATATATTAATAGTAAATTAGTGATAGCTAGGACAATGTTGCTGATGATATGTATGCAATTAAGAAAATATATAATGCCATAGAACATATGATATTGAAAAAAGAAGAACAAACACTAATTAACTATTAATATTAGCTTATATACCTCATGAGAAACCTCCAAGGATCCGTTAATCTTAAGAAGGTTTGCATTCTCATCAAAATTGAAAACATGGACTGAAGTCATGAGTTTTCCAGCATCGAACACAACGACGTATCTGCCATTGTCTCCAGATATGTCTTGGCCTCCTGAAGCCACTATTCGGTTTAGTAGACCAGCGTCTGAGGCACAAAACTGCAAGGAGAGGAGAGCATACAAACACAAGAGGCTTACGCTTGTTATTCCTGATTTAGCCATCTTTTCAGCTGTTGGATAGTATCAATATTAGCTGCACTAACATTTATAGCAAGTATCAATCTTAGATGCATTAATAACTTATATGCATGGTTGGTAGGTTTCCAAGCCAAGTCAACAAACACAGGGCGCCAATTAAATTTTTAAAAGGTCCCATCTTTTCTCTCACAGTAATATGTGATAAAATTTCAAAAATAGGGCCATCTTTTTTCCACCCGATTGTAGATTTGGCTGCATGAATGAATTTGTTTTCTTTTTCTATAACTCAATAGAAATAAATCGTATGTATACACATCTTTCATGAACAAAAAGTAAAATAAACAATTTAATTTCAATATTTAAATTTTAACATATAAGCATCCACGGATAATATGTGACCCTTGAATCCTCCACTGGAAAGTTTTGTTAGAAGTTTATTACAGTTTGTTCTGTACAGTTGGTTGTCAAGAACATAATTTTCAATATTTGAGACGAAAGAAGTTCCAACATGTACGTAAAGAACTTCTGAATAAATACAAACAGATTTGTTTAGAGGATCTCAACGCAATGATGAGATTGTGTTACTGGAAATCTAGTCATCCCAAATTAAAGACAAGATTTGTTCTTACCTAGCTAGATATCACAAACATATAATCTTTTAAGTAATGCTTTACATAAAGTCTGGTCTAGTATGTTTGTTTAAATAAAAATATTTCTACACTTGCGTCAGCTGCTCTATAGTCTATACATGGAAAGTCTCCTCACCTAAAAACACCATTCTTTGTGAAGTTATGGATTCCTGATTCTCCGAGATTGTATATTTGTTAGTTGACGTAACTACGAACTTATTTAATCATTCCAACATCAAACACCAGATCTTCCTTTCATATTTGTTTTTTTCCCCGGGAGGGGGGGGGGGGGCGGGGACATGATCTCTCCTTTGTATATTTGGTAAGGGTTGAGGAAATAAGTGACGAACAGAGAAGCTCTGTTGTTAAAATCGGTCAAAGGTACGCTCGACTCCTTTGTTGAAATATTATTCCACTGAGATTGCCATTCCGAAAAAAAAAAAAAGGAAATATGGAATTTTAAGGCAGTTGGGATGAGATCTTGGGGATTTGCCAAATTTCGAAGTTTATCTCTTTTTCAAGGCTTTTAGGCTTTTATTTAGATTCGTCTCTTTTTTTTTTCTTTTTTTTTTTTTGATAATGGTCCTTAGGCCCATACACACTCTCAACCAACAAATACTGGAATTCCAACCTTGATCTCCATGGAGACTGGCAAGTGACTCAGCCAGGCGCGCTCTTTTAATTTCCATGAAGTCACGAGTTTTCCAGCATCGAACACAATGACGTAATAGCTCTACTATGGTATTGTCTTGGTGTCGACATCTTTGCTTGAACCTCTTTTAATTTCTTTTTTGTCATTTCTGCAGAAAAATGTAGAATCTACTGCAGTAATCCAATTTAACAAAATTTTTAATTACAAATCTTAACTAAAGAGAATTCGACAAATTTTAAACAATAACTACAAATTATCTATATAGATTAAAGTCATCAATCAGTTTTATATATAAAAAAAATAACAAAATGATTGGACTTTGGTCGCTAGTCATGCACAATATAGTTACTTTGATGCAAGTTTGTTGTTTTCTACATTGTTGTGCCCTGTTGTAGGATACGTTGTGTCAATTAATCAGAAATTTTCATATAGCACAGCACAACAAAATTAATATTCAAGCACAACACCAAAAATTTCCAGAGACATGGTCATAAAAATTTTAATTTATTATTTTTTCATAATTATTTATTTAAGTATTTTATTTGTGACAAATTCTACTGTGGATAAAATTTTGCAACCTGTTTGAATCCATATCGTTCATTTGAAATTAAAACGGTCAATCCAAACTATTCAAATTGTCTCCATATTGAAATATCCTTGGAGATAAAATTTTATATTTTTTTCGGTTTTTTGCTATATATTATGGTATTTTCAAATTGGAGGGTCTCAAAAACTTCAATTATAGTATTTTTTTTTAATATCAAAATATATAGCAAAAAATAAAAATTTTGGTCTTTAAGGATCTTTCAATATGGAGAACAACTTAAACGGTTAGGATTGACCGTTTGATTTTGAATTTCAAAAATGACTTCGGTTACAATCCGTAGAGTGTACTATAGCCAACGAATTATAGAAAAGTTTTGTTTTTGGCAATGCTAAATTTGATATATAAGTGGTGACATAACTAAAGTTATTTTTTTTTATTTTTTATTTTTATTGTCTCGGTGTCTCTTTCCAGTAACAAACACTATGACTGAGGAAGTTGTGACAAATTTTCAGTTTACTTGCAAGAGGAGAAATTGATCAGAAATTAAATTGGACCACAAACAGTCATATTCCTCTTTAAATTTTCTCTCTCCGTATATCACTCAAATACATACATCATATATACCGAAATATAGAGACAGCTCTTGTTGTAGGACCACGACCACGAGTGCATCTTGCCAGCATTGCGGGTCTGGAACAAATTTAGTGCCTTGCACGGATTGAATGTTTTGTCGTTTAATTGCCACTCGTTGCTTTTATTCCCCACCACTCGAAAAATAGTTATGGGAATTTAAAGACATTAATTGTTAGAGAAATGATATTTGCCTGCAAAACACACATGCATGATAATTTTTAAACTCAATTATTACTTTGGGACAGTATTTTATTTATTAACGTGTCTACAGCTATAAAGTTCAATTATGGTGCTTCACATAATATACATGATCACCAGTCCACTCCACCACTATTATTATTATTGGTGGTAGTACTGGTGGTGTATCCGTGCCTTAATTTCCTATTTTTAAAGAAAATTTTTGGACAGAAATTCGAATCACGAGAATTGTAATGAACGATTGACTGATTGATTATAAATTACAAGTCATATCACTCTTAATTACTATATATATTATCACGAGAATTAAAAATCTTTCAAACTCTCTTCAATGACAATATAGTTGGTTCTTCCACTATTACACATGAAATTATGGAAGAAGATATGGAGAGGAACGCCCGTACTTAATAATTTCTCGCAAGAAAGCTTGCATTAATGAAATGACCATACTGTTCCTTGTAAATGGAATAAGTTTTAAGTCGGGGACAATTTTATCATAGTTGCGGTCTCCCAAATCAACACCAGATCCCCTGTCATCGCTCTGTTGTCATCGATTAATTCGACGTTGAACTGTTGAAGTCGCTAGATCAGACACACAAAGAGGCCAATGAACAAAGTGGTATCTTTAGGTTACGTTAATTTTGGCAGAAAAACGGAATCTCTCTCTTATGGATCTCAATTTTGCAAGCCTTTAATTGAATACTAGTATTTCGTCGAACAGAACAAAATAAATAAGAGGTAAAAAGTTTTGCGCTTAATTATCCGAGCCAGTGATTTAAATAACGGTCGGTATGGCCGCAATTGTAGCAGTAAGATCTAGTGGACCGCTAAACTATTAAATTAAAAGTGTCCCTATAATGGTGTTTGTTGGCATATTGCGATACTACTACAAAAAGTATCTATATTTAGCGCTTTATTTCTTATGGTGGCTAGAATAGTGAAATTTCGCAATGTATATATATATATTAGTAATAAATTTTAGCGAAATATAGCGACACAATTTGTTACTTACTAATATAGAATCAGTATTACAAACACATATAAACTCCGACCGAGTTGATTGAAAATTAAGTAAAATGAAATTTGTAAAGTTCTATGTATTAAATTAAACTATTATAGCATGCAGATGAAGTAATATGAAATTCAATTTATAATTAAAATATGTATATGATGTAAAACAAGTATATTTGTACATGTTCATTATGATCCTATAGCAGCCGTTGAATGTCCGCTATTCATTATTCGCTATGATTCGAAGTTGTTCGCTATGAACCCATTATCTGTTATTTAAATCTTTCATCCGAGAAATATTTCATTTGCCTCAAATGATTTCTAATAATAATAATATATATGCAGGGTAAAGTATTTTATCATTTGAATGTTTGTCGTGCATATCGAAACATCCATATTAGACTATTACTTATTTGATTTTGTTATTTTTTTAATCTTCACACTATGTTGGTTCGAAGGAGGAAAATAAAAAGGAAGAAAAAACATATAAATGCTGAATTCGGACTTGTACAGTAAAAAAAAAAAATTCATTTCTAGTTAAGAGCATCTCAGCATTTGATTAAATGTACTAACTTAGATTGATATAATTTAAAAAATGATTGTGCATGAATGACCAAAAGGAGATGTTAGTAAAATAAAACTTTCAGTTAGCCCTTTCTTTTTTTTTTGTTTTTTTGGAAGAAAGATTGGAGTCAAGTCTTTCAACTTATTTTAAATTAAATATCTATGAAAAATTCAGTCGGATTTCGAACCTGTAACCTTTCACTCAAGATGTATTACCTTTTTATTAGACCAAGAGCTAATTTTCTAGATAGCCCTTTCTAAAATGCATTTGTTCAATTTAAATTTAAATTTATTAGCCAATAAATTGAAATGACATGGGTCAGATCCCAAATACAATTTGATAATTAAAACAAAAGTCAACCAACAACGGAGTTGCAAACAACATAAGTCCAGCGAAACAAGTATGAGTCACTTGTAAAACTATCGATTGCACGACGATACAGTCTAATTAAATTAGAATTGATATCTTCCATCCACCTCGAAGCAGCCCAGCTTGTTTTGTTCGTACAATCTAGACATTTAAACATCATAAAAGGAAAAATAAAATAACACGGGTAACAAATTCTGATTATTCACACGGTCATACTCATTACGAAAGGTACGAATTTAATTTTGCAAGGCGTTGGTATGAATAATTCTGATTATTCACACAGTCATATAATTTTATTACGCTCTCTTTTTCATCACTAGTTTTAAGCAAAAAAAGTAAAACATATATTTTAATCGTTTTGACATTTATTGACCGGACTTTGTTACTTTTTTTATGCAAAATTGAAAAATATATGCAGTGCTTCTGACTTTCGAAAAAAATTTTCGTTCAAAAACATAATGACGAAGCGTTACTTTTTTGAAGGTAGGGAGAAACTCGCCTACAATTTTCATTGAACGAAAAATTCGTACAAGTAAAAAGAAAAACAAAAATAAGCCAACAAGCTTTTTTTTTTTTTTGAAGAAAAAATGGAGATCTGGTCTCCATCTTTTTATTAATTAAAAAATTACAAGATTTAGCCAGCGGCTAAAGTAAGGAAACAAATGAAAAGGAAAAGAAGAAAAATAAAAAGCTTGAATGTCCAAAATAGAAGAAAAAGTAAAAAACGAAATTACGGAAGTTTAGCAAGATCAAGAGTGCAGAGCTTCCCAATCCAAGAAGATTTGATCAACCAAATCAGTCGCTGAAAGGAAGGAGTCCGAAAAAATCCTATTGCACCTCTCTCTCCACAGCACAAAACAAAGAATTGCCATTATTTCTCTGTGTTCTATCGGCTCCCTGCTGTCTAAAATAAATTGTGGGTTCGAGCTGCATGATAAGTCAGCAAAGCGTGCAGAGAACTGTCGTGTGACTCGTATGACTTGACTAAACATACGGCAGTTGTTAAAAAGGTGGAATACCGTTTCCTCGTCTGAAGCACATAGGGTGCAACGGTTTGCCATTTGCCAACTTCTTTTCTTCAAATTATCCACAGTCGCTATCTTATTCAATGACATCTGCCAAGTGAAGATTTTCATGCGTGGAGGGATGTTAAGCTTCCACAAAGATGTCAGATTGGAGTTATGTTTTGGAAATGCTTTTTGGAAGATGTAAAAAGATTTGACCAAGAAGGAACCATCATCACTAAGCGACCACCTGAAACAGTCTCTACCATCATAAGATGAAGTGGTAAATAGGGATTGTTCCAACAACAACCATTGTGAGTAAGCTGAATCGGAATCCTGAAGCGAAGGTCTGAAAAGACTGATGTTGTTTCGCCAATTAAAAAGAAATTGAGACAAAGGTTATGTTGGGTTCTAGTGCAAAGCTGTAGAGGTTTTCGAGATTGTATTTCAGGCATCCTTGTCCCCAATTGTAATGCCAGAATAATATCGACCTGCCATCTCCTGGTATGGCCTGAAGAAAGGGGATAAACATAGGTGCGATTTCCTTGAATGTGTTGAACAGTGGACTGAAAACCGGGAAAACTGAAACAAGATTATTTTGTAGAATTCTTGCCAGTGTGCTCCAAAAATTAACCTTGCAAGACGTCCATGTCCAGAGGTGTTTTGTGAGCAAGGCCCTGTTCATGTCATGTAAATCAATTACTCCCAAATCGCCTTGTTTCTTTGGAGTGCATATGATATCCCAAGGAACCATGACAAGCTTTTTTCAATTGTCAGTAGAACCGTACCAGAAGAAATGCATCCTGACCTTATCAATTTCTTTAATAACCCATTTTGGTAGTTGAAAGGCCGACATAAAAAAGAGTGGCATCGAAGTTAAACACGAGTTGATTAACACCAAGCGACCCGCAGAGGAGAGAAAAGGTGCTGTCCACGAGTTTAGTCCCTTTTTTATCTTTGTGATCAAAGGGAAGTAACTCTCTTTTTTCAATTTCTTGTCCGAAAGTGGTAGGCCGAGGTATTTGATGGGCAGCTGCGCGGCTCTACATCCCATCTCTTGCGCCAAAGAGTTGACAAGTGGTTCGTTCGGTAGAGTGATTAACATATCCGATTTAGATCTGTTTAAAGAAAGCCCCGAGATAAACTGGAGTGCAAGGAGGATCATTTTTAAGAGACGAACCTGTTGCAAGCAAGGTTTGAAGAAGATGATGGTGTCAAGATATGGATTTGGATTTAGCGCATGATTGTCAGGATAGAAATTCACCGCTCAAATCAATGCCAGATTAGGAAATAGTTATGCGTTATTTTTAGAGGTTTGTTATTTAGCAATCTGTATTATATTTAGAAAGATCATGTGCTGTATAGGAAATAGTTTATTATGGTATAGAAGATTATTTCTATGTTTTGAGGTATAGAGTTGTATAAGGAGGCAGAGGCGCAAGTTGTACAGGATATACAATTTTTCAATACAGAATTTATTCAAAAGCCAATTCGTGTTTTTCTCAATTCAGATTTTCTCAAAGTGATTCAAAGTTTGTCAGATGGAGTCATCAGCATAGAATAATGATGGCTCCATCCGAGGAAAAGGGAGTGTCAAGGCGCCGGTGCGTACTAGAGATTTTAGCCATCTTGAAAAAAAATCAAAAGCGACTATAAAAAGATAAGGGGATATCGGGTCCCCTTGTCTGACACCTCGTTTCAGGGTTATCCTTCAGCCTGCAATTCCATTGATTATCACCCCTGAGTTGCCCTCCAGAATGCAATTAGAGACCCAACCGATGAATATTGGTGGTAGACCAATTGCTGATAAAACCTTTCTTATAAAGCTCCAATTTAAGGTGTCAATAAGCCAACAAGCTAACTATACAAGAAACTAATTACACAATCCCAAAACAAAAAGATAAAATTAGCAGTTAGTAATCCACGCTCCAATATCTTGGATTGTTTGACGCACTGTTTGCTGGTAATTTGCACTTTTTGCTTCGAAAACAACGGAGTTACGCATCTTCCAGATATTCCAGGAGACCGCTATCCAAATAGTGTCTTGGTTATTCATGTAGGTCATTTTTACGAGGTTTCTGTTTTGAAGCCAAAATGCCCCTAAGTCCTCATGTGAGGTTAGATTTCTACCCGGAAGAAGGAAGCAATCCCAGATGAGTTGTGCAAAATGACACTGCACAAAGAGGTGAAATCCTGTTTCAATGCCGTTACCACACAAAGGACAGGTAGTAGGCACTTGCCAACCTTTGTCATGCATATTTTTCCTAGTATTGAGCCTATTTCTCAATGCCAGCCAGTAGAAAATTTTGGTTTTCAGTGGTGCACGTGCCTTCTCAATGATGAAGCGTTACTTATTTTATTATTTCGTCCAAACTTCAGAGAATAAATAAAATACTAATGATTTGTATTAAAATTATTTATTTTCGATTGGTTGATGTATAGTAAATCTAAAGAATTATTCAAAATAATTCAAATTTTCGAACAATGTTTAATAGTTTGTGAGGCTGCATGCACTGTTTGTTGGATCCAGGTCTTCTATCACGTGCCGAGACGCATTAGATGTGCTGAGACACAAACAAATTTGAGGTCTGGACCGTACACAATTAAAAGGTATTTTGGTCATTTTTTTTTTTTTTGTTGTTGTTGTTTTATCACTTTTCGGTGGTGTCCGAATCAGTTCCCACTCTTTTACCATCCAACCATTAACAAGCTCCAAATAAATAATTTTTATGGACCCAACACGCGTTTTGCTGACATCATCATGCGAAAAATGCCTCTGAAATGCACGGTTTTGCACCCTGTTTTTGCCGAAAGCCCAATAGAAACTTGTTGGATGGTTGGATGGTAAATTGATGGATGGTGTATATCACACAAGTAGTCCCATAGCCCATTGGTATCATCAATGCCTTCTTGTTGGGACCTCTCTATTCCATTCCACGTTCTCCGCACTATTTGGTCGTTTGGACATGGAGACGCTAGGAGAGAGCAAAGTAGATCTAACGTCAAGAGGGCATGATTGTCTTTCTGACTGAATATCATGTGGCTTGATTTTTCGTTCCTTCGTCCACAGCCCAAATCGGGGTTGAAATTTTTTGTATAGGAAATTAAAAAAAAAAGTAGGAAAATGGTTTGCGTCGATTAATAATTTTCCTTCCGCAAAATCCCTAACTAAAATAAATATATAAAATTCCTTCTCTTTCAAATTTCATAAAAATTATATAGAAATACATCGCTCATTAAATTAAACAAGATCAACGTTTTGAATTCAGCGTTTGAATTTTATTTTTTTAAAATATTAATAAAATATGAAGTTGTGGCAACTTGTGGCACCCAGAAATGATAGCACCGGAACCTTGCTCTAAGAAAGAAAGCTCTTATTAAAAGCAAACTACTTTTTTCTTATCTTCTTTAAGTTTTTTTCTCCGTCTATATTAAGCTTTGCTTGTATTGTTTAGTATAGCTCGGTCCCAAGTCCGAGTAAAAAGGAGGAGGGTTGTGATAGGCCCGGCGAGCCAACGTAAAAACTCTAGCTATCTCCGTGGAAATGTTGTTGTCACTAAGAGCTTAACCTGTTCCGGCTGAAATGATTTTAGCACCTGTCAGAAGAAGATGACGAGCTATCGGTGTCTTGTTGTTACCTGATTGGACTCTCAAAATAGTATATCTATGAGGATATCAATTATGTCAATTGAATTTTGAACATTTAATTGAATGTTATTATAGACCTAAAGTTATGTCGATTTAGTTCTTGGAAGAAAGGATAACAATGGACAGATAATTAAAAAGCTTTAATGCTTCAATATAATTGATTAGTTTGGTAACATTTTTATGTTTCAAATGGTATCAAATTAATTTTTCCATCTTAAATTTTGGTTAACAAAAGTGTGATCAAAGCAGTAAAGAAATGACTTCACCATAGGAATTCAATTCCTTGCTTCAACAGTTTGCACTTTAATTTAGAACGGTCATTAATTTTACTTCGATCTCCGATATTCATACGGTCTAATGATACTTGTTGGGAATTTTTGATAATTTACTATTCCTCATCCACAGTTTTCAAAGTTAAAAGAAAAATTGCATGTGCATTGCAACTTCCTGGAGTATTGGATTATTAGATTTTGAACAACACAATTTATTTTTTTTGCATGTAATTCATATAAACATTGTATAATTCTAATAAATGCGGGGTCACTTTCATCATTTCATTCCTCCTAATACTGGTGCATGACGGGTGCGGCACTTAATGACCAGAGAGGGCAGGACAGGCACAGCATGTATTTCGGTGACTATTGGCCTATTGCAATGTGGTCTTCTCTGGTAGGATTGGGCAGTCCTGTCCTTAGCTTGCGTGGCATTAGGTATAGTCTATTATGTGGCATTGTCTTCATCAAAATCTGTGGACCCCTGGGGACCACCCCAGCAGGGGGCCACAAGGGATTGCCATGGGCCAACCTGTGGTGGTCGTGGCTCAAAGTATAACTAGCTGGTGTTTGTGCTCGAGGATACTTATAATCAGCGAGGATTTCCTTAATTAATTTGGATATTTGTTCGGACAGAGAGATCCAGATCTATCACATGTGTTTTGATTCCTCGTATCTATCATATGTTATACTCCCCCCCCCCTCTCTAGTCTTCTTCATCCCTCCTTTTCCCTTTTTTTTTTTTCCTTCTTTTCTTTTGAGTTTGGGAGAGGGAGGGAGGGAACAGTTGGGACTTCACTTTAAGAGATGATGTCATGTTTAGTTCATTTTCTGTAGTTAGCATACTTTTTTGGCGTTCTTCTAATTTTTGGAAGCAATTGCTAATTGCTTTTGAACACAACCATGAACCATCAATAAAATTTAGTTCTACAAGGATAGTTTTATTTATTGCCACATGTTTATGAACCCCATAAAGAATATCGGATGATGTATCATATGCAAACTTTTAAAAAACTCCATTTTTTCCGTTTTATCGGCGTTTTATCTTAGTTTTGGTTCATACCTTATCTGTTATATCACCACATAAATCGCTTTTTTACCGTTTTATAATTGATCAACGCTAAATCACTACCCAACCGTAAAACCGCATAAACCGCATTTTAAAACCTTGATCATATGCATGAATTATGCTATTGCAAATTTTATATTTTGTAACTTGAATAATCATGTATCAAACGGTTTGCATTGCATAGAGACAAATCAATTATGAACTCTAAAATACTTCCAAGCACCATAGTGGGAATTCAGATCTGGTGCCGCGCGGGACCGTGTAGCGCGGTAATCCCAACCGTCCGATGGATGATGGGTGGCCCGTGAATTATACCAGATTGATAGGCTCGAAAAAATTCAACCGTCGAGATCAAATCGAACGGCTCGAATCACTGCGCTACACGATCCCGCACTACACAGGATTCGGGTCCCCGTAGTGGCATCAATCCTAATTATCTCTTCATCCTTTTCAAGCTGTAACAGATCCAATTGGGATTGTAACAAGCAGGAAGGCATGAACTGCAACTCTTGTTCTGACATTCTCTTCATCCTCTTCATTAGTACCTCAACTGGAGCCTCGAGGCACACAAATTTGACCTTGCATTTGGGAGTAGTTGCCTGGTTTGTAGATAGTCACAATCGGCTAATCTGAGGATGTCTCTGTATTTCTTTTGCAATGCCGAGCAACTGAGGGTTACATTATGGCCATGCTCTACGTTTTCTCAAATTGCATTCCTAAGTGATTCAAGCCATGGGAATTCCTAAGGGGACCCCACTTTTGATCTTTTCTGCAATACTGTAGGAGTGATTTTTTGGCATGTAATGATATCACTTCAAAACCACATACAGGGAAACAAAAAACAAAAAAAAAAAACAAAAAGATTGTGAGAACTTATTGGATAGAGGATAGAAATCATGCACTAATCAGCCATATATATTCACAAACAAAAGAAAGAAACAGTGCCTAAATATTTACAACCAGACGAGGGAAAAAAGAGAAATGAAAACCTTTACTGGATTGAGGGTGGAAGTCATCAGCTTCAAGAAATTTTCAATTTTCAAAAAGCTTCAAGAATTTTACATCCTACTGGATTTGCAAGGGACTCGGCTACAATACTGGTAATGATTTAGAAAGGATTCTATGAGTTTATGCTAAAAAAAGGGGAAAAACAATGCTGAATAACTTTATATACAAAATACAACTGATTGTTCAGATCACTCATAAACTGATTAACAAGTTCTGTTTTAATTAAACACTTCAAATAATTTCAATGTCTAAAGTTCCTTAACATATCCCCAGATTCCTACATTTATATCATCAGATCGCAATTTTCTGATCTCTGAATCAAAATTAGAGGCTAGTACAAGACACATGATTCCACTACTTCCTTCTTCAAATTTGTATATTACAAGCGACTAATATAGAAATTGGAGAGGGGCAATAAGAGGGGGGGGTGGGGGGGCTCACAATTTGCCATAACCCGAGACTCCCACGATCACAATTGCAAATCCTGTTTTCCCTTAATACGAAGAGAAAGAGAAAGAAAATAGATGCATAACAAATGTTTGTTTCATTATTTCAGAATTTGCATCTTCCACCAAAAGCGCAAAGTACACACTCTTTTTTTAATGGTGGAATACCCAAAAATTAAACACAGCCACACAGGCGTAAAAAAAGAGCAAGTCCTTTTTTTTTTTTGGGGGGGGGGGGGGGGGGGGGGGGGGGTGGGGGGCGGGGGGTAAACAAAGGAGCAAGAATTTAACGAGATAGAGGAGCGAAGAACTGACCCGTGGTCGTTGATATTACCATTTCTGGACTTGGTACGGAAGAGAGAGAAAGAGAAGTATTAGGTGACTAGGTGAGTAAACAGTCACTACAGACCTCTAGGAAAATTATGATTATTTTTTTTTTGTAAGTATTAGGTGAAAGCCACATCGGATTAGATCTTCTTGGATAGAGATATTATCCGGCACCTTCAGGGCCGTGTGGTGTGTGTAGCGAGTGGTTCAGAAATGTAAGTGTCACTATGTCATGTAAAGCTTTATGATTTGGTTCATAGTTTATGGTTCACTCATATATAATTTAAGTTACAGTCGATATGTTTGATTGCTTTTTAATTAGTTTAACTACAAGATAGACTGATGCAAACTAGTCTAATAATTTGATTTATATTTATCTGACTTATTCTAGTAATTTGATATCTAGTTAAAATACTTAATTTCGTATATGCAAACTAGTCTGAGCAGGAAAGATGGACTTTGTTTTTTTTTTAAAAAGGAACACTTTTGAGTCTGATGCAACAGATTTCTTAATTCCTCTTCCATTCTAACATCTTACAACTCGTTCTCCTTAGCAAGTACAACAATTTTGAAACTAAAATTTGTGTTGACTTATTCTAATAACCGATATTCAGTCGTATTACTTAGTATCTTATGTGCAAACCGGTCTGATGCAACAAAGATACACTTTTGTTTTATGCATCGAATGCAAAATTACCCATCAGAAACTACAATTTTGCGTCCAGACTGTATTTTGTTTGTTTATTTATTTATTCTTTTGAATGGAAGCCTACAGGCGATAGAGTGACAACAAAAAGCCAGAGGTCTCAGCCCAAGGTCCATTATAACAAAACAAAGTTAAACAAAGGAAAGAAAAACGCAATAGCTCATTTTTAAAAGGAAAAAATTAAGAACATCTTTTAGTTTGAAAATGAAAAGTAAACACCTATATGCGACAAAACAACTTTAAGTTAATCAGTATTCAGGCTCCATGACTAAGAAAAATATGCATGAAAATTTGGTGAAGAAATTTCAACACTTCTGTCAACTTTTTCTATTTCAAAAAGAGCCCCTTCGTTATGGCACAAAATAAGGATTCCAGGTGTTGTTTGATTGTTTTTAATTTTTAAATAATGACTATTACATGGAGGTTACAATAACGTACATATGGTGGTTCAATACTTCAATTACTTACAAGCAATATTACATTTTTGGGGCGCAAAAGGATAATTACAGGGAGGCACTTGCAAATTGCAAGATAGCATGGTACTCACAATCACTTAATCTGAAGATGTTGGTGTATTTTTTAATTTAATTTTATTTTTTTTGCAATGCCGAGCAACTGATTGTTACATTATGGGCAGGGTCTAATTTTTATTTATTTTTTTAATTGCATTCAGAAAGTGATTCAAGCCAGGGGAATTTATCTGATTCTGTCAAGGAGACCCCACTTTTCATCTTTTCGGCAATATAACAGGTAGATTTTTAAACGCAGAAATAAAAGCAGGAGTCTTGATTTGTTTGGTACGTAATGATATCACTTTATATTCACAATTTAGCATACAAAAGAAAAAAAAAAAAAAGTATGAAAAGTTTTATTGGATGGAGATGGAAATCAAGGCAGATCCAGGACTATGACTTAGGAGGGTCGAAATTCTAAAGTCTTAAACTTAAATATGTAATTGAATAATGACTTGCTGTGTGGGACTAAGAATGTCTCCATGATCGAGGACCATTCACCTCCTGATGAGTCCTGCACCAAGGCCGCTTCCACGCTGCTACTGCCGTCAGTCCACTAGGCATGGGGTTACTGTCAAATTTTCAGGTCTTGCCCTCTTTATCCTAGTTAATTTCCATGTTGGTTTTATTTCTTGGCTTTCTAATATTTTGGATGCTTATCACAAATTTCTAATCACTACTAATCAGTTTTTGCATTTCATAATCCTAATTTCTAGGTTCTGCTTTTGATTTTCAGTACAAAAGTTTGGTTTGAGAGGAGCTATAATACCCTCCATTAATTGTCACACCAGGTTAGTCCTATTCGTTGATACGATGTATTATTAATCAATCTTTGAGTTCAAAATTCGTTTTGTCAGAAAAAAATATCAGTAACTAAATTGTGGACAACTGATCATCAAATTTTTACTGAGAAGACTTCTTCTATCTCTCTCTCTCTCTCAATAGATACATTTCTATGATAAGCAAATTTTTATAAACTCTCTAGACTTCATCTCTCTCTCTAATTAGTACATAAACATATTTTTTATATTTTTGACGCAGATAATTCAGAAGAGGTATATACCGCTATTACTCAAAACCTAAACCATAAATGTATTTCAAAGAAGATTGATCAACTGCGTTACCACTTATTAAAGGTGAGGTGAGAACAATGACATTAAACGAGTCACTCAAATCATAATTAACAAATAAAGACCATAGAGAAATTAAATAAAACGGACGCTAACAGTTTACAGTTTACTTAATAGTGCTATACAGTTAAAAAGAAGGCTCCACTGCTGTTATTGATCCAAAGAGGAGAACCAGATTACATGTCATAAACTATTGCAAAATTCTAGACAAATTTCTTTGGAAAAAAGTGGGGAGCGCCCACCACTCTTCAATTTAATTGAAGAGCATCCAACAGACTAGAGACAAAAATCAGTTACATTCTAAGCCAAAAGCACATGGCTGGAACTAACGGAACAAAAAAATCACAAAACTGGTACCAAAACCAAAACCTCTATCGGTGCCACCCAGCTGGCTTGAGTAAACTGGCTTTCCCCAATTGAATGCCAGTCCTTACCTCTCAATTACTCAGCCAATTATTACAAAACTGCATCAAACAAACATTCAAATCGCAATTATTAATCATCCAACACAACAAATAGCAAACAAAAATTAAAAGCAATAAAGTTTCTCTGAACACTCAGAACTTTTTGTTATTATTTCATTCAAATTTTCTGAGTGGTGGGATTTAGCCACTCCACACTGTGCATCTCCATGCGGTATCTCCTTGAAGCTGGTCATCTGACCCATCTACAGCATCCCATCTAGAGAGTGTCCACCTTGGCCCCACAAGTCATACTCCTTGTTCCTTGCTCCACTCTCTGAAGTCCTCTTGCTCACTTCACCAATCATATCTAACACCTGTTGTTGTACATCTGGTGGCCATAATCCTGACCAGTAAATCAACAATTTTTTAATCTTGGTTAAATACACCAATATAGGGGTCTGACTGGAATTTTTGAAGCACACCTCATTCCTTTGTAACCAACACACCCACAAAGTGGCTACACTACATAATTTAAAAGCCATTTTGATTGTATCAGGCGCTGTATCAACTGCAACCAAGAATTGGTCAAGAGAATTGGGTGTATTTACTCTGAGGTTTCTACATAACCACTGCCAAACTAGCTGAACATGTGTACAATCAAAAAACAAATGATTCATATTTTCATTAATAGGACAGTACACACAGTGGGTATCCCCAACCCAACCTTTGTTCCTCAAATTCATTTTGGTTAACAATTTATCTTTGCAAAGTAACAAAGGAAAATCTAAATTTTGCAGGGTACTTTCAATTTCCAAATATTATTAAAAAAAAGAACTATTAACCCCTCTATCATCAAGCCACAAATACATTTCTTTGGTTGAGAAGCTATTTTTTATCCCCCTTGCCACATCATTTGATCTTCTTCCTCATTAAGGGGTAAATAACAGGAGATGTCTTGCAACAAGTAAAGAAAATCTTTATGTTGCACAAACGAAAGTTGCCTCTGAATAGTAATGTTTCTAAAACCATTTGCAACAGCTGCCTCCACAGTAAGCTTTTTATTGACACAAATATCATACAAATGAAAATGAGAAATTTTTAAAGGTACGTCCTGATGCCAATTATCCTACCAAAAGAGGAAATGTTTACCATTCCCTACTTTCACAGTAGCTCTAGTTTATTGATATTCTTCCAGATGGGGACCATTTTTGCTGATTACATCTGTTAAGGTATTTGTGTAAAAGAATTTTCTTCCACCAACCATCACAGGATGGATTTTTTAATCGCCAAGCCCATTTGCATAACAAAGCAGGGTTGAAATTTTTAAGGTCGGTAATCCCCAGACCCCCTTTATCTTTAGGTCTACATACCCCTTCCCAATTGTGGGTATGAATTCTCTTAGTTGAACCAGAGTTCCAAAGAAAATTGGCCCTAATTTGGTCTATTTTCTTCCTAACACTAGTAGGCAACAAATGGAAAGACATCATACAAGTTGGGAGGACAGAAAGAATGCTATTAATCAAAGTCAATTTACCCCCATAGGATAGTGAATTCCCAACCCACCCTTGGAGTCTCTTGTGGCATCTCTCTATAATCTGATCCCAATCAGTTTTTTTTAGTTTTTCTCCAATGAATGGGTATCCCTAGATACATCAAAGGCCACTGAGCTGTATTACAACCAAACTGATCAGCTAAATACTGAGCTTTAGACTCATCAATATTGATAGGGAACGCCTCACATTTATTATAGTTGACCTTCATACCTGATAATGTCTCAAAGGCAATGAAAGTCCATTTCATCATTTGTGCTGCCTGAGGTTCAGCCTTGCAGAAGACTATTGTATCATCTGCATAATGAAGATTTGTAATATGCCTTCCTTCATCTATTGGAGGCCCTAACCCTGAAATATAGCCTGCTCCTCTAGCTTTTTTGAATAATTGATTTAAAGTGTCAGCTACTAGGTTGAACAGAATGGGAGAAAGAGGGTCTCGTTGTTTAAGTCGACCTCTCTTAATTTCATTCTAGACAAATTGTGATTCATTGAATAGACTTCATTCTGACTCTTGGCTGGCCCTCAACAATGCTGAGGAGAATCAGATTGCATGTCATAAACTCTCATTGCTGCGAGAATGTGACAACGTAATTAGGCGACTCTTGGATGTTGTAGATTAAAATTGGTTTTCTCAAATATCCTACCATATGTCTAGCTATTTTTGGGACCAACCATTTAGAAAGTAACATAAACTTTTCGAAGGGAGCTCTTATGAATTCATTATATTTCTTCATATCAAAATTAAGTATATATATATTGACAAAAGCAAGCAAAAGAAATGCAGGCGACACATCTTTAAGATTTTTCACCTAACATAATATAGCATTCATATGGCATGACTATAGTAATTTGCATCATTAGGCGTGAAAGTTGTTAATTTATAACTTCTAACAACATATTTAACATATTACTTTATGATAAGTTTTATCTCAAAACAGTAATACGAAATTGCATTATGTTTAATTAGTTGTACTTAAACACTTTTAAGTCTCTAATTCTCTCTTCATGCACAAAAACTACCAATTCTAAGAATCCATATAAGCAAACATGCAGGGGGGGAAAAGAAAAACGAGCTATTTGGTTGCTATTTTTTAAAATCTTAGCCGATAAGATAAAAAACTGATTTCAAGAAAAGAAACAAAAATATATAATAAAATATTCGCTATCTGTGCATGTACATAAGTTAAACAATAGAAAATAACAAAAAATAACTATAATATTATAAATTAACTTTTTTTTATCTCAAATAGCATTATGAGTGGCAAAATTAATTACCATAGAATTCAACTTCGTCATATGCACATTAACAACTAACATCTTCTATGTAGCACATATAATTTGATAATCGTACCGTTTTGAAAACATAAACAAAAATAATATATTTTATTTTGTCGTGTCACGTGATCATATTAGGCATATCCATAATTTAATTAAATTCTCCCAATAATTTCGTTGATTTGTAGAAAAATTTAATGGACCATTTATGCACGATGCTTCATTTTTTTTGTTTCGGAGAAGGTAATTTCTGTACATTTTGGATTTATTTTATTGTCCCTTTCCATTCTAGGATCTTGCTCGGTATGTCTCCAGTCTCCGTATCCATGCTTTCATATCCGTGAGACCGTGACCAAGTCAATTTAACAAAGGGCTTCATAAAATAAAACGAAGATGTCTTTCATTGGACAAGTTAGCATTTTGGGCCAACAATTTTAAGAACCAATTATGATGTGGATTTTTTTTTTTCCAGGTTAGTAATTCTCCAGCCTTTGCTATTTAAACTGTGTTAAATCATCTCTATCTCATCCTACAAAGCAATTGCATTATAAATTAAAGGAATATAAAGCAATTACTAATTTAGTAATTTTCAAGTGCAATATCAATGTTCTTGTAATTGATTAGCAAACGCAAAAAGTGTTTCAATATCCACAATTATATAAATTGCTCTGTTAGTAATATCAGTTAGTTCCACAATTGACGGTGCAGTGATTAAAGTGATGCAAAATTGTTTAATGCATAATTGTGAAAATCATTTTTTGGAAAAGAAGTTATCTTATTTTCTTTTGACCCTGTTTTCAAAATGAGAGCAGGTACGGACACTGGATCCAGTCGTTCTCAAAATAATTATTAATAATATTAATTTTCTTTAGATATATAATAACTAATAAGGTAGCAATAAGGTTTGGAATAAAGGAAATTGGGGCATCTATGTTACGGCTAGCCCTATGTTAACTTGTTTTAAAAAAATAAAAAAATAATGTAAACAAAACTAATTTAAAATTTGTATAGAAAAATGATAAGAATATGCCTAACAATTTAATTTTGACATTTTTTATTTTTTATTTTAAATTATCGAAGGTTTAAACTTGAAGACGAAAAAAAACTGAAAGTGAGTATAGTTTTTTTTTATTATTTTTTTTTAAGAAAGAGAGGAGTCTTTGCTATCCAACTTTTTTTGTATAGTTAAAACTATTTGTGTAAATTATTATTTATCTTTTACATAAGAATAAAAATAATATATATTTCTCACCTAATTCAAGATGTCTCGTGAAATTCTAACTTTTTTTTTATTTGAAACTACCAAATACATTTATATTAAGAAATTAAAACTTAAAAGTGTTCGAATTTTATATCTGAAACGCAAGCGAGAAATCATAACATTCAGTTGCGAAAATTAGCAATAATTTTACTAAAAGAACGAGGGATACGCTAGAGAAGGAAATGCCGGCGCTCCGTCCGTCTCCGGGAATTGCTTTGCTCACACTTTCACTCTTATTTTATTTTCAAATGACTAAAATACCATTGTTCGTTTTTCCAGCACAGGGAGAAAAAAAGACGGAAAATGGGAGTGAATGTCTTTTTAATTAATTATTAGAGGAGTGAGCAAAGCAATTAATTCCTCCCTCCACTTCACAATTTCAATTAATTATTTGATCATTTCCATTTCTGACACTTGGCTCCTTCGCGCATTCTCTCTCTCTCTTTCTCTCTGCATCTCGCGTAGTACTCGCATCTCTCTCCCGCCACAGCAAAACGAAGGAACCAGGGTTTATCTAGGTAATTTGTCTCTCTCTCTCTCCCCGTCATCATTACTGCCTTTTCTTGATCAATCTCTGTTCCCTTTAGTTTTCTTTCGTAGTATGAAATTTAAGATGTTTAATTCTAGAAATCGTTCTTGGTATTTCCTTATAAAAATAAAATTGTTGCCGGAAAAGTTACAATTTTAAAAGTATTCTAGAAATCGTTCTTGGTATTTCTGTCCCCTTTCTGTTTCAGCACTTTTTTAAACTTTTCCAGCGACAATTTTATTTTTATGAGGAAATTTGTTATTCAAGTGCTGAAACAGAAAGAGGGGTTGGGTTGGTGTATTTTTGGGCACCAATTTTGTTTAATTTTGTCCATATTTCAGGTTCAGGTGTAGCGTTTCTGAATTTACCTTCTTGAACTGTAGAGCTCCATCCCTCTTTTTTTTTTTTGTTTTAGTAGGGTTTATATAAACTTTTTTAGGGTTTTAATATGTGAAAGAGGACAATTAGTTTTGTTGGTACTTCCACCAAAAAATAATCCAGGAGTTGAACAAGATTTTCAATATAGTTGGCGTGATTGAAACTTCTTTAGATGTCCTTTTGGCGTCAAATGACAAAATTCTGTGATTGAAGTGAAATTAAATAAAAGGGGTTTACTTTCTCCCTTGTTTGTTGATCTTTAGGTTGAGCACTTCTGTAATTCCTATATAAAACAGTAGAGGAGCTTTTTCCCTCTTTTCTTGATATACCAAGGATCATCAGCATAGGGATTTAGGATCAAAGTACATTTTTTTAGTTTAAGTTTACCTTTCTCAATGACATTATTGTCATAAGATCATATAAGGTTTATGTGAAATAGGGCAAATTATGGGTATTTAAATAAAGAAAAAAAAAAGAATTCAGGGTTGATTTCTCCCATGTATTTTCTTTTAGTAATCGCTGTTGTTTTTAATCCGTTGTATGGAATTTAAGATGTTTTATTCTAGAAATCATTCTAATTTCTAAGACTTTCTGTCCCCAAACAGAAAGGGGGTTGGGTTGATCTTTTCTGCGTCAATTTTTTTTTTATTTGTTCATCTTCAGGTTGAGGACTTCAAGTGTAGCGCTTCTGTATTTCCTTTCTTGAATTGTATAGGAGCTCTACCCCTCTTTTGCTGATTTACCCAAGAATCATGCCAGATTAGTTAAGGGTTTAATTAGGGTTTTTATGTAAATTTATTAGGGCAATAGTATGCGAAAGAGGTTAATTAATTTGTAGGTACTTCCACAAAAATAGAATCTGGGATTTTCAATTAATTTGTGTTGATTTTTATTAATTTAAACATAGTATTTTTAATAGTCAATTCATGATTGCACTTCATGCATGGTTTTATTGTTGCTTGCAGGGGCATAATTAGACTGGAGAGTAGATCCATGGCAAAAGCAAGAGAGGAAAACAAGCAGCCTAAGTCTAGGTCTGTGTTGATGAACCAAGAGAAGGTACTAGCAAAATTAGGGGATCTGACAGGTTGGGTCCAAACTCTTCAGTGGTAAAGAAATCAACAGCAAGGCCTCTGTCCCTATCGTCCCAATCTGCACTTAACATGGACAGAAATTGTAGCAGTAAGGATACTGACTATTTTATATATACATTTTTAGGCTTGGAACTAATAGGTGAAAGAGGGCACTTCATTTGTTGGAAATGTACAGAATCCAGTGGAGGGTTGATTTTCCCATTATTTTCAATATAGTTCATGTTGGTTTTTCATTGTATTAACTATACTTACTTTAATAGTCAATCCACAATTGCACATCATGGTTTTGATTTCACTTGCAGGAGCATACTCAAGGGAGCTATTTATGGCTCAGGAACAAACCAAGGATGCTAGGAGAGTTAAATCTGAAGGGTCGGGACCGAATTCTTAACTGGTCAAACAATCCAGATCAGGGTGTCTGTCCCCTCAGTCTCAAGCTGCACTCCACATTGGCAAAACTTACAGCACTAAGGATGCTGAAAGGTGGGACAAGGATCTATATTCAACCGACCATTATACTTGGAGAGGTACATTGTTACTCTTTTGGATCTTTTTCTACATTTGTTCTTGGAAGTTTTGAATTCTGGTGTGTTCTTATTGAAAACTAATCCAGTTTAATAATTTTATCTTGGTTCTCCATTTTGTGTTAACTTTTACATAGACATTTTGTTTGATAAAGAGATGAGATCAGTACTGTGCATTGCTATAATATTATAAAACTTTTTATTAAAGAAGGGCCAAGAATAATCCTGGCTTCAAGAGGCACAATCTGGTTCTTATTTGTTAGTTTTTGTTGTCAGAAGTTGTAATACCGAGCAGTTTTCACTTCTTTACGGAAATAATAAATAAGTAATTATACCTGGAGACCAGAACGAGCCTTGTTCACAAATAGAACACATGAAAAGATGAGACTTTACAGGATTGTCATCTCTATGCATCAAACCCCTGACCTTGACAAGTTTATATTCAGCTAGATGTCTTTTTGGCTCCAATTTTATTTTTATGAGAAAATTTATAGTGCACTATTATCAGGAAGAGCATATAGATGGGGTTTTGTGAAAGATAGCAATTAATTTTGGGTAGTTTCACAGTAAAGCATACTGGGATTGATTTAGATTTTCAATGCAACTTGTTATTTCATGTTGATTTTCATTATTTTAAGCGCACTACTGCTGGTAGTCAAATCATGATTGCACTTCATCCTTGATTTTTATTTTGTAGCAGGGAACCTATGGCCAAAGCTGGAGAGCAGAGGGACAAACCTAAGCCTAATCAGTGGGACCCCTCATCTCCAACTCGAGTAACATCTGGTAGCAAGAAGTGGGGAAGTTATTTATCCAATGTAAATCTCTGCAGGTATGTCTTGTTTTATTAGATTCTCCTATTTAGGTATAGAGCATTTATAATTTAAACTTTAATGTTTTGGTCTACATTGGTCCAGGACTATCAGTTTGAAGAGCACCTTCAGCACAAACTGAAAGAACTAGACAGAAAAATTTATCTTTTGAGGTATGGTGCTGTCCATTGTTTGACCTGCCATATAGTTGAGCACCTTAAGTACTTGTGCATTCTACAAGTCATGTAACCCTAGGAGCCTTATTATTTAATCTTATTATTAGTTGTGTGATGCATCTAGGACATGAATATGCAGATCGGGAGGTGGGCACAGTACTTCTAGATCTAGGGACACAAAAACTTTGGCTGAGAAACAATGTAGAACCTATGGTCAGGACCGCAGCATCTCATTAGAAGACAAGGTGAGAAAAACAGGATGGCCTCAGGACAGGTACTTATGTTATTAATAAAACGCCCATGCCAAATGGTCCTGTTTTTTCGAACAAGATACTTTTGTTTAGTCTGACAACCTTCTTCTCTGGTCTGACACCTTTCCTGTTTTCTATTCACTAAAAGATTCAACAGGAGTTTCGGGATGGGCCCTATTGGTACAAGCAAAACTGGAGATGACAAAGAGAATGAGTGTAGGTCTAACACATACAATCAAACCAACTGTAATGCACAGAATCAGTCCACGACAAAGCTTTTACCCCGTCATGGTTCCAACAAGTATATATATTACTATTTGACTTTGGTAAACTGTAGGAGTTGAGTGGTGTTCTTCATTTTGTTGGTCAAAAGGATCTGAAACCTCTCATTTGGGTAGCTTTTGCCCCACTCCTTGCTATGATATGTGTAGCTTAATTTATATACAACATTTTCTTGTTCACGTTTTCTTGGAGCACAAGTGAGGAATAAGCATCTTATATCACGTTAATTTCATAGATGAATTGTGAATAATGGCCAACTGGTATATTTAACTTGAGCATTAGGGATCAATAAAATCACATCTTTACCAGTACACATAATTAAATAAACCAGGAGTCAATGGAGAAGTCTTGTCCATACCAATCAAACACCGGGGGAAGTCTTGTTTCTGCCAATCAAACAACAACAGGGGAAAGCGGGAACCGACCAGGCTGGTCATTTCCATGCATCAAAATCCCTGAACTAACTGTCAGAAATGGACATGAAGGGTGGGGCCCTAGCTCTTCAGTGATGACCCGTCCAAGATTGAGGTATTCTCTGCCTATCTCTCAGGCAGCGCCAGAGATTAAAAAGAGTGGCACTTGGAATGAGTCAGATGTGGGGGATGTGAGCTATTTGGACATAGACCGATATGGATCATTGTCTCTCCGAGATTGGTCTCAGGCTACACATTGTTACAAAAGGAACTCTGACACCAAGGTTGAAGACTGGCGGGGCGAGGCAGAAGATGCAACCAACCTGGATGTGTGGAGTCCTATTAGGTCCAACATCCTGGTACCTACTAATGGTGGCTCCAATAGGTAATCAGTGGCTGCAATTACATTTGTAGTATATTATTTCAGTTCAAATTTGTGAGCCTGAATTGTTGATCACCTTTTCAGCTTTAAGAACACCCTGTTTGTAATAAACAAACTGAACCTGTGGCCCAAGTAAGCAAATAATACTTGAGCTTTGTGAAGGTTTTGTACTAAATTTTTGTTAATTGTTGGTAAGCAGTGATCTATATTTAATATTTTGAATGCCAAGTTGCCAACCCACACGAAATGCTTTTTTTATAAATGCTTGTTCTATTTACTCAAACAAGAGGGTTTGTTAAATTTGACAACTTTACTTCTCTGGTCTAACCTAGCACCTCATTATGGTTTCAACAGCAGGTGTATATACTACTATTCACCTTTGGTGGAAGGGACGAGCTAGACAGGAACCAGACAGCACAAGAGGCGGAGACACAGATGAGAGTAGTGATCCAGTGGGTACTATTCTCGTTAGGACCCTAAAAGATGTTTGATGGACCTAAATTTGTCTCTTCAGGCATTTTTATGTATTACATTTTTGGGCTATAATAAATTTGTACTGCACTGTGGGTTTGTTGCATATGCCTATGTTATCCAGCGAGATTTTAGCATATTTGTCGGTTTAATAAGAAAGAAAAATAAATAAATAAAAAGTCAGCAATGGATTTGTTTAGCGAGGTATCATTTATAATATGACACGTTAAAACAGCTTGAATGTGTGAAGACAAGTACATTATTAAATACAATTTTAAACCAAACATATATTTCATCCAAAGCCGTCATTAATTTATGGCAAAATCAGCTGTATACCCTCAAATAGGGAATAACTTAGGATCATCCCGTACCATCCTCTTGTCATCCTCTTCTGTTATTTTTCATCTGTTGATGCAAGATTATTGGTCGATTGATCTTAATACAACGGCACTCATCAAATACTAGGGTAATTATTGCATTGCAATATCGGAATTTCTTCTTGCCTACTCCGCCTACTAGTGGTCAAGTAAGTTGTTTTCCAGGTGGATAATTATATTATTGAAATAAATAGAATATTCTAGACTTTGAGATGGATTAATTGAATATTTCAATATTTAACAGTATTGCATACTCTGCCAGACAATTCGTATGATCCGTAACATACTTTTAGTAAATTTTACAGAAATTTGAAGAAATAGTTATAAGACATGTATGAAAAATTGTAAAAAATACTGTGATATGAATCTGGACATTATCCTGTTTCTGTAACTTTTATGTACTGGTCACTTTTTATTTATTAAGAGAATAGTCTCTATAGGGAAAAAAAATATTATTCTGAAAATAAATACATGTAATTTCCTAACAAAATTAACAAATGTAAAAGTTAATGGCAACACAAACTAGATCTGTAGCTGAAACAATATGAATCCTAAAACCAACAATTAATCTACAATTGCATTGGAGATGACTCTAATACTAGTTTGTTTAAAAAATTTGGAAAGAAATGACTAAGTTGAGAAGAGAGACGAGAGACAAAATTCATGAAGAATCTTAATTATATAGCTTGACTTGATTACACAGAGTACAAATAGTCTTGTTTATAATAATCTACATTCTCCACAAAGGAAACTAAATAAATAAAACATTCTAAAATACACTATTCTCTAAATACCGACACACTCCCAAGATCTGAAAAAACCAGTCAAATGATTTGACTGGTACTCGATACTTTATTCTCTGAATCAGCTGGCTCCTTTTTTTTTAATTTGATGAAAATAAGCTGCATTCTTAGTCATCTACTCATGGGTCACACTTGTTTTAAGTAACCTCTACCAGTCTACCTGTTATATTTAGGATGATACTTTGGACAAACGTTGAACCTTCTATAGCCCGTCGTATAAAGCGAGAGCGAGGGCCGAGGGGATTAATGCGGTAGGCGCGAATCACAAAAGTTATCAGGAACTGGGCCCTGAACTACATGAGCTACTTAGGCTTGAGAGCCCTGTGGCCCAGTAGACCTGTTTCTATTATATTTTCTTCTCTCATCTTTCTCTTTTTGTAAAATGTTTTCGGCCCAATCAGCCCAATCGCTATGGCCACTTCCGTTTCAGTGAGAACTGAGAAGCAAGTGCACGGTCGTTGATTCGCTCGGTCCGCGCCTCCACCTTTGGCCTATTTTTCTGACGATCATCTCACTTTATCAGTCCGTCTTGGCATTTCTCTTTCATGCACTCCTCTCTTTTTCCAGACCTCCCAGACCTCAACTCTCATCAGTCCCTTCTTGTAAATTGCAACGACTAAGGTACCGATATTTAGTAATAATGAGTAAAAAATGTGAGGCACTGTTTTCATTGTGTTGAGAAGTAAAAGGAAATGTACTTCAACTGTTAGTATACCAGTTTTGGTAAATTTTGGGAAATATGCTAAATAACTCTAAAAATTAATACAGTGTTGTACGTGACGTAACCGATACTGTCACACCCCGAGAGAGGACATTTTTTTCTCAGAATGTACACAACTTAACAGCAATCATTATAAAATGAGCATCATTAAATAATAAAGTTTCAAATACAAAATTGGGTTGAACCGACAACCCTGAACGAGTTTATAATCTCGCAGCGGAAAGCATGCTAAAATAACAAACCTTCAAATAACATCTAATAATTATTCTTACACTACTCATAAATAGAACTAAAATACTTCTAGATTAACTCCACGCAGCGGCTCTAGCTATAGCATAAACCTTACTCCTTAAGGTCCTCTGTGGATTAAAAAAATGGGGAGGGTGTGAGTATAATTTTCAACTCAACCTCTAAAAGTCAATCAGAGATACAATTAAAAAGATTATAAAAATCAATTTAATGAAATGCATCAAAATTCAATCAGTTATCAACATAATAACATACTTTCTTTTTGAATATATCAAATTAAATCCAACTAATAATCATCATAAAAAGTACTTTCTTTTGAAGAACCAACATCATCAACATACTTTGGCCACACTTAGGAATGGATCCAGACTACGTCAGTAAGGAACCATTATGCACTCCCAACACCGATGGAGTGGCATTTCCACCTGCCACAGTGGAAATAAATAGCTTCTAACACCCTGAAGGAACCGACTTCCGCCATGTCTGACAAGCTACTAATCCCAAAGAACTCGCCAACCAGATATCAGTCAAATATAATCAATTACCCTCGTGTGTATAACAAGAGTCGACTTAATTAACTTCTCCACAAAACTTTAATTCCATCATTACAAATACACCAAATTATTAATTTAATTTTTCTCTAGAAATCATACTTGAAGTAATTTATATTTTGAAATAAGAGCTTTATATTGTTGTCAAACATTTTGGTCGAAAAATTTAAACAATAGTATCATATAATTTTATAAATATAAAATATATTGAAAATAAATTTCAAAATCTTTGTAACGTATCAAATTTATCAATTTGGAATAAGTAGTGTTAAGATTGAAAAACATATTATTATAATCCTTGATTTTCAAAATAAAACTAATATTTATTGAAAGTATTTTGGCTCATAAAATTATGATAAAAGTTGTAGAACATTTTACAAGCTTTCCAACAAATTAAAATTTACTAAAATCAGAGTTAAAATGAGAGAGTTTTCATAATGTGCATGGAAATCAAACGGAATTTGAGAATTTTCAAAAAAAAATTAATTGTTGAGACTAGGAATGAAACTCCAGACTTCAAGCTACAAAACCTCACAGACTCATGCGTAACCAATTGAACTTAAGGGCTGTACATGATAATTAAAAATCCGTCTAACCCGATCTGTATTTGAACGAGTTCAAGCGTGATTCGGGTTGGTAACCCGGTACAACCAGATCGGGTCATGTTTTGTTTTGAATAATCCGGATAAAAAACCGAACCGTTTAATATTTATTGATATTGTATGATCTGTATATTTATCACATAAACATTTATAATTTCACATTTATTTTTTGTTATTCCCAAAGAGATGCCTTGTCTCCTCGTGTTTTTCATAAAATTCATGATGTCCATCGCATTTACTTTAACCTATAAAGTTTGAACAAATTTGCTTTAATAAAAATGCATACACCACAGAGACGCCTCGTTAACTTTAGAATTTTTTTTTTACATTTACTTCTTTCTTATTCCCAAAGAGACGCCTCGTTCACCACAAAAGTTACGTTGCTAAAAATTCATCAAATTATCTGTTATTTAAACGGCTCTACAATTTATTAAATTACGTTACTAATAATTCACAAAGAAGTTAATCATATGTTACAAATGTACATTCATAACCCGTTTAACCCGAAAGTCCGTAAAAGTCCGTAGATAAAAATTTATACAGGTTGGGTTAGGTTACGGGTGGTTCAACTAAATAAAAATTTTAACCCAGTATAATTGGGTTGAATTGAAATATTGATAAAAAATTACAAATTCGTCCGTTGTACAGCCCTAACTGAACTAGTTTTCTACTTTGAAATATAATCGAATATAATATATATAAACCAACCTACTGCGTAAGACCTTTTTCCTCCAATTGAACCCGCCTTTTTCCACAGTTTCAAATATGTTTCTCATTTTCATTGTAGATCGTGTTCAACTATAACTTGATATCTATTCTTATTGATTAAAACTTACTATCTAACATTTATTTGGTCAAAAGTAACAAATTGGGATTGAAATTCAAAAGGAAGAGGATGAAAAAGCAAAAGTCAGGACAGTCCCTACCTTAACGAGGAACTCTTCGGGGAGACACCGTACACCCTTCCCGCTTTAGCATGCTCCAAGCTACTTCTCGTGCTATCAAACTCTCATAAGTCATTTAAATATGGTTATGATTTGGTTTGAGGACTTGGTGAACCATGCACCTCTATTTATAGCCTAAGTTTTCACCTTACCAATTTCCATGAACAACACATGTTTGTTGAAATGCCTTAGAGAAATCAAGATTTTTTATCATTATTAGCCCATTATTTCATGTTAATTTAGTAGTCTATATTTATATTACAGCTATGTTAATAGTTAGGCGACTAGGTTAGGCTATTATCTCGTGCTTAAATAAATTTATACAAGTTGCACATACAAATGATTCTCATGTGTTTGATAAAATATTTAAGTGACTAAGAAACAATGCTTATTTATTTATATTTAGTTAGGATTAAATTATTGTTATAACGATACGTATACTGCAGTAAAATGAAGCAAGTAATTTAGATAAAATATAAATAATTGATGGAATTTCGAGGCTGAAACACTAAGATTCACCCTTCAGTTTTCAAGATGGCAATTACGAAAAATAATGGGCGGGAGACCTCTGACCTGGCACCCTTTCCTTGCTTGATTTCAATTCTTGACAGTTATTAGAATTTGATCATTAGTGGGATGATGTGGCAATCTCTAACTGGCCAATTCAAAACGTGGCAAGTTATTTGTGTTGATGGCGCCTTCTATCTTTTATTTATTTCATTTTTTGTCTCTAGCGAGTAGGACCAAGGTGCAAGAGTTTGACTACCGAGCTTCTCCTTCAGAATTAGGCCTTTAATTTTTTTGTTTCATTTTTTTTTTGAGAAAATGAGCTGTCTTCTTCATTTGTGAATTGTGATGCACTTTTTATTTTGACCACTCTCTATTTCAACATACACTTCTTTCTCTCCATTTCAACCATATGCATTTTTTTATGGATCAACAATCTTGTATTCACTATAATTTATTCAAACCTAATGTAATATATTGAGGTTTAATTAGGCATGTCTCTTTTTTTTTCTTTATCTCCATTGTTGAAAAACTCATGCCTATTGATGCTATCTTGTGCACTTGTGGCAAATATGTTTCCAAATAAGCAATTTTTTTTCTCTTTATCTTCATTAGTAAATATGCATCTCAACTGCAACCATATCCCCATCATAGAGCTTTTTAGATAAAATATAAATAATTGATGGAATTTCGAGGCTGAAACACTAAGATTCACCTTTTGTCGCTGCAAAAAATCCAAGCAAAGTCCGATCTCCTTAACACATAAATCGCTTTTGATCTTTTGTGGCAATCGCTAAATCCCTGAAGCCTAAACCCTACTACGAGGCCGCCTTTCCGCATAAAATAATAATCTAGCGTGCTGCGAGCACCATCTCTCTCTCTCTACCCGCTTGCTATGCTCTCCAGACTCCCACCTTTCTCTCTCCATCTTGCTTTCACGGATTGTACTCCTTTGGATTTTCTCAAGGTCTAAAGCTCTTACCTTTTATACTTATCTAATGGCCTAAGTACCAAAACTAGACACCTTAATCGCCGAAATCGTTACTTATGTGTCGCTGATTTGTGTTGGGATTCTGAGGCGGTGTTGATTCGGGGGAAATTAATTTTGATGCTTTGACTGTGGTCAGATCGGTGTCCTTTTGGTCCAGATTTGTCGTATGTTGATCTGGTGCCTTTCAATTGAAGTCTTGTTTCCAATTTTTGACGAATTGTGATTGCTCATAAGGCCTTCGAACTGTTTGTTGAAATGCTTTCCTGAAATAAGTCAGCTACATTTCTTTGGGCACCATAAGGCACCAACTGGAACAAAAACATGTGGGAAGAAAACTAACAACTTAAAATTTGAAAGCAATAATTCTGCATTAAATGTGTGATCTCAATCTACTTGTAACTCCTTGCAATACTAATATGTTATCTATCTTACTATTTGCTTTTTAGTCTCAATGGCATCGAGAAATGGATTGAAGCAGCGGCATCTTCTTGAAAGCTTCTTAAACATCTCTTTCATGCAAGAGAGATATTATGCATCTAAAATAAATTGGAAGGAACTAAAACCAATGATTCTTAAGCGAGTCAGAAACCGAGCCCAAGACTACCCAATAACGCGCATGGTACCAGTGGCAGAGGAGGTAGTTAGAGCAAGAGAAACATTGATACAAGGTGTTTCAGCTCTACTTCAAGTTGTTCCTGTGAAGTCATGCAAGTAAGACAAACTAAAATACTAGCTCCATCTTTTCAATTTTGAAATTCATTAGGAAAGCAGAAATTATTTTCAAATCTAACTATTGAAAATTAACTATCGGAAATATTGTAATTTTGGATTCTGATTTACTATTAAAAAAATGTTGCAACTATAGCTGCATACAATATATTAGTGGGTATATTTGTGTTTGTATGATAACTTCATGGAGTAAATTGCTAATTATGGTTAATTTTTTTTAAAATTTTTTCCCAGGTTTAGTGTTACAGTACAGGCAGTAATCAAGCTGAAATTCAGCTTAAAAGGAAATATAATAAATTAAATAATGAGTTGTGTGATTAGATTAGAACTTTTTCATGCAGTTCAGATTGGTAGGAATATGTATTGGACCTAATTGAAGTGGAAGCAACTTGATATGGTCAGGTTAGGTACTGGCAGCAGTGTATAGGTCATCACCCCCTTGTTATCAGTTCCTATAGTCTTGTGGTTATCTAGATGATAAATATTTAATTGTCTTGCTGGTATGATGAGATATGTTTATTTTGATCTTATGATGAGTTCTTAATTGCTTTTTTGTGGAATTCCACAAAACTTGTGCAAAGAGTTTATTACTCTCTGGCAGTACAAATAATGTTAATGAAATTTTCTTTCTGATATATCAGTGAAAACACTTTTATCATTACAATGTGTTGTTCCCAGGTTTTGCCCTGAAGTGTATGTAGGCGAGACAGGTCACTCCATTAACACATGCCCTGGATTCAAACAGCTAACGAAAAACCAGCCTCACATGTGGACCTGTGCCCAATTAAATGGCATCCTGGTACCAGTTGAGACTTACCACCTTTTAAACCCCTTCCAACCTGAAGCTATAGATCACAACCAGCGTTTTGATTTCACTCGCATTCCTGCTGTTTTAGAGCTCTGCTACCAGGCTGGTGCTGACCTCCCTCAAAATGCCTGGGACATCCATGGGTCCCATGTGGCAAACCAAGAAAATAATTATAAACAGGCTGATGCTGATCTCTCAGAGGGCATGGAAAATCACAAACAAAAGATTTCTCCTCTATCTAGTAGAGATATCTTGTCCGTAGCAAACATGACTTTGGAAGCGTGGGAGACACTAAGGCTTGGCGTGCAGAAACTGCTGTTAGTGTATAATGCAAAGGTATGTCAGCACTGCTCTGAAATTCATGTGGGGCCCACTGGACATAAGCTGAAAACATGTGGGATGTACAAATACGAGGCATGGAGGGGTTTGCACATGTGGAAACGTGCTGAGGTGGATGACATAGTGCCACAGAAGATTGTGTGGCACAGGCGACCACAGGATCCAGCTGTGCTTGAGGATAGAGGAAGGGAATATTATGGACATGCACCAGCTGTGGTCGAGATTTGTGCACAGGCTGGTGCAAGAGTGCCTGAAAAGTATTTTTGCATGATGAAAGTGCATGGTTTGCCCCCAAAAATGTAGTTGTACCTGAATTTTTTCTGGTCTATTGTTATAGAACTTTTGTCTCATGATGGGTAAGTTTATTTGATTTGTATATGTTAAGCATGAGGGTAGAGTTGTGCATTTGTAGTTTATAAGGTGCATACCCAATATGAAGATTCTGTATGCATGTAATGTTTAGTATTATTTAATTTCGATTCATTTGGGCGATATGCTGAAGTTTATTTGATACGTTTCTGTGCATTCAATAGGGAAAATTTTTGGGCCCAATAAAGTAGTCATATTATGTTTCCGAGCTGTGTGTTTTTAGTAGAAAAAGCAAAATTACAACACGTGTTCATAATTTTACATTGGTTTCTCAATTTTTGTTGCTTTCTTAATACGTATGATACTCGGCTTGCTCCGCAACTATGTTTAAGAGTGTCCTTCGGATCATTACTGGAAGAGAGGAGGGATTTATATACGGAACAAGGGTGAAGTTTGACTTGAGATTCGGGGGAATGAGATGTCCTAGTCCTACGAATTATGATGGATTGTTTAACAGGATTTTAATTAGAAAAGAGAGCCAAGGAGACTTACGAGTCCTACTCGTAAGAGGTGCAGCTAGGTAAAATGATCCAAGCACCTCTTTCTGATAATTTATAGATGAGAATTAAAAGCCTGATAAATTAATTTCTCTTTTCATGAGGTGCCTAATTAGTAATGAGGTAGACTAAAATCAGCCGCGACTGACGGATGAGCCCGTCAGCCGCGATTATATCTCAATTTTAGAGGTTCTAATGGCCGATCTGAACCACTCAATACGTTCTCCATATTGAAATCTCGTTGGAGACCAAATTTTACATTTTTCTAAATTTTTTTAGTATTTTTTTGTGATTTTTAAAAACCATTGTTATTGAAAGGTCCAGAATTGTTTAGATTAAGAATTTTGTAAAATACGAAAAAAATTCTAAAAAATTTCAGAAAAATGTAAAATTTGATCTCTAACGAGATTTTAATATGGAGAACATATTGAGCGGTTCAGATCGGCCATTAGAATTTCAAAATTGAGATATAATCGCGGCTGACGGGCTCATCCGTCAGTCGCGGCTGATTTTAGTCTACCTCATTAGTAATTACCTACGTAATGAGAACTAGGAACCCTCTTTTGGAAATTCCATGGTTTGACTATGATATCATTAAGTTTTGTCTACTTGCATTGCTGAAGTGAACAAATGGCAAATTTCGGAGGAATATTTGAGCGTAAGTTGATAGAGTTTGTAGAAAATTAAAGTCCAATATTCAGTGAATGTTGATGTTATTTGCCACGTTAATACAGCGACTTTAATATAATATCTCTATCGATCAAGTGAGTGCATTTTAAAAGAAAGTACCGACTTTATTTTTGAAGTTTGGAGGGACCGATTTGCTTTTTGTGGTTTGGTTGTGAGGGGTAAAATTTAGGAAATAATTGATACAGTTTGGAGGACTGACATGCTTTTTTTTTTTTACAGTTTTATGGCTTTAGAGATGTTGTTAGATCTTGGAGAGTAAGTGTTCCAGATTTTTTATTAGTATGATATAGTGGGGTAGTTTGAGCATACAGCATAGGTTAGAACAAAAAAGAATTTCTATGGCATTCTCAGCGTACATGAGAAACAAAAGTTACGCATAGTAAGTATTCTTTATCTGTTGATTTAAGAAATATTTCTTATTTAGCCTCCTATTTGTTTGATCAAATACATCTCTCTAACGAGATCGGAAGGAAAAGCAGGGACAACAAAGTCAAGGGCATTTTTAGTCTTAAATATTATAAATTGAATTTTCAGAATTATTGTATCATTTAAATTAGTAAAATGGTAAATAGCAACAGTAACGATGATTTGAAGGATATATGGCTAATACTAAAGATTATGATATATATAACTAATTAAAGAAGATTTGGAGGATATACGACTAATTTTACTACAATAAACAATAATTAGTTAGCTTTACCCAGATAATGACTGGTTTATTGATAAACTGACCCGACTAGTAAGGACAACAAACAAATACTGGGACACACCTCAAAAATCTGCTCAGAGTGGTATAAAAGTTGCAACAGAGATCAGCACTAAATATGCATATCTGCTTTCTAGCAAAATCTTGATAAACTGGTGCTAAATAAACAGAACAATAACAACAGCAAGGAAAATAAGAAACAAACAGTTGACCACAAACATTCTAGCTAGCTGAACTCTCACATGGAATTCCTAACTGACATTCTAAGCTACTTGATTTGGAGTTTGAGAGGATGAGAGCACATTTGGGATATCTTGCATTTTTGTCTGTTCCGATGAGACTAATTCCAGGGCGGCACCAAGAGCCCACTGCACTGTCAAGGAGGAATTTCTATATTGCACGGTATTTAGTGCTGTTACCATCTCTGTTGGGTTAATCCCTGTCAAAATGAAAAAAAAAAAAAAGAATAAATAGAATGCTAAGATTATATATACATCACAATTCTAAAAACTGAAGATATATTATATTTAAGCAACTTTGACAGCTTACCAAACCCGTCGGCAAGTATCGAATAGACATAGACAAGATCCATGCATAGATAAGGCAAATCGAAGGCAGGCACAATTGGAAACAAATTATGTGCTTCCTCAAGTGACTTTGCTCCACAAGACACCTTTGCTAATTCCTCATATTCTAATAATTTCAAGTCTGTGCTTGGGATGTCACGGTTAGTAATGCCAACCTGGATAAAATATTATTCCATCAATAGTGTCATTAGTTATCCTATAGCGAAGATATATATATATATATACAGTGAATGGATAAAATACACTGATGTGTACGGATCGTCCCCGTACACATGAGTCATTTTTCGAGATCCAAAATTCAAACGGCCAATCCGAACCGTTCAAGTTGTTCTCCATATTGAAAAAACCCTCGAAGACCAAATTCTACATTTTTTCGAATTTTTTTACTATATATTATGATATTTTCAAATTGGAGGGCCTGAAATACTCCAATTGTAGTGTTTTTTGAAAATATCATAATATATAGTAAAAAAATTCGAAAAAATGTAAAATTTGGTCTCCAAGGGTTTTTCAATATGGAGAACAAATTGAACGGTTCGGATCGGCCGTTTGAATTTTGGATCTCGAAAAATGACTCATGTGTACGGGGATGTCAATGTTCTATATCCATTCTCTCTCTCTCTCTCTCTATATATATATATATAGAGTTTTGCTATGGTGAGTTGCAACTCATGGAGCTTTCCGTGAGTTGCGATCAAAATTCGTGGATCTGATTCAAAATGACCGATCCAAACAGTCCAATATGATCTCCATATTGAAATCTCATTGAAGACCAAATTTTATATTTTTTCAGAATTTTTAAGTATTTTTTTCGGATTTTTAAAAACTACTGTTTTTGAACGGTAAATAATTAATTAGATTAGCGATTTTCTAAAATTCCAAAAAAATATTTAAAAATTTCGAAAAAATATAAAATTTGGTCTACAAAGAGATTTCAATATGGAGATCATATTGGACGGTTTGGATTGGTCATTTTGAATCAGATTTATGAGTTTTCATCGCAACTCACGGAAGGTTCCGTGAGTTGCAACTCACCATAGCAAAACTCTATATATATATATATATATATATATATATAGAGAGAGAGAGAGAGAGAGAGAGAGAGAGAGAGAGAAATGCTATGGTGCATCGCGATGTATTTAGGCTTTTGTACATCATGACCATGTTTGTCGTAGTTGTACAAATTGACAAATATAATTAAACAAATACAATCTATATATTGAAATCTAATAGTAAACCAAATTTTATATTTTTTTTAAATTTTTTTACTATTTTTTTCGAATTTTTTAAAACCTGCCATTTTTGGAATTTTCTTATTATTAGTTTGTACCCAAAAAAGGGAAGTTTTAGAAAATTCGAAAAAAATAGTAAAAAAATTTCAAAAAATATAAAATTTGGTTTGTTACGAGATTTCAATATTTAGATTTGATTGGTTTAATTAGATTAGTCAATTTGTAAAACGATTGACGGATAATGATCGCGATGTACAAAAGTCTAAATCATCGCGATGCACCATAGTATACCTCTATATATATATATCCTATATATATATATTTCTGCATCACACCCATTCATTTCACGCACTAGCAAAGATCGATCATCTACACTAGGTGTACAGACCTATCTAGAATTTATGTACATAAAACTGAATGAAAATTTTTCAATCCCTGTTAGAAATTGAAGTATGCCAAACTAATCCTCACACCATTACATGCTTAAATCTTTTATTTTTGAAGATAATGCTTCAAATCTTGTTGTAGCAATAGCTCAGTACTTAAGATTTTTTTTATCTATAAATATAAAATCAATCTTGTACTTAAGAGGCAAAAAAAGATGACATTCATCAAAAGAGGAAAGGAAGAATTTTACATACATCAGCACCAGTATTATGAAAGCCACCTGTAAGATAGATCTTTTCTAGACCAGCTCCACCTCCTCCGTTCCATGCACCGTCAAATGTGCAATTCTTTATATAGCAAGTTGCTTTTAGATTCAAGGCTTGCAGAACATTTTCCCTGCATTTCTCATAGCTTGAACCACTAGGCGAAGCTCTGACATTGTAAATCTCTCCGTAATAGTTCATTTGCTCTTAAATTCATCAAAGTGCACATGGTTAGAAAGTTATAATATGAGTTACTAAATGGTAAGTAAAATATGTTGTAAATCAATCAGTGATCAGTAGCTAGCTAACAAAAGATCAAGTTGATCAACATGCTAAAATTATTTTACATACTTATATTAGTTCCATGAATTACCATTATAGCCACTTGTCATGCAATAGTTGTATGAATCATTGGTATACTTCAATATTTCTGCCCTAACAGCATATGCACCATACGGGAAGTAACTGGAACAAAAATTAGTAAAAAAAACCTTAGTTGCAGGAAAAGTTCGTGAATAATCACGCAGATATGTATATAGCATGCGCAGATTTTCACAAATATTCTCTTACGGACAATAGGAAATATATAAATGAAAATGATATTTAAATAGAAGCAGACCCATGGGAATAGAGGTAGTAATTATTTGATTGAATATGATGTGCAGTGATATATTCCTCCCCTCTGGGAAGTTTCGGCGCATTGATAGCTGCTTTCAAAGAGACTGCATATGCCATTTGCACAGTAGCAACATCCTGATTAAGTACTGCCACTGTCTTCGAATAATCACGACCCACATTACCCATAAGATAGTTTATTGTTTCCTACAAAATACTTCATTGATGAATGCTGACAATCACCACTTTCAATAATTCTGTACGTTTTACTCCAAAATTTCATTTTCATAAATTTAACTACTACTCATCTTTGGCACCACATAAAAAGTTTCAATTATTCCGTTTTATTACCTTATAATCGGCATAGAAGTAACACATAACAAACTCTTGAATCATGATACGGCATTTAGCAACCTCTCATGAGCAAAATTTGTTTTGTTTTTCATTTTTAATGTAATCAGATATCTCAGAGGAAGAACTATTATGTATATGATTGTTCCTAGCTATTACAACCTGGTGGACTTACCGATCTAGTGAATTGTCATTTTCAGTGTTATATTAACCGTGGTTGGTTGTATTTGATTTGTAATGCTTTGAGGAACAGGTTGATCACAGTACAATTTTTTCATACCCATAGATAAACTCCTTGCTTCGCTCCAGGAAGAATCGTCACCCACTCTGACTTGTACAAGAAAGGGCTTTCACTAAGAAGATCTCTAATCTATCAAGTAGATGAATTTAAAACATGAAAGACTTGTACTGAAAATAAATAGACCTGACCGTTTGATTAAAGATTTTACTTAAGGTGTGTATGAGGAATGGACTAAGAAATATAAAGCACATGCAGACGCATTTCGGTTGCTGATAGAAAAATTAATACCCAAAGACTTTGGATCTTCTTTTGCACAAAAAAAAAAAGAAATAAAAAAGAAGAACACATAATTGCCTATGTGGTTGGGCTGACACCTTGATTATTTTCTCTTTCTCAAGGTAATTGAACATGAATTTGCCATAAGATTCTGCAGAGTATTGGTGCTAGTATAGTTTGAGTTGTAAACTTATAATTAATCTATGCACTATTCTTTTATTATCAAATTTACCACATTGAGAATCTTCTCGTACTTCTTTTCCCCTAGAAGAAATAGTTCGTCAATTGCCTGTTTGCACAAATGAAAGAATAATTAATTAATCTCTCAATCTTTTTTTCATTACATTTATTATTATTATTATTAATTTATTATTATTATTATTATTATTATTATTATTATTATTATTGAAGTACCAGGGATGATCTTATTTTATTTACATTTTCTTTCCTTATTCAAAATTATATAAGGGCGTTACCTATTGCAAAATATATACAACTTTAAGGTATCATTTTTTTTTTTTTAAACAAGTGAGCATAAGCTGCTCACCACTCTTTTCATTAAAATGAAAAAAGCAGTCTATTAAAACCCTCTCTCAATTTTCTACCCTAAACCTATCGCACTGGTACCAAAATCTGGAGGTACCAGTGAACTTTAAGGTATCATTAATAATGACAACAATAAAAGACATCACTTCTTTTTTTTCCTGCATCATTGTTCAATTTCTATGCTTCTGTTTACTATTAACTAGATAAGTAAAGCTAGGCATTCTTACACCAAACAGTACTGGTGTCTCCGTATGGAGATTATCAGGAACTGCATCTAAGACCTTGTCCAAAAGTTGTCCCAAAAAACTCACAACAGCTGCTGGGTTGTCAGCATATGAGCTTAAAACTTCTTGAACCTGAATGTGAGCACAAATTAAGTTAATTTTTATGGTAATTTTAAGTTGCTTCAAGAAGATCAAACCAACCTTCAAAAAAAAAAAAGGTCGCTTCAAGAAGGACAACAATTAATTTTATTTATATATCACACTAGTACTTAATTACTGCATAGGAAAGATAGCTGCAATTAGAGGGCCTGAAATTAGTAACACATTCTATACAAGACAGAAAAAGGAAGGGAAAAAAATCTAGTATCACTGTGGCAACTAGTAGTATATTATATTAAATGTAAATTAGTGATAACTAGGATAATGTTGTTGATGATAAGTACTGTGTACATGCAATTAAGAAAATATATAATGCCATACAACATATGATATTGAAATTTGAAAAGAAGAACAAACACTAATTAATTATTAATTATATTAGCTCATATACCTGATGAGAAACCTCTAAGGATCCGTTAATCTTAAGAAGGTTTACATTCTGATCAAAATTGAAAACATGGACTGTAGTCATGAATTTTCCAGCATCGAACACAACGACATATCTGCCATTGTCTCCAGATATCTCTTGGCCTCCAGAAGCCACTATTCGGTTTAGTAGACCAGCGTCTGAGGCACAGAACTGCAAGGAGAGAAGAGCAAACAAAGACAAAAGGCTTATGCTTGCTATTCCTAATTTAGCCATCTTTTCAGCTGATGGATAGTATCAGCATCAGCTGCACTAACATTTATAGCAAGTATCAATCTTATCTTAGATATACATTATATGCATGGTTGGTGGGTTCCCAAGCCAAGTCAACAACAAGGGCGCCAATTAAAATTTTGAAAGCCCTGTTCTCCCACTTTAATGGCATATATATTATTAAATTTATTAAATTTCAAGACTGCGGGCCATCTTTTTTACTTTTTCCTCACCCGATTGCAGATCTGGCTGCATGAATAAGAAAATATATAATTAACAAAATATCCGGACTTCAACAGACATGTATGCCTGTATCTTACAAATATAGTGGATCTAAAAGCGGCTTTCAATTAAAATTTTGAAAGCCCTATTCTCCCACTTTAATGGCATATATATTACTAAACTTATTAAATTTCAAGACTGCGGGCCATCTTTTTTACTTTTTCCTCACCCGATTGCAGATCTGGCTGCATGAATAAGAAAATATATAATTAACAAAATATCCGGACTTCAACAGACATGTATGCCTGTATGTTACAAATATAGTGGATCTAAAAGCGGCTATAGTTGTCCTTTTTTATGATGTATGAAAAAAAAAACAGAATATTTGCATTTTTTACATTATTTCAACACTTGGAATGTCCCTCAAAAAAAAATATATATTTTCCGTCAAAAAGTTTTGTCACAAGATAACAAAAGTGTTTATACTTTCCATACAAATATGTTACCCTGGTACTTGGAAATATCAGCCGTATCCGTACCGGGTACGAATCGGGTACTGGTACCGTACGGTCAATGGTCAACAATCACGGTCAACGTGTTGATATTAGTGTTTATGTCATTTATTTGTGTAAATTCCAAGTTTATGTCATTTATTTGTACAAACTCTAAGTCTTAGCTATACAAAATTATGTTATGCACATTATATTTTGTAATATAATATAATTATAGATCAATAACATATTCAAATAATATATATATATATATCGTCGTACCCGTACCGAAAATTTTTGAAAATTTTCGTACGACTGTACCCGAATCGTACCGGATATAGTACTCATACCCGTACCCATGCAACATAGTCATCTATTTATTGGGAAGTTGCTAGAGTCAAACTTTAAAACATTTTATTAATTTTTAGAATTTTAGAAAATTATCAATGTAATTAGTTATAAACCCTCTATTTTTAAACATTCCAAAAATAATAAAAATTTTGAAAAATGGAAAATTTGGGTTTGAAATAGATTTCAATATGGAGATTGATCAGTTCGGATCGTCCATTTGAAATTTTTAATAGTTGACATTTGTACAGTTTTTTACTCTAGCACTATTTCTATTTATTGACAATATATATATATATATGTGCATATATAAAATGCGAATGTATAAAAGTATTATATTATATTATGAACAATGGCCATCGACCTATTACCAAAAAATTTCCTACACCTTTGTTGTAAAAATATTTTGATACAAAATATGGAGACTTAGAATTGCAGATAAAATGAGAGCTCTAATGTTAATTTTATTTATATAAACTGGAGCCTGTTTATTATTTATCAATAAGGCTCTGGTGATTCTTCATTTGAGCTGTAGTGTGATGCACGCTGCAGAGTTCTTCGTTCTTGGGAAACGATAAGATTCTTTCGCAACAGAAATTAAATGATCTTTTTCTTCTTTAAACAAGTCAACTGCAAAAAAATCGGGTGGATATACATCATTAATTGGCCCTCAAAACGAAGAATGGCATTGATTACTCCAAAGAAATAATTGACAATGAAGTTCCGCAAATCTCGCATATCCTAGTGTACTTACAGTTACAAACTTACAACTAGGTGACTAAATAATTTTATCACAAATTCACAATCCACGTACCGCGAATGACCTAAGATAATTTTCACTGAGGTGCAAACAAATCGACCGCGTAAAACTTCAAAGTGCATACTGCGATCAAACTTCAATAGGTCTTTCTAATGGTGGATACTTAGAAATTAAACACAGGCATAAAAAAGCCAAAATGGGCTAGATTTAACGAGACGGAGAGACGTAAAGAACTGACCCGTGGTCTTTGGTAATACAATTTTCTGGTTTTGGTACCGCAGCGCGAGAAAGACAAGTCTGATGTGGGAACTGGGAACTCGATTCCAAAATCAAGAGTAGATAACTCAAGGAAAGTTATGAGTTTTATGGAAGCATTGGGTGAAAGACACATGAGATTCTACCTTTTTTTGAAAGACATCATTTTTCTTTTATTTAGACATCATTACGTTAAAATTAGGATTTTTCCTTTCTTGGAAGTAATAGCGTGTAGCGAAGTGGTTCAGATATGTACGCGTCACTCTCTGAATTCCCTCTTTGGGTGTAAATTACCTACCACAGAGAGACTCATTTTTTTAATTCTAAGCTAAGTCAGCATATAGTATTGCAGCTGCGGTCTATTAAAGGGAAGGGTACACAATGCACAATGAACGCAATTCACATTCACCATGGCAGCATCAGTCGTCAAGCCAAAGAATTTCTGGGGTTTTCTTACCTTGTCATGCAAGTACAAAATTTTTGGAACTGGAACTAAGAAAAGGAAAATGAATAACCCACACCATGACGACACCTGCATGATAAATTGCTGACGTACATTTACCATATGAAATCCTAGAATTATGACTTATAATATCACTCTCAAACATGGATGATAGTCAACAATTTCAAATTCAGAAGCCTTTTATCTTCCACATTCGCTCCAGGGCTCACAAAACGACCTCTATTTATTTCTGGCCAACGGAACATTTACCATATGCAAGCGTAGAATTATATACTATAACGGCATCCACAGAAAAGGTTGAGAATCAACAAGCTCAAATTAAAAATTTAAGAATGGTACAACAAAGCTATACTTTATTGCAATCTTAGGAACAAGGAGTACATCTAACTTTTTCCTACAAAGTCACCTTCTTAAGAGTTGCAATCTAGAAAATTATTCATTAACGATCAGTATGCCATCTGTTTGCTGGCCTACTTTAAATTTTGAAAAGTCTACTTAGTATTAGCAAGTCCTAATGCCTTGAGCAAATAAGAATTGAAGTATGATCTTAATGAATAGAACTTCACCCATCTCTTTGTCATTAAGCTTTCTGGTTTTGAACTGAACCAGCTGTTAATTTAAGTACTTCACCACAAAGAAGGAGAAGCCTATGTTCCATCTTAATCTAGGTGTCAAGGTGCTTCACCAGCTGTCAAGGTTTTTTTTTAATCTAGGTGTCAAGGTTTAAATGTGGGAATAAATGAAGCATTCAGCAGAAGAAAAAAATAGTCAGGCTAAGGGAAAGATAGCAGAAGCAGCTGATAAGGTGAAAGAAAGCATGGAACAGTAAAAATTAAATCAATTAATTTACATGACACAAAAATTAAATCAATTAATTTAAGTACTTACTATTTTTTGTGTCATGTAAATTGTTTGATTTAATTTTATGGATTATTGCTGCACCAATTTGTCAGCAGAGTGAACAGAGTTAATATACTCCATTGGTTCAGGTGACGAGGCAGAGAGAATTGAGCTATTAATAGAGAAAGCGAATTTGGGAGGGAGCATCATGAGAGGCTCATCTCCACCCTTCTTCAACCATGCTGTGGCCAAGGCAAAACCCAGGGCCCGTCCAACAGGTATAGCCACTGCATTTCCTATCTGACGGTACCTGCAATCAAAATCAACCACGTCAGAATTTTCAATTTGCATTGTAGAAGCAAAGTAGATGCTCATACCATACCTAGCTTTAACAGATCCTTGAAATCTGTAGTAATCAGGGAAGCCTTGCAACCTGGCACTCTCTCTTATAGTAAGTGTCCTGTCTTGTTCAGGGTGTATTATTGCCTACAGAAATTAAAAGGGCCAAAATCAATCCTTCAAATATCCTAGATTTCTCTTAGGGTAACATCACCAGGATAGTAAAGTTCATTATAGGTGCAGCATAAATAGCTATGGTAGTAATGTAGTTCAGTGGAACTCATAAATTTCCTTAACCTGTTCCTCTCTAACTTCTTGTCTTTTGTAGTTAATTGAGGTTTATTAATTAGTGCGTGTTTAATGCGGATCTAGCAAGATTTAGAGTTTTCCTAAACCAGCTACTCATCTTTCTGTCACTGCACTAATAAGATACAGCATATGCATTAATCATGAGGTCTGGGGCATGCTTCATTTTTTGCATCATAAAATGCAAAAACAAGATTGCAAGTATCATGAGCATAGGAGTGATGGGAGATGTACCGTGCAATGACAATTGGGTACAGTCAGCACTGTTGCTACCACTTCATCCCACCAGAGCCGAGCAAAAGGTCTAAAGTCATTGAACGTACAATGTCAAAGTTAAAAGTGAGGATTATAGAGAGTGGAGATAACATGATAATATTAATAATTATAATGCAGCTACACACCTTAATGACTTTCCATCCTCATAGCTCAGAGCATAATTAGGTATCTAAGAGGAAGAAAGTAGATTAGTGAAAATTTGTAATGAAATCAAATATGGACTGCTACTTTAGCAAGCCATACCAACTGCAAATACCAGTTCTGAGCAGTAGAAAACCAACTATACTGGTAAGCCAAGGAACTTGACTTGATCAATTACCAAAACTAAGGTAAAACAAAGTAAGGTATTAAATCTGCAGGTATCCACACGTAGGTTGAAAAGATGATAGGAAATAGTAACAATATCATTCAGTTAGCAAAAGTAATTTGGAAGATCAGACATTTTTTTCCTTTCTTTTTAGTCCGAGGAAGGTTGATTACTCAATTGCAAGGGTCTGAAAAATGGAATGTAGCTTTGTCAGGCATGAAGCAGTGGAGAGTCTGGCCAGAGGAACTCAAGGGATGCTGATATGGGGCATCTGTGACAGTGGGGTCCCAAAGGGAATGAGGGAAGTTGGTGTTTTAGAGTAAAGTTGTAGCAGGAAGTAGCTTCAAGGCAGTTTTGGGAGAAATAAAGATATTTAGCATTTTGTTCGAATATGTAACAATGGTAAGGTCCTGGGTCTAGGACTTCAGCAAGCTGCTCGGTCATGCGGCCATGCCAGAAGGTATTATTTGCAAGGATAGGCTACCTTGAAAAGTGTGTACTACAAGTTGAAAGGATGCTTGTAATGACGATGTTCTGATGATGTTTACTAGAATCTGGTAGAAAATCCGCCATTAATTGAGAAGGAAAAAATCACAATTTTTTAATTTATTTTTTTTTCTTTTTTTTTTTGAAAAAAGAATGTCTCAAGACATCCCTGCTTCATTAAGCCAAAAAACCAAAAACATCAAGTTTGAGTTACAACAGAATAAAGTCTAAGAACGAAAGCAAAAAGAACTAACTATATCACAAGACACAGTAAGAGTAGGAAAAAATCACAAGTTGATAGCAGGCTTACCAGGCATTTACCAGATGGTAGCAGAATTTGGTCCATTTTCGGGTCTCGTTTCGCAACATTATCCGGGCCGACTATCAACCCCGGTAGGTCTCTAAAGTTAGCTCCCTATAATTAAACAAACCCACTGATAGGCATGATATTGTTTCCTGAACAATTCGAATTCAAATAAAGTAAAATAGAACCTTTCTTTTGGGAATTTGGCAAACTCGTAAATAGTCATCTTCAAAGAGTGACAAAGGGCGGTGATCGTAGAGTTTAGGTTTTGAATCTTTAGAGCTGCTGGGTCTTATTCCAAGCATCTCTGTCAATAAATACATCAAATAAAGCAACAACAAACCTAAATTATTCAACCAATGAAAAGCAAGCCTCAAACTAAAGCAAGAATAAGAAGCAAACAAAAATAAATAAGTTCTCTGTCGAACTTATTCAAGACCATGTAAGACTGAATTTAAAAGCTATTAAAAAGGCTTGGACCCTAATTTAGCTATTTGGTAACAAATAAAAAAAGAAAAAAATAATTATGAGATTGTTATTGCTTTCATAGCTTCCCATTATCCGCAATTAATATGAACAGTACTTAACTGGTCTTGGTGGGGGTGAGGGAGGTGGATATAATATACAAAAACCAAAAAGGATAAACAGAAAAAAATGGAAATAAAAAGAATTAACACCTCAAGGTGAAAAAATAAATAAATAAAGCTAGTACCGTGCTTAGAATGACGAATGTATCTCTGGAATTCTGTCTGAGGATCTTTTTGATATTCCATCTCATCACGCACTTCCTTATTTGTCACCTACATGGTATGGTACAAAATCATAAGAGATTACAAGGAATTACATTGCAACAGAATTATGCTGTTACCTACATTTCAGGAAATATGGAACCGTTGAAATTTACTTACTGGAGGAAGATCAGAGAGAACATCTTCCAGAACAAGTGCCTTTTCTAATTGACGTGGTTTATCCTCATCATATCCCACCAAGTTACGCTGTAAACCAGGAGAATTGTAAATATACTAAATTCAAAAATAATAATGACTGATTAAAAACTTTGAAAAAACAACTTTTACCTCAAATTCCACTGGGGAGCCATACTTCAGAATAACTTCATGTGTAGGAAATGGAAATTGCGGTAATTTCTTCAAGAGTGAAGGGTAAACGTTAAACAAAAAAGTGGGAATGAATAGTTTCTGTCCCCAAAACAGTTTGAAAATTTACAAAAAAAAATGCCCCTGATACATATTCCAGTACACAAAACCCCATACCATAATTCTGCCATTTTCTTTTTCTTGACCTCTATAATGGCACAATTAATTTGACAGTAAAATCAAGGCTTAGTTTCTATGCTAAATAATACCTCCAAGCTAACAGATTACAGAAGAAGTAAATAAATTTAATGAACAAACTAATCACAGCAATTGTTTTACACATGCACTGGTATCAAAACCTACCTGACTATGATGACAACCCCACAAAAAAGCTCGCAGACGGAATTGAGGCAACCCATAAGAACCAGCAGCCATAATCCCTAATCTTGCTTGGTATCTCATATGTACCAATCTACTGATAGCGTATCTCCCAAGTGTACCCTTGGCAAATTTTAGTATGTCAACTACATTCTCCATCAGGACATACTTTGGTCTCAAAAACTCAACAATGTCCATAAAAACTATGATTTGGCGGTTCCTTTCATCCTCCAATGGTGCACTGAAGTTCCTAAACCGGTTGTATCCACTTATTCCCTGACATGGCGGACCTCCACATACCACACCTATTTCTCCCTAAACCAGATAACGAAGAAAGAAGATTAATTATTAATTAAATCATGTGGCATAGTATGAGCAAATTCTGAATTTAAGTAGAAGCTTATAAATTAAAGAAGCTCACTGGAAGTGGCAAAATCTTTGACCTGTAACCTTCAGTAACAAAAATCTTCATTGCTTCCTCACAATTACTGAAATAGACAAATTAAATGGAGAATCAAACAGTTATTGACCATGAAATGAGGCAATTATTTGTTTCAAGATAGGAAATTGCACAATACCTTAGGCCCTCAATTGGCTCCCATGTGTCATCATTATGGCTGTAACCTTTCCACCGTACCTTAAAACACCAACACACAATCCATTATATGTAGTGAATAACATCTTATATAGGTGTGTGTGATAGATCAAAGGTAATATTTCATGCTTTGGAAGCATCAGGTGAGCTAATAATTAGTTCAGGTCTGATGCCTGACTGAAGGCTCAACTTTTAAGTTGCTTATGAAAACACTGAAATACAACAGACATTTGGCTTTGACTTGTGAACTATATTGTTTGGTATGTTTCCAGGATGTATGCAAATGCGAGGTGACAAGTACCTTGAAGTATAAACCACGGTTGCCCTGTTTGTTAGGGTCACCGTAGCAAATATCAGTAAACTTCCAAACTTCATATTCCTCTTCATCAGATGAAGAGCCCCTTTTTTGGTTGGAATTGCTCTTTTTAGAATTTTTCTTCCTTTCATTAACACTTGCATCCTTGTCGTCATTTATGTACTTTTTACAAAGTTTCTCCCATGCCTTGATCAAGTCCAGGAAATCTTCTGCCATTTCATTCCTGACCTATTCATTCTCTGTGTGAGATAACTCTTTGATGGAGGCAAAAAATTAATTTTAAACGTCCCCCAACTCATGTTCAACAACAACAACATCCTTTAGTCCCAAACAAGTTGGGGGTAGGCTATAAATTAAACCCAAGAAGGCCAAAGTCACCAAAAATAAAATAAAATAAAATAGTAACAGTAGTAGACGTAGTAGAAGTGGTGGTGGTAATAGTAGTAATTAGTAAACACCTACATCCTTAGACACGAGCTAAAGTATGACCTAAAACCTAGAACACTACTTTTAAAATCCTATTTTCTTATATCATGTTTCCAGTACATGGATAGCTAACTTCCATGCGCTCCTATCCAACACCAACTCCTTAGATACATTCCATTCTTTGAAGTCTCATTTGACCACTTCCTCCCAACTCACGTTCAAGACAAAACGAAGAAGGGAAGAAAAATGAAAGGGAAAAGTGGTACCCGAGTATCAGGATGATTTTGTTGCAGACTCTTGCAAGCAACCTCATCAAAATCAATAGCCCATTTCTGTGAAGATAATGAAATGACTAAATTATATAACAATACATTTGCAGGTCAAAATATGCAGTTCTTTGGTCCTTCTGATTAGGAAGAGTGATTGGTTGTAAATTAAACAAACAACAAACAAATCAACACCATTAACAGTAGACTGTCAATGTTGGTTTTAGAAAATTAGACCTAATCAATCAAACAATAAGTTGTTCCTTTAACAAAATTATCTTACTGTTGTTTTTGCATATTTAATAGATTGGTACCGTAACAAGATTTATGCCAGCAGATTGAGCTCCAGAACAAAGGCCAGTAGACATGCCACCACATCCACAATACAAGTCCAACAAAGCTACTTCGTCCTTATTTTTATCTCTCTTAGTTAAGTTACTTTTCTTATTATCGGATCCTGTAATATAAGTACACTCCTGTTTTTCTTCTGAATAATCTGAACATCAATAAATGCACAAAAAGAATTGCATAAATTAATTTACCGATAATAATTTATTAGCTGAAAGCTGATATTTCACCGGCTTGAATCGACCAAATAACGCATAAACTAGCAAACCAGGAAGGAAGTTGAAAGCACTATATATTGCAGAAGTTTGAGGCTAGCTATTAATAATGATTTATAGCAAGAAAGATGAGGCCGGTTACCAGAGTTGATGGTAGAAAAGGTTGTGTAGTCTACAGAATACTTCATGTCATAATAGTAGTAGCACCATGGAACTACAGCTGATTTGTCACCCACCTTTTATTAAAGAAAACCAAAACATAAAAAGAAAATTATAGGGATGACTATGCTCAATCAATATGTAATGCCACAAAATAAAGAAGAATCGATTCATACATACACCGAGAGGAACTTGTGCTACCCTGACTTTAGAAACAATACAGTCTAGAGGGTTGTCATTCTTCAAGTCTGATAAAAAGAGCCTCTTCTTATCATGAAAAGATGCCTGGCTTTCCATGACCTGATAATAAGAGAGAAAGGGCAAGATATTATAATTTGGTCCTTCAATTTACAATGAGAAATGAGAAAACAACAAGTTACCGTATCTTCTGCTCTAAAAAACCATTGAACAGTGAAGTAATTGTCACCTCTTCTTGTTTCAAAGAATTCCAATATCTTGCCCACATAGTTTGGCTTTCCTGGTGGACCCTAAAAAATTAAATTAAATATAAAAAAATGAAATATAAATCATTTAATAGTTCAAAACATGACATATAACCCCCAATAATATATTTTCACATATTTATCAAAAAATACTCCTTACTCTTTTCACTACTTTTGTACCTTCGTCATGGCTGAGAAAAGAGCACTTAATTTCTTCCTATACGTTTACAGGATTAGAGAGAAGTCACTTTTGCTCACCTTAACATATGCACAATCCCCTAGAGAGAAAATATTTCCGCATGTAGAAGCCTTCAGGTAATGGCACTTGACATCTAAGACCAGCTCATCGTCGCCATTACTGTTACACAAAATGTATTAGAGAAATAACCGAGTAAATTTGACTCAAACTGAAGTATGACTCTTGAAAATAAACATTCTGCATTTTTATTTTTATTTTTTGAAAAAGGAGGTACATTATAACACCTGCTTCATTCCCAACAATGAAAAAATATGTTACAAAATGTCAAAAACTGAGGCATTAACAACTGAAGCACAAATGATCACCTCTAACAAGACAACTTGAAGCTACTTCAACTATCTAGAAAAGGGCCCATAATCTCAGCTGGCTTTGTTGGCTTACAGTGGCCCCTTGACGAGAGAAATAGGGTGAAATCTGGCCTTGGCCCAACAATCATCAACCCTTACACTTAAGCATTTATGCTATATAGGACACCCCCCCCCCCCCCCCCCCCCCAAAAAAAAAAAAACAAATATACAAAACCAAATTAAGCATCCAAAACCCGGGAATCAGATCCATAAACCTTAACTGTGAACATATGAAATCATACAACCACAACAAAGATCAATTTTTCAGAAAGGAAAAACCTCTTGAAATCCAGAAATTAACCCAAACCTGAACCTGACATAAAACGAAGACTAGTTCAGAGATCCTAAATGACATGACCTGGAAATGACCAGACTAAGCAAGACCAAAAACAGGACCCAATTTGACCAGAACTAATCTTCACCTTAACTGCTACTTGAGAATAAATATTTCAAAGTTTGTTGAATATGAAGTATGTTTGCTGTAAATCAACTCACCTCAAAGGTACTCTGTGCCTCTTTTTCACCTTCAAAAAAAATGGACACAAAAGATAGAATCAAACTAGCGATAAAAGAGAAAATAGATTTCATTCTTCAGATAAAACTCGGTTGGCTTGATAGAAACAAACCAAATACAATTGCCATATGCTTGCCTCAACACACATGAATTACTAACAGCAATGCTTGACTTAATTAACCAACATCATAATCTTCAACTGATTGATTTTTAAATGGGGAAGTTGCCCCCCAGCCACGGAACGAGATCCTCTGGTCTGCAGACCAGGTGGTTGGATCAATCTGGGCCGTGTGATTTAATCTCAACGGATAAGGATGCCCCGTGCATAATACCAGGATTGATAGGCCCGAAAAAAATGAACCGCTGAGATTAAATCGGACGGTTCAGATTGGATGCCGACCACCTGGTCGTTAAAAATGTGCCAACCAGAGGATCCGGATACCCCCAGCCATAACATCATAAAAAAATCAGCAAGACATGAGTTATCATGTTCCAGCACAGCAGAATATTGGAAAATTGACCCGCAATATGACAAGCATCTAGTAAATAAATCAGAAAAAAATTGGAGAAGAATGCTAGCTCAGTAGCTCGTATATACTACAGGCCACTATCTATCAATTGATATCTGCACCATGATGGTAAGCTAATTTTTATTTTACATTTTGAAAGGAAAGACAAGTCTTAATACTAGTAGCAATATTAATGAAATGACTGAGCAAATACAATAATAAATTCTAAGTAAGAAGCAAGTACCTTCTCTTCATAGTGATGTGGCCATCTCTGTCTGGCTTCTTCATCTGGCACGGGTTCCCCCACAAAGAAGCATGCATCCTCTCCATTGTCCTGATTAATTTCTGAAATTTCTAAATGTGGTTCTCCTGTGCTCAACTTGGCCTTTTTGCTCCTACTACTTAAATTTGAGTTCCCACATCTCACCTTGCTTGCAGCTTTACTGACAGTACTATTTTGTCCTCCATTCTGATTTTCTAGAGCAATGGTGAACCTTGGGGAACGACGTGGTGTTATTAAAGACTGGCACTTGGTAGTTGGTTTAGTGGAAAGCCCAACTATCTGCAATTCTCCCTCTTCTGAGCTCACCTTAACCTTTTTGCAGGATCTTGAGTTCATGCAATCGGGTTTGCTTGTCAGCTGCTCGGCAGTACCATTTTCAGCTACCTTACTCTTGTCAAGGGATTCGACAGACCTGGGTGAGTCATGGGGAGAGACTTGAGAGGAACAGGTGGCAATTGGCTCAGCAGGACAAGTGGCAGGTAGTGCTTGGTGCATTTCCTTCTCTTGGGATCCTAATTTTACCTCTCCACTGCTAGTACATTCGCCAGAATTTAAATTTTCGCAACTCGAGTTGGTTGGCTGCTGGAAAGTACCATTTTGATCCACATTGCTCCTTTCAAGAGATGCATGCAGATCTGAGGCCACATGGAAAGACAATGGAGAGGGACAGGTGGCAATTGGCTCGGCAGGGCAAGTGCCGGGCAGTGTTTGCTGCACCTCATTCTCTTGGGATCCTAATTTTATCTCCCTGGTGCTACCACATTCACCAAAACTTAAATTTTCGCAAATCGAGTTGCTTATTGGCTGCTGGAAAGTACCATTTTGATCCACATTGCTCTTTTCACTAGATGCATGCAAATCTGAGGCCACATGGAAAGACACTGGAGGGTAACACATAGGGAAAGGGCCACACGTGTCAGTTTCGAGTATCGGGATTTCTCCTTCCATGCTCGAGTCAATCTGCATAGCATCACCAGCACTTCCTGAACTCAAATTCTCACAATTCAAGTCGTTTTTAGACAATTCTGAAGTGCAATTTTGATCTGCATTGATCTCTTCAACTGCTCCCAGCGGCTCAGGGAACCAGAGAGGCACAGAAGGACATGTGGCGAAGCCGGGAACACCTAGATCCGACAAATCCGGAGCTGGGTCGAGAGAATTGGCAATAATGTGGGGCTCTGTGTCAGCTTCAAGTATCTGCATTTCTCCTTCTATGCTCGAATTAATCTGCATAGCATCACCAGCACTTCCTGAGCTCAAATTCTCGAAATTCATGTCGTCTGTATTCAAAGCACAATTTTGCTCTGCATTGATCTCTTCAACTGCTCCGAGCGGCTCAGGGAACTGGAGAGGCACAGAAGGACACGTGGCAGGGGCGGGAGTACCTAGATCCGACAAATCGGGAACTGGATCGAGGGAACTGGAGACAATTTGGGGATCTGTGTCAGCCCCCATTGGAGAATTAGTACTACTTTTTTTAAGTTAAGATAAGGAAACGATTGGAGGAGAAAGGAATTGGCGAATTGCGATTGGATTTAATTTATTTGAACAACTTAGGCGGGAGGATTTTTACTGCTCGCTTTTTTCTTCGATTTAACGATTTTTCACATTTAAATCGAGATCAGACACATAGCACATTTTCATTTGCACTTATGGGGAGTAGACAAGCGTCTGTCGCTTTGGAGTTTCCGAAAGAAGCAGGAAACGAACTGATCCGTTCGATCCCGATCGAACGGATCAAATTGGATAGCAGCAGATCTGGACTCGAGGAAGAAGAGAGGACATAGTCGCGCAACGCAAAAGTTGTTGCCCATCTTAAAACTTTCTGTGGACCTTCTTTTGTAGTATTATGTATAACAGGTTCGTAAATTATAGAACTTGATGCTCGTTTCATTAATACATTCACTCTTATCTCTGTGCGGGACCCATCAATGAACCAACCTCTATATAAAGAATCAAGGGTCAGGTGATACTGTTCTGGTAATTTTTTTTTTTTTTTAGAGCAAAGTTCTGGTAATTGCTATTGAATTAGTGTTTGCAACTGGATCAGTGCCGAAGTGGGAAGTTGAGAAGGTCACTGAATTGTGGGGTTGTTTACTGTTTAGATTCCCTCCCAAGACGCAAACTACGAGAAGTAGTCGCATATCTAAGCGATCGGAATTTCAATTTGGCTATATTCCGGGTTTTTCTACATAAACATTTATTTTTTAAAAAAAATATAACCTTTATTATCTTCTTTCTGAAGACGTACTTTGATTGTGATATATATACTATATCTAAATAAAATAAATATAACGACAAATAATTATTTTCTGAACAAGCACGTACAGAAAAAATAATTATTACAATGAAAAAACTGTTATAGTGAAAATATCGTGTGTATTAAATTTGTTATAATTTAAATATAAGTCATCATTCAAGTGCTAGTTGTGCCACTAAACTAAATCGTTAATATTCAACTTGTTTGATAGAGAATTGTCCAACATTCAAATTGCATCAAATGCATACAGTACTCGTCTCAACTATATATATTGCATCGTATAGTTTTTTTGTTTAAAACTTTTATATTTTGACGTCCATTTGGTTAGTTGTCATGATTGCCAAATAAGCTTGCCGTATGTATAACATATTGCATTTATAGAACTTCTTTGTTTACCAACACATACCGGATGTTCCAGACCCAATTCCAGTAGTCCCCGTCCTTGGGCTAGTTCTTTTGATTGCGTATATTTAGCTAGTCACTAGTTGTTGTATATAAAGTTATAGACCCCTAGGGCTCGTTTGGATCAAGGGGGAATAGCCAATTTTTAGGAATTGGCAATTCCATTCCTAAATTTTTCATCCAAACGGTTTTAGAATAATCAATTTTATTCCTAACACAATTTTCAATAACACTCTTCCCAACAACACTTTTCTCTCTACTTTTTCACACTTCTCAACGCTATTTCTAAACTCACCATCCAAACAATATTTCCTCTTCCCGGAATAGCACTCTTCCCACTCTTCCTACTCTTCCCACTCTTCCCACTATTCCCAACCCATCCAAACAAGCCCCTAATGACCCGACCAGCAGATGCGACACAAAACTGAGCTCTGTTGTGCATATTGTGCGGGATTGGTTTGTTTGTACTAGTGATACTGTTGTGATGTTCTACCAGTTTGCTTATGTTTTTAATTTTAGGAATTTACTATCTGTGGCTTGATGATAGTTGCATATATTATCTGTATGATTGTTCGGTTAAACTAAGCCTTGCTGGAATACGTTAATGCGTAATTTTGTGGCGGAAAATTGTTTTGTCTAGTTTCCGGGGCGTAACACGTATTTGTACAAATTGAATATCATTTGTCATTCCAAAATGTCATTACTTATGAATAATCATAAATTTTTTAAGTTATTAGATGGTCAGGGAAACAATATTAAAAGTTCATTATTTTTTATCCGTCATACTCATAATATAAATCACATTGCAGCTATTGGATTTTAAATTATAAATTTTAATCAAAATTAAATTTTCAATTTTTGAATTTTATTTCTGACGATTGCCAAATTTATAAAGCTAATTTATTATCTCTAAATTCTAACCTTGATTTAAATATGATTAGAGATTTATTATAAAATAGATGTAAAACTAGTAGAATAATTATTAATTAATTAATTAATAATTTTAATTAGGCAAATTCTAATGCGGGCATAAATTCTTATAATTAATAATGCTAACAGAGTAATAACAACAATGAAAATAAGACAATATGTGATTGAGCGATATTTAGGTATCACAAAATTTCAGTAGTCTTCAATGGCTAATTGACATTTACATTAATAATATGTTCAAATAAAATAAGTTTTCAAATAAATTTTACTTTTTTTCTTTGAACAAAATTCATTTGATTTTTTTCCCCAACTCTACCTCATAGTATTTTATATAGATACACAGACACTCTAATTTTTTCTTTGACAAAATATCAGCGATTTGATTAAACTCTCTCGGGACAAAATGGACACAAATTATTATTATTATTTATTTGCATGACTGGAATCATTGCGTTTTTTGCAGGTTTTGTTCAGGTTGCATAACTCTTTTCGCTTGTCTACTGAGACACACTCACACATATTTTATATTGATTTATCATATATTTTTTTAACTTTGTCATTCCTAAATATATGTTAAAAAATCATAGATTTTTGAACTAAAAAGCTAGAAGTACTACTTTTAATCAATGTTCAATATATACTTAGGCTACGCTCCAGAAGAGGTGAAGGAAAGAGTAACTGACCAATTCCTGCCCAAGACCTTTACTCTACTCCAGAAACTTAAATTTGAAGGAAAATCAAGGAGAATGAGATTTAACTCTGATATCTCGTATTTATACTATTATTTTGGCCAGACTTTACATCGAAATTATGACTGAAACCATTAAATCCATCGTGTTTTGTGCTACATTTGTCAAGATTGGATATTGTCGTGGAATTTGTCTTGTTTTGCAGAAACTTGGTGGATAGGCCACAATAATTGTAACAAATGGAGAATCTACAAGAAGGAAATGATCCAAAGGAATTCATACTATTGTGAAACTCATTCTAAGCTTTCCAACGGGCTTTGAATCAACTCAATCAGGGTCCGGATGAAGAAGTTATGCCCCAAACACTGCACGATACTGGATGCACATGAATTCGGACCGAATTAGAACCAATTCGGACCGAATTGTCATACTGAAAATTCTCTGTTTTCACAATTCGGACCGAATTGAATGGAATTCGGATCGAATTGCTATACGGGAAAGTTCTGTCTTGATTGGAATTCGTTTTCTCTTATGGGAATGCTTCTAAGTCGGTCCAGCAAAGATGGAAACATATCTAGGGCGTCCAAGAAGTCCAGAGGGGGATATATAGCGCTACTTTTCTTGGGATATATCCAGAGGGGGATATATAGCGCTACTTTTCTATAAAAACATGAAGAAATTTGCGCATGTGATTACTCCCAAAATTAGGGTGTACTTCTCTTCTCTTCCCACTCTTTTCTTTTCCTTTTCCCACTACATTCTGGAGCAGACCCTTAGAAAGTTTATCAGGTTACCTGATGTGTTTTAGCTAATTCAATTTTTAATCTAAATCCTATCCAATTTTTAATCGCAAGTGCACGATTTATCGTTGAGTAAGTCTAGGGTCGATCCTAGGAGACGGAATATTCAATTTCTAAAATAATTAATTCAATTTTAATTAAATCCTAAGTTTGACAAAATATTAATGGAGGTAACAATTATAAAAACTAAACAACAATATTAAAATCAGTTCTAAAATTATAAATTAAGCAATCTCCTAAATTAAAACAAGGAAATAATCAATCTGATAAAACTAGGGTTTATGGTTTCAAACGATTTCTTTAACTTGTCAAAAATAGAACGGTCTGTTCTATCTCTAGGACGGTTCATTCTGGACTTCTGTTAACTGTTGGTATCAACCGTTCTAGGTTAGAACGCTCCCTCTCGGGCGGTCAGTTCTAACCTTGGGACAGTCCGTTCCAACTATCAATACTTGTTCTGTCATGAACTTTAATTATTAATTGAGTGTTTTTATGAAAGTCAAATTAATTTCTAACCAATAAACTTGTACTCTAACTATCGTTCAGGTCAAATCATTAATTTAATTAATTAACTTCTAAATTTCAACTTTCGTTCCTTGGTTTAGGTGTTTTAACTTATTTCTTGGGTCTAGGCACACTTTTTATCTCTCCATCTTAAGTAAAATCTCAATTACTCGAGATTCGGTTCAACCTCTCGGTCTTTTACCTACCTACGTGTTTCGTTTTCTAAGTCATGAGTTATTGAAATTGATTTAATATCCTAACAATTAAATTGAGCCATAGTCTAATGAGATAATCAATTCAACAAATACTTATAACTTAGGAACAAATCAAGCAATCAAATCGCAAGAAATAAAACATAACTTAACTTAACTAAAGCATTCAAAATATAACAAATAATCTAAAGAAAAAGTTTTCAACCATAACCCTCTAAAAACTACTCTATTCTAACAAATCCATGCAGATAAAATCAGGTAAGGTGGTTCTAATTGCGGAGATGATGGAGATAGCGCTTTCAGAAGCTCTAATTCTAGAGGAAACCGACAGATAGAAGTGCCTGAGTTAATATTGGAAGTGCTTGAAATAGCTGAAATGGTCCGCAAGGAAGATGGGGCGACTTGTTCCAACATGGTCTTGGTTGTTGTTGCTGCACATGCTGCTTCGCTAGTCTAGGCAGTCTATCCTGCTGGTGGGGCAGGCTGTTCCATCCTGGCTTGGGCTGTATGGCTAAATCGTCTCCTTCAGTGGTCTGGGCGGTCCGTCTGGTCGGTGGGGCGATCTGTCCTGTTGCACAAAGTCTCCATTTCTTGCACCAATCTTCTGATGTCGCGCTGCAAAATGTGATGAACCTGCAAAACACACTACAGGGCTACGAATGTACCTTTCTACAACCTAAAATTAATAAAATAAAGTAAAAACACTTGCATTTGATAATATTTTAGGGTTTAAACCGGTTGAAAATCGAGTATGAAAACCGTACATCATTACCTTTTCAACTTGACATTTTGAAATTCATTCTAAATATTGATTTTCTCAGATATCTAATCTAACGATTCCAAAACATGTACAAATATTTTATTCAAAATATAGAAATATATTAATTTGCAAGGGATTTTAACTTTTTTTAGTATGTAATAGCTTTTATTTTCACGCTTCTCTAAAAAAATACTTAAATCAGTGAATAAGTGGCACATGCATGAGTGACAAAATACTTTAATCAATGGAGTATAGCACATGCATGATCACTCATGCAAAACCTCACTTTTTTTTCACTCTCTCTGCATGCAAAGTTTTTTTCAATAGAATTTTTATTAATGTCAGTGTCATTAGTTTGACTTCGAGAATTACTTGTACCTCTATTTTCACACATTGTGAGGCTAATATTATACATATATTAAGTTGGACCAGTGTGACATGCAAGTGAAAGTGCCATAACACTGTAGTTAGTACAGTAAATAATCTTAGCCATCAATTTTTTCTTCATCCATCTGTACCGTCAATTTTTCCCGGTGTAAATTATTTACACACTAAAGTGAAATCACTTTCTATGCCGCATTTTGATTACAGACTTAATATGTCGGATCACTTGGAAATTGAACATGACCCGCTTCATATACTTCATACTTTAAAAGTGAAAACTCTCATAGGACCAATCATCCTGCTACCTACTCCAGCACATGGTTAAGGAAGGTCCCACAAAACATGTTGCTGTGTTGCATGTCAGCGTGTGCCCGGTTTATGTGGCTGCAGCTTTTTTTTTTTTGAAGTTCTTTCCTTCGATATTGATGTACCAAGTGCATCTACATTTTCATCTTTGCACATGCTCTAAAGTCAGGATTTTATTTATTTAATATCCATCATTGAATTGCTGGTTCTTCAGATTTTGTCACAACAAATGAGTCTCTTGAGCAAAAACCAAAAATTGGAGGAGGAAATGGAGCCTCTGGGTTCGAACCAAAGTAGCAGGCATTAATGGACAACGGCGTTCATCATTTGACATAGAAAACTTTTTGTCACTAAGATCACATAAATACAATATATTCCATGACTTTATGTTTTTTTGTTCGTAGCTTTTATTATTTTGTAAAATTTTATCAATGTTATCAATAACTGCTGTTAAAAAAAAATTGATCGCGCAACGCGCGATATTAATACTATAAATATATAAATCTTGGCACGCATGAGTAGCGCGTGAGTTACTGTGGTTACTCGCGAGGATTTTCTGTGGCTATGTTGCTAGATTTTTGGTGCGGCATGCGTTTTTGGTCTGGATTTTTTGTAGCAGTTCTCGTATAATATTTCAATAGTATTCTTAATTTTTATGACATTTTTTATATAGTGTTCTGAATTCCGTAAAAAAAATTATATACACGATATTTGCTCTATAGTTATCAATCTTGACCACATGGTTGCTGATTTCATTAAGAAACCATTCGTATATGAATGAATCGCGCAACGCGCGAGATAAGAGCTAGTTGATTTAAGAATGAACTTTTCAGGAATCGTTTTGTTTAGTTCAATAATCATATAAACTTGAGGAATCGTGTTATTTGTATGAACTTTGACACATTTATCAGTATAATTTATTAGTTTCCATATAAGGAACTTCTATCATCCCTTAGGATCAATATAATTTATTAGTTCCCATAAGGAACTTCGTCCCTTAGGACAATTATGTGAAAACTAGGAACTCCGAGTTTTAATATAGAATTATAGATATATACATACTGTTGTGGTCTTCCGTCTCCGCTACGACGCGACTATGCCACTTTGGTTTACATGATAAGAGAAGAGAGGTCCAGACACAAAATGAAGAGAATTTAAGCTTGCCAAAGGAGTTGTGTATATAAAAAAGAAAACATCCAATAATTAAAAAGAAAAACAAAAGAGGAAAAGTACCAACAAAATTCAATTTATATAGTAATTATATATTAACAGACTTAATATGGTGAGGAATTACTATAGAAAAATGGAATTCACGTAAAAATCAACTTTTCAAGATATGTTTGAAAAAGAAATAGATTATGTTTATTCCTCTCTGGATATATATAAAGGGGAAAATATTTTTTGATTCTTGAAATTAATGTATTTTAAATAAAATTTAGATATGTAGTTTTTGGTACAAAAATTTGAAAGTTCTAAAAATTTTGAGAAATCTTCCTTTCATTTTCTAGAGATATATGTTGCAATTGGAAATTCTAAAATTTAAAATTATAAAACTAAGAATATTTTTAAATTTGAAAATTTTAAAATAATATATTTTAATATTTATATTCGAAAATAAAAATGTAATTATTATATTCTAAATTTCAAATTTTAAATTTTTAAAACTAAAATTTAAATTTTATTTTCTTGTCAATAATTATTTTTATATTTTGTAATGATTTAATCATATAAGGATAACTTGGATATTTTTAAAAAGTTAAAGGTATATTTCTCTAATTAAAGTGGCATATGTCTAATTTTGATAAAAAAAATATAACAGGCATAAAATCAATTTTAACCATTTTATAGTAGCATAAAATTAATTTATAGTTTAAAAGTAACATGTCTCTAATTATAAATTTTTATTCGAAAAAATTATAACTAACCTTAAGTTAATATGAAATTTAAATATAATTCGATTTTAATATGAATTATGTAAATGATCTCGCAATATCGAATTTTGAGAATCTGATACAAATTTTCAGCAATATCGGATACTGCCTAATATCGAATTCTGGGATTCTTTTTCGGTGGCGCCCACATCCCTCGTCAGGTACTGCACAACGAAGAACAGTACAAAAGAACAAATTATACTCTACAAAGGGTCGCACATATGCTCCCCCTTTACTATTATACAAAAGGATATTAAAATTTATAAGAGACTACTTATTTATAGAGGCTTTAGTCTACTCTGTAAATTGAGTTTATCCCTCTTTCATGTCCAACAAGAATTGAACCAGTTACCTCTAGGATAACGGGGAGCCACTGACCATCTGTGCTGGACTCCACATTCAACAAATTTAAATTCTAAAGTATATAAATTTTTTAGTAGCTTATACATTATGTTGCAACATTTAGATATCATATTTTAGCTTTCAACATTTTTTTTCTAACACAGGCGAATATAAAAAAAAAAGTTGATATATATTCTCTATAGACAATAGGGCCGTTGTTTTGTTTGGGGCACAAATGTGGCCGCTCTTTTAAATTTTTAACTGCCATCCTTTCCATTTATCTACTAAACTAGTGTCTTTAATTTTGCATATAATTGAATATAAGGGTCGGAGATATTTGAATCTTTGATCCGTCCTTTTAAGAAGTTATAGTATCGTTTTTTTAATCTCTATCTCTATCTCTATCTCTACTACTTATAAATGCACCTAGAGAAAGGTCACAACAATTTTTGTTAACAATTTTTATACCGTTGATCTGTAAATGTATGGTTAGATCTGTCTCAACACATCTCTATGCGCACACAAGAAAAGAATTATCTCGGTTTTGAATTGCTGCACAGAAGGAAAAAAATTTCTTTGGATTTGATTGGTTTTCCATCTAATATAGAAACAATTGAATAACATATCAATTTGTATCGATGGTAAATTAAGAAACATATTTTTATTGTCTAACATTATTTTGTTTTTTTATTTGCCCACATATGAGGGCATCTTATGTTAGTATTGTTTTGAAGGCCTGTTCGGTTAAAAAAATGGAAAATTAAAGAGTGCTAAAATAGTATAAGTTATTATTTAAAAAAGGAAATTGCTTTCTATCATCCCATAGATTCCATCATCCTCATCATCCCAGGTCTTCATTAAATCCTCATCCTCTCTTTCCTTTTTCGGAATGCAATTTATATAATTAAACCTCATCCCTCTTTTCTTTTTCCAGAATGCAATTAATCATCTCTTTCCTTCCAGAGATATTTTTTTTGCAGGTGAAAAAATTTTCCAGCATCCAGAGGCCAACTAGAATAATTAGTCGGCCAATTAGAACAATTATTTGAAATATTATATAATTTTTCTAGTTGTTCTAAAAAAATAATTATTCTGGAAAAAATCTAATTGTTCTATTTGGTGAAATAATTGTACTAGTTGTTCTGAAAAAAAAATAATTGTGCTAAAAAAAAATACTAATTGTTCTAGTTGTTCTGGAAAAAAAAATAATTGTGCTGGAAAAAAATACTAATTGTTCTAGTTGGTAAGCTAACTGTTCTAGTTGTTCTGGAAAAAAAATAATTGTGCTGGGAAAAAATGTTAATTGTTCTAATTGGTAAGCTAACTGTTCTAGTTGTTCTGAAAAAAAATAATTGTGCTAAAAAAAATACTAATTGTTCTAGTTGTTCTGGAAAAAAATAATTATGCTGGAAAAAAAAAATTATGGCAGTTATTAATGGAAAAAAGAGAGGAAAGGGGATGGGGAGAGAAGGGATGATGGGAAAACATTCCGAAAATGGAAAGATGTTATTAATGCATTTCTAAAAATAGAAAATGCATCTTGGGAATGATGGGATGGTGAATTTTGAGGATGATTGTTATCAATCCCGTTTAAAAGATACAAGGAAGCGAAAAAAAAATTCTTTCCGGTCATATTTCATTTTTGCTGTCAAGTACACTATAAAAGTATTATTTCAAATAACACTCTTTCCATTGCCTTTTCAGCTACAATTTTTTTATATATAAAAGGCGCAAAATTAATCACCACATCTCAGTATCTCGAAAAGTGAAAGACGTATTATGAGATACAAAATTCCGAAAGGTGTCGGGACGTAAGCTTGTGCCACAACTATAAGTTTAAATTCAGGTATATTAATGACCCGAAATAAAATTTTCAGACTCCGGTAACAAAATTTGTATGTATATTTCTTTCTCTTTTATTTTGAACACATTTAATATTTAGACTTAGTTGAGATTAGAAATCGTTTGAGAATATTTTAATAGGAATGTTTGGTTCATGGGTGAATAAGGAATGACTTATTCATATTCTAAGATTTTATTAGAATATAAATAAGCACCCGAATAAATTTAAATTCTTTAATATTGTGTTGTTTGGTTTTAGTCCGAATAAGATATTTGGGACTTATTCCTTATTTCGTTGCATCCAAACATCTTAAAAGAAAACAAACTTGATATAATGCATAACATTCAATACATCTATTCACCATCTTGTAGACTATTTGTTGGACAACAATATTAATATTAAACGAAAAGGGATGTGGGGCCCAATAAAAAACCTATATCCTAAGAATTGTGGAGACTAAGAAACGAAAACTATGTACCATTTTGTCCTTTGTTGTGCAATACCGGACGAGGGAAGACGGATTTAAGTTCAACCTAGGGTGTCAATGTCACCCCAGTTTTTAAAAATAATGCTATTAAAGATGAATATTGATAGTTCTAAAATACAAATTTATTATATATATAATCTATTTGAACTCCATAAATATTTATGTGATTTTCTCTTGTTGAACCCCATGCATATTTTTTGATGCAATTGTTTGTGAGGACTTTTTTTGGAAAGATTAGTAGAGATGGAAACAAATCATGCTCGTGACTTATTTGAGATCGATTCAAATTTTGTTCGAAATTGTCTCACTCTCTTTTGGCTCATGATTGATTTGACTCACTCGAATTTTACACGAAATAACTAGATATGTAATTTTGTTATCTTATTTATAACATTCAATACCTAATTTGATATATAATAAATTTATTTTTTAATATAAATACTAACTTTTTTTAAATATCATTATAAAAATAAAAAAAATTAGTTTATATATAAAAATAATCTTGAAAATAATGAATATTAATAGTTTGTATTTTTCTTGCTAAAAAATGTACGAAATATATATAAAGTATTATAATCGATGGCGTATAAGCTCAATTGCGGCTCGTGTTCAATTAAACTCGATTCGACAAAATTCAATGTATTTAAATTCAAGCCTTGGTCACGATCAGCTCGCTTGACCTCGACTTGTGTTGCTAGCTCTAAATATTAGTGAACCCCATTCTAAAATTTTCTAGCTCCGTCCCTGCATGTGTCCCACCGAAAAAGAATTCCAGAATCCGATATCGTCTAGTATCGGATTCTGAGATTCCGATACTAGACTGTAGTGGATTTTGAGAATCTGATATTGCTGAAAATTTGTATTGGATTTTCAGAATCAGATACCGTGAGATTATTTACATAATTCTTATTAAAATCGAATTATATTAAAATTTCATATTAATTTAAGGTTAGTTATAATTTTTTGATGTCGTATATCTAATTTAAGATTGGTAGGTGTATATGGATTTTTTTTTTTGTTTCCATTTTGATGAGCTAATGGCAGCTTCTCAAAAAAAAAAAAAAAATTAAAAAATAAAAGTTGTGTGGGATCTATTACACGATGTGAATGTTGGAATGAAAGCAAAATTTTGCAGTTTGAGAACATTTCCATTAAAGCTTTTACGCGGAGGGTTAAGAAAACAATAAATATGGACTTGTACATAGAAGTCAACAAACTTACTAGTCATATTAAATCCGACATAATTCACATGAACACATGACCAATTTAATAATATCTATACACCAAGGCTAATTAGATGATCCGACAAAACAGTATAATAAACAGGATGCCTCGGCGAACTACCACCTAAAATTGACAACACCTACTTTGTCCATCCTAGAATTTCTCTTGTGCGTTGGATACAAAATGAGAGGCTTAGATGAAGGGGCTGTTCATTTCCTATCAGGATATACATCTTTTCAATACAGCTGCTATGATTATAGGAACGACCACAATACCGAATCCGAACACACCATTTATTTTATTTTATTTTATTCTTTTTGAGAACTCGTAAAAAACACTGGAGTTGGGCCCCAGTACAAAGGTCAGAAATAAATTTTGGGCCTTTAGCCCAATAAAGATTTAGGTTCGCATTCGCATATCCCGAGAAATTTAACATTTTTAATCTGAAAAAAAATAATTACGAATAATTCTTACTAAAAAATTGCTATTTGAGGGGTTATTGGGAATTTTCCAGATAAACAGGAGAACACTTCCGACTTTCAGACCTTCCACCTCAAACAAACAAACCCTAGCTTCTCATCTCGCTCTCTCCGTCGATCCAAGGTAACGATTTCTCTCTCTCTCTCTCTTCTCCTCAGCTCAATTCATTGGCAATTCCTAGATATATAGCGATCTTATTTTGTTCTCGAATCGTGAAGTTAATTTTTTATTAAAAGAGAAAATACTAGATCCCGTGACCTCGTTTTCGTCGTTGAATAATTGATTATTGTTTTGGTGGAGTTCTTATGCTTCGTTGATTGGGGAATCCAGTTGTTGTTTTGGTTTGGGTGAATTCTGTAGCTGAGATTGTATTGTGGAAGTCTTCCACCGATTCAGATCTTGAATTGTGTTGTTAAAATTGGTTGTTGGATCGTGGGATTTGTTATCTGATACATCCCCCCCTATTTGGTTTTAAGGGCATATCCCTGATTTCATTTGTATCTCTTTTGTGCAGCCCAAATCATATTACTGAAGTTAATTTAATTTAATTTAACTGTCTTTCTAAGCAGAAATTCTTTTATCCATTGTGCGTACTTTGTTAAGCGGTAGCCAATTCTGGCATCCTTTTCTTTCTAAGAGCTGAAATTCAAATTTGACCTTTTACTGATCACATGCTAGTTGAATTATAGAGGCAAAGGCAAGCATATATTAGTTAGATGTTAGTAATAGTTAATAGTGTTTTTATGTGTTGTACAGTCAGAAAAGATGCCGGCCAAGTACATCATCGGCTCTCTTGTTGGTTCATTCGCCATAGCATATGTTGTTGACAACATCATTGCTGATCAGAAGATCTTTGGAGGTATAATCTTTTCCATCTTTCCCATTTTCTTACTTGCTCTTTTTTTTTATTTTATGGAAGAATTATTTTTTTGGCCGAAAACATCAAATTATCGTTTATTATGCTCTTATTGCAAGAGGTTTATCTCTTCTTAACATTTAAAACTGCAAAAATATCACACATGACAAACAACTAGGTTGGTAGGATAAGTTTGGTCGGCCAAGTGAATAGAATAGGGTAAAGACTATCTCTAGGTGTGGTCTGCAGTCATTTTATTGTGGTTTTTGGGTCAATTTAGGGTCTTAAATTAGAATTTTTTGTAATTTTGTTTCATCTTATAAAAACTAAACTGTGTGGTGCTCCCACCTTTCTTGAAAAAAAAAAAAGAAAGAAAGAAAAGAAAAGTGAGTAGGGTAAGGATAGGATGGTTTTCAGGTTGGGTTTATTTATATCAGGGGACCGCACCATTTTTCTTGTTTTACATTCTGATGTGCAAGGTTGTATATAATTATCAATTATCTACGAATAACTTCTGTTTTTATGCTATTGTGGAATCCTTTGTGGATGTTCATTGTATCAACCTGTTTATGAATCATCCCTATTTTGAACCTTTGGCTTTGTCAAATCAGGAACAACACCAAAGACTGTCTCTGAGAAGGAATGGTGGGCTGCGACTGACAAGCAGTTCCAGGCATGGCCACGCACAGCTGGCCCACCAGTTGTGATGAACCCAATCAGCCGCCAAAACTTCATTGTCAAGACTGCTGATTCCTAAATGGGTGCATCCTCTGAAGGGGGGTTTGTTATGTTATTATTTTTCTTTTTTTATAACACTCAGAGATGATACTCTACAGGTAGTCGGGTTATTTTTCATTAATTGCTTCCTTTGGCAACTCTATTATGTGTTTTGTTGATTATGCTCTTTCTGATCTGTAATAAAATACAATTTGACTTTTGAGTCCTTAACTTTATGTTGGTACTGTTTGCTAAAGGTTTTGGTCATTTGGGAATGAGCTGTCTTTCTTTCTTTCTTTCAATTGAGTTGTGAATTGTGATATCAAGGTTTTACCTGGAACAAGAAAAAGAAAATAAGGGACTTTCAGTTTGACTTTTATTCTTGATCGTAGTACGACACATTTTAAAATTCGTTGCTTGATTTTTATATCTTCAACGCTTGTTGGCTGAATGGTCAGTGTAAAATGTGTGCACAATTTGTAATTTAAAAAGCCAATACATTGGACTTCTATTGTAATCGTTTACTTATGTTACATAACCAATGCATTGCATTCAGCATTTCAGCTCCACAGCCAGTGTTACATTCTAACGGCGCGCATATTGATTCCATAATCAGAATAATAAGAGAGTGACATACCTAATAACGGCAGTTATAATTATTTATACAATTTAACGGCGTATCAGGAGAAAGATCTTTTCTGGGACTAGATAACAAAAATAAATGTAAAAGCAAAGTCATTCATGAATTTCACAAGTGTCCGGTATGTGGTCAACAACAATAGAAGAGTTGGCAGCAGCAGATTAGCAGAGAGATCACTAGAGAAGATCAAACCATGAACTGAGCTAGTCCTCAACTTGTGGGCCGAATATATCTATGGGCCTAGTTTTGAAAAGAAAAATAAATGGAGAATAAATCCTTTCAAATAGAGAAGAGACAACGAGGACAGAAGGCCACGAGCTTTTGCCTTTTGATTTACCGTCAATCTCGTTTACCTCAGTACCTCCATATTTCTTCGCCAGGTCGGTAGTAAAAATATTCTTTTTTGACAGTCGGTGGCCGGTGGGTGGTAAAAATCGATGTATTTTCGGCTATTTAAACAATAAACATTATGCAATGCGACAAAAACTTCATTCTCGACGGATTGAAATTACATCAACATTGTAAAAAAAATAAGGGTTAAATAAAAAAAACAAAAGTACTAAATATAGAAGATACGAGATGTTTCCAATACTAGTCCTTAGTAGCATCTCATCAATTAATCTCAAGAAAAAATAATAATAACATCTAATTATCTGATCAAATTATGGGAAAAAAAAATAGCATCTGATCTGATTTCTGCAATTTATGTACACGCAAAATTACAGGCAATATCCGATTCAAGTCAACAGTGAGGAGCCGAACACATCCAGTTCATATCTTACTGGAGGGTTTGACACGGACCAAAACCGTCGCGAGGGTCATTCTCGTAGTGCCACGTTGCTCAACAGCGGTGCCTCTCGAACAACTCGAAAAGTTTTAAAAGGCGGTTCCTAGGACTCAGTGTACTCCTTTCTTTTTGCAAACAAATTCCTCAATTATAGAAGGATCTTCACCCCATTTCTTTTCGGATATATTCCTCCATTTCGATCTAAATACTAAATAGAACATAAGAAAAAAGAGAAGCATCATTACTCTTGTTGGCCATGGCTGTTGCATCAACCCGTTTGAAGCTTGGCACATTTGCGAGGTTGACGGGACAAGCATTGCAAAATGGCAGTCTTCAGTCGTCTCTCCTCTCTATCAGGTTAGTCTCACAATTTCAATTTGTTGTGAACTTCTCGTGGATCGATTATTGGGGCTGGTCTAATTAATTAGGAACACGGGATTATTTATTTATTTATTTTTTTGACATACTACATAGGGACTATGTAGTTGGAACACAGGAGAAAAAATAAAAGAAAAAACCACGAGAAATAAGAACAAAATAACAATTTTCGATCAAAATAATATGGGCTTATTGAAATGGATAATTTTCGATCATTTATGCTACATTTTGCTTATGTACCTAATGTTTTTTCACATGATGATAAACTTATCCATTGAGATGTGAAATTTTGATGACAAACATATTCGCGTGTTTTTTTATAAATTACTATAGTGAAAATGACAATATGTAATTATATATTTTGAGACATTGTGGCCCTACAGAGCTCCATCCCTTTCAATTGATTTTGTCAAAATATGCGAAGTCTTCATTGAATTGTATATCTAATTAAAAAATGAAGGTTACTGAAGCAAATTCGATGAAGTGTCTATCCTAGAATTGACAAGATTATCTCTTATATGAGGTGTCTATGCTAGAAATTACAGTTTGACTTCCATAAAAGTAGACTAGGATGCAGTTTGGATTTGGGAAGGGGCTAATAAAAAGGTCAAGGTACTTTTACCAGAAATGAATAAAATATAATAGAAGTAACTTCAGAAAATATTGACCCTCAAAAAAAAAAAACTTCAGAAAATATTAAAGACATGCTTATGATCTACAGGAGAGAAGCTCACATATCACCAAAGACTTATAGTGACAGTGACAAAGATGAAGTCGGGTTGGACCATGACAGCATACAAGATGCATTGAACAAAAAACCAATTGAAGAGCACGAAAAGAATGTGAAGACAGTAGCACCTGTGCTCCCAGATGAGGTACTAGAGTCTGAAACTGAAACTTTCTGGGCCCCAGATCCAGAGACAGGTGTTTTTGCGCCAGCAGAGGAGTCAGAAATAGATGTGAACAATAGTTTGCCGGCGCCGCCACACCCAACTGGGAATGGGGTGTCAATTATGGATCAGACGGTTTGGGTGCGAGAAGTGGAGTTAGAGGAGGTTGAGCGGCCAACTCCTAGCATTGCCGGAGAACCTTCAACTGGCGTGGAGGAAAATGAATAGTATAGCTCTTGCAATAAGTTAGAGAGAAGAGTTTTATTAACCATGCTTATGTAATGTATTGTATTGTAGTTCTGGCATGTCTTGCCTTTCTGATGCTGTACTACTACTAGTTGCCTAATGCTGTATAAGACGATGCAAATAAATAAAATTTCCAAAGTTTGCTTCAGATTTATTTCTTTTCCTTTTATGTTTTTGGCGTTGTCTTCTTTTTCTATGGTAGCAGTGTTCTATAATATAATGTTATCGTTTTTATTCATATGCAGTTCACAAAATGAGAAGAGTTTTGTTCTCTTTCAGCATCTTGTCCAAACACAGAAGGAAGCAGGACAATTGAACTGATTTCTTTTCCCCAGTGCTACATGCTGAGACTGAGAGTCACAGTAAATTACTGATTAGGTAAATATCACAAACACCTCTGCCATCCTGCACAGAGTGGCACCGAAAAAACTGTAAATTACATCTGAATATAGTACTATTCTCAACCTACAATAGTGAACGTCTCAAGACTGAAGCCAGCTTCAAAGGGACAACTTGTTTCCTGCTCGAAACTCGTAAACAATTCCATCTATCTCAATTGAACTACATCCTGGTGTTTTCCTTACCTTATTTCTCCTCATCTCCTTTCTTACCTGAATCGAATCACAGTGTCTGTTAGAAGAAGCATACAAGTTCGACATGAGTACATAATCCCTATCTTCTTTCCTTTGCATCTACAAAGCACGCTGCATTACTCTCTCCCCCATTTCTACATTTCCATGCATCTTACAAGCTGCAAGAAGAGATCCCCATATAGATGAATCCGGTTCAATGGGCATTTCTTTCACAAACTCTTCTGCTTTATCTAAAAATCCCGCACGACCCAGCATATCCACAACACATCCATAATGTCTGATATCAGGGTGTAAACCATAAATTTTCAGCATGTTATCAAATTGGATTAGACCTTCCTCAACTAAGCCGGCATGGCTACATGCTGTCAACACGCCAACAAAAGTAACCTCATTCGGCTTTACGCCAGCTGTTAACATTTCGGAGAAGAGATCCAAAGACTTCTCAGCATTCCCATGCATTGCAAACCCTATTATCAAGCAACTGAAAGTGAAAACATCCCTTTTTGTCATCCCCTCAAACACTTGCACGGCATGGTCTATTACACCACATTTTGCATACATATCAAATTATCAACCAATGCATTTCCTAACACCCTTTCTGGCTTGAAACCCATTCTCAGCATGTACAGGTGTACCCATCTACCCATATCGAGTGCCCCAAGATTTGTACAGGCACTAAGCACAGATACAAGAGTGGTATTGTCCAGATCAATTCCTTTACTTTGCATCTTTTGAAATAGCGACAATGCCCTTGTAAACTCCTGAGCATGCACAAACCCAGAAATCATCGAGTTCCAGGTAACAATATTCCTTTCTGGGATTTGGTTAAACAGCTCATACGCACGAGTGATGTCCCCACATTTTGCATACATGTCCACTAGTGCATTCCACGCATACACGTCCAGATTCACATTTCTTATTTTAATGAATCTGTGCAATTCCTTGCCCAATTTCAAGTCGCCAAGCTTGGAGCAAGCTGATAGAGCAGATACCACTGTAACAGCATCTACTTCCAAATTCAAATCCATCATTTGCATAAACATCTTGACAAATTCTCTAAACATTCCAACTTTAGTATACCCAGACATTAAGATACCCTGTCAGAAAATAGATCAAACACCCCACATTGCCCATAAAACCTGATAAGATTGTTTCTGATATAAGCATCATACTCAAAACCCAATTTGATTATATGGGCATGAATCACTTTTCCCTCAGCCAAAGCACACTTGTTTGCAAGAAGCTTGAGGAGGCAAGGGAAGGTGAAGGTGTTTGGTGGAATGCCACTGCAGAGCAACTCATGGTAAAGGGAGAGAGATTTGAGAATCGGGTCATATTTTTCCTTGGTGAGTTGTAACAAAATTGAGTTGTATGTTGAGATATCTCCATGATGGGTTTTAGTTCTTATGTATCCAAATTGGGTTTTCTTTTGTTTTAAGTTTGGTTCAGAAGGGGTTAAAAGATGGAGATGGTGCGTTTGTACAGAAGATGAATGCATGGTCTATATGCAAACTGTCAGTTTATAATGGATAAGAGAGGAGACTCGGTATATTAAAAATCCTCTTTGGCTGTCCTTTTCCAAGTTTTGTTTGCTTGTTATTTTCATTTTTGTTCGTCTAATCGAAACTTTAGATCTTAGATAAATCACCTTTCTTTGTTCTATTCTAGAGGTTAGCGTAGTTTTTATTTGTACAAGAAAAAGAGAGCTGGCTCAGTAAACCTTTACACCGTAGAGGTCATCAAGCTACTACCAATCCCAAAACAAAATTTTGGGGGCAGCTGTAAGACCGGCCTTTTCTTTCATCATCGCCAGCTCTCATAATAAATAAATAAGATTGGGAAAAAAAGTAATTGCAAAGGCATAATTTCAGAAGAAATTCATTTTTGTAAAACTAATTAACGGGAGGAGAAGAAAAACGCTAGTGAAGGGGAGGAGATGGCAGCCACCATCTCACCCCATCTTCTCTTGAAAACCCTAGAGATAAAATTGGAATGATATATGGGTTCGGTTCAGAGGCTTAAGTTCGGTATGATTTTATGAGGATCTAAAACCTATAGGAATAATATGATCCGAATTGGAGGCAGCCCAACTCTTTTTAGCCCAAAAAATAAAGGAAACTCTTACTAGGCCTAATCAAACTGATTATGTACTGCTTACAAGTTACAACTTACAACAACGCGCCAGTGTTTTTTTTTTTTTTTTGGGATAAAAAATTTGAAATCTTAGGGAAAAAAAAATCGCGAATCCCATTTCCATAAATTCGATTAAGCACGTTAAGAGAATAAGAGTCCTTATGTAAATTATTGAGTAATGAGTTTAAGGAAAGTAAAAAAATCAGAGGACTTTTTGCATCGACAAGTACAAATTTACACAATATGATGAATTCTATAGTTTTAACACTATTTTGCATCTTTTATAGACCTTATTATTCTTGTGTATGCATTGATTCATTAACTGGTTAAATTCTCAAATACTAATGTTATCTAGCATACTTTTGGCATTAAAAAATTTCAGATTGTAAGACCCGATTACATTGTCAATCCTATTCCGATATAAAATACAACTCGAATATTCAGTTACTTCTTCCATACTTGCACTGTTGCACACAGTGGCGAATCTAGAAAACATATTTAGGTGGGGCTAAATTTATAAGAACATTAGACCAACATAAGTTAATCATATATCCATCTCATACAATGGATCTTTGAGTGCTCCAATGACAAAAAATTAGTTGGGGGCTAAAGTGGGGCTCCATGAACTCGACGGCGCTAGGTGGGGCCACTGGTTGCACATGCTGATTAGAGTAGTGAACTAAGTTATCCTTTCAAATATTATGCAATCTTTCTTTTCCCTTCAAAAAAATACGGTTCATTAGTGTAGCTTTATTTCAGACTAACACCGGAAACATTGGCAGATAATGTTTTTGCATTATGCTCTCTAAGAAATGTCTAATAGTTGTCAGCTTTTAGGCATCTAAAAAATTCACATACATTGCTAAATATTCTTCGGCTGCGCATTGATTTAAAAGCTGTATTTAATTTTTCTTTTCTTTTCTAAGAATTTGTAAGCTATGTAAGCATTTATGCTGTAATAGACACGCCGGTTTGAATTGTAAAGTCAAGGTGTAATTCAAAAGTTTAGGAATGTGTTGGAAGAAATCAACTTATTACACTTCATACAATGCATTTGACTTGGTACTCTCAATCTCTGGTTATTGCAAGTCTTTCTATGTAGTAATTTTAACTGTTAACAATTGATATCTAAGCAAAGTACACTCGCGAGGTTTTTCTGGTCCTTTTTCATTTTTAATAAATACTCTTAATTCTTAAAGCATGAAACATTAATTTGTGAAAAGAACTTAAAAGCCTTCCTTAAGAAGCTGTCTCTGATCCACAGACTGCATTCAAAACCAGTCAGTATGGTCTGGACTTCAGCAGTAAAATAAAATCTCTGACAACAATTACATGTTAACTACTAGGCATAAACTCTCGAGTCAATTACATGCCTTATTTTGTGATTTTTTTAAGCATCAATCAGTGTATCAAGAAAATCAAAATAGAGAAACCAGCAATGTAATTATTTCAAAGATGAGGTACTGTAAGCATATAGTTTGAATCCGAGGAGCTAGCCGCAGTATAGTTTAATATCTCTTTCAGAACAACCTTGGGCAGCCACGGCCTAACTATTCTAAAAAAAAAAAACTATGGAACAACAGAGGTATAGAGAATTCTTTTATTAAAAAAAAAAACAGAGGTATAGAGAAGATGGGCCCAAGATCTCACGAGGACATTAACAATTGGTTCAGAGTTCAGACAAAGGTATCCAAAATTTATCTAAAATTGACACAATTGAATTTGAAGTGACAGAAACAGTGATAATTTATAGGTATAGTACAATTACATTTAGCAACAAAATGTAACAGCTACCTGTTTGTCAATTCTTCCCAATCCCAAGGTTAACTTACCAGTTTAAAAAAAAAAACCTTTTCTGCCTGAATATGACTAAGTTAAAATAAAAATGTGAAGTTGAGGCCACACTAATTACGAATTGCTTCTTGCAACTCATGCATCCACATAAGCTTTCAACGAGTACTATTACTTAATGTCATTTAATACCCTGCTAATGTGATTATCATGGAAATATGAGGGGTAGTATATTGGAAAAAAATAATAATAGCACAATATGAGAATTCCTCATTAATTGATAAGTACAATTAGGCATAATAGAGACTGCATGCAAAATCAAGTCACAAATTAACTTCAGATAGGACGTGCCTTATTTTATGATCTGCCATGGCACGTGTGCTTCCAACAAATCAAAATAGAGATGGAAACAACTTAAGAACCCGGCTAATTTGGGAATCCAATCAATAATGACCAAGGCAGATGCAACAAAAACTAACCGCACTAGATTGTGGCTTCTCCTCAAATCCAACTTCAACTTTTAAGTTAAAACTTTTTCATCCTGAATATGGTATGGCTAATCCAAATTATTTTGGTACTAAGAATTTTATATAGGATGAGTCTGCCTATTACCAAAAAAAAAAAAAAAAAAATGTTGAGGCAATACAAGATGAGGGAGGATGGCTCTTCTTTGAATAAAGATTTCCGTTTGTTTGCTCTCTAGGAGATTGCTTCTTGCCACATGTGTATCTGCATAAAGCCATAAACTATCAGTCCGTGCCTCCATGGTGCTGCTTGTCATCATTTAATGACTTAATAATATTGATTATCAGAGAATATGAAATGGATGTTCAAAAAAAAAAAGGTAATAGTACTAAATGTTGACTCTGAATTCTGAAAGGGTAGTGGACCTGTATTGCAGAAATTCTCATTGATAAAGACACTAACTTGTTTTAAAACAGAGATAGTGTCTGAAGCTGAGAATGCCTTTGTTTTGAAGAAAATACACTTGTCATAGATTAAAATAAAAGGCAATTTACTCTATTGGGGGATTATACCAAAATGTCCATATACAATATATTGCAACGAAAATATGTCCAATTTTGGGTTATCAGATCTGCTCAAGTGAAAACTTAAAAAACAGCTTCAAGATACATTTACTACCTGAGCTTGAAGCAGAAACAACCACAATACTGTTCAATCTCACCCCACTTCCCTGCCATTATCTTTCTTCAAATGTTTTATGTAAAAGCTAAACTGAAATCTTACTACAACCTTTGAAAAAGCAAGACCAATGCTGGTTGTAATTTTGCAGCCAACTTCCTATTTCCTAACCATGCGATGAGTGGAGCCCCACATATGAGCTGTATCCTTATAAACAGCATATGAGGCCTCTATCTAATTAAAAAGACTGGTTATGAACAAGTTCTAAATAAGATGTATACATCAAAGGCAAGTATTCCAAATTAACAAACGACTTAGTATGCAAAATTAATACATAGTAATTAAGATCAACTTATCAACCACATGTGCTCTTTCTCAAAACAAACTTCTGAAGACTATACACCTGAAAAGTTACAAAAGCGCAGTGTCTATTTACCTTGTACAATGTATATATGCCTCCTAAAAGGAAAAACCAACAATGATCGAACCAACGAAAATGACAGTTATCTCTCCTATAGAAAGGTGAAATGTATGGTTCCTGGATTCCTTTTACTCTACGGGCTCGTTTGGATGGCACCGGAATAGCTTAATCCTGAGAATAGCTTAATTCCGGACTAAAAATTTCATCCAAACGGAAGTGGACTAAGATCGGAATAGCTAATCTCAAGAATAACACAATTTCCAACAACATTCTTCCCAACAACACTTTTCTCTCTACTTTTCACACTTCCCAACGCTATTTCTAAACTCACCATCCAAACAACATTCTTAGTCCCGAAATAGTACTCTTCCTACTAGTCCCGTGAATAATATTTTTCCTCAAATTTAGTCCCGGATTAGCTATTCCTAGCCTAATCCCAGCCCATCCAAACGAGCCCTACAATACTCTTGATTAACGTCAACAGATAGTCAATTAATCAAGGACCAGACCAACAACTGATCATTGCTTTTGTAGAGAAACATGGAGACCAGAGACTCATACTTTTCATCTTCCGATAAGAGAGAAAATATACATTTAGAAGAACGAAAATTAGAAAATGTAAACGACAAAGATGGCAGCCGCCATCTCGACAAAGTTCTCTTGAAACCCTAGAGATGAAAATTGGAATGTTATAATCGGGTTCAGTCAGCGGTTCTAATCCACTGTGATATTATATCAGGGTCTAAACCCGATAAGAATAATACGATCCGAGTTGGAGACGGCCCATCACTCTTAGCCCATGGGCCTTTTAATACCCAAGAAATAAAGGAATCTCAGACTAGGCCACATACAAACTATTATTATGTACTCTCAAAACTGATAAAATACTAAATCACATCTAAGCATAGAGTAAAGCACATTGTGTGTACAAAATGAAATGTATTATAGTTTTATATGCATTGAGCAATGGATTTAAGAAACTTAAAAATACAGCGATCTGTTACCTGTATTAAATGCAAAACAATCTAAGATGTTTTAGCCTGTTTTTTGCATTAGTAAGTACAAATCTCAGCCAATGCCCAATATGATGCGCATAACTTAACAGTATTTTATATCTGTTAGCCATCATTATTTTTAAAATAAACTCATGCGGGTTTGAACCTTTGATATTTTCAATGTCTGTTTAGTGTTCCTACTATTAAACTATACTAGTCCAATATTTAAACCTATAATAAACTCATGGTTTCAAACTACTGTATCACTATCACAATTTCCTTTCTATTCTGATCTGAATTAAAAAATGAGGACAAAAGCGACTAAGATAATACTTTTTCTTTTGTCGTCTCTCCACCCAAATTACTGTCTTCTCTGGTTTTTACCTATATCGATATCTAGATTTTTGCGACGGACCAAAAGAAGATGAGACACCTCCAGTTTATAAATTGTGGAAACCCCGCCCTTCAATCTTCTCCTTCTCATTTAGTCATTTTGTTCGTCTTCAAATCCCTCCGTCTATTTCCAAAAGAGAACCCCAAGCACTAGGAAAGGGTGAAAATAAAACGAAACAAAAGGCTAATCAATAAATGAAAATTCTATTATTCAATAGAAACAGGATTAATCTGCAAAATGAAAGCAAAATCATTTCATCATATATGTGAACAACATTTCCGGAACTACAACTAATTATTACTTGATACAAATTCATTTCCAAATAAGAAGCCAGAAAAAGAATAAAAATAAAAACCACATATTTGGCAGAGTACATTTGCTTCTCAAATTTTCTTTAAAACAAAATTTAATCCTAGGTCCAGTAAATTAAAAAAATTACAAGACTTAGCCACCTTGTCTTTACGCCACCAATAAATGATCATGTAAAGGCAAACTAAGCAAGACCATATCCTGGAAAATGACACCCATCTCACCTAGAGTAGAAAGTGTGCGTCCCATGTCTCCATCGCTTTGCTATGTCCTTGATCAAGTAACATTGTTATTGAAAACAGAAATAGCAAAAAGATGGCGACAAGAGACGCACTCCTTCTCTGACTGCAGGAGAGATGAGTGTTACTCTCTAGCATATGGTAATAACCTTGCCTGTTTGGCTTTAGATAAGCATGTTAGAATGGCAAAGAATAGAGCTATTAGGCATGTATAACTTGATACGTTGCAACATATCTTTGTTTTTATTTTTCAAGTTTATATATTGCAAATGCTGCATGGAAATGTGGACCATATACGGTGTCTATATTGCATGTATGTTACTCTCTGCTCTCTGCTGAAAATTGGGTAAAATTAGTAATTTTATGTTTATCTTGATAATACTGATATATGTTCCATACAGTTGAGAAAAGGAATTATTATGCAACTAAATTTTTTATTGTCATCTGTCACTTGTTGAATATATACACCAATATATGAGATGTAGTTTAACGGCAAGCCTGCGACAAATTGGCGCTACGGCTATCGCAAATAACATTTGCGGCTTATTGAAATAAACTTTACAATTTTATTACAAGAGAAAATTAATTGTAATAAATGGAAAAATAGGCATTACTAAATTTTTTTTTTTTGAATTGCTAGCACACACAAGAACAAAAAATGCACTGAGTAAGTAAAACTGGCTTAAAGTATCAGATATCAGATTAGTATGTGTACGTACCTCTCAGATCATGACTTCTATTCCACCAACTAAAGATCCAGCTTTTGACGATAAGAACCCTCGAAGGCAAGGTTGGTGTTTCTCTTTGGTGCTAGAAGCCTAGAAAGAGGCATTTGAAGGTAAACAAAGTTCATCGAATCAAAATAATAATAATAATAATAAATAGATAAACAAATATAGGTAAACAAAGAATGGTTTTACCATTTTATCTTCAATTCCTTCATTGTTCTCATCTCAGTTTTTGTTTCTGTCTGGTGGTAGAAAAAGGGTATTTAAAGGCACAAGGGACCGCTGCTGGGTACCAGCCGATGTTTCAACATATTCTACAAGAAATGGAGATGTCCATTTTTTCCCTTTTAGTACGTTTTATTTTTATTTAAAGGGTCATGATCAACATTTAACTATATATATGCCACATAAGAATTAGTAAAATGAAGAATATATAAGCTAAGAAGATAAGGCAGAATCTTTTCACTTAATGACAAAAAATTTCTCTCTTTAATAAGCGTTCGATGGCTTGACCGGTATTTATTGCTATGTAATTCTATTTAGAAACTGCCTTGACCAGGAATTTGACACTTATAAATATATCAATTCAATCTTCATTAATAATACAGAAAAAAAATTCAAAATTTCAATTCACGAGAGTTGGTATTATTTCTTATGCACTATTTAATTATTTTTAATGCTATGTAAAAAATTTTATGCACCATTTAATTATTTTTTTAATTCAAAAAAAGTTCTCTTGCGCTCGATGGCTTGACTGATATTTAATGCTTTGCAATTCTATTTAGAAACTGCCTTGACCAGGAATTTGACACTTATAAATATTTTAATTCAATCTTCATTAATAATACAGAAGAAAAATTCAAAATTTCAATTCACTAGAGTTGGTATTATTTCTTATGCACCATTTAATTATTTTTTAATGCTATGTAAAAAATTTTATGCACCATTTAATTTATTTTTTAATTCAAAAAAGTTCTCTGTTTAATAAGCGCTCGATGGCTTGACCGACATTTAATGCTTTGTAATTCTATTTAGAAACTGCCTTGACCAGGAATTTGATACTTATAAATATTTCAATTCGATCTTCATTAATAATACAGAAGAAAATTTCAATTCACGAGAGTTGGTATTATTTCTTATGCACCATTTAATTATTTTTTTAATTCAAAAAAAATTTTCTCTTTATTAAGCGCTCGATGGCTTGACCGATATTTACTCTATGTAAATACTATTTAGAAACTGCCTTGACCAGGAATTTGATACTTATAAATATTTTAATTCAATCTTCATTAATAATACACAAGAAAATTCAAAAATTCAATTCACGAGAGTTGGTATTATTTTTGTATGCACCATTTAATTATTTTTTTCATCATAATATGCAGCGCTTATTAACACTAGAGGGGCTAATCGAGCTTCGCTCGATATTTGACATACTAATAAAAATTAAAAATGTTATCATTTAATAAGTGATGATTGTAATTAGGTTGTTATGTTTATAATAAATTTAAAGTGTAATAAATTATATCTCCATATGTTGAAACGTTTTATACTGACGATATAATTTTTGTGAAGTAATTCAACAATAAGAGAGGAATGCGATTGAAAAATTTTAGAAACATAAAAATTAAATTCGAGCTAAAATGAAGAACTATTGAAACGTACATTGGTGATACCATAAAAATTTTAAATATAAATATAAATTTCTACAATATTAATCGTCAAACATGTCGGCAACATGATAGTATTCATCATCATGATAATAACCTCCGCCATCAATATGAAATTCGGCAAATATGGAGGAATTTGGTACCTAAAAAAATTGATGGGAAAGAATTGTGAAAACATCTAAAATTGCAAAAAACACAGTAGTAAAAAATGCAAGATCTATATCATTATGAAAAAAATTAATAATTCGTACTCTGCTTAGGCATTTGAATTACTTTTCTTGACATAAGTTTCTAAACTATCACAAATAAAAAATGTTATTCCATCATTTCTCATAGAAGCAACTAAGAGAGAGAGGTTGAAATAAATTATGTGATAAAAATGACGCAGTATAATAAAAATGGAAATTAATAATGCAACACAATTATTAGCAACACATATTACAACACAATAAGAAACATATGAAAAATTAATATACATCTGAAGGAAACGGACAAGATTAAGTCGGAGCAGAAAAATCAAAGGTCTTGATGGAGTGTCGAACTAATACTAAATAAAACAGGGACCGACACCCACACATCTTTATTTATAATATTGATTATTGATTATTGATTATTGATGTAAACACTTTATATTCTCTACAATATAATTTATAGCATATTTATTGTAAATTATTTAATTATACATAGAAAATATGCATAAAATGAGCAAAGAAAGCATATTCTGAGCAATATTTGAGTAGTTTAACAAATTATGCACTCATTATATGTCATTTGAATACAATAATATATATTCCATCTATTTATGTTGTCTAGAATATAATTCAGAGCTTAATCATTGTAAAATATTTAATTATACATATAAAATATACATAAAATAAGCAAATAAAGCTTATTCTGAGCAATATTTGAGCATTAGAAGCGATTATGCACTCATTCTAAATAATCTGCTCACAATAATCTATATTTAAACAATTTATATTGTCTACAATATAATTCAGAGCATATTTATTATAAAATATTCAATTATACATTAGAAAATATGCACAAAATGAGCAAATAAAGTAATTTTGGATAATATTTGAGCATTTAGTGATTCTACATTCATTCTAAGTAATCTGATCATTTTTAATCTATATTAGAACACTTGATATTGTCTACAATATAATTCAGCATACTTACTGTAACTTATTTATTTATGCGTGGAAAATATGAATAAAAGGGCAAATAAAGCATATTCTGGTTAATATTTGAGCATTTTAAGCGATTCTACACTCATTCTAAATCATCTGATCATAATAATCTATATTTAAACACTTTCTAGTGTCTACAATATAATTCAGAGCATATTAATTATAAAATATTTAATTAAACAAAGAAAATATGCATAAAATTAGCAAATAAAGCATATTCTGGGCAATATTTGAGCATTTTAAGCGATTATGCACTCATTCTAAGTCGTCTGATCACTATAATCTCTATTGGAACACTTTATATTGTCTATAATATAATTAAGAGCATATTTATTGTAAATTATTTATTTGTATTTATACATAGAAAATATTCATAAAATGAGCAAATAAAGCATATTCTGGGCAATAGTATGAGCATTTTAAGCGATTCTACACTCATTCTAACTCATCAAATCACAATAATCTATATGTAAACACTTTATATTTCAGAGCATATTTATTGTAAATTATTTAATTATACAAAGAAAATATGCATAAAATGAACAAATAAAGCATATTATGAGCAATATTTGAGTAGTTTAAGCGATTCTGCACTCATTATAAGTCATTTGATTACAATAATCTATATTTCATCTCTTTTTGTTGTCTAGAATACAATTCAAAGCTTGCTCATTATAGAAAATTTAGTTATACATATAAAATATACATAAAATAAGCAAATAAAGCTTATTCTGAGCAATATTGAGCATTTTAAGCGATTCTGCACTCATTCTAAATCAAATGATCACAATAATCTATATCTAAATAATTTAATATGGTCTACTACAATATAATTCAGAGCATATTTATTATAAAATATTTAATTATACATTGAAAATAAGCATAAATTGAGCAAATAAAGCATATTCGGGCAATATTTGAGCATTTTAAACGATTTTGCACTTATTCTAAGTCATCTGATCATTATAATCTATATTCGAACACTTTATATTGTCTACAATATAATTCAGAGCATATTTATTGTAAATTATTTATTTATGCGTGGAAAATATGCATAAAATGAGCAAATAAAGCATATTCTGGGCCAAGTTTGTATCTAAAAAAAAGCATATTCTGGCAATATTTGAGCATTTTAAGCGATTCTACACTCATCAGAAATCATCTGATCACAATTCTCTATACCTAACCACTTTCTACTGTCTACAATATAATTCTGAGGTATTTATGATAAAATATTTAATTATACATAGAAAATATGCATAAAACGAGCAAATATCATATTCTGGGCAATATTTGAGCATATTAAGCGATTTTGCACTCATTCTAAGTCATCTGATCACTATAATCTATATTTGAACACTTTATATTGTCAACAGTATAATTCAGAGCATATGTATTGTAAATTATTTTTTTATAAATAGAAAATATGCATAAAATGAGCAAATAAAGCACACTCTTGGAATTATTTCGGCATTTTGAGCTATTCTGCACTCATTCTAACTCATCTGATCACTATAATCTATATGTAAACACTTTATATTGTCTACAATATAATTCAGAGTATATTTATTGTAAATTATTTAATTATACATAGAAAATATGCATAAAATAAGCAAATAAAGCATATTCTGAGCAATATTTGAGTAGTTTAAGCGATTCTGCACTCATTATATGTCATTTGACTACAATAAACTATATTTTATCTATTTATGTTGTCTAGAATATAACTCAGAGCTTATTCATTATAAATTATTTAGTTATACATATAAAATATACATAAAATAAGCAAATAAGGCTTATTCTGAGAAAAATTTGAGCATTTCAAGCGATTCTGCACAAATTCTAAATCATCTGATCACAATAATCTATATTTAAACACTTTCTATTGTCTACAATATAATTCAAATCTTATTTATTATAAAAAATTTAATTATACATAAAATATATGCATAAAATGAGAAAAAAAAAAATATTCTGGTCAATATTTGAGCATTTTAAGCGATTATGCACTAATTCTGAGTCAGCTGATCACTATAATCTATATTGGAACACTTTATATTGTCTAAAATATAATTCAGAGCATAATTATAGTAAATTATTTATTTATGCGTGGAAAATATGCATAAAAGCAAAGAAAGCATATTCTGGTTAATATTTGAGCATTTTAAGTGACTCTACACTCATTCTAAATCATCTGATCACAATAATCTATATTTAAACACTTTATATTGTCTACAATATAATTCAGAGCTTATTTATTATACAATATTTAATTATACATAGAAAATATGCATAAAATAAGCTAATAAAGCATATTCTGGGCAATATTTGAGCATTTTAAGTGATTCTGCACACATTCTAAGTGATAAGATCACTATAAGGTATATTTGAACACTTTATATTGTCTACAATATAATTTAGAGCATATTTATTGTAAATTATTTAATTATACATAGTAAAATATGCATATAATGAACAAATAAAGCAAATTCTGAGCAATATTTGAGTAGTTTAAGCGATTCTGCCCTCATTATATATCATTTGATAACGATAATCTATATTTCTTCTATTTATGTTGTCTAGAATATAATTCAGAGCTTACTCATTAGAAAATATTTAGTTATACATATAAAACATACATAATATAAGCAAATAAAGCTTATTCTGAGCAATATTTGAGCATTTGAAGCGATTCTGCACTCATTCTAAATGTAATGATCACAATAATCTATATTTAAACAATTTATAATGTCTACAATATAATTCGGAGCATATCTATTATAAAATATTTAATTATACATTGAAATTAGGCAAAAAAATGAGCACATAAAAGCATATTCTGGGCATATTTGAGCATTTTAAGCGATTCTGCACTCATTCTAAGTCATCGGATCATTATAATCTATATTCGAATACTTTATACTGTCTACAATATAATTCAAAGAATATTTATTGTAAATTATTAATTTATGCGTTGAAAATATGCATAAAAAGAGCAAATAAAGCATATTCTGGATAATATTTGAGCATTTAGCGATTCTTCATTCATTCTAAATAATCTGATCACAATTCTCTATAGATAAACACTTTCTACTGTCTACAATATTATTCTGAGCATATTTATTATAAAATAATTAATTATACATAGAAAATAAACAAAAAATGTGCAAATACAGCATATTCTGGGTAATATTTGAGCATTGTAAGTGATTCTGCACACATTCTAAGTCATCCCATCAATATAATCTATAATTTAACACTTTATATTGTCTACAATATAATTCAGAGCATATTTATTGTAAATTATTTATTTATACGCCGAAAATATGCATAAAATGAACAAATGAAGCATATTCTGGTTAATATTTGAGCATTTTAAGGAATTTTACACTCATTCTAAATCATCTGATCACATTAATCTATATTTAAACACTTTATACTGTCCACAATATTATTCTGAGCATATTTCTTATAAAATATTTAATTATACATTGAAAATAAGCACAAAATGTGCAAATAAAGCATATTCTGGGTAATATTTGATCATTGTAAGTGATTCTGCACACATTCTAAGTCATCCCATCAATATAATCTATATTTTAACACTTTATATTGTCTACAATATAATTCAGAGCATATTTATTGTAAATTATTTATTTATACACAGAAAATATGCATAAAATGAACAAATGAAGCATATTCTGGTTAATATTTGAGCATTTTAAGGAATTTTACACTCATTCTAAATCATCTGATCACATTAATCTATATTTAAACACTTTATACTGTCCACAATATAATTAAGAGCTTATTTCTTATAAAATATTTAATTATAAATAGAAAATATGCATAAAATTAGCAAATAAAGCACATTATGGACAATAGTTGAGCATTTAAGCGAATCTGCACTCATTCTAAGTCATCTGATCACTATAATCTATATTTGAACACTATATATTGTTTACAATATAATTCAGAGCATATTTATTGTAAATTATTTAATTACACAAAGAAAATATGCATAAAACTAACAAATAAAGCATATTCTGAGAAATATTTGAGTAGTTTAAGCGATTCTGCACTCATTATATATCATTTGATTACAATAATCTATATTTCATCTATTTATGTCGTCTATAATATAATTCAGAGCTTAATAATTAGAAAATATTTAGTTATACATATAAAACATATATAATATAAGCAAATAAATCTTATTCTGAGCAATATTTGAGCATTTTAAGCGATTCTGCAATCATTCAAAATCAAATGATCCCAATAATCAATATTTAAACAATTTATATTGTCTACAATATAATTCCGAGCATATTTATTATAAGATATATAATTATACAATGAAAATAGGCATAAAAGGAGCATATAAAGTTATTATAAGTCTTTTGAACACTATAATCTATATTGGAACACTTTATATTGTCTACTATATAATTCATAGCATATTTATTGTAAATTGTTTATTTAAGAGCGGAACATTTGCATAAAATGAGAAAATAAAGCATATTCTGCTTAATATTTGAGCATTTTAAGCGATTCTACACTCATTCTAAATCATCTGAACACAATAATTATATTTAAACACTTTCTATTGTCCACAATAAAATTCAGAGCATATTTATTATAAAAAATTTAATTATACATGGAAAATATGCATAAAATGAGCAAATAAAGCATACTCTGGGAATTATTTCAGCATTTCAAGCGATTCTGCACTCATTCTAACTCATCAGATCACAATAATCTATATGTAAACACTTTATATCGTCTATAATATAATTCAGAGCATATTTATTGTTAATTATTTAATTATACAAAGAAAATATGCATAAAATAAGCAAATAAAGCATATTCAGCAATAATTGAGTAGTTTAAGCGATTATGCACTCATTATATCCCATTTTATTACAATAAAATATGCATAAAATGAGCAAATAAAGCATACTCTGGGAATTATTTCAGCATTTCAAGCGATTCTGCACTCATTCTAACTCATCGGATCACAATAATCTATATGTAAATACTTTATATTGTCTATAATATAATTCAGAGCATATTTATTGTTAATTATTTAATTATACATAGAAAATATGCGTAAAATAAGCAAATAAAGCATATTCAGCAATAATTGAGTAGTTTAAGCGATTCTGCACTCATTATATCTCATTTTATTACAATAAATTATCTTTCATCTATTTATGTTGTCTAGAATATAATTCAGAGGTTATTCATTATAAAATATTTAGTTATACATAGAAAATATACATAAATAAGCAAATAAAGCTTATTCTGAGCTACATTTGAGCATTTCAAGCGATTCTGCACGAATTATTTAATCTGATCACAATTATCTATATTTAAACAATTTTATATTGTCTACAATATAATTTAGAGAAAATTTATTATAAAATATATAATTATACATAGAAAATATGTATAAAATTAGCAAATAATGAATATTCTTTGAAATATTTGAGTATTTTATGGGATTCTGCACTCATTCAAAGTCATCTGATCACTATAATGTATATTTGAACACATTATATTGTCTACAATATAACTCAGAGCATATTTATTGTATATTATTTAATTATACATTGTAAAATATGCATATGATGAACAAATAAAGCAAATTCTTAACATTATTTGAGTAGTATAAGCGATTATGCGCTCATTACATATTATTTGATTACAATAATCTATATTTCATTTATTTATGTTGTCTAGAATATAATACAGAGCTTGCTCATTAGAAAATAGTTAGTTATACATTAAAACATACAAAATTTAAGCAAATAAAGCTTATTCTGAGCAATATTTGAGCATTTTAAGCGATTCTGCACTCATTCTTAATGAAATGATCACAATAATGTATTTTAAACAATTTATATAGTCTAAGATATAATTCGTAGCATATTTATTAGAAAATATTTAATTATACATTGAAAATAGGCATAAAATGAGCACATAAAGCATATTCTGGGGAATATTTGAGCATTTCAAGCGATTCTGTGCTCATTCTAAGTCATCGGATAATATTTGAACACTTTATACCCTCTACAATATAATTTAAAGCATATTTATTGTAAATTATTTATTTATGCGTGGGAAATATGCATAAAAAGAGCAAATAAAGCATATTCTGGATAAATTTGAGCATTTTAATCGATTCTACACTCATTCTAAATCATCTGATCACAATAATCTATATTTAAACACTTTCTGTTGTCTACAATAAAATTCAGAGCATATTTATTATAAAAAAATTAATTATACATAGAAAATATGCATAAAATGAGCAAATAAAGCATACTCTGGGAATTATTTCAGCATTTCAAGCGATTCTGCACTCATTCTAACTCATCGGATCACAATAATCTATATGTAAACACTTTATATTGTCTATAATATAATTCAGAGCATATTTATTGTTAATTATTTAATTACACATAGAAAATATGCGTAAAATAAGCAAATAAAGCATATTCAGCAATAATTGAGTAGTTTAAGCGATTCTGCACTCATTATATCTCATTTTGTTACAATAAATTATCTTTCATCTATTTATGTTGTCTAGAATATAATTCAGAGGTTATTCATTATAAAATATTTAGTTATACATAGAAAATATACATAAATAAGAAAATAAAGCTTATTCTCAGCAATATTTGAGCATTTCAAGCGATTCTGCACGAATTCTAAATAATCTGATCACAATTATCTATATTTAAACAATTTTATATTGTCTACAATATAATTTAGAGCAAATTTATTATAAAATATATAATTATACATAGAAAATATGTATAAAATGAGCAAATAATGAATATTCTTGGAAATATTTGAGCATTTTAAGCGATTCTGTGCTCATTCTAAGTCATCTGATCATTATAATCTGTATTCGAACAATTTACGTTGTCTACAGTATAAGTCAGAGCATATTTATTGTAAATTATTTATTTATGCGTGGAAAATATGCATAAAAGCAAATAAAGCATATTCTGGTTAAATTTGAGCATTTTAATCGATTCTACACTCATTCTAAATCATCTGATCACAATAATCTATATTTAAACACTTTCTATTGTCTACAATAAAATTCAGAGCATATTTATTATAAAAAATTTAATTATACATAGAAAATATGCATAAAATGAGCAAATAAAGCATACTCTGGGAATTATTTCAGCATTTCAAGCGATTCTGCACTCATTCTAACTCATCGGATCACAATAATCTATATGTAAACACTTTATATTGTCTATAATATAATTCAGAGCATATTTATTGTTAATTATTTAATTATACATAGAAAATATGCGTAAAATAAGCAAATAAAGCATATTCAGCAATAATTGAGTAGTTTAAGTGATTCTGCACTCATTATATCTCATTTTATTACAATAAATTATCTTTCATCTATTTATGTTGTCTAGAATATAATTCAGAGGTTATTCATTATAAAATATTTAGTTATACATAGAAAATATACATAACTAAGCAAATAAAGCTTATTCTGAGCAACATTTGAGCATTTCAAGCGATTCTGCACGAATTATTTAATCTGATCACAATTATCTATATTTAAACAATTTTATATTGTCTACAATATAATTTAGAGCAAATTTATTATAAAATATATAATTATACATAGAAAATATGTATAAAATGAGCAAATAATGAATATTCTTGGAAATATTTGAGCATTTTAAGCGATTCTGTGCTCATTCTAAGTCGTCTGATCATTATAATCTATATTCGAACAATTTATGTTGTCTACAGTATAAGTCAGAGCATATTTATTGTAAATTATTTATTTATGCGTGGAAAATATGCATAAAAGCAAATAAAGCATATTCTGGTTAATATTTGAGTATTTTAAGGGACTCTACACTCATTCTAAATCATCTGATCGCAATTATCTATATTTAAACACTTTATATTGTCTACAATATAATTCAGAGATTATTTAATATAAAATATTTAATTATACATAGAAAATATGCATAAAATAAGCTAATAAAGCATATTCTTAGCAATATTTGAGTATTCTATGGGATTCTGCACTCATTCAAAGTCATCTGATCACTATAACGTATATTTGAACACTTTATATTGTCTACAATATAATTAAGAGCATATTTATAGTATATTATTTAATTATACATTGTAAAATATGCATATGATGAAAAAATAAAGCAAATTCTTAACATTATTTGAGTAGTATAAGCGATTATGCGCTCATTATATATTATTTGATTACAATAATCTATATTTCATTTATTTATGTTGTCTAGAATATAATTCAGAGCTTACTCATTAGAAAATAGTTATTTATACATTAAAACATACAAAATATAAGCAAATAAAGCTTATTCTGAGCAATATTTGAGCATTTTAAGCGATTCTGCCCTCATTCTTAATGAAATGATCACAATAATGTATTTTAAACAATTTATATTGTCTACGATATAATTCGGAGCATATTTATTATAAAATATTTAATTATACATTGAAAATAAGCATATAATGTGCTACATAAAGCATATTCTGGGCAATATTTGAGCTTTTTAAGCGATTCTACACTCATTCTAAGTCATCGGATAATATTTGAACACTTCATACCCTCTACAATATAATTCAAAGCATATTTATTGTAAATTATTTATTTATGCGTGGGAAATATGCATAAAAATAGCAAATAAAGCATATTCTGGATAATATTTGAGCATTTTAAGGGATTCTACACTCATTCAAAATCATCTGATCACAATAATCTATATTTAAACACTTTATATTGTCCACAATATAATTAAGAGCATATTTATTATAAAATATTAAATTATACATAGTATGCATAAAATTAGCAAATAAAGCACATTCTGGGCAATATATGAGCATTTTAAGCGATTCTGCACTCATTCTAAGTCATCTGATCACTATTATCTATATTTTAACACTATATATTGTTTACAATATAATTCAGAGCATATTTATTGTAAATTATTTAATATACACATAGAAAATATGCATAAAATGAAAAAATAAAGCATATTCTGAGCAATATTTGAGTAGTTTAAGCGATTTTGCACTCATTATATATCATTTGATTACAATAATCTATATTTTTATCTATTTATGTCGTCGAGAATATAATTCAGAGCTTACTCATTAGAAAATATTTAGTTATACACATAAAACATACATAATATAAGCAAATAAATCTTATTCTGAGCAATATTTGAGCATTTTAAGCGATTCTGCACTCATTCAAAATCAAATGATCTCAATAATTTATATTTAAATATTTTATGTTGTCTACAATATAATTCGGATCATATTTATTATAAGATATTTAATTATACATTGAAAATAGGCATAAAATGAGCACATAAAGCATATTCTGGGAAATATTTGTGCATTTTAAGCGATTCTGCACTCATTCTAAGTCATCTGATCATTATAATCTATATTCTAACACTTTATATTGTCTACAATATAATTCAGAGCATATTTATTGTAAATTATTTATTTATGCGTGGAAAATATGCATAAAATGAGCAAATAAAGCATATTCTGGTTGAATTTGAGCATTTTAATCGATTCTACAGTCATTCTATATCATCTGATAACAATTCTCTATATTTAAACACTTTCTACTGTCTACGATATTATTCTGAGCGTAATTATCATAAAATATCTAATTATACATTGAAAATATGTATAAAATGAGCAAATATAGCAGATTCTGGGCAATATTTGAGTAGTTTAAGAGATTCTGCACTCATTATATGTCATTTGATTACAATAACCAATATTTCAACTATTTATGTTGTTTAGAATATAATTAAGAGCTTATTCATTGTAAAATATTTAGTTATACGTATAAAATATACATAAAATTTGAAAATAAAGCTTATTCTTAGAAATATTGGAGTATTTCAAGCGATTCTGCACTCATTCTAAATCATCTGGTCACAATAATCTATATTTAAACAATTTATATTGTCTACAATATAAATCAGAGCACATTTATTATTAAGAATTTAATTATACATAGAAAATAAGTATAAAATGAGCAAATAAAGCATATTCTTGGCAATATTTGACATTTTAAGCGATTCTGCACTCATTCTAAGTAATCTGATCATTATAATCTTTATTGGAACACTTTATACTGTCCACAATATAATTGAGAGCATGTTTATCGTAAATTATTTATTTATGCGTGGAAAATAGGCATAAAATGAGCAAATAAAGCATATTTCGGCTAATATTTGAGCATTTTAAGCGATTCTACACTTATTATAAATCATCTGATCACAATTATCTATATTTGAACACATAGTACTGTCTATAATATTATTCCGAGCATATTCATTATAAAATATTTAATTATACATAGAAACTATGCATAAAATGAAAAAAATATTGCATATTGTGGTCAAAATTTGAGCATTTTAAGCGATTCTGCACTCATTCTAAGTCATCTCGTCACTATAATCTATATTTGAACACTTTATGTGGTCTACAATATAATTCAGAGCATAATTATTGTAAATTATTTTTTATGCTTGGAAAATATGCATAAAATGAGCAAATAAAGCATATTCCCATTAATATTTGAGCATTTTAAGCAATTCTTCACTCATTCTACATCATCTGATCACAATAATCTATATTTAAAAACTTTCTTTTGTCTAAAATATAATTCAGATCATATTTATGATAAAAAATTTAATTATACATAAAAAATATGCATAAAATGAGCAAATAACGAATATTCTGGGCACTATTTGAGCATGTTATGCGATTATTCACTCATTCTAAGTCATGAGATCAAATTAATCTATATTGGACACTTTATATTGTCTAAAATATAATTCTGGGCATATTTATTGTAAATTATTTATTTATGCGTGGAAAATATGCATAAAAGTAAATCAAGCATATTCTGGTTAACTAAAATTTTTTATTTGACATATTTAAAAAAGCTAAAGACTTTTAGTGTATATTCTTTTTATGTGAACTTTTTTTCCCTAAACATGATCTAATTAGTATTTTTTTGTCAAATCAGAATCACAAATTTTTGTGAGAACACGTATGAGTAGTAAAAAAAAAAAAAAAAAATCTTGCTTAATTCATGATACAACATCAAACAATGAACACGCTGGTATCATAATGTGAAAAAAATGTATAAATCAAGCTATAATTAAAATAATTACAATATTACATGAAATCGATAATATTCCTTCGATAACCGCAACTTGGGATTATAATTTTTGAACTTTGAAGGACCACATTGAAAGGCATACAGTTCCCACAGTTGAACTGGCTTTCTGTACCGCTTTAACACATCCATGACTGCAGACCTCTGTAAACAAAACAAAAAAATTGAAGTTTAAACTAATTCTTAAGAAAAATTTCTCTAGGCATAGACAAAGTAAAATCCAATAAAACAACTGAACTTGACAAGAACTACAATATATTTTAAGTTCTAATCAAACAAGTTAGAGAACCGGAAAAGGCCAATATAAATAAACTAAAAAATATAAAAACCTTAAGTTAGATGCATTATTCTTAAGAAATAATTATGTACTGGTTATTGGATCTGCATCGATTAATTACCGGTTACACTTCAGATGCATTCTTAAGAAAATATTGAAGTCTCAATGGATGCCATTTAAGTCCAAGACAAAAACTACAGGATAAATTAAAAGGACCTTATTTGTAATAACAATTCGAATTATGTTGTCAGAAACATATTTATTGATTTGTAATAACTATTCCAATTAAGTTTAGGAAACAGACAATACCTAATCAATACCATGCCACACTGTGCCATCAGCTCTTGCATTATCGCCTGATCCCTTCAAGTTTTGGATCTCCTACTTAGAACAGAAAAAGATAGTCATAATTAACCTTTTCAAATCTCATTTGAAGTAAAAGTTACCTAAAACTGTCGCAATGCAAAATTAATGTCAAACCACCAATAGAACCACCAGAAAATAATGCATGAAAAATTGATTACATTATGAAAGACGAATTAAACATGAAAAATAGAACAACAAAACAAAAATATCATATATTAACTTATTAAGTAAGCAACATGCTGCATTAATTAATTTTATATGTCAACTTTTCCTCAGCAAAATATAGATATTGAAATGTGGCAATAATTATATATACTGACATTGGTCATATTACAACCTCAATTTAAAATACAAATTGGTTTTTTTTTTCCTAATAACACCAGTAAGTAAAAAAAACACATGTCAATTAAAAAAAAAAGTTAAAAAGAACACATAATATATCAATTTAACCTAAAATTATATTAGAATGCATAATATTGGTGATGACCGTGCTTGAACTTGCTGCAATTCGAAACTGAATCAACATTTGTTGTTTGATCATGCAACGGGGGTAGACAAATATTGTGTAAACATTTGTTGTTTCGAATTTAACATTTAGCATTTGACATTCTTAGAGACAATATGGCAAATTACCAGAAATGAAAAGGTGGAATGGAAAAAGGAAATTACCAGATTACATGTTGCCTCCTGACAAGAAGTGACTTGGAACTCTCTTTCCTGAGATCATACAGTCTTGGTGTGTTTCCCATTAAATGCGTCCCCTCTCGATCAGACTCAATTTATGTTTTAGCAATGCTATCTAATCATTTATTCTACCACAGTACCAAATAAAAATCCCATTAGCTTATGTCTCATTTATGCTATCACATCTCTGGACCAAACTGAATTATTTGCTCCTTAATTACTTATTTCCAGGGTAATTTTTTATTAAAAAAGGTATATTACTATATTTGAAAAGAACACATAAAAAGATGGAAACATATGGATCAGGCTGTAATTAAAATAGTCATGATTCAGGTACTAACAAGGCAAGCACTGCTACAGACTTCAACAAATTTTCAGCAATCCTTAGTTAAGATCTTTGTAAGAATTTCAATTGAATGATGTTCTTGTAGAAACCGGTAAGAATCCAGATTAGTGTCAAGAAAGGAATTACCTTGTACAGATCCAAGAGGATGTTGTCCAGGGTTTCTTGGGCCTGATCAGAGCAGTGACTTCTCAGGGATTTTGATGGCGATTCACCAGTCCTTAGTTAATAATCAAAGCATATTATTGTGGTCAGATTATCATTCCAGTAAGACTAACTTAAAAAAAATACATTACTAACAGGTTAAACCTCAAACTTACGTGACCAAAAAGGAAAAAAAAAAGAGTCACTTTTTTCAATGTTTCTTTATATTCTTCTTCATCAGCCCCAAAATTGTCATTTTAAAATAATGAATCTCCAAGCCAATTAAAATAAATGGCGAAAAAAGACCCATTTACACTCCAAATCACAAGTTATTTTGATTGAAATATGACCGATAGGCACGTGTAAACCTTCATTTGACTAATTATAATTAAACCAATGTTTCATCTAGTACGAAAATCCAGTGAAAGCCTATTCCACTCAACAGCGAAAAACTCAATTGAACAAAAACTCCCCGAGTGCACACTCTCTTTCTCTCTCCAGCGGTAAGCAAAACTAATTTTTATCAATAAATCCTTAGAAGCCGAGAGAAGAAGACCGACCTTAGATGGAGAATTCGTAGGGCCTAAATAAAGCATCCAACAAGTTGCGATGACATCAGAGTAAAAGAGCAGGTCGATGAAAGCGCCAACGAAGAAGGAAAAATGCGACAACGCCAAATGAAATTTTGAAATTGGTTAAAAGGAGGCTCTATCCTCGTCATTGTCCTCTTCTTCAAGTCACAGGGACCTTTTGGTTTAAATTCGGATTTCAAATTTTCAATTAAAACTCTGTAATGCGAAGAGAAGGGAGAGAAGGGAGATCAATCCACCAAGAAAGGGTTGTATTTTCATCACCCATCGGACGGATCTGGTCCAGTAGATGCGCGATGGGATCGGACGGCTCTTGTCCAGCAATAGGGTCTGAAAGTGTGGGATCCGTGCATCAGAGAGTTAAGTTTAGGGGAAAGAGAGGAAAGAGAAAATGGATGAGTCCCACTGAACGCGATGGGAAGGGAGAGGGGATGGGGTGTGTCACCGTTACGGAGAAACCGAAACAAAATCGAAAAATATGTTGAAAAAAATTTAATATATCTGTTGTAGGTGAGAATCGAACCGGGTGCGTGAGGGAACGTAACCTAAGAATAAGATGAGCGCTCCAAATGAAACGTTAATTAACTCTTCACTCAGAGACATCATCTCGTCCGTAAATCAAAAAATTTACACTCTAGAGATATCATCTCGTCCATAAATCTAAAAATTAACGCTCTAAATTGTTCAGACCAAGGTTGTATCCTTAGTTCTCACACTCTTGCATTGGTATATTTATAAGTAGTAGAGATATTTGAGCGTTTTAAGGGATTTTATACTCATTCTAAATCATCTGATCACAATAATCTACATTTAAACACTTTCTATTGTCCACAATATAATTCAGATCTTATTTATTGTAAAATATTTAATTATACATAGAAAAAATGCATAAAATAAGGAAATAAAGCATATTCTGGGCAATATTTGACATTGTAAGCGATTCTTCACTCATTTTAAGTCATCTGATCTCCATAATGTATATTTAAAAACTTTATATTGTCTACAATATAATTTAGAGCATATTTATTGTAAATTTTTAATTATACATAGTAAAATATGCATATAATGAACAAATAAAGCAAATTCTGAGCAATATTTGAGTAGTTTAAGCGATTCTGCACTCATTATATATCATTTGATTACAATAATCTATATTTTATCTATTTATGTTGTTTATAATGTAATTCAGAGCTTGCTCATTAGAAAATATTTAGTTATACATATAAAACATACATAATATAAGCAAATAAAACTTATTCTGAGCAATATTTGAGTATTTTAAGCGATTCTGCACTCAGTTTAAATGAAATGATCAGAATAATCTATATTTAAACATTTTATATTGTTTACAATATAATTCGGAACATATTAATTATAAAATATTTAATTATACATTGAAAATAGGCATAAAATGAGTAAATAAAGCATATTTTTGGGCAATTTTTGAGCATTTTAAGCGATTCTGCACTCATTCTATGTCATCTGACCATTATAATCTATATTCAAACACTTTATATTGTCTACAATATAATTCAGAGTATATTTATTGTAAATTATTTATTTATGTGTGGAAAATATGCATAAAAGCAAATAAAGCATATTCTGGTTAATATTTGAGCATTTTAAGCGATTCTACACTCATTCTAAATCATCTGATCACAATAATCTATATTTAAACACTTTATATTGTCTACAATTCAGAGCATATTTATTATAAAATATTTAATTATATATATATAATATGCATAAAATGAGCAAATAAAGCATATCATGGGCAATATATTAGCATTTTAAGCAATTCTGCACTCATTCTAAGTTATCTGATCACTATAATCTATATTTGAACACTTTATATTGTCTAAAATATAATTCAAGGCATATTTATTGTATATTATTGATTTATAATAGAAAATTTGCATAAAATTAGCAAATAATGCATATTCTGGGTAATATTATGAGCATTTTAAGCTATTCTGCACTCATTCTTACTCATCTGATTACTATAATCTATATGTAAACACTTTGTATTGTCTACAATATAATTCAGAGCATATTTATTGTAAATATTTATTTATACATAGAAAATATGCATAAAATGAGCAAATAAAGCATATTCTGGTTGATATTTGAGCATTTTAAGCGATTCTATACTCATTCTAAATCATCTGATCACAGTAATCTATATTTAAACAATTTATATTGTCTACAATATAATTCAGAGCATATTTATTACAAAATATTTAATTATACATAGAAATGCATAAAATGAGAAAATAAAGCATATTCTGTGTAATATTTGAGCATTTTTAGCGATTCTGCACTTATTCTAAGTCATCTGATCACTATAATCTATATTGGAACACTTTACATTGTCTACAATATAATTCAGAGCATATTTGTTGTAAATTATTTATTTATACATAGAAAATATGCATAATATGAGTAAATAATGTAAGTGCTACAACAATTCTAGATGTGGAAATAACCCAGAATCGTAAAATACCTCGTGCCATCGCTAATTGAAATCGAGTGTTGAGTGGATGAACTTGAAACCCGCAAACCAAGTGCGTCTCCTTAGTCTCTGATCTTCTCCATATCCTGCAGTGAGAGAATCACTACAAAGCCGATTTAATCGCCCCAACTGATGGTGTTTAACAGGAGTTAGTCGGCCTTGATTCGCTCCCTCAAGAAAATCCTTATGCTCTCTTTCTCTCTTGTCTAAATTATGTTTAGATCTGAAAGAGACACTCTACCATACTCTCTCCATCATAGAGATATATAAATAGAGGGTTCAAAACGCTCAGAAGATGCAAATTGCAATGTTTAATGAAAGGGTGCGATGTTCACAGCATTCTGTCTAGGTGCACTGTATTGACTAAAACGATCAGTTTCACTCTGAACTTGTCCGTTCTAACTGACATAATACTACAAATAAAGTATATTCTGGGCAATATTTAAGCATTTTAATCGATTCTGCACTCATTCTAACTCATCTGATCTCTATAATCTACATAGTAATAAAAATTTAATATGTTATCATTTAATTAATGTTGATTGTAATTAGGTTGTTATGTTTATAATTAATTTAAAGTATAATAACTAGTAGGGTTGAAATAATAAATTATATCTCCATATGTTGAAATGTTTTATACTGATGATGTAATTTTTGTGAAGTAATTCGACAATAAGAGAGGAATGCGATGTTAAAATATTAGAAACATAAAAATTAAATTCGAGCTAAAATGAAGAACTATTGAAACGTACATTTGGTGATACCATAAATATTTTAAATATAAATATAAATTTCTACAGAAAATATTAGTCGTCAAACATGTCGGCAACATGATCATATTCATCATTAAGATAATAACCTTCGTCATCAATATGAAATTCAGCAAATATATACTATCATCATGGATGAATGGAGGAATTGGGTACCTAAAAAAATTGATGGAAAAGAATTGTGAAGATATGTAAAATTGCAAAAAACACAATAGTAAAAAAAATAAGATCTATATCATTATAAAAAAATTAACAATTAGTAGTCTGCTTAGGCATTTGAATTACTTTTCTTTATTTAAGTTTCTAAACTATTACAAATAAAAAATATTGTTCCATCATTTCTCATAGAAGCAACTAAGAGAGAGACGTTGAAATAAATTATATGATTAAAATGACGCAGTATAATCAAAATGGATATTAATAATGCAACATAAAGGGAACACAATTCTAATCAACACACAAACACAATAAGTAACACATAAAAAATTAACATACATCTGAAGGAACGGACCATATTAAGTCGAAGCAGAAAAATCAAAGATGTTGATGGAGTGTCGCACTAATACTAACTAAAACAGGGACCGACACCCACACATCTTTATTTACACTAGAGGGGTATATCGAGCTTCACTCGATGCAGATATCTATTAAAAATATTTTTATTATATTTCTATAGTTTAATTATGTTCATTTTTTTATATATTGTTAATATATATTTATCTTTAGAAATATAATTTAGTTTTTGTACGTACTTTGATTTGATTGAATTTAAAGAGTTTGATCAATTAAAAAAAATTATATGTGTAAGTATAGTTATATTTATCTGAAATAATATGATTTATATTATGTTACTATTATTCATGAAATTTAATATGTTTTTAAATGACTTAAATAAAAAAATATATATCCTAAAAGATCTGATTTTTTTTCTATATTCAATTGAATGAATTTAATTTATATTTCGTAAACCAAAATTAAGAATGACGATGAAGATAAATTAAGGCGGAGAAGGACTCTAAGCAACACAAAAAAGAGATGGAGACATGATGAAAATCAGAAAATGAAATATGAAGGGGTCACAAAAATCAGAAACAAAATAATGTCTTGCTAAATTACTATCTGCTGGTGAACCGAGTCAGTTTTATGAGCAATAATATCCGACACACAAATAATTACAGAGTATCACATTACAAAAATCAACAAAAATGCTATTTCACAATGCTTGAAGTGTCGGATGATATTTAACTAAAGGATTCCGACACCCACACATCTTTATTTATAATATTGATATTGATTATTGATGTAAATTATTGATAAGGCCCACGGGCCTGATACAATATAAAAAAAAAAAAAAATCTAAATTATTGATAATCTAATAGGAAGTCTTAATTGGTCATGATCAATTAAAGCCAGGAAGATAAGACAGAATCATTTCAATTGATGACAAAATATTTCCTTCCTTCAACGAGTCCTTGACCTGGCCGAGCATTTAATACTTTGAAATTACATCAACCGGCCTTGAGAAACCATTGAATGATTTTGAATTATACATTTGAAATATTTGAACGTTGAACTCTTCTTGACTCGTCATTCAATCCTCGATATGCGATTTTTAATTCGCGCTGTTGAAATTATTCATCCCTCGTGGACGTGTAAAATATTGATGATTTATTATTATGTATTATATAAATTTGTGTAAAGCGGGAAATATATATATTAATTTGTGGCAATTATGACGACGGTAGTGTTGGATTATGGAATGAAGAATTAATATTCTCAAAAATTGTTTAGACAAGTTTAGACAAATTATCTTAGAACGACTAGTAGCAGGCTTATTACAGATCACACACTTGAAACTTGTGTAGGCTTTAACGGCAGAGAATGATTTTCTAATTAAAAGGAGAGTTAAATTAAATTAGACCAAGGAACGACCCATCTTTAGAAAATTAGGCCTGCCTGAAAGACTTTAATCATAAAGGATCTAGGTTACATTTCACGTGCGATAAAAAAAAAATAAAAATAAAATTCAGCCGTCTCGAATCTCGATGAAGATTGGTATATCAGAACTAATATTTTTTTCAATATTGATGATTGAGAACAGACGTATTAATTAGGAGTTCTCCCTGTGGTCATTTCTTTTTTTTTTTTTTTTTTTGGACAATGAAATTGTCCCTTGGCTTGCTTTGTTACTCAACAAAATATTACGTGAAATACATGCTCTACAAAGCTCATTGACAAAAAAAATAAAAGAAAAAAAATAAAAGGTAATAATATTAAGCATGAAAGAAAAATTGAAATTATGGGACATTCCTACGTAGGAATATAGCATCCTACAAACTATATAAATTTGAGATTTTAGGATCATGGGACATTCTTTGTGGCCTTAATAATGATTTCCAGCTTGAAACCAAATTTTGTGCTTGCAGCTTGTTATTATCGAATGTATGTTAACTCGTTAAGTATCACATCAATAGTATAAACTTTCAACGACAGGAGTCATGATTGAACAATCTTACATATTTACAGGTTCAGATATATTTTTATTTTTAAAAATACATGTATTTAAATTTGTCACTTATGATTATGAAGAACCTCCTCTGGTGCCATCACCAAGGGCGGTGGGCGGAGCCACAGCAGTTGCTGGATTGGACATCGTCTCGCTGTACTCCAAAAAATTGTTCAATTTCTATGTGTATTTCCTTTTTAAGTTTTAGAAAAATTCTCACAATTTACCGACCTCCTCGCTTCTCAATTTACATGAGATTTCATTTCATTATAATTGATTTTATCAAGATTTCGTTAGGTCTAGTTATATAAAAATTTCGATCAAATGAAATCAAATCCATTTTTTTTTTTTATTACCTGAGCCTTCTTTCTATCACCTTTTTGTGGTTGAATTCTTTTACACTTTAGTTTGTTAATTTAAAATAAACTTCATGCAGTTTTTTTTTCCGATAAATAAACTTAATTCAGTATTACTAGTTTAAAATGCTGGTGCTGCCAGCCATGGTGTTTTATAGATTTTTTTTTTTTTTTTGGTGGGGTGGGGGGGAGGAATTGTATTGCTCCCCAAATGCTATAATCTAAATATCTAATGCCTGCTTGCTTTGTTTCGCAAAAATCTGGTGCTTAGCAATTTAAACACTTCTAATTCTAAGGCTCTAACGCCTCAAATGTGCCTCCATGCTCTTTTCAATTCAAGATGTAGACCCGTCAGATATCAACAGTGTATCTAAAATATTTTTAATAAGGTATTGTCTGAGAGATTGGTACCAGTGATCAATATAATCATAACAAATATCCTGCATGATTCATGTCATTTAGGATATTTGTTATGATTATATGAATCATGGAGGATATTTGTTATGTATTTACAATTGTTTTGGGGTTTTATATGTTAAAAAGACAAATAAATGAAGTACAAGTAAAAGAAATATTTTTAGTTGATTGTTATGGTTTTCTAGATTCTAACAGATGCAAAAAATGTCCTTGGGTTTTGAGTTCATTTAGTTTAGCTCCAGAGCTCTTGCAAAGCAAAGAAAGAAGAAGAGATACAACTAAGTAATCCCGCTAAACTTCTGTTTTCAAGACTATGGAATTGTGGTTAGATTAGTTCTACCGCTATCGCGTGTCAAGAATCGCTCTAAGTTGCTGTCAAGGCCGTGCTCTATGGAAAATGATGAAATCTCACGTCTTTCGACACGAGAATTGAACACATAAGTTATTAAACTGAACATATATAACAAATACTTGCTAGTTGCACACACCATCTGTTGTTCAGCGATAAGGCGCTATGAAAAAAAATGTGATTGTAGAATATAACAAATACAATGATTTTTACTCGGAATTTCATTTCATTTCATTTCATTTGAATTGATTTCATAAGATTTCATAGGATTTCATTAGATCTAATTACATAGGAATTTCAAACTAAATGACACCAAATCCGCTCATTGTGATCAAGAATTTTCTAATGAAATGAAATGAATTGAAATCCTACGTTAAAAAAAAAAAGATTGTGATCAGGGCCGTAGTTATCAGCACTAAGAAAACATATAATAATTTCTCCTCAGAGAAAATGATTCAACATTAATCCCGAGTCCCGACCCATATTGAGTTGTCCTGTGCGGATTTTGGGCCTTCGTACCCAAACCCAAATAAAAAGTGAAAAAAAAAGTTTCGGACAGTCTCGTGCAATGCTGCTTCTAGACTCTTCCACACTGGTCACACCTAAACCTTACGAACCGCATCTTAACAGATCCAATGGACGCGATAGCCTCTCGAACCTTCCCGACACAAAACCCTCGGATAAGCTACCATCAACAAACTCGTTCTTCGTACACCTCATAACACTTATCCATGGGACCCAAATTTCAGTAGCTAATGACGTAACGACGTGGACCAAGTTTACGCAAAAATTGGAGTGCATTTCATCTATAAAGAGACCAATCCTTTGCTTATTCGGAAGGAAAACAGAAGCGCTGCTGCGAAAGAGAGCCTTATCCCTACCAAAGTCTCGCTAAAACCCTAGCCTCCCAATCGATTTTCAGGTGAGATTCCTTCATATTTTTCTTTGTTTGTGGTTGTTTCTGTCCCTTTGTTTCGTTTTGAAGCTCTTTGGAGTGGCTGAGGAGGTAACAGTGTGAGATGGCGTTTACGCGCACTAAGTGTAGAAATGAGTTTGTGGGTTTGTTTGCAATTAATCAGATTCAATTGGTGTAAAAAGTGACACTGTTGAGCTTGTCTGCATTGACAGTTGTTGTGGTTTCTTCAAATTGAGTTTTTTTGGGGTGAGGAGGGTTGGTAAATAGTGTCGCATGAAGTTTAGAATTCAATTTTTGCAATGTGCATTAACAAGAAAATTAAGTTGTTCTAGTATTTTTTTTTTTTTTATTTGTCAGATTGCTTTAAATTTTAGTACTAATTTGTATGTTCTTGTAATCTGAATAGTACAATGGCTACAACTTTTGGTGCTGTGTCTACAATTGGTCTGATGGCCTCTTCTAGTGGCCTGAACTCTACTGAGAAAGTTTCCATGCCATCTAAAAGTGTAAGATATCAAAGAAGACACAACGTAAAGGTCAAAGCTGCTAAGGAGCTATATTTCAACAAGGATGGCTCTGCTATTAAGAAGCTTCAAGTAAGAATTTATGCAATTTTTAAAATAGTGTCCTGATTTTTGCTTGTATCATGTGAGATGTTCTTATATACTTTATTGTTTTCTCTATCAGACTGGAGTAAACAAGCTTGCAGATCTCGTTGGAGTTACCCTTGGGCCGAAAGGGAGAAATGTGGTTTTGGAAAGCAAGTATGGTTCACCTAAAATTGTTAATGATGGAGTTACAGTTGCAAAAGAGGTACATTCCTTTGCTGTTCTAAGGCACTGCATCTTTTTTCTTTCAGTGACATCGAGAAGTTGCATAATTGTAATTATTTTGCTGTCCTATTATATTTTGTAGGTTGAGCTAGAGGACCCAGTTGAAAATATTGGGGCAAAGCTTGTGAGGCAAGCTGCTGCCAAGACAAATGATCTGGCTGGTGATGGGACCACTACATCTGTTGTTCTGGCTCAAGGACTCATTGCTGAAGGTGTTAAGGTATGTTGTAACTCTTTTTTGTGCAAGTATCCTCGAGTATTACACTTATGTATGGTTGTTGATTTAAAATTATGGAGGGGGGTGTCAAACTGAATTGGAACTGACATGTGCCTTTCCTCAATGCAGGTTGTAGCAGCTGGAGCCAACCCTGTACAAATTACTCGTGGCATTGAAAAGACAACCAAGGCTTTGGTGGAAGAACTCAAGAAGGTGTCCAAGGAGGTAAGTTTCTATATATTTATTTAGTTGTACGGTCCCACTAGCAGTTTCTTTTGGGAAACACATAAGTTCAAATTATTTTTCTGCCATATAGTAACATTAGTAATTTGGATCCAAATTTACTATCATAGCTTTTCAATGATTTGTCATTTTCCAAAAGTTAGTATTTCTGTTTTGAAATGTTTTGGTTTGGAACTTTGTATTAATGTGTGTTAAAAGTATTGAGTGTTGTACTATCCTTTGTAATGCAGGTAGAAGACAGTGAGTTGGCAGATGTGGCAGCAGTGAGTGCAGGAAATAATTACGAAATCGGCAACATGATTGCTGAAGCCATGAGCAAAGTCGGCCGGAAGGGTGTTGTCACACTTGAAGAAGGCAAGAGTGCTGAAAATAGCCTTTATGTTGTTGAGGGCATGCAGTTTGATCGTGGCTACATTTCCCCCTACTTTGTTACAGACAGTGAAAAAATGATTGCTGAGTATGAGAACTGCAAGGTATGAGAAAGGCTCTCTGTTTTCTGTTTCTTAAGATTCTCCTGGATGTACTGAGCTTATATCTTCTTTGAACCCGTAAAATTACATTCTTGATAAGTGATAAATAATGAGGCAAGCATCTTGCTACTAAAGCACAAAGAAACTGCCTTAATTAGGGTTGTATGCCTGATAATTTTTCCCCTCAAGTTAATTAAACTTTTATATTAAAACGATCTGAGGGTTTTATTGAAGTGCAATTTTTATGAGTAGGATAATATTGGAAAGACAGTAGTTTGTATAATTCTGTTTTTATTTTTGCAGTTGCTTTTGGTGGATAAGAAAATCACAAATGCTCGGGACCTGATCAATGTGTTGGAGGAAGCTATTAGGGGAGGTTACCCAATTATTATTATAGCTGAGGACATAGAGCAAGAGGCTCTGGCCACTTTGGTGGTGAACAAGCTCAGAGGCTCCCTGAAGATTGCTGCCTTGAAAGCACCTGGCTTTGGTGAGCGCAAGAGCCAATACCTTGATGACATTGCCATTCTCACTGGAGGTACTTAACAGTTCTCTTTCTTTATTAATTCCCGTATATGAGATTTTTAATTATCTGTGAGATGATAGAAGTTCCAGTTGTATGCTGAATATATATATCTCTTTGGTTGCAGCAACTGTTATAAGAGATGAGGTAGGTTTGTCATTGGACAAAGCTGGAGGTGAAGTGTTGGGCAATGCTGCAAAGGTGGTGCTTGCCAAGGAGTCAACCACAATTGTTGGAGATGGCACCACTCAGGAGGAAGTTGCCAAACGGGTTGTTCAAATTAAGAATTTGATTGAGGTGGGCATTCTATTGTAATTTGAACTTGATTGAGGTGGGCATTTTATTGCAGTTAATACAGTGTGCCAAAATGAATGACTGTCAATCTTTAGAATGAAAAGGAGCAGTTAATCACAGTCCAAATATTTATTCTGAAGAAGAATGATTTTCTTGTCATGGAGGAGAAAACAAACAGTTGATTCTTGCTCCAATACTCATCCCATAGGTATTTTCGTTTACACTCTGTTTCCTCTTTTTCAGAATGCGGAACAAGAGTATGAAAAGGAAAAGCTCAATGAGAGAATAGCCAAGCTCTCTGGTGGTGTTGCTGTTATCCAGGTATAATTCTATTTGTCAATTTATAGTCTTTTCTTTGTTCTCTTGCATATTTTAACTCGAGTGTTATTACAACAACAACAACAACAACAACAACTAAGCCTTTTGTCGCAAACAAGTTGGGATAGGCTAGAAATGAAACCCAGCAAGAAGAATCAAGTGTTATTAATAAAAAAAAAAAATCTTCTGTTCAGCAACCTTTATATTGAAGAAGGTTAAATTGACAAGGAGGCTGCCAACTCTGATTTACTGTTTTCAAATGTTGTAGGTTGGAGCTCAAACAGAAACAGAGCTTAAGGAGAAGAAATTGAGAGTTGAAGATGCTCTCAATGCTACAAAGGTACCTGAGTGGCTATATCTTTAATTGACTAGACCAGTATGTTTCTCTCTCTCATGAGCCTGCATATTTTTGTGTCATGTATCAGGCAGCTGTGGAGGAAGGAATTGTAGTTGGAGGTGGTTGTACACTTTTGAGGCTTGCCTCTAAAGTCGATGCTATTAAGGACACTCTTGAGAATGAGGAGCAAAAGGTGCATTATTAAAACATCTTTTCAATTCTAGTCCATGAAACCAAGCGTATTAGACTGATGGATCGAGTTGCGGTTGTGTTTTGCAGATATTCTTTTCTAAGGAAAAGAAATGAGATTGTGTTTGAAATTATTGCTTTTGTTAAGTTTTTGTTGCAGTGGGTAAGTTGTGTTCTATGAACATTGCAGGTTGGAGCTGATATTGTTAAGAGAGCATTGAGCTACCCCTTGAAACTGATTGCCAAGAATGCCGGTGTTAATGGAAGCGTTGTCATGGAAAAGGTGTCTTTTAATTTTCAGTGATTTCAGTTAGATGTTTATATTTGCAGGACGAAGTACTCAGAATTATTGGCTTTTTGGGAATTCAATCAGGTTCTTGCTAGTGATAACTTCAAGTATGGCTACAATGCCGGCACTGGCAAATACGAGGATCTCATGGCTGCTGGCATCATTGACCCAACAAAGGTTCTTTCTCCCATTCCCTTCAATATTTTTTCTCTATTGCTTCTATGCAATATGTTTTTGGTGTATTCGGGTGCCTGGCACCCAAACATTATTCACCCTAAATCAGTTTATTGTTATCGTGTTAAACCCTACGTTATTTTTTCATTGTGCCAAACTGTTTTATAACGAAAATTGCTGATTTGAGATTGTTGATTATTAAGCCTTCCATTCATGTATAACCTATACCACTGATTGTGCTCAAAACAAGTACAAATGCTTTTCATCAAAGTCGAAAGCTGTGGGGAGGGGGTTGGGGGGTAGCTGAGGGGTAATTAAGTCAGAGGTGTCCTAGAAACACTAGTTATTTTTGTTGTCTTGATGAAAGGCCTGTATGCTTTGGTTGATATAATAAGGTAGTGCCTTGTTATTTTGATGTCCACGGTTGATTGATGGTAGTTGTCAAAGATGTACTTGTGATGAATATTCTGATATGTGCATTATGGTGAGGGGATGCATTATGAAAATACTAAATCACTATGGAATACAAAAGGTGTATGCTGACTGTAAGTTTTGTTGTCCGATAGGTGGTGAGGTGCTGCATGGAGCATGCTTCATCAGTTGCTAAGACTTTCCTGACTTCTGATGTGGTGGTTGTTGACATTAAGGAGCCAGAGCCAGCAACTGTTACCACCCCCATGGACAACTCTGGTAAATTTTCAGTTCCACATTTTTAATGTTGTTAAGTCAGAATATAGCAATGGTGTTGAAATTGTTATTGTTGTTTTGTGTAGGTTATGGATACTAATTTGAGAAAAGCTAGCAGCTACATGATTGTCTGGATGTTCAGAGGCAAAGCCTGTTAATTTTTGTAGGCATAGTTGAACTATAATATATGATTATCATTATCCTGGTTTGTGTGATCGGAATGGAGGAGGCTGCTTTTGTGAGTGCTGAGTGTAGGTTCCAATTGTTGTATCTTTTTTTTGTTTTTACTGATAATAAGATTTTTCTATTTTGAATAATAATAGTGGCGAATTAATATTCTGATTTTTTTTCATTATTTTTTTATTTTACTTAGCTCTGTAATGCGAGAGCCTGCGACTGCTCGGCAGCAGGATTGATGGTATAATAAATTAAATGGTCCAAAGTCGGCAGACTGTTTCTACCTAATGTTATATGAGTTTGTTGTGGCATTTTCTAAAAACAGGAGCAATATTGAATAGCTACTGAACTTAGCATTAAATTGTCAAGCGAAATAGGTTCAGATTTTTTTTTTTTTTCTTTGAGATGATTGACAGAAGCTGCCAACAAGAAAATGGGTTCAGATATTGAGCCGCCCACTTGATTGTATGAAACAGCTAGTACTTCCAAGTGCAATCTTTGGATATTTTGTCACTCGTACTAGAAATCCTGCGTCGAGCAGCCGACATATCTGGAAAATATTAGTCTTTGCTGCATGGGCTATGTTTTCTTTTTTTTTGAGGATAAGGCCTTCAACCTGTTTCTTGGTTTACTTGTAATATGTTGAAGTCGGCTCGAATTGTTGTTTTCTCCACCACATCCTTTTCCTTTATTATTTCACCACATAATTTAAGTTCCTAAACATTACAGAAATATATTCACCAACCGGATCTTCTCTCTACTGAATCCATTTGTAATGAGTTTTTGGTAAAAGAAAAGTTTTTGATGGTCATATCTATCTTAGAGAGGTGAATCTCTACTAGGCCTAATAGATTTTTCACTGTTAAATTTCTTGTTGTGGCGTTTTCAAGAGTCCTAATAGATTTTTCACTGTTAAATTTCTTGTTTTCAAATCATCATAGAGATAATAATGAATGAAAATCATTGCTTTACCACGCTCTAAGGCAATATTTTCATCCTTAATAATTTTCTATGTAAATCTCTCTTAGAGAGGTGAATCTTTACTAGGCCTGTCAATTAACGTTGAAGGTTTCGGTACATCGAAACGGAACAGAAAACGAAAGAACCAGTTTCGTTCTTGAAAACCGAACAATGAAGAACGGAACGGAACTGAAAATTATTTCGTTTATCGAAACGGAATGGAAACGAAATACCTTTTTTGTTTCGTTGTTGAAACGGAACGAAAACGGAACAGGCCTGTTTCGTGTTCCGTTCTCACGTTTGACATGTCTAATCTCTACATCGAGAGTCCATCAGAAAAAATCTAGCTCGAAATTTCGAGAGCAACAATTTCAAATTTTGTCAGATTTGTCATATGTACTACAAAATTAATACGTATGAATAACTTTAGATTATTAACAAAACTTCAAGATCCGATAAATAAATGAATAATAGAAATGAATAAATGAATAATAAATAAAGTTAAATCTATTAATAAATTCAAGTTTTTTATTTTTATTTTTGAAATAAGGTCATTTAATAACTTCAAGCAAGAATTGAACTCGTTAACTCTAGAAAACTCTAGAATAACAGTAGTGTTGGACTCATGTTCATTAATAAATTCAAGCTAATATTATATCTTCATGTTATAAGAATAACTTCTGTCATTAAGTTGCTTGATATTAAAAAAAAAAAGTTGCTTGACTGTGTAATAATTCGATTAATAAAAACTTCTGCTTCTAAACAATTAATAACAATAACTTCGTATTAATGTCCTATAATAACCGCTTGTTATTAATAAATGAAACTTCAAATTCTTGATTAAAAAAATCATTTTTTAATAATAAACAATTAAGTTTTTAATAAACAAGAAAATTAGGTTCTTAATAAACAATTTCTTCAGATTATTATTCTAGGATACACTTCATATGGAAAGATTTTTATAAGTTGAAATAAATATTTTGTATATAAATATAACCAAAAATTCGAAATGGAATTGAAATCAAATTAAAATTTATCTAATGAATTAATACATAAATGTAAAGAAAAATAAAATAAACAAATATATAAACCATTAGATTTAGTTCCTGCACATAAACCATTTAATTTCAGTCCTCATATGGGACATCCCACTAATTTTGACATCCTGACATCCCACAGACCCACGTGAAATAGCTAGGCCCATATGTGATGCATGCTGCAATTTGAGTGCCAGGCACTGGGTTATGACATTATGTTGACGTCATCATAACACTGACGCTGACGTCACCTAGACAGGGAGTATTTAAATTGCTGTAAGGGAGTATATAAATTTATTTTTTAAATAAGTTTTGAAGGTACTAAGGGAGCATATACTTCTTCATATGGGAGTATATACTTCTTCGTAAGTATTCAAATAAGTTTTTAAGATACAAATTTAGACAAGCTTATTCAAATAAGCATTCTAGATACTAAGGGAGTATATAAAATTTCATAAGGGAGTATATACTTCTTCATAAGGGGTCTAAATAAGCATTCAAAATATAAATTTCAGACAATCTAGTTCAAATAATCATTGAAGGTACTAAGGAAGTATATACATCTTCATAAAGGAGTATATATATATATTTAAGAGATTCAAATAAACATTCAAGATACAAATTTCAGACAAGCTTGTTCAAATAAGTCACCAACATTAAAATCAAATGAACTGTATATCAATCCTAACAATAAATCAAATTCAAGTTATTATTCATTCAAACCAAACATAAAATCATTACAATCAAGTTCAGACATGCTAACAAACTTAATAAAAACTGCAACAGTAAGCATCAATCATCTCAGTCAAAGTCAAGATGTGAACACATTTGCTCACATTCTGGAATTTAGGCTTCACTCGATTTATAATATCTAATAACAAACAGTAAGCAACCACACGCTTATCATCACCTACATCAATCTGCAAAAGAAAATTGTGCAATTTTAGAATATATACCCCCTTAATCAATATATTCAACATCAAATAATAGATATAATCTAGAATAATGCCACAATACCTAATACATATTCCTTGTTCAACATACTTAAATTTATACTCAATCTATATATTTTATGCCAACAATAGTGAATATATAATCGTTTCTGCAATTTTCGTAATTATAGGGAACAATACATATATACTCCATTATTTAGCATACTTAGATATATACGGCCTTAATCAATATGCTTAACCCACTACATTGATGAATATACTACCTTAATCAAAACCTTAACAATATTAGGTGAAACATGTTCCTTATTCAACTTACTTACATATATACTCCCTTAATCAATATATTTAATCTTCCACATTGAATATACTTCCTTACTTGGCATAGATTAATTAAAATGCATCATCTGATATATACTCTCTTGTATTGATTAATATACTCTCTTATATTGATGAATATACTCTTTTAAGCAAAATAGCTAACCATGTTTCTTATTCAGCATAATTAAATATATACTCTCTTAATCAATATATTAACTCCTACATTGATGAATATACTCCCTTACTTAGCATAGATTAATTAAAAATATATCATCTGATATACTCCCTTGTATTGATCAATATACTCCCTTATAGTGATGAATATACTCCTTTAAGAAGACATAAGCTTGGTATATACTCCTATTGCAATTTATATTTACTCCCTTAATTCAACGCACGCTTGTACAAGACGATACATAATAGACTAATAATGCACCATTTTAATACGTGCTCCCTTATATTAAGATAACTACACTCGAGAGAAAAAAAAATATATAGCAAAATAACTACTACACATTTCTACCGGGTGATACATTGTGTACGGAGACTAAAAGATGAATCAAATATAATGTAATAAATATGACTAATTACTTTAAAATCCCTTCAAACTACACAAAAAATCTTAACAAAAATGACATAGCTACTTTAAATTGCCTCAAATGACGAAAAATTGTAGCATTAGATACATTTTAAGGGGTTGATATAAGGATAGTTTGTTAATTTCAGAAGAGAAGTGAAATACCAATTAGCGTCGACAGTACAGACAGAGGATCGGCCATCGTTGTTGTCAGTGGTAAGACTAGTACCTTGATTGAACTATAGCCTAATGCAATGTAAGAGTGACAGTTGATGATGACAAGAGCAAGATTCTGATCTGATCGATAGATAGACAGTTTGATCTAAGCGAGAGAGAGAACAATCTGAGCAAGAGAGACAGAGATTTGAGCGAGAAATTGCAAAATTCACATAAAGGTACTAACCTGAGATCCATATTGATGTCAAATTTGTCTCCTTAAACCAAAACGAAGCTTCAAATCTAACCTCATTGAGAATTGAACATGAAAAAATACAAAATCAAATAGTAAAGATGAAATTTGCGAAAGGGATAAAAGTTTAGTGATATGATCTGATCGATATAGGACGAAGCGAGAGAGAAATACATCTGAAAGAGATAAACGCACCTGATCGGATCAAAATAGGTTCGAAACGAACGCTTCGCTAGAGAGAGAAAGAGAAAGGTTTCTCCGCAGAGAGAGAAATAAAAAAAATATGATGAAGTGGAAGAGTGAGAAAGATTTCGATCGGATTTGAAAAATGGGAAATAGCGATCACGTGAGTGCGGAGAATTTGATGGGCCTTCACCGACGTGAGTCCGTGGGATGTCAGGATGTCATCATCGTAAGATGGTAAGTAGTATATTTCCTCTTCTAAAAAAAAAAAGTAGTATATTTGATTTAATTTGGTTTATAAATTATAGAACATCCAGCCATAACCTGCGCGACCTGCGTCGGTACACCCTTCAGTCGCATCCGTGATAGAAGTCACCTTTCTCGATATCTTATTAACATAAATAAATGAAACAAAATAAAGTATCTTGATAATAAATATTTTTTCGTAGATCTCTAGGACTAATGCACGTGAAAATTAAGATGCCAAGTAAACCGTGTCGGTTAATTACGGGACAAAGGTCCCAGTAAATTGCTGGTATACGGACAAAAAACCGAATTTCCAATCAATAGGGTACTTTATTATTATTATTATTATTATTATTTTGGAAAGGGAGTAAAATAACATATCCTAATAAGTTTTTTTTTTCACTAAACCCCATTGCTTTCACACGGACTCACTTTTACATGCTTATGATATTAACTAATTAATTAATGAACAAAATAAAATAAAACCTTTCACAGCCTGTTTTATTGTCCTACACTCCCCAATACCTTTCGCCCCCAGCTATCGACTCTTCAATCCTCACCATTGCTACCATTTTTTTCAACTTCATTAGCTACTCCTGTAATAAGATTGAGATATGGCTGAGAGTGTGCTGAAGTTTGTTTTGGAAAAGCTAGGTAATGTTTTAGTTAAGGAGGTGCTGCACCTCTACGGTGTTGGTGAACAAGTGGAGAAGGTGAGCCGTGAACTGAGCCGCATACAAGCTTTCATCAAAGATGCTGATCGAAAGCGCATTGTAGATGAAAGACAGAAGCAATGGGTGAGAGAAGTGAGAGATCTTGCCTACTGGATAGAAGATGTTATTGACACCTTCCTAGTAGAGATACCTGAACAAAAACCAGGTAAGAGGGAGGCTGTCAAGAGGTTTTTTATGAAAACTAAAGAACTCCCTGTTGTTCAGAGAGTTGGAGATGAGATCAATCAGATCATGGCAAGGATCCAAGAGATCAATGAGAGTAGAATCACTTATGGAATAACCAATATAGGTGAGGGTATTGAAGAAGAGATTAGACAGCCGGTTCGGCGGATCGTGCTTCCGGACAATGATGAAGCCGATATAGTCGGCTTTGAAGCAGATAGAGATAAGATTTGCAGCTTATTGCTTGATGAAACAACCACGAGACGATCTGTAGTTTCTATCGTAGGACCTGGTGGGCTGGGAAAAACAACTCTTGCTCGGAAAGTGTACAATAGGTACAAACAAAGTTTCTATTATCAATTTTTTTTTTGGATACATGGAAATAAACTATTACAATTGCCAATTATTGCAAAATTGAGAGAGCCAAAAACCGGAACTTGCTCGGTTGCTTTGTGCATAAATTTAATTGTACCTTGATTTAATTTTATTCTTAACTATCAATTTATGTTCTATGAAAAATCTGGGACAGCAAACAATGTATGTTTTATCAGAAATATTTTTACCCATCTAGTCAATTCCAAACTGCATTTAGCTTTTATTTTACAAAAAAAGAAGTTCAATTTGAAAGATTTCCAGAAGTCCTGGTAGAATAAAGATTCTAGGTACACCACCTGTGACTTTGCTAATTTTCACTAAACACATGATATACCACACAACCAAAGAGGTTTGCATGTCAGGGAAATGGACTCAATTTTCCACACATCTGAGCCATATAGTTATTTATCTAGCTTTTAGTTTTAATTAGTTTGCAAAGGATTTTATTCATATTCTTAAGATTTTTGACGCGGGTCCACATTTTCAATCTTCATAATGACAATTAAATGTCACATTGATGGAACATCTGATTACTAGTATCAGAAAACTCAGATATTGAGAATCAATTTTTGATCTAGCAACAAGGAATAACAAAATTTTATGGAAGTTGCAAATTTGATATTCGACTGAAAGATTTAAATTTTATAAAATAAATTGGTATGTTTAATTCCTATCTTTATCTTTATTTATTTAAAAAAAGTGAATCATTCATATTTAAAGAAGAATCGAGAACAGAACCCCCACAACACAACACAGATGTTATATTTTTCATTTCTGCCATAGGAATGTGCCTATCACTCTTCCAAATATAAATGTACCAAGAAATCAACACAAATGTTATCAATCCCTACTTTATTGGAAACGATATAAAAACTTTGCGACGGTAAACTTTTGTAAATAGTCATTTTGTTCAATAGTTAAGATGCTAAAGTTACAGTTACTATTTATTTCTGCAGTGAAGCTATTAAGAAACAGTTCGACGTTCGCATGTGGGTGGTTATCTCTCAAAAATTTGACTTGATTGATATTTTGAAAAAGATAGCAAAGCAACTTGTAATTCGACAACCTCAAGATCTGAGTGAACACGAGCTTGCTGAACTTTATCGATCTCTTACAACAAAAAGATATCTTTTAGTCCTAGATGATATTTGGGAGAATGATCTATGGACTCAAATTGAAGGGATCTTGCCTAATTCAAATAACAGGAGTAGGATATTAATAACCACTAGGTTTTTCGATGTTGCCAAAGAAGCTGATCCTAGAAGTACACCATACAAACTTCAGTTCTTAACTGAGGAATTAAGTTTAGATCTTTTTCTCAAGAAAGCTCTTATTAATAGAAATGCCAATGAAGAATGTCCTCAAGATTTGTTGAACATTGGTAAAAAATTTGTTAGAAGATGTGATGGTTTGCCTCTTGCGTTGATTGTTTTGGGTGGTCTGTTATCAAAAAAACAAGCAAACTATGCTACTTGGAGTAAAATGATGCAAACGATGGACTGGGGTACAGATGGAAAAGAGTGTATTGCTATCATAGGTACTAGCTATGAGGATTTGCCACTTGCTCTCAAGTCATGTTTTATGTACTTCGCTGCATTTCCTGAAGATGATGAGATAAATGCACAAAGGTTAATACAGATGTGGATTGCAGAGGGTTTCATACCGCAAATACAAAATAAAACCCTAGAGGAAACTGCTTATAGCTTTCTGGAAGATCTAGTGCAAAGGTACTAATTCTTTTAAACTTCAAGCTATTGATCTGAACTGTTAAATTTAATTTCTATATTGAAAACTAATACCCAACTAAATTTAATACATCTTGTTTTTTTTTTACTATTTATTTTGTATTCTAAAATAAATGTTGTTATCAAGGGTCAATACTTCTTATATTATGGATTTTTTTTTTAAATTCAAAAAAAATCTCGAAAAAAAAATATAAATTTGATTTCTTATAAGTTCGCAATTTGAAAAGTTTGACCATTAATTTCGATTACTATTTTATTTACTATATAAATCCTCAATTGGAATATGCTTTCTCATCAACTGACACTCAATATGTCCAACAGAAGCATGATTCAAGTATCAGAAAGAGATTTTGATGGCTCTATCATGTCCTGCCGTATACATGATCTCCTACATGGTCTTGCTATTCAAAAAGCAAAAGACGACAACTCTCTCATGGTGTGTTTAGAAAGAGATGACCTGCAGAATTGTAGCCAGATGCGACGTCTGGCAATCCATGATAGTTCGAGGGATAGCAAAGGTAAAGAGAGAGCAGAGCTCTATTACAACATCGCATGCAAATCTCCTAATCTGCGCTCTCTCTTCTGTCGGAACAGAATGCCAAAGGTCACTGAACTGACGCATCTTAGAGTGCTGAGTACTATATCTCACCAAAATCTTGAGAAATTTGGGAGATTTAGTCAACTAAAATACGCTCAGCTTAAATTATTGGTAACAAGCAAAAAGGACATACAAAATTTTCAAAAGTTCCTAGGTGGTATGAGATTTTTGCAGACTCTTGATCTCCAAGGTAGCCAAATAAAATGTGATCTACCTGATTGTTTATGGCATGTTAAGACATTAAGGCATATTTTACTAGATTGGGAGCAATATTATTCCGGACCCCTACCATCGGTGGGCCTAGTAAATTTACAAACATTATCAGGAGTGATGCCTAGGGAATCTTGGGAAGTAAAGGGTTTGCCTAAGATACCCAATGTGAAATTTTTGGGAATTATTTCAAGTAACAGATCTCAATGGAATACCATCGCCACTTTACTAGGTACGATGGAGCATCTCATCTCTCTTATTATATTGGGCGATGATGTGCCATTAAATATAATTGATATGAGGGGTTTCCCATTTTATCACCATTTACTTAGTCTGCAATTGATTTGTTCAAATGGGAGGGATACAATTGATACAAAGAAAATATGTCTTGATCATGTTATGTTACCGATCCACCTCACTAAACTCAATCTTGCTGGCTCACAATTTCAAGATGATCCAATGCCTGTGCTGAGGAAGTTGGAGAACCTCAGGCATCTTGTACTAGTAAAGTCCAAAATTCAACAACTGTGTTGTTTTGCTGGAGGGTTTCACCAGCTGGAAATCCTTGAAATTTGGGACTTAGTACAACTGGAGGAATTGAAGATAGAGGAGGGTGCTATGCCCACTCTTAAAAAACTGGCTGTAATGAATTGTCCTAAGTTATCCGTTCCTTCAGGACTTCAATACCTGACTATCCTTCAAAATCTGCAGTGGGTCTCGAAACTTAGTAAGCTGATGGAAAATCAGATCCTCAGCATGTGCAAGCATGTCCCCTCTATTAAATTAGATCACATGGTGATGGAGTGAGTTCAACTGTTTCGGTTTTGCATTATGTTTTTTCTTTTTCATTGAGCGAGCTTGGAATTGATTACCTCTTAAAATGAGCTTCAAGTCTTTCCTTAATCTCGCCTGCTTATGCATCAATGTTTATCTTGCAATTTATTTGATTGTTTCTCATTATTCTGTATTACTTTTAGTTTTGTTCTCTGATTATGCGGCTGAACAAGAGTATGAAAAGGAAAAGCTCAATGAGAGAATTGCCAAGCTCTCTGGTCGTGTTGCTGTTATGCAGGTATAATTCATTATGTCAATTTATTGTCTTACTTTGATCTCTTGCATATTCTGAGTGTTGTGAATTAAAAATTCTTCTCTTCAGCAACCGGTTTGTTGCAGAAGCTTGAACTGACAAGGAGGCTGCTAACTTTGATTTGCTAGTTAACAGTTGTAGGTTAAAGCTCAAACAGAAACGGAGCTGAAGGAGGGAAATGAGAGTTGAAGATGCTTTCAATGCTATGAAGGTACTTCAATGAAATAGTTATATTTTCGTTGATAAAACCGGTAGTTTGTCTATCTCTTATGAGCATATACATATTCTTGTGTCATGCATGTCAGGTAACTGTGGAGGAGGAATAGTTGGAGGAGTTGATTGTACTCTTTTAGACACTCTTGAGAATGATGAGCAAAAGTACATTTACTACATTTGTCAATTCTAGATAATCGGTATGATATCAGTACATTCAGCGCATACTGGTGTTGTCTTAATTTGTGGGCAGAAATTGAGCATCTTAAAGGAAGAGAAAAAAAAAATTAAAAAAATAAGGATGATTGCGATTGTGCTGGAAAAAGTTGTGTTTGTTAAGTTTCTGTTGCATTAGGTAATTTGTGTTCCATTATTTATGCAGGCTGGAGCATCTGATCATCTCTCTTGATATAAGTGGCGATGACATTCCATTAAATATAATTGATACAAGGGGTTTTCCATTTTACCACCGTTTACAAAGACAGACATTGATGAGTTCAAATAAAAGGGATACAAGTGATAAAAAGAAAATATCTCTTGATCATGTTATGTTACCGATCCACCTCACTAAACTCACTCTTTTTGGCTCACAATTTCAAGATGATCCAATGCCTGAGGAAGTTGGAGAACCTCAGGCATCGTGTACTAGCAAAGTCCAAAATTCAACAACTATGCTGTTTTGCTGGAGGGTTTCCCAAGCTGGAAATCCTTCAAATTTGGGACTCAGTACAACTGGAGGAATTGAAGATAGAGAAGGGTGCTATGCCCACGGTTAAAAAACTGGTTGTAATTAATTGTCATGAGTTGCCGTTCCTTCAGGGCTACAATACCTGACCGTCCTTCAAAAACTGCAGTGGTTCTCAAAACTTAGGAAGGCAATGGAAAATCAGATCTACAGAATATGCAAGCATGTCCCCTCCATTGATATTGATCCCAGGGAGTGAGTTCAACTGTTTCGGTTTTTGCATTATGTTTTTCCTTTTTCATTGAGCGAGCTTGGAAGTTGGAATTGTTTACCTCTTAAAATGAGCTTCAACTATTTCCTTAATCTCGCCTACTTATGCATCAATGTTGAGCTTGTAATTAATTTGGTTGTTTCTCATTATTCTGTATTACGTTTACTTTTTTTCCTGTAATGTGCCTCTTTAGTTTTGGTTGTATAATATGCCTTCTGAAGGTGATATGTCCACGTTAGAACATGCTTTCCTATCTATCTGGTAAATGTTAAATTTGTTGCCATAGCAATTTGTATATTTTCTCTTTCTCAGTTTACTATAGAGCTATCTCTAACGCTAATATCTAACGTTACATAATTTCTTTTTATTGTGTTGATTGCAGATGTTATATAATTTTAATAATATTTTTACGAAATATTTAAATTCATTATATACACTAATAAAATTGGACGCAATTATAAAAATTTATCTGAAATATCTTTATGGTCCAAAATTAAAAAAAATTCCATATCATTTGGATTCCTTATAATTTTCTCAGTGCACATAAAATTTCATGCAAAAATGAATTTAATAACCTCAGACAATTAAAAAGTTAAATTACATAGTGAGAGTTTTGTGCATTGCGCAACTATATTGTTCGATATTTGCTGAACTGAATATTAAATTTATTTTATGGAATATAAGTTTATGTTTATTTGGAAATATTCATCTATAAGTTCCTTTACAGTTGACATTTGATCGAAGCGTGCATTTTATTGCAGTTAATGCATTGCTAAAATGAATGACCGTCAATCTTCAAAATGATTATTCCTGCCAAGTTGGAAAAGGAAATTAAGGAGCAGTTATTTTCAGCCCGGACATTTATTCTGAAGCAAAGAATAATTTTTTTTGTCTGCGATGAGAAGAAAATGAAGAGTTGTTTACAGCCTCGACATTCCTCCTGTTTGTTCTTTTATTTATGCTCTGCTTCCTCTTTTTCACGCGGCTAAACAAAGAGCATGAAAAGGAAAAGCTCAATGAGAGAATAACCTCTCTGATAGTTTTTATTTTATTCAGGAATAATTCATTATGTCAATTTATAGTCTTAATTTGTTCTCTTGCATATTTTGAGTGTTGTGAATAAAACACTCTTCTCTTCAGTAACCATTTTGTACAGAAGCTTGAACTGACGAGGAGGCTGTAACTCTGATTTACTGGTTAACAGTTGTAGGTTGAGCTCAAACAGAAACAGAGATGATGGAGAGAAATTGAGAGTTGAAGATGCTTTCAATACTATGAAGGAAATTAAAATGGTTATATTTTCATTGATAAAACTGGTAGTTTGTCTATCTTTCATGAGCATATACATTCTTGCGTCATGTATGTCAGCCTGTCAGGCAGCTCCGGAGGACGAATAGGAGTAGGAGTTAGTTTACTGTACAAAAGGTTAATTTACTGTACATTTGTCAATTCTAGATAATCAGTATGTTATCAGTACATTCAGCGCATACTGGTATGCTTTTAATTTATGGTCAGAAGTTGAGCATCTTAGTTGATGAACTAATTGTGATTGTGTTTTGTTTGTTATCTTAGAAAAGGAAATTAAAACAAAAGGGAGAGAAAAAAAAAAGAAAATAAATGTAATTGTGATTGTGCTAGAAAAATTTTTGTTTGTTAAGTTTCTGTTGCAGTGGGTCATTTGTGTTCTATTATTTTTGCAGCTTAAACCAGATATTGTTAAGAGAGCATTGAGATGCCCCTGAAAATGATTGCCAAAAAGGTCGGTGTCAATGGAAGAGTTGTTATGGATAAGATTTTTTGAATTTTAAATCATTTTAGATTACATGGTTTTATTTGCAGGATGAATGTCCGAGCTGAAAATAACTGCTCCTTAATTTCCTTTTCCAACTCGGCAGGAAGAATGAAGATTGACAGTCATTAATTTTGGCAATGCATTAACTGCAATAAAATGCACACCTCGATCAAATGTTAATCTGTAAAGGGGAGTTTGGTTACAATGCTAGTGATAAATGTCCGGGCTGAAAATGGAAATTCCAACCAAATGACGTCAAATTCGTTGGATTGATAGGATTTTGTTGGATCTAATAGCATGGAAATTCCAACCAAAATGATGCCAAATTCATTGAAATGAAATCCCATGTTAAAAAAAGGATTTGGATCAGGGCCATAGTTAAATGATAATATACTGATTTGTGTGATCGGGGTAGGGGGTCTTCTGTGAGAATTGAGTTAAGGTTTCAATTGTTGTATCCTTTCTTTTACTGATAATAATTTTTTTTTCTTTGGAATAATAGTCTTCATAATATTAATGTTCTGGATTTTCATTATTATTTTTTTTATTTTATGTCTTCTGGGTAAAATGCTAAACGCAACATCCAAAATTTTATGTCTCCTGGAGAGCTCCATTTTCTTTGGATTATAGAATTGTGAGTTCTGTTAAGCGAGTGTGTGCAACTGCTGGTCAGCAGGCTTGATAGCATGATAAATTAAATGGTCCAAAGTCGGCAGACTGTTTTTACCTAATGTTATACTAGTTTGTTGGTGTGTATTCTAAAATCAGGAGCAGTATTGAATAGCTACAGAACTTGGCATTAAATTGGCTTGGAAATAGGTTCAGATATTGAACTGCCAGCTTTGATTGTAAGAAAAGTTGGTGAACATTTCATGTAAATTGCTTTTGATATTTTATCACTCATACTTGAAATCCTTCGTCGCTCTGTCGTTTCCCTTCCAAAATGTTTCGGGAATTTTATCTTTGCTCCATGGGCCATGTTCTCAATATGGTCTTCAACCTGTTTTGTTTTCTAGACTTGTAATTTATTGAAGTCGGCCCACTTTGTAGCGACTCTATTGAGATATTTCTTCATACTGTAGATCTTATAAGGTTTTACCAGATTAGTAAGCCATCATACTGTGTGTTTTTACCACAGAGCTTGGTCATGTTGATAACTATCAGACTGGTTCTCAAAATGTGGAGAACGACTGAACGAGCCATATGTTGTTATTAAGACAGAAATGTAATAGAAGTTATATATATAAAAAAAAAATATCCACTTTTATAAACATTTAATCATCGTTCCAAATGATTTGAAAGGGACCTGATTATTGTTTTTGTTAACAAATTTGATTGCACATAATTCGTTCCTTCACGATAAACAATTTACTAAAAATATTAAATGGGTTGTTACGAAAGTATGACATGAAGTGATCTTTTACCTTCTCCACTAATACTAGCTGTCATTCTACGAAACAGAACTCCACTAAGCACGGATCCTCTCCATTGCTTCCTCTCTAAACTTCACCTATGCTTTGTCTTATGTAAACTCAATGCACGAATTGAGTAATTGCTTGCAATTCGCGCATGCCACTTCCATCATGGCCGACATGTGGGGTCACAGTGTTAACCCAATTAGAAGAATGTGGTTTTAATTACTGTCTTCTTCAGGATAAGCCGGCTTGCTATGTGTAAGGTTTTGATTTGTCTGAACTTAGGATTTGGTTATTGATCCAATAGGAACCCTATCTGATTCTGATTTTGTTAAGACGAAACAGAATTGTAATGCTTCCTGCCGCACAAAAGTAATCAGTGTAAAATTTGCCACGTCATTGTACTTTTATTTGTATTGTTATTATTATAACTAACTAATTAAATCCCGAAAGAGAAATGTTGCATTGTGTCTAAGACTTTGTAAATTTTCAAAAATTATGTAAAGCGGAGTTGTCTGGACGTAACAAAAGGTGAAACACAAATCTGAGAGGATTGTTAAAAGCTCCTAAGAATTAGAAATCAAAGTATAAAATCTCGTAGGAAGAAAAGAAACAAATTTTGCCTTGCAGATGAGTTTGTTTTCATTCTTATTTGGTTTAGTTTAACCAGAGATAAATGTACATCATATAAAATTTATTATTATTCAGATTTGGTTGCTTTATTCACAGTTCCATAAAAATACAAATTTCTTATCCAGATTTTGCGTCCTTAATCTTTGGCACTTTGAATAAAAAAGTTAATTAACAGATAATAAAATATGAATAAAAAGCTTACAGATATAATCAAATTTGAAATGGTCAAAGTTCATGACTATTAGTTAGGTAATAGAAAGTTCACTGATAAAAATATGAATTTTTATATCAAGTCTAATTATCTGTGATGAAGTTAATCTAAAATTTATATGCTTTGCCATTAAGATATATTGTTTATTAAATTTTGTGAAAATAAAATAGTTTTTTTAGAAAACTTAGCAGCGACTGCTAAGTGAAGTGAAAATAAAATAGTTAAAAAGTGATTAGCAACCAACGAAAATTTAATCTGCGTAAAAAAAATAAATAAAATAAAAATTAGACGCAAAATCAGTCTTTATGTTTAATAATTTGTCTCGCAATTCTCTTTCTCATATTGGTACTTGACCTGTGAAAGTGTTACTTGAGTTGTCAAGAAAACCCCTTTTTTTTAACAAATCCTAACTTCATTTTAAATTACTCTACAAATAACAAATCAGTCTTTGTCGCATTAAAAGTGATAACAATCAAAACTCTGAAGTTGACAAAAAGTATGATAAAACACATCACCGTGTTACATAATCGGCAGAGAGTTAAATATCATAATTAAGAACAAAAAAGCATCCGTGCACCACTGTTATTTGAATTTCAGATTCTTATCGGTCTTTATTGTACGGCTGTACCTCGGATCCAGAAAATTTTTTCCACATTGGAAACCCCTGCCATCATCGGCACATCAATTTTTCAAATAGACCCGGTGTTCATACGCCAAAATTACCGACTGTAAGTAGAATGGGCTCGGTGTAATCGGTGCAGGGAATCTTATCCGCAGGGTCCATGCTCTTTTTCCGGCATGAAAAGGAGTGAAGCCTGCGCCGCTGACACTCCACATTTTCCCATATATTTTACCATGCAATTATTAAAATTGTTCTAAAGTAAAGCGGGTCAATATGCAGATAAATTAACCCGCCATACGGATGGAATTTATAATATGAAATAACGCATTTTGGACTGTTCACAGTAGCTGCATGCTCAGTGTTCACAAGTCACAACAAAAGCTCCTGCAAATCCATTTCCTTGGACTAATGTGTGGAAAAAGGTTATCAGGAAATAAAATTATTTTCAGAATTCAGATAGCACAGTTTTTTTTATATAATCGGGAAACTTAGAACAATTTTTATATTTAAACAAGTACAATTATTTAATTATGTGATAGGATTGAGTTTTTCAGAGTTTAAAGGAACCGTTGTCAGGGTTTTATTATTTTTTTTTCTAACGTGACAAATTCATCTTTGCTTCCATCTTATGTACAAACCAAAACATCATATCATCTTTATAAAAGATATTTTCCCCGTTATCAGAAAAATAGAACTGCAGATTCTGAGAAGAAAATTTATTTTAATTTGGGTGAAGAAAATAGAGTCACATGTCAATGTGTCCCAAACGTGACAAAGCAGACCAGAATGGTTGGTGCTTTGACTGATTGACTGGTACAAGGAATTAAATTTGTTACCACTCCAGTAGGAATGACATTTGAAATTACTTGCATGGAGATTTTAATGTAAAAATTCTTGTTTAAGCAGCTTTCTTTTCCAGGCTGTGTGGGGGTTCATACTGCACTGTTTGAAAGTATAGAACTGCTGGCAGTTATGTAGTTATAGCTGTCTGTCTCTATTTCATTAGTGGAAGCTAAAGCAAGGGGTATCACTGCTGAAATTAATCATAGAATAGAAAAGGGTTCTCAGTATTTGCATCATCTCCAGTGCACATGAAACTGTAGATATCAGGAGGCTCTATTCTGTAACAGGAGAGGTTCATTGCATGATGATTCTTTTGTTTTTGTAATTTTGTTTTCATGCTTCTCATTTTCCTAATTTTGTCTGTTGTGTTCTTAATAGACCAAAAGAATTAAACATAAAAACAATAGAGACAGACTGGCGAAAAGAAATTATTCTTGACCATGTTTCTTTAAATTATTGAGAAAATTTTGCAGGAATTATAAGTAATTTTGAATTCTTCAGTAAATAAATTGATTCCCATTGTTGTCAAATTTTGATTCATCGTCTGAATTCATTAATTCAATATGCTTTATTCAACACATGGGTCCTTATCTTGTATGTTTGTCACTCACTAGTATTAACTACTGATAACGAGTTCACATTTTTATTAATGGAGCTCTAGACTTCATCCTATTGTAAATAGCCACCTTGCAAAATCTGATACAATTACTTCCAGTGCCGTTGACAATTGCAATGACGAATTGAAACTTGTCGATAGCATATTAAATTTTGAGTTCAACCTTGTGTTGGTTTTTTCCACTTCTAAATTAATGAATTCAACTTGGTTTTTTTCAACATTGTAAAAAAAACACCTCGCAAAATCTGATCCAATTATTTCCAGTACCGTTGACAACTGCAATGACAAATTGAAGTTTGTTGATAGCATATTATTATTATTATTATTATTATTATTATTATTATTATAGCATATTAAATTTGAGTTCGACATTATGTTGGTTTTTATCTTGATGATGAATGCAACCTGTTAAGAACAAGTGTATTTGAAATAGTCCATGTGGTATTATCTCTATGACTCTATAGCATTCTTGATTAAAATCCAACCAACTTGTTCGTAAGCATGACTATAATATATTGGATCGTTTACTTGTCATTATTTTACTTATATTCGAAATAGCATAGCTGTTCTGATATAAGTGTAAGTATTTGATATCTCACATTTATATTTATATTTTGTCCGTTTTTTTGCATTCAAATTGTATCTCAAATCCTTGAAGTCACAATGTATTCGTGTTGTATTTGTTAAAATGAGTACTAACGTAACACCTGACTTGTTTTGCATGAACTTAGTGGATTTGACACAATAATTGTATTAAATGAAAAATTTCAAAGGAAAAAAAATATATCTGAATAGAATTCATAACACTGTAGAACTCATCCTAATTTTTCAGACGGTGTTTGAATCATCTTAATAGGAGTTTGGGTAAAAAAATTATAGTCAAAACACTGTTAGTGTTGGTACTCAATGCTCAACGCATTATTTGCTCCGAATCGGACCCATTCGGTCCAGAAAAAAATAATTTGGTCTAAATTGGACCCATTCGGCCGAACAGAAGATGTCTCGTTTCAGCCTATGTGATCTCATTCGGGTCGCTAGTATTAAGTACCACTGATAGTGAGTTCAAAATTTTTTTAAATGAAGGAGCTCTAGACTTCACCCTATTGTAAAAAGCCACTTTGCAAAATCTGATCCAATTACTTCACTAGTACCGTTGACAACTACAATGACGAATTGAAACTTGTTGATAGCATATTAAATTTGAGTTCGACATTGTGTAGGTCTTTTCTCTTGGTCATGAACGCAACTTGTTAGGTATTTGAAATAGACCATGTGGTATCATCTCTACAGCATTCTTGATTAAAATTCAAGCAGCTTTTACGTAAGCAATACTATAACATAGTGGATCGTTTACTTGCCATTGTTATACTTATATTTGAAGTAGCATAGTTGTTCTGATTTGAGTGTAAGTATTATTCATGCATGATCAATAGTGAAAATATTGACCAGGTAACGTCACCACTTATTTCAATAGTACAAAAATACATTATTTTTTTATCTTTTTTTTTCTCATATAGTACTTTTTTATATAATATTATTTTGGCACGACACTATTTTAAATATTATTCTTTTTCAAATAGTGTAATTAAAACAATTCTACAAAGATAAGAAAGATAGTGTTTAAAGTCTAAAAATTCTCCCAGTATTAAAAAAAAAAAAACTGAACAATTAACGGGTCAGATGCAATGAATTTGCAGGTCATGGAGAGGTCCATAGCGACTAATCCAAAATTCAAATGTCATGATACTAACCCATATTACCTGAAAAAAAAAAAACACACACACACACACACATTCCCTGAGGCGACCAAAGTTATTTATAGAAAATTAAATATTTTCTACACGATTAAACAAAATTCCTTGCCGTTATTAAAACGTGTAATATGATTTTGTGAGGTTAATCAATGTCAATGACTAGCTTGTCCCTCAGATCATTCAACTTTTCATAAAAAAAAGAGATTACGACCGTTAGATGTTGAATAATTTGCACCATTAATAATTTACAACACCGTTGCGGCGCTTGAATAGTCGTGGACCGTTGGTAACGAACTTGTCATTAATTAACCACTTAATTTCATTGACATTAAATAAATCAATTGCCTCTGACTTGGTCTCACCCGTGTGTGGTCTTTTTCTGCCAGAATGTACCAAGAAGATACAAAAGATATATGCTGCGTTAAACACTGTCACATTGCTTTCCGAATTAAAAGACAGGACCGACTTCATATTGCATATTTTTCTTCATGACGATATGTGAAAAGTATTTGACGAAGATTAAGTAGTTAATTTGAACCGTTTACTTGATAATTAATGTTTCTAGAACTATTTTTAAGATAAGAAAGAAGTCAAATGTTCAAATTTATTAAAATTTAATCAGTGGAAGATTTTAAGTTGGGTTTCCAACTGGTAATTTTTACTCAAAATGTGTCGTCTCTCTAGCTAGATTAAAAACTGTTTCTTATTTTTTTTTGAGAACTATTATTTTTGTTTATAAATATCTGCAAGCAACAGAATAATACACATGGCAGCGTATGAAGACGTATTTAGCCCGGGTATATACGAAATAAATTAAGCTACGTAACATTTTGTACATTCAAAGTGGCGATGAAATTAGAAAAAACGTGACCAAGAAGAGAAGGGAATTGATGCAACTTCCCCTTTCGTCTTTATAATTTCAATGATCGAACGGTGATGCAGTGTATAGTCTCTTTTTTTTTTTGTATATCATATCTGAATTTAATAACAACATTAAAATAGGAAGACCACTATTAATGCTTTTGGGAATTACTTACACGAAATCCTTTAATTCTTTTGATTTGCGTCGAGCCTGGTATGAATTGCATGGACCCATAAATTCGTCCTTAACCAAAAAAAAAAAAATATAACTGTGTAACTCAAATAAAAAGGGGGAAAAAAATCGGGCGGACATGCTTCCAACCATATTTATTTGACACTTGTAATAACTCACAGTCACAGACACAGGTTAGGATTGAAATCAGTTATAAGTGTATTCTCTACAGTTTAGATATGTAATAGCACACTTGGTGGACTTGGAAATAATTTGATAACAATCAAGTGCTATTAAACTTAATCATAATTTTAGAAGCCACTCTATAAACAGCAGTCAAGTTTAAAATCACATGAAAAATAATCTATAATCCATCTATTTAATTTTATTTTTGTTATCAATCATTATTTAACTGATTGTTGTGATATAGAAATGTTGCTCTTAATACCAGCTATCCTTAAAAATTTGACAACACAACTCTTGTGCAAATGCACTGTAGCATTACATTTCATAAATGAAATGGAGATGATGAGAACTCTAAAATTTCAAAGTATGCATGACCCAAATACCAAGTCAAAAGTGGTTCCGAGTTGGCCTAAAGGTTTCATTCGGTTCACGTTTGAGCATCATTGCATGCACCTTTATTAGGTTTCACCTCACAACACATAGTAGTAGTCCCATACATACCTCTGGCATTGGCAAGGGAAAGAAAAAAGGCAGGAGGAGGCCAATTCATTTGGCATGGGAGAAAAAGGGCTTCCATTTCTCATCATAACCTCTTCTTCACCTCTTACTTCTTAGATTGGTTAGTTTGGTCCCAATTAACCTAAACTTCTAAAAGGAACAAAGGAACAACCATTCACAGAGGGGTTTGGACAAAAAGACAATTCCCATGCTGCATGTGTTATCACCTGTGTCTACTGTTTCATCAATGGTTGAAATAGTTGTTCAATTTCTGGTTCAATTAATTGTTAAAATGAAAGATAGCATTTCTTTGTTGGTGAAATTTGGAGGTATGCACAAAATTTTGGCCGACAAGTGATTCAAACATGAAAGTTGAATTTGACTAGAGTCAAAATCTGAACCTGCCAGAGATAATTTGATACGGTCTTTGATTGAATAATGGTTACAAAAATAATTTCAATTTGTAAATATGAAGATCCTCAACGGCACTTCAACTTAAACCCATGTTAGAATTGACCCAATTCCGTATAATTAGGGGAAGATGTACATTTAATGGATAACATTAACAGTTGAAAATTACACGTCATAATTTTAAATTTTGTAAGCAAAAATACTATTAAGTACTCTAACTTGCCTTCCAAATATTTCAGAATATTTTTACTCTTGACATTCATACTCTTTTCTAGCAAAAAAATTTATAGGTAACCTTATGGTTCAAGATTTTTGCATATCCATTGCTAACAAACAAAACCATGAAATAGATAAACCCAAACCCGATTAGAATAGATCCAGCTAGTTTGTCATATAATATACTATTGTCTATTAGATATTGTGTCGTTTATAGACTATTAGCGACAAACAATAACATAGGTACTATTGTTTAGTTAGCCAGCCCTTGCAGTCCCTTTTATTGTCTCCTGTTTTTAATGATGAGCTTCCTCATGATAATTAGTGTAATCTAAATATAGGCCATAAACAATCTTTTATCTGTAGCCATAATTTGTTAGCTCTTACTTTCATCGCACTGTGTGCCTCTGAGGAAAAAGGATAATTTGGTTTTTCAATATATAGGGCTAAAAAAATTATTTGACTATTGATTTAATTTTTTATAGCTTTATTCAGTTAAAAAGTTCTGAACTGCCTTCTTATTCTTGCAAGTATAGAAACTTCAACATTATTTTTTTTAAAGAAAAATTATCACTTCAACAAGCCTTCAAATATAATTAATGCATTTCCTCAAAATAAAAAGTATAATAGACAAAAAAAAAAAATATTTCGAGGGGAAACTGCAAAAGTTTATCCTCCTCGAGTTACTGCACAAATTTCTATGAATATAGGTCCCTATAAAAATAAATAAAAAAATAAAGGGCATCCAAGAAAGAAAGGACGCAGCTTTGAGATCATAAAAGGAGGCCGTTCACCTGTTAATCTCTCATTTAATCACCAAATCCACTTCCTAAAACCACAAAAAGAAAAGTACCAAAGTAAAGGGCCCTCAACTTTATAACATCACACAAAAGTCGTTATTTTCTCAATTATTAAACCGAACTCGTCTTATTTACTAATGAAAATGAGGTAATATACATTGCAAATGCATATTGCTAACGAATATTGTTGAACAACCTTAACTAACAATGTCCGACAGTGTAAATTTGAAACGAGAAGGTTTCAAATAATGTTATTTTTCATGTCTTTACTTCTATAATTAAGTCAAGAATTATCAAACATGAAACCATTATATAATCTATATTATTTTTTATGAACACGTAAAAGCTATAACTTTCTGACTTTATTATCACCGAAGCCAAAAACTTGTAAAAAAATGCACTATTTTGAAACCTTTATTGACTTGATTTTTAAATTTAACCAAGTTAGGGAAAAGTAAAAAATGTTATAAATTTATATGCATGTAAATAAAAAGTATATGTCGCATAGATGATTTTTTATTTTTTCAATTTACATCTTATAATTTCAATTTTAAAAAAAATTAAATCGAAAAAATGAAAAAAAAATGTAAACCATCATTTAAAATAAACAGGTATGCTGTCATGCTGAGTAGTTGATTTGGACCTTTAGGTTTACCATTTGAAGAGCATGCCTTTTTCTATGTATAAAACGGCACCAGATCAGGCCTGCATTGCCCACAACGGCTCAGTTAATTTTTAATTTTTGTTGGCGCTCAAGGCTTCATTGCACGTTGCAATAAATACATAAAGGGAAAGTGCCTGGATAATTCTCGATAAGACAGGGGCTCCTTTGCATGTTTGTGCATTGGGTTCTTCTGGTGAAAACCAGAGAGACTCAATGCATGGAAAAAGAGAAATCAAACCAAAAAGGAGAATCCAAAGTAGAAATAAGCAAGCTTTCATCACCCCAACATGAACAAAAAGTTAGGGTTGGCTCAACTAAATCGATGCATATCTCTCATATTTTGCACCAGAAACGATCCTACTCCCAAAACCCCACACAAACAAACACACTCCCACACAAAAGTACAAAACAGCCCCTCCTTTTTATGCTTTATTCATGCTTAAACCCTTCCCCCAGGAGTGCCATGAGTTCCCCAAAACCCTAATTGAATATTTATTATCACTCTCATTTTTTACTATTTCTTACTTTACAGCGTTTGCAGATAGCACATCAAAAATAACCAAAGTCATTCAACCTCTCATAATTTTTCAAGTAGAACAGCGTAGAAATTAAGAGTAGAAAAACCAGCAGTAAAAATTTGAAAGCGAAATCCTAAAAGGATGAAAACCAAAATAAACCACGTTATATCACCTCGCTCTTATACCGTCGGATTTAAAATAGTTTCCGCAATATTTTAACAAAATGCTTTAAGATTCGCGCTGGAAGCCAGATGTAAAGTCCTCCGAATGGGTGCACATACCAGCCATCATTAATTCCTCTTCACCCCCTCTCTTTTCTTCTCATTTTCTCACCTTCTCTCTCTCTCTCACTCTCAAACACACCTCCACTCAACACACACACACACACACACACACTCTCTCTCTCTACCATTTCTCCTTCTCTTTCTCTAGAAACCACCTCTCAACTCTCAAGCACCTCCACTTCACGCTTCACACTAGTTTCCCTCTTTCAAAGAGGGAACTTGGTCTCTCCATTTCTCTCACGCACTAGCTACAAAACCTCTCTTTTGCATCTCCAACACAAACCTCTTCTGCTCTTGCGAAAACCCACAAAGAGATTCAACCATGACAGGCTCAAAGAGCATGAGAGAGGCACTAGAGAAAGCCGGTGCCGAAGAAATGATCCAGAGCCAAAAGGAGAAGGAGAAGGTGGTGAAGGAGAAAGAGAAAGTGGTGAAGGAGAAAGAAGCCCCAACACCGACTCCTCCCGCCACGACGAATTACAAGAAAGACAAGGACATCGACACGCCCGACACCCGGGAGATCCAGGTCGTGCCGAATCGCCCCGACACGTACTCGTACCCGTATCTCTACGCCTCAGTCGTGCCCGAGGACCCACCTTCGCCTCTCGAACTCGCCGGGTGGTACATCTATGGCTTCTGCTCTTACTTCGTCATGACTGTGCTGTTGCCTGTTCTGTTTCCTCTTCTCATCACTCAGGTCGCTTTTCCTCCGTCCGATCTGACTTCTGCGACTATGATTTCTCTCCGAGGCCATTCCTGCTCTCAGAGAGAGATGGCACTGTAAGTTTCACCTCCTTTTATTTTAGTTAGTGACTTATTTTATTGTGCAATTTGTATTTGTTCTTTTGCTGAAAGTTTTATTTAGTTAAGGGTTTAAAAGTTTTTTCTTTTTGTTTGTTCAAGAGTTTGGCGTTTTAAGTAACTAGTTTTTGGTTTGTTTCTAGTATAACTTTCTATTTCAAATTCGTATTTTGAAATATCTTAAGCTTGAGGTAAAAAAAAGTTTTTTCACTGGATGGTATTGTAAATTTGTAAGGTAAATTTATTGTATGACTATCTGTTTTTTTCTGTTTCCGAGAAAGAATCTTTAATAAAGGATAGAGAAATTTACTAGCTTTGAAACGGAGTTGTATTTTCAAAACAAAGATTCAAGCTTTGACACTTTATAAAAGAATCCTTGCTAAGTTTGAAATTAAGTTTTGTAGATTCTTTTGTCCGTTACCTTTCACATGGTTGGTGTGAGGAAGAGTAGCATGCTATTTTTACAGTCTAATGCAGTCAATTCTTTATTAGTCCTAGGTAAGTTTAAAATTTGCAGCAGAGCCCTTTGACTCTTTTGCTATCCGTTAGTAACCCACAAATTACGGATTAATTAAACCTTTTTTCAAAAAGCAGAAAACGATAAGGTGTCAGACTCCACTTCTTTTATTTATTGTTAGGTTAACCTCATAATTAATTGCTTAAACACATCGTTTTTCTAAATTATCTTCTTTCAATAACAAGTCTATTTCAATTTCCCCCTCGTGTTAACCTCCTGACAACTCTGACACGCTTAATTTCACGATCAGATTAATTATCCTCTTAATTGGTTTTAGTGGCGTTGTTAATCATTAATTGAGGGGTAATAATGTAAATATGCGCATTTCACAAAAAGATAAAAGCGAGGTACTTCACTGCGGTACAGCTGGAGCGGTTGCAGTAAATCATTATTATTGCACCAGAGATGGGGCCCACTTTCTGTTGCAGATTCTTTTGTCTGCACCATGCTTTTGTGCACCGAGAAAGACATCCCTTTTCCTGTTCTGGGTGTGGGGCCCGGTTGCGCAGTGGCCGTTAGTATTAATATCAGGTCTATGCAGTAAATTGTGATTCTGTTTTAGAGGGAACTGTTTTTGTCGTCTTTTGAGGCAACACCTTATGCGTGTTCACTGTTTTGAACCAAGACAAATGAAAATTAGCGGGAAATGTGGTTATGTTTTTATATTAGATGAAATGAATGGATTAGTAAAAGGGTTAATGTCAGAGTGGTTTTTCAAATTTTTTAGTTGTAATAGGTTAATCTTCATATATTTAATTCTGACAAAAGTATTGTGACAAATTTAGCCCTGTAACAGTTAATTTTGTATTAAATGTTCAATTTTGTACCCCGTAACTGTTGATTTGATATTAAATATTCAATTTTGAATACCAAATAACTAGGATATCCTCAAATATTTCATGTAGTAGTAAAAATATTTATGATGTATGCCTTATAAATTTGTGAAAATTACGACAAATGGAGACATTTGTGTTCACGATACATGTGCTTACTTTTCAGTTTTTTTTTATCTATATAATTTATTTTATTCACGAAAATAGGAAAAAAATATAATATAATAAATTCTCTTATTTACAGCTGAGTTAAGATTAGCTCAATACATTTACAAACATTGTAACATTGTAAATGCAAAATGCACACGACATGTCAACAGTTTAAAAATCTGAAAAGGTGTGCTTCCTTTTGTGTTCATTTATATTTTATGAAAAGAAGATAATGCAGCACCAGTTAATCTACTACTGTTACATGGCTAACTAATCATTAATTTGTACAGAGGATTTGTACTTCACTAGTATGCCCACAACATTGTCAACAGTTTCTCATTAAATTTTTCTCCTTAATATCTTTATCATTGAATCTAACCCTCTTTTTAAATAATACACCTGTTAACCAGATACACTAGGCTGGTGAGGCACTCAATCCACATTGCGGGGTCACACCTCTCGCCACTAAACTGGGCTTCCATCTCCTGGGCTGTGGGCCTAATCCTCACTGCTCCTCTCTTGCTCCACACAGCCAGTCACCTGGACCGGGGTCAGCACCAATCACTTATCCTAATCGCTGCCACGTCAGCAGGCTCCTTTGCATGTCTTTTGACTGGTTTCTTCAAGACATTCTGGCTCTTCCCCTTGTACATCGTCATAATAGTTGGTGGTTTTATCATCGCTGATGCTGCCCACACCAGGAGCCTGGGCCTTCTTGTGCGGGGCCTGGCGGCCCATGCAACAGGCCGACAGCTAATACTGCGTCGTCGTGCTGCTGCTGCTAGGCTGTCTCTGCATGCTGCCGCGGCTGGTGGTGTAGGGTCTGCTTTGATCTCAGCCTTTGTGTACCACATGCTTAGGAGGTCCGACCAGCTCACTGGCCTTTGGGTTGTCTCCATTTTCAGTGGCCTTATTTGGTTCATTGGTATCTGTCATGGATTGTTTTCAAACAGACCTGGTGCAGCTAGCTCGCCTCGCATGGGGGCTACAACTAGTGATAGTTCCACCTCTCGGCTTGGATATGCACTTCTCATTTTCAACTACCCTCATGCTATTGGAAGCTTGGGTGCTGGTTTTCTTGGATCATTCTCGACAATGTGCATTTTCACTAGTGCTGTTTTGTACGTCACTGGTGGCATTTGCATGAAGCCAGTTCTAGTTCTTGCATTGTGGATGCTGTATTTCCTCTTCCCGACACTCATCCTCCCAATGATGTATCCTGTGCAGCTTTTCATTCGTGCTGATGCTGTAAAAATGCAGCTTCTAGGGTTCATGGTGTCAGCTTTTGTTGCTGGTGCAGGTTTCTATTACAAAGACCGTAGGTGGGGAGCTGTGCAAGTGGTGTTTGTATCACTAATCCAAAGTGCAGCTTCTGGTCTTCTACAAGCATTTGGTCGTGTTTTGCTGCTGGATTGTGCACCAGCTGGTAAAGAGGGTGCTTTTGCTTCATGGCTTGCATGGACTCGTGCAGCTGGGGCCCTCCTAGGGTTTGCTGTGGGATCTGCCTCGCCAGGACATGTTGGCGGTGCATTTGGTGGTGCATTTTTGGGAAGCTTTTTGGGTATTGTTGCTCTGGTCTTTGGTAACGTGAGTAATGTTGGTGGTTTGGTGGCAGCCGGTCATGTTAAAGGAATCGAAGAGGAGAAGAGGCAAAGTGTGCATGGATCTGACAAGGGCGAAGGGTCTATTGAGGACAGAGAAGCATATGGAAGGCCAAGGGTATGATGAGAATATTGTATGGGCAGGATTAAAGGGGGTGTTTGATTGTGAGTACTACTTTGTTAAGGGGTTCTTGATTTGTTGTTTTCCTATTTTGGGGTCTTAATTTGGGAGTCAACACTAGTTTGGTGCTTGTTTGTTTGATTATGATGGTGAAGGTGATGACATAATTAATTGGTTGTAGTGATTTGATGAATTCTTTTCTTTGTTTGTTTATCAGGCAAAAAGTGTAACTTCAACAGCGTTTCTTCTCGTTGTTAATTTTAATTTGCTCTAATTAGATTAGGCTTGTATCTTATATTCTTATTGCACTTAGTTTTGTTAATTAGATTAAGCTTGTATTTGGTTGCGCTTAAATATGTTAATTTTGGATGTCTGTGTCTAGATATTAAAGCTCCTTTGTTAAATTTCCCTACTGTTTTAACTCATCTGGCTTCATTTTTAACAATAGTTTTGTTAATTTAATTAAACTTGTGTTCATTGCGCTTAGTTTTGTTAATTTGTGGATGTCTGTGTATAGACTATAAATATTAAAGCTCCTTTGGTAAATTTCTGTACTCCTGTTTCAACTTTTCTGGCTCCATTGTTAACATTTGATTGCATTCGTACGTTCGTTACTATTGGTGTGGTCTTGAATCTGGTACAAATGTTGGTTGTTATCCTTAGTATTTATGATGATGCATGATGTGCTGTTATCAAATTGGTGCGGCTTTTACCATTTCAGTCCCCTACAATATTTTTGAGGGTTGTACTTGGTATAATTTTTATCTTCTACTACAGTTCTGTTAGACCGTTACTTGGTAAACTTGGTACGTTCTCACATGGCAATATTTGATCGTTGAGCTCAAAGAGAAGTTCAAAAGTAGCATGGAAATTCTGAAACTATAATTAGTTACCCCAAGTAAAATGAATTGTTCTTGCTTCAAATAGATATGGAAATTGTGTAATGTGTAAGTGCACATGGAGCAATAATGAGGTTTCTTTCCTAGGTCCTTTGAGGCTGGCAATAAGCTTTACAACACTATTCGAAATGATGAAAATTCAAAATTTATTTATGTTCCATACACATTGTGTAGGCCCCAAAAACTGTGGAATCAGGAACATAAAAAGGACACAATTTTGAGACGATTCTTTGGGATTAGAGGTCAAAAGATAACAAAATTAAAATTAATGGGAGGGGCCGTCTACAGCGAATCAATTCCAAAGTGTACCCAGATAATTAAATGATTTGATCTTCCTTCCATTCACACCAAAAAAAGCGTTTCCCAATATACTTTTTTATTATGATTACTTGAAGATTAGTAAAAAGAAATTTGACACCTAATGCCAAGTTTTTGGAATTCAACATTTCACAACTTTTTGGTCAAGATATGATCAAATATTATAGTAAATGTTTCTCTTTCACTTTTTCCTGGAATTCAAGTATCATCATTATTCATTACAGATTACAATTAGATGCACAAAATTAAATGTAACGTATTTTGTACGTTGTTGAATTAAGCACTTAAATGCCCTTCATAGCCAAAAGAGATATCCCCAAAATCACTTTTGTTTCTTTTGGCTAACTAAAGTTGTTGTGAAAAAAAATACACAAAGTTAAAGGGAGGCCGCCAACTTTGTTTGAAATTAAATTTCCTGAATAAAGATGGAATCATGAATCATGCTATTACCAGTTAACAGAAGGATTAAGGCTGTAAACAAAACTAATACATCTGGATCTATTTGAAAAAACTCAACTTGATGACATGGACCCACCAGAGAGCATTTACAAAAGAAATTCCTCAACTTTACATCTGTAAATTTGGCCATTGTTGCACTTGTTATTCATCAAACAACAAAAAGGAACCAATATAATTTTTTATTCGCAAATGGGAACCACTATTTACATGGGGGCGTAATGAAGGTCATAAGTTCAAAGTCAAAATAAACTACAACATGCGATATATTACATGATTTGGGCTGGATGTCACATATTAATTAATTATAATTATTCATATGGATAAGGTGTCCGTTTTGGTGGTTTAATTTCATTGGCAATTTAGGATCATGGTCTTAGGAGCAATGATTATGACCAATTTTCTCACCACGAGGTTATAGTGTTGTATGAAAATTCCAACAGGCATTAACTTGCATCTCCAGAAGTAAAAAAGGGAAAAAGAAAGAAAGAACGATGGCAAGGGGGATGAATAGACATCCCCAAAGCATTATTATTAGTCAATTTCTGTTTGATTAGATATGAAAGACCAAAGAGAAAGAAAGATGAAAAAGATGAGATGTTGATTAGCCAATTCAATTGATGTAACAGCCAAAAATCTAGAATGGTAAAAGCTGAGACAAGAGATAATAGGATAGAGCATAGGTTCACCATTCACCAATAGCAATACCGTGATGAAAAATCACCAGGCAATGACATGTTACAAAAGGCACCAGACTTGAGAATCTCTGAAAGAAAAGAATGAAGAGATAGCACATGTTATGAATTTAAAAGTATATTCTCATATTATGAGAATTAAATTTGTCCTCCATCAAATAATTAGAAATTTTAGAAAGCAGCTTTATTGATCTTACTTATTAAATCGATATCATCTAATTAATGAAAATCATATTTATAATTTTTTTTTATTAGGTGAGTCACATTGACAAGTAAATATATTATAAATATAAAAGGAAAATTAAAAGGATGTGTTATATTGACAACTAGTTTTTAACAACCATGAACCCATGATCCATGATAACAGATTACTATCAATAATAAAATAAATTACATATATATTCTCAATAGTTTAGATAAATTTTGTATTGTATTTGATTTAATATGAAGAAATCCATCAAACCAATATGAAAATCAATCAATTATCAAAAGTACAGAGAATGTATCTAATTAATTTCACCATTTTACAGTGATTGTGAAAGAAACATGGACATGGTTGTCTACATATGCTTTCCAAAATCAAGCATATGATTTTCTTATTCAAGTTGGAGTCCATGTTTAGTTAACCTAGCAGCCCATTTGTCAGACTTGGATAACATAACACTCATGGCCCAAAGCAACCCAAATGGCTACTTTTGCTAAAGAGTGCTACTCTGCAGTGTTCCAAATTTCCAATGTGTAGAGTTTGCGTCTCTCTCTCTCTCTCTTTTTACTTTCTTTTTTTTTAAAAAAAAAAATTGTTTTACAGTTGCAACTTAACGGCTATGCAATTTTGATATTTCAGCAACGTAACAATTTGTAGGGCTTGTTTCTTGATATATATATATATTTTTTGTTTCGTACCTGTATTGACTGGCTGTACAATTTTGATGATAGTTAATTGGGTGGGAAAATTAAAATTATTATTAGATTTATTTTTCACAATTACCATTTTCTAACGTATCATCAATTACATTTGCTATTCTCAAATAGCATTCTTTTTTCAAGTCTCAACCATTGAAAATAGTACTATTCTCAATTTTCCATTAGTAGTAATCTAGTACGAGCACTCATTTTACACTGCGGATTCAAATAAAAAAAACTCATTTTACACTGCACCTCTCTCTCTCTCAAGTCTCAACTCTATCAGAACTTACAAAAGTAAAAAAAATAAAATAAAGTAAAAGTGAAAAAAAGGAAAAAATCGGATATGAACCCCTCTAATCTTCTCTATTTGGATATAAACCCTTCTAATTTTCAAAATCGGATATAAACCCCTCTAATTCTATTTAGTTTGGATATAAATCCTTTTCATTACTTTTAAGCATATTATAGATTAAAAAAAATCAGATATTTAATAATATGACTAAAATATCCCTCCATACCCACGTCTCTGCTCCTCCTGCGTTATCTGGGATTTTCTGACATGCCTAATTCCTTCCTCTTTATTCTTAACTGATCAACCTTTCTAGCGTTCTATATCTCAACCAGTACAAGTATTAAAACAAATAATCAACAGGGGCTTTTATATTGGAAATATTAGTATTAAGCATTAACAAATAACGCTAAGATAATTTTAGCGAAGAGTAAAGATGAATGTTCATATAGTTTTTGTATTGAACAGGCATAAATAATTAGATTTCGTGGGATTTTCAAAAAATAAAATCATTGGATTTAAAAGATTCATAAAAATAGAAGAAGTGACGGGAACAAGGAACATATCGTCAAAAAAAAAAAAAAAGAAAAATTACAACAATTTGATGTACTTGAAATTTAAATCGCACTAAAAAGAAAGTGAGGAGAACATTTTAACTTTTTCGAGATCGAGAGAGAGGGAGATTAGAAGAGGCAGTTAGCGATTTGGAAAGAATATAGCGAGCAAAAATTTTCCTTAGTGATTTCAAAAGAAAGCAGTAAATAGCCAATTCGAAGAGAATATCGTCAGATGGGAAGATGAAAAGATGGTAGGGATAGTAGATACCTATTGTCACACCCCGGAAGCTAGGCGTGACGTCAGTTTTGCCACAAAGATAATTAATACCCATGTAAGGCTAACAGACAGACAGTAAATTTTTTTTTCAAAATTTACTTGTTCCATTTTCTTGATTTTGGTCCCAGCAGATATAACACACAAAGTCTACTTTATTGCGAGCACACATCTTACATTACAATAATTTACAAGCCCGGCTTATTTCTTATCTCTAACTTTATGACTCGTCAGTTGTTTTATTATACAAAAGATTGTTCTAACTGACGGTCCAAACCATCTATCCTAACATCGAGCTTATAACACGATATTTTACAAATATTTACACAGAAAGGCTTACAAAAAGGAAAACATAAAACCAACAAACTCACAAGACCAGACAAACACTACTCCAAAAACACGGAAACAAGCTATCCTACAGCTCGTCATATTTTCTCTTCCGTGTTTTGTTGGGATGGATCCCACTCGGGTACCACACCGTCAGGCGGAGAACCATCACCAGGTAACTCAAAATAAACATACGCAAAAATTTTCGGCAAGTCATCGAAACTGAGCAAGATAACGACATTGCATTGCAACCCAGGCAAGTACACTTCTAACCTCACAAAGGAACACTCAATAGTAGCTACAGCACGCGGCCTAGAAAGTCTCTGGCGCGCCTGGAACCCCCGTCCCAACGAGGCACATGCAAAGCAAATACAAACGGAATGAGAATAAATTCTCCGTTCCAGTACGCGGATCTTAATACAAATCCGTGCATCAGACTAAATCTCAATAAATAATTTTCATTAACACAGAAATACAGATATTTATACCGTTGGTATCAGTCGGAAGGGTCCTAATACCGGCATTCTGCCATATGACATGCAACAACAGAAAATGAATTACAAATATAAGCATTTATCTTTCAGATAAAACTTATACACTCAAGTTCTCAAGGCCTGACAGATACAGAGAGAACTCTTCCCATCACCAAAGGTTAAACAATTTGGTATAGACCAGACAAAGGGAATAAAATCCAGAGATAATAGCGCTAATAATCTGGCCGGGTCGGTGGCCAAACCGATAAATAATCATCGGAGAGTGCAAGAGTTTATATTTCAGAATCAGGCTTATCAGATTCTCGGAAGTGGAAATGATTCAATTTAAGTCTGATTCTTCTATCAAAAAATATAGTCAAGTGATAAGAAGTTTACGGAAACCATTCCAGTCATTTTCAACAGTCTGTCGTTTACTCAGTATCAAACGGATTTCAGATTCAGACTGTGTAATAATCATTTCCAAACCGGAGATATATTCAACATGCAATTGTTTGATTGTTTTTGGGCTTCTATTTCTACATGAAAATAGAATGCAACGTCAAAGATTGTTCAACATGCTATGCATGAATTTAAAAGTACCGAATTCCGAATTTTAATCAAGAAATCGCATATCCGCACCTTCACACTCTTCCTGTGCGTGCGAGTGACTGATTGTTCCTGCTCACAAGTAATAGATTAAGATCCGTTAATATTTATTTAACGGGTTTCTATAATCCATTTGACAGAATTAGAGTCTGGTTGACTTAACCACACCTGACTGACGGTAACAATTCCAAATTATTTAACATAAATTATCTTTAGTTAAATATTTAATTATTAGTCCAATCGTCAGAGTTTACTTACTTATTTTTTTTGTAATTTCCTAATATCGAAGTCAGAAATCAGAAATCAGAAATCAGAGTCAGATTTTCTTTTCAGAAATTTCAGAAATTACAGAAATATCAGAAATAACAAAAATATTTATTAAACTCAGAGAGAACAACATAAATCAGGAATTTATTTTATTATTTTACGGGATCAGAGTGTCTGAGTATTTGCCATAGTATCTGTTCAGTTAAGTCAGACGTTTTCATCATATTCCTAAAATCTCACATCTAAAAATTAGACTAAGTACATTGTTTCCAAGTCATTTAGTCTAATTACTATCAAGCTCAACAGAAATTATTAGCCCACTTAATCAATAATTAAGTCTTAATCCGAAACTTAATTAGATTATAATCCAAATCATAACTATTTGCATTAGCTCACAAATAAAAATAATCTCAGCCCACAAGTAATCCGAAAAGCCCACTTCCAAAATTTTTTTCCCTTTCTTTTTCTTTTCCGCCAAGCCCACAGAATTTTCCAGCCCAATCCGAATTCCAGCCCAACTCAAAAAATCAGCGACCATCCCACAAGCGACCAGGTCGCACCCAGTCGACCTGTCCCAGTCGATTGAGTCGATCCGTAACGGGTCCGACATAATCACCATCCAGATCCAATAAGCCATCGACCCTTTTCAATCCGGCCCACAACAAAATACTAAGCCCTCAAATTTTACTCATGAACCCACGATTTTTAGCATTTAGCCTCTATGTCACGAACAAGCCCTCAGAACTTTGCAAATATGCCCACGGAAATTAAAAAGTAAATATCATCCCAGAATACTCACAGCTCATACCAGAATCGATTTGTGTGTACCAGTAACTGATACCACAGGTCTAACAGTTCAAGTTAGTCATTTTGAAACCAATACAAGTGCCAACAGTGCCAGAAATGCAATCATGCACTTAATTATGCAACTATATACCCACAGATTTGCCTTAGAATAGCCCAACTTCAATTACATAAATTCATGCATATTATACTCTTAAATATGATTCAATCCATCAAATATGAACCAAAATGCACATGTACATGCTTAATTTACCAATCACCACGTTTAATACTGATATAACCCAAAATAACTCACAGTTCCAGTTTTATGTACGTATATCATACTTATCATGAAAATATACACATTATGCCATCAAACATGATTCAATATGAACCGGAAACATATATTCATGCACAACTTTTCAACCATGCTGACATAACCTCTTAATTACATGCTATATTTTATAACATGATATGAAAGTTGCTCTCACATGCACTGTTTCACATGATTACCTATTTGATATGATCAACTATACTTACTGACAGCCATTACACCCTTCACAGTTATATACCAAGTATCTAAATGCCTATATGAGCCAATACTTACCCATTTTAGTTCTAGTTTTATTTTCTTTGCTGTCTAACATAACTAATATGCATATGGTTGCTTACCAGATAACTACACAGATGCTGCAACTCATACATGCCCTATTTGATATGTACATGTTTTATTACAGCTAAATAACACCCCACAAAAATCAATTAGCACCCTAACAGCAACAAGTTAGTGTATAAACCTATCAATTAGCACTATACTAACAAGATTAAAGTGAACCTTGTTAAAAATCCTCAAGCAACAACTAACAGTTAACCATTCAAAGCTTAACAGTAACTGCAAGAATCAAATTTAACCAAGAATCGATAGGAAAATTATACCTCTCTCCTGGTCCTTCACAAATCGCCTCAAGAACTCAAGAATCACTAAAGCTAAGATCAAAGTGAGGCTTATCAGGAATAAAACCAATTCTATGCACTACTGTCAACAGAGAACAAACCCTAAAAGTTAAATCGAATCTAATTCATCAAATTTTATCAAATTGATAGCAAAAACCAAGAATTAGGGGTAGGCGATTACCTCCTCCCTCCTTTTCTCTTCTTTCAGTCCCAATAAAAATCCCCAAATCTGAACCCTAATATAAACAACTTACCTTCGTGGAGAAGAAGAGAAAGAGAGGCGGTTCGAGGCTCAGATGGAGATGATGCCACGTCGTACCACTCCCCCACAACCAATCAGATCCACCCAACACATAGAGAAGCGGACAGAGAAGTTCATCGCATGAGACAGCAGCGTGAAGACGCATGAGGTGTAGCAGAGGTGGCATCCTCTACACGGGGCACCTCAGAGGCGACCTCTCCGCCAACCAATCCCATCGATCCACCGAATACAGAGCACGAGTTCGAGTGAACTCGAAACGAAAGAGAGGAGAAGAGAGAAACAAGTCGGACGGAGGAGACGAGGCAGAAGGAGAGACCTCCTCGTCAACTCATTTTTATTAAAATGAGTCCAGATTTTCTATAGCCAAAACTCCGTAGCCAATGGTGTAGCAATCCACAGTCATTTTGTGAATTAGCTATTTCCCAAAATAATTATTTAAATTAATTTCAGAATTCAGAAAATTGTGGCAAATATGCAGAAATACTCAGAAAATTATAATGAACATTTTCATGTCCTCAGATTTGATTTCCCATCAGATTTTACTGTTACTTTAATTTATTTAATAATTATACCGTTAATTTACTAATACAGATAATTTGGAACTTTAATTATCGACTAATCAGACAATATTGTTACACCTATGACCAGGGGTATTTGGGTCATAAATTGAAAATATTTTATTTATTCTATTTAAAAATGATGGAAAGGGTTTATGTCCAAACTAAACAAAATTAAAGGGGTTTATATCCGATTTTAAAAATTTGAAGGGTTTATATCTAGATAGAGAAGATTAGAGGGTTATATCCGATTTTTCCAAAAAGAAGTTTCCACTAGTCCTTAATCTAAGGCGATGGCCGGAGGAGCACCACCACCAGGCGGCGGAGGACCCTCCGCTGCCTCCTCACAACCTAAGATACTCCTCACAAAGCCTCCCTCTATCGGCGCCGTAAACAACATAGCACTAGGCCGACGAGACGAGGATTCCTCCGCCGGAACGGCGGGAGGCGGTAGCGCTGGCCCCACGGCGCGATCTTCGTCGCGCAGTGCGCCTCAGCCTGCGTCGCTCAGCCTCCTCTCCGCTGAGTCTTGGGAGCTTCAAATAGACCGCGTTTTACCAGTACTACTAAAACCTCAATTTAGTTTCTGATTTTAAGATAGAAGTCTTATATATGTCATGAGATTATCATCTTTTAATGAACAAAAATTTTAAAATTTGATGTAGTTTCTGACTGAGAACAATGATTTTGTTGTGGTGGGAGTGATTGGTCCGGCTGGTGTGGGAAAATCTACTATATTGAATGAGCTCTATGGCTACGATGCCTCCTCTCCTGGTACTTAATTTCACCAGCATTTTCTTACTGTTCTCTTTCAATACTTGGTTCAAATACAAAGATGAAAATTCTTGAGTTGGGGAAGATGTTTATTCATTATTTTAAAAAATGCAGGAATGGTTTTGCCATTTGCAACACAAACAGATGAAATGAGAGCGCTGTCCAAGCACTGTTCTGCTGGCATTGAATTGAGGGTTTCTAACGAACGCCTGATTCTTCTTGATACCCAGGTTAATGATATTTATTTTACTACAATACCTTTTTACAAGTGGTATAATTCATAATGTATCCAAAATGGGGGCTAATTTGTCAGATATATACTATGGTAATTCCTAATTTATGCATGGCTGAGAGTTTTAAGCTTTTCTAAGGTACTGATATGAGGCTGAGAGTTTAAGCTTTTCTAAGGTACTGATATGAACTAAAGTAAACTATATTGCAGCCAGTTTTCAGTCCCACAGTTTTAGCCGACATGATTAAGCCGGATGGTTCATGTGCAATTCCAGTTATGAGTGGAGAGCCCTTGTCAGCTGAAATGGCTCATGAATTAATGGGAATTCAGGTGATATTTCTTAACAATTAGTTCTTTCAAATTTTGTTTGGTTTTCCTCTTCTGTTTGCTTAATTTATTGTGGTTTTTGCATGGAGATGAACCTCTAGATGGCACTTTTCCTGGCTTCAGTTTGTAATATAGTGCTCATTGTGTCAGAGCGGATCAATGATATCAGCATGTGGCAACTGATGCTCACGGTATGTTATGTTGTCTTTCAACTTGTGTATGGTTTTTCAACTATACCAGTTGACTCTACTCAATTCTGGTTTTCAAGATCTTATTTACTGTTTGTTTGGTATTTTTAACAGTCTTTCATGCTTTAACAAGAAAGTTTTGTAATAATTTCTATGTTTTCTGGTAATGTAGGTTGATTTAATGAAACACAAAATCCCTGACCCTTCTCAGGCATTAAATTTTGCACCAGACAAGGACAATAGAAGCACTTCACAAGCTAACATTGACGAATATATGTCAGACCTTGTTTTTGTGCATACCAAGTGAGCCTTCCGCTTGTTTTTATTTTTTTTTTTCCTGTGGTTCTCCTTTGGTCCACACTGAACATTTGGATTCTTTCTTGCACCATCTTTTAGTCACATGAATGTTAGCAAGATCTTAATATAATATTTATGCAACCATATTATTTTGCTACTGCTTGATATACTTTTTATTTGTAACTTTGTTATGCTCGTCTGTTTTTTCAAATTAAATAACGGCTCATAGAACTGAATGCTCAAATGCAGATTGCGGGAGCAAGACTTCTCGCCTCCAAAGCTGGAGCATGCAAGGAAGACCTTGAATAAATTTTTAGAAACCTCTTTTGCAAGTAGCTCAAGGTCTAGTTTCTCAGAACCTAATGGATCAAGTGATGTCAGTGGAAGTAATAGAGAGGATTCAGATGCAGCTCACCAGATGTTCTTTATTCCCAACAGAGCAACCCAAGAAGGTGCTAGCCAATTTGAGTGCACAAGTTATTCCTGTGCAGTTGGATCTCTTCGTGACAGGGTACTCTTTTTCTTTAATTTTAGTTTTGAATATGAGTGTCAATTTATAAGATCTAACATAAATCTAATAATGTCTTAGATACTGTCAATGAATCCACGTTCATTTTCAAAGATTATTTCTGAGCGTGATTGGCTAAGGGGCTCAGCCAAGATATGGGACTTAGTGAAGAAATCTCCTGTTATTGCCAACTATTCCAATACTCTTCAGGAGGCAGGCCTGTTCAGAAAGTAGCTTGTAGCTGATATTCCTTCTATTGAGGACACAAGGGGATCACTCGTAGTAGAAAGAGAGATACATTCATGAGGATTTTTTTTTTTTTTTTTTAAAAAAAAATGAATGCACTCCGTGTTTGTAAGGCTAAAAAATCATGAGTTTATCTTCATATGTAGTCTTCATGGTTAACAAGCAATACATGAATGAGCCACTCAGACACAATGGAAAAAAAAAAGACGAGAGATGAGTAGTTGTATTTCTAATGCCATTTTTGGATAGATTAAGTGGTATGAGTTACAGCTAGTAAGTGGGATTTTGTTCTTACTACAGATTGAATTTGAACTAGACTGACTTTGGTTGCTTGTGGCATGTATTTTGTTTAAAGAAAATATAGTAACTTCCAATCCTTAATATGAATACTAAATTACTAAGTCTAATGAAAGAGAAAATATAGTTACTTCCGATCCTTAATATGAATACTAATGAATGAATTAGAGGATAGAAATATTAAACTGTGCAGATGAATGAATCTCGTGGATATTTCCTGAAATGGTATTAAATTCTACGTTGCCATTTGATTAATTTTACAATTGCCATATCCCGTGCATTTATTGTCAAGTGCGTAACTTTCAGGATTGCTTTATCGATCCTGTATTATTTATCAAAAGAATACAAATTTGCCGTTCCACCCAATTAATGCACCAAAATGAGCATCGATACTGTGTCACATAGTGAGAACTGGAGGGACGATGAGCCATGGAAGAACTCTACATAAAGATTTCAAATTTCTTTCAATTGTTCCCTATTTGCTCTGTTCTCACACTCCAGGGTCACAAATTAGTTCTATGGCACGAACACCTATTTATTTAAAGAGATGCCAAAGGACAACTTGAATTTGATGATTCTTTTGATTAGTTCAACATTTTATATTTGATCTATCACATTTTGACCCAACTTCTAGATTTCTAATAAAAACTAGACCCTGTACATTAATTGAACTAAGAACTTTCCCGGCTTCATGTCCATTTCCAACAAACTCATATAAATGAGCAGCAGCACTTAGGATATAACTGTCTGGCTTAACACAACCGTGCAAAGTCTCAAAGAAAGAAATACCCTCTTCTACAAGACCAAATTCCAAAAATGCCCTCATCATGCTCCTACAACAGGCAATACTGGGTCTCACACCCATGCCCCGCATTTTGTTGTATATTCGACAGGCATCGTTGATTGATCCTGCTTTGTTAAAGGCAAGAATAAGATGGTTGAAGTGAGAAGGCAAAGGGGTTACACCCTCCTTAGGCATCACATGAAAAAGAGTTTCTTCAGCTTTCGAGTAATGGTTTGATTCTATGTATGCCCTAACTAAAGCTAGGTATGTGACAGAATCTGGACTATGGCCTGCTCTACGTATCTCATCCAAAAGAGACTCTGCTTCTTCACAAAGGCCTGATGTGGCGCATGCGTTAATCATAGAATTATAACAGATCTGTAAATTCAAAGTCAGAGAATAACAACAAATTACTTAACAGCTGATGTTGTGAGATACTAGGACAATTTTAAAAGGCCATGCACTCAGGGTATCAGTTCGGCGGGCTAAATACGCTCATCCTTTCTTGCCTGCCATGTGCAAATATGGCAGGCAGCTAACATATCCCCCCTCCCACATCAGTAGTTATCAATTAATTATGGTGTGTATGGTGTGTATGGTGTAGCAAAATAAATGCATTGTTGCACATGGCATGCAAGAAGTGAAATATTTTACCTCCTCTAACATACACACCAATACACCAATACGCCACAATTATGTCTATTATACACACCAATAATATTGTAGCAAAAAAATGCATTGTTGAATTTTTATTTTTCCTCTCATGTCTACCTCCTGGTATTTGAGGTTTGCAAGTTAAATGTGCAAAATGAAATGAAGTATTTTAAAGAGAATGAGAAAAGGTACCAGTCCAGGCTTTATCCCATCCTCCTTCATTTTGTCAAATAGATGAGTTGCTTCTTTAAACCTACCTGCACAGTTGTAGTTGAAAAATAACAAACAGCTCAACATTGTAATTTTGTTGAAGTAAACTATTCAGGATAGAGGAAACAGGAGCTCACCAGCTTTTCCATAAAAATTAAGCATATTAGTATACAACTTCTCATCTAATGGAACGCCCAAGTTTTGTGCATTCTTAAACACTTCAATAGCTTTCTCCAATTTACCTCCTCTACCATAGACACTACATGTAAAAGAACAATGTTATTTTGCAGAGAATTTGGATATTTATTCTTTACCCAGGAAAGAAGTGAGTGAAGCTCAACGTATAAAAACCAAATAAAACAGGAGATTATCTACTTGTCAGGTAACAATGCGGAAGCATCTTTAATGGTAAGCAAAGCTGAAGTTAAGTATGCAAGTACCTGATCATAGTCCCATATGTTTGCGCAGATGGAGTAACATCAGAAGAAATCATGCGATCATATATGCTAACAGCAGAATGCAGTTTACCTAAATAGAAAGTTCCACTTTCAATAACTGACGATGATTACAAAAAATTGAACTAAACACATCATCATGGTTTCCCAGCCTTGTCTTTTTATTTGAGTCAGGCTTCTATTTGAGATTTTGTTCAAGTTTCCTCACTAATATATTTTGACTATCGGTGCACATGAAATTTGAAAGTTGTACATAAACAATAATAAGGATAAATAATATTCAGTCCACCTGCTTCAAGCATCGATTTGATGCATGTATTATAAGCAACAGTATCAAGTTCTACACAATCACGAAAGCTGCCATAGATAATGGTTTCTGCTTCATAATATTTCCCTGAAATCCAACAAAATTTGAGTATTTTTATTGTAAGAATGACACCTTCAGTTTATTCAATCTTAAACCTTTTGAGCACATTATAAGCTTTTACCGTGCTGTGTCAAGGCATTTACAAGAATGCTTATGGTGACAGCATCTGGAGTACATCCTCGGTTTACCAAATCATTGTAAAGATTGTATGCCTCATCAATTTTTGCATATTTGCATAATGCATCTATCATAGCTTTGAGTACAACGGCTCCAACTAAAGAAGAAAACGGTGAGACTGAATTGAAAATTTCCCAAGCTTGTTCCAGTTGCATATTTTGTCCATAATGCATGATTAAAGCAGCAACAGACGAGTCATCAGGCTTCAACCCTAGCTCAATCAACTTATCATGTATAAATCTGGCCTGCTTTGTGTTCCCTGCAAGAAAGCAGCGGTGAAAAATTACAAAACTGGATTCTTAATCATATGACCTTGCTGTGCAAAGCAACATATAAAGATTCAGTTGTACCAATAAGCTAAGGAAAGTCTAAAATCCACCTGAATGAGGGAGGCAAATTAAGGGTGTAATATTTCAGTGATTGTTGTGATGGGCATAGATAATACCAATGGAATAGGTTAATTAAAAAATTGCTGCACTAGAAAAAATGATATTTAAGTACCTTTCCTGGCAAATTTCCCAATCAACTGGCAGGCCACAGAGAGACCATCATCCGTAGCTAGCAGAGACTTCAAGGCATCAATTGATTTGTTAAAGTTGCCAGCCTCCACATATAATGACAGGAGCGAAGTAAGGGTATCCATGTCTCTTTCTCCCTCAGTAAAATTTAAACTTTCTAATAACTCTTCAGCTTTATTTACCATCCCTTTCTTCACATACAACTCCAGCAATCTCAATTTTATACTTTTATCAATAAACAATCCATCATTTTCCATCTCCAAAACCACCCTTTCAAAATCAAGAACTGACCCATCTCTGTAGTACACCTCTAGAATTGTCTTACAAAGTTCCTCATCTACCGGCATCCCACTTTTTGTTAAGTCCAAAACAAGCTCCTTTGCCTTTTCCAAAAGGCCTAATTTTAAGTACAGGCCAAGCATGGAGGTATAATTAAGCAGGTCAAGCTTAGTAAGAGCAAAAAAACAGGCCTCTGCTAAAGCCAAATCCCCCTTGATCGCATGGCACCTAAAGAAGGCATTATACCCGATATCTGAAATTTTAACATTTCTTGACTTCATAATTTCAAGAATTTCAAGGGCTTTATCATGATTACCAGTATCCAAGTGGACTTGGGCCATAGCCACATATGTTTTTTCACTAGTCAGCAGACCCAACTTCTCTATCTCCTTAAATGTTCTAATTGCATCCTCATATAAGCCTAGTTTACCATATATCCTAACTAAAATTCCATAAATGACCTCATCTATGAGAACTTTCCCCTTCTCCATCTCATTAAAGAGGGATAGAGCTTTGGAATAGTTTGAATTCTTATAAAATAGAGTGATGAGGACTGCACATATGTAACTACTTGGCACAATTCTTAAAGATCCCATTTCATCATAAAGTCCAAGTGCTTCTTCCTCTTTGCCATTTTTGGCATATAAGTTAATTAAATGACCATATGTGGCCTCATCTGGTGTACAACCAGACCTCTTCATTTCATCAAACACATGGAGAGCATCCTCCAACCGCCCCTCTCGGGTATAAGAACCAATAATTACAGCATAAGTGAAACTAGTTGGTACAAGCTTGGCATCCAAAATTCGACCCCAAAACTCAATGACCTCTGCATGCATCTTTTTCTTTTGAAGAGAAGAGATTATGTAATTGAAAACTGAGATAGAAGGAACGATGCCTTTCCTTTGAATGGCTGAGTAAAACAAAAGCATATCTTTGTGCCGACCCCACTTGGCATAGGCACATAGGAGCGTCCCACAGGCAACCTCATCAGGCTCAAGTCCTAAATCAAGCATCTCTAGAAAGGTCTCTTCCGCAAGTTTAATTTTACCAGCTTGACTGTATGATCGGAGGACGATAGTATAGGCCACTACACTTGGCTTGTAACTGAGCTGAAACAATACAACTGGTGGCATGTTAAATAAGTAACAAACAATCCCAATAAAAAAAATATATAAAAAAACAATTAGTTTGCTCCATACCTGAAGCTTCATCCAAGCAAAGAAATCTCTGGCTTGCGTCCATCCCTTTTGTGCCTTGAGCACCACACACATATCTCTGATTAATTAGTCGCCACAATTAGAAACAAATATAACAACAGAACCTTTTTTTTCTCTACTCAGAAAGCACTCAATGAAAGAAAATAACAAAACCTGAAAGTAAGCTGAGTCACAAACGAAGCCATCACCTCTCTCATGTCATAAGATCCCTTTGGTTTAGAAGCAAGTTCCCTCACAATCCTAAAAACAAACACAACCACAATAAATAACAAACTCAACACCTCCAATTCTTTTTCTAACAAAATTCTAACTATGATATGTTTCAATTAGGGATGAATTTTGTGACCTTATAGCAGCGACAACATGCTTCCCATACAACTGACCATCACGATCTCCTTCTATGTACCTCACCATTTGCTCCGGCGTGCGCTGGACCCAACGAGGCGTCATGGCGCCGCTTCCCTGGTTGCGGCGGAGGTTGCGGAGGTACCTCGCCTTGTCATTTATTATCCTTCGTGCGTCGTCGTCTGAGGGAGGTTTCTTCCTACTGCGTCGTTGATTGGGTTTGGTGCTTCCCGAAGAAAGCGACCACGGGTCGGGTGAAATGGAGGTGGATGTGATGACGTAGCGATGACGACGAGGAGGGTGGTGGTGGTGTAGTTTATTGGGAGGTGCGAAGTGAGGGAGGAAGAGAGACTCCATTGGAGACTGAGAAATGGCGGGAGCAATAGAAAGAATAGTGAAGTGGATATGGTTAGTCACGTGAAAAGCACGTGAGTAGTAAATTAAGTGGCCTTTTTTAAAGTGAGTTGGGTAGGTGACGTGGGTTGGACAACTGGATCAAGATTTCTTTAAAGTAAGTAGATTAGGCCCATTGAAACATGAAGAAAGATAGTACATTATCCTGACTAATTTTTAATTGTCAGCAGAGCTGAGCTTCATTCAAGCTTTAATTTCCCTGGTCAAAAACTGATTTTATGTAGCAACTGTTGTTTCTAAAATAATAACTATGAGACGTAATGATTCCCAAATGCTAACCGTCTCTATTTACTAATAGCTACAGAATTAGAGGTAAAAAAAATAAATAAAAGATGCACCACGAACCAAGGATTTTTTGTATTTTGAGGCCTTTAACTAAACAAAAAAAGAACCAAAATAAAAACTTTTTTTACGGACCAATCCATTACAAAAATAATAATAAATGCAATAAAGAATACAAAATCAAGAAAGAGAAATGGAGTCTCTCTAACAGTTTGCCAAAGAAGACCACTACAGAATATGCAAATTCAATTCCATTTCTCATCAATAAAATATAAGAGAACAAAATTCATACAAGCCTGCTACTACCTCTTGTACAATTCCTAGCTCAAATGCTGCACAACAATACATGGTACATGATGTATATCTTAAAAGAATACACAGCCCAAGAAAAATGTCAGACTAAGTCAATAATATACAATTTTATTTTGGTCAATATTCACCTTTTCCTTTCAAACCATTTGTTACTCCTGCCTGATGTAAGGGGATGAACTGAGGTCGGTGGTATCATACATGGAATCGTCATTGTAATTGTCATCCTTCTCATCTTCCCACCTCAGCACTTCACGAATATACTTGAACACCTCATCCACAGTCGGCCGTTCACGGGCCCGTGCTTGCCAGACAAACAACTTTCGACCCGTTATAGATGAATAGAGGTCCTTAAATTTCATGGCAATGTAATAGTATGCCTGTTGTGCAAGTGACTGGTTATTGTGGGAAGTTCGAACAGGGCAGAAGTCACTGAACCAATCACAGACCGTCAGCTGAGCCTTGCCAATTTTTTCCTCAAAAAGGTCGTACTTGTTCAGGATAAGAACAAATGGCGTGTCGCGGAAACATGGCTGCCTGCCAAATTGAAATAGATCCCCATAGAAAAGCATTTTTAATATTTGGATGTACTTTTTGGGCAAAAAAGCATTTTTACAGTAAAAAAGGATAATCTTTATATTTAATGCGAGGAAACACTCATTGCCTGAACTTTGGGCGATGCAATTTTTGTTGGTGTATAAGACAACAACAAACCTGCAGAACTAACAAATTAGATGAAAGATATGAATCCTAAATTTATGTTAATACCTGATGGTAGCTTCAAAGAGCTCTTTACTTTGTAACATCTTATTCAGAAAAGGCCTTTCATTGGAACCACCATTTGGGCCCCCCAGCTGGTCATAGTCGCTGAGTGCCACAGAGAAGATTACAATCCGCACATCTTCAAACATCTCCACCCATTTACACCCGTCGTTGATCCCCTTTGCACTAACTCTAATTAACTGATATCTGACATAACCAAGACAACATCATATGAGATTATAACCTCCCTCAAAGAAAATAATTAATACATTAAACTTGAAGATAGAAATATAGAAAGTAAGTACTTGGTAAGTGGTTGAGAGTGAGCTTCAGGGTTGTCATTATAGGGTTCAGACATAGGGCTCCTATCATCCAAAGAGAATTCAATGAAGGCCAACCCGTTGCCTTGTGTAACTCCTTCAGCATATATTATGTCTTTCTCTGATGGCTCGTATTCATTACTTGATATCTCCATTGCCTGCATCCATATCATCACAAAATAAAAAATTCAGCATTCACCCCTCCATTTTTCCCTCGCACTTTACAAAAATAAAAATATACGAAGTAATACCCGGCTCAAGAAGTACTCTGCAACATCTGGTAGAAAAGGCAGCTCGTCCTTGCGCTTGAATGTCTCTTGTATGGCACGGTCACGCCACATTTCATCCACAGATGGTGCATATTCCCGTGTGGCGGCTGGAAAGAATGCATCCAGGTCACCCATTGCTATTATGTCCAGTAACCAGTCAGAGAACTTTTTAAGCCTTGCATTTATGGAGTAGATGCATGCACCAGTTCCATTTGCTTCATGTCCATCTGCAAGAAGAGAAATGGAGGTTAGTCGTGGGCAAGTGCTATTAGTATTTTGTTTGTTTTATCTTTGCGAGTCAAGGACTTTTCCCATTATTGGTTGAAGATGAAAGCACTGATTGAAGCATTGCTATAATGAAAATATGTATATATAATGGAAGGATGTAGCAACAGTTCATTTACTTTCAGCATGATTGGCATCGTTCTGGCTTGTTGTCGCGTTCTGCTTAGAAAGTTCTTCTTCCTCAAAGCGCTCACGGCCTTCAAGCAAAATTCCAAGGTACTTGAACATATTACTTTGAATCATTAGCTTTATTTCCTCCAGCTCTTCTGGGGCGAACCTATTCCCATACAAGAATTTTGCCTGTTTCAAATATTTAATAAACATTACTAAACATCAGTTCCATGGTTTTCCTGCAACAAAGTAGCTTGAAAAAGAACAAAAGCTAAAATGTCAGAACACTAAAAAAAAGGATTGTGTGACCTGTTTGAAGATGGTGCTTGTGCCTGATCCAGGCGGGCCCAGTAGCAGAAGTTTTTGGATGCGTTTTTGCTCAAGGTAATCAGGCACAGGTCTGGCTATATAAGGAGCAGCATCATCCCGGAAACCATTTGAATTCCCACGAGGCACAGGTAGTGAAAACAAGGTACAAGCCAGTCGTGTCAAGGTCTGAAATGAGATTATGTACCAACGGTTTCAGAATACTGACTAAGCTTAACAAATAAAGAATAGTTTTTTTAGAAACTTGTACAATATATGTTGCAAAGAAAAAAAAAATTAAACAGAAATTGTATGAAATAGACAAATTTGAGAAACAAAAAATCAACGGCAACATTAATTAGTTTTTCCACATATGCAAGAATTCTAACTTACTATAAGACAACTAAAATAGAAAACAGAATAATTTGGAATATATTTTATGATACTAAATAAAGATCGTACCGACTCCCAGATCCTGCCCTTAATATTATTCTGACCCTCTTCCTCGTATCTGCCATCGTCATACACCCAGAAATGTGTGTCTCGTGGACATTGCACATTTGCCACCTGAGTGGAAAAAACAGGTTGTTATATGTTAATTGAAACATATTCCAATACTGAAGCTTAGCTCAGACTTAGTTGCCCGACATTCAGATAATCAAACCTTGATTGGACTTCATTGATATTACTAAATATGGGTTGGGCCAGCACACCTTACTAGTATATTTTGATAATTTCCAAAATTAATTTTTTCCTTTCATATCAATAAAATAATGTTACTACAGGCATACCTTTAGCACCCTCAGTTCAACTTTAGTGATCTCTCTCCCGTTAATAAACACTTGAGTGTTGCCATTACTTGCATTTGGTTGAAGCTTTCCAGTAAAATTCAAGTTCGAACTCACAACTCGGTCGGGCTTTTGTCCCTCCTGTAAATGAGATCATGACATGTCATACAAGAATCCCCAACACAAGTACTACTGGAAAAAAAAAAAAATTAATAATGAAAACGTAAGGTAAACACTGACTCACAACATACCTTTCCCCACAGCCCTGATTCCTTGTCATACCAATACCGTCCAGGCTTCAACTTCTGAGGTGGCAACGGGCAACTGAGCAACTCTGCCATCTCGTCGGGCCTCAGTGGGAATCCATTTACTATCAGCTGTTCTGGCCGTAGCTGATTAGCGGGGCACTCTTTCTCAGCCTTCAAAATTTGCCTAACTTCAAGTGGGCTCAGCAACCGGTTCAGGGTCCTCGACCCCTTTCCCAACTTCGCTCGCTTTGACTCATCAATCGGCTGCCCGATACAACTCACACACTTCCTCCCCTCTGGCATCGACCCCATTGCTCTTAGCACACAATAGCTACAATACCTAGAGTCGCACACCAAGCACGCCTCTTTGCTCTCCCACCTCCTCTTGCCACACCGGCCACACACCCGTTTGATCCCATGACCCCTCTCCATTCTAGAAACCCCAACATAATGCGGGGATGTGGCTGAGATCGTATCGTCATACTCATTACTTTCATACTTGTCATCATGTGGTGATGGAAGGCTGCCAAAGGTGACAACTTGGGCCCGTCTCCCTTCATTTGCAGCTTGAGGGGGCTGATCAGATTGCTGGGGCCGAGGACCTGGAGAACTCCTGGCTGACTCTGACCGGGACCCATCAGAGAATTCCGAGTTCTGGAGGACAGATACACCAGACTCCGAGCTTCCACGCGAGTTATGAATGGTTTGAGCAATCCGGGACATGGGGAGGGGAATTGGGTTCGCAACAGGTGGCACCAAACCATTGGGGATCCGATGGGGCCCCGACACCGGCTCGGCAATTGGGATTTCAGCTTCGTTGAGGTTAACCGGGTCGACCCGAGGAAGGTCATAAGGTACCGGAGGGCCATCATACTCCAAAGCTATTGAATAGTCTAGATTTGGGGGTGCTTCGGGTATGGGCGCACCGGGTGGTAGGATCCGCTTGAGCATCTCCTGCCAGCTATCCCCATCCCCATCTACTACTGCCTTTTGTGCCATTTTTACTCTCTCTTTTAATCAAAAATGAGTTTTCAAGGCTATGAAGAGTAAATTTGGAAGGAGAAATGCATAGAAAACACCTAAATAGAGCAAGTAATAACTCAATCCCAGTACCTCTTATCTGTTGAAAAAGGAAAGAGGTCTCCAACAAGATCCAAGCTGTACCAATTTATACTAAAAATTCGGATTAATAATACGAGAAAAGGCAAAAAAAATATCTGACTTCACTATTACTCTTCCAAACTAACCCAAAATTCTCCTTTTTTCCCTCTCAGCAAAAATCTTCCTTTTCGTCTGTTGCTCACAAAAAGAACCAAAAAAGGAGGCGAAAACTTTGCCTTTTGAGGAATCCGAAATATCCGAACAACTCCTCGTGTCAAAATTTGACTACAAAATAGTTCACGGAGACTTAATTTCTGATAAAATCGCCCGATCCGCTGGACAATTAAATGGTCAAAAAAAAAACCCTAGAATTGTATAATTCCAGAGCTGTCAAAGGATTGAAATTGGATTTGTTTATTGCAAAGAGAGAGAAAGGAGAATAGGAGGGAAGGAATCAAAAAGTACTCAGCAAGGTCCGCACTTTAGAGAGAGAGAGTGCATGCGATGCGGGTTGAGTCAGAGAAACCAACTCGGGTCGGATTCGGGTTTATTAAATTATCCGAACCGCGAGATTCGGATAATTTGGAATGTAATACAAAGAGGAGATCTTCTGATTTACAGATTTAGAAATGTAAACGGGTTGGGATCCGATAATGACTTAGGATCCGAGTTGATGTTAGCCCGACGCCAGTGAGGCAGTTATCCGAGTAGAAAGTAGAAACTGTGACAGTGATGCTGTATTCCGTACCGTAGAGAGTGAATGCTGTTTGCTGGTTGAGGATGGAGAGCGAATCGGAAGTCGTAGGACAGTGGGTGGAGAGGGTCCCACACGAAAGGGCAGTTAATATCCCATAAATGATAATTTACCATACTGAATTTCATGTCCTTTTTTTTTATGGGTCTTCAAATTTGTGTCTCCTTAGGTCAGGAGACGCCATTTTTTTAAATTTAATTAATGAAATTCTAAATTTAATTTCAAAATAAAAATAATAAAGAAGTTTTGAATTATGGAATTTAATATTGCTCGGATTTCAGATTCGGATCCATATTCATTTTCGGCTTGAAAACTAAAAACACAAAAAAAAAAGATCATTGTCAGAATTTAAAAATCCAGCCCGTGAAGAATCCAATAGAGATCTTTGAAAGGACTTGCTATATCAAATATGGCAAAGATGACCTTAGTAAAAAAAGAAAAAAAATTGTTTTTTTTTTATTATTCTTAGCTGAACCATAGGTCCATAGATATGTTGTACGCAGGATAATGATGTTGTTCTGAACTTTTTTTTATTGATAATAACAGTATAAAATGAAGAATTTAAATAGTAATCGCCGCATAAAACTTTTCAAAAGAGACAGTACGGATCAGCCAAACATTTCAAGTTCATTATACTCGCTAACAAGGAATAAAATTATGCCAAACCAATAACATACCATTTTTTTAAGAGAGTCTAGGCAAAGGCAATAACATAACACGCTATAATGTCACATCAAAAATATAATTTAACGCAAACCAATTCACACATGAAGAAGGAGAAAAAATAATCCAGCCGTACTCCGTTTTCCTTTTATTTAAAGATAAACAGGTGAAGTCTCCCATTTGCTCAAAAAAAAAAAAAAAAAAAAAACAAAACAATCAACTCTCCTAATTTATTTTTAAATTAAATATCTACAAAAAATTTCTAGCTAGATTTCGAACATGTGGCTCTACTAAAAATGTGTTGCTCTTTGCCTCTAAACCCAGAACTGATTCTAACTGTACTCTATTTTTATTTAATCCTCCCTCAACTCAAATTTAACCCAATTATTTTTCTATTCTTCTCCCAAAAGTGAACACCTGATTGTATGTTTCTGGGTGAGGATCTAGGTATGTCGTGGCCACTCTGTCATGCATGCTTTCTTTTAATTTTTTTTTTAAAAAAAAGAGGTTTTATAGTTGACACACAATTTAAGCAATGCGCCTCCTGTTTTAGTTTAGGACGTTGAGAGGTGGCACTGGGCCTTTAAACCTGAAAGAAACATTTGCAAAAGGCCTCTAATTGTTAATGGACAACTCAAAAGTCTGTTGTTTTATATTCCTTCTGTTGTAGGGTACTGACTCGTGGGTCCCACTAGTAATCTTTAGTAGGTTGCATGAACAACGTAATTCCATTGAGGGGGCGGTTTAGATATAACCTAACAAAAGTGTTGACTTAATTTTTGGATGAATAAAAAAATAATGTTTATCTTCGACTGCTATTTAATATTAGCTGTTAAACTCGAACAGTGTATATGACGGTGTAATAATTAGAGATTATTCGTGTTATCTTATCTGTTGCAAGTTGCAACCTATGATCTGACTTAGGGAAATGAGGAACAGTAATTCTTTTAAAAAAATTATACTGTATATATTTTTTTTTAATGTTGTTTATGTATTTTTTGGAAGAAAGCTCATACACACAGCCCTCACAAAAACATAAAAAATCGTTTTATTATTGATTTCTGTAATTACAATCAATTTTTTATTTGATTATTTTTTTAATATCAGCATCTGATGTTGATGTTTCATGACTCTCGTTTTATATATTTTTTTGACTATGTCCAGTCAATAATAAAAAAAACGAAATCAAGGATTAACATCAGTAACCCAGGGTCAAATTTTAAAGAGGTCACAAAAATGAAAAACACACACACACACACGCACGCAAAAATAAACATAGCAATCGTTTAGCAAATCATCACTAGTACCCCCACAGGATTATTGTAGGATTATTGAAAGGTATAGTTCAAAGCAGCCGTTCAATCTCTCGCCAAATTAACTGTCGATAGAGAGAGAGTAGCTTTATCAATAGCTACTATAATTTGTTCACAATCTGTGTCTTGATTTTTTTGCAAAGCCGCCACCTGGTCAGCAAAAGATGCTGTTGTATCCAACTTCTCTCTTCGGTTCTCACTTTGAAAGAGATATTTTATAGCCCTAAAAGAAAATTTTCTTTTCCTATTCCAACAATTTTGACCTTATTTATTGCCTTTATATCTGAAAACAGTTATCAAAATGACATCATTATTGGGTTGGGCACTGATTTTCAATTAGTCATTTCTAGTTCAGTCTCTATTTTAGTCATTGGCTCATTGCACGGGTTGGTCTTTCCTGCACTCTTCTTACCAATTAGATATTACGTTTTAATATAATCTGTCTAATTTTTATTGTTTATTTCTTTGATTAAATCCGTAACAGTAGAGGGGCAGCATCCCCCTTGAAACTGAATATATATGGACCTTCCGATGAGGAGGAGGCAAGTATATACAAACGGGGGCCGGGTCACCCACCAAAAATAAATTAAAAAAAAAAAACAACAACACTATTTTTTTTTTTTTTTTGAGTGTCAACCACAACACTATTAAAAATTCATTATATTATAATTCTGTCATATTTTAGAAAGTTCCTTTTCTTGGCCCCTCAATAGTTCAAAAACCACATTACAGTTTTTGACCCCCTTCTTCCAAATTTCAGACTCCTGCCTTTCGGAAATAAAGACGCAGCATTTTATCTCTAGATGAAAAGAAAAAAGAAAGAAAGAAAGAAAGGAACTAAGACAAATTAAAAACAAATTACACCCTGATTGGAAAGAAAATATTTATGGGAGGATTTGAGTCCATTACTGTCAAAAGGAGAGGAAATAATTTTGTTAATCAAATCTGCTGATTAAAACAAAGGTAGAAAAACTGATTTGAGCTGAGCTAAGTCGTGATCAACATATTGTTCTTCATCCGATCGAACGGAAGCAACAAAAACTTCTACGAAATTTTTTTTGTTTTCAACAGATATGAAAATGGATATGAGTAAACCAAATTCCGTCAACTCCAAATTTTCCTCCGCTTTGTTTATTGTCTAAAGAATTCCAAATCCAAATCACAAACTCAAAAAAAAAGAAAAAGATCTCATTAAATTGTCAATGACAACTTCAGAAAATGCACAAACAACTGCCATCTTATGGTTTACTGACAAACAGTTTTGCCAACACTGTAGATAATAGCCGTACTAGCACGGGTTAGATACATTTTACTTTTATAAATGACTCCTAGGATCAAACAAGCAGGACCCTACCACACTGATCAGAGTGCTATCTTTTGGTCGTTCTCCTTTTATTTTATCAACTCTCTCTACTGATTCTAAAACTCAACAATTTAATATCTCCTATGGATTTGCAATTTTTCATAATTAAAAGTTATCAAAAGTGCAATCTCTAATATTTTCCACATTCCACTGAATACTGATAGAGATGTATATTCTTATATCCATGGATGATGGATGAAGTTAAGAGTTAGGCAAACAGCATTAGACTCTGTCTGCGTCTTCTATGGCATCAATAGTGTAATTAATCTATGTCATAGCGACCCGACAACATGTCCTGCTAAGGCTTCGGAGTTTAACAATGACCACACGGATTACTACAGAAAGTTAGCCTCGGAAGAACCTGAATATATATCTTTTAAGAATCAGGCGTGAAATATCTGAAGCAGGAACCGTCAGCACGTTTGTCATCGGCGCATCATCCATTCATTGTATTTGAGTCATCATATTTTGATTTTTGATTTTTCTGCTTACAAAATAATTACTTTTAGTTATACAATTGTTAGTTCTTTAAATAATAATAATGATAATAATAAAAATAATATAAGAGATGTTTGTTATTTAACAATACCCACAAATCATGGGTAGAGTTTTATTTTATACTTTATAGGCGATAATAGAGGTCAAACATTTGAACTACGAATTTAATAAATAGTTAAATACAAAGGGAGGTCGTGTGACATCATCGTGGTCTGAAATTGTAAAAAGTTCGGCTGTGAATATTTCTAAAGGTCCGCTTATCAATTTGTTTCCTCTTCAGAGTTTCAGACCCTTTGAATACACTTACAATAGATCTTACAGTTATCTATATCTATACCAAAATAATTTATACCGGTCCCACCCTAACGTTTTTGAATTGAAATAAAATATATATATATATACACATCCATGTACAGGCGGTTTTCAAATTAAAAACAGCAATAGGTTTGGTTGACATGTTTTCTTCCATTATTTTTTTCCAAGTGCTGTTTATCTTTTACAAAGGTTCAGATGTTACACATCGCTATAGCCACTTTCTAAATCTTTTTGGCTAAGATGTATGTCTTTGTTTTTTAGAACACACGAATAACTTTACAATGAAGATAATTAAAGTAAAAAATAATTACAAATGTTTAATAGTTTTCACGTCAAATTAAAACCACATGATTAGAATCTCTTTTGATATGTTTGAATTGTTTGTCCACAATGTGTTTAAATAGGTTATTGTCCAACAACCAAAAAGTTTGTTGGTAAGATTATCTTACAATAGCAATAACATCGTCAATTTTTCTCTAATCAAACCAGTAATTACTCTAAAAATCATGCCAAATCAGGCCAATTTTTTAAAGTCAATTTCGTTACAAAAAAATAAAAATGAAGCATTGCTCGACTAACTAATTATAGAAAGTCTTCTAAGAGAATGAATCAATGCGCATTATTGAAGTATTATTCGCAATATGGCAGAAAAATTAATCGACTGTTAATTAAAAAAAAACAATTACAAATATAATAAGAGAATGAATCAATGCACATTATTGAAGTATTATCCTGCAATATGGCAGAAAAATAGCACAAAAAATAAATTGACTCTTAATTCACAAAAACAATTACCAATATAATATTCCAAATAAAATTTAGTTTTTTTTTCTTTCACATTACCACCCTAATGCCAACATGTTCTATGTTATAAACACTTTGAATGTTCTGCACATCAGCATATTCCTTTCCAAAATTATTTAATCGAACATCAACAACTGCATGATTGATGATACTAATAATTAAATCCGATCCAATCTAATTAGATTAGATCCGAATTCATTGCACAATGAAATGAATTTAAACAGTTAACTCATATCATACTTTCGGGTGGGTGACGCGAAATACGAAAATCGGGCGTGGGAATAACGGATTGGACCCAAATTAAGACCTGCTTCCCCATTTCTTTTTCTCTTGCTATAAAAATTGGAGCGATTAGTCTCCATCTCTACCCAAAACACCACCACCTAACCAAACTCACCTACTCTTTTCGTTCTTTTATCAAGAGAAAAAAAAGACAAGACAAGAGAAAAGGATCTCAGGTCTCACTTTTCGCTCTCCTCTTTTCATCTTCTTTTGATTTAGATCGAGTGTTGGGTTGGATTAAATTAGATTAGATTATCTCATCTGGTTACTTTTGATTTGTTTTTGTTTACCAGTAAGTTACATTTCCTGTAATTGTTCTTTTTCTTTGATTAAAGCTTTACTTTGTTATTTATCTGAATTGTTTTTACCTAGTCCGTGAAGTGTAAATTTCTGTTCTAAAGCTTTTTACTCTGGAGGTGAAGAAATTGAATTGATCTGTCACTGTTTAGGAGAGAGAGCTAGTTCTTAAGATTTGATTTCGATCACAGTATATACGATTTGATTTGACAATTTGCGCTGATCATCTTCATTGTTTGTATCATCAATAGATATTTACTGTAGATAATCGGTATAAATTATTCTGGCACAGATCAGAGAAATTTACTTAGTATTTGCTCAAAATTTTACAAACAATCTCATGTTGACTAAGGACTTCAGCTAGATTAGAAGAACTAAAAGCATTCTAGTAAGGATCCTTGGTTTCTTCTCTAATTTTTCTCTGTTTTTCATATATGTGCTGTTAGGGTTGTAATCTAGTTTTCTCAGGATCCAAATAATATGCACATTGGTGCTAGTTTCTTGTTTAATTAATGCTGTTCTCAACATTCAGGAAATGGCGGCTCTGACAAGAATTGGTCTAGCCGGCCTGGCTGTCATGGGCCAAAACCTGGCTCTAAACATAGCCGAAAAAGGCTTCCCGATCTCAGTCTACAACCGCACCACTTCCAAGGTGGATGAGACTGTTGAGAGGGCCCGCCTTGAAGGTAACCTCCCCTTGTACGGGTTCCATGACCCTGCATCTTTCATCCAATCTATCCAAAAGCCTCGTGTTGTCATAATGCTGGTAAAGGCCGGTGCACCAGTGGATCAAACGATTCAAACCCTCTCAGCTCACATGGAGAAAGGTGATTGCATAATTGATGGTGGCAACGAGTGGTACGTATCAGTGTTGACTCAGCATTGTTACTTAATTGGTAATCTAGTACTGGCAGTCCAGATACGAGTACTTGTATTGCACCATAAATTTGGAGATTTCTTAATTTAATAGCTGTTTTGTTGGCTTAATTTACAGGTACGAGAACACAGAGAGGAGGGAGAAGGCAATGAACGAGCTGGGACTACTCTACCTGGGCATGGGTGTCTCTGGTGGTGAGGAGGGGGCCCGCCACGGCCCCTCCCTGATGCCTGGTGGCTCCTACGAGGCGTACCAACGCATCGAAGACATCCTCCTTAAGGTTGCTGCCCAGGTCCCTGACAGCGGCCCCTGTGTCACCTACATTGGCACTGGCGGCTCTGGCAACTTTGTCAAGATGGTGCACAATGGCATCGAGTATGGTGACATGCAACTAATTGCTGAGGCCTATGATGTGCTCAGATCAGTTGGAAAGCTTTCCAACGAGGAGTTGCATGCTGTTTTCTCTGAGTGGAACAAGGGAGAGCTACTCAGCTTCTTGATCGAGATTACTGCTGACATTTTCTCAATCAAGGATGACAAGGGAGAGGGCCACTTGGTTGACAAGGTGTTGGACAAGACCGGCATGAAGGGTACAGGGAAATGGACCGTACAACAAGCGGCTGAGCTGTCAGTTGCAGCCCCCACCATTGAGGCATCACTCGATTCCCGCTTCATTAGTGGGCTCAAGGATGAGAGAGTTGAAGCCTCAAAGGTTTTCGGTCCAGGCATTCTTACTGGTGGGCCCGAGGTCAACAAGGCACAATTGATAGATGATGTGAGGCAAGCATTGTACGCCTCCAAAATATGCAGTTATGCACAGGGGATGAATATTTTGAAGGCAAAGAGCGCTGAGAAAGACTGGGGGCTCAATTTGGGTGAGCTGGCCAGAATCTGGAAAGGCGGGTGCATCATTCGTGCTATTTTCTTGGACAGGATTAAGAAGGCCTACGATAGGAACGCTAATTTGGCAAACCTGCTTGTAGACCCAGAGTTTGCAAAGGAGATCTTAGATAGGCAGGCTGCGTGGAGACGGGTTGTGTCCCTCGCTATTAATTATGGAGTTAGCACACCTGGTATGTCAGCCAGTCTGGCATACTTTGACTCTTACCGTAGGGACAGACTCCCGGCAAACCTGGTCCAGGCTCAGAGGGACTACTTTGGGGCCCACACTTATGAGAGGACTGATATGGAAGGAGCTTTCCATACTGAGTGGTTCAAGATTGCACAGAAATCAAAGATTTGAATTTCTATTTTGGAAATGGTTTCCGCTGCACTTTGCTGAGGTTGTGATGCTTTCAGATTACCGATTGCGTTGTCTTAATTAATTAATTAATCAATTTGGTAGGGGTTGGTGAATAACTCCGAGATGTCAAGCTGCTTGTAGGAATTGAGAACCTGTTTTGTTGTGTTGTTTATTTCAATAAGAAGCATTTTTTGCTTTTTCTGTCAAAGTTTGTCTGATGATATTTCAGGAATTCAGTCAATGGCTTCATACACAAATGTAGCTATCGAAGTTGTATTCCCACATTTTAATTTTGGTGTTTGCAACTCTGGTAACCTCAGTACAACAAAAGGGACAAGAGTACCCATCACCGTGGTCCCCACTACCCTCAAAAGCAAAAGCACAAATATAGCTGTCTGTTGATACCTTAAAAAAAAAAAATCTCTGGCGCAATTAAGAACTTCAGCGGACTTGGTGCTTATGCACCAATCAACTAGGAAACATCTGATTTTATCAACCATTACCATTTCCCAATATTGATCAAGTCTCTCGTAGTCTAATAAGGAAAGAGATAAAATGTATTAAAAACGCAAGTTTGCATAGCATCCAAATGCAATCAACATCGTTGCATCTATCCATAATTAAACATTTCTGAAGTACGAAAAATTTCATGGAAGATGTTTAGAAGCTGAGTAAATGGAATGTGATTATTAGGCTGTGACAGTGACGCAAGCATTACCACTTCCAACCAGGGGCAATCACGGCTATAAGGGTAAATCATAGTAAATTTTTCTTGGAAGAGTGGAATATCAAATCACAAATATCTTCTACTATAGTTTGAGTGTCCATGCATAACAGCATTTTTGCTTCAAGTACATGCAAGTATGATGCGCAATTTCAGGATTTTTATAAACAAGTGAATTCAGCAACATTCAATCTACATGTATCCGCCCTTGCTTTCCGCAACTAGTAGGAACAAATGATGAAAATAAAACATACTCCATTCTTTGGACCAAAATTTACAATAATGTAAAGTTTCGAATAAATACATAAAAAACTAAACTATATTCTCAATAAAAGAAAATTTGAAAAATAATATACATAACATTATCTAACCCTATTAGTCACTTTTCAGAAATTGCCGAAAGTGCTGATTGCAACAAAGAAACCAACCTAGACCTCAAAACAGAAATGATATAATCTAAAGGACAATATGAATACACCTCTTGATTCTGAGTTTGCACAAGAACCTCAGCCTCCAAATACCGCCTCAGGCTGACCTCTACCACGTCAATTAACCCAAGCGAACTGTGCGTATGCATCCATTTCGAGACCATAAAACCAGCCAATAAAAACTCACCTCTCATCACCAACTCAGATAGGAAACAGGGGAAAAGCACACGTGCAAATACCAATTTCTCATTCCACTTTTGCCCTACATTGTCCAACTGATTGACAAACCCTTCCTGACAAATCCTTGCGAGGTGGCCAACTAAATAGCACAAATAAGAGAACATTTTAGGGTATACCATGGGCCCTGCAGTGGAACTGCCCAGAAACCCAGAGAACAAAACAAGAGCCAAGAGCTCGATACTGTCATTATGTGCTGCATCATAAGTGGCGCTGTCTCTCAATTTTGTCTCAACCATATGCATACACTGGTCACGAGGACCCTCATGTGGCAGAGCCAACAACAGCTTGAGAGGAACAAAGCAATCTTTTGCAGCCAACAGTGATAACAAATTATTGGCTTCATCTTCATCAAGAAGCACTTTTGACTTTGAAAGAGACCGGTCAATTAGCTCCATAACTCGGTTTATCTCCCCAAGGTTAATTAGTTTTTGGACAACATCCATCCAACAAGTATGAAGGGGGTGAACCAACACTGGAACTGATTCTGGCTCTGTTACCATTTTTCTGGTACTGCCCATATCATCAGGCAGTGAGTCCCATCCATCACCCCATTCATCATTGGCCCATTCATCAGATTCCTTTGGTGAATCCTGGGGCTCATCTTGCTCTAATTTAGAACAGAACAGTTCTTCCCATTGCTCCAAGACTGCTTCCAAAATATTTACACTCTCGGCAGATAAATCACCAGAAACATTTTCAGAAAGTTGCAAGAACCGAGAAACAGCAGAGTCTAGGGTTGAGAGATCCTCTGGGGCTATGGTGAAACTAGGGAGACATGAGGAAACTAATTGGGTTGATTTTAGGGCTACCAAAGTGCTTGTGATACTGCCGCTGGAGAATAAAGAGCTTTCTGGTACAATACCAGTATTGTTTTGAGTCCCAGATCCATCCCAAGATTCCCATTTCTCCACAAGAGAAACAATTTCCGAAGGTAAGGTTTTTGTGTTCTCCCCAGTTATGGCTTGCATAAGTTGCAAGGCAAAAACTCGAGTTCGGCTTGCTATTTCCAATTTCTCTGAGAAAACATGCAACTGTCTCCAAACCTCAGATCTTACTGTTTTCAGGTCTCCTGGGTACTTCTCTGAAAATCTGCTCAGAGAAGATAATAGTCTATATAATTCCAGGGTTGAATTGGATCCTTTGATTAAGTCTAATAAGGATGTGCTTGCCACACCACCGTAAAGCTCTAGAAGATCAAAATTATGGTTCTGGCCTTCTCTACAAGCATAAAATATTTCACCTACCGATTCAAAATCACACCCTGAAAGAACCATGGCTTTGCAAAAATATGAAATATCCTCAGTCAGACCACTTGAAAAACCAATTTTCATATATGTGGAGACAGTATCCCAGCCTTGGTTTATAGAAATAGCACCATCTGTGAGAAGCACTTTAAAAGTTCTGAGACAATTTAAAACCTCCATTTTCTCTGCAACTTCCTGCACAAGCTTGATCCAGAAATTAACTAATGAGACAAGGACCTCCTTCCAAGCAGGGTCATCTGGTGGGTCCCGTGAGAAATTAATCCGAAAACAGAGGGTGAAGTACCTACCTATGACATAAGATATATCTGATTGAGAGAGAACACCTATGTACTTCTTGCACCTATCAAAGCTTGCCTCAATCTCACCTAAAAAGTTTTGCAATGCACTGGCTTCTATACTTTTTCCCAGCCTCGCTTCACTCTTCCCTTCCAAAGAGGCCAATTGACCCAAGATGTAGTGCTTGTAAACCCCTTCACTTGATATCAAACCCTTGCCAAGAGCACTGTCATACATTCCCACAAGTGACTGCACCGTCTCTGCCAGGGCCTCGATGGTATTTTCATGCACATTTTTGCATATTTCTTCATTAAAATGCTCAAAATTCAAATCATACAGTCCGGCGATATTTTTAAAATCGAGACTGTCTATGAAAGAAAGCCGAAGGCACTCTTGCTCCAGCGTTTTGTAATACCTGGAATGGTCAAGCAGATGCATGTGGTGATGATCTTCTTCGACATATTTAATGTACTCTGGATCTAAGGAACGTTTCAGACGTGCATGACAAGCAGAAAGGATGCTGAATACATATGACAGCCGTTGCTTGTTTTGGCCACGGATTTTGGGATAGACCAATGAAGAGACCATGTGGATAAAAGTCATCGAATTTTTGACAATTTCTTCTCTATATTCTGAGATTTCAGCTAATATGTCATGATTCTCCCAGCAATCTGAAACTAAGGCACAGCTAAGGAAATGAAACAGCACCTGCAAGGAAATATGAGACCTTTAATAATAAATTTTTGCACAGCTCAAAAAATATAACATACCAACTCTAAGCGGTTAAAAAAGATGTGTGATGTGTGGGAGGCTAATGCCATGAGTGCTCTGGCACCGGTAACAACACAAACAATACTGAAAATCGGTTTCGTTTTTCCATTTATCCTAGAGTCAAAGGAATTTAAAAATGATTTCACACACACACACACACACACAGATATCTACCTCAGTACGTTGTAACCCATAGGTATCAGCTAATTCTACCGCCTCCTTCAATACATGTTTCTTCTCTGATTTCACTGTATCAACCAAACCAAAAACTGAACTCTTGATATAATTGGCATCACCAGACAAAAATCGGGATGCGTCTACCCCAGGCATTAGCTGTTCGAGAGCTCTGCTCTGCACAGTAAACCTCTTCTCCTGCTCTAGCTTAGCCTTCCATTCTGTCCAAAATATGTTCTGTGCCTTGCTCATTTGGTCCCCATCTGACAAAAGGACAATATCAAAATAATAGAGAAATAACATACAAACATTGACGTCAAGAATGAGTTATGACGTATGGTCCATGGGCAAAATACATGAGAACTAGCTGAAATATGTGTAACCGAGCTCAAACTTAATAACCATAAAACAAGAAAAATTGATAAGATTTAAGCTGGGTATATCTGAGTTTAAGATGATAAATATCATTAATTAATTTTTTCCACTGGGACTCTGATGAAAGGTTTGAGAAGTTGTCATTAGGGAAAACTCTGATAAGGTTTTGGTAAAATATTCAATTGGAAAATATTTTGATCTGCAGATTTGGAAAAATATCAATTGAAAGAGAAGAAAAAAAGATTGAAAAAAACACTCCTGGCATAAGTTACCCACATTCTATCATCTCAATTCTAAAACACTGAAAAAGCTAATACCTGAGTCGTCAAGTGAAACAAACTTCTCATAAAAACCATGCAACAACAGCTCCCTTCTCTCCTTAGGAGAGGCACATTCCTTCCTGGCATTGTTCAAAGAGCTATAAGCCATGCCAATGCCCATCATGCTGTGAACCTCTTTATAGTCTCTTCTATTTTTTATCTCCTCTTCTATGACCCCCACACCCCCCAAAGGATCCACCAAATTTAACAGCAACAAGAGGCTGAACATGTCGTCCTCTTCGCTAACAGGTGGGCCCATCACTGATCTTGCCAGAGATGCAATCATCTCATCTTTAGGGGAGAAGCCATTTTCTGTGAGCCAAGAGATAATGGCATTTATGGCCCTTGTTTTTATCGAAAAATAATGCCTTCTGCATGGAACTTTAGGTACATTTTTTTCAGTGTATTCTCCTTTATTGCACAACTCCATCAGCCAGGGGAGTTCATTTGAAGCGAAAGACAGGATCTTCTTCTTCTGTTTCTCATCATTCGGTACCTCATTGCACACCCAAGATAGCATTGCTTTTAGCTTTTCAACTCGGTCTTTTCCAATTGTACCCTCTCTGCTTTTACTTGAACGGGAAACCCTGAGATGGTCAAGATTATCACAAATATCAAACTCCTTCCATGCATTTAATAATCCGCCCACAGACTCCTCATCACAATTGGAAAGTGCAAACCCGAGTAACTTTTTACGGGAAACAAAATCAAGGTTGTCGAGTTGAGGCCCACGTGCAATAGCAGCACATAGGTCCCAAGCTGGTGCATGTCCCTTTTTTGCTAGGCTGAGACATAAATCAGATGCTAGTTGGATATCACCAGCAACAGCTGCCTCTCTGGCAATTGCCTCCTCGACCACCGAAATTTCATCTTCAGTTTTTAACCCAAGAAGTTTGGCAACATCAATGATTTCATCTACATTCAGATAAGCACCAGTACGGCTTGTGATTATGGTGCGAATCACCTCCATGGGGTCTTTTATTTGCTTGAATTGCATGGGGAGGAGAGTGACGCCCAGCTCAGGGAGGCGTATTGTTATTGCATCGATTATGTCAGATTCGGCCTGAACACTTGGGTTGTTAGGAAGCAGGCTCAAGCATTCCTTTGCTTTCCAAATCTATAAATTATTTTTAAGAAATTGAAGGTTACGATTAGGTCCAGTTATTTGTAATAGACAAAATAAATGCACTGTTGGAGGCAGTAGACAATACAACAAGGCCTGACTGATACTGGTTCATTGTATGAATGATATGCATTTATGGGTAACCTGAGTGGGTCATATTGTGTCGCAGTACATCAAGTGGCCAGTGACATGTTATGCTATCCTTATCATCCTCAATATGCAAATAACCACCGGAAATGTATTGCACCATATTAAGGCAGAAGCCATTAAAATGTCCCAGACTAAATGACGGCTTACTACTCATCGATAACAGAAGAATAGAGTGTCATGGGGTTTTTTGTGTGTGTGCGTGTGCGCGCGCGTGGGGTGGGGTGGGGAGGATGGGGCTGTTATACTAACCTCACTAGAAGAGAGGGTAGATGCAGAGAAAAAATACTCCCTTGCGGCATTAATAACAAGCGATTCAGCTTTTTCAGTTGGCAAATCAACCGAGCTAGTCCCTCTGAGGTAATTTCTCGCAAGAGAAAATTTACCAGCCTTCAACAACCCCCTTATGAACTCTGTTAGCAAGTACTCAGAATCAAGGAAAGAGAAAGCCTTCTCTTGGAGGCACTGCATGTCACGCCACATACTAGCCCATTCGGTGTCTGCCTTGATGGGCTGGCGTCGCCCAAATTTTGAAAGGATAAGTCGGATCAATTGTCGAACATTCTTCTCTTCTGAGTGGCTGCTCACAAAGTAACCCATTGGTTTTGGGACCTGCATTGAAAGAAAAGATAATTTTAAAAGGCTGTTGGTTGATTCACAAAGAAACTTTTTTTTTACCCCAGAACATGTACTATCTCTTTGCCCCTCCAAAACATCATATTGCTGTGTTTTTTATTTAAATGTGAAACCTTTAGAGGATACCAATAGAGAGTTGCAAAGTTCCATTACTCTGACAATTTCTTTTTTCTTTAAATTAGATTTACTCTTAAATATTTCAATCACTGTTGAGATTCAGAAGAATAAAAAAGAAGTTAATTTAGAGGCTTATTGTTGTCTATTTCAGTGTTAAAGGCCAAGCGATACAGCATTGGATCAACACGACCTACCAGGGGGTCTGTATTCATCTGTGGCCAGATCTTATTTATTTTTCTTTTTTTCTTGTTCTTTTTATAAACTTTTGTGGCTTCTGCCATTTAATCGTGACGGGATCAAAGTAGGCTTTAAGTCTTCTATAACATGGCCAGCCAGCAGCGCCCACCCCACAAAAAAAAAAAGAAGAAGAAGAAGAAGAAGAGAGAAGATTGGTGAAAATATCTCATAGCCAGCATGTACACATGTTTGGTACCAGTACTGTATAGCATTTCATACCTGATAATATGCCAATAGCCTGCCAACTTCAACATGGCCTTGAACAACTTTAATCCTCCTCTCCATACTTTCCAATAAATCAATAGGAACAGCACCATCCCCAGAAACCCTGTCCCTTGCGATTCCATTAAGCAGGTTTGACAAAATTGACCCCATCGTGCTCCATTGATCTATGGCACTGCATGTGTACACACATTGAACTGCTGTTTCCACCAATTCCAAAATGTCCCTGAAAAGACCCTCTATAGGATTTTCCCCACACCCATTTTCAAAAATGGTCAAACAAATGGATAAACGATTTTCTTTTGCCAACTCCTTTAACCACCTTGCCAAGTATGATTCTCTCTCCTCTTCCATGTACTTGAGCATAAATGGAACTGCCTTTTCTCTTAGCTTTTGGATCACATTCTCTTCTTTACTCCCCTTTAGCAGTAACTTGAATTTCTCATACTGAGGCAGTGGTTCCCAAGTGGCAAGGTCCATGGTAAAATCAGTTGGTTCGTCCGAATATACAAGGTCATGTAAGTACTTAATTTGATCAAGAAACTGTTCCACTCCCGTGATACCTTTTTGGCACGCTAGCTCCATCAAGGAGATGCAATTATCCAATTGGCCACTTAAGCTGTCCATTTCCCTTGCACGGTTCATGTACCAATCAGACAGATCATTAACTTCTGGCCAAATAATACCCTTGAATTTTAAAAGAATCTCAGTTTTTATATTCTCAGTATTTTCTGATTGGTCAAAGGAATTTTCAATGTAGGAAACAGTTTTTTCACATTCAACCCAATCAGGCTCTCTTAACAAAGATGTGCTAAAAGGAGAGACACCTGGTAGTAGCTGGGAGTAGGAATGGACAGGAATTGTTTCAGGTATGGAAGATAAAATGTTCAATATGCTAGCCGAAATGGAGTATGGGTGACGCTTGAAGAGCAGATTCAGGGCACCGATCTTGCCATTTTCAGCAAGGGAGATAGCAGCATGAATCAGAGGATGAGAGCGAAATTGGCCATATTCTTTTTCTGAGAACCTACAAAAGAAAATATATTGTAAGGGGGGGGGGGGGGGGGGGATCAAAATAAACTATTTACAATCTTTCTAATGTGCATTTTAAATAAATGAATAATTAGTATTATTTCATTGCATATCAGTAGCAGCAGTGGCAATATTGATAACAATAGATTATAATAAAGGTTCAATCATTCCCTAAAGGTCTCAACTACAGCTAAAGTATGACCATTGCAAAAGGTTATTTCAAATGTACCTTAGATGCTATTGAGCCGCTTGTGCTACACTAACAAGAGTAGTGCTTTTAAAAGTACTATCAATTGAATTAGAAGACACAAAAAAATAAATAAATAATAACCCAGCTACGCACCTCCCCATATTTATCCCCAGAAATGTCTCCAGCCTATCTCTGGACTGCAACAACCGGAGCCTGAAGATCCTCATATTCCAAGCTAGAGATCTGCTTTCACTCTGATCCACATCCCCAAATATGTATCCATCGGTAACACTAAGGCCAAAAGAAATCAATGCCCTCAGAACTGGCTCCGTGGGACCTATACTATTCACACACTCAGATAAAACAAACTGCTTGTCCTTAATCTTTGAAAGGCAGGAGTCTATTGCAGAAATATCCTTGACAGAACCCAGCCACTCAGCTTTGAACACCTCATCTTTATCAAGGCCATACCGGGAACAGAAACCAAGGGCCTCTTTGTAACTTTTACTCCTTATCAAAACAGTATACATCTCTGAAATACTAACTTCACAAAATGATACCAAACTCCAAAAATTTTTCCCTTGCTTTTGAGACTCCAAAACAAGAGCACATCCAGGTTGATGCTTTATTCCTTCAACTAATGGCATAGAAACCATGGTATCGTTTGGTGAAACCTTTTTATTATCTGTGACATCATACAAGAAAACATTTCCAGGCTTGGTGGCCAATGTGAGAATACCTTCACCCCACCAAGTCATGTCTACTATAGTTTCCAGGTATTCCCCCTTGGGAGATGAATGGTGTGAGAGAGAATTTAGATTGGATTCTAACTTGAAAACTTTTAAAGAACCAACTGAATCTAATGTGGCAACATACTTTCCTTGAGGTGAGATCTGAACCTTAGGATATGAGTCGAGGGTCGTTTGGCCCTTTGGAGCAGAAGGCAAAAATGACCCTTGGAACTCAGGTCCATGGGCGCCAAAACTGAGTTCGAAGTTTCTAGCTACTTGGAGTAGATACAGGCAGTAGTTTCCTGGAAAAACAAAATAATTGAAACGACTCAGTAAGAAAGGAGATATTCTTTGGATTCATAAATCAATTTTCATGCACACGCAAATAAGCATCAGCGAACAAGTAAATGTACATTAAAAGAGTAACCCTAGCAGAAGGAGCATTTAGGGCATGGACATGTGTATTTGAATGGAACAAGTATATTTATTTAAATTGTCTAATAGAACAGAACATATCACAAAGAACACTTTAAACAAAAAGGTGCTAATATATCACCAGAGCTGGCACTGGAACCTCCAAGCAGAACTACCAAAGAAAGATTTGGGTTAAAATCCATGCATGCCACAAAAGAAGGTAGTTGGCTGCTCTCGGATAATGCCATGTTCTTGCTGATATGTTGAATTGACACAGAAGCACTGATGTCATGTACTTTTTTGATAGAAAATTGATGGACGGATCCATCATTTGCAAAAATTCCAAACTGACCCCTGCAAGTATAAAGAAGTTGAGCCTTTAAGAAATGACAACAACAACAACTAAGCCTTCTGCCCCAAACAAGTTGGGGTAGGCTAGAAATAAAACCCAACAAGAAGAAGATCACCAAAGAATAAAAATATAATAAAAATAAAAATACTACTACTACTACTACTACTACTACTACTACTGCTACTACTGCTACTGCTACTCCTACTCCTACTCCTACTCCTACTCCTACTCCTACTGCTAATGCTACTGACAGAGGAATTTTATTGGGTGCACCAGTAATTTTCTTGTAGTTGGTATGTTTTTTTCTCCTCAATATAAGCTCATTTGGGAATTCAAATTGGTTCTTTCTGAATGCATTCCTGACTGAGAGCTTATGTGCATTTTATGCAAGCTTTCGCCTTTTCTTTCAAGTACACATATAGTAATTAATGGTGTAAACAAGTGTGACAAATACATATGAGAGAGAGAGAGAGAGAGAGAGAGAGAGAGAGACTTACAAAGACTCGCTAGAATCAGAATCCTCAAGTACAACAATGCCAATAACCGGCAATGGAATTTTTAGCTGCTTGTTACTTTGCCTTGCAACTTCATTTCCATTTGCCTTTATCAAATAAATGTTACTCAAATCATCCAGAACAACAAGGATGCCTTCAGCCTCCATCCAAGTTCCAGTCACAAAAGCCACTGTCCTTTCATTCCCTGTAATACAGAGTACATCTCAGATACGAAACACACCTCAATGTTCATTCCAGATGCACACAAACAAATCTGACAACACACACACACACCTTTATAAATTCCACACGGCTCCATATAATTGTTCCCTTTCTCCAAAATAACAATCTCATTGCCAGCACACACTGCGACATACTTCCCATTAGGCGACACAATCAGAAATATCTCCCTCTTAGGAGTCCTTCCCCTATAATACCCGCTCCATTTTTCCTTAATCTTCGCCACGCCTAAAAGATTTACATATTTTCTCAGCAACAATTTCATCTTCAAGCCAAAAAGGAAAAGAAGTCAATAGGACAGAATACCTCCCAAGGAAAGATACGATAGAATCCCGCTTCCAGCCTCAGCTCCGCTAGTCTGAATTGTAGTCACACAAATTCATTAATCCACATTTGATAAACTGGGCATACAATTGGATTCGAGTGAAGTCGAAGAGATTATAAACTCAGAAAGGGAGGGGAAGTAACCTGGGTCTGAGAGGGATCGAAGGGGAGAGATCGAGAGGCATGGCGCCGGATCTCGTATAGCACCTCCGTTTGCCTCTCTTCCTCCATCTAAGGCCACCACGATTGTACCCTCTCCAGTTTTCTTTTTGCTTCGTCTTCTCGCGACTCTAGATTCGCGGAGGTCGTCGCGCGAGCTCTGGCTCGGCCATGGCGCCTTGAATAGACGCCTGGGCTTCGTAAAATTCCTATTGGGCCGATTGAATTCAAATTGTGAATTTAACGGGCTGCTTTTATCCTGTGCAATTGTGCAAATAAGAGCTCGAAGGCTCATGGACATGGGCATTTCTGGGGGATATTGCTCTCCAATAATTAGTTTCATTTCACTATCTTTACGTTATGGCCAGTTATGGGTGCAAAACGCAATCGTTGATCTTTCGTTTCGTTCCTTCGGAACAGTTAACGAAATAATTTTTTGTTTCATTTATTAAACAAATTAGTTAATGGAAATGGCCTCTTTTATTTTGTTTATTTTGGTTTAATTGTTTCATGTCATTTTTATGTATTTTTTTATATATTTTTAAATATTTATAAATAAATTTGATGAACTGAGAATATTGCAGTATTAAACCGATCAGTTATGCATAAAAACTAATTGTCAAAGTAGTAAATCAAACACAATTACTAATTTTTGATCGTTTTGAAATGAAAAACTTTAGTCATTCAAGCAATTGGAAATGTTCTCTCTAGTCCATTTTGACAAATCAGAAATGCTTCTCCATTCGCCATCAAATACATGTGCGTTTGAAGCCTAAAAAAAAAACAGAATGTGCGTCTGAATTCTGAACAAATGGGTACAAACCCATCTTCAATAATAGTAATAATAATAATAATAATAATAATAATAATGGGTACAAACCTTTTTCACCGAATCGAATTTCCATTTTATCACTTTTTAACCACCTAAGATTATTTTAAGTTTTGTCCAAGTCTCTTGCGTGAAATTAACTTTTCCTTTTAGAAACCATCATCAGAAACCTCCAAAATTTACCGACTGTTGTAATAGTTATTAAATTTTAAAATTTGCCATAATTACCAATAGCCAATTCATCATACAAAATTGATCCAATCACTAATCCCAAGCTATAGTTCAAAACTGGTTTTCTAAAACCAAAATTTCTCAAAACAAGTGGAAAAAGCAGGTCTAGAAACAATTTAAAAAATCGATAAAAACAAACCTTGATTGAAAACACGGTGAGCAATCAACCGACGTAAATTCTATCACGCTTATGTTATGTTGACAACTCAAATGCTCAAAACTTATCAGAGGCATTGTCAAGAATCAGGTTTAAACTGGTTAACCGTTCAGCAACATGTTTATTGCTCATGATCGCCTCGATCCAGCAATAGAAGTCCGCTGAGGTCAATCTCTTCAATTTTTTTTGCAATTCTGAAATAATAGACAGAGATGGGACTTGGGAATGATATTCGTCTTGCTCGGCAAAATGTGAAACCTCACCAGCTTAGGACCCGGATCCTCTGGACGTTTTTTTAAAAAAACGTCCACTGGATGTTTCGATCGGAGCCGTTGAAATTAAATCAGACGGTTCATTTTTTTCGGGCCAATATTTTTTTCGGGTGTGGTGGAATGCACGGGGCTCCCTTTAGCCGTTGAGATTAAATCAGACGGTCCAGATCTCCAGACGTCCACCAAACGTCCAGAGGATGGACGTCCAGAGGATCCGATTCCCACCAGCTTAACCCGCTTTAGCTTGGGCCAATGGGAGAGGAACTTTTGGGCCATTAGTAATTCATTCTAAAACCAAACAAAAGGAGGTTCGACACAATTTGAACAATTTCAATTTTAGTTTCAAGTGCTTACTATGCCGGCATACTTTAGAATATAAAGAAATGAAAAAAGAAAAGATTGAAAGATTTTTGAAGTATTATTTTGCCTTTTTTTTTAATAAAAACCATTAAAGAAATTAAATTATAATCATATATATTTTTATATATATGTATATATTTAATTTTAACACGAGCCATGAATTTCTAATCAACATATGTTGCCTAGAATATATTACAATCAGCATATGTAGCTTGCATCTATTGTATATACTATGTTGTAATCTACATATGTAGTTTGCATATGTTGCCTAAACTAGATTCTAATCACCGCATGTAGTATGCATACAACATACTTAGTATTATGCACAATATTGTCATATTATTTTAAAAAGGGACAATATTGTCATATTACATATGAAATCTAGTGTAAATGGCTTTTGAATCCTTAATTCAGTCACCAAAACACACCTTATTAATTCGATTTTTGTTAATCTGGTACAACCACAAGCAGTTACATCCAAGTTGTCATCTGACACATCGTCATAATTTTATAAGCACAAGAACTCTAGCCCACCACATAAAGCTACGCCATCCAAGCAAGACCCTTCAGGCCTTCACCTTTACAAACACCTCAAAAATTATCCTGTTGTAGATTTTTAATGAGATTGGTACGTGGATGACCTAGGGATTCCAATACAAGACCTACATCAAGAATAGGGTGGCAAAAGTCAAGAAAAAAGTCAGTGGAAAGGAGGACAATAGGGTATCGAGGTTAGTCGTGGTTATTGTCGAGGTAGAGTTGTTTTCTTGGAAAACATGAGCTTGTGGGTAATTATAAACAAGATGATGTCCACTAGGTGGAGTGTTGTCAAATGGGAACAATTGCTGGCGAGTTTGACCTGTGTTTCATTATTATTAGCAAAGTTAGTGTACTTGAGTTGAACAAAAATGAAAACAAGTGAAATTGATTTTTTGCATCAATACTGGTTGTGGTACCCACTACGTTGAATGATATGTTTTAGTTCAGAACTAGTATTCTAAAAACAAAAATTTTCAAAACAAGCAGAAAAAAGGAGCTCTAAAAACAATTAAGAAAATTGATAAAAACAACTAACCTTGGATTGAAAACACAAGTAGCAATGGACGACATAAATTTTGTCACACTTCTATTCAGTTGAGAAGCTTAGAGGCTCGAAACCCATCAGAGGCATTGCCAAGAATTAGGTTCAAACTGGTTAAGTGTTTAGCGACAAGTCTATTGCTCATGATCGCCTCAATGGCATCCCCATTTCAGCAATAAAAGTCACTCAAGTCAATCTCTTCAATTTTCTTGCAATTCTGGAATAATGGACAGAGATGAGACTTGACGATGATATTCTCCTTGCTCAACGATATGTGAAACTTCACCAGCTTAACTCACATTAGCTTGGGCCAACGGGAGAGGAAATTATGGGCCATCAGTAATTTATTCTAAAACGAACTAAAGGAGGTTCGATACATTAATTTGAGTAATTTCAATTTCAATTTCAAGAACCTACTTATGCAAACATGCTTTAGAATAAAAAGAAAATGAAAAAAAGAAAAAAAGATAAATTGAAGTACTATTTTGCTATTTTTTTTTAATAAAAACCATTAAAAAAGAAAAATTAGAGTTATAATCATATATATAATTTTAACATTAGCCATGAATTTCTAATTAGTATATTGTTGTCTAAGTCATATTTTTAATCAGCATATGTAGTCTGCATATGCTTAAAGTAGATTTTAATTACCATATGTAGTCTGTATATGTTACTCTAACTAGATTTTAATAATCATATATAGTCTACATACAACATATTTAGTATTATGCACAATACTATTGGATTGCATATAATATCTAGTGTACATAGTTTTTGAATCCCTAATTCGGTCATTAAAACATACCCATTAATTCAAAATTTATTAATCTAGTGCAACCTAATTCAAATTTTGTTAATCTAGTGCAACCACGAGCAATTGCATCTAAGCTATCATCTGACACATCGTCACAATTTTTTAGGCATAAGAACTCCAGCCCACCGTATAAAAACTACGCCATCCAAACAAGACCCTTCATCACCTTTACAAACACCTCAAATTTTACCCAACTTTAGATTTTTTAATGAGATTGATACGGGGATGATATAGGAATTCCAATGCAAGGCCTGCATCAAGGATAGGGTGGCAAAGGTCAAGAGAGAAGTAAGTCTAATGGGAAACAAGGACAACAGAGTATTGAGGTTAGTCGCTGTTATTATCAAAGTAAGGTTATTTTATTGGAAAAACATAAGCTTGTGGATAATTGTAAACATGAATGTTGTCTACTAGGTGGAGAGTTGTCACATGAGGTAATTGATTGCGAATTTGACTAGTTTAAATTCAAAAGGCTAGTGAACCTAACATTTTAATAAAATGAAAGATAAAATTAGGTTTTAAATATTTACAAAACTAACACGAAATTTGTATATATATAAAGGATGGATTTATAAAACGATCATGATTTTTATCGATTTTCAGTTAAAAAAATAATAAAAGTGAAATACAATAAGACTTCACGAAGAAAATGCATTTCTGATTGAAATTTTATATAATCAGAATATCAAACTGCATTCATTACCATTGCCCTTCGAGCATTTTTTTTTTCAAAAATAGAACTCTTAATTTGGGTCCCATTTACATTCTCTGATGCAACTCGAAAAGAAATATGAATCAAGATTTTTATATTCTAATTTTTTATTTTTTCGATAAATAAATAATTTAGATTTGTATATATTTATTAAATATAGAAAATTGGGAAGCTATCAAAATGATTTTCACGCATGATTTTATTTCATTAGAATTGATTTTTTATAATTTCTTTGGATCTAATGATATAAAGATTTCGGTTAAATGAAATGAAATCCAATTATTCAGATAAAAATATTTTTAACAAAAAAAATTCCCACGTGAAAAAAATGAGTTGACAAGCTTAGATGCTCGAAACTCATCAGAGATACTGCCAAGAATCAGGTACAAATTGGTTAAGTGTTTAGCTATAGATTTATTGCTCATGATTACCTCAGTCACATCCTCATTCCAGCAACAAAAGTCGCTTAAGTCGATCTCTTCAATTTTTTTACAATTTTGGAATAATGGACAAAGAAGTGACTCGGCAAAGATATTTGTCTTCCTCGACGAAATGTGAAACTTCACCAACTTAACTCGCTTTAGCTTGGGCCAATGGAAGAGGAACTTCTAGGCCATAAGTATTTAATTCTAAAATCAAACAAAAAGAATATTCGACATAATTTGAATAATTTTTAATTTCAATTTCAGGTTCCTACTATGCAAACATGCTTTAGAGTAAAAAGAAAAAGGAAAAAAAAGAATGATAATTTGAAGTATTTTTTGCCACTTTTTAATAAAGCCATTAAAAAATATAATTATAATAATATATATACATTTTAATTTTAACATGAGCCATAAATTTATTCATCCTATCATTGCCTAAATTAAATTTTAATTAGCATATGCAATCTGCATATGCTGTTTAAAGTACCATATGTAATCTACATATGTTACTTAAACTATATTTTAATAATCATGTGTAGTATGCATACAACTTACTTAGTATTATGCACAATATTATTGGATTACATATAATATCTAGTGTACATGATTTTTGAATCCCTAATTCGGTCACTAAAACACACCAATTATTTGTTAATCTAGTGCAACCGTGAGCAATTACATCCGAACTATCATTTGACACATTATCACAATCTTGTATGCACAAGAACTCCAGCCACCACATTGGAATCTACAGCAATTCCAATGCAGGCTTGCATCAAGGATAGGTTGGCAAAGCTCAAGAGAGAAGTTAAGAGGGAAACGATGGAATCAAATTCTGTGTTGCGCTACACCGTGTGTATCGCACTCACAGGCCGTCCGATTTTGATCAGATGGATAAGGGAGCTCCGTGCATGTAATCAAATTTCTAGGCCCGAAAAAAATGAACCGTCCGATCAAAATCGAACGGCTCGTGAATGCGCTACACGCCGTGTAGCGCAACACGAGATCAGGGTCCGGGAAATGATGACAATATTGTATCGAGGTATGATTATTTTCTTAGAAAACGTAAATTTGTGGGTAAATGTAAACATGAATGTTGTCACCAGGTGAAGAATTGTCAAATGAGGGTGATTGGTTGCGAATTTGACTAATTTTAATTCAAAAGGCCATTGAACCTAAACTTTTATTTAAATGAAAAATAAAATCAGGTTTTAAATATTTGCAAAACTAACACGATTTTGAATATATAAAAAAGATGGATTATAGAAAACTCATGATTCTTATCTATTTTCGGTTGAAAAAATAGCGAAAGTAAAAAAATATAATAAGACTTGACGAAGAAAATACATTTCTGACTGAAATTTTATATACCGTCCATATATAATCAGAATATCAAACTGCATTCATTACCATTGCTCTTCAAACAAATTTTTTTTTCCAAAAATAGAACTCTTAATTTTGGTCCCATTTACTATTTCGATAAATAAATAATTTAGATTTGTATATATATATTTTTAAATATAGAAAATTCGGAAGCTATCAAAATGATTTTCACGCATGATTTTATTTCATTAGAATCGATTTTTATAATTTCGTTGGATATAATGATATAAAATTCGACTAAATGAAATGAAATCCAATTATTCAGATAAAAAGTTTTTTAATGAAAAAAATCCCACTTGACAAAAAATGATGTTAATTGTGGCCTAATTCTCACTCGCACCTTACAATTAGAGAGAGAGCATTGGAGTTGAGTGCGCACACCTCTTCCAGTCTTCCCTCTTTCGGCGCAAAACCCAGAAAAAAGAGAGATACCATGAGCTCAGAAGAACAGCAAGAGGCTGATTCCGACCTCCAGAAGCAGAACCACTGTTGCATCTCCCATGCTTTCGCCAGTTGCGCGCAACAGCATTCGACCCGCACCGCTCTCATACACCTCCTCCCTTCTTCTCAGCCTCCCATTTCCTTCACCTACGCACAACTATCCTTTGCTGTTCAATCTCTCAGCAATCGTATCAGCAATATATTAAGCAATGGTTTGTTACCCAACTCTATTCATGGAACTTTTGTTCTCTTTTTCTTTACGTCTGTCAAATTTGTAGCTTTAACAGTGCTAATTAGATGATTGGTGTTTGAATTTAAGGTTGTTCGAGCTCAGAAAATACCAGTACCCGTATTGTGGGAATATACATGCCACCTTCACCCGAGTATTTGGTGGGTGTTCTATCTGTTCTCAGATATGGTGAAGCTTTCTTGCCATTAGACCCATTATGGCCCGAGGAGAGAATTCTGTATGCTATTTCTTCTTCGAATGCATCTCTTGTTATTGCGTGTCGGTCTGATTCTGACAATTGGCTTGCTGACAAGTCGTCTTGCTCGATTCTGTATGTTGATATGAAAGAGCTTTTGGAAGAGGAGGCTGAAAATTTGGAGAAGCTTAGACTGCCATGGCCTTGTCAGAGTACGAACAAAAGGAAGTTTTGTTATGTGATGTACACGTCTGGTTCTACCGGAAAGCCTAAAGGTGTCTGTGGCACTGAAGAAGGTGATTCTCAACTAATGAAATTTTAAAATTTTTATACTAGTTTCAAGAAAGGATTTGTTTAAAACCACACTTAATGTTCTACTGTAGTTGCAAACTATAGCCAGCATATCTAGTATTTGTATCATTATTCCCAATCTTCTGTTTATTTGCGTATTACACCTAGCTATAATGACAAGGGTTTATCCAATGAATACTTGACCAAGCTAACATTGTGAATATCTTAGTAAATGATGAAAATTCATTAGTCGAAGTTATAATTTTGTAACTAGTATAATTAGTTTTCCCAATTACACAAGCTTGGCTTTGCATCACATTTACATAAGAATTATGACCATTATGTGAGACGAAAGATGGATGGTATATGAAAGATGGTAACGTGATATACCTTAAGGATCCCACTAAAATTACAGTTTCGTGTTATTCACAAATGACCTTACATCAGCGTGAAAATTTTGACAAAATGATGAATCCCTTTTGGTTTATTATCAAGCTATTGGTTGACTTCTGCGAAACAGCGTAATCCAACAATTGTATGAATTGTATTATTCTGTGTGCCTTTTAGGTCTGTTGAACCGATTTGCTTGGATGCAAGACACATATCCTGTCTGTACAGAGGATTTTCTATTGTTCAAAACTTCTATTAGCTTTGTTGACCATTTGCAGGAGTTCCTCTCCGCTCTGTTGACTGGTTCTACTCTTGTTATTCCCCCCTCTAGCGAATTGAGATTTAATCCCATGCATTTGATCGACATAATAAAGGCATATAGTCAACTGTCAATATTTCTTTAATACCTTAATTTTTTTTTCTCCTATTTTTCAGTGTGTGGTAATTGTGGTCCTGCAAAATTTGAAAAGACATAATCATTTGTATGCCTGAAAAATATAAATATCCTCCAAAATACAAAATTCTAAGCATACAGTACCTAACATTAAAACATGCATACCCTGAAGAACATGAAAAGCATGTTTTTGCCACAGAACATGAAAAACTATCGATTGGTCTATGTATCCCATGCCATCTTTCTTACTTCAAATATACTGAAACTACCTTTCTTTCTTCATTCTTAATACTTTAAGAGGAACAAATGTGTGAGTTTTGATAAAATTATGGGAGAGGGCATATGTGACATTTACTACGTTTTAGAGGAACATGTGAGTGATTTTTCTCGTTAGGTATACGCAATGTCACTTTTATGAATTTTGACCTCACTGATGGTAATAAATTTTGGAATGTCTCAGTTTTATTGCATCTCAAGGCTCACTGCAGTTCCATCTGTAATAAAGACTTTGCTACCATCATTGGAGGGATCCTTTTTGCATAATTATTGCCCTATAAAACTTTTAATACTCAGTGGAGAGGTCTTGACTTTGCAATTGTGGAAAGAACTCTACCAAATCCTGCCTAATACTACCATCCTCAACTTATATGGAAGCACAGAGGTTAGAATTGATTATCTTTTACTTATTTATTTATTTATTTATTTTTTTGGTTCTTTTGGGTCTTCTTTGCAGAAAGGAGTGTAAAGTTCTTCCCAACTTAGAAAAAGAAAAACACCAAGATTTTCTCTGTTTAAATGACATTTTGCATGGCAAGAAGTCTACTTGAAATTTATTTGATTTAGGACCTTTTTTATTTTCTTCAGATAAAACTCACTAAGCTTTGACAAGTGGTTAGGAATACTTTATAGAGAAATGAACTAACTGAAGGAAAAGGGAATTTGAATGGAGGGGGATCTGATTTCAAGCATATCTGTTTGATATATCATTATTCTCTCAGGTATCAGGTGATTGCACTTACTTCAATTGCAAAAGGTTACCAAGTATTTTGGAGTCTGAGAAAGCTTTGACAAGTGTTCCAATTGGATATCCTATATCTAATTGCCATGTAAATTTAGTTGCTGAATCTTCAGAGATAGCTGATGAAGGCGAAATCCATGTTGGAGGGACCTGTCTATTCTCAGGCTACTTGCCAGTGCCCACATGTCAAAACAGTGTTTTCAGAACTGGTGACTTCGCCAGACGCTTGAAAAGTGGCGAACTCCTGTTTCTTGGCAGAAAAGACCGCATGATAAAAATAAATGGTCAGAGAATCGCACTAGAGGAGGTGGAAAGTGCTTTAAGAGAGCATCCTGATATAAGTGATGCTGCAGTGAATGTGGTTCTCAAAGATGGTGGTGCATCTTATATAAATGCTTATCTGGTGGTGAGAAATAATTGTACTGAGTTGTCAGTGAGAAGTTGGTTGATGAAGAAGCTTGTACCTGCGATGATGCCAAGATATTATTTTAATTTAAAGGAACTTCCAACAACTTTATCAGGAAAAATAGATTATGCTAAATTATCAAGCTTGGAGTATAAGCCACATCGATTTACAGAAGAAATCACAAATAGCTCACATGATTCACAGATAGATGTCATCAAAGAGGTCATCTCTTAGTTAAAAAAATAGTTTATGTTATTTTTATTTATTTATTTAATGTGGCGCAAATCATCAACTATGCTAACAAAACATGAATTTTCCTCTCATCTTGTACCGGTAACAACTCTGGTTGATAAGTACAAGTTGTTAGCCCATTGACTTTTGTAAATCATAACTGTAGATTATGTATTATTACTTTTTTGAGAAAATTTATTGTATCTCTTTGTTCCATTTGTAGGATAGGCATTTGCTGATGCACTGTCTGTCGATGAAGTATCTGATAATGATGACTTCTTCTCCATGGGCGGTGATTCACTTTCTGCAGCCCATGCTGCATACAAGTTGGGCATCGATATGATAGTGCTTTATACCTTCCCTACCCCTTCTAAGCTCCTTGAAGCATTACCCAATAAAAAATTTCCTTTCCTCAATTGCAACAAGGATAGTCGCAAGAAAGCCAAATTGGTCAGCAAATCATTAAAAATTTCAACCTATGATAATGTTTGGATAGGACAGTTAAATTTGGACATGAAGTTTTGGGTTAGTCGGTGCAATCAGTACATGAGTGGATTGCGGTGCAGTAAGGATCTGGGTGTGGTTCAGATTCAAGGGGATAGAAGAGGGAACTTTAAAGAGGTCTGGAAGGTTCTTCTTGGATCTTGTGTGGATGCTTCTCCTCTGGTTGTTTGTGTTGATGGAAAAGTGAGCATATTCATAGGATCTCATTCACACAATTTCCTTTCTATTGATGCTTCCAGGTAATTTGATTTTGGTTTAAATAGGAAAAGAATTGGCTTTTGTTCCTAGGAAGCTTATCTTGATTGGTATTTGCAGTGGTAGAGTACAGTGGGAAGTCAAATTGGAGGGGCGTGTTGAGTGCTCTGCTGCTATTACAAGTGATTTTGCTCAGGTACTTTTCGGAAGCTTTTTAGTGAATGAAGATTTGCAATTTAACCCATGATGTTACTATATCTGCATATATCACCCGAACCCGATATTTGTCACATTTAGGACTAACTCCTAAGATCTCTTTATGTTGTGGTATCCTTATCCATTAGTTTGATGTAACAGGAAAGGAACTCTCTAAACAATTTGACAGTTTTGCCCTTGCCGATATAGGATAGTACAATTTAACTGATGAAGTGGTTGTAGTAGTGTCACTGCCGATTTTTTTAATGATTATGTGAAATTAGCAAATAATTCAAGACATACCGACATATATTTTGGGTTTTTTCTTACAATTACTGCAAATATCGGGTCGAACTTTCAAAATGACCTTTACCTTATTAAGGTTATGATTCTTTTCCCCCTTCTATGCAATGGTTTTTGCTTAACTCTTTTATGTTTGGGTATAGGTCGTGGTTGGCTGTTACAAAGGGAACATTTATTTTATTGATTCCTGTACTGGAAAAGTGGATTGGAAATTCCAGACAGGAGGAGAGGTACACCTTTCTAACTTTTTACTCTTGCATTACTCGTATATTATCCATACTGTCTTACACTTAAATGTACAATGCAATAATAATAATAAATTTTTTTTTTCTTACAAATGTCAGGTCAAGATGCAGCCGGTTGTTGATGAGAAACGAAATGTGATATGGTACTTTCTTTTTGCTCACCTCCATTGATATTTACTCAGGCAATTCTTGTGACCCTGCTAAGCCTCAAAATATCACATATATCTCCTGCTGTAACTTTTTTTTTTTTTTTTTTTTTTATATAATTTCTGTGTTTAAACCATCAGAGATGCATGGTGGCTCACTTTCCAGATAAATATTGTTAGTTGATATAGTTATGGTATCGTGGGATTGACCACCACCTCTCTCTCTTTGTCTTACACACACGCACACTCTCACACAGAAACCTATGAGATAAATTGATATGATATCCTAATTTCTGACAAGGAAAGTCAAGAGAGATGAAGCACTTAATTTTCTTTCCTTAAAAAATAAAATGAGAGGTCATTTTCCCTTTATTTAACTTCCCCATTCACCATGGTATAGTAAATGGTTGTTGGTCTTCACAATTCCTATAGGGGCGCCAATGATAATTCTGGTGTTCTGGAGGGACATTTATTATGTTTGACATTTCATAGGGACATGGGGTACACCTGATAGCTCCAGTTTTTATGGGTTATCTGCTATATTCTGCATTTGCCATACTAACAAAAATAATATATGTTTTACAGGTGTGGATCATACGACCATTTTCTTTACGCTTTGAATCACAAAGACTGTAGTTGCATTTATAAAGTATCATGTGGTGGCAGCATTTATGCTTCACCTTGCATAGATATGATCAATGAGATGCTATATGTTGTATCGACAAGAGGTCTTCTCACTGCTGTAAACTTGGAGGTATTTCATTTTTCTCATTAATACATCGTTTGTTTCTTAAAAAGGTCCAAGACTTAGGATATTCGGCAAAAACAGCCATTTAAATAGAACAGTGTATGTAACAAGGAATTTTTATTTTACTTTGATCTTGGACAAATTTGCCCCTACATGTTTTTGGGATGAAACAAAGAAGGGAAGAGAGAGAGAGATGCTTTGATTCAAAGCCCCTGATATTGCTGATATTATTATGGACCCAAATATTGGGTATCGACATATATCCCTAATCTATTAATTAATTGTTGATATAACTGGAAGGTGGTCAGTCCCCACTTATCCCATTAATGATTATGTTATTGTGGGACCACATTTGTAAATGACCAATACTAGATGTGCATTTTTTTCCTTTTGGCAAACTTACAAACAAACTATGGTCTCAGCAATTTTAATTTTGGAAAATTTATCAGGTAGACCCTTATAACATTATTTGGCAGTACGAGGCGGGAGCGCCAGCATTTGGGTCCCTGGTACTAGTTCCTGATGTAGGGAATGGTAAGCCCCCAACTTCCCACTCCCTCCCTTCCATGTTTCCGAATTGATCCCCCCTGAAATACATGTACTTAAATAAGTATTCATTTGCAGTTGTATGTTGCTTAGTGAACGGAGATGTAATTGTGTTAACTGCAAGAGGAGATGTCTGTTGGAAGGTACTTGTCATTTTGAAATAAAACATATACTTCATGCGTTGTTAACCTACAAGATTTGTTTTCGTCATTAATTAGTTCATAATTTTGGGCAACACCATTTGTTCTAGGCAACTGTTGGCGGCCCAATATTTGCAGGAGCTTGTATATCTTCTGTTCTTCCCTTTCATGTATGAAATCCGACTTATAGATTTTTCTTCTCAAAACGCTGTTAGACATTGCCTAAACATTGCCCACCTTTCTTTCTTATCTTATATTTCAAGAAAAATTTTGAAAGTTAGTTTTTATATTAAGAAGAATTATAATTTTATTTTTGTGTAGATTTCGAAGGTATTATCTTTCTGATTGCTATGCAAGAGAATAACTGAATAGCAAACTTTCTTCGAGTTTTCTCTGTGTTATGTTAATTTTAATTGTGACTTGTGTGTTGATCTCTGCACAGGTGTTGGTGTGCGCCAGAGATGGAAATCTGTACTCCTTTGATCAAGTAATATAATTTTTTCTCCATGTTTAATAAGCGAGTATTACAGAATATCCAAACATCTTCAATATTTAACAAAAGTTGCTTTTGCAGAGAGATGGGAATCTTCTTGCAAAATATGAAATTGGGGATCCAATCACTGCCTCGGCTTTTGTTGACGAGCATCTGGTTTTAACTTCAGAATCCACACAATTTTCTTATAGGTGGGCAAAAAGTTAGCATTTTAAGTTTACAAATTGTTATTCTGCCTTTTGCCTGCTTCTGTCTTTTGAAAAAAAATGACAAAACTGACATAACATAAAGAACAAAAATGCATGGATACAAGTGTAAGTGGATCAAGTATTCAGCCTATAAATGTCACTTGTATGTTTTAAGTTCATTGTTAGGAGTACCTTTTTCCGTACGTTTTAAGTTCATTGTTAAAATTACCTGGGTTGTCAGAAATTTACTTCCAGTGGCAAGTCAGTGCTCTGGTTGGTTTGTGATCAAGTAGAAACAAAAAAGAGTCAAGTCAATATATCTTTATGAAAATTAGTTATATTTTCAAGAACCATACAACTTTAAAAAGAAATCCGAAATGGTTACATGAGCATACTCTGTTCAACATTTGCCCTCATGTTTTCAGGTTGGTTAGTATCTGTAGCAGTTTGGGTCGTGTTCACATCCTCAAAATCAAATCCATTCCACAAGTGAAGGATGACGAATCCAGTGAAGGGTCTGCATTACTGCAAGGATTTGCTGAGATTAATCTCCCAGCTGACATATTTTCTTCTCCAGTCATGATTGGAGGCCGTATCTTTGCTGGGTGTAGAGACAACTATTTGCACTGTTTGGAGGTTTACTCTGATGATATTTGTCGCCTGTGAGATCACAATCAACACTATTTGGGATTTCTCTAACAAAAACTTTTACGGCTAAGGAGAACTTTCTGCACTATCAGGAAGTTTACTCTTAAGGAATTTGTTGGCTGCACTGTGTTAGAAGATTTATCTGAAGAGGGAAGATTAGCGAAGTACTCCACTCCTAAGAAAATTAGGTTTAGTGGCTTTGCTGTGTGCAAACTCTGAGTTGATGTTAAAGATGAATAATTTGTTTGATTATTATTATTATTATTATTATTATTATTATTTTTTTTGGCAAAAGTGCTAATTCTCTGGATGAACTCCTCTCGAACTTTCTAGTGTTGTTCTTTCGCAATAATGGATTTGATGAAGTGATGTAATTTCTTTTTCATATACATTAAAATCGGATAGCAACCTTGTTTGCAAAAGTGCAGAGTTTCAGAATTATCTCAAGAAAATAAGGTAATATGCAGAACGAAAACGAAAGCTAATCAGATACAGAAGTTATCTATTAATTAGGAAACTATTTACCATAACAACGACCAGTCATACAAAAAATAGAAAAAAAAAAGAAAAATAGTAATTAAAGATGTGAATTCATGGCCTCCACATATCTTCAAAAGTAGAGTGAAAGGATGCCAAGATCAAAACCAAAACCACCAAAGCCGCCACACCCCATGGTGATGATCCACCGTCATTTTGAAGATAGTTGACACGACGGTTGCGGTGGTTAGGGTAAAAGAACCCTAAAAACCCATCAAAACTGTCCATAGAAGACAGCCACTGGATTAACATGATCAACACTATAGGCACTGCAAGAAGGATCCAACTCAACTGTTCTTCGGCCTCTTCCATAAAATCTTCAAAACTGAAGAACCAAGAAACACTAAGGAAGAAGAACACCATAAATAGGATTAGAATTACTGGATAGGGAAGAGGGGAGAGTGTGAAAGAGTCTAAGATGGATGAATGGTGCCTTCTATCATAGTATGCCATGATTGGAGATGGGGAGATGGAGAGAGAGAGAGAGAGAGAAGTGGGGAAGATTGAAAATTTAAAGGGGTCAAGCGGGCTTAAAAGAGGGTTCTCAGTTCTCACTTCACGCGTATTCTTTCAAGTTTGTAATGACCTCAGACAAGTCTAATTATTAGTTTATCAAGTCCCACAAAATGTATCAGAGACTGAGAGTATTTAGTGTGTGGTACAAGTTGGAGAAACGGCGCAAAAATATTAGTTATTTATTATTAAAGAAGTTGTGCTCAAATACATGCTTAAATGAAGGAACATATGTCTAATGTCTTTATAGGTTTTTTGGAGCAGTGCAGTTGTGATTGGGTACGCATAACAATATGAGAAGATTATTTATGGCTAATCATTCGTTTTTATCCAAAGCACTGTGATGTGGAGAAATAGGAGCCACATTGGTTCCAAGAGGTGCCAAAGCCGATACGGCCTCTCTAGAATAATTGTTGGTGGAATTCTATAATTATGCAGAATTTTGTACGTTATGCAAGTTTCATGATAACTAATCCATATTATTGTATTTCATGTTAGAGATGTGTTAGGTAAGATTTATTTATCAATATACAAATATGAAAAGGGTTATAGGTAAGAAATAATTAATAGAGATATTTAATTGATAAATTCATAATATAGATAAGTTTAAAAACAGGTTTCAGGTACATATAATTAATTGATATAAAATTAATATAAACTTATTTTGCACAGTCTCTACTCACTCTACAAAATTCTCATTCCAATCAGAAGTTTGAAGTTGCACAACAGGTAGTTGCTTTTCCTACAAAAAAGGGAAAAAAAAAAAAAAGAGTTTCTCTGGACTCATATCAATTTTTCTGCATGTAAGTGATATAAACTTAATATATTTGAACTTGTTTTTATTAGCATCGACAGAACTAAAGAATTGAATGCACAAATATTGTTCATATATCTACTTTAAAGTTTACAGTTAGTATGCAAAATTTGACACATGGCCATCTTACCAATTTCAGAGTCACATGGCTTTCATCCTATATTAATTTTTTTTTTTTTTTGATAAACTTCATCCTATATTAATTTAATCATAAAATCCAATAAAGAAGATTTGAGAAGGCTGATTACCATCAAAAGTCTGGTCAAGCCCAAGAATTAGTGGCTCGGAAATTTGTCGGTTTGTCAAGTCCCTTTTTTTGGGAATTGAAATAACAATACGGTTTCTCTGTGGCAGGTATGCACCATAATTGAACTTTGTACGTAAAATTCTTCTGAAGAGACTTCTGCCAGTGGAAAGACACAGGATGTAATTCGTTTGTTCCTGCCACAGTAAATCCTAAATTGAATAAAAAGTATATGCAGACATGCAGTGTCTTTGTCTAATGGGCCCAGATTTGAGTAAATGCTGGCAAGTGTAAGATGTTAACGCGTTGATACGTCGTTTCCCTATTGGGAGTTTGTTTTTTTTTTTGAAAGCTAGGTAGAGGCTACCTAGAGGCCCTATTGGGAGTTTGTTATAGGGGTGAGTTACCAATTTTTCAGAAAAAGTATGTTGCCAATTGTCCAACGAAGAATCGATAACCTGGTACAGTGCCATCTATTTGTTGTTTTGTTGTTGTTCCCAGCGCTGTCAAACGTTCATAAGTGGCACAGAAATAGGTTGTTTCGTTAACGTTCCGTGTAAAAACACGTTACACATTTTACTTCCGCCTACCGTTCCGTATTTAAAGTGTAAATGAAATTTGTTATGTTTATGTTCCGTAAATTTTTAACGGAATAACGTTACTAACGTTACAAAATTTCACAGTTGCACAGTTAATCTTTTATTGCATTGTTTACACAGATACACACAGTTAATCCATATAAAAGAAGTCCTCAGAATCTTATCATCACTGGACAGATCGCAAGGCCAAAATAAAGAAGCATGTTGTTCATAAAATCCAGCCAAATAAGCTCAGAATAATCAATCAAGATTATCATCACAGCCACTTTTCCTGTCTAAATTGCATCATATTGAAGAATCAAAAGGAAAAAAAAAAGCAGCTCTGTCTAAATTCCATCACAAAGTACAGTTGCACAGTTAATCTTTTATTACATTGTTTACACAGATACACACAGTTAATCCATATAAAAGAAGTCCTCAGAATCTTATAATCACTGGACAGATCGCAAGGCCAAAATAAAGAAGCATGTTGTTCATAAAATCCAGCCAAATAAGCTCAGAATAATCAATCAAGATTATCATCACAGCCACTTTTCCTGTCTAAATTGCATCATATTGAAGAATCAAAAGGAAAAAAAAAGCAGCTCTGTCTAAATTCCATCACAAAGTGAACTTACATTAACTTAGCATAGCAATACAACTCACAACAAAATGAATGATCAAATAATGATTAACCAGAGTCCCAAGCACCAAGCTCAACCTAGTCCCAAGCCATATTCTCAGACGGATACCTTTCTCAGCCAATGGCTTAAAATAAAAGCTTACTATGAAGCAAATATAACACATATGTCATCATCGAACAATATCGGCTTGAGACTAAGGAGCCAAAGAGCATAACACTCTAGGCTTCACCTATTTGATCTCACTGACAATAAAATTTAAGCCCCATGCCATCCAAGTTCCAACAAGCCATCTTTCATCACAAGTCATAGATTGCATATCATAATAAGTTCACAATATAACCCTTACAAGCTCAAAATAAGCAATACCAACATGGCAACAAGCCATCTTTTGAACTAAAACCATCATCTAACAAGCTCAAAATAAGCAATACCAACATGGCAACAAGCCATCTTTTGAACTGAAACCATCATTTAACAAGCTCAAAATAAGCAATACCACTTACAGTGTGACTTGGAAGTCTCTTATAATCGCTGTAATTCTTGACTGCCATAAACGATATCATCCGATTCCGGATCTGCAGTGGCCCACATTGGACCACCAACTTGTCCATCATTCTCTGCATATGAACATAGCATGTAAATAATTATAATTAGCAAGTATTATATTATAACAACGAACTATTGCAAATAATTATATTAACATAGGATGCAAATATTAAGTTAGAGCTTACCGGCCACACGAGCACGCAGCCAGTCTTGAGCACAGATGAGAGCTTCCATGCTCTCATCATTCAAACAATTTCTGACAGTTGACAATGTCCTGCCACTAGTTGAGAATGTGGATTCAGATGCCACTGTCGATGCCGGTACAGCCAGGATGTCTCGGGCTAGTCGAGACAACACTGGATATTTAGGCACCTTCATCTTCCACCATGTAAGTATGTCAAATTCATCATCCACACTAGTTGAGTCCAATGGCAGACCTAAACAACAATTCACATGATATACAATTAACAATAAACATAATTTTCAGCTATAAATATTCTTCAAGCTCTAATATACAATTAACAATAAACACGATATACAATTAACAATGAACATAATTAACAACTCACTTAAATATTCTTCAATCTCTGACTTCTCTATTTCACATGTTTTCTTTCCACTTATGAAATCTTTTAGACCAGCTCTAACTTGACTGATGGTGGCACTAGATGGCCCACAAGTTTGTTTACTGCCAAGAATAACAAGTTGTTAAATTTTGAGGAATTGCAAGTAATTGAATTGAGCAAGTATGAACCATTATATTTATATGATCATACCTTTGGCTTTGAGGCATTGAAGCACCAGGTTGGCTCTGTAATTTGATGGAGTATACTTCCAAATACTCGTTGAACAAAACATTAATACAAGCTTTCAAGTTTGACATATACCATTCAAAGTTGCTAGGGTATACGATTCTCAAATAGTACTCTACAACTATTAGCTTGCATCTTGGATCTAAAACACAAGCAATGGCCAGCAATGTATTCCCAATGGTCCAATATTTTTTCCACTTGCGAAACATTTTCTTACCCATCAAAGCAATAAAAGGATAAGGGCTGTTTTCCATATTTTTAATGTTTACAAATACCTCACACATGTCAGGAAAGAAAAGGTTAAGTGAGGGGTACTTGGAACCACTAAATTTGAGTGTGGCACTGTAAAATATTTTCAAAGAGTCCATCAAAGCCTGCACTGCCTCCCACTCCACGTCATTTAGATTGATTTTGAAATTTTTATCAACTTTTTCAAACCTTTCAATTACAGGTCTGAGCTGCAAAGCTAGCTCCAGCATTAGATACGTTGAATTCCAACGTGTTGGAACATCCCATGCCGGTCTTTTATCTGAAGCCCGAACCTGGACATAATAGAGTGATATTTGTCAATGATGAAATAAACAAGCCAATAAATGATAACTAGTGCATTAATATATGCAGCCAATAAAATAAAAATGTAACCAATAAAAGATTAATTAGCCTCTATCCTAATTTCATATCCAGATAATGCTATTATCAGAACACAGCTCAATGCCCAATTTAGCCCAGTTACAGCAGTACAGGTATTAAGTGCCCAATGCCCAATTTAGCCCAGTTGCACAGACGCACAGTAGTACAGCAGAGCAGTACAGGTATTAAGTGCACAGAATTAATGTACTAATCATTGTGAGATCAACTAATAAGTGCACAGAATTAATTACACAAGTATTAATTGTGCAACATATTTAATGCACTAGTATTTATGCACAATCATTGTCAGATCAGACATATTTAATGCACAAGTATTAATTGAACTAATCTAATGCATTAATTTGATGCATTAATCTGATGCATTAATCCAACCATTATTCACATGCATATTCAGCCATATTCACATATTAATTCACATATTTATCCAGCCATTATTCACATGCATATTCAGCCCATATTCACATATTTAATTCACATATTTATCCCATAATTAACCCAATATTAATGCACATATTTATTCAGCCCATATTCACATGCATGTTTATTCACATATTTAAATATTCACATATTTATTGACATATTTATTCAGCACAAATTCAAATATTTATTGACATATTTAAGTCTAGACCTGAGATGCCGCAAACCTAAACTTTTCCATTCGAGCTTGCGAATGACGAATGTACTTCATCATGTCGCGAATTTTTGTAATCTCATCGGTCAACTCAGAAAGCCCATCTTGAACAATCAAGTTTAAGATGTGGCATCCACATCTCTGATGAAAAACTGAGCCCTCTGTGGGCAATGCTTCTTTCTACATAACAAACAAGCACAAGATATTAGTTACTTATAAGTTATATATTAGTGACTTATATTAGTGATTTATATAATTACAATTAATTACCAATGATCCACTCAATAGCTCTCTGATGCAAGCATCATTTGATGATGCATTGTCAAGCACAAGGCTAAAAACCCTTTTATCCAAGTTCCACATGACAAACATACTAAGCAACGCTTCAGCAATGTTTTTGCCGGTGTGTGGAGAAGGAAGAGGGCTAAAATTAAGTACTCTCTTCTTAATTTTCCAACTATCATCTATGTAATGACATGTGAGTGCAATGAAACCCCTATCCCCTGCATTATTTGTCCATAAATCACTAGAAAAACTAACTTTGCAATCTAATTTTGCAAGCTCTTCATACAAATCTGCCCTTTCTTTCTCATACACCCCAATACAATCAGACCTTAATGTGTTCCTAGATATTATCCTAAACTCTGGTTGAAGAATCTTTAAAAACACTTTAAAGTAATGATGTGTCACAATATTGAAGGGGTACTCATGGACAATGACCATAATTACCAAGTTATTTCTACATGTTGCTTGATCAAATTTCCATGCAGCAACTTTGTTATCACCTAAAAGAATAAACAAACAAGTTAGTCTTCATTTTAAAAATTAATTCTGTTTACAAAACAATTAATTTAATTAACTTAAACAAGGTATATTCTTTACCTTCTACAAGCCCAGCATGCACCTGCAACATCTGTTGCAACTTACTGCGTTTGTACCGATTTGGTATTTTCTTACACGTGGTCTTAATATGATGGTTCAATGAAGCAGTACCCCTCTGATTTCCCATTGGAAAAACTTCCTTACAGTAATTGCAAACAACTTCATATGAACCATCATCTTGAACGGTGCCCTTTGTGAAGTGTTTCCACGCCTCTGCGGTCACGGCCCTAACTTTTCTCTTTTTTTGTTTAACTCCAACATCAGCAACATCACCTTCATGGGCAGCTTGAGGGTCTTGTGCCTCAGTCTCAATTGTTTGAATTTGCTCAGCAGTTAAATCAGGATGTAAACCCATGCTATTAATTAAAAAAAATAGAAATTAATGCAAGTAATTAAACAATGAAATAATTAAAACTGGACTGACAAGTAACAAGTACCAACTAATAATAAAACCCATTGCTAATTAAACATTAGTAAATAAATATCAGTTCGTGGGCCTCAGACTAAGGAGCCATGGGCCTCCAAATCCCCAACAAAAATAAATAACAGAGTAAAAATTAAAAATCGAAAAAAAATAATAGACTAACAATTAAAAACAATAATAGACTAACAATTAAAAACCAACTATTTAACCATGAGTCATGACTCAGCTATTTAATTAATAAAAACCAACTATTTAAACCATGAGTAATAAAAACCAACTATTTAATTAATACTTAATAATTATTGCAACACTCATGAGTCATGACTCAGCTAACAATTCTGCTAACAATTAATTCATGACTCAACACTCATTAAAACCAACTAATTCAGCCAAGAATTAAAAAAAAATAGCTAACAATTAACAACTATTTAAACCTATTAATTCAGCTAATGCAAGTATGCAAGTATGCAAAAAATGACATACTCATTTTCAGCTGCAACATCTAATTCAACGTCTGGTTCTGAGTCCGATTGAAGACTTGTTACTCGCTCCTTGGGATCAGCCATTGAACACTTGTTAGTTGTTACTTGTTACCCACTGGCCACTTCTCACTTCTCCAACTTTCTATAATTCTATTGAGTTTAATTGTTCTGCAAAAGAAGAAAGAAAAAATCAGAATTGCACAAAAGTACAACTGTACAAGGCAAAAATTGAAAGCCAAATTTAAAAAATTGAAGCCAAAAATCCAAAATTGAACTTATCTCTACCATTCTGAGCTTTCGGCTTTCCTCTTCTCACAAATAGCGCTGTCAAAACTGTGATTTTTCCTCTTCTCTCTACCTTTGCTATATAATAGCAACAATTGCGTGCAAGTTGTAAGGAATGATTGTCTCTGTACCATACTGCCTGAGGTTGACGGCGAGTTGCGATGGAAGGTATAGTCACACTCATACTCGAGCCTCACAACTCACAGATGTCACACTCACACTCGCACGCGCACACCTACTTGGCAGGGACAGAGAGAGGAGCTGAGGAGGAGAGAAAAGAGAGAGTGAGACTGTGAGAGACTCAGAGAGGGAGAAGCATTCGAGATAGAGGGAGACACAATCGAGAGAGAGGCAGATGGATACGGCGCATGAGGGATCTAGGGTTATAATGAGTACTACGCTTAGCTGCGCTAGCTGCACGCTACTACGGTATACGTTGTACGCGACAAAATTTATACGCTACAAATACAATACTATACCGTCCTGGAATTATGGGCTGAAGGGTTTTTGGACCAACGGAATAACGTTACATAACGTAACGAAAGCGGGCCGTTCCGTTTCCATTCCGTTGAAATAAGCGAAACAGTTTTCAGTTCCGTTTCCGTTCCACATCCGAAAACGTCAAACAAAACCATTCCATTTCCGTGCCGTTTCAACGTCCGAAACGGCACAGTTTTGACAGCGCTAGTTGTTCCTAGACTCTTTATTGTGCGCTCAGAGTACCAGAGAAATTTATATTGAACGAATAGCAAAACGATAATGATTGGATCGTAAATTTTTTTCTTACAAACAAAAATGATATTGTTCCCCACTTGCTTTTTATAACATCAATAAAAGACGTAAAAGATAAATAAATAATAAATAAAAGTGGCGAAAAATATGATAGTATCATATTTCTTTTCTCTTTTATGAATGATAGTAGTGGGTTAGGTTTAGGATTTAGACACGTCCTTGCAAACAGCAGTATGATTGTGTTCCTTTGTAATGGAAAATAAATGCCACTATTTTCTGAAACCAAAAAGTACAACTATTATGGATCTGTAGTCTGTAGAGTGGGATCACTCTTTAGTATTGGATGTTTAGTCAAAATCATGAAATTTTGCTGATGTAATGGGATCACTCTTTGGTAGATACAGCGAGTTCCCAAAAAATAAAAAAGTCCAAGGAGTATAGGCCTAGGTAACACTTGTAATAAAAAGAAAAAAAAGAACGAGGACTTCCCAGCCTACGCAGCACAAAAATGTTAACTCAAAAGATGAATTCCCAGCCCCGACTAAAAAGTTATTTATGCGTTTGGGTGGAGGTACATGTTAGTGTTAGTTAGGTTAGTAGCATGAAGTTAGTATTTTTGATGTTAGTAGAGTTAGAAATCGAGAACCGCTATTTCAATTTTCAAGGTATTTGATGTCGTATGTATATTGATGTTAGAGATAGAGAGAATGAATAACTTATTAGTTTCTTTTTTTATTTTAGAAATAATTCTTATTAAATTATTATTTCATTATATATTGTTGGGCTTTAATTTCTTATTTGATCCATTCGATGTTCTGGAGTAAGAGGTTAGCACTCTAAACTCAGGATTAGCCTAACCCCTTATACTACCAAGCGTCTGCGCTCAAGAAACGTTTATTAAAGGAAAGGAAGAGATGGAGAAGGATAGTTGCCCAAGTTTATCTACTCTAAAATCAGAGGTTACAGATATGAAGTAAACTCTTCGTTTTAAAATTTTTCTATATATATTTCACCTCATTTCCCCTTCCAATTAATCATTTCGGTTCCAATTGTTGTGGAGCACGGAAAGAGCTCGGGCAAACTCTTTTTTCATTCATTTTCATTCCTTTCCTTTATTGTATAGGTTCTAGAGCATATATACTCTTTAGAATTAGAAACAATGAGGAATTTAACCACTTTCAAAAAAAACAAATAATAAAGGAATTTAACCCCTTATATCACAGACCCATTAATTAACATAGTGTTAAACACTAAATGACGCTTAACTTTCAAAATAAGATCCAGAAACAAGCAAAAAGCAACAAGCATAATCAACTGCTTTAATTAACAAACCTTTTAAAAAAGCTGTTTTAAAACTATCTTTTATGACTGATGGGATACTGTCTAAAAAAGTACGTACAAATTAATTGAACTACACAGAGGATGAACAATATTCTTTTTTTTATTTCTTCTCCCTGAGCTCTTCAAACAAATTCAGCAAACAATTATTTGGGGCTGTCAGCGTCTTTGGAATTGTCCCGACTAAATTTAGGTGGAAGAACAAATGTCAAACCCGGGTCTTGCTTCAATCCCTCGCGCTGTTCGTAATAATACAAATAAAGAATTTGTTTTGTTAGGTGATGAGGACAGAAAATAATAGAGTGAAGACACAAATGCATCACACAATTACAATACCACCCTATAGCTAGCTACGTTTCCTCGGTGTGTGATGTGATTGTGATTATTTCTAATGCAACCTGCTATCGCAAGAAAATTTTGCCACCAATGCTGACATTTCTGGTCTTTTATATATAAACTTAATTTGAACTAATAATTTGATATTGCTTTACGGCAAATTAAGGTAGGTGATGGGTTTGGTTCAAACATAGTCGCATTTAGGATATATCTTTCGAAAAGTTTATCATCGACACCATCTATCATCTATCATGCATTAGGGAACGGAATTAATATGACCATGCGAAAAGAACTTTCAATGCTGAGAAATCTTACTGTATAACTTGCATATTCTATCTACATAATAACTTATTATGACGCCAATACAAACGGATAATAGGGCATTATAAACGGCAGTGCTAATTACGTAAAGCTAAAAATATGGCAAGAGTAATAACATTAAAAAAAAAGGAATGCTATTTTAATTAAAAAAAATCAAAATGTGTCTTTTTTTGTGGAGAGGTGGGGGGCAACTTGACGAATTTAAACAAATGTCCATTACTAATTCAGTCATTACCATAAGAAACTTTTAAAATTCAAAAAACTTTTTTTTTTTAAAAAAAGGTGCCCAGTAAAGTGTACCTTACAACGGAGAGAACAAAATCGAAACGGATCGGGAAGACTGAGACGACATGTCTCACATGTGTGCATCACAGCTTCATCTATGAACCGAGACTTCAGTTGCTCATCTAAAAACACAACCTTTGCACCATTTACTATGTACGGTTGCACGTCTGAGACATCAATAAATTTTGACACATCGCATATCCTAACCACATAATAGTACGAAGAGCGCCGTATCTGTAAATTTAATCAAACCAGAATTTTGTTTCAAATTAAAGCAAATATCAAACTGACTACAAAATTGATCATACGTAGCATATCAGAAATACATATAGACCCTCCAAAGTATGTCAAACCTATGTTTAATTTAACGTATATAATATCTATTATTTGCTATACTGAACTAAACTTTAGTCCAAGTAAAATATTTCCAATCACCCTCAAAATCTCCCTAAAATCCCAATCAACAGCAACGTTTTAAAATATAGTTTCCAATAGAAAAATATAACAAATATAGTACTCATGTCCCAGGAAAATTAACTTGGAGATGAAGAGAGGTGAGAATTAATAATTACCTGAACAACACGGTGATCTTTATGGTCAGCAAGGCAAACGTAACAGAGAGCAGGACCGGTGCAGTCGAGGCAGTACAAGCTGCATTCTTTCTTACCTGATTTTCTGTGAGTTTCACACGGGAAGTAGAAGTCAATCTTCTCCAGAAGTGACCGGAGCCACGATGGGCACCTATCATCTTTACTGATTTTATTCATGGTATCTACCTAAAGAAAGGGAAAAGGGAAAAAATATATATTAGGATCCAAAGAAGGAGACGAAGAATTAGACAATGAAAGGAGTATTCTAACCTATTGTGAAAAGAAGACTATTCCCTGTTGGAAAAATGCTAGTGTTAGCTAGCTAATAGCCTTATAGAAAGAGAGTGAGAGGCACAAAAAAATAGAGAGGGTACAGGAAGAGGTTACATGTGCGCAAATATATAGGTTTATATGGCGGTTTGTATGGTGCAAAAAAAAATATCAGGCGGTCGTTTTTAGGTTTAACTCTGTCTAAAATGGGAATGGAAAAAAAAAAAAAAAGAGCAGCGTTAAAATGTATAGGTGCCTTTATATATTGTCATGCCATTTTATCACTCTTCCTAAATTGCGATGGGAATTAAATTATTATGATTTTATAACAGACTAATGTAGAAATAATATTTGGCCGTCGTTTTTAGGAATTTATTTCTTTTATCTAAAATGGGAATGACAAAAAAAAATTAGCCATGCCATTTTATCCTTCTGGGCGAGTACAATGAATTTTTTGTTGTTATTAAAGGAATATTCACTTCTGGGCGAGTACAAATGTATCAAGCGGCTTTTAAGGTTTATTCTAGAAAAGAAAAATCATGGCAGCTAGTCTCAAAATATGCAGTTGCCTCGTTTTTGATAGGGTGATTTAGGTTTATGCCACTGCAAATATTTGAAATTAGGGATATACCATCACTAAATAACAAATTATTTTTATGCCACTATAAAATAATATAAATTAGATTTTTGTCATCGGACATTTATATGACGATTTTACCCTTTTAAATATGCCACTATAAAACTAAAAAAATAGTGATATGTCATCACAAAAGATATAATTTGTTTTATGCCTTTGCAAAATAACAAAATTATTTTATGCCATTAGTGTATAAAAATCATGGCATAAATCAATTAGTTATCGTTAGGCATAATTCTAATTTTCAAATAAAAGGGATTAAGTTTTCAAGATTTATTCACAAAAATATTTTTGTGCCGATTTTTTTTCATGCAAGTAATTATGGAACATTAAATTATAATGCTCTTTGTTAACTTGATGGCAACAAAATTAATTGTGAAATACATAAAATCAAACTATAATACTCTTCCACATATGTTTTATGAGTAGCACTTTAATGAAAAGAAAACTGTGCTAATAATAAAAAAAAATTGAGATCAATTATCCCCAACATACAATGAAATTACTAAGTCCTAAGCACTTATTTCAGATAATTTCAATACTAATTTTTCAAAGCTCGTAAAATCATTCATGTAAGCATCATGCGTTAATTTTTTTTTTAGCGCCGTATGTGGTTTTTCATTTTAGGGTTTGTTTTTTAGTCAGGGTTAATTTAGTCATTTAAAAAAAAACAGTGACAAATTTGGTAATGGCATTTGTATAATTTAGTATGTTTATAGAGAATTAGTGGCATAAAACTATTTTTAGCAATTCTATAATGACATAAATTTAATTAGCAATTTAAAAATGACATTTTCCTAATTGACAAAATTCACGATGGCATGAAACTAATTATCTCTTTTTTGATACTAGAAAACGTGTCACTCATTGTGTAGGTAAATAAATATTTGAAATTATGATTATACTTCAATAAAAATAAAAATATTAACATAGAAAATAATTTGATAAAATGAATATTTTCTTAATTGACAAAATTCTATTTGAGTGTTACACTAATTTCATTTGTACTTTATTTACAATAAGTTGTGATGATCTATTTTCAAATTTTGCAATTTGCTCAACCAGAGTGCGATTTTCTTTCTATTTTTAATAATCATCTACATCATTGATTTAATAAAATTTAAAAACCAATGATTCATATTATATATAAAGGGAGTTACGTAAATGCTTGATCAGAATTAAATATACACCCTTAGATTGTTTCTTTTTATAAGGAGTAGAAATATATGTAATAATTTTGAATTAGTTTTGTATAAAATCACAGTCCTCAACTCATTTGACAATAAATATTTCGTAAAATTAATGTTCATCAAAGATATATATTAAAAGCTGTGGCAGCTATGGATAGCGGCCAAAAATAAATTTTTTTATAATTTTTTAAAATAAATTAAAAATAGTCGTACCGAGTAAAAATAGTTATACCAATCAATAATATTAGCAAGATTTTTTTGGACAATAAATTTATGTCAATTTTATATAACGACTTTCTATGAAAGAAATTACTAATTTTGAATTTATAAAGATATATATTAAAAGCCGTGGCAGCAATGAATAGCAGCCAAAAATAATTTTTTTATAATTTTTTTAAAATAAATTAAAAATAATTGTACCGATTAAAAATAGTTGTACCAATCAATAATATTAGCAAGATTTTTTTGGACAATAAATTCATGTCAATTTTATATAATGACTTTCTATGGAAGAAATTACTAATTTTGAACTTATAAATTTTTATCTATAAATTTTGATAAGTTTTTTAGACAGATTTTTTATATTTTACATTAGAAATTTTTATATTTTATATAGAGCAGCAAACTGCAACTGCCATGTCTAGTTGTCATACAATTACGTGAGTTACACAATTAATGACGGCTGACTTCTGCTTGTCTATTTCAGTAAGACCGCTATTTAGATTGCAGAAATTTATTTATGTAATCTAATTATACTAGAAGCTGAGAAATTAATAAATCGATTTTTAATTCTTTATTATCATTATGCCTCTGATACCCATACCATTTTTTAAATCCCACGCCCATATCTCGCTCTTAACTTCTTGCAAAATTTACTCTCCTCATCTTACACAACATCTTTCAACTTATGATCTTTATATATCGACAACGACGTGTTTAAATTACTTGAGTTTCAAGGGTTAGCATTTAAATCTTTCCCCAGTATTAAGTTAATATATACAATCGCGATCGGCAGTTAGAGTTGTCAAGTTTACTTAGTAGCATTCTCATATCACTCTATATTAAAAACTAATTCTCAAAGCAGTTTGTCACTTCTTACCGTACCTAATCTGATCAGCCACAAACTGTTATGAAATTTACTTTGCATTAGTAAACATACCGACTTGATACTGGGGTTTATATATTTTTTCACAACTAGCAAAAGGCCCACTCAACGTGTGGGCAATTTTTTTTTTTTTTTTTTTTTTGTGAAAACCACATTACAAGAATTTTTTTTTATTATTTTCAACTCTTATATCTAGAATTTTAGATTAATAAAGATTTACAACCACGGTGAGAGAAATTCAACATATGAGGTTCAACTTTTACAAAAAAAAGTTTATTCCTAGAATTCTTCAATAATAATATTACAATTTGATATGTGTTTTCTCTGACTTTACACATTTGAAGAAATAAAAAGGATATAATTCCTGTCTCATATGGTGCTTTAATTTGGACAGTCTTCAATTAATTTGCATATATAACCAGTAAAGGAAAATTTCGGTTGATTATAAAATAATTTTCACATCACAAATTGTTAAAGGAAATAAATTCAGAGCACCTCTTCAGGAATTTAAGAACTGAAAATGCAAAAAATAATTATCTCCCCAATGGTTTTGACATGAGATTACATTTTTTTTAACCAGCTGATCGGCAAACTTATTGCTATCACTGTAGCCTTCAACGATCTTAACCAAATCGAGATGCTCCCGTCAGAACAAAACATTATGCTTGACCCCTCACTTATAACACTCTTTCAATGCTTCATAGTCAAAACAAATTTCAGTGTTAGTGAATAGAGATGATAAAACACATGTTAACTCTCCACTGGTCCAAACTTGGTCCTGAGCTTTTTTCACTATACATTTATTAAAGATGATAACTTTGTGGAGTTCATATGTACCAAATAATCTAATAAAATTGTTGTTCTCGCATTTAGGTTCATAGACAAGCAATTATTATTTCAGAAATTAGAGTAGTTATCTACGAAAATAAAAAAATTGATGACACATGCTTCGCAATTTTGTTCTTTGCAGGGCCCAACACATGATTATTAGTTTATTACCGATAGTTTACAATCCAACCCTTCATAACTATAAATTACCTGATTTTCTTCAAGACCCATACCAGTACAGTCACACAGCTTGCAAATTCAATTTGCGGAAAAAATTGTTAGTCTGTTACTAATACCGTTATTCGATAGGTTTTTGTCAAAGAAAAATTGAAGCTAAACAGTTTTTTAAGGTTCTCAATTGAAAAAAAAGTGCTATTTTCGATATAAAAAAGATAAGGTGCAAAAGGATGAATATACACAATAGAAACTTAATTTGTTTACCTTATGGCAAGTCTGACCATTTTTTGGATCACCAACCATTTGAACAATTGGTCACCCCAGCTCACCCCGTCTGCCGCTGCTCCTAAGTAGGACATTGATCAAGAATAAACCATTTACTGACAGAGATCAATGCCGAGAGCACTGCCACTGCCACTGCCTTCCTGCCATGAAACTCAAACTATTCATTTTTGGTGCCGAAAATGTTGCATTATATACACACAAAATGTCCATATTGCTTTTTAGATATTTCAAATTATATTTTCTATTTTATGTTCCACTGAATTGTATCATAAAAAAGGTTATAGTAGTAACCATGAATGATCACAAATATTTCAAATATGAAAGCTTAAAAGATGCAGTTATCTCTTCACCATCTGGCGAAGCAATCCTGTTCTTGCTGGTGGCGCTTCCTGTTTTTATTCAACTGTTTCTTCCCACATGTAATAAAGCTGTGACATGATATCATATGCTCATTCAGACAATCCGCAATAGAGAAGTGTTTCATACAACCTTTTTCCATGCAAATAATCTCACAACAGTTCAGTTTCATAGCAACACAATTCACATCACATGATTACGTCCCAACGTCCTCACCATATATTTTTTAATTGCTCCAATATGTGCCTGAAATATAACCACCAAATATTTAGAAATTATAATCTAAACAAGGAACACTACTTTTTAATGAAATCTGCTTCAACTATCATTTCTTTCTTTGTATTTTCAGAATAGGCAAAATAGAGCATAAATTTGCATCAATATTGTAAACCACAAAATCTCCCATACCAGCAAACATAGCAATAACAAAATCACACAGTTTTAGAACATCTTAGCCTCATTTACCAGCACAGATCATAAAAATAAAATTCAAATCTTCTCTACATTAGTTATTGACCATATTTGTCTCAAACTTTTAGTTGTGAGAGTCGATCAATCTTATTCTGAGACATAAATTGGAATAATCATGGAACTTTAAATTTAATGATGCTAAATATAAAATGGTACCAGTATATTGTCAGGCTTTGATATCACAGTGCAAGGCCCCGCAATTCCTCAAGTGCTTAAGAGCTATGAAGAACTGCTTAGCATAGGCCGACACCTCAGTTAGTTTATGGCCAATTTTGTGCAGCATTTGACTCACTTCCATCAAAAAGAATATATGTAGCATGAACTTCCACAAGACAACTTCAAAGCATAGATCATTTGTTTCAACACACCGCATTTACACAACAAAAAGAAAGAAAAACTATCAAGTCTGACCATAGTGAAATACAATTTTAGTCTTCTCCAGTGTACAAGTTATTGTTACCAGGTCATGTACACTATTAAAAATTTAAATGTAATACTTACCACATTGATGTCAGGATTGCATGTCACAATCTGCTTCTCAGCTGACAAGAACTTGTTAGGTTTGAACTCCATATCACCTGAAACAATATAAAATAATCATTGGCAACAGAATCATTTATGTAATCATAGCAGCAGCCAGTCTAAACCAGAACAAATAGTTCGCATAAGCATTCTGTTGATTGTAATTCCCAGTTATATTTTGTATTAATAGTAACACTTTAAAATTGATTCAGTAGGAAGTGGTACAGTACATGCAAATAAAGCCATAGCATTGTCTTTCTAATTGCAACTGACCCCCCAAAAAAGTTATAGAGTGCTATTAGCAAATAACCCAAATTCCAGGTGCTTACTGCATAAATAACAATATTTTGGGTAATAATAATTAGAAAAATAACCCAACATCTAGAGAGAAAGCTAAATTTATCGGAAAAAGGATCTCTTCAGTGACTCGGCCGAGTCACCAGTGGCAGCATCATATTTCATTGTCTCAGTATGCAAGTATTTTGCACAAAACCTAGCTAAAGTTTTGCCTATAAAATGGAATAAAATTCAGTTCAATTAATAATACTATATGATCTTCTGCATTCTATTGAGGTATCAGTAAAGGACCTTGGTTATAGTTGATAAGAAAAGCAAATTTTAAGGCACTTCATGTTGTATTTTACAGTGCAAAAAGAATAAAATTAATGCATGAACACAAACCTCCGTGGCCATCAAATACACCAAAAAAGCATGTTCTGATGTCAAGATCCAACATAGCCGTGTGCTGAAGGCAACAAAGCAATTGTCAACAAGCATAAAAATCAGTATAGTCCTGCTATTTAAAACAAAGGCAAGGCTAATTGCTTTTGGTTTTGTTCAATTAAAATATGAGTAGCAGTTGAATCTATTTGGGCAACTAATTAAGTACACTTCCATTTTACTTTTTCTTCAACCTAAATATTAGTTAACCCAATTAACAATAATAGGACTTACTTCCTATTAAGAATATAGATGTCAAGGACAGTACTATAGGCATCCTTTGAGAAAACAAAGCCAGTAATGCATACATAGAATACATATATATCAGGTATTTCAGGGGTAAATCTGATTTTTTTTAAGTTTTACTTAATGTCTTTGCATGTTATAAGTAATTTGATAAATTTATAGTTCAAAAAAAGTTCTGGTGCGGTATTTTTGAAGTACGAACAGTATTAGATGCCAGATCTCATTATGATGTCAGTTTGCACTGCCAATAGTTTAAGTGAAATTAAACTATAAGCAACATTAGGAATTGAAAATTACAATACTATTTTGAAAGAATTGCAAGAGAACTTCAAATTCATTTCTTGAATTGGGACCAGTTACCGATTTGCTTTGACAAAATTAGGAGTCATCGATCCTACAATACAAAATTGAGCGAGCAAAGTATTTGAAGTTTAGACAAAACTACATTAGTAAGCTTGTGTCCAAGCATTATAACTTTTCATTATTACTGGACAGGACCTAATTGGGACTTGAAGGAGGCTTGAGAAAGTTGGAAGAAGCAATTCATTTGCCATCCCAATCGCACCCCTTGTGCTTGCCTGGTGAGATGAAAATAGCCTCCCTAATAAACAATAGAAACTTCTCAATGATATATCTAATTAAACAAAAATCGAAAGTTAATGAGAAAAAAATCTGAAAAGGAAAGGTTTACACTGATGGGAGGGAAAGCACCAGTGCCTCATTCCCTTTTTCTTTTCCCTCACTTCTTACGTTTATAACCTTCTAGCGGCAAAAAAAAAGAAAAAAAAAGAAATAGAGATCGAACAAATCACCAAAAGAAGTAGCTTCGGAGAGGATAAACAAATTCTTTTCATTTAATTTCAAAGTAGGAAAGAGACGAAGCGGGGCGAAAACCCTTAGGATTTTTCAAATTTTGTCTGCCGCTAGCTGACGACAGAAAGGTGTGAGTCGAGGTTCGCTATCGCTAGATTGGATGAGAAGTAGCAAGGTTGCATAATCCACTACGCCAACAGTGTCGAGGGTGTGGAGATGGTCGGAGTCCGCAGCCATTCGTCTCAGCACTCGCTCTCTCTCGATAGTCGCTGCCACTCTCTCGTCTTTTAATTCGAATTTCAAAATAAAAATTTGTAAAACTGGCATTGAAAGAAGAAAAGAAGGGGCGTTATGTAAAGACGCGAAGGGACAGCGAAACAGTTCGAAATTTTCATATTCGAACCCAGCGGCCAGCGTGCGTAGCGTAGCAATGAGAGAATAGTTGGTTCCATCTGGCGCTAATATTTCCGCTCCAAACCAAGGGTCAACAGCCAATCTAACTCTTCATTTGAAAGATATCTAGTACATAAATTATATTATCAACGGTCCAGATCACAAATTGGAGAGTTGGATACACTCTTGATTTGAAGGTTTACACCCTTGGATTGATGCATTTATAAGTAGTAATGATAAGCATGATGTAGTACTCGCACAATAATTCTCAAGAGTCAAGAGTGCAAATTCGAGCATGTGGATCTCAAAGCTCTGTTAAGTTATTTTGTTTCCTCAAACCTGTACCAGCATCATCCGTGTCATATTTCGTTATCCATCAGATACTAATTTCATTTGAAACAAACCACTTGCAACCTCTCCATCACTAACTCACTATACAAATCAAACTAACCACAAGATAAAAGCCCCTCTCAGAAAAGTTTAAAAAAAAAAAAGTAAATCAGATAAATCAAAGCAAGACCCCAAAACAATTGAGAACATTAATACAGGTCCCTGGATTTTCGCATTACTAACTTTTAACAACATCTAGAGAAGTGATTTAATTAAGGGGCTTCTTTTTCTCCCAATCAAGGCACAATAGCTGAGGTGGCAGTGAAGCAGGGTCCAGTTCCCAGCAATCCACCCCCTCCAAATTCACAACAGCATCTTTTTCTGTCAACAGCGTCACAGGAATCTGGTGTGAGAAAACCGCGACACCTTCCTTGTCAACCCAGCTCACTGCATTACTCCCCAAAGCATGCCTTTTAAATATAGTCTTGTACCCTGCAACCTTTTCCAGGTATGCAAAACTGAGCCCAAATTCCTCACTATAACTTGTCACAGCCAAAACTATATTGTATTCCCTTCTAACTCCTCCAAGATGTGCACCATCAAATCCCTTTTTCCCACTGTACAGAGCCCAAATCGAGCCTTTTTTAGGGTAAATCCTGTACAACTCCCTTGCAGCTCTCTCAGACCAAACTGAGTGAGAGAATAGATTTACTGAGTCTAAATCAACCATCTTTCCCACCTTAAACTGACCACAAGAAATACGGTTCCCTGATTTCTCTTCCAAGAGAACATGTTTTCTATTTAATTCATTATTGTGGAGGTCCAACCAGCGTAGCCTAACAGTAAACGATCTTGAATTCAAAACTTCTTCAATAAACACATAATGACGCGGCATCCCATCATCATCATCATAAATAGCCCAAATTTGCCCTTTTCTGAAGCTTTTCTCATCCCTATCCTTGTCGAAGTTGTAGAAATCAGAATCCTCCACCGTCATCAGACCCAAAGAACCGTTATATTTCGTACGCCTTAAAAGCACATCGCTTCCATTTTCCTCATCACCGTCACTATCTTCATCATCTTCTTCTTCTTCTTATTTTTCTTCTTCTTCTTCTTCTCCTTCTTCTTCTTCTTTTCTGTTCCACTATCTTCCATTTTTTTCTTCTTGTGTTCATTTTCTTTTGTTTTCTGCTTCTTTTATTCTTTGTGAGCTCAACTTGCATTTCGGCTAGGGTTTTTTCTACTACCCTTTTGGTGTTTTTGGATGGTGTGGGCATGCCTGATTTGAACTGTAGCTTCACTTGGTTGCAGAATTGTGTGGCTGGCTCTGTAGTAGACGTGGGTTTGCTAACCTTTTAAGCACAAAAATCACAATGTAATATATTCTACCACTGTAAACCAGCTTATAGCCAACTAAATGGATAAGTAATGATTCCGGTGGATTTTATTGAAAACTTTACTGATTGACATTAGTCCATGCATGATATGTACCAGAGGTCTGGATGGTAGATAAATGAAAATCAGTGTATTTGATTTATGTAATTTGGTGTTACATTGGTATCTGAGGATCAACAAAGATTTAATAAACTACCACTTAAACAATTCAATAAATAGAAAAACATACATATAGAAAGTTCTACGTTTAAGTAGAACAACTAACAGCTCATATCTGATAAACAACAGCTATTTCATCATGTATGTTCTGACACACATCTGCTAAACGGTCTAGAATAACATAGGCAAAAGAAGGAAAACCCCCAGAAATAAGAAGCACAAGGCAAGAATAGCCAATACCCTTTACAAGGATAAAAGAAAACCAATAATGTAGATCCAGGTATCACCTGAGAACACATGATATCCAAAAATTACATGAGAATGTTCACAGATGTGCAGGACTTAATCCAATATTATAAATTACTTAAAAGTTGAAACCATGAATGGACTAGTTTTTGCCAAATGCAGTTCTAACTTTTTTTTTTTTTTTTTTTTTTTTTTTTTTTTTTTTTTTTGAAAAAAGGTGGCTCCTGTCCCCGTTTCATTAAAAAATGAAATAATGTCTCTTACAAATGATTACAAAACTACTATCTGAAACTCGAAAACTAAACTGGTACAAGACACCCTTTGTACCAGTACTCTATATATCCTCTACTCTTTAAAAAGAAAAACTAATGAAAAACCTCATACTGCCTATAAAGCCTTCAGGCCTTACTAATACAGTTTTTCTATCACCTATTGTATAGTCAAATTCAATTTATTTACACTTTCCTATGAACACAAAAGAAAACAAAGATAGAATTGTTCAAAAACATCATAATTCCATTCTCAGCTCTTCACAGTTTTATGCATAGTTTGTGTCAACCTCCAAAATGATGATAGCTATATCTCTGCCTTCTTATCCTCAGATCAAATGAACCACTATCTGTCCTTGCTCATCACGTGTAATTATCCACTTCTTCTTATTCTCCCCTTTCTTCTTTTTCTTGCTCTCTTTTTTCACTTTGATTTTTTTCTTCTTTAAATTCACCCTTCTCCCCTTATTTTCTTTCTGCCCTTCACTTAATTTCTCAAGTGCTAAAGTTGGCTGCACTACATCTATTGTGCTCAATGGGATACGTTCCATCTCTACTTCCTTGGCCAGAGGCATATGTTCAGCACAAGTCATCATCAAGCTCACTCCATTTCCTGTGGATTTCACAGTATCTGACAACTCCTCATTTGGCGGTTTAGGTGTTTCCTTGTGCCCCACACCACTTTTGATGTTAGTTTTATGTGAAACAGCTGCAGTTCTAACTTCTAACAAGAGTAAAAAACTAAATAATATACAGCGCTAGAGTTTTGTAGCGAAAGGCGGCGCACGGTAGTGAGGGAGGAGGTAGGTGCCAAAGAGAGGGTTTTGTACGGGTCAGACGGGTCACAGAAGAGGATCTTACAAATGTTGATCAGGTCGGAGAGGCCAGGGAGGTCTGGGGAGAGATGCAACGCGCGCTTGGCGTACTTCAGAGCGGAAGAGTAGGAGGAGGATCAGAGCTTCGACTCGGCGACCTCGCGCAGGCGGAGCGCTTCGGAAAGAGAGACAGAGGAAGGTGGTGGGTCCGACGTAGATGGAGGTGGTTGCGGATTCGCCTCCGCCTTCGCCTCCGCTCCGTCTCGGAAACAGAGGCGGAGGAACCCGGTGAAACGGGATCCTCTGGACGCCATCCAGTGGACCTCTTTGATTCGTGTGATCGTGTCCGTCCGATCTTATTCGTAATTAATATCAATCAGATTGATAGACCGAAAAAATTTAACCGTTGAGATTGAATCGGACGGCTCGAAATAAAACGTCCAGGTGGACAGCCATCCAGAAAATCCGGTGGTGGGTTCTAACTTCTACATAAAATTCTTCTGAAGCGAATTCTGCCAGTGGAAAGACACGGGAGGTAACTCGTTTGTTCTTACCACAGTAAATCCAACTTCAATAAAAAGTATAGGGGTATTTGATGGTGTAGCAAGGAGTTGCATAAGTTAAGGATTTCTAAGTTTATAAGTAGATTTACGTAATGAATTTTAGTTGTGTAGTAAGGATGAGTAAATGCATGTATATATTCATGTCAAAAAATTAAAATGTCTTTAAATTTGAATATTTAATTTGAATTAGTATTATGTATTAATAAGACGTTGTGATCCAATATAAAAATTAATTATTAACGATAATGATAAATCATTTTTAATATTATGAAATATTACTAATTACTTTTAATTAATTATTATAAACATTATTAATTATTTAACAATAAAAAATTATTATTGATTAACTATTTATAATTAATTATTGTTATTTATTCGTTATTAATTATAATTATGATTACTTGTAACATATTATTAATTATTATTATTTAATTATTTATTATAATAATTTAATCTTTGCTATTAATTATGATCTTTTAATAATTATTGTTACTTATTAAATATTTTTATTTATTAGTTATTATTAATTATTTGCTAATAATTAAATATTATTAATTATTATAAAAATTAATTATATATGATAAAAATAAATCATTGTTGTTCTTATGAAATATTAATAATTATTTTTAATTAAATATTATAAATATTATTAATTATTTAATAATAAAAATTTATTATTGATTAATTATTATTAAATCATTATTGTTAATAATTAATATTATTTTTTAATATCATTAATAATTATTATTGAATTATTAATTATAATAATTATTTTTATTATTAATTATGATTATTTTTAAATCGTTATTATTAATAATTAATAATATTTTTTAATATCATTAATAATTATTATTGAATTATTAATTATAATAATTATTTTTTATTGTTAATTATGATTTTTTAATAATTAATGTTACTTATTAAATATTTTTATTAATAATTATTTGTTAATTATTAAATATTATTAATTATTTCTAAGGAGTATTGTTGGAAAAAAAATTAAAGGGATCAATGCATAACTTATGCAACCTATTTAGGTTGCATAAGTTATGCACTTTTAAGACGTTTTATGTAACGAATGTTTGGTGACTTAAGGATACATAACTTAAGTTATGCATCCTTTAAGTCACAAATAAACGGGGCCATATGCACTGTCTTTGTCTAATAGGGTTTGAGCCGTAAATTTTTTTAATGAACATATTTGTAAATTTAAATTTATAATAAACATCAAAGATAAAGAAATTTAATAATGAACATATGCGCGCGTCTGACAAGCACAGGTATCAATCAAAAACAATACAAAACCAAAAGAATAGAAAGATTACAACCAAATCAGATCGAATCCTTCAGTTTCTGGCTCTGTCTACTCGTCAGGCGGGTAGCTTGGATTCCAAGCTGACCACCTGGACTCCTGGGTCTGAAACCCTAACTGCTTCGGTCTAAAACTCCCCTTTCTTGATTGATGCGAGTTCTTTGTCTCCTGGCACTTATGTAGGCATGAAAATAACCTCCAGGGATAGAGAAACTACTCCTAAGTCGGTCAGAACGTGGCAGATAGTGGGATGGATTCTGTTGCCAAGAATAACTGCTCCCCCTGTCTGCCAGTCTGAACTCCCAATCTGCCAGTCTGAACTCCCAGTCTGCCAGTCTGAACACTCTGTTGGGCTGACTTTAGGTGGTTTTGTGCAGAATTGAGTCCATTTCGTTGATTGTCCTGTAAAATCATACAAAACTATAGCAGTACCTAATTTCTAACCTATATTAATTAAAGTAAGCTAAAAACACATATATTCAATCATAATTTGAGTCCAAAACTGGTCAAAAACCTAGTATGACATCAGCCTAACAATAATAATTGGATCGTTAATTTTTTTCTTACAACAAAAATGATATTTTTCCCCACTTGCTTTTTATTACATCAATAAAAGACGTAAAAGATAAATAAATAATAAACACAAGTGGCGAAAAATATGATAGTATCATAGATTCAAAATACCTATATTTTTCGGTCATTCGCCGCATTTATTAAGTTACTGATATAGCATAATAAAAACGTGCATATAACATAATATAGGTGTCGAAATTTTTTTATCCCTATTTATGGGGTTAACAACTTTTTCAATGCTGCGTTCAATTGCTTGACAGCATCTTTGGCTGTGATGCGCTCTTTTGGCAACTCTCTGGAGCACAAAAGCCCACACTGAATCACTGTAAGCATGCAACCAAAAACATTCTGATCTGATTCATATGTATTTGCTTCTACATCGGCTGCTGAGAACAATTTGGCATCAACTATGCCCATAACTTGTTCAGGAAAGGCCATCTCTACATGCTTGTGAAGGCTCACACCATCTCTTAATCTCTCGTCTGTGGGGCTCACTCCGGTAAACATCTCAAGTAAAAGAATGCCGTAGCTATACACATCTCCTTCCACTGAAGTGCGACTACCCATTCCATACTCTACAAAATAAAACTTTATTAGTTCCTTACCGTCCTATATGTAATATATGAATCAAAATTTTAATAACCTAATTGTGTTTTGAGTCTAAATTAATTTTATCCTTAACACATTTTATATAATTCCTAACCATGCTACACGTAAAACTTGAGTCTATTTTTTTTTGTAAATTTTGCAATTACATTGCCTTAAGTTAAATATTTTTTTAATTAAGTTACATATTTGTATAAATAAAGGTCAGAATGTTTCGTTGAACATGAGGTCAAAGATCATTTTATCTTGCCTTGCTTGAATTACAAAGTTTGCTGCTTGTTTCTATTAACTGTAAGATAGTATATAATAAACTTTATTAAAAAAAAAAACAATAAACTCGATCCATCATATATACCTGGAGGGATGTAGCCAATGGAACCTTTGATTCCACCTGTACTCGTTAATGACTGAGAAAGCAGGGCATCAGGTGGCACTAAAGACCTTGCCAATCCAAAATCACCAACATGAGCCGTCATGTCATCGTCCAATAGTACATTGCTAGGTTTGAGATCACAATGCACAATTGGTGTGGGTCCATGGTAATGAAGATACTCTAGGGCCATGGCCACATCAATCGCAATGCTCAACCTTTGGATCAGGTTGAGGTTTCTAACAGGTCGATCTATATATGCATTTGTATTTGGATACAACCATGATGCTAAATTTCCATTTGGCATGAACTCAAAAACCAAGGCTTTGAAATCATTCCCATGCTGGTCAATACTCGAGCATGAACTTAACACTTTAATTAGATTTCGGTGTCTCACATTTCTCAATGCCTCACATTCAGAAAAAAAACTCCTTGAAGCACCATGCTTCTCAAGGTTTAGCACTTTCACTGCAACAATTGTCACACTTTCAAAGCTCATAACAGCTTTATACACTGCTCCAAAGGTCCCTCTCCCAATTAGATTCTCTGAAGAGAAATTTTCAGTAGCTTTAAGAAGATTGTGATATGAAACATGCCTCAAGTCGAAGTTCAAATCTCTATTTGTTTGTGGGTTGTTTTGGGGCCTCCTTTTAGAGAAATATGTAGCTAACAAGCACAATCCTATGATCAGGCAAACGAAAGAACTTATAACAAAAATTATTACAGCCAGTTTTCCTTGAGAATGGAGTCTTTTTGCTGACAATTTTGAAATGCATTGTGTCAAATGCAATTCAAGTACTCCTCCACAAAGTTTAGGATTTCCTCTTACATCTATAGCACTGACGTTTTGGAATATACCATCTTTTGGTAATATTCCCTCAAAATTGTTAAATGATATATTCAAGTACAGTAGATCCATTTTACCCATGAATTCAGGTACTTGGCCAGAGAAGTAATTATTTGAGATATCAAACTCTTGCAAACCTTTCAAGTTGCTTAGGGAGGATGGAATTGTTCCTTGAAACATATTATTATCAAGATAAAGGTATTGAAGTATTTGACATCCATCAATTGTGCCCGGAATATCTCCAGATAATTTGTTATGTGAGAACCATATTGCTTGCACGTTCTTCAGCTTTCCGATTTCCGGTGGCAAGAAGCCAGTTAAACCATTGTATGACAGATCAAGGCCAAGTGAAATTGGAAGGCTCATAATTTCTTTTGGAATTTTTCCTATCAACTTATTATTTGAGAGGTTTAGGAATTCTAAGGCTCGCAGATTTCCTAATTCTACTGGTATACTGCCTTCTAATGCATTACTATCTAAATTCAGATGTATCATTTCGGTGAGATTACCAACAATAGATGGTATTTGACCTGAAATCATGTTATTTGATAGATCTAACACTTCTAATCTGAAGAGATTGTGTATTTCTTCTGGAATGGTGCCATTGAGAAGCATATGGTCCAGAAGTAGGATATCTATGTTGATAAGATTTCCAAGGTTTGTTGGTATGCTTCCTGAAATGGGGTTGCCAGACAATACAAGATAGTGAAGGCTCGTAGATAGGTTTGCTATAGAACTTGGTAGCACTCCTTGGAGTTTGTTATAATCAAGCACTAGTATTTGTAAGGATTTACAGTTGGTCAAAGCATCAAGAAATAGCCAATCTCGAGGTTTCTTGGCCTCTAGTTTATTTAAGCCAATATTAAGTAAGTTTAGATTTTCTAAGAATCCAATACTAGGTGGTATTATGCCACTAAAATAATTATCAAACATTGCGATATTTGTAAGAGCTGAACAATTGGATATGGACGATGGGATCTGTCCTTCGAATTTATTTTTAGATAGGAGTAGATATTGCAGGTTTGGAAAAGCACGGCACATATCAAATGGGAGAGTTCCATCAAGTTTGTTATCAGCAAGTCCAAATAAAACCATTGTTGATATATTATAAAGGGACGGTGGTATGGTGCCACTTAATCTATTTTGACCGAGAGAAAGTTGTATTAAGCTAGTAAGATTGCCCAAGGTGAACGGAATGGGACCATGGAAGTTATTGGTTTCAAGAGAAAAATACTGCAGTTTCATAAGATTGCCTAAGAAAGATGAAATGTAACCGCTCAAATTATTTTCGAAAAGCCAAAGATATAATAGACTAGTAAGATTACCTAAACTATCTGGAATATGACCATCAAAATTATTCTGGTGAAGATAAAGATACATTAGGCTACTTAGGTTTCCCAAGGTGGAAGGAATGGTTCCTGTGAGATTATTCACATGTAGTCCCAATATACGAAGTTGAGGGATATACCCGAACTCCAATGGTATGCCTCCTGTGAGGTAATTATTTCCAAGATGAATTATTTGAAGTTTTTGGCATTGCACCAGAGTAGGTGAGATGGTTCCATGAAGGTTATTATAAACCAATTCAATAACTTCTAAATTGGAACAGTTACCAATAACAGAGGGAATGATACCCTCGAGAAAATTCATGCTCAAATTGAGGAACCGTAGCCTATTCAAGTATCCGATCTCAACAGGGATGATTCCATGAAATTGGTTGTCAGAGAGACTTAATATTTGAAGAAATGTGAGATTTGCTATGGAGGGAGATATTGAACCTGTCAATTGTTTGGAGTCAAGAACAAGAGCAGTCACTCGATCTGGATGGTGTCGACCGCACAAAACCCCTTGCCATTGACAGTGGTGAAAAGATTCGTTCCATGATGACAGCACTCCAAACGGATCACTGGATATTTGGGATTTGAACGAGAGAAGTGCAGATAGATCAGTTTTGCTAGTGGTAATTACTTTGGTAGCAACATGAGGAAACGAGAATAAACATATGAGGACGTGAATAGCAAGCAAGTGGTAACAAAGTTCCATGTTTGTGCAGGGAGCGTATGATGGGTTTATCTTTCATGAAGTGCTGCTTTTATAATTGAATGTCATAATTCTCCGATTACTGTTTTTTTTTTAAAAAAAAAAATCTCTGATGAGTCGTTAAAGCATTGAAACAGACTTTCACTTTCCGAAAAGACTTTCTCCGATTACTATCACCCTTCTTTATTTTATAATTAAATAATACACATATTTATAATTGCTTTAGTATCACATATTAATTTTTTTTTTAAATATACATAACAAAAATTCCACTATTTACTTATAATTTAAATTTCTATCTGATTACCATATTAATATCAACGAACAAATAGAACTTTCTACAAAAGCCGGTCAACGAGGCTATTCCTTAATAGTCAATAATGGTATGGTATGTAATCCCATTAAAAAAAAAGTAAAAAATAAAATTGTTAAATATATATATAAGTGTCAACTAATAAAGAAATTGAAACAAAAAAATTTTGTTTTTTTAAAAAAAGTAACTACTCTTACTCGTACCCACGCACCTTATCCATTGTGATGCGATTAGACAAGTAAAGCAACAAATTTTGTTAACACCTGATGAATTATAAAGGGGAGAGGTATAGATGCGTTTATCGGCCACAAAGAAATTTAATAAATGCGTCTTGTACCACCTTGGCAGCGTGTCTCACACGGCCGGGCTGGAACAAGTCTTCACGGATTGACACAAAGAAAGGGAAAAAAAAAAAAAAAATCAAGTCCTCTGTTGACTAGAGGTCAACCGTTGAAGTCTTTTGACTCTTGAGTCTTTGTATCTTGTTTGAAGCGCACTGAATTTCCTTGCAATTTGAGCATTTAATGTGATTGTACCAATTCATTCATTGATGTCATTGACAGTGGTGGAAAACCCGTACGCTATTCATTCATAATTGTATATCAAAAAAGAATTACAGAGTTTTTTTTTTTTTTAGAGAGCAATTTGAAAAAAGGAATAATTTTTTTTCCCTTTTGATAGATTGAGAGTAAATTTAGCAAAAAAAAAAAAGGAAGCAATTTGAACTTTGAAAAACACAAATGTATGCACTATGCAGTGTTGCCGAAAACGTAGCAGGGTTTTCAAAAAGGGGTGAATGCTAAAATATTAACCGGCAAACCTTAAGTTGGGAATCTTTAATCTTAAGTTGGAGATTCAGCATCAAATAAACATTAACCGGCAAACCTTATCTCGATAGCAATATAGTTGGCAACAAGATATCCATAAAATCATATTGTAGAAAAGGAAAACCAAAATAAAGAAGAAAATAGGATATTTAGCCAAGGTGCATCAAGATGTACAGTAGTTTTGCCTTGGTGGCTTAGCTAAAAATGTTATCATTACTTTCTTTTGACTGGTAGTTCCAAGTAATGGTAGCTATCAATGTTTTTGTCTTTCTTTAGTCCTCCAGGAATATCAGTGAGGAATCACTATAATGACTTCAAATTATCAGACGAAGACTTTGTGATGATATTAATTAGAAAAGAAGATGAAGAATCGTGATAAAAGGAATTCGCATTTTCACTCATTTTCATCGTCAAGGAGTTTGCACATTTCAGGACGCAAGGAAGAACAGCAGATAGACAGATCAGTAAAAAGTCTGGGTTAGTTTACACTGGATCTAACCAATATCAAGTCGGAAACCAGGAGTCCACTCTGTTATGTGATCATGTACTCCTGAATGTCTATTGACGTATCTGTTTATATATAATAATTGTCTATCTGTCAAAGAAAATTATATAATTATGAAACTTTTATGTTACCAATAATTTTTAAATGTTTACTGGAGTTAGAAGTCGAAAAATGTAGTGTTGATTCAAAATTACAAAATATTGTAATTTGGTGTCATTTGTTGATATTAGAGATAGAGAAAATGAAAACGTATTAGTTTATTAATTTAAAAAATAAATCCTATTTACTTATTATTTCATTATACACTGTTGGCCCTCCTAATTATATTTGATCCATTTGGTGTTGCGGACGTAGAACTCTAAACTCAGGATTAGTCTAACCCCTTACCCACCAAACGGCAAACGTACTCTTGTACTGCGCTCACGAACCACATTTAAAGGAAAGGAAGGGATGGAGAATTGCTTAAGTTTATCTACTCTAAAATCGGAGGTTAAAAGATATGAAGTAAACTCTTCGTTTTAAAATTTTTCTATATCTCACCTCATTTCCCCTTCCTATCGTTTCCGTTCCAATTGTTGTGGAGCACGGAAAGAGCTCGGGCAAACCCTTTTATTTCATTCATTTTCATTCCTTTCCTTTATTGCATAGGTTCTAGAGCATACTGATCTTTAGAATTAGAAACACTACGCGACACTAAACTTTCAAAATAAGATCCAGAAAACATGCAAGAAGCAACAAGCAGAATCAGCTGCTTTAATTAACGAACCATAAAAGAAAGCTGTTTTAAAACTATTATCTATGACTGAAGGGATACTGTCTAATAAAAATACAAATTGAACTACATAGAGGATGAACAATATTCTTTTTATTTTTATTTTTATTTTTATTTCTTCTCCCTGAGCTTTTCAAACAAATTCAGCAAAAAATTATTTGGGGCTGTCAGCATCTTTGGAATTGTCCCGACTAAATTTAGGTGGAAGAACAAATGTCAATCCCGGGTCTTGCTTCAATCCCTCGCGCTGTTTGTAGTAATACAAAGATAGAATTTGTTTTGTTAGGTGATGAGGACAGAAAATAATAGAGTGAAGACACAAATGCATCACACAATTACAATACCACCCTATAGCTAGCTACGTTTCCTCGGTGTGTGATGTGATTGTGATTATTTCTAATGCAACCTGCTATCGCAAGAAAATTTTGCCACCAATGCTGACATTTCTGGTCTTTTATATATAAACTTAATTTGAACTAATAATTTGATATTGCTTTACGGCAAATTAAGGTAGGTGATGGGTTTGGTTCAAACATAGTCGCATTTAGGATATCTTTCGAAAAGTTTATCATGGACACCATCTATCGTCTATCATGCATTAGGGAACGGAATTAATATGACCATGTGTAAAGAACTTTCAATGCTAAGAAATCTTACTGTATAACTTGCATATTCTATCTACACAATAACTTATTATGACGCTAATACAAACGGATAATAGGGCATTATAAATGACAGTGCTAATTCCGTAAAGCTAAAATATGGCAAGAGTAATTATAACATTAAAAAAAAAAAGGAATGCTCTTTTAATTAAAAAATCAAAATGTGTCTTTTTTTGTGGAGAGGTGGGGGGCAACTTGACGAATTTAAACAAATATGTCCATTACTAATTCAGTCATTACCATAAGAAACTTTTCAAATCCAAAAAAACTAATTTCTTTTTTTTTAAAAAAAGGTGCCCAGTAAAGTGTACCTTACAACGGAGAGAACAAAATTGAAACGGATCGGGGAGACTCAGACGACATGTCTCACATGTGTGCATCACAGCTTCATCTATGAACCGAGACTTCAGCTGCTCATCTAAAAATACAACCTTTGCACCATTTACTATGTACGGTTGCACGTCTGAGACATCAATAAATTTTGACACATCGCATATCCTAACCACATAATAGTACGAAGAGCGTCGTATCTGTAAATTTAATCAAACCAGAACTTTGTTTCAAATTAAAGCAAATATCAAACTGACTACAAAATTGATCATACGTAGCATATCAGAAATACATATAGACCCTCCAAAGTATGTCAAACCTATGTTTAATTTAACGTATATAATATCTATTATTTGCTACTGAACTAAACTTTCGTCCAAGTAAAATATTTCCAATCACCCTCAAGATCTCCCTAAAATCCCAATCAACAGCAACATTTTAAAATATAGTTTCCAATAGAAAAATATAACAAATATAGTACTCATTAAATATAACAAATATAGTACTCATGTCCCAGGAAAATTAACTTGGAGATGAAGAGAGGTGAGAATTAATAATTACCTGAACAACATGGTGATCTTGGTGGTCAGCAAGGCAAGCATAACAGAGAGCAGGACCAGTGCAGTCGAGGCAGTACAAGCTGCATTCTTTCTTACCTGATTTTCTGTGAGTTTCACACGGGAAGAAGAAGTCGATCTTCTCCAGGAGTGACCAGAGCCACGATGGGCACCTATCATCTTTACTGATTTTATTCATGGTATCTACCTAAAGAAAGGGAAAAGGGAAACAAAAAAACAAAAAAAAAAAACATATATTAGGATCCAAAGAAGGAGACGAAGAATAAGACAATGAATGGAGTATTCTTACCTATTGTTAAAAGAAGACTATTCCCTGTTGGAAAAATGCTAGTGTTAGCTTATAGAAAGAGAGTGAGAGGCACAGAAAAATAGAGTGGGTACAGGAAGAGTTACATGTGGGCTAATATATAGGTTTATATGGCGGTTTGTACGGTGCAAAAAGAAAAAAATATTAGGCGGTCGTTTTTAGGTTTAACTCTGTCTAAAATGGGAATGGAAAAAAAAAAAAAAAAAAAAAGAGCAGCGTTAAAAAGTATAGGTGCCTTTATATATTGCCATGCCATTTTATCATTCTCTTCCTAAATTGCGCTGGGAATTAAATTATTATGATTTTATAACAGACTAATGTAGAAATAATATTTGACCGTCGTTTTTAGGTTTAAATTTAACTCTTTATCTAAAATGGGAATGGAAAAAAAAAAAACTAGAGAATTAAATTATAGATGTCTTTATTGTCATGCCATGCTATTTTATCCTTCTCTTCCTATAATTAGTATCATACTATAAACATCAGAACTAGTAATATCCAAAGTATATGACAAAGCATAAAATATAATATCCTAATCCAACAAATAAAGTTCTAATATGACAAAGCACTCAAATCGTTCAAATCAAACAAGCTTAGTACAACATTATATTGTAATAATGTAAAAACATATTATATTTATTTTAATTACCTTGAACACATAATTTCTACATAATACCACAAAGCACTTTTGTCATTTTTAAAATAATCTTTCAGAAGTGCAACTCAGGTCCAAGTAGGTGTGATAATATAAAAACATATTATATTTATTTTAATTACCTTGAACACATAAGTGTGCAATAAAAAAAAAAGAGGCATTGATAGCTTGGATAGTAATAACAATGCGCACTAAAAAAAGAGCAGCTATACTAGGGGTAGTAATGAGAACAGTTGGAAAGAAAAATATTTTTTAATTACTATTCCTCATGTGGGTCCCGTAGCCAAATTTTATTCCACCCATTTTGGTGTCATAGGTTAAAGAAGCTTCTTCCTTGTTTAAACTACATAACTTATTTTTTGTTTGGTAGAAAATATGAGGAATAACTCCTTATTCCACACTAAAGAAGCTTAAAGAAGCTAACCAAACATGCCCAAAATGCGCTGGCAATTAAATTATTATGATTTTCTAAAAGACTAATGTAGACAATGAATTTTTTGTTGTTATTAAAGGAATATTCACTCCTGGGCGAGTACAAATGTATCAAGCGGCTTTTAAGGTTTATTCTAGAAAAGAAAAATCATGGCAGCTAGTCTCAAAATATGCAGTTGCCTCGTTTTTGATACTAGAAAACGTGTCACTCATGGTGTATGTAAATAAATATTTGAAAATATGGTTATACTTCAATAAAATAAAAATATGAACATAGAAAATAATTTGATAAAATGAATACTTTCTTAATTGACAAAATTCTAATTGAGTGTTACACTAATTTCATTTGTACTTTATTTACAATAAGTCGTGATGCTTTATTTTCAAATTTTGCAATTTGCTCAACCAGAGTGCAAATGTATTTTTGCTATTTTTAATAATCATCTACATCATTGATTTAATAAAATTTAAAAACCAATGATTCATATTATATATAAAGGGAGTTACGTAAATGCTTGATCAGAATTAAATATACACCCTTAGACTGTTTCTTTTTATAAGGAGTATAAATATATGTAATACAATTTTGTATAAAATCACAATCCTCAACTCATTTGACAAGAAATATTTTGTAAAATTAATGTTCATCGAAGATATATATTAAAAGCCGTGGCCGCTATGGATAGCGTCCAAAAATATTTTTTTCATAATTTTTTAAAACAAATTAAAATTAGTCGTACCGATTAAAAATAGTTGTACCAATTAAAAAAATTTATGTCATTTTATATAATGACTTTCTATGAAAGAATAAATTAGTAATTTTGAACTTATAAATTTTTGTCTATAAATTTTGATTAAGTTTTTTAGACAGATTTTTTATATTTTACATTAGAAATTTTTATATTTTATATAGAGCAGCAAAGTTGCAACTGTCATGTCTAGTTGTCATACAATTACATGAGTTACACAATTAATGACGGCTGACTTTTGCTTGTCTATTTCAGTAATACCGCTATTTAGAATGCAGAAATTTATTTAAGTAATCTAATTATACTAGAAGCTGAGAAATTAATAAATCGATTTTTAATTCATTATTATCATTATGCCTCCTCTGATTCCCATACCATTTCTTAAATCCCACGCCCTTATCTCGCTCTTTTAACTTCTTGCAAATTTTACTTTTTTTTTAAAAAAAAGAAGTCCCCTCCGAAGGAGGAAGACCAGAATGCTTTACTGATGCAAAAGTATAAACTGTTCTTACAAGAAGATCACTAGGAGTGATCAGAAGAAAAAAAGAAGAAAAAGAAAAAAAGAGAGTTACAACCAAACTTCCACAATCTAGCTACAGAAACCACCAAAGACAAGCCACGGGCCACCAGAACAAAAAACTAAACATAAAATGAAACTAAACAACAGAAACAGTTAAATCTCCATCCTGTCTCCTCCCAGGTTCTGCGAACTCAAACCACCACGCACTCCTTGTGTACCCAGATTGGAAGTACTATCAGGCCCTCCTGCAGCACCAGTAGTGATGATGCTGCTAACTCCTGCAGTGTTCTCTCTATTGAAATGACGCTCCAAGCCTCTAGAATTCCCTGTCCAGATATGAAGTAAATGTATAGCTGCATATGTCAGAGAAAGAAAGCTTTGTCCTACAGAATTATCAAAAGTTATCTTGTTTCTTTCTTTCCAAATAGACCAAACCCATGCAGCACAGAGAGATTTGAAAAAAATCTCCTGATTTTTACTTAAACTAGAACAAGAAAGCCAAAAATTATCTAAAGAAGTTAAGTCTAGTTTATCTCCATTAGGGCTTACATTAACTACTTTATTCCAAAAAAGTACTGAAAAAGGATATAAAAAGAATCTTGCAAAATTTACTCTCCTCATCTTACACAACATCTTTCAGCTTATGATCTTATATATTGACAAGGACGTGTTTATATTACTTGAGTGTCAAGGGTTAGCATTTAAAATCTTTCCCCAGTATTAAGTTAATATATAGCATCGCGATCAGCGGTTAGAGTTGTCAAGTTTACTTAGAAGCATTATCATATCACTCTATATGAAAAACTAATTCTCAAAGCAGTTTGTTTAGGATTTATCTACCAACTAAATCACTTCTTACCGTACCTAATCTGATCAGCCACAAATTGTTATGAAATTTACTTTGAATTAGTAAACATACCGACTTGATACTGGGGTTTATATATTTTATCACAATAAGCATATGTAGTACTCGCACAATAATTCTCAAGAGTGAAAATTCAACTTGTGAATCTAAAAGATCTGTTATGTTATTTTGTTTCCTCAAACATTTACCAGCATCATCAGTGTCATATTTCGTTATCCATTGGATACTAATTTCATTTGAAACAAACCACTTGCAACCTCTCCATCACTAACTCACTATACAAATCAAACTAATCACAAGATAAAAGCCCCTCTCAGAAAAGAAAAAAAAAAGTAAATCAAATAAATAAAAGCAAGGCCCCAGAACAATTGAGAACATTTAATACAGGTCCCTGTATTTTGCATTACTAACTTTTAACAACATCTAGAGAAGTGATTTAATTAAGGAGCTTCCTTTTCTCCCAATCAAGGCACAATAGCTGAGGTGGCAGTGAAGCGGGGTCCAGTTCCCAGCAATCCACCCCCTCCAAACCCACTACAGCATCTTTTTCTGTCAACAGCCTCGCAGGAATCTGGTGCGAGAAAACCGTGACACCTTCCTTGTCAACCCAGCTCACTGCATTACTCCCCAAAGCACGCCTTTTAAATATAGTCTTGTACCCTGCAACTTTTTCCAGGTATGCAAAACTGAGTCCAAATGCCTCACTATAACTTGTCAGAGCCAAAACTATGTCGTATTCCCTTCTCACTCCTCTAAGATGTGCACCATCAAATCCCTTTTTCCCGCTATACAGAGCCCAAATCGAGCCTTTTTTAGGGTAAATCCTGTACAACTCCCTTGCAGCTCTCTCAGACCAAACTGAGTGAGAGAATAGATTTACTGAGTCTAAATCGACCATCTTTCCCACCTTAAATTGACCACAAGAAATACGGTTCCCTGATTTCTCTACCAAGAGAACATGTTTTCTATTTAATTCATTGTGGAGGTCCAACCAGCGTAGCCTAACAGTAAACAATCTTGAGTTCAAAACTTCTTCAATCAACCCATAATGACGCGGCATCCCATCATCATCATCATAAATAGCCCAAATTTGCCCTTTTCTGAAGCTTTTCTCATCCCTATCCTTGTCGAAGTTGTAGAAATCAGAATCCTCCACCGTCATCAGACCCAAAGAACCTTTATATTTCGTACGCCTTAAAAGCACATCGCTTCCATTTTCTTCATCATCTTCTTCTTCTTCTTCTTCTTCTTCTTCTTCTTCTTCTTCTTCTTTTTCTTCTTCTTCTTCTTCTGTTTCACTATCTTCCATTTTGTTCTTCTTGTTTTCATTTTCTTTTGTTTTCTGCTTCTTTTTATTCTTTGTGAGCTCAACTTGCATTTCAGCTAGGGTTTTTTCTACTTCCCTTTTGGTGTTTTTGGATGGTGTGGACATGCTTGATTTGAACTGTTGCTTCATTTTGTTGCAGAATTGTGTAGCTGGCTCTGTAGTAGACGTGGGTTTGTTAACCTGTTAAGTGCAAAAATCAGAATATAATATATTCTACCACCGTAAACTAGATAATAGCCAACTATATGGAGAAGTAACTGATTCCAGTGGATTTTATTGAAAACTTTACTGATTGACATTAGTCCATGCATGATATGTTCCAGAGGTCAGGATAGTAGATAAATGAAAATCAGTGTATTTGATTTATGTTATTTGGTGTTACATTGGTATCTGAGGATCAACAAAGATTGAAGGAACTACCATTTCAACAATTCAATAACAAGAAAAATAAACATATAAAATTTTTTACTTTTAAGTAGAACAACTGACAGCTCATATCAGATAAACAACGGCTATTTCATCATGAATGATTAGACACATATCAGCTACAGTCTGGCATAACATAGGTAAAATAAGGAAAACACACACACATAAAAACCCAAGGCAAGAATAACCAATATTCTTTATCTTTACAAGAATAAAAGAAAAACAATAATGTCAATCCAGATATCACCTGAGAACACATGATATTCAGAAATTACACGAAGGAGGAAGTTCTCAGACATGCAGGACTTAAATCCAATATTATAAATTACTTCTAAGTTGAAACCATGAATGGACTGGTTATTGCAAAATGCAGTTCTAACAAGAGCAAAGAACTAAATAATATACACAAGAAAAATCCAAACCTTATCAGAGGCCAAACCACCCTTGTCAACACCGGAATCAGCTGGCGCCGGCACCTCATTCGCAAGAAAGCTCTTTCGGCACCTGGGGCACACGAGCCGGTAACCCACATACCTTCTATCAAACTCATGCAACAGCCGGCACGCACCGCAAGCCGTCCAAAAGGTTGACCCAGCACCTTTTTTATGGTTCTCAGTCAAAAGCTGAAATGCAGCCGAGACTCGCTTGAACGCCTCCTCAGCCGCAACACTGGAGAGCTTGTCGGGATGCAGCGACAGAGCTAGAGTTTTGTAGCGACGGCGTACGGCAGTGAGGGAGGAGGTAGGTGCCAAAGAGAGGGTTTTGTACGGGTCAGACGGGTCACAGGAGAGAATCTTGCAAATGTTGATCAGGTCGGAGAGGCCAGGGAGGTCTGGGGAGAGATGCATGGCGCGCTTGGCGTACTTCAAAGCGGAGGAGTAGGAGGAGGATCGGAGCTTCGACTCGGCGACCTCGCGTAGGCGGAGCGCTTCGGAGAGAGAGGCGGAGGAAGGTGGTGGGTCCGACGTCGATGGAGGTGGTTGTTGATTCTCCTCCGCCGTCTCAGCCGCCTCCGATTGCGGTGGCGCCGATTCGGTGGCCATTTTGTAAGAGAGGTTTAGCGACTGGAGAAGTCCGATGATGTAATGGAGGCGAGGCTTTATTTGATTTAATGAGTGTCGTCTTAATATGGGCCAAATTGGGCCTCGTGTTATTTTGAAAAACTGAATATTCTTTTCTGGAAGTTGATTTGTCGTTTCCTGTAATTTAGGTTTCTGAGGCCCAAGAGAAGAAGAGAAGTAGAATTGTCTCCAAATCGGCCGTACGCCTGTCTTAGTTTGTGTTCATATTTCTCTGTAACTCTCTCTCTACAACTTCCTTGTAGCGAGTCATTTTTCATTCTGAATTAATAACTCACTATATATTTGTCTACGAAAATGAGACACGGAGACATTGAATTAGTTAAAATGCTGAGTTGCTGACCGGCCTGTCACGTTTCAGTGTTTGATTCCCCACCATCTCCCTGTCAAGTGAAATTCCAACTGTACCCTTCCTCTCTCTATCTCTGTCTCGCTGGAGTTGTGCTTGACCAGACTTAACTTAAACCCTCGGTCCAAGTCTAACCACTCCATCACTTTCCTCTTTACTTAATCGTCGCCGTCTCTCGGTTTACTTCTCTCGAACTATTTACCTCTTTCCCTCTCTCTTTCTCTGTCGAACCCAACAGATCTATCTACTATCCTGGTAATTAATTATTCTCTTAATTACAACACCTACTACTTGTTCTAGATTAGTAGAGAAGAAGTGATGAATTGGCCACTTCGGTACTTTGTTTGAAAGAGGAAGGAAAGAGAGTCGCTTGGAGCTTAATCCAAAGATGGCAAGTAATGAACCAGAGAATTCTTCCAAATCGCCTAAGAAATCGTCTGCTCAGGTCTCTGCTCTGACCCTTTTTGTTGGTCTTATCTTACTTCAATTGGGCTCAGTTGGATCTTTCAGTTCGAAATATTGAATTTGGAATGATGGAAAGGAAACCCCACACACCTACCCACATTTACATAAATAATTATAGCTAAATAAATTAGTTAGCATGTACAATAAAAGTGTAGCATATAAATTGTGAATAGTATTATGCTTGCAGGAACAGCCATCTGTTGTTAGCTCAGCCCCTGCCACACCAGTGTACGCTGATTGGTCCAATTTTCAGGTACATAATCTCTCTTTTATTTTTAATCTCTGTTCAAAAAATGTGGCATGGTCAATATTTATAAAGTTGCAATATGTTCAAGTTTAAGCAGAGCCATAATTAAACTAGGATAGACCATTAAGCACAAATAAGCCAACAAGGCAAATTGTGAACCCTTCAGAAAACCATATGACCCATACAATTAGAGAAGTTGTGTTTTTGACACTTTTAAAGCATCTGTATTTTTTTTTAAAAAAAAAATTTAGGCTTACTCTCCAGTGCCACCTCATGGATTCTTCCCTTCAGCTGTGGCGTCGAGCCCTCAAGCGCATCCCTACATGTGGGGAGCCCAGGTGTCGATTGAAATTTCTACTTCCTATTTATAGATACTTCAATTTATCCATAACACTGCCATAACAATGAAAGCATTACCAATTTTTTGGAGAGGACCATCTTTATTATTATAATTATTTTTTATTTCTCTTTTGTAGCCGATGATGCCACCTTATGGCACTCCACCACCATATGTCATGTACCCTCCAGGAGGGATATATGCACACCCTGCAATGCCTCCGGTACATATTTTAATCAGCACTTTATGCAGTTTTATATACAGAATACAACGAATTTGGTTATTTAATCTATTTCTGCGCTTAACAGGGTTCACATCCATTTAGCCCTTATGCTATGCCTGCTGCCAACGGCAATGCTGAAGCACCTGTAAGAGTTTACTTTGTTACTTTTACTCTGCCTTCTCATTAAATGGGTCGAGTCTGAAATATTTGAACTTTTCAGAATGGTCAGGAAACAGATAGGAAGTCATCAGAAGGTAAAGAAAAGAGCCCAATTAAGAGATCAAAGGGCAGTTTGGGTAGCCTTAACATGATTACCGGGAAGAACAATGGCAACGAACCTGGTAAAACTTCCGGTACTTCTGCCAATGGTGCTGTTTCACATAGGTTTGTATTATGTATTGTAAAAAGTTTAGTGTGGAATCCTTGTGTCTGGAAATGAAAATAATTGTTTTCCCTTTTCTCTCTGTATAGTGGTGACAGTGCAACTGACAGCTCATCTGACGGGAGCGATGCTAACTCACAAAATGTAAGCTTATATTTGTTGAAATTTTTTTCCCCCCTAAATCTGGCAAGCATTTTTATGGTTTCTGTAAAAAGTTTAAGTTACATGTTAGATAATCATGACTTGAGCAAAGCAGTAATGTGCAAATGCTCTCTGATGTGCCTATATATTGATTAGCATTACAATTAACAAAGGTAAAATTTGATGTGGGAGGACGGAGGATTGATATTATTGTCTTGACAAACTTGTGGAATGTGGTTCTTGTATTCACAGGACTCAACACCAAAAGGAAGTGGTGGTGAAGAACCATATGGAGGTACGAATTTCATGATTTGAAGAAGTATCATTTTTGTATTTGTTTGATTGGCAATATTTATAACTGCTATGCATCATATATTGCTAAGGCGAGTTCGTATCCACTGTTGTAATTCATTACTATGGCATGCAACCTGAACTGTCTGATTTGGATCAGGTTCGTATCTCAAAACCTATCTAGAAGGCCACTTCAGATTTGGTGTGATTGATCCAAGACGGATCAAATTGTGTGCCATAGTTACGGTTCCATTAAAACTATGTAGCAGATTGGATTCTTCCTCAGGCATATGGCAAAATTCAAGTGGCCATCTAAATAGAACTATCGTTGATCTATCTCAAAGCTCACCCTTTTAGGGAATGATTATATATTTCTAATCTTGTGAACTAAGGTTGTGGATGAACAAGTTTTCGCCAATTGTCAGGAAATTAATCTTAACTGCTGCATATCACCAAGTCAATTAGTTGGAATTTAAAGTATTATTCATCATAATTAACCTTCTCCTTTTACAAGGGAATTATTCAAACTTAACGTTATCAATTGTTAATATTGTATTCATCTTTGACAAAGTAAGATTAAGCAACAGCACATGAATAAAGGACAAGTTTGGAACTCATTTTTTTTTATTTTTATTTGGAGCAGGTTCTGGTAGGAGTTCTGAGAATGGAATGGCTAGAACTCCTTCGCAGGCAATGCTGAATCAATCCGCAGGTGTGGTGTCTGTGGCAGCAGGTCCCACCACAAACTTGAACATAGGGATGGATTATTGGGCCTCTCCGGGCTCAACTGCTGGCGCTGCAGGACTACACGTGAAAGCTCCTGTTTCCAATGCCGTGGTTCCATCTGAACATTGGATTCAGGTTATTTGAACATCTTTTCGTTATGATTATGCAAGTTATTTGGACAACTTTTCTTTGTTTAAGGTATATTATGGTACTGAGTGCGGAAGTGCTTTTTGACCTCTTGTGCAAGTTCTTTTTTGTAAAAAAAAATGGAAACTCTTTATGTAATGTACATATATAATTAACATGAGCTAGTTTAAGCTTGAGGGTTACTTTGTTTTGCATGTTTTTAACTATTATTTGTTCTTATATATAGGATGAAAGGGAACTCAAAAAGCAGAGAAGAAAACAGTCTAACAGGGAATCAGCCCGCCGATCTAGATTGCGCAAACAGGTATTTTTCATGCAGGCCATATTTTACTCCCTTTTGTGCAAAAAGGGAGTACTTGTGATCATTGATGTACAAAATCAAGCTAAATATGGTAACAGAATAGATCATCTTGTTTGGTACCAAGTAGCAATCATAGTACAATTTTACTTATTATTTTTCCAGGCTGAATGTGAAGAGCTGGCTCAGCGAGCAGATGTTCTTAAGCAAGAAAATGCCGCATTAAGAGCTGAAGTTGAGCGTATCAGAAAGGAGTATGATGATCTCCTAGCTCAAAATAGCTCTCTCAAGGTAGTTTATAATTACTCCCCCTTCAATATGTTATATTATTCTAATATCTTTTGGAAGAACTCCATTTATTATTATTTTTTTTAAATTGGCAGGAGAAACTGGGACAGATAGATCCAAATTCTGACGAAACCAGATCTGACAGGAATGATGAAAACCCTGAGAACCACAAGTAGAAAAGGCCTAACTAGAAAACCTCCTGCTTTCCATTTGTTGTGTGGCCATTAAACGTATTTAGTCAAAACTAAGTTTTATGCTTTGATTAATTGTCCCATTCTCGTTTTAGAACTCGTTCACTGGGCTTATCTTTTAACGGCTCAGAGAACAAAGGAAAAAAAATCATTCTGTAACCTAATTGAGTCTTGTAATCTTAGATAATTTGCTGATGACTATAACTTAACCGTACATGTAACTTTCAACTGTTTGTGTCGTGTAATACTAGAATAATAGTTGAACTTTAGTTGTAAACTTGTAATACTTATTATTAATATATCTGATGTACGATGTTATGTGGCTCTTGAGTTGAAGTCTGCTTGATTTTTTAGTCTCTCCTTATCATCAAAACATTATTGTTAGTATATTTAATTCTTATGCAAAACAGTTTACAAGAACATAGTAAATATAAAAATCACAGTACCTTTCTCATATAGAAAAAATAAAAATGGAAATCTCCCTCCTAAACTTTATATTACTGTACTGAAAACAAACAACAAAGAACCTATAAAGTAAACAAAAAATCCCCTCAATTTGATATCAGATGAAGCTGAGTTTTGGGGTCCACTGTCAATCGCTGTATCAGGGCTGGGGGCAGGAGAATTCATACTGGTCGGAGGCATAGAAGGCATGGGGGCTGGTGGTAGAGCAACGGGATTCAAAGGTGGTGCTCCAATAGGCGGTGATTGACATGTGCTCCCTGCAGGAGCCTTCTTGTGTACCGGCCACCTTATAACTGTACTTATGCCATGACACCTAAATGGAGTCTCATTATTGCATATATCTGGACCTACCAGCTCAGCATTGTTCAAGAATAACTTTTGGTTGTCCCTTTGAATTGCTCTAAACAGATAGTTTGGCTCAGAGGATGGTAAAATTGTCCCATTCGGAAGATTTATGAGGTCTTTATAAAGCATCGCAGCGGGAATGGAGTGAAGAAAAATGAAATTCAAAACTTGGTTTTCAGGAATTACTGCCGCAGACAGCATACGGTCACTCGGCATCAGAAAGGTCATATTTGCGGGTACTTTGTTGGCGACCATTTTTACAAGCATGAGGAAAGTGAAATACCGCGCATTTTGCATGTCTTGGATTGCAGTATTCAAAGAAGGATTGGTTTCTGTCTGTGCATTAGTGTACCAGAATAATGTGCTTAGTAGAAGTGGTATCAGGAGGATTTGAGAGAGATAATAAGCCATTTTCTGAGTATATGGCTTATGTGAAGCTGTTTGAGGCATGTATAGTTTGTTTTTATTGAATCAAGCTTTTACATGCTTTGGTGCTGCCTCAACTACTATTAGGTTCATGTCAATGGCATGGCTTTGAATAATTTTTCAGTATTTGTCTTTTAAATCCTGAATTGGTTCGCTGTTAGTTGAACTGTAGGTTTCCCCTATACTTTTATGTTTGTAGTTTATTTTATTTCATCTTGAAATCTGGTCAAAACAAAAGTTGACATCAAGTCAGATTAAACCCATGACAGTTACTGTTTCGGAGCGCATAACGGGTTGGTACATACCATACCGAATGGTAGTATATCAGCATAAAACAACATTTGTAAAAAAAAAAGACAAATTAACTTCAGGTAATTAAAAAAGTAACTATTACAAGACTGATGCTTCTTTTTTTTTTTTTTTTTTGGTGAAGTAGACTACTACAATACAAGACTGTTAATTGGAAATACATCCTTTATCGAATATATACATTTCTATTTTGATATTATGGGAATATAGATTAATGAAATTTCTTTGTTTGTGCAGCACATGTTTGTTAAGTGGTTCATATTTTTGTCTAACAACAGAAATTTCTTATCTAGGCAACTTTTTTGTCTCTTCTTTATAAAAAAAAAAAAAAAAAAAAAAAAAAAAAAAAAAAAAAAAAAAAAAATATGAAAGTACTGTATAGCATTAAATTGCACTGGAAACCTAGCCGTTATTGTAGGCTAGTTGGGTAATAGCCGTGTCGGTATTGATTATTTGAGTTCGGATAAACAAGTGATGTTTTACGGTTTACCAACACCGGTAAATTGTTCCAGTGAAGCTGTGAATTTGAGTTGAACGCTGTTTATTCAGGATTTATATATTTCTTATATTTTTTTTTTATCCAGACATATTTCTTTAAGTTGAACGCTTTCATTGAACCTGGTTTGGCATGGCTTCATTTAAAAAAAAAAAAAGAAAAAAAAAAAAGAAAAAACGAAGCCATGTCAAGCCAGGTTCAATGAAAGCTCAATAAAACTATTTAATTGGCAAGTAGCACCAGTAAAAAGAATTTCATATTCCTTTAATGACCAGGATCTAATTTTAATATGATCTACATTATATTCTTTTGATGTACAAAACAACCACACACCACTTCTTTCCAAGCTTCAATTCCATATAGAAATGGGGAAAGTAAAACATAGTAACAATTGATTCTTGTCTACCATATTCACGTACAAGCTCAAATTTTAATAGGATTTTTTAAAAATGTAATATAAATAAGATTGGTTCCATAATTCCATTGGTTACAAAATAATCTACAATAATAACAACTAACCGCCACAAGTTTCCAAGCTCCAATTTTTCCATAGAGTAGCAGCGAAAGTAATAAATGGTAAAAATTGATATAGTTTTTCAATTTTTTGTTGTGCACAAGCTCAAATTATGGAGAGGAAATAAATTTTATGATAACCAAATTTTGTCAACTCTTCTTCTATTCATGTACCCAGGAGCAAAAGGTTGAATTGTACTACTTTCCTACTCCCAAGTTCCAACTACCTTGTTTTAATTACACATGTCACTTCAGGTCTCAAACTATAATTTCAAATATTCTATGAAACGTGCAATTGATATAGCAATATAACTCTATTTTTTATTTGACTACAATCCAATCCAATTCATCATTTACAAATTACAACTTGACAAGTACACATCTCCGTATCTATATATTTCTCATTATTATTATCCCTCCTTCCTCCACCAATCCAACACTAACAGTAACACCAAGAAGACAATGGAGATCAAAATCCAACGGCTGCCATTGCTCCTCCTCTTCTTCTCCGTTCTCTGTTTCAATCCCACATCAGGGAGATTACTCTCCGTGGTCAACGCACGAAAGCCGTTGATTGGGCTCGTGATGTCGTACATCACAGAAGCCGAGGCCGTTGGATCGTCTGGCGAGTTCGTGCCTAGCTCCAAGACCCCTTTCGTCGATCTCTACGGTACGATTAGTTCATTTATATAAATACACAGTTCCACACCGTTCATTTTTTTCCTATTCCCTCTTTGACAATTATCTGTATGATTGATGATTGATTTTGATTTTTTAATTTCTTATGGTCCACGTGTGGTTATTAAACCATAATGAGGAGACTTTGCAGATCTGCCCTTGTAAAAAACTTTAATTAAGTCATAAATTTCTGTTCTTTCAAATGTGACCGGATGGGTTTAATACCGTGAGTTACTAATATAGTAATAATAATGTCCAATCTCGAAAAAGTGTCGTTTAGTTGTATTTTATTGTTTCGAGGGAATAGCGTGATTCGCGTGAATTCCGTAGTGTCCCTGTTGGATCCTCTGCAGCTTAGTATCTGTGTTGCTCAAGGTTCCAATACAGTCAGATCTCCTGCAGATTTTTTTTTTTTTTGCACTAATCACTGGAAGATCGGAGGGCTAAAGAATGAATACCACTCTACTGAGCTTTTGTGGTTCTCAACTGAAATGCATCTATCGGCTGTAGCAGATCCATATGGATCCCATGCTGAAAATAAAATAGGCTTTTCCTGTTTTCCAGGCTGGATCCAGTTTATTTTTTGTTTTTTGTTGAGGCCTCTGGGCTTAACCTTTTCCGCCGTTAACCACTCTGTTTTCATTTACGTCACCGTTTGTAGCAACTATAACACCACGAGTCTGATACTTAAATAAGCAATGCACAATGTACTGTATTTTTTGTAATTCATAATGTATATTATTGTATCATTAAATTTTAACTTGATGAGTATGTATATGACTTTATGTATATAATGTATACTGATGCAAGGTCGAAGATTTCACCTTGGGAGCATCCGCAATGTTAGTGTTGTCTATGTTCTGACTGGTCAACGAAGGGTAAGAATTTTTTTTTATATAAAATATTTTTTATTTTACAATGCTCTCTCTCTGCGTTTTTTTTTTCCCTATTTCTTATTTTATCATGAGTAAAATGCATTGAATACAGTTCCTGACTTCAAAAATACAACAATTTTTTTTGTTTCAGCTGAATGCCGGAATCACTGTGCAAATCTTGCTGGACCATTTCAAGGTTGACGGAATTGTGCATTATGGCACAGCAGGTAGTGCCAATAACTCGATGTCATTCGGTGATGTCAGTGTCCCCAAATACGTCGCCTTCACTGGATCCTGGACATGGACGGTACTTCGCTTCCTCTTATTCAAACTGAAATTCAATTCTGATTCGAAGAACATTATGGCCACCTAAAATTAAGGTTGAAATCATAGGTTTTGTAACAAGTTTTTTTGCATGCAAAACAGAAATTTAATTCTGATTCGAGGAACGATGATTCGTCAAGTATACTGAAATTTGGGGAGTACAATGTACCTAATGGAGGTGAGAACTTGCTATCGGGAATAAAATTTAAGACCGAGGAATTTTATGCGGTTGGCAAGTCTATGGAGGAAGTCTTCTGGCTCGAGATAAATAGCAAATGGCTCCAAATTGCACAAAATCTCAAAGTAAGACAACCTTTCTGCTTAAGAATTACTGATAACAATTAATTAGCCTGAAGAAGATAATGGTTTTCAAATGAATTAATTGTTGATCATAAAAATATTATCACAGGTGAAATTAGAGAGATGTTCAAATGAGACCTTCTGCTTGCCGACAACTCCAAAGGTAGTTACCGGACTGAAAGCATCGACAGCTGACATCTTTTGTGATAATGCTGCATACAGGCAATTTCTTTTTGAAAAATTTGGTGTTTCTACTGTGGACGAGGAGAGTTCTGCTATAGTCATGGTAATTTTGATTTTTTTTTTTTCCTTTAAGCCTCTTCTTTCACACTAAGCTATAGTAAAGCTTAATTAATTTAAGTATCTTTTTTTCTAATATACCCTTCAAATCATATTAAATCCTCTTTATGTTTTGCTATTAAGTAATAAAAGAATCACATAGCTACTTTAATTAGGATTACTCACATACTAGTTTACAGTACCAGAGAAGTGGCAGACCCAGAGTCATAGCATTTCAACGGTGCACTGCTAGGGATATTGTATATAGCCAATTAAATCGCACCTGACAAAAAAAACCTCAATTATTGTGGTGATATCTTACATTTCTTTTTTGGTGAAACAGACGGCCATGTCACCAGGCGTACCAGTAATAGTTTTCAGGGGAGTTTCAGATTTGGCAGGAGGAGAAGCGACATGGTCATCAACAAGTCTAATGGATTTAGCTTCCATTAATGCTCTCAAGGCAGCGATAGAGTTTATCGGTGTACTTGGCAAACAAAAATCCTTAGCTTCCTGAAGTGATCGAGTTACTGTCGTCAAATTCAGAGTAGTAGCAAATTAGGTGGTTTTATGTTTTCTTGATTTTATTTCTCTTAATTCATTTCTTGAGTTTATTTATAATGCAAATATTAATTGCACGAGTTTTGCAGGACAACATAATAAGTTGTCGTGTATCCACAACAAAGTTACTGAGGAAGGAATGTTAATGGTCATATTATATGTTCTTAGATTTCTGATTAAACACCCTTTCTTATTTATTTAATCTTCGATCAGCAGGTTTTTATACCTGCCTTAGCTTCCGAAAAATCAAACCAATTGATATCTAAAAGGACTTTGGTAGTGGAAGTTTTAAAATATAGTGACAACCTGTATGTATGTTAATTTCTTGCTTGATGACAGAGTAAACTTTTGCCAAATTATGAGCCAGGGCATAGGGATTCTTTTACTTCTATCAGTATTGAATTTCATTCAATTAAAATCCACTGAAGTAACTTTACAACTCTTAATATAATCTATGATGGAAAAAGCTAATGAAAGAAGCCGGATTGCCTCAATTACCAGTAATCACCACAGGAACAAGAACCTTCTTTGAAATGGTGGAACCGCTGCATGTCTCTCACAATAATCTCCCTGCCGGTCAACTTAGAGATGAACTTTGTCGCATTATGGCAATCAATACAAACCCTCAAATTTTTCCGAATCTGAATAGTGGTCCCTGGTGCTGAACTTATGAGCCCAAATGCAATAGCCAATTTCTCACTGTGACTGCTTACCAATTTCTCTTTCACCTCATCTTCCACATCATCAATTGATTTGGTATCTGGTATGTAACCGATCTTTTTTATCTCCTCTATCAGCCAGTCTAACTGTGTGTAAATCTGCTTCGCTTGTGGGTGAGTGGTATCACCTGAATAAAATGTATGGATCTCATTTCTTAATTCAATGAATGTACAACCCGGTATCTTCAGCAATCCGTCTCTGTCCATTATTTTTCGCACTCTTGCCATGTCATCCCACATAGAGGCGTCTGCATATATATTGGCCAATAGCACGTGGTACCCAGCATTATCTGGCCTCAGCTCAAATATTTTATTAGCAACTCTTTCAGCCAAGTGTATGTCCTTGTGCACCTTACATGCACCCAACAATGCACCGAATATGGCGATACTAGGTTCTATTGGCATATCTTGGATAAAATTCCATGCTTCATTTAACTTCCCACCACGGCCAAGTAGGTGAACCATCGAGCCATAGTGACCTATATTTGGTTTAAGCCCATACTCTTTTTCCATGGAATGGAAGTACTTCCACCCCTCTTCTATTAAACCAGTGTGGCTACATGCTGACAATACTGAAAGGAATGTTACATCATTTGGCCCCAAAGGACCTCTTCTCATCTTCTCAAACAATTCAATTGCGGTTTTACCAAGACCATGGGACCCATACCCATCAATCATTGCATTCCATGTAGCAACATTCTTGTCTTCAGTCAAGTCAAATAGCATTCGGGCTAGGATCACACTCCCGCATTTTGAATACAAGTCAATGAGGCCAGTTAGCACATAGATATTACTGTCAAATGCATGCCTAATACAGTATGCATGGGTAACCTTTGCTTGTTTTAGGCTTGACAGGTCGGCTAGTGCAGGGATCACACCAACAATTGTGAAGGAATTGGACTTCACATTCTTGTCTCTTTGTAAATCTCGAAAGAGAGTGATTGCTTTCTGAGGATACCCATTTTGTGCGTAACCCAAAATCATGGCATTCCACGAAACTAGAGTTTTCTGAGGCAAAGTCTTAAACACTTCACATGCAAGATCCACACTCCTACACTTGCAATACATGCTGATTAAAGCATTCATCACAGACAAATTGGAACCGAATCCAAGCTTCACGGCCAACTTGTGGACCTCCTTTCCCACATCAAGATTGCCTAGCTCACCACATGCATGGAGAGCCCCAATAAAGGTGACTTCATCGGGTTCAATGCCTTCTCTAAGCAACAACTTGTATAGCTCTAATGCGTCCTTGTAATTACCATTTTGTGTATAACCGTCTATCATTGAATTCCATGAAACCACATTTCGAGAGGGCATTCTATCAAACACAAGCCGAGCCTTACTGACATCGCGACATTTAGCATACATATCCACGAGTGCTGCTGAAATGTTGACCAGTGATTCAAACCCATGTCGAATTGAAAACCCATGAATTGATGTCCCTATTTGTAATACCTTCAAATTTGCACAAGCTGGCAAAGCTGAGACCAGAGTTACTGAATCAGGGATCCATTGGTTCTCTCCAATCCTTCGCACCATCTGCAAGGCCATTTCGGGCATATTATTTTTCACATAGCCAGAGACCATAGCATTCCAGGAAACCAAGTCTCTAACAGGCATTCCATCAAACACCTTCCGAGCATCCTCCATCCTGTTGCATTTTGCATACATATTCACCACAGCAGTCATTGCCACAACATGGGAGGCAAACCCATGAATGAACAACTGAGCATGGATCTGTCTTCCCGTTTTCAAGTCATATTTTGCACTGCATAATTTAAGAAGAGAGGTAAAATCTTTACTTTTCGGCTGGGCAAGAGAACAGTGCATTGAAGAGGAGAGAAAACAGAGACCTTTTGCTCGTTACTCGTTAAGCGGATACGATGTTGGAGGTGGCTCTGCGTTTCTTTCATTTCTTATCCGTCTATCATATCCCGGTTTAGGCTGCAACTCAAGAAATGACCCGCCCAAAAAAAATAGGCCCGACCCATCAAACCGGATTCAATGTGCTTAGTTTTATTTATTTATTTTTTTCAAAACACTTTCGGAGTTCTTACCGCTTTTAAAGAAAATTGACACGTCGCAAAATCGTACACAAGCCGTTCAAAGCCCTAAACGTAGGTGTCATATTAAACACTCCCAACCACCAAAAATAAAGGGGAGGGGGGGGTTACGCGCACACCTATAAAACGACCCCTCCGTCCGTCAAGAAGAACACGACATTAAAGCAATCAAGATGGAAAAGAAGAAAAGGAGAAATATTTCTAAAGACAAGGGTAAGAAATGAAGTCGACGAGTAAGTCCAATAGCTGAACTGCACTGGATGAATAAGTAGGACAGCAGCTAAAGCTACCAAAACAACTACTGCTAAGTATCGTCCCTCCCCATACCCTTATTGGAAAAAACAAAATAGGTACAAATAAAAAATGAAGCAACAGAAGAGAACGTTTTTTGTGGTGTGTAAATTTTGCTACACAATTTTCTATTTTTCTCATTACTATTTATACTATTTTTATAACTAATACATGGTAGTAAATAAATAAATATTTTATACAATTATTACTAAAATAACAATTGATTTCTATTTTTCCAATTGCTTCATCAACAAGAAATATAAAATCTTACCTAGATCTATAATGCAAATATAACATAGTTCCTTATAATGTAAATTTTGCTACACAATTTTCTGTTTTTCTCATTACTATTTATACTATTCTTATAACTAATACATGGTAGTAAATAAATAAATATTCTATACAATTATTACTAAAATAACAATTGATTTCTATTTTTCCAATTGCTTCATCAACAAGAAATATAAAATCTTACCTAGATCTATAATGCAAATATAACATAGTTTCTTATTTCTAACCATATTATATTCACATGTTACTAAAACAAGAAATTACTAAAAACATCAATACTGGTCAAATTAACTCAAAACCAAATCGCTGACTTATTATGTCATTATAGCTCCACAACTAGCTTATTCTAACAATCACTTCCCTAAGCTTGTTGTGTCCCCTTTCACAAATCGTAGTCCCTAACAAACTGCAGATGCTACCGCAATGTACTCTGTTTCACACAAGGATAATGCAATCACCTTTTGCTTTCTTGAGAACCAACTAATCGAATTGGAACCCAAATAGAAATTAACTCATGTTGTACTTTTGCAGTCATCTACATCACCAGCCAGAAAATCACTACCTAAATGGCAATTCATGTTGGAGTTATGTCCTAGAAGTCAATATTTAATGACTTATTTTCTTAGTTTATGTTAATGATGATATTTGATCATTTGTTCCTAGAGTTTATTATTGACAGATCATTCAGGTTGAGGATCTGAATTGTGGATCTCTGTGGATCATTCATTAGAATGACAATAATAAATCTAAATCGTCCATAATCTTGATAATTAACAAGGAACATTAATTATCATAAAAGATTAGTATGCAAGTTAAGCGATGATTAAGTTCTACAAATCATAGGTAAGGAGTTACCAACTTAATTGCATATGTGTATGTTATTGGAACATAGTACAGGACTTGACCCAATGAAATAAACATATGGATTGTGTTATGTGTCATTGTTTATTTCATATGAGTTTGATTCTAAGTTTGAGATATTCACCTTTTCCACATGAGGATAGGTTCAATAAATATCGTCTAACGTTGATTCCTGATAAAGGCTGCTATAAGGACTTTATTTATGTTCTCTTGAATTGTGCGGGGAAAAGTTGTTCATCAAGAAAATCGTATGTCCCTCATTAGTATACCTAGTGAGTGATGATATCTGTTTGGGCCCCTTGATGGAGTTGGATTGGTTGGCCAACATGTACAATCAACTCTAGATCAAGAAATGTATAATCTGCAAGAATGACACATTCCTATCTTGGATTATACAAAGATATCATGTGACATAAGAATCAGACAAAGAAATACTTTTATTTCTTATGCAGGATTGAGATATTGTAACGGTACATTATTTATACGAATTGGGAATCATAACGTGTTGCTAGATACCGCTTATGATTATTGGAAATAAATAACGATTTATTTCCATGGCCAACATAGTATAAATCCTCAATAGGGTCGCACAAATAGGACTTTGACCACACGTGCATTGTTTATTTGTATTGGAGAATACAAAACATGATAAGTTGATTAATTAATTATATACCGTTATGAACCGTTATAACTAATTATATCAAATGGATCATGTTAGGAATAAATTAATGCATAAGCTAATCAAGAATTAATTATTAATAAGTTAATAATTAATTATGTTCAACACTTTAATTTATTTGAGCTATGTGGACTTCTAAATTAATTGGTTAATTAAAGGCCCGATTTAAGGAAGAATAAAGAGAATTAAAGGGGATTCATTAATTGGTGAATTAATGAATAAAGGCCTTTTATTAAGTTGGCCCAAGAAAGCCCATTAGGTGGCCTCTTAGGGTGGATGGCATACTTGTAAATAGCTACAAGTGTGGATGAGAGATGGATGGTCTATAAATAGGGGGTCTCTTTAGAGAGCCAACCCTAGCCTCCATCTACCCCTCTCCTCTTCCCTTCCCTTCTTGTGCGCCACCAAAAGAGAAGAGATAAAATTCTCTCTTCTCCATGGCTCTTCCTTCTCCCTCCATTGCTCATGTGTTGAGCTCCTCCCTTCTTCTTCCTCCATTAAATGGTTAATAGAAATTAGAAGTTGGTAGAGAGGATTAGCTAGGAGCTTGAGAAGAGCTAGCACTCCTTCAAGCTTGTGGTCGGCTCCTTGGTGGACGTGAGGCGGTTCGAGGTGGTGGAGAGGCGGTGCAAGCACGCCATCGACTCCCATGCCATGGAATCGAGCCTCTTTGTTACTACACAAAGAGAGGTATAATTCTCCTACTTGTTCTCATTGTTTTGATGTGTGATTGCTTTAGCACTAGATCTATTGATTTGCTTGTTGTTAATGGTGATTAATTAGTTGTAATTAATCTAAAATTAAAATATGAGCATTTCCTAACAGTGGTATCAGAGACAGGTTGTGCTTAAGGTTTTTCACACTTAATTAAATGAGAAATTCGTAATTAATTAAGTTAATTAGTGATGTGCATGCTTGCTGGCCCTGGAAAGGCTGTTTTCTGTCTTGTTGCTTGTTTTTCGTGGTGTAAAGCTCTCTGAAATTTTTTCCTTCTTATTGGAGGTTGTAGCCCTTTGAATTGTGGTTGTTTTCCCACTGGAATCATTGAAATTTGATGTAAAATGAATTTTTAGTGATTTAAACGGTAACGGTGCGCAGATCTGTTATTCTGCTGCACAGTTCTGTTGTTGTGGTTGGTAACAAATAAGTTTGTATACAAAGTACCTGTAACTTTTAGATAGGATTAATCTAAACTTGATGCTCTTTCTAGATATGTAAATTTTGTTGCATATTTCGGATTTTATGTGGGCGTTCAAGGATGAAAAGTGATGAAGTTGTCAGATCTGTTTTTTCAAACAAACCGATTGTTTTGAAAAACTGTACTTATTGAGAAACTTTTATGGAAAAGTGTTGAAATGGAAATGTTCTCCTTTAAGTCTGAAATCTGTGAAAATTAATTTCATAGATTTTCATTGAGATTTGATACCTCAACCGAGTGAAACCTTTTTGGTCGATGGTCTGTTCCAGAACAGGATACCTTGCTTAAATGCTTGTTATCTCGTTGATCTTGAATGTAACTTGTGGATTTTCTTTTCATGGAATGATAGCCTATTGTATGTAGTATTTTTCTATGTAAATTGTTTGCTGGAAAGATATCAAGGGGATGATCATACAGATCAAAAGGTTGAGACCCATAACAGAATTTTCTCTAACGGTGCTTCGCGCACAATCTGAGGATTTGTCTTTTTTGGTTCTCCCTGATGGTAATTGATCTCTCCTTGAGTTTTTTACAGGTAATCACAATTTTTGTAAGGAGTTCTCTGGATTTATTTCGGATTTTTTGGAGACCGAATTGTTTTGAATTTTTCGGGCCCCGAATTTCGTATTTTAATTAGTTAAAATAATTTCTAATTAATCAATTTGATGAAAGGTTAATTAGAAGACTCCTTAAATACCCTCCTTTCTGTTTTGATGGCTGGATTTAATTTAAAAGGGCTTAAACAATTAGTTGTTAATGTTAAGCCTTCTTTGCATTCGAAAAACTTGAGCAACAAGTATGCACAAAGATTCTAATTAATGAAATTAATTAAGAGCAAGTGAATCATGTATATTGTATATGTGCTAACTTGTTTTTGTAGGAGGATGTGGGTTTGATATGGCTCAAGATTTCAATGCCTTGTGTGTTGTAAAATGTTGTGAATGCATGTGATTGCTTGTAATGTGGCCTAAGGTGCCTTGATAATTAATAATTGATTAATTCTTGATGTAACTTGTGAGGCTTGCATGCCCCTAAGGCCTAGGTGGGTTTTAGGATTTTATCACATGTATTTATTTCCCGTAATTATTAGATAGGATCTTAGTAATTAGTGGGAGGGTTTGATTAGATTAGTTTCGTTACATGGAGATGCGACGAAGACTAATGCAAGCGGGAGCCATACAAACCCACGGCAATGCTTGAGATGCTTATGTTATGTGATTGTTTGTGAATGCCTTGAATTGTCATAGGTAGGTATGGGTGTATGCTTACACGACCACCAAACAAAGTCACGTATTTGCTTTTGTCCCAAATTAACTTGATTTAGCCAAATCGTCCTCCTTCCCTCTATCCCCTTCAATACAATTGATTGTCTATTGATGCATTCCTGCCGACGCGGACATCGTAGTCCATCATTGTAGTCGGGGTGTAAATCAGATTTACTATGAGCAAATAGAGAGAGGTTGCTTTACAACGGACCCACTCGGATTGGACGTTGGGACGAAGTTTGTGGATATACTTATGATATCTCACAAACCAAGAATCATATGGACAAGATATGATTGGTTGGAGAACCTACCTTATCTAGTTGTTTTAGGTGTCATGCCGACGCTGTCCCCTATTTCAACGAAAATGAGGATCTTGGAAACCGACTACATTAGGGACTTTAAATAAATGTAGTGGGAGTTTGTTTATCATTCCATAAACAAAACATTGCATAAACTAAATGACCTTAAATTGAAATTGTTATAGATATTAAATATGTTAATTTCATTGCGATCAATCTTTGGAAAACAACAAGCTCGTTTCTAAGGTATTTACTTGGAGAAGTAACACCGATTTCTAAGACATGTTCTTGGAAAGGAGAAACTTGTGCATGTTTAATCCCAAAACGTTTCTCGACTTCCCGAACATAGCTTCGTAATGATTGATTAGTTTTGACGAAAATTATTCAATAAAACGAATGCTTATATCCTTTTAGAAGTTCTAGACCTTTGAATTGGAGAATTCATAAGGACTAGACTAGACTTCTACACTCTCATCCATTTACTCAAGAAGACGTTCTTAGAGAAAGTAAATATAGACTCAATCATTTATGATCAAGTAATAGAGTGTGAATTAACCAAGAGACTCTTCTTATAAGAAGATAAATATTTCATTAGCTTGCGAACCGAAAGGTTTGAATAGCTAATTGATAACTAAAGATATTAAGATCTCCAATATCAAGGATTGTTGATATTGTCATGCAATCTCTTTCTATGGATAAAGGATATATTGTTCGCACACTTGTTAGTGCTAAAGTAATTGGTTAAGTATTAAAGGAATACTTCACCAAGATATGAGTTGAAACTTTGAGACCCTCACTAGTGACCGTGTGTCACATGAGATGTTTCATTTGCCATTTATGGGAGGCATTTGAAAGGTTGTCCGAAATACCATGATGTTCTAAACCTTAAGATATTTGTCGTTCAAATTATCTCACTATCTCTAATTCACACTAGTAATTAGGTGCTAGTTCATGTGCTCGCATTTAACAAAATGTGTAGGCAATGATGAATAAGAGAAAGTTCGAGACAAGTAAAGTAAACTCCGTTTTGGAAATGACATATACGTCTAAGCCGCTACCATTGAATACGTAGAGTTATCTTTACTAAATAAAGAGTTTGTTTAGGAATTTAAGGTTGTATACCTTATTCCAAACATCTCATAAAACCTTATCACCATTTCATATTTGATGATGGATGATCATGTTTTGTAATAGAGAAATGTTGTTCTCTTATTATTATGAATTTGTGTATAAGATTTCATGCATCTTAATTGAATTTGCTTGAAATAGATAGACAAATTTTTGAATGACAAATGTGTAAGACTTTACATAAAGTATTTGACTTTTATGTAAATTAGTCGCTTGGTCGAATATAAACAAGAATCGCATTATGAGAGTCTACGTAACGTGGAGCTCGTAAATCAATTCGATTGCAAATGAATTGAAATTCATGCGAATCGTGTTTGTTAAATGACAAAAGCGTCTTTGAACTACGAAGGTTTAAAGGACAAGTAACTTGATTAAGACTTATACATATTGATGTATATAGACCTATGGGTACTTGTGCAATTGAAAGGTTGTTGACACTTTACCACTTGACCAACGATCATTGTAGATATTAACGTATCTATTTGATATGGTATAAGTATGAATCTTTTGACAAGATCAAAAGAATTTCGAGAGTAAAGTTGAAAAACTATTCAATAAAAGCAAAAAGTCTTAAGATGGATCATGGTAAATAGTTAAGTCATATAGTTTGATATATTACCTAAAGAGTATGAAATACGTTTCACTACTCGCTCCATGAGGAACATTGAAAAATGTATCCAAGGATGGAGGTATCGAACATTGTTTGATATAGTTCGATCGGTAATAAATCAAATTGATTTATTCGACTCATGTAAGGGATTTGTGTTTGAGGACAATATTGTTTACACTAAATAAAAATTCCATTGAAGTTTATTGAGAAAGACATCTTACGAGATCCGATCTCTAGGTATATTGTTTCTCAAGATTTGGTGTTGAGAAGCTTATTTCAAGGTTCGATTGATTGATAAGCTTGGACCCAAATAAGACGCTTATTATTTTGTAGGATATCTTGAATTAGCCAAAAGGTACTACTTCTATGAACATGATAAGAACAAGGTAGTTGTTGCTCATCATAACGTAATCTTAAGGAATAACATTCTCAAGAAGAAGTAGTGGGAGTAAAGTGAGCATTAAAGGAGTTTATGTGTCACTACAAGAAGTACCTTTATGGGAAACTTGTCACTCCATACATGGTGTTTAGTGGGAGTTGAGCGGAACTTAATTCACAAGTAGTTGTGAAAGGAAGAAGTTTATAAGCACGCTTGCTTCTAAAGAGTACTCAAACATCTCACAAATGGATGATGTTCGAGAAACTCGTGCAATATATTAGGATCAAGAACTTACTCTACAAGATGTTGTAGAAGTAGTTTGTTGATCTCAAGCACCAATCCTACAAAGATCAACGAGAGTGAATTGCCTAAACTGAAAAGTACATAGGCTTCACAACATCCTCGTACTTGACATATGAGGATCCGTTGATAAATACAGAAGCGATGGAAAGACCCGATTCCACAAGTATGATTTGAATCTGTATGATCTTTAAGTGCAATCCATATACATAACAACAAGGTATAGACCTTGATTGATGTTCATGAAGGAGCGATCCATCAAGAACATTTAGATCTTTAAAGGAAAGATAGATATGGATAGCAAGTCGACTATGTGCAAAGCACAAGTTCATGATTGTTGCTATGTCTAAGTCGATAGCGAGTTGACCATGTACAAAGCACGGCTTCTCGCTTGTAGCTGTGTATAAGTCAATAAAGATCATTCTAACAATAGTTATATTTCGTATATATAGATATATGGAAAGATACATCAAAACCGTCTTCTTCGATTGAATGAAGGAAGTTGTTGTGTATTTGACACAAACGGAGGATTTGTTGTATTGTTAGAAACATATATATGCTTTAAGGATCCATTAATGGATTGAAGCAAGTATTGTGGAAATTGGAATAAACATTTCGAAAAGAAAGTCAAGGAGTTGAACTTCGTCAAAAAGGTATCTTGTACAGACAAGATAGTCAGTGGGAGCATGATTGTGTTACATGTATTGTACAAGATACAAGACATTAATTGGGAATAACATTAAGAAAATGAATATTGTCAAGATCTCATTGGAGAATGTTTTCTCAATAGAGAACTTGGGCAAGTCACCTAAATCCAAGGAAACAAAATCTATGGAGATAGATTATGATGGATGTCAGGTTTGAGCAAAATGTGCATATAATGACAAAGTGTTCTAGTTACACGAAAAGATAGACTCCTGTAAAGGATGTCTAACCACGTTGTATGGCATACACTTGAGTTCGACTCGGTGTGTTGCAACTCAATTCGAGAAGAGTGCACGATACAATTCGAGCATCCTTCTGTTATGAGTTTCATTACATACGTCATACTTATGCACATGCCCCTATGTGTTGTACCCAAGGAGTATGACAAGCAGTTGTCAACTGGATACAAAGAAAAAAAAAACACATTTGGACAATAATCAAGAATATCCTCGAGTATCTTATGAGAAAGGGTGATATGTTTTTCATCTGACAAGATGAAAGAAAGCTCATATAAATTGTTATATTGATGCTAGTTTTCGAAAGATTGATAGAAATACAATTGAGCTACATATTTTGTTTAATGTGGTGTTGTAAATTTAGAAGGTGTTCTAAATGGGATATTACAACCGTTTCCGTCACCAAAACAAAAATATATAGCAACTTGTGAAGCAATGAAAGAATGTGGTATGGATCGTGAAGTTCTCATTCAAGCTAATATGGTTCTATGCATCTCGAACCATAGCTTAAACTTGAAGAACCCAATATTAAATTGGTGATCCAACTAAGATCTATGACGATGTCACTTGATCTCACATGATGACGATCAAGAACACATATATAGGAGTATATATGTATATAGGGTCAAACAAAATTGGATAGGTTCGCGGACACAGCGAACACTCTAACTTAACCTCTACCTTAAGCGGTATACGAGATGCAGTTGTGCATCCATGCGTGATGGACGTATGAGTAACTTGCTTTAAGCGTATTATATCTTTTGAGGTTCGAGACATGTATATATATGGATATATGACATTGTTTTAAATTCTTCATTGGCTAGAGGTCACTATTGATTGACTCTAGGCCAAGTGGGAGATTGTTGGAGTTATGTCCTAGAAGTCAATATTTAATGACTTATTTTCTTAGTTTATGTTAATGATGATATTTGATCATTTGTTCCTAGAGTTTATTATTGACAGATCATTCAGGTTGAGGATCTGAATTGTGGATCTCTGTGGATCATTCATTAGAATGACAATAATAAATCTAAATCGTCCATAATCTTGATAATTAACAAGGAACATTAATTATCATAAAAGATTAGTATGCAAGTTAAGCGATGATTAAGTTCTACAAATCATAGGTAAAGAGTTACCAACTTAATTGCATATGTGTATGTTATTGGAACATAGTACAGGACTTGACCCAATGAAATAAACATATGGATTGTGTTATGTGTCATTGTTTATTTCATATGAGTTTGATTCTAAGTTTGAGATGTTCACCTTTTCCACATGAGGATAGGTTCAATAAATATCGTCTAACGTTGATTCCTGATAAAGGCTGCTTTAAGGACTTTATTTATGTTCTCTTGAATTATGCGGGGAAAAGTTGTTCATCAAGAAAATCGTATGTCCCTCATTAGTATACCTAGTGAGTGATGATATCTGTTTGGGCCCCTTGATGGAGTTGGATTGGTTGGCCAACATGTACAATCAACTCTAGATCAAGAAATGTATAATCTGCAAGAATGACACATTCCTATCTTGGATTATACAAAGATATCATGTGACATAAGAATCAGACAAAGAAATACTTTTATTTCTTATGCAGGATTGAGATATTGTAACGGTACATTATTTATACGAATTGGGAATCATAACGTGTTGCTAGATACCGCTTATGATTATTGGAAATAAATAACGATTTATTTCCATGGCCAACATAGTATAAATCCTCAATAGGGTCGCACAAATAGGACTTTGACCACACGTGCATTGTTTATTTGTATTGGAGAATACAAAACATGATAAGTTGATTAATTAATTATATACCGTTATGAACCGTTATAATTAATTATATCAAATGGATCATGTTAGGAATAAATTAATGCATAAGCTAATCAAGAATTAATTATTAATAAGTTAATAATTAATTATGTTCAACACTTTAATTTATTTGAGCTATGTGGGCTTCTAAATTAATTGGTTAATTAAAGGCCCGATTTAAGGAAGAATAAAGAGAATTAAAGGGGATTCATTAATTGGTGAATTAATGAATAAAGGCCTTTTATTAAGTTGGCCCAAGAAAGCCCATTAGGTGGCCTCTTAGGGTGGATGGCATACTTGTAAATAGCTACAAGTGTGGATGAGAGATGGGTGGTCTATAAATAGGGGGTCTCTTTAGAGAGCCAACCCTAGCCTCCATCTACCCCTCTCCTCTTCCCTTCCCTTCTTGTGCGCCACCAAAAGAGAAGAGAGAAAATTCTCTCTTCTCCATGGCTCTTCCTTCTCCCTCCATTGCTCATGTGTTGAGCTCCTCCCTTCTTCTTCCTCCATTAAATGGTTAATAGAAATTAGAAGTTGGTAGAGAGGATTAGCTAGGAGCTTGAGAAGAGCTAGCACTCCTTCAAGCTTGTGGTCGGCTCCTTGGTGGACGTGAGGCGGTTCGAGGTGGTGGAGAGGCGGTGCAAGCACGCCATCGACTCCCATGCCATGGAATCGAGCCTCTTTGTTACTACACAAAGAGAGGTATAATTCTCCTACTTGTTCTCATTGTTTTGATGTGTGATTGCTTTAGCACTAGATCTATTGATTTGCTTGTTGTTAATGGTGATTAATTAGTTGTAATTAATCTAAAATTAAAATATGAGCATTTCCTAACAATTCATACAATTCAATATATACCTGCACCCAACACACAAAGAGGCAGTTCCATAAATTCCATAATAATCTCTTTCTGCATCCATCAACTTTGTAACGTTTGCCCCCACCATGCGCCACACAAAAAGTTTGTACCCCATGTACACTCTTAGGGCAAACACCCCCACCTTCATAAAAGCACCTCTTGCCGCCACCATGGCCCATGCACAAAGGAGACTTTTCCTTCTCGAAAGAGGCACGAGTGCTTTCTATTCCTTCTTCTTCTCCTTCGTTGATTTTTCTTTCTTTTCTAAAGAGGAACGAGTGCTTTCCATTCCTTTTTTTTCTCCTTCGTTGATTTTTCTTCAGAACTTGTGCCCTTACTTTTTTTACACGGTCCTCACCTATACTCATCGTCTTGATTGCCTCCCACGCCTCCTTTGTTGGTTTTTTTTCAGCAATTGCCATCTTCACTTCATCTGGCATGGCTTGGGAAATCGCAGCCATGGCACCATGAACATTCTCTACATCAACCAATGTGCTACCATCTATTGCTTTCCATACACACAGAGATTGCATGATAACCTTCATTTTTATAGCCCGCAAGCCATAATTTTCATGGTTCAACATGGGGTACTCGATCGGCACACCACCTCCTCTCACCAGTATTTTCGATGGTGGAGTCTTCTTTGTCTCGTCGTTCCCTCCCATAACACTGCTCTCTAATACCAATTGTTGGAAAAAGCTCAACTAGAATCGAGTAACAATAAGCACAAATGAAAAATGAAGCAACAAAAGAGAACGTTTTTTTGTGGTGTGTAAATCTTGTTACACCATTTTATGTTTTTCTTATTACTATTATACTATCCTTACAACTAATACATGGTAGTAAATAAATAAATATCCTATACAATCATTATTAAAATAACAATTGGTTTCTATTTTTCCCATTGCTTCATCAACAAGAAACATAAAATCTTACCTAGATCTACTATGCAAATATAACATGGTTTCTTATTTCTAACCATGCTATATTCACAGGTTACTAAAACAAGAAATTACTAAAAATATCAATACTGATAAAATTAACTCAAAATCAAATCGCAGACTTATTATGTCATTCTAGTAACACAACTAGCTTATTCTAACAACCTTGAGGTTCGCTGAAGCACCTCATAGAAACTGCGGGAATCCCAAAAATTCCATGGCTGAGCAAATTAAGCGACCTGCCATCAGGGGCGGAACCAGGATTGAGAGATGACGGGGGCGAGGCAGAACTAACGTAGACTTCGAGCCGTACCGGTACACAGGAGAGAAAAAACGAGTGAGTCCATATAATCATAAATTTTTATTATTATTTAAAAATATCGTATACGTTTCAACAAATTTTATTTGGGATGTTTTAGATTTCATAACACTAGTGATAATTTCGTGCATTGTGCGATCATTTTTTTTATTGATTTCAAAAGTTTATAAACTATTATATAAATATCATATATAAATTTTTTTTTCCTTCGGTGTGTTGATATAAAAAATTTAAATCGTAGATTTGAATATTAACATGAAATAATATTAGCATTATTCACAATTTGAAATCAATTATTATTTAACCATTGCTCATAAGTCATAAACTTAATACTTGATCATATGAAAAATTATTTTTCCTATATCCTTGCACACATGAATAATAATTTAATAATATATTATTATTTATGGATTGTTTATGCCATAGGCAACGTATTATAGAAACTAACACATAAACCTATTTATTCTCATACTAATTATTATTTATAATGATAACCGTAAATATATTTCTTATTACATTATTATATAATATATATATTGATACTCAAAAATACAGAGTAATATGTTGTAAATCACGCAAGGACAAAATCATAAATTATAAAATTAAAGGGGTGTAACTTTAAAAGCTAATAAGGAAAAAAAATGAAAAAAAGAAAAAGAACAGCGCCTCACATGGCCTCTTTTCCTTGTAATTAGCTGAGAGAGATATAAGCCGGCCGAGTAAGTAGGATTTTGATATTTTAGAGAGGCATAACACTTGCTCTTAATTTAAATTTCTAATTTTGGCGTATGTTTAGCCAACTCTCGCCCCCCTTAAATCCGCCCCTGTCTGCCATACTGGAAGCAAATTAACATGTCTCAAGCGAAGTTCACATTAAAAGAATCAACAAGACGACGCAAGATGTTCGCAAAACAAGACCAAGGATCACAAGTGAAGTTTGTAACATAGTCGAAGAGCTATGAATCAACGTAGTGTTTACGGTTAAAAAGCTGCAGTTGAGCATGTTTAGGAACCATGGATGGCATGAAGATGATTATGTATACAATAAATACAGTTTAGTATAAAGATGTTTGATTATTTCGTTTTGTCCCTTCGAAATGGTTAACGAAACTATTTTTTGTTTCATTTGTTAAATGTAATGGTTAACGAAACTGGTCTCTTTCGTTTCGCTTATATTCATTTAACTGTTTTATGTCATTTTTATGTAATTTTAATGTATTTTTAAATATTTATGAACAGATTTTGATGAACCAGAAAAATTATAATATTTAACCAGTCAGTTATACATGCGAAATAGAAAAATATGTATAAAAATTTAATTGTCAAAGCAGCAAATCGAACATAGTTATACGTTTTGCTCGTTTTGACATAGAAAAATATGTATAAAAATTAATTGTCAGTTAATTGATCGTTTTGGATCGTTTTGATCGTCTTTTGATACGAAACGATTAACGCAAATAAATTTTTGTTTCGTGCTATAAATGAAACGGTTAACACCCAATTTATTTTGTGTTCGTTTTCCACGTTATGCGGCCTGTTACTATGTACCACAACTGAGATTTTGATTCCAAACATATGACATAACTTAGATAGCTATTTTCATCTTATTTCACTCAACATTATTTTGGTTGCTTCAGTTCAGGATAACATGCGATAGTTAAATAGTAGAACTTTCATGAAGTCATTCCACAAAATTTCAATTCAATTCATTTAGTTCTCATTTTTTTCTTTTATTGGTCAACACGGTAAAATTGAATATTAAAACAACGGTTAAGAAGAGTTCTGTACGTAGTTTGCAGATTAAGCTTTGCGTAAACGTGGCTATATACGACTGAATTTATTTTTAATAAAATGTTATTTTTATTCTCTTACCACTTGCCTATATTACAAGAGCGATATTTTAGTAATTTTTCGTCTTTATTTTCAGGGACGACTTTTATAATTAAAATTATTGGAGAAATTTCTCTCAGAATATCTTAAACACTTTTATAAAATATCAAGTACCATAATGCTCGTATAATGTGATCGGTGCTTAAGAAATTCAATATTTTACATACTCCCCTTTCTCTAGATGATTTTTTGAGTATTTCTAATGTGATCGGTGACGATATAAAGTTGGCTTTTAGACTGTGTTGTACTGCCCTCTTGTGGACGTGTTGGATTTTAAGGAATGAAGTTTGTTTTCAGAATACTAGATATGCTACTCTTAGAGAATATAGCGCTAAGATTAAAACTTTTTTATCATACTGGTCAGGACTGTGGCCTACACATTTGAAAATTCAGGTGTTGGCCTTGATGGATGAAGAACCGTCATTCCAAAAAATAATGCTCGTATAATCTTCAGATATATATGCCAATACACAGCAAAAACCAAAGCTCTACTGAAATTCAAACCCACAAAAATTTGTTAACTTGGAAGCAGATATGCCACCAGTGCACAAGATAACATCAATAGATAGGCATGAGTTTACAACAATGGACATAAAGAGAAAAAAAAAAGAGACATACAAGAATTTTGATTATTCCCGTGGATCCAAAATAAAATGCCATGGAAATATTAATTTTCCACGGGAATAATACGCGAAATGGGAATAAATAGCGTTTACTCGGGAAAAACTTCGCGAGTTTCCTCGGGAATTAAAATCGGAAATAATAATATTCGAATGGTGATTTCCTGTAACTTGTCGATTATCCCTGTCGACTTATCGACGGGAAAAGTAGATCTTATCGACTTGTAGACGATGCCAAATTTTTCCGCCAAAAAACCATGACCCAAGTAATTTCCTGTAATTAAACTTAAACGTTTGAATTCTCTAAAAAAAAATAGCAAATAACCTCCCACTCACCCTCTTTTATTAAATATATTGCCAAATCCAATAACCTCCTAGTGCGCACTTATATTTAGTCCGTAACATTTTTTTCTCCCTTCGAAAGTAAAAGTCGACTAATATTATTTAATATATATTATTAAATTTACTAAATCCATATTTGATAAATTTTATGTTTGACCATTGAAGTTGTCATACTTCTATATTTGTAATTAAATTTCATCAATGTTACTATTAAAGTTATAACTAAATTTTAATTAAACTTGTGAACGATAAATACTTTGTTACAATTAATTTTTATACTTTGAGCAGGGTTTCGGTGCCATAATTTTTTATTGTCAAAACTGTCACAATTTATTTTTTATTTTAATTTCAAAATTTAAAATATAATTGTCCGATCCAAACCGTTTATCTTGTTTATTATAACGATTGATGTGTTGTCATAAAGTTTTATAATTTTTGAGATTAATTTGATACTTGATCGAGAAGTTCAAAAATGAACATATTAGAATTAATCTTTTTATAGTTATTTTGATTCGTTCATTTTTGACCTTCTGATCAAGCATCAAATAAAACATAAAACGTAACAAAATTTTATGACAACATATCCATCATTAAAATAAACAAGATCAATGGTTTGGATTGGATGATTATATTTTAAACTTTAAAATTTAAAAAAAAAATGTGTGACTTTTGCGGCACCAAGCAAGTGTGGAACCAAAACCTTATACTTTGTAATATAAATGGAAACTACCAAAAAAAAATAAAAATTGAGTGTTCGATATGCTAAATTTAGAGCATATTACCCACATCACGTGCTATTAATGCATATTTGATAAATGTTATGTTTGACCGTTGAAATTGTCGTACTTCTATATTTGTCATGACCAAAGTTATAATTAAATTTTAATTAAATTGTAAATAATAAATACTATGTTACAATTAATTAAGTATTAATTAATTTACAATTAAATTATAATTTTGTGAATTATAAAATATGTTACAAATATAGTTGATTTATAGATTCATTATTATATGTTTTATTTCCAATTATATAATTCGGACCATCTTTAGAGATCTAAAAATATATTGATTTATTAATTTATGTTACTTTGTTAATTATTTATGCATATTAAAATACAATAATAAATTAATTTTTGTTAACTATTTTTAAAATTTATGCAAAGTACTTTTTAAATTGATGATTTCTATTATTTAAAAAAATTGTAAAAAATATGAAAAGTGAAAAATTGACTTCCTACTATATTTTCTAATGAAGATCAAACTAAAAGGCTTTGATCGGTCGTTTGAAGAACATATTTCGAAAACCAATACATTGGATTATAGCATTATAAAACAAAATAGAAAAAAAATATGAAAAATCAAAGCAAAATTAAATGACTGTCCTCAATTGAATTATGCGGGAAAAATATGCTTAGTGCAAGAAAAAAAGTTAAATAAATAATCAATAGACTTTAAATATCAAATTTTTGTCACTAAAATTATGAAGGGATTTGGTTGATCATGATTCAAGCCCGGTTTGAAATTTCAGTCCACCGTAGAATTACCATATATTTTAGTATGTCTACTACTTGGTAAGTTCAAATTTGCCCCAAATTTTACTAGCGCCGAAGCCGGCTCTTCTCGATCAATCGGCGTCTCTTGCCTCTCCTACAACGAAACGGATGCTCTCTTTTACGCACGTCTCTCTCCCAAAATCGAAACAAAGGGAGCGCGCCGCCTCGTTGTTACGGTGGTCTTGTGCCGTCGGATCTAATGGGGAAGAAAGAGATGTGATAACTGTATGGTGTTTTCTATGGCCTTAGAGCGGTGGTCATGTGGGGAGAAGCTACTCCCATCCCGCCATTTTCCTTATTCAAGGTGCCAAGTTCATTCTAACATTGATCAATTCTTTCGTTTTTTATTGGAACAGCCAACCAATGGCACAAATTCATGACTGAAGTTTCAAATTTGATGGAATTGTGTTTGAGTTAATTGACCTAATTTAGATAGTCTACCTGAGCTTCTACCGTCCCAGTTATCCAACAATAAACTGTTATTGACAATATGATGTACTTGCAAATTGCAACAAAGTACTCGAAAGGTTTAAACCAAACAAAAACGACTGCAGTAAGTTAGTTTAACAATAGCTAGTTTACTTGATACACAGTGCATTGCCAATATTTAACTAGATTTGTCTTTTCTGATCTAACCTTGCTTTCTTGGTGTTGACACATACAAACTATCTCGATATTTGCAACATACAAACGATCTGATATCTTTTGCAAAGAGAATATTCTTTGTTGTATGCAAAATTGATTGCTTTAATCAACTTTTCACTGACAAGTGAAATATGGTGGTAAAATTCTCAGGATACTGGACTGATATACGAAAAGAAAAAGAAGGATTTGGAGTCTTTTGACAACTAATCCAAGAAGAAATAAGAAGAAGAGAACCAAAATCATAGTTCTATTATACTAATTACGGTTTTGCAATCCAAATTTCACTTTGCATTTAGAATCTCTTACTCTTTAGTTGACAAGTCATTGATAAATGTATGTAGCTGACACAATGGCGAAGACATCTCTAGCTGTTTTGGATATAAGAACATAAATAGGTTTTTCATTACCTTCCACCTGCTTTACAAATGCAGATGATTGTTGGGAGTTGGGACTATCTGGTAAGTAATCAAATAGCTTCAGAGCTACTTTTGGCAATCCTGTTACGAAAAGGTATATCTCATTTATACATGCATTTACATGTTACTGACATAGTAATTTCCTGTTGAAACATGCAAGTGAAATAAAATATGTAATATCCAACTTAAGTAATTATGAGGAATAAATTTGCTGACAAAATTAATTAAATTCTTACTGATCAATTTCTTTTTTGAATTAGGATGGTGGTTTTGGTAGCACTTTCGAAGTAACAAGTTTTTTTTACAGGGCCTACATGCTATTATGTATGGTTAACTTAATTTTATCTTTCTTTTAGCATTTACTTTGTGTTTATGTTATTTTTTAGGTCCTACTTTTTTGTTATTACGTTATTTGTTTTAAATCTATGAATTAATTATAGATTCATGGTGGAGAAGTGCCAAAACATCTAAATAGCGGATTGTCAGCGATTCGCAAATGGGAAGGTTTGTGTAACTTCAAATTGTGGTGTTGTTTTTGTCTTTTAGCATGGGTATGTCTTGGGTTGAAATTTTTTGGCAGATTAAAACCTCATTCTCTCATTCACTTGTAAGATAAAAAAAAAAAAAATCATGCCTACTACTAGAATAAACCACAAAATAAAAGATGTCACATTGTATTCTGCTGGTATAGTATTAACACCAGAAATGGCAACTACCAAAATCGAGTTGCTTATGACATTATGATATTTTTTTAATGTTGATTTTTATTTTTTGGTGTCATTAACAGGAGGATGTTGAGTTTATCAGCATTCACAAGTACAAAGTAAGTTCTTTCATTATCTTTATATAGTTTTGTTGTTCTGTCTAGCTACCTATCAGCATTCATAAAAATAATAATTTAAAGGCAAGTAAAGGGTCTCAAAATTGCGATATGGGGAAGTCAAAAGACTAAAAGAACCTCTTTTCAGTCAGGTCTGAAAATTGTTTGGATCTGATAAGGATGTGCATACACAACTCAAATCACATTTTTATTAGGGGTATATGTATGAGTTTAACAATTGATAGTGGGTATTCAACCTGACTGCATTCGATCAAATTACTATGTTCAACTACTTGTTCAAATTGTATGAATCTTGATTGTTTAGATTTAACATAAAGCCAGAATTCAAATTTGTGCAGTTGGTGATGCGGCTCATAGCAATGGGGGTGCTGCTGACAATGGCGGTGTATATGGCAATGTTGAAAACACTGATGTATGCAATAATTTATTCGATGGCGTCAATTTCAGTACACAATTGAATAGTACAAATTTGGATATGTAACTGACTGATGTAGATGACGTAGGACTTTTTTTTAGGCTTTTATGGAGGTTTATGGGAACATAGGGGTATATTATAATTAGCAGATGTTATGATACTATCTTTCATTCTATCTTGGTGCTTTTGTGAAAATGTTGTGAATGTTTAACAATAGTTTAGATATTAATAGTTTCTATCAATGATTCTCAATTGTTCTTTCTTTCATATTTTTATCATTTGGCATAAATATATTGGTATGGTAGAACAGCTATTGGTGAATAATCTCATGGCAGAATTGGTAAAATAATCAGGGCAGAAATGAGATTTTTTTTATCATAACAGTATTTATCCCGTCGATATATGGACGGGAAAGATAAACACTTTTATGCAGTAAAATATAATAATGCCGACATGTGTTTCTCGGGAATTAAATTCTTCAATACTCGAGAAAAAAAGGGTTATTGCCGAGGAAGAGCGCACATGGCGGGAAATTTGACATTTTTTCCGTGGATATATATTCCCGTGCATAGTTGCACGTTTAAGCACAGTTTCGACCTTCCAGGCTGGCATACGGATATTATATCACCGAAGTTAATTATCCTCGTGAATGTTCTCGATTTAGCCTCGATAAACGCCTTTTACGAGGCTTCCTCGCGGATTTGGATTATTCGCTAGGAGAGTATTTATGAGGAAGGTATTCCCGTCGACAGTTTCTCATAAACGATTATTCCCGTCGATATATCGACGGAAAAAATCTTAGTTTTTTTCCTCCTCTTTGCAACAAATTCTTGTAGATAGGTTTGAATAAATCATACGGTGTGTTTGGTTGGTCATAGAATAAAGAATTTGGATAGGTCTCTATTCCTAATTCTAATTCCTCCATTTTCTTGGAATTAGAATTTGGGCCGAAATAGGCCTATATTCGTTATGCTATATATGTTTGGATCACCTAAGAATATGCTAATTCTAGAATAAGCTTTATTCGGGTTGGAACCAAACACACCCATAGTGAATACAAGATATAACACTTCAAGTGCTTTTCTTTTTCAAAGAAGGCGGCAGTATCACAAACATAATATCCTAGAAGGAAGATGTGATTCCGAGGTCCTTATTTTGAATCCGAAAATGATAGTTAACATGGTATGTCTGAGTATATCGAGAATAAGTTAAGTACTTTGATTAAAATAACAAATCAAAAAAATTAAAGATAATAAAGCCCTAAAATTAATCATTCCTTTGAATAAAGCTATAGGAAATTTTTTCTTTTTTAAACTTCCAATGGAGGAAGGGTAGTTTAGGAATCCCTACAAACAAAATATGCAGCCCTTTTGGTAATGTAGAAGATCTTTTGTTATGCATGCAAGTTTATAGTGTGATACATATATAATTTGTGCGTTATCAAGGTCAACAATAAACACAAGCCTTTCTTTCAAAAAAGTATGTACTCGAAATGCAAAAGCAGGCGCAACTCACAAGTCACAAGTTACAAGATTGGTAGTAAGGACCCACAAATTTGTCAAAAAAATATTGAACTAGCGGATCGTTTAAAATTTCACTACCCTTGAGGTGCTTTGCAGGATTAGAGGGTGGTTGGCCATGGTGCAAGTAGTAGTGTGTGTAGTCGTGTATCACGTAACCCAACAATCCATCTCCAAACAAGACAGGAGTTATATATAAAGTGGCAAACATCCTAACCAGATTCCAAAACTACAAATTACTAGCACAAGCAAACAAACATTTGGAAAAACAAATTTAATGGACATTCTTTTCAAGAACTCTAAAGAAGACATTACGTCAATAACTTTTGGAACTTTTAATTTGTTATTTTTTTTTTAGGTTTAGGTGGCAATCGCCAATCCGACAATAAATTTATTAAAAAATATATTTACAGAAATTTAAAAATAAAAATAAAAGAAAATAAAAAACAAATTAAAACCTTAAAACTAAGCATGCCTAATCCACGTATTGATATCCTCGCAAATTGTCTTAAACAACAGCTCTGACTAAGTATTTAAATTTGAGAAGATTATCTTGTTGCGCGCCTTCCACAAGTTCCAAGAGGTTGCGGCCCAAATGATATCCCAGTTTTCAATATGTGTTCCCCTATTAGATAGCCATAAGTTGTAGCGGTCCATGGTGAAGTTCATGATAGGTATCCTGAATCGGATTTGTATTCGAGTACAAACATTAACCGCGAATGGACAATGCAAAAAAAGTGGTCAGCAGATTCAATCACGTCTGTATTAATTGCACCTGGGACAAATTGTCGACTCAGGCCAACTTTTAATTTGTTATTAGTATATAGAAACTTTCGAAACTTTGGAGCTTTAATTTTGGACATTCTTATATATGAACCTTAGTATAAGCTCCATTTCAAAGCAATGCCTTGACATCATCGATCTTGACCACACGGTCGTTCATTTTATTAAAAAACCATTTAATAACATATTCGAATATAGGTATGAATTGCGCAACGCGCGAGATTAACACTAGTTTAATAATTCATAAATATTCAACTCCAAACATTTTGGAATTCTTAATTGATTAAAAAAATTATCATTTTCATGCTATCCCATCTTAAGCTCAAGATATATTTTAAACACAGTAACTGAAATATACATATATACCTCTAGGGTTTTTCATTTAAATATGACCAATTTAACCTCATTTCTTATTGTTATTTAAATATAAACGTGTTCAAATGGAATTGCTTCTCGTGTTGAAAGAGCCAAGGACATCGTATGTATTTACTCATCCTCAGTTCCAGAATACCAAACCCAGATTGTGGCATTTTTTGCAAGAGATCCTTCGTTTTTATCTTATTGCATAAGCACTTAAATTAAAAACAGCATGTTATAAAATTGATGATAGGCATGGACAAAGCACATATGCACTAATTTGTAGCTATGAGAATTGAGGTACAGAGATCGTATCTACGTCTATTTATATCAAACAAAAGATTGTACCAGCCATGGTGGACAATCACACGCAAAGCAAATTGCAAGCTTAACAAGTACATAAAAATCTTTACTAAATTTCTGCCAATACGGATGAGATGTGGTTCCACAAACACCGCTGTCAATATTCATTTCACAATAAGCTCTATAAATATACTCAACTACTACTCTTTCTTCGTCTTTCATTCAAAATTATACTTCCTCATCTCACATAATTCCTTCATAAACTACTAGTTTTCCTCACCTGATCCCTCATCCATAATCAAGATAATATTTTTAAATATGACGACAACACAAAAAATTGAGGTACCTCCAAATTCACCATACGAAAATGATTCGTTATGGTCGATTGATTAAATAGCCCGTGACAAATTTCAGTGTCATTCCATAAGTAGTACAGAGCCTAAAGAACTGCATAAAAAATTGAAAAAAAATCAAAAAGCGTCTCATTTGAAAACTTCCGCAAAGATTCAAGACTCTTAATTTCATAAGGTGGAAGTAAACATAATTTATTTTTTGTCAAAATTTCTAAATTTATATCGAAAATTAATGAAGTAATGGTTGAAATACCTTTGTTTTATGTCTTTTTATTTGTTATAGACAAACAATATTATCAAAGAGATAGATGATTGATAAGTGCTCAGAATCATCACAGTTCAAAAAATAATGATGATGTAGCACGTCGTAATTTGATTAGAAAGCCTTCCAATTTTAGTAACAAGATTATAAACGTATTTCGTAGGAAGAAAAAATAATTATAAATATTTGTATTGTATGATTCTGTAATATTGGAATAGACTACACTCATAGAGGGTACAATAATACGTTTATAACTATTTTGTATCCTCTACGAGGGTAGCCTACTCCAATGTTACAAAATCATACAACACAAATATTTATAATTATTTTTTCTTCATACGAAATACGTTTCTAATCTTGTTACTAAAATCCAAAGACTTTCTAATCAAATTATGACGTGCTACTTCATCATTACTTTGTGAGTTGTGACGAGTCTGAACACTTGTCAACCATTTATCGATTTGATAATATTGCTTGCCTATAATAAATAAGAAGGCATAAAACAAAATTATTTCAACCATTACTTCATTAATTCTCGATATAAATTTTGAAATTTTGACAAAAAATAAATTAAGTTTACCTCCATGTTTACCTCCATCTTATGATATTAAGAGTCTTGAATCTCTGCGGAAGTTTTCAAATGAGACGCTTTTTTATTTTTTTTCAATTCCTTATGTAGTTCTTTAGACTCTGTATTACTTATGGAATGACACTGAAATTTGTCAGGGGCTATTTCATCAATCGACCATAATGAATCATTTTCATATAGTGAATTTGGAGGTGCCTCAATTTCTTGTGTTGTCGTTATATTTAAAAATACTATCTTGATTATGGATGAAGAATCAGGTGAAGAAGACTAGTAGTTTCTGAAGGAATGATGTGAGATGAGGAAATATAATTTTGAATGAAAGACGAAGAAAAAATAGCAGTTAAGTATATTTATAGTGCTCATTGTGAAATGGATATTGACAGCGGTGTTTGTGGAACCACATCTCATCCGTATTGGCAGAAATCTAGTAAAGATTTTTATGTACTTGTTAAGTGATGCTTGCAATTTGCTTTGCGTGTGACTGTCCACCATGGCTGGTACAATCTTTCGTTTGATATAAATAGGCATAGATACGATTTCCGTACCTTAATTCTCATAGCTATAAATTAGTGGTGCATATGTGCTTTGTCCATGCCTAGCATCAACTTTAACTCTTTTAGGCAGCACATGGGCTGATGGGCCATAGTTTCAATTTTCCTTCTTAGGTGGAACGCACTTAATTGGTTGTCTTGTTTTAATAAGTGGTTGGAGTGGATGTAGCCGCGAGTACACCTAGTTATATGAAAAAAAAAAAAAAAAACAATGAAAAAAAGCAATTGTATTAGAACATGAGAGATAGTAAATACTGTTGTCAATTTAAGTGCTTATGCAATAAGATAAAAAAAATTTAAATTTTCCATGTAGCAATAAGCCAATGTGGTCTTTTGGATCAATTCACAGTAAGCTTCCTATGCTGACTATTAAATGCCTCAAAGGCCAATCAAGAACAGTTCACAGAATAATTAGCTTGTATTGCCCACTGAAATTAGAGCATCGCATAAAATACCTTTTCATTTCTTATGATATTTGAGTATGAGGCATTAGTAAAAAAAAACAAATCAAGAGTTGTAACAGGACACATCAGAACTATAGTACCCCTATGTTTGACAGCGTGTATAGAACAATGCAAGAGTGGTACCAATCGGTGATCAAAAGATTGGACAATTTCTGGTATAACCAGTGAAGGGTATTTTTGACAGTTTACAAAATCTTTTTGTTCATAAACGGCTGAACGGAATCAAATAAAAATTTATCTGTGGATGAAACATTATTGGACGTGTCTCCTGTAAAAATTTCATAATTTTTAGACACACAGATTAATTATAATGAATTTTCGAAATCAGACAAAATCAAGTTTCAGAAATCTGTTCCAGCAAATATGTCTGAAAGTTCATGCCTTAAAACCCTTCAAATAAATCTCTAAAAAATTTTGTAAAAATTACAGAAGCTGCCTCTGGATGTCTATTTTCAGATCTAAAAGTTTCAAGTCTTAACTGCAAACAGAGAATAAATGAAAAATCAAAAACTGCACTAGGGTCTGTCTGTTCCAGAAAATTGTTTTCAAAACTTGCCCTGGTTCCAAAAAATCGTGTAAAAATACTAACCAACTTAGAAAAAAATTCAAATTAGATACCAAATTTTTCATCTGGAAGTCTATTTTCAAAAAAAAAAAAAAAAAAAAAAAACAATTCTCATGTCCAAATTCAAAACAGAATAACAGCAGGTACTTAAAAACTGAAGCAAGGTGACAGTGGTATGTAAAATCCTAAATGTACTTATTCAATTTGCCCCTTCGAAATTAATATGAGGAATAGCAAAAGGTAGAAATCTAATACAATTCAACAAATTTACTTACTCAGTATATGTAACGAATTAGAAGTGTGCAAAATCAGAAGACCTTCCAGGTTTCGATTTCTGCCAGTGGGAGGGCTAGGGAAGCTTTCTTCTAAGATGAAATCTGATTTTTTTATAAATTTTTTGCTTGAATTTTTGGATGGAATTTGAGGTATGGTTTCGGGAGACAGCAGCAGCTTAGTAAGAAGGGAAAGCAATTTTTTTTTGGTATTTAAAAGCCCTTAGCAACACTTTCATTAATCTCAGTAAAAAATACATGCCAGTACACGACCGAAAAGAGAACACGCCACACTACACAACAAAAACAAAAGAATTCGTTGAAGGGACCAGATCCTAAAATTGGGGAATAAAGTTTTCCCAGTGGAGCCACAAGGCATGAATAGACAGTAGAATGGACTAAAGAGTGTAAGGTAATTGAATTGAATTAATTTCTTTACCTTAAAATATTAATATTTCACAAAATACTTTCAAATAACAAGTATGATCATGAATAAATTTTACATTGGTAACCCTCATAACAAATTAAAAAATTATTAAAATAAAAGTCTTGCGATACACTCAATTAAAACTATCTCCACTCGCCAATTTTAATAGCTTGACTTACATAACATCATTATCAAAAAAAAAAAAAAAACAAAGCAACCCAACCATCTCGTATAATGAAACAACACACCACCAAGTTTGAAAAATCTCGTGCTAGTATCAAAGACATTATTGAATGAAAAAGCAATTTTTTTATCTATTGAGACATTTTCAAACAAATATAAAAAGAGTGTTTTGTTCAATTTAGTCCAGTATTACTCCAACATTTTACCAGCAATATGTTTACTGAAAAATATAACCAATCCTTTTGGATTGAAAATTGAAAATTATTGTTGATTAAATTTATAAGAAAATATATTTTTGTCATGATACTAGTAATTATATTTTTTTGAAACAATAATTTCCTTATCCTAAACATAGTGTTTATCATATGTTCGAAGGTTACAGTAAATAATAAATATTGATAATATTCTTTTGTACTGGCCAAGTTTATTTTGATTCTAAATCTAAATAAGAGACATGACAATATTGTGAAAAGATGTATTATTAGTAGATAAATATTAGTATGTCAATTAACCCTCTTTGACTCTTTGTATCTTTTTTCCTTGACAATTGAAGAGATCCTTTCATCTCTATGAGAGGCACTTGTATAGAATTTAGGGCTAAATTATTAAAATATTTTTTTATACGTGATGTAATATCAAGTCAATTAATCTAATTGTGTACTATTTACTCCATTGTTATGTAACATTAATAACTAAATTGTTTTGAACAAGCCGGACATAAGCTCACTATGGAGATTCTAACATGTCATGACAGTAAAGTTCAAAGATTAACAGTTAGTTATAAATTGCACTTTATCACCCTCAGGCACATGATTTGTTTTTTTTTAAACTAGATTCTATGCCTAAAACGTTCTCATAATAAGAGCAAGCCTCTAATAAACACAAATGAACAAATCAGGATAAGCTTTCCCAATCCGGGATCAACATTAAAAATCTGCTCTATATATTATTACAAGTCCCAATAAAACAGAGTGACCTAAGTAACCAATAAATGAAAGAACTATAACAACAACATGATAATAAGAAGTACGCAAAAAGAAGTAACAAAAAATAATCAATGAGAGCACCACCCTTCCCCCTCCCCCTCCCTCCACCTCTACATATACATGAACCAACCATTTTTCTTTCGATCTAACGGAAAGGTAAATGATCCACCGATAGATGAATTTGCAGAAGGCAGGCTGATTGCAATCCAAAGAAGAGAAATGGTAATGGCAATAAGCCCTGACCGTACAAAGACAATTGTAGGTGTCCTCCCTCTCCTTCCCATAAGCCCCTTGGCGACAGGACAGAGATGTGCCAATACCCAAAAGATGAAGAAAACACCACCAAGGAGCTTGTTCCACTATGGTATATGGCTGCATATGGTGCGACTAAATCCAACTGCTATAGCTATTAGGTTAACCATCATGATGGTAATTGGTGGAATCATCAGTGATGTCCATTTGACAATGTAAAGATCAGCAAACTCATTGTCTACATCATCACCAGCCGATTTTGAAGTAAGGGTGAAAGATATCTCAGTACCGGCAATTACATTCAGAAGCCATTGGAAACCATCTATCATTGAATTCCACGAAAATATATTTCCAGTGGGCAACACCGCCACATTTAGGATACATATCCACTATTGCTGCTGAAATGTTAACTAGTGATTCAAACAAGGTCGAATTTGAAATCCCAAAAAATTGATGTCCCAATCTAATGCTTCAAATTTGTACAAGTTGGCAAAGCTGAGAACAAAGTAACGGAATCAGGGATCACGCCAGACTATCCAATCATGTGCACCGTCTCCAAGCCCATTTCGGGCATATTATATTTCACATAGCCAGAGACCATGGCATTCCATGAAACCAAATCTCTGTCAGGCATTCTATCAAACACCTTCTGAGCATCCTCCATCCTGTTGCATTTTGCATACATATTCACCACAGCAGTCATTGCCACGACATGGGAGGCAAACCCATGAATGAACAACTGAGCATGAGAACAGTGCATTGAAAAGGTAAAATCTTTACTTTTCGGCTGGGCAAGAGAACAGCCATTGAAGAGGAGAGAGGAAACAGAGACTTTTGCTCGTTACTCGTTAAGAGGATACGATGTTGTCAATGTTGGAGAAGCCTCTGCGTTTCCTTCTTTTCTTATCTGTTTATCACATCCCGGTTTAGGCAACTCAAGAAAGAAAATGTGACCCGCCCAAAAGAATAGGCCCAACCCATCAAACCGGATACAATGTGCTTTGTTTTATTTATTTATTTTTTTAAACACTTTCGGAGTTCTTACTGCTTTTACAGAAAATTGACACGTCGCAAATCGTACGGCCGTTTTGCATCAACATGAATTAGTCATGAATAGGAATAACCTTTTTTTTTTCTTATTTAACGCCTGAAGAATTGAAATACAAGGAGAATGAATCGGCGTGAATTTTTCATTATATTTTATTTTATTCAATCTACTTGTATTAAACTTTTAGAAAAAATCTACATAGATAAATAGTTACACATCAATATAATCAATTACATGGAAACCCATAGCAGTAACCAAGTTTAATTCCAAGGAGGTGGGCTGATTTGAAATTGGAGGAAATCAAATAAAAAATTGTGATATTCCAAGCTTTATTGATTTCTCAACATAACTATTCCTCTCTTTCAAAAATCTATTTTGAATTTATTATTTAGAATTTAATCATTGTAATCATTAATATATTTGGATTGAGCAAAGACAAGCAAGTACCGACATAAGCTATCTGAAAAATAAATCTTATATTCCTTGGGATGCACCCGTGGTTGGTGGATGAGCCTAATTTACCCAAACCAATTTTACATCTACCCACTAAATGCAATAGCATGAGGTCGACATCACGCACTGTGAACCAAGCTATTACAATTCAAAATTTGAACAGATGTGCAAAATGAGAGTTTTTGCACTAATTTTGAAGAATATCTTGCTATAATCAAAAGCATTCAAAATTTTATTACAAAAAATAAAAAATTAAGTGAGAGTCATTTCGAACATATATGCAAAAGGTGTTTTGTTTAACTTCGTCATAGTTGCTATGACATTCTCCTTTGATATGTTTATTGATAATTGTAATCATTTTTTTTAATTGAAAATCTAAATTATTGTTGATTAAATTTAATAAAAATATGTATTGTTATGATACTAGTGATAATATGTAAAAAATATATATACCCTAAACGTAATGTTTATTATTGTTCGGAGGTTACATTAAATGTTAAATATTAATAATATTTTATAGCAGCTAATCTTATTTCAATCGTAGATATATCACTGATGATCGAAATCAATGACTCAGCACAAACTCATATACGTAACACTGCTATTCCATTGAAATAATATTTATAAATGACAAGTTTTTTAAATCGGAATTGAATCTTGATTATTTATCTTAGTTTATAATTGTAAATGAACGATCTGAATTTAAACTCTGTACTAAGTTACCGCAAATGTTATGTAACATTAAAAACTAGATTGTTCAAACTAAATTATATATTCAACAAGTCGGACATTCTAACATGCAATGATATTCTAACAGTTTATGTAACATTAATTAAAAACTCACTACGGATATTCTAACATGCAAGGACATCAAACTTTCAAAAAGATTAATAGTCACTTAAACACTTAAACATAAACTGCACTTTAGTAACTTTCAGGCAAATGATTTATACTTTTACTAAATTATACATAAAACGTTCTAATAATAAGAACAAGCCTCTAATAAGCCGTTACAAGTAAAATACCAAAAAATCACAGCGCATCGATCACAACAGAAAGAATAGACTCGACGGAGACTTAACACTTCAGCACAAAAAATTAACGAATCAGCACAAGCTTTCCCAATATGGGATCAACGAAGAAAATCTGCTCTATATATTACAAGTCCCAATAAAACAGAGCGACTTATATCAAGTAACCAATATATAAAAGAACTATTACAACAAAATGATGATAAAAATAGGCAAAAAAAATAATAATAATAATAACAAAAATTAATCATGGGAAAGTAAATGATCCACCGATCGATGAATGTGCAGAAGGCGGCCTGATTGCAACCCGAAGAAGAGAAATGGTAATGGCAATAAGCCCTGACCATACAAAGACAATTGTAGGTGTCCTCCCTACCCTTCCCAAAAGCCCTCTTGGTGAAAGGATAGAGATGCGCCTATACCAAAAGCTGAAGAAAACACACCAAGGAGCTTGCTCATTGTGGTATCTGGCTGTACATGGTACGGCTAAATCCAACTGCTATAGGCCTATAGCTATTAGGTTAACCATCATGATGGTGATTGATGGAATCATCAATGATGTCCACTTGACAATGTAAAGATCAGCAAACTCATCATCTACATCATCACCAGCCGAGTTTGAAGTATGGCTGAAGGAGATCTCAATACCAGAAACTACTTTGAAAAATTCTTGGCCCAGATAAATTCGGTTCAGATCCCAATCCAGCGATCCGCTTGGCCGAGCCAGCGACCCGCTAGGTCGTTAAGTGGCAGCAGCCCGCACTTGTCCGCTTAGAACTGCTCCACACACTTTAACTAACACTCACTGGCATCGCCACACTTAGCATACATATTCACTGATGCTGCTCAAATATTTACCAATGACTCGAACCCATGTCGAATTGAAAACCCATGAATTGAGGTCCCAGTGTGTAATACCTTCAAATTTGTACAAGCTGGCAAAGTTGATACCAAACTTCAATCATGTGCACCATTTCCATAGTCATTTCGGGCATATTATTTTTCACATATCCAGAGACCATTGACATTCCAGGAAACCAAGTATTTGTTAGGCATTCCATCGAACACCTTGCCAGCATCCTCCACTCAGTTGCATTTTGCGTACATGTTTAGCACGGCTGTCATGAGAATTGCTTTCTACACGGTCTAAATTTAGAGATGCACTCCCATGTGATGAAAATACCCCGCTCTCCTTCCTCTCCAATTTTAACCTTTCTTTCTTGCTTCTGTTTGTGTTCAGAGTGGAGAGGATAATTTTGTCATTGAGGAGTGCATCTCTAAAAATTAGACGTGTAGAAAGCAATTCCCGGCTGTCATGACCACGACATGGGAGGCAAACCCATGAGTAACCAACTGAGCATGGATTTGTCTTCCCGTTTTCAAGTCAGATTTTGCACTACATAATTCAAGAAGAGAAGTGAAATCTTTACTTTTCGGCTGGCCAAGAGAGCAGTGCATTAAAGACGAGAGGAAACACAGACCTTTTGCTCGTTAGAGATGGCTGTGCGTTTCTTTTATTTCTTATCCTTTTATCGCATCCAAGCAATTTTGAAGAACTTAATCATCATAATCATGAATATATTTAGATTGAGCAAATCCAAGCAAGTACTTATATGGGCTATCACAAAGTAAAACATGATACTCGGCTTTCAGCGATGAATGTGGTAAAACCAACTGTATCAAAATAAACTTTACATTTACCCACTAATTGCAATAATTGACACAACAACATTACCAAGAGCAAGACCAACGTCACATTGGGAATCAAGTTATTGCAATTTAAAATTAGAACAAATAAAGGGTGTTTGAACATATTTGCATACCACCAATTTTGAAGAATCTCATGTAATGATCAAAAGAATACAAAATCTTATCACACAAAAAAATCAAAAAAAAAAAAAAAAATAGAGCACTTCGAACATGTGTGCAAAGGATATTTTGTTTAAATTCATTCATTATTGCTCCAACTTTCTCTGCAATATATTTATTAAAAACATAATTATTTCTTTTGAATCGAAGACTAAAATTGTTGTTGATTAATTATAAAAAATGATATATTTTTTCATGGTATAGTGATTACAACAACAACTAAGCCTTTTGTCCCAAACAAGTTGGGTAGGCTAGAAAAAAAACCCAACAAAGTCACCAAGTCATCGAAAAAAGAAGTATATGTCAAAAGTAGGGCTAATAATAGTAAAAAAATACATATAGAGAAAATAAAGTAGTAGTAGTAATAATAACAACAATAATAATAATAATAATAATAATCATAATCATAATAATAATAAATAGTAGTAGTAGTGAGACCTACACCTAAACCGTAAGCTAATACTATAACCTATCAATCTAGGACAACACTTGACCCCTAAATTCGCATCTCATGGCTCCGGCACGTGAATTGCTAGCTTCCATGCGGTCCTATCCAACGCCAACTCCGTGGAGACGTTCCATTCTTTAAAGTCCCTTTTTGCTGCTTCTTCCCATGTCAATCTTGGTCTACCTCTGGCTCTCCTTGTGTTTTCAAAGCGGTTGAGAATTCCGCTGCGCACGGGTGTCTCCGGAGGTCTACGTTGGACATGCCCAAACCATCTCAAACGATGTTGGACCAACTTCTCCTCTATCAGTGCAACCCCAACCATATCCCGTATGTCGTCATTTCTAATCTGATCCCTCCTCATTTGCCCACACATCCACCGCAACATGCGCATCTCTGTTACACTCATCTTTTGGACGTGTCGTCTTTTAGTAGCCCAACATTCAGCACCATACAACATCGCAGGTCTAATTGCCGTCCTATAGAACTTTCCTTTTAACTTCTGTGGGACTTTCTTGTCACATAACACTCCTGATGCTTGTCGCCATTTCACCCACCCTGCTCTTATCCTATGACTAACATCTTCATCTATGTCGCCATCACTCTGCAACATTGACCCTAGATATCGAAAAGTGTCTTTCATAGGCACTACCTGTCCATCTAAACGAACATCTCCATTTTCTGGTCCTGCCCCACTAAACTCACACCTCATATACTCGTCTTAGTTATGCTAAGTCTAAACCATTTCGACTCTAGAGTTTATCTCCACAACTCTAATTTCCTATCGACACATATTCTACTCTCATCGATTAGCACCACATCATCCGCAAAGAGCATACACCAAGGAATCTCTCCTTGTATGTCCTTCGTGATCTCATCCATCACCAAGGCAAAAATATAAGGGCTCAATGTTGATCCCTAATGTAATCCTATTTTAATAGGAAAGTCAATAGTCACGCTATCGCATGTCCTAATGCAAGTGCAGGGACGAAGCCAGTATTTGATAATAGGGGAGGCCGAGATCAAACTTCGAGTTGCTCGATCGACCGGTCAAACTTGAATATAATTATATACATTAAAATTGAAAATAAAAATCACTTTTTATATCATGCAAGATGCAACAAAAAAAAAAACCATAAGATCAGACTTTTACAATAGTATATTAAAATCCACTCACATAACTCTACAATCACATAACTCTACAAAGTACTAGAAAAATTTTAAGGAGCAAAAAACTTAGATTATTGGCTAGTAGCTACAGCAAAGATCGTTAGATATGAGCAGAACAATAGAGCTAGAATGATTGAATAGAGACTATAGAAGAGGGGCAAAAATAAGTATGAAGCTTTTTAATTTTTAGCCTTTTCCGATTGAGAGAGAGTTATAGAGAGAAGAAAAAAAACTATTGAAATTTATTTTAGTTGGGGGGCCTAACTAATAATTTGTAATAAAGTTTTCAAAAAACAGGGTGGGCCCCAGTGCTGGCTTCGCCCCTGTGCAAGTGGAAACTTCATCGTACATGTCCTTGATGAGGGTAACGTATTTGGTGGGAACTTTCTTCTTTTCAAGTGCCCACCACATGACTTTCCTTGGTACTTTGTCATATGTCTTCTCTAGATCAATGAAAACAATATGGAGATCCTTCTTCTGCTCCCAATATCTCTCCATAAGCTGCCTAACTAGAAAAATGACCTCCATAGTGGACTTTCATTTCCATGAAGATAGCTGGGTTCTTTTACGTTGACTCGCCAAGCCTATCACAACCCTCCTCCTTTTACTCGAACTTGGGACCGAGCTGTACTAAACAGTGCAAGCAAAGCTTAATACAGGCGGAGTTTTCATGGTATAGTGATTAGATTTTAATATTCCTTTAATCCTAAACATAGTGTTTATATGTTCGAATGTTACATTAAACGATAAATATTGATAATATTTATAGTCGCTAATCTTATTTTAATGGTAGATAAGAATCAGACTTGACCACAAACTCGTAAAGATATACTATTATATTATTGAAGTAATATTTACAAATGATAAAGTTTTAAATTAAATTTTAGTATGGATCATTTATGTCTATTCGATCTAAATTTAAGTACAGTTACAAATTTAATTCCTAACAAAATTTACAAATCTAATTTTGCACTGATTTACCGCTAATGTTATGTAACATTAAAAACTAGATTATTTTCAACAAGCCGGACAATAACTCACTACCGAGATTCTAACATATATGACAGCAAATTTTCAAAAGATAATTAGTTAAACATAAATTGCATCGATGATCGATCACAAACAGAACTCGACGGAGACAGATATTTTAGCACAAATGAACAAATCAGCAGAAGCGGTTCCCAATCTGGGATCAACGAGAAAATCTGCTCTATATATTACAAGTCCCAATGAAACGGAGTGACTTATATCAAGTAACCAATAAATAAAAGAACTATAACAGCAACATGATGATAAAAAATACGCAAAAAAATAAAAATGAAACAAAAATTAATCAATGAGAGCAGCACCTTCCCCCCCTGCCCCCTCCCCTCCTCCCCCACCTCTACAGATACATGAACCAACCATTTTGCTTTTGATCTCATGGGAAAGTAAATGATCCACCGATCGATGAATTTGCAGAAGGTGGGCTGATTGCAACCCAAAGAAGAGAAATGGTAATGGCAATAAGCCCTGACCATACAAAGACAATTGTAGGTGTCCTCCCTCTCCTTCCCATAAGTCCCTTGGCGAAGGGATAGAGATGCGCCAATACCCAAAAGCTGAAGAAAACACCACCAAGGAGCTTGCTCCACTGTGGTATCTGGCTATATATGGTGCGGCTAAATCCAACTGCTATAGCTATTAGGTTAACCATCATGATGGTGATTGGTGGAATCATCAATGATGACCATTTGACAATGTAAAGATCAGCAAATTCATCATCTACATCATCACCAGCTGATTTTGAAGTAAGGGTGAAAGAGATCTCAATACCGGCAATTACTTTCAGAAGTCCTTGGATAACAGCTGCCAAGTGAGCACTTGTACCACCAATCAACCAAAACTGCTCATTACGCCACCATTCCTCGAGATTGATACCCGACCATTTGATTTCTAGTATGGCGAGCATCATTAGGGTTAGGGTTATGATGAGAAGGTAGGTGAGGAAGGTAACATTTAGGGTTTGTACAATGAATTGACCTGAGAAGAGTGAGAGAGCTGGGAGGAAACAATAAACTATTAGGAAGATGGAGGTAAATGGGTAGATACCCACATTGAGGTACGCAATTCGTTGCAGAAGTTTCATTCTAGGGCTTGCAAGGAGAGCATTATTTCGAGAAAAGAATATCTCAACAGAACCAGTAGCCCACCTCAGCACCTGGTGCAGACGGTCTGTCAGGTTGATTGGGGCAGTCCCGCGGAAAGCATCGCGCTTAGTCACACAATAAACTGATTTCCAACCCCTATTATGCATCCGATAACCCGTCACCACATCCTCAGTTACAGAACCATAAATCCATCCAACACGCTGCCCCCATTCGGTCTTGTCCTCATACCAACAAGATATCACACTGATTGCTTCAGCAACGGTTGCAGCATCAAGAAGGTCCCGAGGAATGGTAAGTGCACCTGGGGGGCGACCATTTTTAACTGCAGGGTGATCTGCCAACGGCCGACCTTGATATTCGGCGACTGGAATGGAATCAATTAAGACACTTGAGTTTCCAAATTTCTTGGGGAAAGATGAGAGGTTCATCTCCTCATCATCAAAATCTGCCATGCGAAGTGCACGAGTCTCCTCTGATGAGGCAACTTTTGACGGGCTCTTTTTCTGGGGGAAGCAGCAGCCACAACAGCCAGATCCATGCTCCTTTGAACGTGGTGGGTCAAACCCATACAGAGCAATCCGACGGAACAAGCAACCCGTACCAACATAGACTGGTCCCATGAGCCCATCTAGTGCTCGCATGTTGCCATCAAAAAAGACTGTGTTGTGGTTTGCATACCGGTCAGATGGGTCAATACCTTCAAAACGCTGTGGGAACTGCACATAGCAGAGGCGGTCCCCACCACGGTCCATCATGAAGCACATGCCTTCACGAAAAGCCTGGGAGTTGTAGACATAGTGATCACAGTCCAAATTGAGGATAAAGGGCCCATTTGACATGACAGCGGAGACACGCACAAGGGCATTCATGGCACCAGCCTTCTTGTTGTGGTCATAGCCAGGACGTTTCTCACGAGAGACATAAACCAGCATTGGCAGACGAATGTCTACCTCAGTGAAGTCAAGGGAGGCATTGGGGCCTTCCTCGTCATCATTGTTCCCATACAACGGTTCGTCACTTGGAGGCTTCAGCATAACCTGAGGGCATTTACATGATGATTTAGTTATTGACAACAATTTTGATAAGATGATTACAAAAATTATGCTTTTCTGTTTCAGGCCTAAGAATGTAGAGTGTCAGATGAGAAGAAAAGTAAATTGTTATGCTAAAAAAATGCCTATTGATTAAATATATTTAATGCCTAATGGTAGATATTTTAATTTTCAATCAAATTGCAAAATATTTGAAATAACCAAAAGGTAGAAAAGGTCACATTCAAGAAGTTCCAAGTTCAAACCAGCAAATGCTGGCATCTTGTACAGACTATTTTTGTGATTCAGGAAATGGAGGTGGCATTTATGATTCAAAAACTGGGGTCAAAATTGAAAAGCTATCAAATTGAATAATTATTTACCTGAATAATCCCAGCATGGTCCCCACGAGTATGCTCTGAAGATGAAGTGATCCAGGTGCCAGGCCAGTGGGTCCCATCTGCCATCCAAGTCGCCTTTGGTATCTTAATAGCCTCAGCTGGCTCATCCCCAAGTGCATTTCTCTGCCTCTTCATAGCACTGATCTCTTCGCGGGCATGGTAAGCGTCTGAACGCCTCCTGATTGCATCAGGTAGCCCGTTAATACGCACCTTAAACTCATCATACTCCCTCTTAACCCGTCTCCTATCCTTCACAAAATCAGGTCGAACCTTGTTCTTATATGGGTCTTTCTTCAAGTTAAAGTAGCTGTCGGGGTTGCGGGGCTCTATATCATGCTTTCTACAAAAAGGGACCCATAAGTTAGCAAAGCTAGCAGCCTCTGCCATGGCCTCAAATGTCAAGAGAGCACCACCATCATCCGACACATAACAAGATAATTTCTCAACAGGGTAATCAGCTGCGAGAATTGAGAGAATCGTGTTCGCTGTGACCAAAACAGGTTCTTTATCTGGATCAGCAGTTGACACAAAAATATCTAGACCAGGTAGGTCAGACTTGCCGGTTGGGTTGGCAGGAGATGGAGTCTCAAATTTTTCTTTGAGGACAGCAAGATCAGTTGCACGGTTTACAGGGCAAAGTTTGGGAAGTTGGTCAAGGATCCAGGAGAAGGCAAACCAGATTTCACACACAACTGACATGCCCCAGAGCCACACTGCATCCTCATTTTTGTGCTTCACACGCCATGCAAGAAATAGTCCCAAAACCGCAAGTCGGATGAAAATAAGAAGCCTGATCAAAGATAAGAACACTTAAAATGTCTGGAGTAGATATAAAAAGAAAATTGCTAGGACTTGAAAGTTTCAAAAACAAAATTTCAATGGTAAGATAGGTAAATTAGATATTGTGGCTTAGGGACCATTCTTCGATTTATTTCAGTATTTTTCCTCAATATATTTAAACATCACACTGCACCAATGCACTTCAATTCTGTACAAAACAAGTAATAATGCCCATAGCAACTCTCAGGAGTGACATACCGATACGGGCTGAGAACTGCAGCGGGCACCTTAATTTTGCGGGTGAGTGGCCGCCATGGCTTACTATTCAGTTCTGCAGGGCCCATTCCATCTCCACCTGCACCATCCCCACCATTTTCGGTTGGCCAAATAGCATTTCCGTATCCGTAAGTGCCCTTGGTCTCAAACAACCACTTGTTCTGGTCCCAGTCGTTAGTCTGGCTGCGTCTCATGGATTTCACCAGTGATAGTCTACGTGCCATCTTATTTGCTGCACCAGGCGGTGGTGACAATGCAATAGTGCCACCATTGGCATCTATATTGCCCATTTCTTCTAGCTCTGTCACCCGGTATGGTTCTTTGCAACCAGGGCAGGTGCCTCCAGCCTAAAAAAATATATGCAGACATGAACTAAGATTAATAATGTGTTTCTGTGCATGAGACAGGCAGAGAGAGAGAGAGAGAGAGAGAGAGGATGTATTAAATTGTGAAGTCTAATGTACCTATAGCCACCAATTCCTGTACAGTCTACTATGTATATGTGGAGAGGTCTTTATTAAATATAAATATAAATATTTATAAGGACCATCAATTATGCACACGAAAGCTAATAGATATCAAGCTATTCTCTTAAAAGATTTTATAAACCAGAGGAGCATGCTTGGTCTATGAATAAGCACCCACACACACAACTTCTTATGAACTAGTAATCACAGAAGCGAGTAAATAATGAGTAAGAGTTAGGTGTAACAAAATGTCAAAGACTTGGTAAAAGCTTGTGCTTTCAAACAGATTAATGACAGGGAACCTTGCCGGACCATTTCCATCTGCTCTATGAGAAAATATCTTGACTATTCAATCAATGGGTTTTATAATATTATAACCAATCCCAAGTCCCATATTATAAAAAACACCGGCAGTGCCCAGAACATATCCTTAAAATGTCAAAATACCCTAACAAAATGAAATCTTATAAACAAGCCCTAAAATAATGCCTCACCCACCTCCCCAATCTCTTATTTTACCATAGAATGATCAAAACCACTCATTTTGATGCCTCGGAAAAAATAAAGGTTGATGAGAAGCAAGTCATAAGAGACATTTCTCTAAACAGATAACATTACCAGACAAATGAAGCATACCAGCAAGGCTATGTCAGAACTAATAATTAGTCAGCCACAACAAATTCAAATCTCACCTTGACTGCATCATTGAAGCAATCTGCACAAATCTTAAAGCCGCATTCACAAGGCAAAATATCCATCCCCCTCTCATCACTCATGACCTTTGAATTACATCCTTCAACAGCGCATGATGACCCTTTTGCCCCTGCCATCTGTGGATGTGCTGTCTCTGATTCAATCACTTTGTCCATTAAGTGAGCCCTTGTCATGGTATTGAACCCTCCCGTGAACAATGAGTTGGAGACATACTGTTCTTCAACCCGAGCTGAAATGGTGGGCTCCATTGTGATTTCCATGCTGGCCATTGGTTGATTGTCTGGAGTAGCCGGGATTTGGACATGATAATTCACAAATTCTTGTGGGGATGAATTTGTAAAATCAACGGAGCCAATTTCACTGTCTTGGTCGCCTTGCGAGTAGTTAACATACCGACCAGTGCTGGTACGACGAATAAACCTAACAGCAGGGCCTGATTGGGAATTGTTGAAGGATGAATTGTGAAAGGATCGATTGTTCCGAAAAGAGTTATTATTTGCCATTGTTGGTGATGGAATCTTCTAAAATCTTCACTCGATCTGCCCAAAGACACAAGAATTCAGTTGTGCTGTTGTAGAAGCTTAAAATATGCTAAATTTTAGTAGAAAACTGCACAGTTAAAACTAAAGTTGAAAATAAGCGTTTGAAAGGTTTTTGGCTGGAGTTTTTCATACAGTGCTGCTGGATTGAAATATCATTTTCCCTTTTTAGAAAAAAAATTAGAAAAAATGTAATACAGAAAATTGATTATAGCAAAAAACTGTAATGTATACAAGGGGGTGTCACAGCAAATTTTGTTTTTTTTTAAAAAAAAATTTAGAGATCAGCACAGCAGATTAGGAAATACAAATTGCTCCCAAGCTAGGGTTTCATGCGCCGAAATCACCTCTTGTTAACAAAAACCAAGGATTAAAAAAAACACTTATGAGCAACCTTCCCAAAAAAAAATAAAATAAAAAATACCAAGCATTTTTTTAAGTACAAAAAAAACACCAAACTTGCAGCTAAGAAGCAAAAATTCTCACCAATCTAAGCGGCTTACAAGGTGAGAAAACCTAATCACCAAAGATCTGTAATGCCTACACTAGACTCACTAAAATAAGTACCCAAATCAGAGATCAGGTGCTTTGCAACCTTGAGAAAAAAAAATGGCCAAAATAGAGCAACCCACAAAGAGCAAAGAAGAGCTTTGCTATAAGAGCACATAGTTACTTACCATTAGATGACCAGTTCAATTCAAAACACTAGTGCTTGCCTCCGACAAAACCAACTGGAGAAACTTGTGCAAGTGAGAAAGAGTGTTTTAGTTGTGTGTGGGTTTTAGTCTTGGAAGAGACCTGGTCTAATTGAAAGAGAAATGGAGAGAGAGAGGGAAGAGTCCAAGAAGTAAGCCCACATGGAGGAGGTGCTTATTTATTATTTATTATAGAAGGAAACACATTATAGGAAAGCGCGTCATAGGTTCCTTCTTTTTCAGATTACCAACAAATTATTTTTTAAGTACCTTGCCTCTCTATCTCTCTCTCACTGACAGCATGCATTTACATTTTTATTAAGGCAAGGACATCTCCAGTTTATGGAGAAAATGAAAGGATATATAGGACATAAATGCCAAATTTATGTTAGGAAATAGTGCACTGAGCTTTGAATTAAATTGGGTCAAATCACATGGGATGTGTGAGAGAGAATTTTCTTAACAGCTTCTGTTTGGCATTTCGCCTATGGTATTAGAAAGGCAAAAAGGGTTATGTCTCTTTTGTTGGTTTATGAAATATTAAATGTTCGGGGTTATCAGAGAATAATGGACCCCTGGTGGCCTGGTTTGGATCTAATGCGCGGTTTGGTACAGGAAACAGCTATGGCTGACAAAAAGAGAAGGCAAAAAACAAACTAGGGGCACAAAAGTCCATCTTTGTTACATAGATACAAGATTTTGGATTCATAAATTTAATTCCAATTATTAAATAATCTATTATGACGGATCTGTATAGAAATAGAAATAAATATAAAATTATATATTCCATGTTGATCGAAATACCGTCAAAAAAAGAAGTTTTCTATTGACGAATCCTTGTTATTAAGCAAAAAACGAAAAAAAAAAAAAAAAAACTATATCGAGAGAAAGTGGAGGCAGAGTACAAATTTTGCTTATGAAAAAGATTTTTATGTTCTTCATCCCAATATGTAAATGGAATATACATGATAAAATTAAACATTACAAATTACAGAGCACGATAGATTTTGGAATCCTACTTGCAACATTCAAGCATAGAGATTTTTAGATCTTCAAAATATGCAATTTTGTCATGTACTATTTCTTAGGTTGATTTTCAAATTTCTATTCGGCTTTGTGTTTTTATTTAATAATTAATATATATAAGTTTGGACGCCACTCTCTTTCAAAAGTTTGATAAATATTTCTTTCTTACGTTTAAGAAAAGGGGCAATTTATCTAACTTTTACAAAAGATATTCCGGGGCTAAAACAATAAATTATGTTTACGGTCAATTTACAAGATTTTTGTTAAGAAAAAATCACAGGAGGCGAAATTAAAATCAGCAGGCGAATTAAAAGTAGCTCTGAATTTTTCTGCTTTGGGTTCAATTTGGGTTGCGCATAGCAATGCAAGGCAACATCGATCGTCTTTTCTAGAAAGCAACACCCCTTGGTTTTCGAAATAATTACGAAAGTGGATATAACGGGAAAATCGAAAAGACAACGAAAGGCTAGGCCAAAGTCGCTGCGAGTGCGAACCAACGGTCTTCTGAAACCAAAATACTTTTGCCGTACGGGCTTTTCCATAAAAGCAGCAAAATCTGAAATAATTTTTTTTCATGAATCCGTATTCATCGAATTAATACGCGGTATTTAATAAAATATTAAGATGATTTATATTGTCTCGTATTATTAAGGTGGCATTTCTAGAGAATAACGCGGTTTTAAAATTTGTACTGAATTGTCCAAATTGTGTCAACTTAACACAAATGATAAATTGTAAAAATCAAATATGATTTTTTTATGAAAATATCTATAAATATTTTAATCTGTAAAAATATGAACATGGCACATTCCCTTATCTCTTGGGTTCAATTTGGGTAAAAGTAGCTCTGAATTTTTCTGCTTTGGGTTCAATTTGGGTAAAAGTAGCTCCGAATAGGAACGCTGCACCTTATCTCTTCAATTTAAATCCGCCTATAATTAAATAGCAGCACGCAGTATTTCGAATTCATATGAAAGTTCACAAGTTATGGTGATTAGTTACTCTTATTGCTTTGTTTATCATTAAGACTTTTTTTTTACTTTTAATTCGTTGCTTTTTTTAGCGGATAGAGTGTTTATGTCTGGATAACCACAAGAGGTCCATAGTTTGATTACTCCTTTTTTTAAGAATCCGTAGATTTTGATCAGTCATTTTTTTAAAATGGGTCCTGAAAAGCCGGATACGAGAAATTAAAGCAATTTCTTCGTCTAAAGTTGGGCGTCTATAGTGACACGCTTTGTTGCGTTTCATTTCATACGATTATATCATATATTAAGACGATTATGAATCATACAAAGGAACACGGATCAACCATTAAGAAATTTAATAATGACTATGATCTATGGAGTAGTTAACTATCCTTGTTCCTTGACCTCCAATAATAATAATAATAATAAAAATAACTATCCTTGACCAAAATAAAGTTCATAGCCTACCGGATTCACTTTGTTCTTTTGAGTCTATTATACTCGATTTGAAATTTTAATCGTAAAATTGTATTTTCTAGTCCAAAATTTTAGATTTAAAGTGAATGTAGCTGGTCAGTTCACCGAGATTTTTTTTCTTAAATGCAGCAGATAAAATTTCTTTTTGGTTTTATTGAAACACTTGATATAGTTAATGAAAATTGAACAGTACATATTTTGTCAATACTTTATTATTTTCAAATATTTTATTTCTACTAGCTATTTAAGATATATGTTTTATTATATAATATATATGCATATTATTGTGAATGTTCGTTAATTAATTGTTTTCTATCCATATTCGAATACTAATTTGTTCATAATTTATTTCGTATCTATATGCATTTAAGACATAAAGGTTTCAATCTTGACGTCCGTATAATATTTGTATTTGTATTTTTCTCTGTATTCACTTAATAAAATATAAATATAATTTTAATACATTCCAATCTTTTATCAGGAGAGAAACCGTTTGGTTTACACCCTTAACCCGTCTCCTTCTTCAGAGAGTTTTATTTTATTTTATTTTAAGACCGCCTTCTTCAGTTCACATTTTGTTGTTGTAGTAGTCTTGTAGACTTGGTAGTACTTCTTATAAATAAAAATAAAAAGACTTAGTAGTACTAAAATTGCGCTAGAGAAAAAGCACCTTATGTTTACCGCATGCGCAGTTCAAACCAAATTTCCAATAATGGATTCATTCTACTTTTTACACAGACTACTATTGCGTGAACAGAAGTTTCGGTGAAACACTATTGGGCGCAAACAATTGTCTCCTGGACCAAAATCCTCTGCAGCAGCGGTGCTGCTGGCAGCGAATTTTTTCGAGCCGTTCGGATTTGATCGGACGGTTAACTTTTTTCGGGCCTATTAGATTCACGGGACTCCCTTATCCATCAGATTCAAATTAGACGGTTGGGGCTGCACCGCTGCCAATCGCTGTGCGGCAGAGGATGTGAATTCATTCTCCTGCCACTGTGCCACATTTCTTTTTTATTTTGTTTTTAAAAAAAAAACAAATGTCTCCTACCATGTGCACCGGCGCACCGCAACATAAGCAAAATGTGCACAGTGGTGTTTGTGTGTTATTAGAGTCAAACAACAGGAAAAAAAAAAGAAAAAAAAAAAAGAGGTCAATGTCTTTATTTCTTCTACTACATCTATTTATTTTTAGCAGCAAGTTCTACTTCATCTTTTTAAAGTTTAGACGCATGTGAATTTATTTTATTTAAATAAATGGGAATTCCTATGAAATTGATTTAATAATCATGCGTTTATCGAAAGTAGAAATAGTTTGCATCGGAACTAGCGTCAAAGTTTGTTGTAATGGCGCTGTTTTCTAACAGCTAGGCTGTTGATTTTAAGTTAAGATTGGGGTTTAATTTGGTCCGATCTATCTATTTTCAATCAGATAGCATAAAAGGGAACGATGATGACCCCCAATTGGGCATCAATGCATCATAATTAAAAATGATATTACGTACCATAAAGAAAATGATGCGATATTCACGATATGAAGCTTTGGTAATACTGTAATAGTTACAGCAATTAATTCGAAAATATTTTTTTTTAATAAGGATCTGAGGTCAATACAAAATTGCAAAAAAGAATAATAATAATAATTGATAGGTAGTAGTGAAAGGATCATTGTGTTTATCCACAAAATCCACGTAATTACTGAGTTTGAATAATTTATAGTTATAACAAGCTTCATTAGAGTGTGGTTCGATGCATGGAAATAGCACTAGAGAATAGTATCTTTTTTTTTGAAATAGTAGTTGAGAACAGTATAAATTGAACTTTGAAAAGAACAATACTTTTTTAAAATAACAATTGGTGTTTAGATAATATGTTTAAAATAATACTAAAGAACATCATTGTTATAGTCGTTATTATACAGTTAGTTATTACATTTTACTTCATGATCAATATAATATAATATAATATTAGAGACTCTAGAATTATGGTGATAGGGTCCAAAATGACCCATCCAGCCCAACTCGGCCCAATCTGGCCCATAACAAGGTTGCCCTAACAACCTCATATAAAAGACACGGTCTTCCTTCTCAAAAGGAAGGGGGACTCTGCCCATCTAGGGTTTGAGAGCTTCTCCATTCTTCCGCGAGGGGCGGCTGGTTGGCGGAAGAATGGTGGCCTCCCTCCTCTCTTTGATCTTATCAAGCTTGCTAAATAACGCTACCAATATGGGGGCGTAACAGCCACCGTGGGGCAACCTCGCTCTATCTCTGATCTCGGACTTGGTACAATAAAGGCCTCGTCTGAGGTCTCCTCTCTTCGCTTTTTATCTCTTCTCCTAGCCTGCCGTCAACACAAGCAAGAGAGCCTCGCTGCTCGCTTCTCCTTTCCCATCTTCTTCATCCGGTCGACCCGCTGTTCTCCTTTCCCATCCTCCCCGTAAGCTTGATTGCTAGTTTTGACCAACATCGATCCGAGAACTTTCGCTCTCTTCGTTGCGACCTCCACCATGGTAGCACCAACGGCGATGGGCCAAAACCTACCTCCGTGCGCCTCCTACTCTGCCCTATACGTCAACTACCCCAACTCCACAGCGACACCGCCGGAGACTTGTCGCTCGCCGCCGAAAGACGCGGCTGAGAAGCAAACCGTGTGCCTGCCTGCGTAACCTCTTGAACAACACGCAGCTTCTCAAGACCATCGGTGTCAATCCAGCTCAGAGGTTCCGATTGGCCAAAGGTTGTAACGTGTCCGTCGACGCCTCCACCTGCTCCAAGGCCGCCGCCTCCGCCGCTCCTACTGGAGGAGAGAGAAGAGAAAACAAAATAGACATCTGGAACAGCGATGGCGAGCGATTAGGCACCCGAAAGGTACGCAGTGCACTCCAAATTGTTTCCAATTTTTGTTCAATTTGTGTTGAATTGAAAATTTTGAGGCGCGCGAACTCCGTGTCGTATGATTTCTCGAACATTCCATATTTCACGATCTGTTATTGCTCGTGATGTTGTATGAGAATTGGCTAGTTGGGGGTAGGACGAGACAGAATCTGTGCACTTTGTATTATCCTTCAACCTGTCACAGTTGCAGAAGCAACTGGTTGGTTGTCTCTACGGTTGCAGAAGCAATTGGTTTTGCCCCTTCTATAACTTCTGCAACTGTCTGCTGATAATGCAATAATCAGTAATTATTATAGACGCCATCTTAAAGCTGGGCACCATACTCCAATAGGTCAGATGCAGAATAATGCATCCTCGTATATTAACCAAAAGGAGTTGTTGCTAGATAGACAAGCACTTGGAACATCCTTATCAAGTTTTTCAACTTGTGCATTGTTATACAGTTGCTTCCTCCTTTCTCGATTTCTATTCCTTTTTACTGTCACACGCCTTCTTTGTTGTACCCAGTCAATTCAGCGCTATCAGGATCTTATGCCCACTAAGGACAGTAAATGTCAACAAGAGAAACTATTTTACTAATTATTCTACTGCAGCGCGTAGTGTGTTCACGTTGTAAATTCATATTCTCAATTCACAGAAATTTAATTCTGTACAATAAGAGGGTATGCAATTGAACAGCAACTGGGTGCTTCTTGTCAGTATTTATTCTTTGAATGAGCCACTAAACTATGTATTTGCATTATTGTGGTGCTATTATCTAAGTTGAAGAAGGTGATTGCCTTTGAGGTAAAGAAGCGGAAGTGTCACAGCTTCAAAATACATGCTTAGGCTGCTGTACAGATTATAATCCTTACCAATTACTTTTTTCAAAAAGTGGAATTGAGTGTGCTTATTGCAATCATAACAAATGAGCTTATTTGTTTAACAAACCCAAGCCCTTGACAGGTGCTCCGTTCATGTCTTAGTTGTCCATAAGACAATAAGGAAATTTTCATTTTATTATTAATTTTGATCCTAGTTGAACCCTCACGCTTTATGCATATGATATGTTATCGCTGTCTACAAGACTGCACTTAGCTACGCCGATTGGCAATGTGCTGGTCAAATATTATGTTGCACCATCTTTAATTGTCAGTTGCCAAGACATATCTTTTAATTGCTTCATGAAGATCCTGTGCAACGATCTTGAGTTATTGTTGTTATTTTGAAGTTTCTGTATAAAGACTGCCAAGCAATTTAGATGGCATGTGTAATTAGATATGCCACTCATCTGTGTTGATTTAATTTTCGTGTGCCACTAAGTTTCTACGCACCCTAAATGACACTTTATAAAGTGTCATTTCTAAAATTCTGTACAACTTGTATATGATGACACCTTAAGTGTTTGTTGTCGTCACTTCTTGAAAGCTCTACACGTCAATATTATATGATGTTTTTTGAGTTATTACTTCAAGAAAATCCTGCAACAATATGATCTTTTTTAAATTATGGCGTCATGTGGATTCTACACGGCCATATCATATTTGATGGTAGTTGTTGTTGCTACAATGTTACTTCATGATGATTTTGCACAGCAATCTTACATGATGATTATTAAACTATTATTGTTAGCAATACTGCTAGTATAATCAACATTTTTTTAGCATACTACAAGTAATTTATTGGGCATAGTCATCCCGCATTTTGAAGGCATTAACATTTATCATTCAGATGAGTTGCCATATAGCGACATCCTCTCATTTATTGGGTTCTCCGTGATTTATTGCAACTTGCAAATTTCATGCAAGTATCCATTATGATTTATTTTATGATTGCAACTTGACAATTTCAGCGAATCACAATTTGCAATTTTTCAACATGTGATTATAATTGTTATGTGATAAACTGATAAGTTTTTATTGAGTCATGTTTATCAAGCAAAGTACAGTCTTCCTCATAGCTGAGGACATCTGCAACAATTGTCGGCCACCTCCGCGTGAGTGATTGGAGGAGTATGGCGATTGATGGGCGATGCAGCGACATCGAGCCAGTGTTGGTATCAACAAGCACATACCAATGGCACCACAGATTACCAAACCAAAGGGAAATTCACCTCCAATAAGGAAAAGTTCATTCCTCCTTTCTCCTTTTTATTCAATATATGCAATTGAATTTTTCTGCACCGTTTTGTGATGTGAATATGCCTCATATTTTGAGCTATTAAGTTGCTTTCCTTTATGAGACGTAAATGATACATGGGTAGATTTACTTCAGTACTTATTCCAAGGGAACGGTCGGATTCATCTTCAACAAAACCTAGTACCTATTCTAAGGGAACGGTCGGGTTCATCTTCAATAAATCCTAGTACCTATTCTAAGGGAACGGTCGGGTTCATCTTCAATAAATCCTAGTACCTATTCTAAGGGAACGGTCGGGTTCATCTTCAATAAATCCTAGTACTTATTTTAAGGGAACGGTCGGGTTCGTCTTCAATAAATCCTAGTACCTATTCTAAGGGAACGGTCGGATTCGTCTTCAACAAAACCTAGTACCTATTCCAAGGGAACGGTCGGATTCGTCTTCAACAAAACCTAGTACCTATTCCAAGGGAACGGTCGGATTCATCTTCAATAAATCCTAGTACCTATTCTAAGGGAACGGTCGAGTTCATCTTCAATAAATCCTAGTACCTATTCTAAGGGAACGGTCGGGTTCATCTTCAATAAATCCTACTACCTTTTCTAAGGGAACGGTCCGCCTCATTTCCAAGACAGTAAATAATTCAAAACCGCTCGGCGTCTTCTTCTCAAATCCCAAATCAAAAAAAAATAAAATAAAAAAATAAAAAAATAAAAAAATAAATAAATAAATAAAAAATAAAAAAGTTGGCTAAAAAAAAAAAAAAAAGAGAGAAGGAGGGGTGTGATAGCTGAGCCGCTTTGAATTAAGTCATCATGCTCTTCATTTAGGATAAATGCAAGTGACTTTTCGGTTTGCCTCTCTTAAGAAATTCATTTTCAATAAGGTTGACCTATCCACGCCAACTTCATCGACCTCGCCAACTGCGTCAACCTTGCCAGTTTCATCGACATCTCCAACATCTCCAACTCCGTCTTCCTCGCCAACTCGTCGACTTCTCCAACCCCATCGACTTCTTTAACTTCTCCAACTTCTCCAACTCCGTCGACCTCGTCAGCCTCATTGACTTCTCCACCTCGCGAGTCGACTATATTAAAGAGCTCGACCATCGCGTCAAAAGGTCGATCTCGACATACAAAGATCCCCGGTACCTCTTAGTGAGGGAAAGGTCGATCTCGACATACAAAGATCCCCGGTACCTCTTAGTGAGGGAAAGGTCGATCTTGACATACAAAGATCCCCGGTACCTCTTAGTGAGGGAAAGGTCGATCTTGACATATAAAGATCCCCGGTACCTCTTAGTACCTCTTAGTGAGGGAAAGGTCGATCTCGACATACAAAGATCCCCGGTACCTCTTAGTGAGGGAAAGGTCGATCTCGTCTACAAAGACCTCGCCGATCTCGTCAACCTCATCAACCTCGCGAGCCAATTATACTAAGATTTCACCACGCCGTAAGGTTAAAGGGGCCTTTCACCTCTACATAAAATTCAAAAGGACTTCAAATCTCGATGGAACAATATTAATTTCAGCTTTCACTGGAATTACTTCCACTAAAAGCTGGAGGGCTAGTGATAGGGTCCAAAATGGCCCGGTCCGGCCTGACTCGGCTCAGTCCGACTCAGCCTAGCCTAAGACATATAAATATTGCCATAATAAGATGGCTTAAAGGCCGTCAAAGGGCAAGAAAATAAATGCTCCATCTTCCTTCCGCGAGGGGTGGTTGGTTGGCGGAAGGGGAGCTCCCTTCATTCCTTTATAGGTATTCTTCTAACAAACTTGCTTTTAGCTTTCACTGAAATTACTTCCACTAAAAGCTGGAGGGCTGGTGATAGGGTCCAAAATGACTCATCCAGCCCAACTCGGCCCAATCTGGCCTATAACAAGGTTGCCCTAACAACCTCATATAAAAGACACGGTCTTCCTTCTCAAAAGGAAGGGGGGACTCTGCCCATCTAGGGTTTGAGAGCTTCTCCATTCTTCCGCGAGGGGCGGCTGGTTGGCGGAAGAATGGTGGCCTCCCTCCTCTCTTTGATCTTATCAAGCTTGCTAAATAACGCTACCAATATGGGGCGTAACATATGGGGTGACCTTGGAGCCTGGGACCATGCTGCCGCTACGATTTTCATCTCTGCCTATAAATTTATTAATAATTAAATATGAATATCGAACTAAAAATATTATCACAAAAATGAGATATATAGGTAAATTTTCTTAACAAATAATAAAAAATAATACAACTTATCAAATTTTGAAAAGAATTAGGAATCAATAAACTCCCATAAGCAATAATGACCACATAAAATCGCCACAGGTTAAGTGAGTCCGACTATTTGAAAGGTAGTACACCAAACATTTGACTTGGATCCTTCTTTTTATTTGTTGGACTTGATCTTGGGGTGGGTTGAATAACGAGGTTTTGAGATTAGAGAATGTTGATCAGGTGAGGAGGCTCATGGAGCAACAGCTAGATCTCACGCGGGGAGGTGGGTATGGAGATACAAATGGGCCCCATGCACCGATCTGAGTGTGGGGCCCACTGTAAGGGATAGGCACGTGAGCACATGCCGCGGCGCGTATATTCTTCTTTGATTGCGTGAATTCAGGATGAAAGCAAACAGAAAAGCGCCTTTGGTGTTTGCTAATTGCTATTATTAGTTTATTACTAAACAAAGGAACACAGTTTTTTTTTTTTTTTTGAAAAAACAGGAACATCAAAAAGACATCGTATTAATTAGAATTTCAGATTTTGTTTAAAAATCATTGGCGCAAAATAATAAGTTCTTATTCTTGCTCTCGGTCTCCCATGAACTAACTATTTGAGTTCGTGTAATCAATGATAATTTACATATGTTTTGATGCTAATTGAATGATTTAGAATATTCACTGACTTTGTTTGACGCTTTTGGATGGGCTATGCTAACAATTTTCTTTTTTGAAATAAGTATTGATGCTTGATACAAATTTACAACTCGATTATGGGCTTGATTTAAATTTTTTTACCGTACTTTATTATTGCATAATTTTATTTTAAGAAAAGTCGACCTGACTTGATCATAATTTTTCAAAAAGCTGCTGTACACACTATCAAAATATTTTTAATGATGAGTTTTTTGAACGTAAATCTATCGATCGGAAGATAATAATTTATTTTTTTAAATACATCATATATAATTAATAGGCTTTTTTTAAAAGTTTGATGCAGCAGTCATTTGTTTTTAAGTTAAACTCCCGTCTAATTATTGTAGGAAATATTATTTTCTTATGTAAAAGTCCTCGATGCCAAGATATCCTCGAACAAATTATTAATTACTTGAAAAAAAAAGAAAATCGAATAACCTTATGCGCGGTACTGTACTACTGTTATATTTAAGTGCGCGTGAGCTCAATTTAAGTATGTATAATTGTACGTAGAGGATGCATTTAATTGCACAATAATAAAAAATAAGGGAATCAAGAATAGAGAATAAACCACATCAAATACGTGATAAATAGTGGTATAAAATTATTTATTTTTCTTATTTTTTCATTTCATGTTTTCGAAGAAGATAGAAGAAGAAAATAAGTGGCTTTATCACACTATTTATCTCATGTTTAATGTAACTAGAGAGGAATATCGAGCTTTAGTCGATGTAGATATCTATAATAAAAATATATTTATTATGTTTCTATAGTTTAATTATGTTCATTTTTGGATATATGATTAAGATATATTTATCTTTAGAAATATAGTTTAGTTATCGTAGGTAATTTGATTTGATTAAAGTTAAAGAGTTTGATTAATTTAAAGAAAAAATTATATGTGTGTAAATACAGTAATAGTTATCTGAAATAATATGATTTATATGATTTATATTATGTTGGTATTATTCATGAAATGTAATATGTTTATAAATGACTTAAATAAAAAATATATATCGTAAAAGATTTGATGTTTTTTCTATTTTCAAATGAATGAATTTAATTTATATTTTGTAAACCGAAATTAAGAATGGTGATGAAGAGAAATTAAGGTGGAGAGGGACTCTAAGCAACACAAAAGAGATGGAGACATGATGAAAATGAAAATAGGAAGGGTCACAAAATCATAAACAAAACAATGTGTTGCCAAATTATTATCTGATGTTGAACCGAGTCAGTTTTATGAGCAATAACTCCCGACACACAATTAGTTACAAAGTATCACATTTCAGAAATCAGAAAAATGCTATTGCAAAATTATTTCACAATGCTTGAAATATCAGATGATATTTAACTAAAGGATCTCGACACCCACACATCTTTATTTATAATTTATAATATTGATATATTTTTATATTCTCCGTGGAACCAAACACATCCGTAAATTTCGGGAGGTCTAGCAATCGAGACAGTCATTTTTTAACTGTTAAAACACACTATAACTAGATCAAAATAACGTGAAGCTATCAACAGTTGTGATTTAATTAAATTATTTAAGTATGCATCAGTATAAATTTTTTTGAATGGTTGCATCAGCATATGTAATAACCAAGTGTGTATTAACATGAAAGATAGGCGTAAATTATCACAATAGATCAATAATTCAATATATAATCTAATATGCGTAAAAAAAATTCTTAAAATATGTTTGGATAGTGGGTACATGAACTTATTTATCACTAAATAAGACTATGTTATTCTACTGCCGAGCGATACATTTTATAAATCTGGCAGCATATAAAAAGAAAGGAAAAGCAATCGATTGTGACCATAACATCTCATAAACATAGAAAGGAGCTTTCATACAAAAAAGGAACAATACAAAAATTGCACACAACCACCTTTTAACAAAAAGAATGATACCAGTTGGGGCCATTGGCTGGGTGTGACAATGAGCAAGATGTAAAATTGCAATAGACCCATGCGAAAATTCTGAATTCTCCGGTTATCTTTGCATAAAATTAAAAGGACCATAAATCCATAAGAAGCTATGGAAGTGGGTCAGAGACCCTGTCTAGTTTATTTCAACTTTCACGTCACCCATTTGTATATATCGATATTTTATTGCATGGTGTTTACATTCATTTTACGTTTAGAAAACTGAACATATCAAGCACTGCATTTTAATAAATAATTACGTCAATTAGATAACTCCATCTTCTTCTTCTTCTTTAGTATCATTATCATCTTTGACTTGACATTTAAAAAAAAAAACGCATACAGTATTCAACTAGAATACGCTTTGCTTACATTGAACATTTTCTATTATATTACAAAACAATAGCTTATTTTCATATGGCGAGGTTCAAAGCTTTTTTTGTCTTCATTTTATATTTTAATTTATTAATTCTTAATTCAATATCTGGAACTATATTATTAAAATTAGAAATATTCTGCCATGAATATATTTTTCAACTTTCAAGGCCCATTGAGCCCAATTAATCAACATTTTCATCATTTTGAATGAATGGCCCAGTTTCGGTCCATACAAAAAAAAAAACTCATTAACGACAGAATTTTCCTTAAAATTAAACCGATGTTACATTTCTTTTCCCGTCCACACATTAAAAATTATAAAAATTTCAGCGGTGTTTCAATAAACTAAGTTAATATTTAGAGAGCGTAAAAGTACACTCCACAGTACTCCTAGCAGGAGAGAAGAGAAGTAATATAAAATCAGACTTTGTAAGGAAAAAATCGGCCCAATTAGTGTAATAGATGGGCTCAACTACATAATTAAATAAGTGGCCCATTTGTGTACATCCGAGCCGTCCGATCCAACACGATCTTTAATTTCTACCAAAAGGTCTCCTCCAAATCAGTCAGCAAAAGGTCTTCTCTTCTCTTCTCTTTCTTTCGCAGGGTTTGTCACGCTCGATCTCATCTTCTCAGGTAACAAATCTCCATTGAACGTTGAACCCCATCTCCCGCAAATCTAGATCCAAGAGTAATAGTAGATTAGGTTTTAGTATGCCCACAGAACCAAATCCTCAGATTTTTGTTCAATTTTATAGGCTATGCGTATATATAGATTGATCTCGATCTATTCTTTTTTCTCTTTGATACACTTGATTTTGGAGAAATTAAGTTGGGTAGTACTTGAATTTGAAAATTAGGTGACTGAGATGGCGAAAGGTACAAACGATGCGCAGCTTCTCATTCAGTCACTTCGCAAGGCTTACGCTGCCACTCCTACAACCCTCAAGGTAAAACTGTCATTCTTTGATTGATCAGTGGGAATTGGATCTGTACTAAATATGTTTGTGCTTATTTTGTTGCAACTTATATGCAGATTATTGACCTTTATGTGGTGTATGCTGTTGCGACAGCTCTAATTCAGGTATATTTCTGTTCCTCTTTGTACATTTTTGTGTTCCTCTTGATTTTTATTTTTTGAAAGAGAACAATAGACTTCCACCTCATGTTTACTGCTTCGACATGAGGCCATCTCACTGTTTTGCATTTTTGCTTTTCTGGTATAAGGGAAAAAAAGAAAGATCATTGCTGGGTCTGTATTGCACTGGTATTGCAATTAGCTTATGAGTGATTCACATTGTTAAGGAAGTAAACAAAGCAATACCACCCAAGAAACGAATTCATGCATGTGAACTTGCATCATTCGATAGTTACTTAGAAGTCATCTATGTTTCTTTAGCTTATTTTAAGAAGTGATGACCTAGCTTCTATTAGCCAATGTAGAAATTTTATCGAAATGAATTTTGTGAACATGTCAAAATACCTTATTTTTCACAACCATTTAGGTTCAAATTAAGGACAGGGTAAGGTGATGGGTACAAATTTTGACTGGTTTCCTATGGGACTGGCTGTCTAGACCAACCTAGCATGTCTGGTTACATTATCAGTACTGTGGTACTGGTATATCCCCTCCAGCTCTCCAAGGCTGCATATATAGAAAAGAAACAAATTTAGCTGTTGTATTCTTCTTTGACCTACACTGTATGTAACAGGTAGCTTACATGGCAATAGTGGGATCATTTCCCTTCAACTCTTTCCTGTCAGGCGTCCTTTCTTGTGTTGGAACTGCTGTTTTAGCTGGTTTGTTGTTTTTCCCCTATTTCTACTTTTTCTTGCATGTTCCATTAAACCATTTGTATCTGTTGCTGGTTTGTTACTGAACTCTTTTTTTCCGCCTATGCTGATGCAGTCTGTCTCCGCATTCAGGTCAACAAAGATAACAAGGAATTTAAGGTACTATATACCTATTGGGTGTGATCTTACATATGTGGGATATTTCAGATTTTTATTTTTATGCTTCTTCTCTATTTTATTGATCTTGGTCAGTTGCTTTTTGTGTTTGGTTTGTGGTATGTGTTAATGCTAATAAGAGTTCTGACCTAACGAAGTGGTCTTTTCCATGGTTATTTAGTTAATTCTTATATTTATTTCGTCCAACCAATAGATGGCTTTGGTCAGACCAGGTCAACAATTTTCATCTTAATGTCCACAGTATAGAGCATAGTCCTGCCAGGTTTATGCCTAAAAGAATACATCCATTCATAATTTTTCATTTGTTTTTAATCCAACTATATAATTCTTGTTTGGTAGGATCTGCCGCCAGAACGTGCCTTTGCTGATTTTGTGCTGTGCAACCTGGTGCTCCATCTAGTCATTATGAATTTCCTTGGTTGATGGTCTTCGCAATTTTAACAGATCGAGTGGTAATTCTCAGTGGAGTTATACAATTTTTGATATATTATTGGATTTTTTTGGGTTTTGGGGGGTGGGCCGTGGGCGGAATGTAACACTGTAGTTCAGATATTGAAATCTTGGATATTTATTTAGGAAAATAAAATTTTCTGTTTAACAATTTAGGAAAGATAATTGGTTGCAGTATAGTTCCTTTATGATTTGGATTTTGAAGAGTACATTGCCAATAATTATATTCTCTGCGTTGCACCTTTTCCTTCTCAAAAGTTGCGACTCATAGGCATTAAAACATAAAAATCAGCGTTGCACTTATTGGAACAATCCTTCGAAGTGTAAATCATTTCATGGAATTTCGTCCTTGAATTACAGTAGTGCCGAAGCATCGCTAATCTAGACGGCATTTCTCCTTGCTACTTAGGTTAACTCTAACATAGCTATGTGCAAACAATCAAATCTAAACTTTAGTTATTGGATTTGGTGTTAATTGTTTCAAAATTTCAACAGAAAGCTTACCCGACGAGACTAAGCCCAAAGTTTGAATTAACAGAAAGTATTGGGCCTGGTTGGTTTAATCCTTTCTCTGGGCTACCTAAGTTAATATCTAAGATCAACACATCTCAGAAAAGATGGGCTTGTAATTTACCAGTAACATGTTTGACAGTACCCTAGTCCCTAGATAGGTATCCGGATCCTCTGGATGGTTTGTTACGAACCATCCAGTGGATGGTTCGATCGGAGCCGTTTAAACTAAATCAGACGGTTCATTTTTTTCGAGCCAATATTTTTTTCGGGTGTGGTGGAATGCACGGGACTCCCTTTAGCCGTTGAGATTAAATCAGACGGTCCAGATCTTGAGCCGTCCACCAAACGTCCACGGTAAAACCATCCAGAGGATCTGATTTCCCCTAGATAGTGTCTCGTAAATTGCAAAATCCTCAAGTAGAGTAAGAACTATTGGGCCTTCTTGGTTTAATCCTTTTGCAAAGTTACTAAAATTGATAAGACCATTAGATCTGAGCAATGGGCTTGGTATTTACCAGTGGGAACATCCTTGACAGTTGACAGTATCCTGCATAGTGCATCATAATTTACTTGGTGCCTTTTATATGAGGAATTTTACATGCCTTTAGTCGGCGATAACTTTATAGCATTTTATTAGTATGTTGAAAAGTTGAAAAGTTGTATACAAACTTACAAAGAGAAAAATAAAATAGATGTTTCATGCCACTAATGTCAGAACTCGAGAAACATGAACAAATATTCTCTGAAAATGAAATGGTACCTTGAAAATATTTAGGCACTAGTATCTTGGACCTGTGATGGCACATGGTGTATAAAGTGGTCGTTTATTCCCGCCCACAAAGCGAAACAAATTAAAGGACCTCATTAAAAGTTCTCTTATAATTCTTCCTCCTTAATGCTTTCTTTTCATTTGATGTTCTTTTTCTCAGATATGTAGAATATTTGTCAATTACAACTTATCATGTCTCCTTAGATAAAGAATAAAAGGATTCAATGTGTCTAATCGACTTGCTCTCCATTAAGTTTTGTAAATGAACAAATCCAATATATAGATTTTGTCTAAAATGGCATTATTCTCATATTATGGACATATACATAATTACATATGAAGTCCACTTAGACCCACAATACATGCTGAAATAGGACCCATAATTTCAAATTTAATTCAGGAGGAGGCTATAGCATCGTTCTTTGCGATCTAAAAGATATAATTAAGGCACTAGCTCAAGGTCAAGACAGAAAATAAAAATAATTTATATAGTACCCATTTAAATAATATACCAATTGAGTCACATTTAATACTCGGAGACATTTATGAGGATCGTTGAAAACGCATACTCTCCAATATTCTGAACCAGTTCACTAACTCAAGTGGCTTGTCTTTCATTTAATAACTAGGGCTAAAGCTGTGATACATGAAGTTTCTGATACTAAAAGTAATACCATCCTTATAATACACGCACATATGCGGTTTTCTTCATTAAAACGTGGCTCAATATTATTGGACAACAACTTAATTGGGTATTGAAGTAAGACAATTTGCTTAAATAAAAAGTAAACGCAAGAGAAGGACTAATTACGATACTGATGTTTGAACTATATACAAGTGCCGGTGCTTGAGAAGTAAAATATCGTTCAAAGATGTATATCATTTTAAATTCATTGTTAAATGAGTTTATGAGAGACCAAGATTCAGAGACGTTTGTACTAAACTATCATTAACATGCATGTGACATGATCATTCCATTCAGTTTAGTCAAATCTAAAATAAGCAAGCTCAAATCTTGAGAATAAATCAGATCAAGATTCCTTCTGGGGTCTCGCAAGGACATGACATAGGGAAACTTAACACATTAATTAGCTTCTTATTTATCAAGGTGGTCAAATACTACAATCCTTCCTTCTTAATCGTTCATACAGATTTTTTGTGGCCTTTGCATGCTTTCTTTGGTATCTTGTGCTGTACTGTAAGGGCGAGTAATAGATAAAACAATGCAAACGAAGTTCCGTCTTCAGTTGTACAATATTACTCCTCACCGTCAGAATTTATCAAGTGCAAAATTACAAAGTTAAGGGGTCTGAAATGAAATAAACATGAATCATTGACATCTGAATATCTGATACATAATACATTCACGACAAGTTTTAAGATATGCTAAACGCAATTTATTCTGTTGATAGCTATTACAAATTAATTTGTGGAATAAAAAATATGTACATGCTTATATGTAGTAATTTCATGAAAAGTCAATTAAATACGGTTCATATGTTTATATTTATACATGTTGCAGCGGCACATTTTGTACAAAATTTCTAAAAGTTGCTCCATTTTTCTCAGTAGAATAGCACGCAGCAGGGATATACATGCATGAGCATAATCCACAGAAGAACCAAAACTTCTTGCTAAACAAACATAGAAGAACATTATATTTAGATTTAGTTCCACTTCCCTATGAGTGTAAGTGTTGACATTGATTAATATATCCATTTATTATTCCTAATGCATTCATGGCAAGGGACTATCAAATTATCTAAGGATAGCAAGGACAATCCATCACTTCAAGGTTTCTACTAGGTGCTTAGCTAGGGACATGTACTCACATTAAAAAACTACATTGCTATACCACAGACACCCAAAAGTATAGACCTCCAATGTCATGTCATTAATTCTCTTGAACACAATATGCTCATTGTGCTGGGTTGTCTCCATTGAATCTCATTTGCAATTTACTGTTTATTCTTAGAGCGAAAGTGAATTGCATGGTTTGAAAGAGCATTTACTTTGAAAAAAATAATTTTATTATTAATATAAATTGTTGGATTAGTAAAATTCTTCCTTACAAAAGCACTAATTCAAGGATGTAAACAAATAGACTAATGGTATAAACATTTGTTCTAGACTATTAGACGTTTAAATCTACTAGCATAAGATGCCCTCATATGTGGGCAAATAAAAAAATAAAATAATGTTAGACAATAAAAATATGTTTCTTAATTTACCATCGATACAAATTGATATGTTATTCAATTGTTTCTATATTAGATGGAAAACCAATCAAATCCAAAGAAAATTTTTTCCTTCTGTGCAGCAATTCAAAATCGAATTAATTATTTCCTTGTGTGCGCATAGAGATGTGTTGAGACAGATCTAACCATACATTTACAGATCAACGGTATAAAAATTGTTAACAAAAATTGTTGTGACCTTTCTCTAGGTGCATTTATAAGTAGTAGAGATTTTGATTAATGGCCAGATGTTATCAAAGGATACAAGTTTACTGACTTTTTGTTAAAAATGGAAATAAAAATGTCGCCGGACTAGAGTATCTTTTTTTTCATAATGAATTATCATTTCACTATATTTTTATTATCGTCATTATTTCTTATTGATCATCGATTGAGGAAAAAAATATTAATAATATTATTTTTAAACAAAATCTTTTCCACACGACGATTACTAGTAACAATAAATTGACATTAATTGAAAAAAAGAGACATTTTGATTCCATTAAAAAATAATAACAATATAATTTCTAAAGTAATATTCCTAGATTTTAAGCTAAAAAAAATAAGTGTCATGGTTGATTCTCATATTCCATCCAAATTTTTTTTTATTAATATCATATAATATATATTTTATATTTAACAAACTTTATACACATAAATATGTTTTTCGGAATGATCAAAAGATGTATAAATTATAGAATTACAATATTTAAATAATTCATGTATAGGAAAACAGAAGTATTGCGTCGTGTTAAGAGTTACATTATATGTTTTCATACGAACTTTTTAAATGAAAAAAAGAAATATAAGTAAACATGAGTCATCCTACCACGACAGAAGAAGTAAGAAATAAAATTGGAACATGCAGAAGTCTGGATGATATCTCTCTGTTAAATACTTGAAGACTTAACTTGCTTTATGCATTATAAATACAAATTAAGTGCAAAGTATTTCATTCAATCTTTTTACTCCCAGTTCTATAAATTTGTATCAATATAATTTGAAACTCTAATTTGATTTATTTTTTGTTATTAAAGCAACTTGGATTTTCTTTTGAGGCATAATTAAGCTATTACGGTAGTCCAATTAAAATTAAATTTATATAATTTAACTTTTCTCTGAAATGATAGTGCTTATCTCTAAAAGATTATTATTATTTAGAGAGAGATAATCTAATCTGCAGTATATTTTTCCCCTGTTTTGCTTGTAGCTAGTATGATTTGATCTATTAAAAAAAAATGTAGTCATTAATCATCCAATATATATGTACTTCGACAATCGGAATAATGGTGCTTATTAATTTGTAATAACTAAAATTTTCATTGGACCTTGCCCTGATTTATAAATTGGGAAGATCTCCATTTTCGGTGCATAATGGAGAAACGTGAACCCGTGAGTATTTTCCTATGAAGACAACATTACTTTCTTCCAAGCAAGAGGTATTGTCTTCTTCTTCGAAGAAACATTTATGCTGACATCATAGATTTATTATTTCCAGAAACATATCACTCCTTCGATCGATGGATCCGGGTATCAATTCTTTTAACCCGACCCGACGATCTAGCTTGATGGGTCGATTCATGTCTGATCCGTTTGAATCATGCATGAATAAATGAGTTTTTGATGTAAGTTTCTTACCCGCAGGTTCAAGTCATTTGTAAAAGTACAAATTTACTAATAGCGCTATCATGCACGAAAAATTAACACCAACACAAATTTACTATAAAAAAACTAGTATATAAAAAAGAGATGGACTACGTAATCTACTAGTTTTACTTCGTCCTTGGTTCTCGGAGGTTTTTATGGCCTATTGGAAGTCTGCAACTATTCAATCACTTTCCTATATTGAAACTAAAATTTATATATTTTTAATTCTTTTTCTATATATTATGATTTTTTAATTAGAGGGCTTGAAATGCTCCAATTACAGTTTTCATTAAAAATATAATGATAAATAATAAATATTAATTTTTTAAGGAAAATGTAAAATTTAGTTTATGAGAGATTTTAATATGGTGGGGGGGTGTGGGGGGGGGGGGATTGAACAGTTTGAATTGGTTGTAGGAAATTCAGATTTGAAAACAAGGGCGAATTAAATAGACTGATTATTTCGTAAAATACCATATATAATTATATAAATTTTTTTATATATGTTTTCAAAATTATATTTATAAATCAACGGAATTTCATGGCATAAATTTAATTAACAATAACATTTGAGAAAATTTTGATAAGAATTTTATCCAAAACAGTTGTAAATCACAAAAATATGAATAGAACTTTTTTGGTGGTTGATGTGCCATTAGAAGTCGGAAGGATTGACAAACATAACAATAAATTCACAGATTGTTCGTCATAAATGAAAATTTCGATAAATTGTAAACGTTAGCGATGAAGGGATATAAACAGTCAAACAGAGATCGAGCTAATTGACCCTACTGAAAAATAAAATACTATGCACATTTTTAATAATCTATATTGAACATAAAACAAAGTACAACGCTAAACTTCTAAAAGATCTCAATAAATTTTATTAGCTACCTCTATATTATATTCTTTTGACTTCACTGATTAAGAACGTTAGCTCCGCAGCAGGTGGAGCCAGTACACTATATAATTTTTTTTGAAACATATTGCCCGTAGGCCAGTACACTATATAATTGTAACAAAAAGAGTACTGTTTGGGCCTAGTCAATGAATGCAGGGTCACCAAAAATTCAATCTAAGTGGAGCCCCTCATTATTTGTTTATTGTTTCTTCTCATTTCCGATTGCCTTCAGCAGCTCAGAATGTACAGTGCCACTCTATCAATTTACTATAAACCTCACATGAGTTGGTTCATGATCAGATTGGCAGTTAACTATTACTATTAAAAATTGATCTGATGGTCAATAACAGACAGTTTTATCCAACGGCTCAAGTTGCCTAGGTGTTGGAAGTGACATGTAATTGTCAAAGGGGAGAAACTAAGTCTTGTAAGATTTTCTCAAAAATAGAGGAACTAGATCGCCAGGAGATAATATAATATAAGTTTTAAAAAAAATCTCGAACTAAACAAACAATCATGTCTCACTTTCAAAAATAAGTTGGAAATGGACATTGAAAGGCACCCAAACAAAGTGGTATGTTGTTCTGCATTTAAATGGGAGAACGAGACTTTTCAAACTTTCTATTCCAACCGTATTTGCTTTGAAAAGAGAAGGAATAAAATAGAAGAAAGAGAAAGCAGCCCAAACAAAAAAGGTGATTGTGATTTGAAAGCGTCAAATGCAAAAGCTTAGACCAGTTTTGCCAAGATATCCAAACAATCAAGATGCCTTGGGCTTGTTTGGATGGGTTGGGAATAGTGGGAATAGTGTGGAAAAGTGAGAAGAGTGGAAAGAGTGGGAAGAGTGCTATTCCTAGGTCGTTTGGATGGTGAGTTTAGAAATAGCGTTGGAAAGTGTGAAAAAATAGAGAGAAAAGTGTTGTTGGGAAGAGTGTTGTTGGGAAGAGTGGGAAGAGTGGCTATTCCCACTATTCCCAACCATCCAAACAAACCCCAAGTTGATGTTTGATTTGGTATTGGTAATTTGACCGAAGAATCCCACTAATTTTAATAATTTAATTATAGGCCCTAATACGACGGACCAGCATACTCCAGGTCCACCTAATTTATTGGGAATGCAAAGTCCTGTCCACTTTTGATGATAAGAGTATGCTATATCGTGTGGTTTCAGAGATGTCACTTCATGTAAGATGGATCTGGTCTAATGCATTTTAATTTTAATTTTAATTTTTACCCAATATAATTCTTAACAAAGGCACAGTATATATTAATGTATAGGACATGCATATCCAATGTTGTACAAAAGCCTTGTTCAAAACAAAAAAAGTGGTACAAAAGTAGACTTAGAATTTTTTTTTTTCTGCACCGGTACGATTCCAACCACACTGAAACAATTGCAACACTTAGAAATTTATGATGACCCATGTCTTGAAGTACCGAAATGGTTCAGAGAACCGTTGTAATGCAGGAGAAGATGCGTGCAAGTACTAGACTAGAACTTAGAAGATTTGTGATTCGTGAACTGGGACAGGGAAATTAATTACTTCACTAATTACAACACATGTACATAACTTTCATAATATGACGAAGATAATTTTTTTTTTAGAATTTGGAATCAAATTGATAATGCACAAAGCCTATGGAAATTCATGTCAGTGCTGACCTTTGCATCTCAACACTGTCCAATCAAGTTGAGATTCGTGTGAATCTCAGATTAAATGGACTAGCTTGGCTATACTTCTTCTTCTTCGAAATTTCAACAGCCCCAACCGTGCTCTATGATGTGAAGCAGGCTAAAATGCAATGTTAATGGGTCAACCCGAGAGCTGACCTGATCCGACCCATTTGATTGCCACATTAGGAAAATCTAGTTTTTTTTTTTAATTTATTTTTTTTGTATTTATGTTTCTTGTATTTTTTTTTCTTCAACAAATTCAAGCTGGAGCCTTTGCAAATTTTTATTTGTTCGATTGAATTATTTATTGGCCAGCATTTAGCGGCTTTTCCTTAAAAAAAAAATCTGATTCGACCTGAAAAAAAATACTCCGGATTAACATTGAACTTGAATTAGATACAACCGATTAATTTGAAATCCAAAGATAATAGAAATCTAGACAACTCGAAACCTGACCAGATGACTGACAATTATATCATAAATGACCTGATCATGACGCATCTTATTGAAAACAGTGTTTTTGATACTGCACCAAATATCGAAAAATTCATATAATACTAATAAATCGGAACCATGATCGAAACAGCAGTATCCGATAATATGAGACAAATACCGGAAATTTCAGAAAATACTAGAAAATACCAGATTTTGGCAACCTAGCCGGTAGGGCTACCAGTATATGGTATTGGAAACACTAATTGCAACCTCAAATAATAACATAGTAGTATATATATATATCATATGAATGAGATCCCTTCAATTGGAATCAAACATATTATATTTAATCAATTTTTTTTTTTATCAATTATAGAATGCAAAATTTGTTTGATTGGATTTGGATCGGAAGTCATGGCTTGTTTTTTTTTTTTTTTTATATATTCTTTTGTCACTGAGTTGGCCACAATAATCGTGAGGTGAATTTGTTGGAAGTAACAACACAAGAATACCGACTCTAGATATGCACTACTTGAGCGCAGCTCTCTTACATTATTCAAGTAATTAACATGCATGCAATTCTCTGAAGTCTTACTGTTTATTTTTAGAAGTTGTTGTGTAATGTTTGTTATTTGTGCAAATGAATTGAAGCAATGATCAATGACCACCTCTAATAGAAGGAGTACTCACAGAGTAGGAACATTAAACTAGTGCTTTGGTACTTAGTTTTGGATGCAACGTAAGTCGATGGATCATATTATATCTTGAAAATAGTACTTTTTTGGATGTTGTTCTTTTTTTTTTTTTTTTTTTTTTGAGGGTATACTTTTTTGGATGTTAGAAGCATTTATTTTGAAACCGTAAGTTGTTGAGAAAGAGAGAGCACAAATGAGATTCTTTAGATGTACCTTCCATTACAGTACAAATGAATAAAAGCTAGTGGTTGAAGAAACGTGAATGGTTATAATTGGTACCTGCACCTAATGCTTACGTAGTAAATTTTCAATTTCATGAACACAATCGAGTCGGAATATATAGTTGTGATAATCAAGACATGTCAATGTAAACTTAATTGAATAAATTATAATTAAATTATGTTTGCATTTTTGTGATAAAGCTCCTCAATTTGGTTATGTATATTTAATTTGATTGTAGAGCGTGGTATAATTATTATAATACCTATGGCGGTGGCTATGCACGTTATTTACATGGTATGAAATAAATAATGAAAATAATGCAAAAAGAAAAATAAAAAAGGAGCACATTAAGAGGCTAATAATGATTAGCAAATACACATGAAGTATTTTAATTATTTACACTAGTAATGTGAACACGCTACTGATGTATTTATCCTGCGTTTTTTTGTAATGAACTGCATTATAGCCCTGTATATTGAAATGAATTCATACCCGGTGAAGTTAAAACGAAGTAATCAAAACATAAACAAACACTTATATAATTCGTTTCTTTTACAACATGTTCTCTCTCTTTCCTCTTTTTATTTTATATTTTATTTTTTATTCTATTTGAATGGTAAACATGCATGCACATAGTCGAACAAAGTACAATATACAATTTAACATTTTTTTTTACGATTAATGTATACAAATGAACATCAACACTGTTTTTTTAGCTAGGCTAAAAGGTTATATCATATAAGTTAATTTGAGTGGTCCCAGAATGGTTTTGAGCTGTTCTCTGAGTACAAATGTTTTTGGTAGCCTACGTACCCTCTTCAGCCTTCTTTTTTTTTTCACCCACTTCTTTAGGGGGCGTTTGGTTGTGTAGTAAGGGGTTGCATAAGTTAAGGATGCCTAAGTATTTAAGTATTGTTATGTAATGGATGTTTGGTTGTGTAGTAAGGATGAGTAACTTAATGCATGCATATATTCATGTCAAAAGACTAAAATGCCCTTAAATTTGAATTATTTAATTTGAATTAGTATTATGTATTAATAAGACGTTATGAACTAATTATTGTTAATTATTAATTATTATAAAATTAATTATTAATGATAATAATAAATCATTTTTATTATTATGAAATATAATAATTACTTTTAATTAAATATTATAAACATTATTAATTATTTAACAATAACAAATTATTATTGATTAATTAATTTTCAATTAATTATATATGATAATAATAAATCATTTTTTTTATTATGAAATATTAATAATTACTTTTAATTAATATTGTAAATATTATTAATTATTTAATAATAAAAAATTATTATTGATTAATTATTTTAATTATTGTTATTATTATTATTATTATTAAATCGTTATTATTGATAATTAATATTACTTGTTAAGTCTTATTAATAATTATTAATTATAATAATTATATTATTAAATATGATTTTTTAATAATTATTGTTACTTATTAAATATTATTATTTATTATTATTAATTATTTCTAAGGGGTATTGTTGGGAAAAAAATTAAAGGGATGGGTGCATAACTTATGCAACCTATTAGGTTGCATAAGTTATGCACCCTTAAGGCGTCTTATGTAACGAGTGTTTGGTGCCTTAAGGATGCATAACTTAAATTATGCACCCTTTAAGTCACAAACAAACGCTCCCTTAAGGAATAACAAAACATATAGGCTTGTTTGGATGGGTTGGGAATAGTGGGAAGACTGGAAAGAGTGGGAAGAGTGAGAAGAGTGGGAAGAGTGCTATTCCTAGGTTGTTTGGATGGTGAATTTAGGAATAGCGTTGGGAAGTGTGAAAAAGTAGAGATAAAAGTGTTGTTGGGAAGAGTGTTATTGAAAATTGTGTTAGGAATGGAATTGGCTATTCCTAAATCGTTTGGATGTGTTAGGAATAGCCAATTTCGGGAAGAGGCTCTATTCCCCTATTCTTGGGTGCATCCAAACAAGCCCATATAACAAACACTAGGAAGCCTCTTTCTAATTTCTCCAAAAAAAAAAACAAAACATATATAACAATCCTACAAATATCTAATTAATTAACTAAAGCCTGGAATAGAAAGTTAAGTAGGTCTTTTTTCATTTCAATAAAGTTCGTAGGTACATACATATTTAATTAATATTTGACTGTCATTAACTCATTATTTCCATGTTTATATATGCATTTATGTTATGTGTTAAGGAAGGTATTGGAAAATAGAAAATTATAAATTAATACTGGGCAGTCCTGCAAATACCCAAAAAACAAACAAGTCTCTCTATTCTGCTGCCAGTTTTTTCTTTCACAGATTATACCCGAACAAAGACACACAGTAGTTATTTAAAATTAACCACATCCATCCATTTATGTCTTGTCCCTCCATTCTTGGCTAGAGTCTAGTACAAATACAAACAACTCGCGTTACTACAACTATACATGAAATCAGGCATCTCTTTCAGTCACTCAGTATCCATTTATTCCCCAGTAGTCCACAACACTTGCACATCCTACCCACCCCTTCCTTCTCCTCTCACCACCACATCTGCATTCTTCTCCACTCTTCAAAATCACCTCACCTCCATAGTACAACAGTAGCTCGAGAGAGAGAGAGAGAGAGAGAGAGAGAGAGAGAGAGAGAGAGAGGAAATTCCTTTCATAAACAATGGAGCTCTTTCCTCCTCAACCAGATTTAACACTCCAAATCAGCCCCCCAAACATAGATCAAGAAGGAAACCTAAATCTTAGGTTTTGGAGGAAAACCCTAGAGAACAGCACCACTTCACCCTCCCCTTCTTCTAGCAAACAAATGAACACCTTTGATCTCTCTCTCTCCAACCCCTCTCTTTCTAGTACAGCAAACAACAACCTCCACCTTCATTTCCATCACCACCACAATGCATCCTTACTACACCATCAAGATAATATGCCCATGCTAAGGCCTATAAAGGGCATTCCAATTTATCAACACACACCTAATTTACCCTCTAATTACTATCCCTTTCCTTTTGCTCCTGCACATCCACAACTTTGCGACGGTACATCAAACCTGGCCAATTGCTTTGCGCCGTTAGGTGGGGCGATGGGGTCGGTGGCTAAATCGAGGTACATGGCTAGATTTCCTCCCAAGCGCAGTGTGCGGGCTCCAAGGATGAGGTGGACGACTACGCTTCATGCACGATTTGTGCATGCCGTTGAACTCTTGGGAGGCCATGAGAGTATGTTTAGTTTTCCTTTAATTTCTCATTTTATTTGTAAGAATACTTTATTAACATAATTGAGGCCTTCTTGTTGCTAGTATTGATTTTGCATGCGATTTCCTTTTTTACCCCCCCCTTCCTTTAATTAAGAGACTTCTTTTTAATTAGCAAAAGAAGGGACCCTAGCTAGTTCATGCATCAATTTCTCAATTTTAAGTGTTACTTTTGTGAAAGCTTTAGCCTGTATCCAGCAGATGTCCTATTCATGTTGATAATTTTTTTTAATCAATCGCAAGTACCAAAATGTTACCATTTTTTTTTTAACAAGATTATTGACTTATTTGACGGATCTAAGAGCATCAATTTTAGCTCCTAGCTAGACACTTTCTGCGTATGTTTCAAGTAAGGTCTAGTACTTGTGTCATGTACTCATCCCTTATTTTTTCCTCTTAAATTTTTTAAAGAACTATGCGTGTGCAGTCGTCGTTTGTATTAGTTTGTTATAGTGTGCAGTCAATGTTAGAATTGCATCAGAGTTTCTTCTTCCTTTTTCCCCCCTTGGATCAAAGGAGTCCATTACTATAACCTTCACATGTAGTGCTAGTTCATCGTAAATATGTGTTATATCCTTGTAAATTTTTTCATGGAAAACCCTAATAAGAGATCATAATGCAAAAATAAAAAATAAAAAAATAATCCTATGTACTTTGTTAATTCAATGAGCCTTAGGTAGATAGCCATACGTACAAAAAGTAAGTAGTTCTTTTTGAAAAAAAAAAAGTAAACAGTTCTATAACTAGCTATATGTGCTTTTCTTTTAAACAATCATACAAGGAACTTATGGAATAATAAATATCTGTTTCTGTTTGTTTTTCATTGCTGATGCAGGAGCCACACCAAAATCAGTTCTTGAACTAATGGACGTGAAAGATCTCACCCTGGCACATGTGAAATCTCACTTACAGGTAATTCAGCAAACAAATTAGTACTTACATAAAAAGAATAAATTAAATGAGGCCTCAAGTGCGCATCTTTTTATTGTTTGTTTCTCTTTAGATGCTAGTTTTCTCTTTTGTTTATAGGTCAGTTTAGTAATATCCTTGACACTGCTTTTGCTTTTCTCTCTCTCTCTCATATTCACGACGTTCGTGCGTGTTTTTATTTTTTATTTTTTATTTTTTATTTTTATTTTTATGAACTGTGTGTGGGTGAAAGCATCCGAAGTATTGGCACAAGAACAAAAGAAGTATATTGCAACAGCTTTTTTTAACCAGAGCAGAAAGCTTCCCTCTGAAAAGAAAAAGGATACTCTGTGGCACCTAATTCTCAATTTCTGTACACGATAAACGGATCAAGTACATTATGTAATTATGTCAGATGCTTATCCTTACAAGAAACCATTAAATATTTAAGTTTAGTATATATATATATATTGGCGAAAAGAAAAAAAAAATTGAACAGTATTGAGTTTTGTATTAGCAAGTGATCATATATTACTTTTACCACCTTGCAACTAGAAGTTTAGAACTTCTTTTAAGTAACTTGAAACTTTTTATTGCCGTATTCCATGCATAATACATTAATACTTCATCTAAGCGAATAACGATTTGTTAGTTTCCTAAGAATAATGTCCTTTGTATTTTTTTATGGTTCTAGATGTATCGCACTGTGAAGAATACTGATAAGCCGACACTGTCTTCAGGTAATTTCTGTTTCTTTCTGGAAAAAAGGACAATAATATACATTATCTCATATGCTTATTTGATTTCATGAATCTAAATTTTGTTACTTTCTGTGGCAAGGCGATGGATTTGAAAATGGGTCATCTGGAGAGATTTCTGATGACAATTTAGTCGATTCACGCTTACATTCTCAGAGAATGGCGATTACTTCCCCTAGTGTCACTAGCAATGGTGCTCTATGGAGCAACTCCTCAAGCAGGTATATCTGATCTATCAATCACAAATAAAAATTTGTATTTATCTTTCTCCTTTGCCTTGAATGCTTCTCAGTTTCTACTAAATAAGCATATATTGTGATTTCTGATTAAAATTTATTTGATACTTGATACCTAATTTTTCGAAGAGAGGATAAGAAATTGATTTGCATATGTACTTAAAGAGTGTGCACAATATCTTCTATTGGATGGATCGATTACTTTAGTTTGCATTTACCTAGGTGCTAATCAATTAAGGGTAATTATATTTAAAAAAGATGCAAGAATCAAGCCTTCTATTCCCATGACCAATGTACAAGAAAGATCAAAAGTGAGATATCTTTGACCAATATATAAATTTATTTTTCCAAGAAGCTGATGATAGTCTGCACATACGTTAGGTTAGGGTCTATCTCAAAAGTTGTGCGCCATTTCCTAGGTCTACTGCCTTGTCACATTCATTCATGGACCATCATCTCTCTCTCTCTCCCTCCCTCTGCCATCAATCTCCATGCAATTACTCACAAAAAGAAGGGACCTTGGCTTTGTTCCACTTGTCCTGTGCAGAACGTTTCAATGAAACATATATGATGGTTCAATAATACTTTTGTGTATTTTAATGCAACCATTAAAAAGGGTTTTGACAAAAGAGACAAGCCCTGTCAGAGGGAACCTCTTTTTGCATTTAACATGGAAAAGGCTCTCCTAGCTTCACCCTCACACTTCAATCAAATTCCTTTCCCTTTTGTAATGGTTGTAAAAGGCTAAAAGCAATACATACCAAATCATTTTAGTCATGTCATGCGATATTTTTCGCAACAAAAGCATAAAAATTAAACGATGCGATGTACTTTGCAAGCTTGCACGCCAAAATCCAAAAATGGATTTCCGATTATAAATATTTTTGTGTCGAAATTATGATGCACCAATAAAATTAACAGAATGAAATCTTCCAATGACAAGATTAGTTGGTTGCTGATTCTACTTGTGATTTTTTTTTTCCACTAAAAATTGCAGTAGGGGACGCTGGTGTAATGATTCGGCAAATGAGCCCATTGTTTCAGGCACAGAAACATACAAGGTAACAACTCTTCCCCGAAATAAAAAAAAGAAAAACATTTTTTAACAGCTTCTGGATATTGCTTGAAAGATGTCAATTATTTATTTTTTGATGTGGATGAATTTGCAGGAAATGGCATCAAAAAGCATAGAACAATCCGATATGAACTCGTCATGTGTATCAGAATTATCAAGTCCTGGGATGAAACCAAATCTTGAATTCACACTAGGAAGGTCACATTGATATCATTCATGTACTTAATCCATGCATAATTAGTTAGTTAGGATTCAGAGACTAAGAAAGTACCATTTAAGTGTGTGATGATATATATTAGAAAGCGTCACCATTAGGGTATGCAACTCATTGTGGGGATTATGAAACTAAGGATATTTTGTAGAAAAAAAAGGTCTAGTAGACATGAGAGGTTCTTTTTGAAAGTGCTTTAAAGTATTATTTCTTCCTGTTCAAAGAGCTTTTTAAGTGAGGAGAGGGTTAATATCTGTCTTTTTCTTTTCTTTTGTTTGCTTTACGGATATAAAGCACAAAAGGTGAAAGCTTGTTTGTCTCTTGCACGTGTTGTGCTTTGCAGCAAAGCTTCTTGAAAAATAAAACAAAGGGATGAAGTTGTGAAAATTTGAAATCTCAAAAACAGAGAACTTTTGTAAAGAAGCAAGAACAGTTAATTTTTGTTTTTGTTTTTTGTCATTTCCTTTGCAAAGTTAATTTATTGCTAAACTAATTACCAAGTAGCGGTTGAATTAACATAAAGGATTGAATCTCTTAAAAAGTTAGATGTTATCGAAGCATATATGATATGCCTTGCTTTCATGACATTAATGCAATTCCAATCGGTAGTGTACGAATGATTGAACAAAGGACACAAATTTTCTAAGTCGTTAACGACTTGTCAAATAGGGTCTTATATTTCAACACTTCCGTTACATCAATTGAAAACCAAGAACTTTGAAAGTAAAGCAGAATGAGCAAATATGTGCGTTGATTTCATGAACCCAAAACATATTAAACTTCGTGCGAAACGGTACTTCTGTCCAGTGCCCTGTTACCTAAAGAACACTGGAAATAATACATAAACGTTTTTATTCTCCATTCAAAATATTAGTTGTGTCGTGTGCTTGATCACGATAAATATTACATCATCCATGTATAAAAATTTGCAGTTTTATTATACGGAGATTTGCATGCCACTTTGTTGCATTATTTCCTGCAAGTCCATATTCATTGATTAGATAATTTATATGTATCAACTCGTAATCGCCAAAGATTAATAATGGTACATAAATTTTTCGTAAAACATGCACTTTGGAGAATGAGATAAGTATCTGTATCGCTGAAGTTACTATCGTAAGGTGTAGTTATGTATACCAAATTATATATCTAATCACTGTAAATCAAAAAGATCTTTTGCATCTACAGATCTACTGCACATATACAATAAACAATAACATATAGCTCTCTATTATTTTTTCCCCCAAGTTTGAATTCAACATCTTGAGGATAATTTTAGTAGTTTATCATCTGAACTACTAGTTTGATACACTTTTTTTAATATTCTTTTACTTATTTTTATAAAGTACTTCATTTTTTAAAGTTATTATTTAGTATTTGGTTATTGGCACATTTACTTGACATTAGTGTCTGTGGTCCTTGTTAGTCAGAGTTTGGGTTATAATTATACGCCCATCAATCGACCCATACATCCATCACTCACGTAGTCACGTGTCAGGGAAGAGAGAGAATTCCATTTCACATTTGCACCTGCATTGCATGGCCTTCTACCTTTTTATGCAATTATTGCTACCTTTTTATTTGATTCTGCTGGCTGCTCTATGCTTTTTCTTCCTATATTTGACTTACTTTGTTTTATCTCCCAAAACTGCACGTACAAAGCGCATTTTGTGTGTTTCTTTGATGTCCTTAAACTTGCTCCCCAAATGACAAATAGGATTTTTATTTTTTTTTGGGTGAAAACGCCAAAATAATGCGCCATCAACATACCAATATATAAATGTCATTTTGTCAAAACCAAAATGACCACATGAAGGGTTTTTCTTTTTTCCCCCTTTTCTCCATTCAATATTACCATATATCTGTGTGTATTTGCGAAAACTAATGCTTTGATCGAACAAATTTTCTCTTTGTGGATCAAATGCGGAGTTTTCATTAAGAACTTCTGCCTAATAGGGAGTCACTAGTTTTCATGATTTTATTTCAAATTAAAGTTGGGAGAGAAAAGCTATCCTTCTGATTCTTTATTCCAAGTCATTGTTTTTTTTCGAGAAATGGTCTCCAATTGTTGCATTTTCTAACTTTCTCTTAAATCTTGCACAATTTTTCTTCCTGTACCGGAATATTAATTAGTTTTGTAGGGGCAAAGATCGTTAATAGAATTCAACAAACTTGATTTAATCATTAAGTTGAAATTTTAAATTTAATTAAAATCCTCTCTGTTGAACTGTGTAATTGAAATTTAACTTTGCCACGGGCTATTTTGTGAACTTTTATCTTTTAATTTTTGGCCATTAAAATCTCGTTTTAATATCTATCTGTTGATCAATGATGTAATTTTTTTTGTCATGAAATGAACCATTTTGCGTGTTCTTTTGGGAGAATTGCTAATCATTTTGACATTCAAAATTTTATTTAGAGATATTAATTAGGAAAACTTTATGAAAATCAAGTGGTGATTTGGTGTGAAGTGAGGGAGAGTTTGTAGCGTGAGCAAAGCAATTTTGGATACAAAAAGAAACAAAGTAACAAACTTTATTTGATTTATAAAAATGTAAAAAAAAATTATTCACCCTTCTTTACTACACCAGCTCTTTATTGCATTTCACCTTTCATCTATCTGGTCATTAAAGAAGCACTATCTTTTTTTTCAAGACCTCATGGTACAGCCACTGATGCAGCTTTAAAGAGAGTAGCAGCTAGCTACTCACAAAGAAACAAACCTCTTGTTCTCTCTCTCTTCCCTCCATCTCTGTCCCTCTCTGTCTTTGTCTCTCTCTCTCTATCTCTCAAATTCGCAGCATGGTGGGGCCCATTCAAATTATAAAAGAATCATTACCCCATGATGATATAGCTGAATTAATTGCTGGTCCCAATTTATTGTTCTACTCGTAAGCAACTTTCTGCATAGTCCTATTCCAATTACCATAAACAGCACCGGATCATCTCTTTTCTTGGTTGAAGATTTGGTCAAGAAACTTTGCTCTTATAGCAACCAAGTTAGGTTCGTATTTCATTTGATAACAACATTTCAAAGTAGCAGAAATAAACGAAATGGTTCTATTTGGAGAAAGATAATCGCATATTGACCACTCATGAATAGTTTTAGACAAAAATGGTCTCAATCACTTTATTAGGGCTAAATTTTATTTTTTTTTTCCATAAACTTAAAAATTTTTCTTAAATGTCACCGTGAAAGTCAGCAAACTAATACACACACACACACACACACACACAAAACACTTCATATTGATACTTGCTTAATTCTTTTCTGATGATAATTAAGATATCAGCAGGACCTCATTACAAAAATAATAAAAAACTCTTCGTATTACTGTCGTGTTTTTATAGAAAATAATTTAATTAAATCCGATATGTCAATCTTGAACGAAAGACAAGTTACAAATTAATGATATCAGCAGGACCTCATTACAAAAATAATAAAAACTCTTCGTATTACTGTCGTGTTTTTATAGAAAATAATTTAATTAAATCCGATATGTCAATCTTGAACGAAAGACAAGTTACAAATTAATTCGATTTCACATTTTTTTTTTTTACTACAAAAAAAAGCTCAAAAAAACATTAGGTTTGAATTTCATACGACTCCACTGATCTCTAAAAATTTGAACTCTACAAACTTTCAAGACCAGGTTCAGCCGAGGAAACAAATAAAAATATAAAAATAAGAGAAAAGGCCCCCTATTATTTCGCCGAGTACGAAACGAGGAAGACAAAGTAGCTAGGGGATATGCATAGTGCAGCGTAATGCACTGGTCACTGAACTGGTGTTTCTTCAATTCAACTATCCAACTATGCATCGCCATGGCCGTTTGTGCTGTGTTGTCAGACACTGAATTGACGCATCTTTCATCCCCTCGTTGTCACCGCTCCAACCTGGTTAACCTTCAACATTTCTCGCGCACCAATTCTGATCCCCTGCTACCCCTTCCATGTAACCTACTATGTTGTCATATTATGATATATATATATTTTTTGTTTATTAAAAGTACCTTCACAAGATATTAATAAATCCATTCTACCAATCATTTTTAAATAAATCTAAAAATATTATAATTATTATTAAAAAAAATGTTCTTATATCAAAGTCAAAACAAGACTTATAAATTGGTTTTGAGTAATGATGCAAATAACTCGCTACATGGTTTGGCAGTCTGGATAGACTACAGAGAATCTGAAGTTCCGTTGTGGCCCTTTGCTCCTTCCCCATGCATTTGGTTCAGCGAAATCAGTGTCAGTTGCATTTCCACTTTTTCCGAAAGTGAAATTTTCATCTTTGTAAAAATGTAAAAGATGGATAATTTAGGCCCACAAACACACAACAAGCACAGCCTTTTGTTTCTGATATGTTTTACAAAAGTACGTGGGGCTCAAACTCAGTCACTCAGACTCTCAGAGAGCTCCTATTACAAGTTTACAACAGAGCTTTAATCTGTCAGCCCAGCTGTGAAGCTCAGTTCATTTTTTACTTTTTTTGTAGGCTAGTTGGGCTTCATAAATAAATTGTAAAATGACTTCGATGGGCCATTTGCACATTTTTTGTTGGGCTAATATAACTGCTCTTCTTCTGTTCATTTTTTCTATCCTCTTTTGGTAGGCTTTTTCATAACTGCCGGTTTGTTTGCCCCTACATTTTTAGATTTTTATTCCATCAAAATTTTTCGGTACATTTTTTTTTTATTAATAGCTGTTTATTTTGTGAATTATTTTCATTCATCATTAGAGTAAATTTGTATACGCTGATACTAATTTTGATGTGTTAATGGATACCTCGACGCACCAGACTGGCTATAATCGTAGGTCCTTATAAATTGACGGGTGATATAAGGTATGTAGTTTGTACAATTCTTGTGTTATATGTAAATAAACTCTAGATAAACTTGAATTTGTGAAAGGTTTACACTTGTGATCATTATATATACCGAAAATCCGTGTTGGCCTATGAATTATGGGATATTATACTGGGATGGCGTCAAGAAATTTGAATATCAAACCTGAAAGTGATCAATTAGGATGAATTAATTATTTTATTAAAACGTTTAAGAAAATATAAGATTGTTCATTCCTTTATAGCCATTTCCATCCTAATCCTAAGTTTTGTAGTAAACACTCATCGAAAAATCCATAGCTCTGAGTGGTCCTGGCAGGCATGTAGCCAACATAAGCTGGCATGAGATTATTTATAATAAGTAAAATAAAATGGGAATATTAAATTATACACGTATTTATAACACTTGTAGTATTATATTTTTATATATATTTTAAGGAAATTTATATATTATAACTTCTATAAAATCATGAAAATTTATTTCTGTTTTGACCTTCATAGCTACAATTTAATTATTTTGATGCAGTCTGATGTCAATATCAATACTTGACACGGTTCATGATTCAATTAAAAAAAAAAAAACTACCGGCTCTATGGTATTTATATGAATGCATTAAATACCTTTCATTCTCCTTTTCGGTTAATACAATGGACCTGAAGTTATAATCAACACGTCCAGTTAAATTCTTTATGGTAGAATGTGAGAGGTTGTTAAACTCACTGTATCGTAACAAAATGAAACAAATTCTTCCAGCTAATGAAATTTCAGATGCCTCTATCCGGATTTTCTCAGTAACTACAACTAAAGAAAACCATGTAGCAGGTCAGAACAAACTATAAGATATCACCTGGTACACAATTTACTCACCACAAAACTACATGAGATCTCATTTCTTCATTTCCGTTATAAACCGATAGAATGCAAAGAGAACGCGGGTCTATCTTCTCCATCTCCTTCTGAAATAAGAAGGGGGTTTCAAACTTGTGAAATTAAAGGATAAAAACGGGGTACATAATTAGCAAATTGGGGAAAAAGAAAATGGGTTCGTTCTTTATGGATTTCAAAATGAAAATTTTGATGTCTACCATGTTATTGTGGTTTGCTTCCTCTGCATTGGCAATCAATACAAAGACTCTTGCATTTGGCGAGGCCTATTCGAAGCTTTTCGGTCATCATAACATCCACCGCTCAGCTAATGACCGCCATGTTCGCCTCCTGCTCGATCGTTCCAGTGGTAATATTTCAAATCTTTAGACTAAATGCCTTTATCTAGTAATTTCATCATGAAAGAAAAATATAAGGTGAGTTATGTTATTGTCAATTTTGTTGCAGGATTGAGCGAGATGATTTATAATTGCTTATTTGTTCTTCATTCAACGACAACAATTGTTTTAATCAATATTTGTTTGAAACCTCAAGTTGTAACGACAAAACAAAATTTTGCAGCAGTTTTCTTTCTTTTTGAGGGCCGGTAAAATGTCAGCAATTGAAAATTTGCACCAGTTAATAAGAGTATATGTAGACTTATTAAAAAGCAATTGAAATTCACATTCCTAAGCTAAATGATATTAGGTTCCGGCTTCATATCATCAGATATGTACCAGTATGGCTTGTTCAGTGCATCAATCAAATTACCGTCGGACTATACAGCTGGTGTAGTTGTTGCATTCTATGTAAGTCTGAATATTCTTTTTTATATTTTTCCCTTTCTTGTGAGGATATTTCTTCTTCTTGTACTTATTCATTTTTTCCATTATATAAACGTCAAGCTTTAGAATATTTATTCAAAAAGGAAACTACTGGAATTCCAAATTTCGGTTAAATAAATTTACAAATATTTGTAGCATGCTTTCTCTGATTACAACTCGAGAAAAATCCGGTAGTTGCCTGTACCAAACTTTAGAAGTCTGTAAAAGCCTAAAGAAAGGATTGCTAATGCATAATCCACGTTTTTATGTGTTGAATTAAAAGTTGACAAAAACAACCACGAATTGTGGCATAAACCCCAGCACACGGTCTTTCTATTGTCCACACACTTGTCAACAAGTAGTTTTTTCAAGTGTGCTTAATTACTACTAAATTAAGGATTTTCTATAATTAAAGCTCTCGACACCTGATTATCTTATTTCCACTCTGACTAATCTTGTATTGAAAACAGAGGTCTACAATAAACCAGTTAGGCCCAAATACTGTTTACGAAAAAAGGTCATTATAACGTTGCCAGCCTTACCAGTAAGCTGGTTGACAGATCTAACTGCATTTACTCCAATTTTTTTTGTTTATTTGAATATATTATTATCAGTATGTGAGCAAGTAGTTGATGTTCACCAACAGCCTTCGAAAAAAAAATATATATATGTGAACAAGTAATCAAAACACTGCTTTAATTTTGTTATCTATTTTTTTCTACACTGCATTGAGTCGACGAGTACCATAACATATATATTCCCTTTTCAAATTAAAATCATGAACAGACTTCGAACGGAGATGTGTTTGAAAAAACTCACGATGAATTGGATTTCGAGTTCTTGGGGAACATTCGAGGGAAGGAGTGGAGGGTTCAGACAAACATCTACGGCAACGGAAGCACCAGCCGTGGTCGTGAGGAGCGTTATTTCATGCCATTTGATCCGACCAAGGAGTTCCACCGCTACTCCATCCTTTGGACCAATGAGACCATCATGTATATATTCTTTTTTATATATATATTTCTTTACTTTTGCCACTTCACTCGTTCTCTTCTCATTTTCAGTTACATTGTTTATTTTTTCCCACAGCTTCTACATTGATCAAACACCAATCCGGGAGGTACGCCGTACTGAAGCAATGGGTGGAGACTACCCGTCGAAGCCAATGTCACTTTATGCGACCATCTGGGACGCATCCAACTGGGCCACCTCAGGTGGCAAGTACAAGGTCAACTACAAGTACAGTCCCTTCACATCTGAATTTCGTGACCTTTCCCTCGTTGGCTGTCGTGTGGACCCCATTCAGATGCTCCCCACTTCCAGCAACAATTGCACAGCAGCAAATTCAGATCTGATGGCTACTGGCTTTTCTGCCATGACCCCACAGAAAAGAAAGGCAATGCGCACATTCCGTGAGAATTTTATGAGTTACTCTGCTTGCTACGACACGTTAAGATATCCAGAGAAGCTGCCTGAGTGTGAGATAGTGGAGTCTGAGAAGAGGCGGTTCAAGGAGAATGGACACCTCAAGTTCCATCACCACCGCCGGCAAAGAAGTAGTCGTGCACGGTTTCCAACAGCCACCGATCGTAGGCAGTTGGTTATGTGAGAACCTGATATGAGTTGAGAGCATGGAAGAGTTGACATGTAGAGATTATTTCATGCCATTCCTATGAGTTGGCATGAAACATATTGAAAATATGTTAAAAAATATATAACTATTTATGATGTAGCTATTGCTACAACTCAAACAACCCTAATTTATAATGGTTGGAGTTGTATGTGTTGGTGGATTAGTTAAGTGCAAATGTGGAATCCAATTAATAAATTGGGGGTATGTAAAACCTGTGTGATTGACAAATTCGTTGGAAATTTATAGTTCGCTGTATGTCTCTGTTCTTATTTTTCTTTTTCCTCAATTTACTGTATAGTTTAAACCTGTATGTCCTACATATAGAAAATATTTTTATTACCCTACGGGGTGTTTTATTTTTTTTTAAAAAAATATATTTTTATTGAAAACTATTTAACAAGTGCAAGGGAATTTGCGAAACATAAGTAAAATAAATTGTAAACCGCACCGATCATTTTGTATTGTGAAGAAAAAATAGCATAGAAAAATAAAAGCCGGTGACCTATATACATGATCCTAAAGTAGCACAATACAAAAATACGAAATTGATCTATACATGATTAATCTGCACTGGTTTCAGTTACAACCCAAAACGATTCCATCAAAATAGGAAAAGCAGCGCCATGAGTTGAGCAGCCATTAGTACTCCATATCTAGGGTCCTACTGTCCTAGCAGTTATGGCTGAGATCAGAGGGAGGTTTTTCCATACTTATTTAATTTATATTTTATAGAGTTCAGCAACAGTCAAAGTGATTTGATGGATCATTATGTCAAATTTGATTAAATCTCAAAATGATGGATCTAAACTGCTCAATATTTTCTTCATATTAAAATCTCTTTGTCAACAAATTTTTTATATATTTTGAATTCTTTTACTATTTATTTGAAATATTTTAAACTTTTGTTATTGGAGGGTTCATAATTAATTAGATCGAGATTTTTTAAAAATTTAAAAAAAGTAAAAAAAATTAAAAATAATATAAAATTTGGCCAATAAGGAGATTTCAATATGAATATACGTTGAAGTTGAACAATTTAAATCGATCATTTGAACTTCTAAATTTGAGATAACGTCAAGTTTGACAGAAGCCTCCATTTATGTAGCTTTGACTTTAGCCTTTCTCATATTTTATACGTTAAGGTATGATCTAATTAATGCTCTTATCGGTGAACAATGCTTCTGTGTAGAATTAAAAAAAAATGTTAACACTTGTGTAGTTTAGTCATAGATTAACAGTGTATCTATGACTGAACTGCACAAATCCTACCGTCCTCTAGATAAATCACAATTTTTTTTTTAATATTTCTTCTTAGTTATGTTTGATTGTAGAATAAAATGTAGCGATAAGGTAAGAATGATCTCTTTATTCTATTACTTTATCCTAATCATAAACATGCACATTGAATTAGTTCAAATTATTTTTTAATGCACAAGTTGTATAAATCAATAATTAAAGGTATGAAAAAAATCGGAGGTTAGCAATGCATCTGTAACTAAACTACAGCGAATAACATCGTCAAATTAGTCATATCTTTTTTTTTTTCTTAATATATATTTCTCTTAATTATGTTTGATCCTCGGATAAAATATCGAAATTAAAAGATAAATATATATTTTTTAAAATCCTCCACTTTATTCTAATCCTAACAAGCACTTTAGATTAATTTTTAAATTAAGTTGGATAATTTAACAAAAAAAATAATTGCCTGATTAATGAAAAATAGCCTTGGTTGGTGACTGGTGGGGCCCATCTAAAGAAAAAAGAGAATATTGAATTTTCCCTGGAAAAATGATATATTCACTTTTTCTTCTACCTTCTAGAATAAAATAATGGAAGCGTGTTTAACTGACTCACTCCTAAATTTAGGGGTTAAGGTTTTTCAGACCAAACCTCGCAATTTTCTCATTGGGCGCCTCTCTCTGCGTTGGGACAACAATCAACGATTAATCTGCCGCCACGTGGCGGGAACCGAAAATCCTAGACAATCAGCTTTGGGTTCTTTCTAGAGAGCAAGAAACGAAGGATTCTTTCGCAAATTATGGCTCCGCCTGAGGACTCAGTTGCAAATCCGCCGCCGGAGGCTGAGGAGGCCGCCGCAGCCGGAGAAGCCAATACTAAACCTATCTCCACCATCCTCATCGTTATGGGTACTTCCTTTTTGTATCCGTTTACATTTATTTTGTAGTTTAGTTGTGGCTGGAACCGTGTGGATCCTGTGTGAAATTTCAAAAGAACTTGTACAGTAGATGAGCTATTGCATGATGGGGGAAATGTGGGACTTGAATTTTGTCATTACATAGTATAATTTGTATAGAACATCAGTTATTGAATAATATTTTGTTCTATAATTTGTAGCTATGCACACTGAAGCAGCACCACTTGTGAGCAAGTTTAAGCTTGTTGAAGACCCTGACAGATCAATGTACATTTAGTATTTTTATAATTTCAAATTCTTTTGTTTCCATGTTATATTCATACTATAGATTTTGTGGTTGTTGTGGTACTTCAATTTAGTTATTATAAAAATTGTAGGTTTCCTAAAGGGGTCCCATGGGTTAGATACCGTGGCAAATACAAGGACCTCGACATCAACCTGGTTTGGCCTGGGAAAGATCCAAATTTTGGTATGTTTCTCATACTTAGCAGTACACGGCTTACTAGTTGCAGAGGGGAAAACTAAAACAATAAACATATCTGTCTGAGGAGTTGACCAAGAGCAAATTTTATTTTATTTCTTTGTGACAGCATTATCAATTATTAATATGAATTGGGAGTTTCAACTGTAATTACTTAGTGGAGTGGATGGGTATTGAATCTTATTAAAAAGGGCTATGGACAGTCAAAATTTCCTCGATCAAGGTTATGTTATTGGTCCAAATTTCCTTTGGACAAAATTGCCGTTTGGGCTGCCCAAATTATCCATCCTTAATTGGGTAATGATGCCGGGTCTGTACCAGTTCACTATTTGTAGGTAGTTAAGGTAATGAATCCGTTCCAGCTATAGGCCAACCACTATTCGATTCAAGTATCGGTTTTAGGAAGAAAGAAAAAAAAAAGAAATTATTGATCTATTTTTCTGCATTATGGTATGATACAGATGCAAACCAGTAGATACTGTCCCATAATTAAAAGGGCTAATTTTTGTACTGCTACGTGTTACATTTGTTAAAATTATATTGTTTTACTGTTTCATGGTCCTTTTCAGGAGTTGATAGTGTAGGTACTGTTTCAGCATCTCTTGTTACATATGCTTCCATCCAAGCTTTCAATCCTGATCTTGTTATCGATGCTGGTACTGCTGGTGGCTTCAGAGTATGCATGCCTCTCTTTAACATCAACTTATCAATGCAGTTTTATCATTCATTTGTATAAATAAATGCCTCTACTACATAGGCTTTATAGTTTTGTTTACTTTTGACTTTGGATTAATAGGCAAAAGGTGCATCTGTTGGAGATGTCTATCTTGCCTCAGCAGTTGCTTTCCATGACAGAAGAATACCTATTCCCGTGAGTTTCTATAAAATCTGTGGATTGCTGCATTACAAAATATAAAAAAACAAAGGAAAAAGAAAAAGTTGTAAGTATTTAAAAATTTGAGCAACTACAACAATATACAGATAACCTTAATTGCTAGTCTTTGTGTTTCTTGGCTGTAATTTCTTTGGTTGTAGGTTTTTGAAACATACTTTTCTTATTCTCTCTGCAATTATTTCATCCCATTGAATTTCTTTGCATTTCTGAAATGGTTATGTAGGTTTTCGACTTATATGGGATTGGTGCAAAACAAACCTTCTCTTGTCCCAACATTCTAAAAGAGCTCAATTTGAAGGTAAACTCCTGCACCTAGTTTACTCTCTCCATTTCCAGACGTCCTGAATAAACCAGATTAAACCTGTACTCCATACCGAGACTTTGATATAATATTTATTTATTGTTATTGTCATTTTTTAATTTGGTTTCTAGTTCCTACCTTGAACAAAACCAACCATCAAGAGACGAGAAAATGCCGTTTGGTAATTTGTCAGTAGTGGTACAAAGTGGCACATTTTATATCTCACTGAGATAATGTTTTTTTTTGCTTTCAAAGAAATAGCAATCATTAATGAATGTCTGTTGCTAGGTTGGTAATTTGTCAACTGGTGATTCTTTGGACATGTCCCCTCATGATGAGACTGCAATTTTGGCAAATGAGGCTACTCTTAAGGATATGGAGGTACCCTGATTCCCCCAATAAGTTTCTTCGATAATCACAGAGGGAATTTTTAAGTTGTATTGGGTGAGCTAGTGATGTCAGAACCATCAGGAAAATATCTAGCTAACCATTGCAGCACACCTAGATGTCTCAAGCACCCTTCAAAGTGATAAACACGAGTGGGAAAATTGTCTATGCATATATCCAAACATTCGCTCATAAAAGTTTATATGCATTTTATGTACTTATCTGAGAAATTAGGAAAGATTGGTATGGACTATGTTGCATGGACACTTCTGAAAATTGACCTGGATACTCATTGGACGTTGTTCAACTCAGATCCACAACACTGTGAAAGCCATAAAATGTCAGAGACATGGCCAAATACAGGCAGGCTTGTCATAACAAGTCTTGTGCTGCTAAAGTGACCTTCCACAGAATATGGAGGCACTGTCAAAGGGTACATAGGGAAAGTGCAAAGTCATACCTAATAGTGGACTGAATGGCAAATAGTAGGACAATTAGGCAGTAAGACCTGACTACTATAGTACAAATACAATAAGATTGGTTAATAAAAGCCCACTTGTTATTAATTGATCAATAAAATATTTGTGAATGCATATTGATACACAACAACAAAGAGATTGGATTACATTTCCATAAGAATAGCTAGGTTTTTACGTTGGCTTGCCGGGCCTATCACAACCCTCCTCCTTTTATCTGGGCTTGGGACCGGCTATATTGAAACAACATAGGCAGAGTTGATACGCACTAAAAATAAAAAAAATTTAGTATCTGAAAGTTATACAAATTTTTTATTTTTATAATTTCAGATTTAATTATTTAAGTTTTAAATTTTCCGCTATCTTGGAATTCCAATTCATTATGAGCTGATCTTTTGTGTATAATTTTGCAAATACAATATGTATGATATAAAGTATAAAGCCATGCCATATACTTGCTTTTGGGGAGTGCCATGTCTGTATCTGTACTTCTGATGTGCCAGACACCCTTATCCATGTTGTTGCTCCATAGAGTAGGACTAGATCTTTCCCATGCATTATTTTAAATTTTTTCAAGGGTACATTAAAAATATTGTGCTACCTTTTTCTAAATAAACATTTTACTTTTATGTGGCCATCCAGGGAGCAGCTGTGGCCTATGTAGCAGACTTACTCTCGGTGCCCGCAATCTTCGTGAAAGCTGTGACTGACATTGTAGATGGAGAAAAACCGACTGCAGAAGAATTTTTACAAAATTTGGTACTTGTTACCGCGGCATTAGACCAAGCGGTGACCCAAGTTGTAGACTTCATTAGTGGAAAATGCATCTCTGATCTGTAGAAACTGTGCCTGATAGACATCTGTACTATATTTTATTAGTGGGAAATAATTTGATTTTTTAAGGAAAAAACTATTCAAATGGCTGGGAATTGTAGGAAATAAGTGCACATTCGAGCTATACAATTGCTCTTAGATATTTGGAAATTTAACAATTTTGTTTGAACTTCTGTTTTATGTCCTTCAGTTTATATATATATACATATATTTTTATTCTCTCTGGTAAACTACATAGGTCAAGCTTTCTAAAAGACAAGCTGGTATTTTTTGGTCATACAATATATAGGGGTCGTTTGGATACACTAGGAATAGGCCTATTCCTGGAATTGCCTATTTCTGACGTAAATTTTTTATCTAAACGCAATTGTCAATTTCAAAAATAACACTATTTCCAATAACACTGCTTAATTTCTTAGCCCTAGTGTATATTTGGTTGCTTATAAAGAAGCATTTCGTCAGACGCTATCGGTCTAGAAATTCAGCAATGTCTCAACTCTTAAGAAATAATAAAAAAATATTTTTAACAAAGTTTGCAAATAAAAAACACTAATGCAAGAGAGTCGTGTGAGGCAACCCGGATAATTCTCGTAAGTTTTATAGAACAAATAAAATTAAAATGGACATTTTTTTGTGAGCTCACTAAACCGTAGTTAATGTTATGAATGTTGGTCCCTTAGCAAATTGTTTATAGAGCTACTTAATTTTTCTACAGGCAGAGAAAGTTAAACCAAATAAAACTTTTTTTTTTCGCACCCAAAAAAGCATTCGGAATTCTCCTGATGTTTTTTTTTTTTTGTCATTTAAACATTTATTTGCATTAACTTTATAAGCTAGAGACGCAATGGATGTACAAAACTATAAACGTTTAAACCACAAGAGGGACATCAATTTGGAATTCGACCAAAAAAAAATATATTAATTTAAAGATGACAGCCTTTATTTTCATCTCGGAACAACATTTTTGGTGGCCCTTCTTCATGTCCATTTACAAGCAGGACATATTTCTAATTAATTTCAGCATTTTTGTTATTTAATCAAGAAATAAGCCCTAATTCGTGATTATATGTACCCATCTTAAAAGTTATCACATTCTATTGGTGCTACTAATTTCTTTGCAGCTAAGATAACTTGTTATGACGTTTGCGCTTCTCACCATTTAGAAAATTCTTCCGGGTTCCACACGGGTCAACCATGGTATGCGTAAGTCATGTTTTCTCATTTCTGTTTATTGTTACAATTTTGATTTTTAATGTAGCATTATCTTTAGAACAATATGTAATGCGGGCTTCCTTGTTAGTTATCATTTATTCTTTCTTCTGCATGTATGCAGATTCTTTTATCCTTTTAGGACATGGATTTATATTTAGGTACTATGACATACTTTATTTATATTATGCTATATTTATATAGGTCTTGTTTTCATCAGGGAAAGTTTTTTTCTACTTTTTTTTTTGTAGTTAAATGTTTCGTTTATAAGTTAGAGACACAAAATTGATCATAAAAAATTAACATCACAACTGACACCGTAAATGTTAATCTAATTAGTGATAGTTCAATAGGATGAAGTTACAAAATGATTTATATTGGGATAAAAACTTAATGTAGGGAACAATATTAAATTATTTTTTTATTACAATTAATCATAATTAAAAATACAATAAAAAAATATAAACCTGTTACATTTTTTTTTTCTTTTAGTCAAGGAATGTACCTTTCTTATTCGGTTGTGGCTCCCATTTCTGTAACTTAATGATAATAATTGACACAAATTCTTACGAAGCTAAAGTGAATTAAAAATTCAAAAGGAGCAACAAATTTGACTAAAAGGATTTTATACTTTGTCAATAACGTTGGATTTTAACTTATAAGCCCTTTTTTTACATACCAAAAAAAAAAAACTGAAGAAGACAACCCTCAACAACTGAAAGTACACACTGGTCATGCCACAAACGATCAACTCAACATAGTAGACCGGACGTTTCCAGCTCAGTTTAAAATGGAGATGATGAGATAATTAACACTTGCGCCTCCGACTACTTTTTTTTTTTTTCCGGTCTCGCTTCTTTCATTCGTCAGTCGTTGCTCTTCTTTCTTCATTCTTCCAGCCGGAAAAACCTCTTTTATTTCCTCTCTCTCTCTCTCTCAAATCTCTCTCTCAAATCTAGGGTTTTCTTCCAATTGCGATTTAGGGTTCAGGCGATCTCGCATCCAACCAATACCAATCCCGATGTCGGTTAGTGCTTTTCCTTTCTCTTTTCTTTTGCGTTAGACGAGCACTAGTTCTTCTGTGTTGGCAGCTTGCAGTTCATGACGATTGAACTGAGATTGAATTAGTTTAGTTTGTTTAAGAAACTAGAGATCCAATTGTTTTGAAAGTAAAAGTAATAATATCAATAATTGAAAATTGAGAAGAGTGTTTCAAGGTAGATATGTTGAAATTATTGTTTTTGTTATTTGATTAGTTGAGAATCATAACTGAGGTTTGTATGGTAGTGTGGTAGCTAATTCAGTGAATGGTTGTGAAGTTGAATCAACATTTTCAGGTGAGGACGGTTAAGGTCTCAAATTTATCTCATAGTGCATCTGAGCAAGACATCAGAGAATTCTTCTCCTTCTCTGGCGAAATTGAGCATGTTGAGATGCAAGGGTATTATTATTCAAAACCATGTATCTGACTTGATTCTTTCTTTTTTTGAGCTCTGTGTGTTAGAACTTAGTGTGGATAATCTCTTTCTGCAGCGGTGATGAATGGTCTCAGATTGCATATGTGACTTTTAAGGATGCTCAGGGAGCTGACACTGCACTACTCCTTTCTGTGAGTCACTTTTTGTGTTGTTTTAGAAGTTGGTTGGAGTAATAATTTTGATAATCTTTGGTAAGGAGAAATTTTTAAGACTACTTAAGGCCCTTCCCATCTCTTTAACCACAAAATTAAAATAAAACTATGACAGAGAGAAGTACCCATCTAAACTAATGGTACTAGTATGCAACATTAAATTCCAAAACTATTATCAAGATGCTAATAAGTATGTTTAAATTTTATCTCTTTTGTTATCATTTTTAATCATTATTTTTTATTTTATTCCTAGGGGGCAACGATCGTTGATATGTCTGTTATAATTACTGCTGCTCCAGAATACAAACCGCCACCTTCTGCCTCTGCTCCACCTTATGTAATGTTCTTTTGCTATTTCATCCCACAAATACAACACCTGAATAATATAATATTCAATTCTATCTATATAGTTTGAATAGCCTTTGTTTAGTTTTTATTAAATAGGGAAAGCAAAAGGCACATTTATACTGGTGAATGATAAAACAGGGAATTTTGTATTATCTTTTGTCCGAATATTTGGCTCAAACAACCTAACCCAAACCTACTGCCATCAGAACCCACTAATAGAACAAAAAAAAACTAAAATAGAAAAGGAAAGGACAAAAAAATAGCCTAAGAAAGAAAATAAAGGTTGCCAATAACTCTGTGATGTTAAACTGCAGCTAGGAATGTTCGTGTCATTCGACAAATTTGAGATTTAACAAAAAAAATTCCTCTGTGCAAAAACACCTCAGTTTTTCTGCTTGGTGGTTCGGTTTTATTTAAAAAAGTTATTGTAATTAGGTTTTGGGTTTTCTTTTTAGTATTTCCAATTGAAAAGCAAATCCTATTTGGGCTTTCATGCTAATTGCTTGAACCATATGGAAATTCTAATTATTTGGTTTGTTTCATTGATCAATTTGATTTTGGCTTGGTTCACACTTGTGCAAAATGGAAAGTCTAAAAGGACATGGTGACTATTACAGCATGGTCCCAAAAATCAAACTGACCGAGTGAACCACCCCTATTTGGAGTTGCTAATGCTATACCAACACAACCAGGAAAAATCAGACTGGTTCTAATGCTCCTAGGAGGTCTCAAAACCATTTTTGAACACCTCTTTCTCTCTCTCTTTTACTTTTTCGTGACTCTATATCTTTGCTTCATTTCTTAGACAGCAGGGCCCACATCAAAGCCTGCCACATCATCGGGAGCTGTGCAGAAGGCAGAGGATGTAGTGAGCACAATGCTGGCTAAAGGATTTACCCTGGGAAAAGATGCTGTGAGCAGAGCCAAGTCTTTTGACCAGAAGCACCAGCTGACGTCAACAGCCTCTGCCAAGGTGGTATCCCTGGACAGGAAAATTGGGCTGAGTGAAAAGTTCTCCGTGGGCACCTCTGTCGTCAATGGCAAGGTCAGGGAGGTCGACAACAAATTTCAGGTACTTGCCGAGATTGTTTTGAGTGCTTATGAAGTTATGATTACTTCTTACAGTTGTTTTTTCAGTTTAGGCTTTCTTGTACTGGTTTTAGACCTTGGGCCCTGCCTCTGGGGCTCATGGGACAGATAATATGCTTTATATTTCAGCCCTTAAATATGGTTTTTGGGCCTTTCAATTCCTAAACACCAAAAATGAAGACGCTCTCTTATTTTGGTCCTGAGATAAGCCTAATGGCCCATGTTTAGCACCCAAAGCCTCAACTTTTGGACCCCCTATACACTTGAATATTTGTCCTTTATTGGTGTTGTGGTTTAGCCTTACCGGGAATTGGAGACTAGATCATTTTAGCAAATAATTTCATGTTTTAGTTCTCATACCTGAAACTTTTTCAGTTCTTAAATAATACCCATGTTATGGATTGTGCAATTGAACATATAAATATCATATTATTGTTGGCTCTGATGATTTTTAATTATCTTAAATCAAGAGGGTTTGGCTGATAGATTTGAACACCAAAAGTTTGTATGAAATAGATCATCAATGATTGTGACATAGAAAGGTCAGGGGTACCTAAGTGATACCTTTTTCTCAGTTGACTTAGTGTGTAACATTTTGGTGTTGCTTACAAGTATAAAGGATGTTGTGTGTAAGTTGCAAGTGGTAGAGTATTATTTGATTATTTGCAGCAACAAAGGTCAAATATAGTCTGAAAAACACTCCTCACTAAATAGTCAGTAGTAGGTATTTTAGGTGGTTTATGGACATGGATTAACGGATCTCTTTCCAGGTGTCAGAAAAGACCAAGTCAGCGCTGGCTACAGCAAAGCAAGGTGCAAGCAATGCGGGATCAGCCATCATGAAAAACCGGTTTGTATTCACGGGGGTTTCTTGGGTCTCGAGTGCCTTCAATAAGGTTGCAGAGACCGCCAGTGACGTCAGCAACAAGACCAAGGAAAAGATGGCTGCTGAGGACCAGCAGAAGGGTTCCCATAGCGGGTCCCGCTGATTTGCTTGCTTTTGTCGTTCATTTATTTTTATTGTATAAAGTTTGTCTTTTCTTTGTGGTTTTGACTGCGGTGGTGTCGAAGTTGAAGTTATTTTTGTGTTTGGGTGAATTTTTGCAATACTTCATACCTTGTGCTACTGCAATAGATACATATCTCTCATAAGATTATTTGTTAGGTTTCATCTTTGTAATAGAAAGTTTGTTCTGTTCTTTTTTGATAAAATTGCCTCTTCCTAAATCACTCATCAAACTGCGAAGTATTGCACTATTGCTCAACATTATATTTGATGTTGTTTAAAAATATGATCGAATGGTTTGGTATTCTATAAACCCTTTGTTTTGGAAGTGTTTAACATTGATTGGGTCTTTCAAAAGCTACAGGGCAGATTCTAATAAAAACTTAGGAGGCTACCATAGTTCCACCCGATACGGAACTAATTGTGCATCATTCGCATCTGTGGCGGTTTGGAGTGGATTGTATTAAACTCTCTATAAAAAATAAAAGAAAATAATCTGTGCACTGCTACGAGGCAATTTCATTTATACAACTATACAAGTCCATCCGTGCCACCGTTAATTATTATGTGGGGCTTATATCTTATGGCTGCGGATGCATCATCGCGTAAAAAAAAAAAAAAAAAAAACGACCCACCACAATAAAAATATTTATTTCATTTTAAGTTGCACTACGGTAACAATGGTCACTAGAGCGGCCAAGTTTTTAAGTCAAAATCTATAAAAATTTGGCGTAGACAAAATGCATCAACAAAGTCGTTGTAGTATAGTGGTGAGTATCCCCGCCTGTCACGCGGGAGACCCGGGTTCGATCCCCGGCAACGGCGATTTTTATAAAAAAATTATTTTATTTACTCATTCTAGCTTTACTTGTCCACGAAAGAGTCATTCCTCAAAACTCAAAAGCATACATGCAGATAAACTACTTAGTACTTAGCAGTTAAGAACTAATTATCCACATAATAACGTCACACAAGTCACTAGTGATATTTTAATGGACAACGTTGGAGCCAATTATAAGTGCATGCGTAGACATTTTATTAATCCGCCTAGAATATACTGTCATAATGATAAGATGATTTTAATTTTTTTTATTAATCTTATCCTTCAATAAGTAAAGCTAAAGTAATCTTTTTCAGATTGACAATAAATTTAAATTAGTAACTACCAAAAAAAAATCTATGTATTATGAATTAAAGTATCAATCCATATGACAATATTTTAACAAAACGATTATGTAGCAATATGAAAGTTTCTCATAATTATATATGACTAAAAAGGAGATAGTGATTTATGTACTTAGAGCAGAGTTTAGATTACGCGAGTTGGTTACGTCCACTTTTGAATCTTTAACAGCTCTTAGGGACCATTATAAAATGAAAAGTGAGTTTCACCTTTTCTTAGTGACAATTTGGCATAAGATAGTACAACTATTGAGGTCAGATTAGATAATTAAGGTTTGAAACCCTTGCAATATTCCAGGATAAAAATATAATAAACACATATTCAAATTTAAGTCTAAGTCATTCCAGCTGTGAGTAATTAAATAGTTAATGAAAACAAGATTTTCAAACGGACTCATAGTTGCATCCACTTGCTCAATGTCGTTGGTATCAAAATATGTTGCACATTTTTAGAGTTCATTAAGATGCATGCATCAGAGGAGTATCAACTTACTAGTAAAATAATTAAGTAATTTTCTAATGTCGTTTTAATGAATTATTTAAAGTGCTCATCTTATAAATTAATCACAACAAGTCTACTGTCAAACTTGCCATAAATAATACTATTAATGTAGAAATTATAATATTAATATATAGTATATCTATCTGTACAAAAGAACTTTCTATTGCTAGTATTAATTAAATACGATTAATCATGCTTGACGGGGATGCTAGAAATTTTAAATAAACAGTCAAAATTATGACCCCCGTTGAATTATACAACACCTCATGAGTCATACCATGTGAACGCTGTAATTTATTTAAATTATAGTTAACCTTAATTCATCAAAGATTTATGAATTTAATCTTTTAAATCATATGAAGCACTTCAAACAATAAATTAGAACTATTAATTTAATGCATTCCTCAAGTGATCATGTAGGTTCTCTAATTATACAAAATATATAAAATTTATGAAAAATTGAATGATTTAGGTTTTTTAATTAATTTTGGTGAAATCATTTTTATTTTTCCTGACTTCTAATTAACAGTCAAATCTAATTTGTCTTATATTAATAATTATGTTTTGCACGGATGCAGCATTCACTTATAAATAAAGTACACTGTATTATTTTAATTCCAAGTGGATTTGAATCCCACCTACACTTAACTAACTAGTGCCTAACCAAGTCTGAGATTTTGTTTTCATTATTTAAGAGATTCTCTTGTCCCCAAATAGATAATTAGTCAAAGCAGTTTTGCACATAATGAATCAGTCAACCATTTTTTTTTCTTTTGAGAGTTGAGATACAATATGCAATTCAATCCAGAGAGATTCCTCAGAGAGAGTGCTATGCTTGGCCATCCCTTTGTCAGTGTACAGTATAACGGTCCATTAATTATATTGCCACATAATCATTAATTTGTTTCCGTCACGGATTGTGCTATCGAAGTCTAAGCCACCTTTCGTATTTGTTTTTCCTTCGAGTCTAATTAAGTGCCATGTTACCAAACTAGGGGCGCTAGGGCATTGGGGCCTCGCTACTTATGCTTACAAAAATTCGTCAACGGAGTATAAAATTATTCTTGTATTTGCGTATCGAATGTATTTATTTTCTAGATTTCTACTCGCTTCAGTCAAAATTTAAGTTCAAAAATTTTTTTACCTGCTTCAGAGGCATTTTCTAAATCGCGACTATCAATAAAAAATAGTAATGAAGGCCGAAGAAAAACATTTGATTATAAGATTAGACTCAATTAATTGTTTCTGCAAAAGCAAGTATATATATAAAAAAAAAGAGAACCAGCCTTTTGTGTAGTGGTTATTTAAAGCAACATATATATATAGTTTAAGTGAAATTTACGACTTTGAAATCTAGTTGAAATATTTAATATATAGGATATTCAATATTCGATGGCTTAATTAACCTTTCCACAAGTTTGTAGTTTCAAAGTCAATATTTGGTCATCTGTGTAAGAACAAAAGTCAAATGTAATTACCGTGATAAAGTTATAATAATAAATTTATAATAACGATAGTAGTATGACAAGCATTTGGCCACTGTATTTGCTTTTATACTGTCGTTTATGACCATATCATTAAGCGACTGATCTATAAGTAAAAAGCAAAGACAATGTCCTCCATTTTTTATTGAATGATATTATACAAGTAAAATTATATATAGGTTTTCTTTAAAAAAAATTGATATTTCAGAAAATATGAAATTATTTAATTATTTAGATTTCAAAAATTTATCTAGTTAGTTTCACATATATGATCATAACATTAGTATCACTATCTAATATGATGTGTGACTTTCATTTAAAAAAATACTTATCCGTTTATAATGACATTATAGGTAAGAGCTTTAATTTCTAGGTTGAATATGTCTTGGTCAATTACATTAAATTTGAACATGACATTAATAATTTTGAACAACATATGGCCATTTCAGACATGCATGTGTGCATATAATCACGCACTATTTATGGCTGCATATGGTCACGCATTGTTATCGTCATTGCATATGGTTAGCTTTGCAGACACGTATATAATTTGGAAATTTCTTACCAGTATAGTAGGAAAAAGAAAAATAAAGTAAACGAAATCCCCAGTGAATATTGCAGATTTCCCATCAGTCTGCGGCTCTGCGCCACCCTTCAAATTCGTGCACAAACCGCCTAAGATTTTGTGCTTACAATTATACTCTTCTATGCCCAATACAAATTAAAAGGAAAAAAAAAATTACGCATATTGTCCCTAGAATATCACTTATTTATAATTCGGGTTAAATTTTATATTAGCATTATAAGCGTTAAAATTATTAATTTTTTTTATCACATTGGCGTTATCTTTATTTGTAACGTCATTCAACAAGCATTAGTATGGATGTAGGGATACAAACAATATAAATAACTAGCGGAAACATCGCGTTGCGCGATCAATATTTTTTTCTTGACTGTCGATAATTTATATTTAATTATTTTATATAATGTATAAACTCATTATTTTTAGAATATAACATATAAAATTTTAAAAATTGTCTAAAATAATTTGATCATGCAAAAAATGATTTGTTGGGTTTCCTATAATATTCGAGCATCGATGTAAAATTTAATGCAAAAATAAATGTAAGAAAGTCCTCAAAAAATAAAAACATAAAATGCAATTTCTATGGATTTTCTAAAACATTTCAACCATATATATATATATATTTCAAATGTGTAAAAGTAATATGTTAATTACACTTAATTCTTTATTTGATGAAAAAACAAATTTAAGAACTTCAAACAACTAAATATGTAAAATATCATTTTTCAATATGATACCAAAAGTGACATTAAATATTTCAAAAGTTCAAAATTAAAATATTCGATGTTATTAGATTTTTGAATTTTTTTAATCGTGTGCATAAAATTTTATGTATAAATATATTTTGAGGTCACTAAAAAAATTATAAACTTAATATAAATTTTAAATTATAGAATGATATATTATGATGAAAGTGGTTTGTTTGTCCCACGATTATGGGCCAAGTTATATATAGGATGTATATATAAAAGATATCCTCCTCCCTTGAAAAATTGTCTTTAGCCACGTGATAGGAAAGAAAAAAAAGAATATCTCCATTTGTGGGTAAAAAGGGAAAAAAAAAATCCATTTGCTGACGTCATCTGGAGTAATGTAGAAAATCACCCTAACATTGAAGTATTGTTTGATATTAGACCTATCTGTTGCAGTTTCGATGCTCTATGACTTTTTAGATAGAAGAATAATCCAATTTATTTCTTCAAATTTGTCAAAATTTCTGATGTAAAATATAAAAAATCTCTCGTAAAAAACTTGCCAAAATTTTTAGGCAAAAATTTGTAAGTTTAGAATTAGTAATTTTTATCATAGAAAGTATCTATATAAATTTGGCATAAATTTTTTCTGCCAAAAAAACTTGCCAAAAGTAACTTCTTGCATAAATTCAGTCGGATCGATCAAGGAAAATTGGAGGGCTCATATTGCATGTAGTAGGAGGGAATATATATATATATGTATTTTTTTTTTCCGATATAGATTAGACATGAAATACTTTAGATTTCCAAATATATATGCTTCTTAATTAGTACGACTATTTTTAATTTATTTAAAAAAAACTATTTTTAACCAAACTCCATTACGGTTGCGGCGACGAGATTTTATTAATTAATAATACTATGTGTACTAATATTATTAAACGATGACATCATCTAGCATTAATTGTATGTACTTGAGAATTGATATTTGTGTCATCATAATTATTGCAAGCTATATTAAGAACAATTATAATACACGTTACTGATATTCAAATACAATCAAGTGTCTAATTTACTCCTAATAAAACGATAATTGAAGATAAAACGTGATACTTAATTCCCGAACCTTTCCATTTCTTTTAAAGATTTTATATATTGTGCCTTCTATATATAATGTTAGAGCTTGCGCCTTCCTAATTTACTTGACTAGCGCATGCGCATCGGTGATTTTTTATAATATTAGTATAAGTATATAATTACTATTTTGATATAAACATGATTTCATTAAAATTTTTAAAATAATTATGTCAAAGCATGATTATGGTGTTGCCGCAACACCATTTTCACTGACATATTTTTTTTAAAAAAAAATTAAATTAAATTAAATTGTTTAATTACTAAAATTATGAATATAGTAATTATTATTATTAAAAACAACCGCATGTGCATGTAAGATTGTGAAGATAATAAACACAAACATTGTATCAGTGCTCTTCTTGCAAAATTCATTAAGAAAGAAAATACAAATTATGCCAGCAAGTTATTATAAGAACTTGTAAACAAAAATTGAGAATGACAATTCAAAAATTTGAAAAAAAACATTGTCCACCTATTAAATAAATTTATTTTAAGTATATAATATAATAATAATTCAGGAACAAAATTTCGCAATCAACTTGGGCAGCTGCTCACGGGCCAAAATCTGACTTACCATATTAAAAACAGAACTTCTAGTCGACAAATCTATGACGGAGGCATGTTTGTTAGGACCGGAAATATTCAAATGGTTAGCAATCATTATTATGCAATGCATGAACTCATCAATTATTAGAAATCATTAAAAAGACTTTCCTTTTCGTGTCTTTCGTGATCTTAATCTTAAAAGTTGAAAGTTTAAAGAACACTCAGCTTGTTTCTTTTTGTTTTTATTATTTTTCCTTTCATTGAAGAAGGCATACATAAGTTGCCAAATTTAGTAATTTACGTTTGATAGAACATTGGCACACAAGCAAACAAAAGTTGGCTAACTAGAAATCATTAGAAATGAAAATTACAAGTCTATGCGAGGAATTATCAGACCCAAGGATTTATCTTTGTTATGCTTGCAGTTAAATTTCCTTTAAAAGTACAAAATGAGGAATGAAAAAAAATATTTGCAGAGAAACTAGTCCAAACTTGATATAAGAATTCATTTTTGTGGTTTTTAATTTTTCATTTTTCCTTTTTTTTTTGTGAGATATAAGCATAACTAGAATTCATATGTATTTAAACTTCGGTCTAAATACCACTACACATCCTCTTACTAGGTTGTTTGTGGTTTCACTCCGAAATAGAAGCATCAATTAAAAAAAAAAGAAGGAAAAAACGAGACACTTATAATAATTATTATTTTAGTACATGACATAATGTTTATGTATATATATAGAGTTTTGTTATTGTGAGTTGCAATTCATAGATCCTTCCGTTAGTTGGGGTCAAAACTATTAGATTTGATTTAAAATGACCGATCCAAACCGTCCAATATGATCTCCATATTGAAATCTCCTTACAGACCAAATTTTATATTTTTTTAGAAATTTTTAAGTATTTTTTTCGAATTTTTAAAAACTGCTGTTTTTGAACGGTACTGTTTGACCCTAAAATATTGTGCCAAAATGCATGAAATAAATAACCCATTTTATAACAAATAAATGCAAGAAAGCTAAAAAAATCCACGAAAAATTTCCGAAAAATACCCAAAAAGCCCTTGGGAATTATGATGAATTATCATGATTTCCAAATCCCAAAATATCAACAGAAACCCTCCATTTTTTAAATAAACCCCAAAATCTATAAAAATTACCAAAATAAATTCATGAGGAATTTTACAAAACCATTTGAACAATTAAATTTCTCATATTTTTCTGATTCTACCCATAAAATTTTATTCAAAAATACCTAAGGGAAGGCCTTTAAATGATTTATTTTGGATTGGCATCAAGGGAATATACTTTAAAATGAAGGAAATTAAAGAAAATTCCCAGAAAAATCAAAAATCCAGATCGCGTGCATCCATTGCAGCGGATCCATAGAAAATGGGGGAGGCGCTGGATTTTGAAATCCCTCATCCCGCCTCAAATTTCTCCTGCACTCGGTTCATGCACCAACTTTTATATCTCTCCATTGGCTCACGGAGAAACGAGTTCACTCATCTCTTTCTCTCTCACTAAACGTGACATCTGGGCCCCCATTTGTCAGAGCTTCCTCCTTCCTCTGTAAAAATGGAAAATTTTGTTTCTTACCGCAAGAAGCCGGTAAAGAGGGTGAAATCGAGGCTCTTTCGTCGACGTGGCCTCCTCCTCGTCCACAGACACCAAAACCATGATGCCCAGCCCCTGGTTTTACAATACCAAGACTCTAGAGCAGCTGGATCTCAGTCGTTGATGGAGATTGGACAGTGGAGATGAGCTCTCGGCTAAGAAGTGAAATCCTAAACCATGACCTATATAAATCCCAATTAAAGCAGCAGAATGGAAGGGGGAAGAGCAGCCGCCAGTTAGTCTAGGGTTCAATTTCTGTAAATTGTGCTTAATTAGTTGAATTAGCATAGGTTTGTGAGAGGCAATTGAGTGAACACTCCAGAAAATAGAGAGAAAGGTAAAAATTGAGTGCTATCTGTTTGTAAAGATGGAAATATGAATGAAATGAGTCGATTTGAAACTTCAATTTGATTTGTCATACTTTATCCCTTCTTCCTTTCTTTTTTATTTTTAAATATCACTTGACACAAGCTTTGCCTGAGGTTTTGCTCAGTTCTAGCTCCCATTTGCTTCGATTTGGGACTCCTCAATCCTAGCCTTTTACCTCGGTTAGAGTATCTCCATTCCCGGGTAGCATCTCCCTCTCAAGAGATCTCATCAAACAAAGATGAGGGGGAGATGCTGCCCAAGTTCTGTTAGAGCATGATTCTGTCATAATTTGGGTCTAAGGAAATAGTATAGCAAGAATAACATGTGCTTTAAGTGTCTATTATGTTGTTTTAACAAAAAAAATGCATAAATACATAAATGTCCAAATCTGTCTAGTGAAGAAAAAAAATAGAAAATGTAGAGTTTTATTTGCATAAAAATATAAAAAAATATATGGGCAGTAGGTACTGAAATTAATGGACAGCACGGAATAAAAATTTCCATTTCTAGAGTTTTCAGTGATTTTATACAAATTTTTAAGGGCAGCAAGGGCACTTTCTGAAATAAAAATGTTATTTCACATTTTTTGGACTTTTATGTAAAAATACTTATACAAAAAGATCATGAATATGTTAATGGACTTCCTTGTAGAATTTCATAATTTTTGGAAATACAAAGTGGTTTTTTTTTTCATTCATGCATGTTATTATAGCTTCTGTAAGTAGTTTTGCTACGCTTGCAGCAACTCAAACACAAAAGTCATCAAAAACAGTGACCTAATTATTAAAAATGAAAACATGAAAGTTGAGAAAAGTATAGGAATATTTGTTCTTGCCTTCTGAATAGATCTAAATACCTGAAACGACCCTAACATGACCTGAATCAAGCATCAAGATAACCTTAGTTGCTGTAAGTTCACTTACATGCAAACTAAAGATGGAATAAATGTGCAAAATTTTGTACTTTCTGCCCTCATCTCTCTCTCCCCAAATTATGAAACCTCAAATCAAATTAAATGCTCAAATCGACTATAATCGAACTCAAGCTAATTAAATGATGACTGGCATCAAAAGGACCTTCTGCGGGCCCCACGACATAATCCCAAATCAGACCAGACCCAGGTCGACCTGCCCCAGTCCAATGCACCTTCTTCTAGGCTCTACCATGCAAAATTGACGCAGCCAATGTCCTCAACGAACCCCCGCAAGTGTGAGAAACCTCTTCCTGGTAGAAGGCGATGGCCAAAGAGCTTCCAAGGCCATTAATGGCGATCTGAATTTCCTCAGGTGATAGGTGGTGGCAGGCGTCTCCACAGCACCAATTAACCCCACAAAACTCTTCTCTTCAGCTCCACGATTCTAACGCACCCAAAATCGACTAAAACGGTGGCCGGAGCCGCCGTAATTTCGTCGGAAAAGATCCAGGGGGTTTTCTGCAAAAGGGACAAAATTCGACGGGGAAGAAGGGGTTCAAATCCGATTCCTTGGGGATTTTCTGTGGCGAAAAATATGTACCAGATCGAGTCACTGGCTACACCAAGCCCAGAATAGAGTCAGCTCCAGTCAGCGCCAAATCAGCCTGTTTTGCACACGTGGCCCAATGGGAATTTTCCAAATCAGCAAAAATCTATAAAAATTCATTAAAAATAGTAGATAACACAGAGAAATTCAAATAAAATATCCATAAAATCCTAAAAATCTGTAGAAACTAAATTTACTGATATTTTGATATGAAATTATGTCAAAATGTGTCCCTTTTATATTTTCAAAGTATTTCCCTTTAAAATTGAGTTTTATAAATTACCCAAATCTTTGTAAATTCACCAAAAATAGTAGGAACATCAGAATAATCCAAATAAAATATCCAAAAATTTCTAAAAATCTAAATAAATCAAATCCAATATTATTTTCTATTAAATTTTGACAAAATCAAGGGTTTTATGTTTTTTTTGAAGTGTTTTATTATGGAAAATAATTATATAAATTCTAGAAAAATAGTAAAATATCTTAATAAAATTTGAAAACAAATTTTAGGATAATTTCATAATTAAAATTGATTTTCTTACCAATTGTTCCAAATCTCAATAAAAAAATAATCAATCAAAAATCAAAATTGGAAACATATTAAAACCTAATGCCAAAAGCAAATTAAAGTTAAAAATCTAATTCAAATAAAAAAAGCAATGATTAAATTCAAATCAAAGCTCAAAGAAAAGAAATTAAATTTCAAATTTCAAGAATATTAAATCCTAAATATTAGATCTTTGAAATAAATAAAATAAAATAAAATAATAATAAAAATAAAAAATCAAGATAAATTTGAGCTAAACTTAAATCCAAATTAAATTCATCAAATTAAAAATCAAAACTAAATAATAACAATAAATAAAAAATAAAAAAATGAAAAAAATTATTATTAATTTTAAAAATTAAAGTAATTCCAAATTAAATCAGTATAAATTAAATTAAAATAATAATAAAAATAAAAATATTCCCAATAAATTGTTTTAGTGTTAGATGTTCTTAGATCTTAGATGTAGCCTAGGTACCCTCAATTGGATCCCGTTAATTAAGTCTGGTACCGTCAATTGAGCCCGGTCCAAGCCCTAAAATTAACTTAAACACAAAATCATTCAAATAACGACTTTTCTAGCCTATTACATTTAATTCATCGAATCTTTTAATCAGAGGTTCTCGTGGGAAACCACAGAGTAATTAACAATAGGGGCTTGTGATAGCTCTTATATTCAATTGTATTTTGACCATACTTATCACTCAAATATTACCCAAACCATTACATTCACTGTGCTTTTGTGCTTTATTTGTCAAAGAATTGGGTACTGCCGTGGCATTTGACTTGTTTTGCAGGAATTCGGTGAATCACACACGATTATTGCATAAAATGGAGGATTTTGGAAAAGAAAATGGCTAAATGGAATCAATAACATTGTAGATCTCATCCTAAGCTTTCCAACGGTCTTTGAATCGCCTCAATCGGAGTCCGGATGAAGAAATTATGCTCGAAATACTATCAATACGAAATGCTGGACTCTCGGTTCGACCCGAACTGAGCCAGTTTGACCCCAACTAAGCTACTTCGACCCGAATGGAGCCAGTCCAGTCCGAACTGAGAGCCGAATTGGCTGTTTTGGCAAGTTTTCGATTAAGAAAATTACAGATTTGGCAATATTTGGCTACCTGGATGCCCTAGCCTCCTTCCCAAGTCATCCGGGAACTTCTATAATAGTCTCCCCCTGTCCTGGAGGCAGATGGAGCCACCATCCACGAAATTCCACCTTCCAACCACGTTTTGGCACCTTTTCACCACCGTTCTCGCGCCGCAAGGCGTGGGAATCCACCTCTCACAGCAGAGCACAACCATGGCAGCAGGTTTGGAGCGATTCTAGACGCGACGGCGGCAGAACCGACCCAACCACGGCTCTGGACGTTCGGTATCTTGAGTTAGAGACGATATTTGGTTTATTTCTTCCTTTATCTTGATATTTGATCGAATGGAGTTTGTATCTTCTTTATTTGCATTTGTAGTTTATTTTATTAGCATGTTAGGCTAGATTTGTTTTGTCTTAGGGTAAGGATGTAGTTTAGGGTTAGTTTGATGTTGTTGTGATGATATGCTTGATACTTGACATACTATTTATCTATTTGGTATTATTTGATGCTTTGTTTATTGCTATTGTTTAATTTATCTTACTTCTGAATCTACGGCCGGGTTTGGTTAAGTTACAAATTTAAATGAACAATAGTAGTAAGTTAAGTGTTTAGGTTAAGCCACAGATCTGAAAGGATAGGTTAGTTGTGCCGAAATGTACAACTTCTGAACTGCTTGAAAGAGTGTTTAGATAACCAAGGAAAACAATTAGTAAAACTCTTGTGAACTTGTGCCAACACGAAAGTTTAGGTCTAGTGAACTTGAGCGAGTTTGGTAGAGTCCTGTGCTAGTTTCTGGCCCAAAGGCGAAAGTTGAGGACTAGGGATTGTAGCTACAGTCAGTCTAAACTCGTGGCACTGTTAAAGTCAAGTATATTACTCAACAACTCAGATCCACACTTTCAGTTCGGACCGAACGGGTCTGGTTCGGACCGAACTGAGAGTAGGAATTCGAGGTTATTAGTTTTTAACGCGACAGCGAGCGATTCTAACGATCTTGGAGCCAAACCTAAGTGAACCCTTAATCCTAGGACATTTATTTTCATATTTTAAACCCCAAAAATCCAAAAATCCTTTAGTTTGTTGCATTTTAGATAATTGTCTTTTTAATCTACAAAACCCATAAAAATTGTCTTGTCTAGCTTTCGTGAGGAAGTAAAGTTCGGTATTCATTAATCCGTCCCTTGGGTTCGACCCTAAAGCTTTACCAATAACGACTAGTGAGGTTAAGTTCTAGGTATAAATTTATTTGATATTTAGGGTTTAATTCCTTCATCAGCTTGCGCCTATTGGAAAGAAATGATCCACAAATTAATAAACCTTCACGAGAATGGATTCTCGTCAGTGTTCTCTGGTCGTTAAGGGGCACTAGTACTTGAACCTAGGCTCGTGAGGGGTGAATCTAAGACTTATTTCCTTTCTTGAGGAAAACCAATCGTTCTTCGAGAAATGACGAAAAAGTCACCACAGGTACATAATTAATTAGATTAGCGATTTTCTAAAATTCCGAAAAAAATACTTAAAAATTTTTTAAAAAATATAAAATTTAATCTTCAATAAGATTTCAAAATGGAGATCATATTGGACGGTTTGGATCGGTCATTTTGAATCAGATCCAAGAGTTTTGATCGCAACTCACGGAAGGCTCCGTGAGTTGCAACTCACCATAGCAAAACTCTTTCTCTCTCTCTATATATATATTTATTTATTTATTTGATAGAGACTTATGCAATGGAAAATAACAATACATCTTGCTTGAAAAATTAAATACAAGAAACATAAGAGTAATAGTGTTTGCCTTCAATCTTTGGCTATAAATTAATAAATGGTCAAGTGGCATTTCTACAGTAACGAAGCAAGATTCCTACAAAGTGACATAATTTGTTGGGTCTAAATACATGTGGCGACACCATTCAATTTCGGGCCTATAATTAGATCCATAAACACAAAGCAAAGGCTCAAACATATTGCAAAATCTGGGCCTTATCAATACTATCCAAAGTTAACATATGCATATTAATGTCAATGCACAATATGGGTCGCTAAACCGCTGTCAGATTATACAGTATATCTATTTATAATTATATCATTCATGAAAGAATATAGATATACATGTATATGGGCTCCACCTTAAACATACAATACAAAAGCCCAAAGAATAAAAAAAAAAACAACAAACAAAAAAGAGAATGCAAAGCCCATAAGGGAAAACAGCCCAAGTCGCAATCTTCTTCTCAACAAATCCTCACTGACAGGTGGGTCCAGACGCGTTTTGTTTTTTTTTTAAAAACAAAAAGCCACGTGGCTCTTCCCAGTTGGCTCAGGCCGTGGTCCCCGCCATTTTTCCGGTTAAAGAAAAAGAAATTAAAAAAAAAGAAAGAGAGAGAGATGACCCGTACGAGAAAGCTCTCTTCTCCGGCGTAAGGATATTCTCCGCCGCCTCTCCAAGCTGTCTCTGCCTTAACTGATAGCACCGCCGTGTAGGCGACAACCTCACGAATCCAAAGACACCAAACTCGAGCAGCAACTATCCCTGGAACCAAGCAATTTCAGAGAGATAAGCATGAGAAGTCGGAACTAGGTTGTGCAAAATTGCGATGAAAGAATGAGAAATTGGGTAATCGAGATACCTGGAAAGCTTCTATGGAGACCTGAGAGAGATCACAACACAGAATTTGAAATCAATTTGACCCAGAGAAGACGATGATGCTCCTAGCCATGGCAGAAATCGCGGGTATTGAACAAATGAGTAATGGAGGAAGGTATGGCTTGAATTATCTCTGAGAATAACTTCACGATGTCTTCCTTGATGAGAGAATGCCTCTGGAAGAGATAAAAAAGTATAAGAAAGTGCTGTTATAGCATTTGCACTCGGATTGGATGAGTCCAGTGGTGAAACTTACAGAAGACAATGAAGCATGAACGATTGGGTACTGAGACAATATACTTCCCTCCAAGAATAATTGAATCTCAGTGCATACTATATCAGATTGCACCTGAAAGGAAGTATCTCATGCGTGACATTTTTCTGAGCATGGGCAAATCATGAATTTGTAGGAAAGACAAAAGAGACATAGCTCATAATTGGAGACATAAGAATTCTAAATCCCAATTCTGCCCCCCTTTCTTTTCATGTGTCGTTTACTTCAGTAAGAACAAAACTGTTGGAGTTATGTCCTAGAAGTCAATATTTAATGACTTATTTTCTTAGTTTATGTTAATGATGATATTTGATCATTTGTTCCTAGAGTTTATTATTGACAGATCATTCAGGTTGAGGATCTGAATTGTGGATCTCTGTGGATCATTCATTAGAATGACAATAATAAATCTAAATCGTCCATAATCTTGATAATTAACAAGGAACATTAATTATCATAAAAGATTAGTATGCAAGTTAAGCGATGATTAAGTTCTACAAATCATAGGTAAGGAGTTACCAACTTAATTGCATATGTATATGTTGTAGAACATAGTACAGGACTTGACCCAATGAAATAAACATTTGGATTGTGTTAAGTGTCATTGTTTATTTCATATGAGTTTGATTCTATGTTTGAGATGTTCACCTTTTCCACATGAGGATAGGTTCAATAAATATCGTCTAACGTTGATTCCTGATAAAGGCTGCTAATAAGGACTTTATTTATGTTCTCTTGAATTGTGCGGGGAAAAGTTGTTCATCAAGAAAACCGTATGTCCCTCATTAATATACTTAATGAGTGATGATATCTGTTTGGGCCCCTTGATGGAGTTTGGATTGTTTGGCCAACTTGTACAATCAACTCTATATCAAGAAATGTATAATCTGCAAGAATGACACATTCCTATCTTGGATTATACAAGGATATCATGTGACATAAGAATCAAACAAGGAAATACTTTTATTTCTTATGCAGGATTGAGATATTGTAGCTGTACATTATTTATGCGAATTGGGAATCATAACGTGTTGCTAGATACCGCTTATGATTATTGGAAATAAATAATGATTTATTCTCCATGGCCAACATAGCATAAATCCTCAATAGGGTCGCACAAATAGGACTTTGACCACACGTGCATTGTTTATTTGTATTGGAGAATACAAAACATGATAAGTTGATTAATTAATTATATACCGTTATGAACCGTTATAATTAATTATATCAAATGGATCATGTTAGAAATAAATTAATGCATAAGCTAATCAAGAATTAATTATTAATAAGTTAATAATTAATTATGTTCAACACTTTAATTTATTTGAGCTATGTGGGCTTCTAAATTAATTGTTTATTTAAAGGCCCATTGTAAAGGATGAAAGAAAGAGCATTTATATGGATCATTAATTAATGAATTAATGGCCCATTTAGCACATGAGAAATTGGGCTTCATAGCCTATTAATTTTCAACTAGGGCAAGTGGCAAAGTTGTAAATAGTGGCAACTTAGGATGAGGATTGGTTGGCTATAAAAGGGGGTCTCTTTAGAGAGCCAACCCTAGCCTCCATCTACCCCTCTCCTCTTCCCTTCCCTTCTTGTGCGCCACCAAAAGAGAAGAGAGAAAATTCTCTCTTCTCCATGGCTCTTCCTTCTCCCTCCATTGCTCATGTGTTGAGCTCCTCCCTTCTTCTTCCTCCATTAAATGGTTAATAGAAATTAGAAGTTGGTAGAGAGGATTAGCTAGGAGCTTGAGAAGAGCTAGCACTCCTTCAAGCTTGTGGTCGGCTCCTTGGTGGACGTGAGGCGGTTCGAGGTGGTGGAGAGGCGGTGCAAGCACGCCATCGACTCCCATGCCATGGAATCGAGCCTCTTTGTTACTACACAAAGAGAGGTATAATTCTCCTACTTGCTCTCATTGTTTTGATGTGTGATTGCTTTAGCACTAGATCTATTGATTTGCTTGTTGTTAATGGTGATTAATTAGTTGTAATTAATCTAAAATTAAAATATGAGCATTTCTTAACAAAAACAAAGGTTGCTTGGCCCCCAAAGAACATCTCAGAGCCGCTAGATGAAAATTGAAGAGTAAAATGCTATCTCCAAGTCCCTATCTAATGCATACATGTAACAAAATTCACAACCTTATGGATCAAATATGGACCCTTGGATGCCCTGGATGATCCAATTAAAGCATAGATGGTGATTGCTTTAAGTTTCTTTGATATAATTTAAGGTATAAATCCATGTGTTGTGTCAATTAAATTCTGGAATTATAAACTGGAGCAAGTGAAATTGATACAAACAAAAAAAAAAAGAAAGGAAAATAAGAAAGAAATGAAAATCAGATTATGGATTGATGAAGGCTATACATATAGTTTTAGAAGATACAACAAAAGTCCCCTTAATCAAAAGGACAGAAATTAAGAAAAACACAAAATCAGATGTGGAGCTCAAGAGGGGCAAAATTGGAAACTGTCATATACAAATACTCTCTGAAATGCATTAAGGCACATAATCAAGCAGTATGATGTGAAATCATTTAGCAAATGCCTCTCATGCCCTTGCTGTATCTTCACTACGCTTGATGGAATTTTGCTCTTGACTGATGGGCCCCATGAAGCAGTGATGTATATACAACAAATACACATGGAGAATACAATAGTAGTTGCCACATGAACTGCATTCCCTTGTACCAATAGAGAGGGTTAGAAGGCCAACTGTTGCCTCACCAAGTACTCCAGCTGTAGAGATGCTCTCTCCACAAACCTCAGCCTTCAGATGATAGCCAACCACTGGATGCTTGCCACAGCTTGTACTCCAATTTTGGCGCCAAATCATGTTCCTCCAAGGCAGGAACAAATAAGAAGGAGTGACAGATGATGTTGATCTGTGCAATTGACACATGGCAGTAGGGCCCACATGTCATAGCCAGTAAAAGAAAGTAAAATCATATTGAAGGAAGCTTGACAATCCCTCAACCGCCACATGTCAAGATGGAATTGAACTGCACTGTTGGATCAACACCATGCCTCCCTGGCCTTCTCTGTGCCACAAGATGCAAACCATCCACAGATTTGCAATACAAGCCCACGGTTTTGCAGGCAAACTTGGTCCCCACGCACCCATGACAGCCGTGGGATCAAGGTTGATGGTGAGATGTGCATAGCTCGATTTCAAGGAAACCCTAACCCTTCAACTATAAAAAAAGCTGAAATCTGAAGATTGAGAGCCCCTCCACACCCTACAACTTCACCTCTACACCAAAGCTCTGTCTCTATGCTTATTACTAGGTTTAGAGAAGAAGTAGGATAGTAGTTGGTAGGGGAATTTCATCAAACACTTTGTAAACACAGAAAAACAAGAGGAAAGGGAGGAATTACGTAGCCACTGCTTGTAAACCACTCTTGTTACACATCAATAAAGAGAATTCGAAATTTAACTTGCTATTTTGATTGATGTTTAAGTTGGCCCAGCCACCAAGCCATGGTGGTCTGGTGCCATGGCTTTTGTTTTATTTTGTTTTCTGTTTTTTGCATCAAATCATGAATTCATGCATTCTACACTTGCATAGCTGCACATCATGAGAAAATAAAAGTGAATATACTTTAATTAACATAATAAAAAGGGAATTGTGCACCTTTATTTGCACAAGGACAGCAGATCTTGAACAACCGCCATGGCCAGACTTCGAGTTTGCTCCATCGATTTACCTGGGAGGCAAACCCACCTCCTAGGGATCACAGCTTGGTAATGAAGGCGCCAGAGGACTACTCGAATCAGGTGAGAGGAAAATCCACCTCTCAGCCAATGTAATTCGAAGAGGAGAAGGCTGACACGGCGATGGAGGCTACTCGACCTAATTGGAAGGAAAACCCACCCTCCAATAATTCAAATCGGCAAGATAACTAGAGGAGACGCTGCCCGAATGGCCTGAGGGGCAAATTTACCCTTCAGAGGGTTCGATTTGTCGGAGACAGTGGACAGATGAGGCAAGAAGGGAAGGAGTGACGCCGCCAAATTACGCGCTGTGAGAGGAAATTGAGAGAACAGTGAGATAGAGAGAGAAGAGACGATCTCAACGAGCTCAACCGTGGTCTAAGCAGTGGCTGGAGTGGAAGAGTCAACATCTTGCTTCTCCGTCAACGTCAAGTCAACGCGGACGAAGGAGGGAGACGAGTTTTGAAGAAAAAGCAGCCAGATGGACTCGGTGCATGACGTGGCGAAGAACTAGTGGCTAGTTTGACGCTGACGTGTCACGGCATGCTCTGTGGTCTATGCCAACGGAGAGAAAAGTGGAGTAGTGTAAGATCTCGTGTGACATCGTCTCACCGAATCAACATGAAGAAGTCTTCCTAGATGCCGCAAGGAGAGATGAGACACGAAAGATCATATGGAAAAGGTCATAGAGACAGAAAAATGGCGTTAACTCCAGACAACGGCTAAATAGACCTGGTCCACAGAGGCGAGTGTGAACCAAACGACTTAACCGACTCCAAACCTCAGCCGTGTCTTGATCCTCTGCGGCGTTTTATGGTGTAGCGGATCTCTGACGGCCAAACACGAAATAGCGTTTCACCAAGCCAATCAGAATTTTTCTAAAACTGCTGAAACTTCAAAAATACATTAAAAATAGCTAGAAAATCAGGAAAATTCCCATAAAATATCAAAATGTCCAGAAAAATATAAAGAACATTTCTATCCATATATTATATCCCAAAAACCTAATTTAAATAATTTAAATATTATTTCATTTCTTTTGCATCTTTTTACCTTAATATATAAATATAAATATCATTATAAATATTATTATTATAAATATCATTATAAATATTATTATAAATATCATTATTATTAACAAAAAAATAATAAAATAATAATCATGTTGTTATTGAAGGATAGCAGGGGTCATTAGGACCACGGTACTCTTCAAAGTCAGGACATTTTGAGACTAGTCAAAACTTACAACCCTGAAACCAAGCTCAATAAATCATAAAGCCAAAACCCGGACCAAGTCAAAACTTCACAACCAATCATGCAAATTTGATCCAAAACTCAATACAAACTTAAGAATAGACTCCTGATCCAAATACTAAAACCTCGACAGGCCTTTAAACCGAGAATGTAAAGAACAAAACTCAGACATCGACATCGATTCAAAACCAAGCTCAGATCCAAAGTTCTGAAATACATCGCAATCAATCAATCCTAATTTAAACCAAATTCCAAATCATACACTGAGTCTTGTCAAATGACTTTTAAGATCTCCAAGTCTCGATGTTAAAAGTTTAAATTCTTGTCGGACCAAAAAGAACCTGTGGTCCAATACTCTAAATGTCCCATATAACAACAATATTATAGTTTACATTTCATGAAAAGTCAATGCATTTCACTTAAAGTCAAAAGTCAGCATGGCATGTTTCAAAATCAACAAATAAATAACGTTATACAAATCACATGCATTTATCATCGTCATATGCACTTTTCACGCTTCATATAACACTAGTTACTTAATGGAATACAAATTGACTCTTTGTAGCTTATCGTGCCTAATCCGTTGATTTTCCCGATCTAGAGGTGCTCTTGACTTGGTTCAGAGGTAATTAACAGTAGGGGCTTGCGCCTACTGGAAGGAAAGGACCTGCAACAAACAATCAAACTCTTGAGAGACCCGAAACCATGTCGGTACCCTCATCCTTTGTCAGGTGGGTATTTGATGTTTGAGTTTCGAGACGCTCGAGGGGTATCTGATCCGTATCTTTTTCACCTCCACGGAGGTATCCCTAAATCCTATCCGAGGTGCGGACCCAAAAAAAGTGCGAGACAAATAGATAGTTTGGTACAAAGAGAATATTTTAATGACCGAAAATAATTAATGAATGATGATATGTTAGAGACCAATTAATATACTCTTAATGTTTTATTTTTCCCTTTTGAAGCGCTTTTGAGCTTATAATTTCTAAATGGACTGATAAAAATCATCTTCAATATTCTTCATCCGCATCATTCTCCGAAAAACTCTTTTTATTTTCAGAATGTGATTAATTAAACTCTAACTAGTTACCTTTCTATTTTTGCACCTATCCTCTCATCCCCTGAATTTTCTATTCTGGCGCTCATCCTCTCATCCATTGGGCTTTCTATATTTGCGCGTTCATCCTCCCCTCTCAGCGGCTCCTACCACTTACACTTTCCCCTAGGGACCCCCACCCCACACAAGAACAATTAGTATCTGAAACTAGCACAATTAGATTTTTTTCCTAGAACAATTAGTATTTGTTGGGACAGTTAATCCTAATTTGTGCTACTTAATATACTTAACTGCGCAACTTAATATACCTAATTGTTCTAGTTAATATACGCAATTGTGCTGGTTAATATATATAATTGTGCTAGTGTAACATAGTAGGATAATTAAACCAATTTAAAGTAGTTAGGGTAAATTAATAAAAATATTAGGAAATATTAATTGATAAGAAAACCATAATTTTTTAATAATTATAATATTTATAATACACAATTAATATACAAATAAATTAAAAGTAACATAAAAATCGACTCGAATTCGAAATATTTGACTTTGTGTAAAATCTATAATTAGTATAAAATATTCTAGCAAAAATCAAAGCTTAGTTAAACTTGAATTTCATAGCTAAATTAATTAAATATGCATGAAATTAACAATTAAAATCAATTAAAATAAACTGCCACACCCTTGGCCACAAATTTTTCGCCACAGAAGATCCAGGCAAGGTAAATTTGATAAAAATCGAATTTACAGCTGTCTCCATCTCTCTCCTTCTCTCTTTTCTTCTTCCTTCTCTTCTGCCCCGTCCGATTTTCTTTCATTTTCTCTCCGCCATTGCACCGCCTTGCACGAGATTTGACGAGGATCGAGTGTGGCCAGCCAATCACATTTGGCCACGGTTGAGAGAAGTCGTCTCCAACCATAGCCGTGAGATGCTACAATGGAGAAATCGGGTAGGTGCGAAAAAAATTGGGATTTTATGTTTAAATCGTCGTCGTTGATTTTCTTTTCCCTTTCTCTCTTTGTTTTTCCTATAAATACCTCTGTTGAGGTAGATTTGGGGTTGGCCGGGTGAAAGAAATTTCCAGAAAAAAAAAGAAAGAGAGGAGAGGTAGGACTAGGAGGAAAGGAAGAGAAGGGGAAAACCTTACTAAAGAGCCAAGGTATATCCATTCCCTCAATTTTGAAATTGTTTTGAGTTATTTGAACTGATAGGGAAATTCTAGGGTTTTGGGTCAAATTAGGTTATGAACACTGTTCTTGGCCTCTAAACCCTGAGAAACTAGTTTATTGAGGTTGGATTAGTGATTTGGAATAGGATTAGAGTGATATCAACTATTAAATTTGAGTTATGTTGGGTGTTGGGTTCTGTCACGATGGAGAATGATGAGAATTGATCAAATTCAGAGAAATTGAGATTGTTGACGGTTGTTAAGCATACAGAAACGTTGAGAGGGGATATTTGAGTATTGTTAAGGCTTGGTACCAGCCTATTGGTACTTATTTTGGTATCTGGTACCTCTCTGGTACCGTTCTAGTACATGGGTTGATGACAGGGGTTGATTCGTGAATAAAGATGAGGAACTGAGGGCTTGTTTGTAAAAGAAAAGGGCTGATTCGTGAGGAAAAGGACTTAAGTGTGAATAAAAAGGGCCTATATAAAAAATAAAATGATCTAAGGTCTTTTTTAGAAAATTTGTTGAGTTTACGGATTTGGATCCGTTAGATTGTTGACGGATCTTGTCGGCTTGGTGGCAGACCCGTTAAACCCGACCCAGGTCAACTGGGTCAGGTTGACCTGGTCGAGTCGATGGGAGTTTGGGCCCAATTAAGTATTTTCAGACTGAAATTGAAAATAGTTAATGTGGGCTGAAAATTAAGTATTAATAAAAAACTCAATCTAAGTTTAAGTTAATTAATGATATGGATTAACAAATAATTAATTAAAGAAAAAGCTACTTAATTGTCGGGTATTTCTTTAGTTAAGTCGGATTTTTTTTTTACGGGAGATGATGAGAATAGTCTGAGTGAGTCGAGAACAGATACGACGACCAAAATCACCGACTTTCTGATCCCAACAATAAAATCAAATAACTTTCAGACTTTTAAATTGTTTTATGATTTTCTGATTTTGATTTTCGGATTTCGAGTTTATATTTTATTTAATGATTTAAATTCTTATTTAATAAAAATAAATTTAATGATTAAAGAAATTATTTAAACTAAACATAAGTAAATAAATTTATTATTATATAAACAATTAATAATAAAGAAAATATTAAGAATAATATTATAAACATAAAACTATTTAATTAATTAAGTTAAGGAAGTAAATAAATAAAATAAATTAATTAAAATAAAATAAAAATAAATAAATTTAAATTTAAATAAAATTAAATAAAATAAAATAAATTCAAATAAAATAACATAAGATAATAATAAATAATTAAATTACTGAAAACACAAGCAATTACTATAAAATTTAATTAGAAAACCCCAGTCAGTCTGCTAGCTTAAGCCGGACCACCCTTTTTAAATAAATAACCGTTAGTTAATTAATAACGGTTTTTATTAATCACAGGGGATTGGACTGAAGAAACCGACGAGCCAATCACAGGTGCGGATACGTGGATTTCTATAAAAATTTGTTTGGTAATTTTAAATTAATGCATATGCATGTTGATTTTCCGTTGTTATGCATTGTGAATTTATCATATTAGATTATAGGAACATATATTACAACTCATGTTGTTTCTATCTCCATATTCAATTGACTTGATTTATAAGATAGGCAAGTTTGAATATTCATTTAACTGAAGAGCTAAATCCTTCTAGCTTAATCCAATCTTGCCAAGAAATGCCAGATCCTGATTATGTAAGTGGTATTGAATAAGGAAAGACATGAAAATCAAATCACTCTCCGGAGTCGGTCGGCCACCGGCTTCGGCCAGTTCGGTAGCGCTATTTGAATGTGGAATTCCCTCACGTGCCCAGAGTTAGGGATAAGTCCCTCACGTGCTCATGGGTTAGGGAAAAGTTTCCTCACGTGCCCAGCCGGTTGGGTTAGGAAACTTGGGTGTATTATGATTTAATGTGATATGGTATGATTTATTTATGATTATTCCTGACTTGTTTCTATGTATGATTATTACAGATGATACTGATCGGACCTTATTTACTTCGTTGTGCGGTATGCAACTGAAGATCTATATTGATTGCATCGCATTATGTTTATTCTTCTTATTTATATTAATTTATTTAATATAGTTCTTTATTATATTATTTATTATGGGTATTATTTCTGGACGAAGATTTCGACTAGAAATCCACGTCTGGAACTAAAACCCGCACTGAGAAATATTATTTCTCACTTGATTTTTTGTTTGCATGTTCCTCGGCGGTTGGGGGTTCCAGGGGACGCACATGCCAGTCAGGGGGCCACCGATAGCGGTGTTTGATGGCACCTTTTTCCACCAACGTGTTTATGTCCCGCACCTTCAGGCATATGTCACACATCACATTTCTTTTGCTCCCACCGGTGTATACTTTTATATAGAGCATAGTGCTCCCGTTCCAGCTCCTGCTCCACCTCCGGCCCCTGCACCGGAGGTTCCTCCTGTTATTGTGATTAGTAGCGACTCCGAGGAGGAGCTGGAGGAGGAGGAGGAGGTGGATGTTGTAGACACTTGAGTTAGTTGTTTGTTTAGGGATGTTCGGGCTAGAGTCAACTTTTGATTTACACTAGTATAGTCTTGGTGTATATATGGACTATACTGAGTGTTGTTTTTAGACTCTAGTTCGAGAGTTGGTTAGTCACATTTTGATGAGACGGTGGTTGTACTTGTGATGTTACTGTTATGTATATATTTTTATGTGGTGTGCTGTGGTTTTTATTTTACTTATATTTACATTTATATTTCTTTACTATCGTCATATTGATAATATTCGATTATATTATCAAAAGAAAAAAATATATGCGTCTGTCATAGGTTAGTTTATGACCTAAGCCTTATGGAAGTACTTCGATCGGTACTTTCGTGGCGGGAAACTGTCATATCATGCTCGGAATGTGACAGCTGGTTAATATACTTAATTATGTTAGTTAATATACCTAATTGTTCTAGTTAATATACATACTTGTTCTACTTAATATAACTAATTGTTCTAGTTAATATACGTAATTGTGCCAATTAAGTGTAGGCGCTGGATGGGATGGGTACGTACTGGGTGACAGGATTGGATGACAAGAGATGAGGATCAGATAATAAGCCTCATAATTAATGAGACGCTGGATAATTAATAAGGACGCTGGAATGATTGTAAACAATTCTGATTTCTTAATTGTCGTTTTTATAGTATCAATTAGTATAGAATAATGCTTCATTAATTAATCCAACAATTTTATTTTGGACTAACGTCCTTAAACTTAGAGTTCGTTAAACCAAATGAATTTTTATTAGATTTCTTATAATCAAATAGTGACGTAGTTTTTGTCCTTTATCTTGATCATTTTTATTTTTTAGACTAGCATTTGGTTCAACAACACAAGTTTTGAAGAACTCATTTTGCGTCCAAATTATAGTCTCTTACAGCAGCCAATAACTATCATGATGTTTACCTTTTCGTATTAAAACATTTTGTAATTGAAATATGAAAGTAGGATTTCTTTTAGTTAGTTCTCAACTAACTATATGAATATGACTTCCAATCAACGAGACACTTTAGTGCCCAAATTAATTTCTCAACCAGCAGATTGAAAATGATCTAGCTAGCTAGATACTTTCCGGATTTCTTTCCATTTATAATTCTTCAAATTAATAGAACCGTTCATGCTCACTAAATCTCTACTACTCATCAACACACGGATCCAAAAGGTGTTACATGCTAGATCTAGCATGTAAATACTTATTTATGTGGTTCGATCGATTGGATCTGTGTTTGGATGTTAATTGCCAGACGAAGCAACAAGATATATTGGTTTTTAATTTAATAAGAAATAAATTGAGCAACATATCTATATTTATTGGTATATTGTGCAACATATCTTTATTGTCTAATATTATTTTGTTTATTTATTTTGCCCACGATTTTTGCTAGTTCTTTGAAATTAAGACAACTGGTAAACTGCTACCTATATATAGCATCAGTATGATATATAGATCTTTCCATTGATCTATATAAAATTTTTGTAATCTGATTGACATGCTTCTATTGACAAGTAATGCATTATCTCTGGAACAGGATATCTCCATTTGAAAATAACAAGAGAGGATTTTGACCCAGATATTTTGGAATTAGCAATGCATTTCCACCAATATCCACCTATTGCACTGTTAGTTGTAACTATATGTGTGATGGTTCGGAGATGACAGCGAAATTATGCTTTAGGGACTAATTAAGCTACGTTTGTTGTTAGTTAACTAACTAAAGTGCAGAAGAAAATATTCGTTCTTTTTAGTCTTTTTTTTTTTTCCAAAAAAATAGAATTTTGTGGTTCTAGTGTTATTAACTAGTTGAGATATAAGACGCGCCATGACTTGGTTATTAATGTTGTTATCATAATGCGGGACCAGTACATCGCTAATTTTAATTTAATTCTTAAAAATACATACAAACAGAAAGAAATATTATATCATTTCCAAGCATTTATCTTTTAAACATCTTCTTCTTCAACTGTTATTGATCAACTTTAAAAAACTCAATTAATTATGCGTGTATTGGTACATTGTGTAATAATAATGTGTGCATATTGAAATATGGAAAGTAACTATAAAAGATATATAGATAGTTGAACTGCCTATTGTAAAAAAAAAATGCATTTAATTAACTTTGTCAAACCACATGATAATTGTCAACAGTCGTGTGTTAGTAGGAAAAATAGATATGCATTAATATAATAAATAAATTGGTGTAATTTGTTAAAAAAATAAGCGTATATATTTTATGAGGAGGGTTATGGTGCCACAGGTTTTGGTGCTACAAATGCAACGACTTCTCTTTTTCATTAATATTTTAAATTAAAAAAATTAACTTTCAAATCCAAATTGTTAGTCTTGTTCATTTTACAAGCAATTCCTTTCTATATGTTTTTAATATATTTTGGAGTTTATTTGATATTCGATCAAGATGCCAAAACATGAACGTATTAAAATTAATCTGTTATCTCTACTACTTATAAATGCACGCATACGAAGGGTGTAAACAATTCATATAAAAGGAGTAAACATGTCATATAAAAGGGTGTTAAACAATTCTTATATCAATTATGAACCATTGATTTGTGTAATTTGATTTGATTAGTGGTCTAGATTAAGGTCAGACTTTTTATAGAAAAAAATTAAGTTACTACCAAATTAGCTATTTATTTAAAAGGAAAGACTAAATTATTGATTTTACCGTATCTTTATTGTCTAACATGTAAAGTTTTATATGAAACAAAAATAATATCAAAATTTTATTTTTTTATTTGCCCGCATATTGAGGGCATCTTTTGCTAGTAATTAACAACATTCGTTCATTTTTTGACATCTTAATCGAATATCAAATAAACTCCAAAATTTATAAAAATTATATAAAAATGCACCGCTCGTAAAATTAAACAAGATTAACGGTTTGGATTTGAAAATTGAATTTTGAAATATCAATGAAAAAAAGAAGTTATGACATTTGTGACACTAGAACCGTGCTCATATTCTAGTGCCACTTAAGTTTTTGGTGTCACAAATGACACAACCTCTCTTTTTTATTATACTTGAAAATTACAAAAAAATTAATTTTCAAATCCAAACCGTTGATCTTGCTCAATTTTACGAGTGATGCATTTCTATGTATTTTTTTTTATAAATTTTGTACTTTATTTTGATATTCGATCAAGAGGCCAACATATGAACGTATTAAAATTAATTTGTTATAATTAACAACATTTGTTCATTTTTTGGCATCTTAATCATATATCAAATAAACTTCAAAATTTATAAAAATTTAAAATTATATACAAATGCATCGTTGGTAAAATTGAACAAGATCAACAATTATTTTTTTAAAAATTAAATTTTGAATTTTTGAAATATTAATGAAAAAGAGAAGTTGTGGCATTTGTGGCACCAGAACTTACTCATATTTTGAGAAAGGTCTAGTACCAGAAGTTTTTGGTGCCATAAATGCCTCAACTTCTATTTTACATTAATATTTTAAAATTTCAAAATTCAATTTTCAAAGCGAAAATATTGATATTGTTCAATTTTATGAGCGATGCATTTATATAAATTTTTTTAAATTTTGAAATTTATTTGATATTCAATTAAGATGCAAAAAAAATGAACAAATGTTGTTAATTTTAATACGTTCATGTCATGGCCTCTTGACTGAATATCAAATTAACTCCAAAATTTTTTAAAAAAATACATAGAAATGCATCGCTCGTAAAATTAAACAAGATCACCAGTTTGAATTTGATAATTAATTTTTTTTTTAATTTTGAAATATTAATGTTTAGTAGTTACCAAACATTTAGTTCTCTTTTATAGGAAAGGGTATTGCTCTCGTTTATGGAGGGTTGTTTCTACGTAATCATCCTTGTAATTTCTAATTTTGTTAATAAATGACCTTTGTGAGTATTTCCTCTTTTGTCAAATGAAACCAATAACACTTGGTTTACTCGGTTTAAGAGAATCGGTTGGAAGCAGTCATTCTTGTTTTTGAAAACAAAGAATAAAAATAATTAAGCATTCTGAGTTCTGAGGTTGCGAGTTCATAGGGATTTTTTTTTTTTTTTTTTTTGAACAAATTATATAGTGGCTATCTAGTAAGAGTTCCTAGGGATGTTGAAGCAAGACTAAATCCATCGCTCTAAACAATATAATGATATCGAACTCCGATAACAATTTTATCTCTCAAACTTTTCATGTATTCTATCCAGTAATAAAAATACTATAACTTTTGAAAACAAAATCTCACTTTTAAAAAAAATTTATAAATAATAATATCTTTTTAATATTATACATATTTATCGTGAGGGTATATATCTTTGTCATTTCATATTCAAAATTATACATTTATAGTAAATTAACTGCTTTCTTTCATTTTTTTTTTTTTTTTGGGTGCGATGGTGGGGGTTGATCGTTATCAACTTATCATAGTCTGTATGGTTTGAAGAAGGATACAATTAGAACCAACATATATACTTAGTGATTCAGAATTTCAGATCGACTGCACAAATATCCAAAATCAAAATGCCGAGTCAAAGCCCTAATCCACGGGTACTTCGCGGAAGAGTATTACTGTATTAGTATAATTTTATAAATAACATCTAATATAGAGTTGATATTAGTGGAAATTTTCAAACCTCATGATATCCATAATATTGTTTTCATCAAGATGACTTCCTCAAAGGAACCCAAGCCAGGCATAACAGATATGGTTGGTTGATATAAAAAAAATTAAAATTGCATTTTTCTACGAACTTTATGTATCACCTTTTATATACTTCAAGTATAATGAATTAACTCCTGGTTCAATTTTTGTTCAAGAAAACTCTTGTATCAATTCGGCATTATTACAACATTTACAAGGCATTTTTTGAGAACACAAAGGTTCTCTGTTTTGACATCAGAAGTTCTGCATTAAATGATGTGGTCACTACTCACTTGGCCTCCCTGTTCAAGGTTTTGACCTTCCTAAAAGAAGAGAAATAAAAGTTGATGGTTTTATATTTGCCAAATGGCAGTTTTGTGCAAGTACAACATGTCCATCGAGTAAATCTAACTGGGACCACATTATCCAGCCTAGCCACAAGAGGTTAGTAGGCTATCATCTCATAAAAGTATTCTAAGTACAATTTAACATTCATACAAATCATTAGTTTCTAAAACATTACAATTTTTAAAGAGCAACTAAATTAGTTGTTGTTTTCTAAGGAGAAATGTTTTTGCACGGTTCGCACACCAACCTGATGCGTCACGTGTAAACTCTATCTCTTAAAGTCTGAAAACACAAAATTCAAATTTACAAATCGATCATATTTATATACATATATATATAATTGACGTGCTGCTTTGAAAACAATAAATGTGTCTAGGACAATTATCGCAGACAAATATTTAATGGGTCCTTTTATAAATGAAACAATCATGCCAACACTTCATTATTTCAGCTGTTCAAAAGAAGCTTAGAACTTTCTAAATTCAAACTCCAGAGAAATTTCAACAAAAATTATGACTATATTTGTTGTCTCAATTAATTTGGGATTCATTTTAGATTTTAGCCAACTTAGAAACATATGCATCCAAGGTTACTGATGTAAATTTCCAGTGTTCTATTTGGAACATAAAAGTATGTACTATTTGATCAAGAGTAACGAAGTCAACCACTTCTGACCTCAGCTCACACATAGATCTTCTGTGGCATCCAATATATAGAACCTTAATACGGAATTCATACACGTACCCACTAGGATATATAGCTAGAACTGTGATGGGTAAATGTAAATCATAGAAGGGTATATGACGACTATGAGAAATAATTTTATAATTTATGATTGAAAAGACAGATGCATTAATTGAGTTGCTTTAAAAACCATTAATAGCTAGCACCTTAACCTGACAATTTGACAACACTCTTTTATATTAAATGGAAGGAATTTAAAAGAATTATAAGTTATCATGCAGTTTGAATGCTATATTATATTGGCCTAAATTCCATTAAATATGAAAGGTTTATGAATATTATTCGGAAACCTGATAACTGTGATCTAACAAACAAGAAATCGACAGCTAGAAGCATATGAAATGGTAGCACTAAGTTGGCCAGTACATTAGATCCAATCACAGATTGTAACCGTAGTAGACCAAAAATGTGGCATACAAAGGGGACATGGTAGTTCTATTTCCTTGCTTCCTGTTGGGGTAATGCATCACCTGCTCACACCTCTCCCTAGTTGTCACGTGTCATCACTTAACCTAACCTTAATCTGCCTCTTAATAACGTGTTGAATAAGATCATCAATTGGCCATTGACGATGGTTGAAATCTCTCCATTTCTTTTGCTAAATCGAGAGGACAATACATAATTAATTACTACTCGCATAATCGCATTCATCATGTCATCATGACTTGAATGAAAATTCAGATTTAGAGGCTCCTCCATTCCCACCAAAATGGACAGCACCCATGACATTGCAAATCTTTCACTGTACTGAATCCGATAGATGAATGACTAGATAAAATTGTTTCCGTCCCATAGCATTTTTGGGGATTACTGTTTCTTGGATGTTACATTTATTTATTGAGTCTATGATAGTAAAATGACTAAAATCTGTGATGCATATTAGAAGGAGAAAATCCTACCCAAATATTTGACTTTGTTTTAATCTATCGTTCCATTTTATTATATATTTTATATTGGAATATGAGTCTATATATCGATCTATTCAATATAAATTTGACGTATATATACAAGAACCATATACCAGGAAACCAACATGACCAACAAACCAACTAATAGCTAGCAAATCCCCTAAGATCCTGTTCCAACTATAAGAAAATTTCATCTTATCTCTTACTTGGTCTATAGTCTAAAGGGTGACGTATAACATGCATAAAAAAATGTCATATTTGCATGACAAATTTAGTACGTGGCTTTAATTTGCATGGTATTGTACCTCCCCCCTATCAACAAAGTTTCACCACACAGTCCACGAATCTTTTCTTAATCAATTATTATATTAGAAAAGAAAGTCATGAAATAGTGTTAATCAAAGGCATGCAACTAACTGGTACATTATAGAAAATAAGCAAATAAAACAATTTGCAAACAAAAGGACCAAAACCTGAGACTCTGGTCACGCGTGGCTGCGTCTCCCATACACAAAGACTTGCTTTAATCTTAATTTGTCATTATCTGCTCCTTACCAAAACCCTATAAAACCCTTACAGCCCCCTCCCCTAGCTACTCCATAAACCAACCATAGATATCTCCCTCAACTTAACCTCCTTATGTTAACCTCAGGAAACTAACTATAAACCTACAAACATATAAGCCTTTTGTTTGTACTTGTAACAGCTCGTCTGACAAAGAAAAAATTCGATGGGTAGAGCACCGTGTTGCGATGAGGTAGGGGTGAAAAAGGGACCGTGGACACCCGAGGAGGATAAGCTGTTGGTAGATTACATACAAAAGAATGGGCACGGCAGCTGGCGCAGGCTGCCAAAGCTGGCAGGCCTCAATAGGTGCGGGAAGAGCTGTCGGCTCAGATGGACCAACTATCTACGCCCCGACATCAAGCGAGGCCGCTTCACCGAAGAGGAGGAGAAGCTCATCATTCACCTCCACTCTGTTCTTGGAAACAAGTACGAATAAATCTATAGCTACCAATTTTCCAATCTAAATACTTAGTTCTAAAAGTGGTTTATATTTTATAACTTTTATTGATTAGGTTTATTAGTTTAAAACTTTAAATCAAAGTTTATATAAGTCCTAGACTCTCAGTTAATGATATGGTCCCTGACTTTAGTCAAATAATTAGTGTGTCTGTGTTAAAGTTTAGGCTAATGTACTTTAGTTTCTATAAATGTGTAAAGGTAGTAATGCCTATAGCCTAGCCAAGGAGGCTTCTTCTAGAAGTACCCAATCTAGGTGAACAATCTCCAAACATTCAACAGAATAAAGAAATATCAAACCGAAGTTTATGTCAGACGGATTTGGTTAATGTCATATTCACCATCTTCGTGAACTAAATAATTGATTTATAACTCTATTTTCAAAAATAGGTGGTCCTCAATAGCGACAAGGTTACCTGGAAGAACAGATAATGAGATAAAAAACTACTGGAATACACACTTGCGCAAACGCCTTCTGAGCATGGGGATCGACCCGGTGACGCACCGCCCCCGTGCTGATCTTGGCTTGCTTGCAGCTGGCCTACCTCTCAGTATTCTAGCAGCTGCTGGCCTCTCAAACCAACAACTCGATGTCAGTAGTGCCTTAAAACTCCAAGCCGACGCTGCACAATTGGCAAAAGCACAACTTGCACAAACCTTAGTTCAGCTACTAACCAATGGCGTTCCGACCACCCCAAACTTGGACTTGATGAGCCTCATAAGTTCAACAAGTTCTTTGGGTCAGCAGTACTATCAGGGGCTTATTAATGGTTCACTTGGAGCTCAGGGCACTGCTTTGGCTGCCTCAAGTGGTTTTGGATTTCCCGACTTGCAAGGATGCAACATACCACCTGCGATTTGCATGGATGGGTTGAGTTCAACCGAGGTCCACGGTACAACTAGCAATCTCAGCAGCGGAACAGTGTTACCAGATGAGTCGTCTGATACACCAAAATTAGTATCAGCTTCGCCACAAGACAAGCCATCTTCCCTGGAGTGCAGTACATCTCACGATACTTCGACAAGTTCACTAGATCAGTCGAACCCATTTGAAGGACTGGAGGGACTAAATTTGGATGGAATCAACAATGACCTAGGGTGGAAGGACTTGTTAGAGTGAGTAATAGTTTTCCCTCGAATAATTTAAATATTATTTTAAATTTTGTAGATCATGATTTTTATCCTTGTTTGGAATGTTATGTTCATTATAGGGTGAATTAAGATTGAAACACTAAAAAAAAATATATATGCATGGAATCCAGTATATATATATATTAATTTATGTTAAAGTTGAGAACGCATGAACTATATACTAATTAGTAATTATCTTCCTTTTTGAGGTTTATATGTTAATTTTCGTTACTGTGCATCTTTGAAAAACTAACTTAATTAACAAGTTCTTTTTTTATTTGGACGGTGCAGGCAGTTTTCATGGTTGAACTCACCGTAGAAGAGCAAGTCGTGGAATACAGACTTCTTGAAGAAAATTAGGGGATTCACGCATCAATAATTAGCTCGAGATTTTACTTAATTAAAGTTTGTTGATAGGAATGTTAATGGATTGTTTGTGTACAAAAACATACTATCTTGTACATCTAGTATTAATTAGTTAAAAAAGAGTTTAGAACACAGTTATATATCTTTGTTTGTTATTGGTTTTTATTATATATCAAATACCATGTAAATGAGCACAATATGGATAAACCGAATAATTAAATCAATTATTTTGAGTTCCTTTCATCATTTTTTAAATTGGTACTGAATTTTTGTTGTTGCTGTTAGCAAGATATGAAGTTTCATTTTTAAAACCAAGAAACAAATTAAATATCCAACAATATATCAAAATCATAGATACATGTTTCATGGATAAAATGACTGGAGAGAAAATTTTAGTACATTTATGCACGAATTTGTTGGTTTGATAGTAGCCAGCCAACCTTCAAAGAAAGATATTGTATGTATGTTTCGCTAAATTTCCAACTCCACGAAGATTTTAAGTTTTAACTTACACTTGGTCAATATCGTAATTTTTTATTGTTGGTGTAATGCGTAATGTATGTAATTGTCTATACATTATCCAAAATTTCTTTTGTAGTTTTCCAACCGTTAATTTTGTTAGAAGATCATTGGTGGCATCGTTAATGAAAAAAATTTGATTTATACTTCTCGAATATATAATGCCATCGTGATGACTAATTCGATATGCCATTGTAATCTCTATCTCTACTACTTATAAATGCATGCATTCCAAAAAGTGTTACACACTAGGTCAATATAGTAAACAGGGATTTTTATCATTTCGATCAGTTTGATCTGTGGTTGGATGTCAATCGCCATACTAAACAATAGTAAATTTTAGTTTTCCATCTAATATAGAAATAAATTAAATAATACATTTATTTGTATCACTGGTAAATTAAGCAACATATTTTATTATCTAACATTATTTTGTTTCTTTATTTGCCCATGTATGAGGGCATCTTATGCTAGTACTATACAAATTGATTTATGCCACTATTTTTTTTTCTAAAACATATTAAATTTGATTTAGTCCAACCTACTGACGTCAGATTTTTTATTTTTTTATTTATTTTTATATAAAATACTCAAGATACCCCTAACAAATATAATGTAATTGAAAAGTTTTGAAATTTAAATTTTCAAAATTTGAAAATTTCAATTCTTTCATATGGACATGTATTTATTTATTTTTCTATTTACTACTGGTAAAAAATATTTTATTTAATTATTTTGTAATGACATAAAATCAATTAGTTATTTTGTGATGGTATATTTCAAATTTTAATTTTAATAGTGCTATATTCAAAATACTTGTATGATTAATTTAATCAACCAGTGGCATAAAAGATATTTGAATAATTTTATTGGGAACATAAATTTAAATCGGGATTGAATTAATCCTAATAATCTATATATCTCTATTAATAATTTTAAATGAACGGTCTGGATTTTAGTCCTCTTATAAAATTTAATCCACAACAGAATTTGCCAATAAATTTTTATTATTTGCATTGTTATAAAATTAATTAGTCCATTTTGCGATGGCATATATTAAATTTTGAACTTCTCATCAAGTGGCACAAAATAAAGTGCCTAGATTTTTTTTTTAGGGTCAAATGGCATCACCACACTAACAAAAATTTTATTAATAAGAAAATGATAGTACAAAGACTAAAACAAAGAAAAAATAAAATGGGAAAACCTATTCAAACTAAAAACAAAGAAAACTAAGCATGCTTCCTCATTAATCTATATCAGCAAGAATATAATTGAGTGAAAGCCATGGAAAAGTGTCTTGTATTATAAAATGCTATACGTAATTATTTTCTCGGTAGGAATCTTTCTATTATGTAATTATTTTCTCGGTAGGAATCTTTCTATTGTGGCAAATGATGATGATCAACATCAGAAATTGTATTGTAACTTATTATTAATTAATTACTATTCATTATAGTCATCGTCATTATAATTTTACAATTATTTTTAGTACAATTCGTACGTATATACTAACATTAGTATACCACTACTTCCACTTCTGCTAGAGTACTGCTACATATGTTGTTGTATGTTGATGTGATTGTTGTGATTGTGATGTTGTGTCAATGTTGCTTGTGCGACGAGACAGACTTTTGTTGATAATAATACAAGATGCGCATCAGAAAATATAGAGAGAGATTGGGTAGCTGATGAACAATTTGATACAACGGTTTATTATTTTAATATTTGTTAGTTGTTGATGTCAATTGGAGTTGCTAGTGTCTTGTGGAAGAAGGATTAAAGCCTCCAAACATACGCCTTTTGATTTCTTTCTACCAAGAAGTAAACGATTTAACAGGGCCAATGATAAAAAGACATCTTTCACCCGAAATTAATGTTTCTCCAAATGATCAGATTCCTGGTTTGGAGTCCCATTTTACGGTAGCTAGGACGGACAAAATAATGACATGTAACATATAACTGCGAAGGCGAACTCGATCCAAATTAATATTTATCACTAGTTCAAGGAATTATATGATATATATTGAATCATCTTTTATTTTTTTTCCTATGCAAAATGCTTCCATAAAATGGTCACTTACGAGTTACGAGGGTAGGGAATTTCTAATATTACGGCAGCTAGCTATGGGAGGAATCGATTATTGATTGATATGTAATAATTGTGTAGAATCCAAACAAATTTATCACTATTTAGGTACAATAAATTAATATGATACTGACTCGTATTTTGTTCCTTTCCCTATGCACAATGGTTCCCATGGTATGGTCACCTAATCAATGGCGTTTGCACTTTAATTGTCGTAACGGAATCGCGTTACTTGTATGACGCGTAGAATCAAATATGAAGTTCACTGTAATTTCAACACTGAAGAAGTGCTGTCTTAATCGCTAATTATTCAGTAGAAGTTAAACTCCGGCTGACAACAATTTCAAATTTAAAATTAAAACTTGTCATGAGTACAGATCCAACTTTTTGGTCTAGTGATTATGAAGAACACAGTTTTTCGATAAACAAAAAAAATGTAAGTTTGAAATTAGTCTGATGAATTGCTCTCATGCATAAAAATGTAAGTTCAATTTTCACTAATTAATTAAATGCATAGGTTATCTATTTTTGAGATTTGAAAAGAATATATAGATTATAATATGATTCATGGCCAACAAAAGATTTATACAAAATTTCTTAGTGTCTTATCTTATATAAAATAGTGAGACAAATAGTAAGATTAATTATGTCACACTAATTATGGAGACCAAATAATTTTGCATTTCACAATAAATATGCTTATTTGAAATAGTAATTTGTTTAACAAGAGATCTCTGCAGTACTAGCTTGCTAATTAAAGACAAGTCACAGCAGCAAGTGGGTATTTTTAAGTGTCGGATTTGCTGTTCGATAGCAGTTTAAGATATTAGAATATTAGTAAAGTACATCTGCAATAATTGTAGAACTTTTCAAAGTTTTCTCCAATACTTTGGGTTAGTTATCTAGTGGAGTATGAATTAAGAAGTATGAAGTAATATGTAATTTTAAATAGAGTAAATTACACAACGGTCGACCTTGAACAACCAATTGTTTTTTGTCTTTGATCAAGTCCTAAAACTTTTATTCTGGTTCTTCAAAATTTTCAGTCGTATCTAAATGGTCTTGCTGCTTAATCCAAAGAGTTAGATGGAAATTCAATTAAATTACTACATGATTATGTGTTTATATATGATGATGTGCATCAGGGGATGTTGTAAATATTATTTTTTGTGAAAATTTAAATTATTAATTACATGTGTAAATAAAAAGTTGTAATAACCAGTAATTTTTTCTCATAAACTGAGGATCGAGTCTCCTAATTTAATTATTTTGAATTTTGAAATTAAATTTTCATAAAATTATCTTTCAATTGAGTTTCGAACCTACCTCTTTCACTCAAAGTGAAGGTCGACCTTTGTTACCCCTAAATCAAGAAACTCATTCTTAACAATTACAATTTTTTTTAAGGTTGTTCTTTTAATTAAACCAATAATCATTTATTAAAAAAATGTGAAAATAAATTCTCTCTCTGTAATTAAGGACTTCTTGGTTCACGGAATAGAGCTAAACCACTAGGTCAAACAACCATCTTAAAGATTACAATTCTAATATGAAAATAAAATTATTATGATTTTTGGATAGGTTAACGAAAGATTATTCTAGCTGTTAATTCGTGTTTGACAAACAAAATCGAAATTTGAATAGTCAGTAATCCAAAGTAATCCAAATTAGCAACAGTTCCTCTCTAAGGATATTTCAAAAAATGTAAAAATTTGTTTCTAAGGATATATATATATATATATATATATATATATAGAGAATGGCTATACTACTATTCATATGTAAATTGCTCTTCTAGGCCAGACTTTTGGACCGTTCGATTTCATCAGGATCAGTGCGGAGATCTAAGAGAACGGCCAAGATGAAGTCGCTCAATCTCTCCTCCTGTTAAGTTTTTCCGTCTCCTCTCTCTGTTAAGTCCCGTCTCTCTCTCTCAAAAAGCTCTAATCGCTACTCTCTCTCTCTCATTTCGATCCTTACCAAAAAAAAAAAAAAAGCTCTCGGCTTGGGTTTGGGTTTCTCCGCCTCCGCCTCTCTCAGAGCCCTCGATCAGACACAAGGGAAAAAAGCTCTCGGCTGAAGGTCGAAACCCTCGCTCCTTGATCAGTTCGATCAGACCAACAGTCTCGAGCTAGCAATCGACCAAAAGTCTCCAGCATCTCTCGGACACAAGAAGGTAACTAGACTTGCATAGTCCTCTTTAATTGAACTGATTGGGCTTAATTTGAGTTATTTTGAACTGATTCCAACTGATTTTCGGACACAATAATTTTTACCTATTTTGACCTAATCTCGCTGCCATTAATGGGCTTATTAGGATAGCTTATTAATGGATTTTAGAGCTCATTTCAGACCTAAATTTCAGTTTTTTCCCCCTTTTGTATAAAGGTTACTTTCACTATTGTAATGATATTTTGATAAGTGCAAATTGAAATTCATACCGTGCTGGTATACTGTAAACCGAATTCATAATCACCACTTATTTTGGTTTCTAATGCTATGTCCAATGTCATGAAAATCTCTCCAGATCTCCTTCAATTAATCCACATGGAAGGTTCAAATGTGAGTAATGGTTTTTTGGATGCAGATTCTGTAAGGTAATTATCAATTTGAATAGCTCAAGTAAATAGTGAATTGCTCTTTCATTGGTAAATAGTAAATAGTGAATTGCTCAAGTTGTTAATTTTTGTAGATGCCGAGAGCTTGTGGATTCTTTCATTGGTATGATGCACCTATCCAAGAGAGAGCTAAGGTAATAATTAATGGGCTTATTAGTCGATTAAATGATTGTGAAAGGAAGATGAAGGCTCAAGAAAGGAAGGAAACAATTCTGAAAGGAATAGTAGTTATTTTAGGGCTGTTATTGTTGTATGTTTTAGTGAAGTAGCTGTTTTAGCATGAGACATGAAGTAGCTTGTTTATTACGCATGAATGCTTGTACTATGGCTGTTATGTTTGCTAATGTTTTTATATTTTCTTGTACTATGAATGCTTCTACTATGGATGTTATGTTAGCTAATGTGAATCAGTAGTATGCTATCTTTTGGCTGGAATCTGAATTTGAATTTCAGATAGAAAAGGATGCAATACTATATACATAAATCATAGCCATAATCTGTAAGTAGGTAAATGCGAATGAGTTTAGATATCTCCATAAAAAAAATTTCTCAACTCTGGAGTCGCATACTTGCAAGCTCTCTATACCATGTGTTCTCACTAAATATCAGTAACATGAAACAGAAAAATGAGGCTCCAGTACCATGCGTTCTCACTAAATAAGGTTCATAACTAAAAAAAGTGCACAATATGCTCAATAAATACGCTCAATAAATATACTCAAAAAAATTGACTAGAGAGCTCTGGCTACCACTTACAACCGTGATGTGATGAATTGAGTTAACATGCCTCAAAGGCTCAATATTCTATATGCTATAACTACAAAAAACACACAATATACTCAACAAAAATGCTTTAAACAGAATAAGGCTCATATTACGCAATATCAGTCACCAAAAATGCTTTAAACAGAATAACGCACAATATTCTATATGTTATACGCCTATACCATATGAGCTTGTATCAGTACAAACAAAATGAGGCTCCAGTACAAACAAAGGCTCAATATTCTCAAAATGAAACAGAATTTAGTCTCCAGTACAAACAAAAACAGCAATCCAAGTATAATCATCCATCTGGTCCACAATCAAGTTAAATCTTCATATTCTTCTACATATTCTTCTTCATCTTCTGGTCCACTATCTTCTTCATTTCAAAGCACAGTTGTAGAATCTCTTTGCATCATCTTTTGTCATAAATTCTTTTCCAACAAAAGGTGCACACTCTAAATGTTCATGAGGATCGATGCCATCGGGAGGTTCTTCTCTGATGTTGTTCTCTACACCTTCGTTAGCCATCATGAACTCACAAATAGGCACCTACACCAGAATTTTAAGTTTATTAAGTAACACTCATATGAAATTCTTCATTTTATTCATTGCACAGAGAGAAACGCATACATTAATTTTGTACATTACAATGAAAAATTTCATTTTTTTTTTTTTTTTTATCTTTACTGGTGTGGGTGTTGCAACCATGGACAGCATTCGGACAACAAGGAAAGGTTGACCACACAATATTATATTCTTTTAATAAAATTTGAAATTAAGAAATGCCGTGTCAGTAAAATATTTGGGCAGGCATATGGTCCTACTTGGGAATTATTTAGGTACCTTCAATATAAACCAATTTGGAACTTGGAGTGTATCATTTGCCAAATATAGAAAGAAGAATTTCGCACAATATAATTTTCATAAGGAGCGATATGATTCTAGGGTTTTGCGTAACAGAAAACCCACGCATACTTGCGACGGAGAGAATGCTTACCGAGTGAGAGTAGAGAGGCGAGGCGACTCGACTGGGAGCAGAGGCGAGGCGATCTTCGCAGAGAGACCTCCGACAGTCTCTCCGATAGTCTCTCCGACCAAGATTTCTGGGATCAAGTATTTTTTAAATTTTTTAATAAGGAGCGATATGTTGAGACTTGAGAGAGACATGCGACTTAGAACTTTTTGAGAGAGACAGAACGGAGACTTAACAGAGAGGAGACGGTAAAAATTAAAGAGAAGGAGGGCTCAGCGCCTCCATCTGAGCCTTTTGCTCATATCTTCGCACGAATATTGATGAAATCGAACGGTCCAAAAGTCTGGCCTAGAAGAGTAATTTACATATGAATAGTAGTATAGCCATTCTCTATATATATATATATATATATATATAGAGTTTAGCTACGGTGAGTCGCGACTCACGGACCCTCCGGTGAGTCGCGATCAAAACTCTTACATCTAGTTCAAAATGGCCGATCCAAACCGTCCAATATGATCTCCCTATTGAAATCTCCATGCAGACCAAATTTTTCATTTTTTCAAAATTTTTAAGTATTTTTTCGGATTTTTAAAAACGGCTGTTTTTGAATGGTTCAGAACTATACTTAGATTAACGATTTTCTAAAATCCGAAAAAAATACTTAAAAATTTGGTCTGCATGGAGATTTCAATAGGGAGATCATATTGGACAGTTTGGATCGGTCATTTTAAACTAGATCTAGGAATTTTGATCGCGACTCACCGTAGCTAAACTCTCTCTCTCTCTCTCTATATATATATATATATAAAAGTTGTTTGTACGACTGCATCGTTATTTGAAGTTCCAAAATAACGTTAATAATAACAAATGTTAAAAATTGATATTAATATAGTTGTACATTTGGTTTAGATTAGAAACCCTTTAGTAATAATTGTCGAGGATCACTTGTGCAATTTACTCTCAAGAAATTGACACATTCAATACACAAGTTGTTCCCATTTTAGTTAAGCAGTCTGTTTAAATTGCCTTTTAATTAATAGTTTTATTTTTTGAAACTCTTCCTAATAGTCTCTATCTAGTTTATAAAAGATAATAATAATAATTGTAAGTCTTCCTATAGGTAGTCTCTATCTAATTTATAAAAAAAAATATATATTCTTTTTTTATTACAAGTCGCACAATTAGTTAGCTATTAGCTATGTACGTACACTAGATTAATCCTAAATTCAGAAGTCTCTCAGCTCTCAGTCATGCATGTGTATAAACGGGTTAATGATTTTGGACCAGCTTCATATAAAATCATAAATGAAAATAAAAAATATTATTCATATTTCACGAAACTCATTTAGAAGTATCATGTGCTTGATACACAAAATATTGCCAGTTGATATTTTATAATCTTGCAAATTGATAGTGAAGGGTCTTAAAATAATATAAAACAATGTAGAGACAGTGGTAATCTTATTGGGCTCTCTCATTCCCACTTGCTTATGCTAAAATATATATGGAGTTAGTATCGACATCATATGGCTAATAGATTCTCTGTGTTATATAAATGACATGACGCGATACGGTTGAGTAATATGATACGACACAACACGTCATATCGTGTGTATTGTGTCTGATTTTCATCAAAAAAATAGATACTGCATGGCACAACATACAATTAGACTTGTGCGAGGCATGATGAACTCAGTAACTTGCATCGCCTTAAGCACCCCCAAGGCCGCAACTCATTAATTGTCTGAGACTCTGAGGTACACCATACGCACATAGCCTGACATAGATCATAGACCAGAAGAGAGTCAAGAGTCGAGACTCTGACAAAGCGGGGACCAAGCAGGGTCGCGGGAGAGGGTCGGTTTGGGTTTGCAACTTTGCATGCTATGTATTTCTAAAACGCATGGGTCTGATACGTACGCGGCCCCAAATCGTGCATCCAGAAATTCTTTTAATAAAAAGATGACGACAAATGTTATTTTCCAAATGCCTTAATAACGGTTATTTTAAGAATGTCGGTTTCGTAAAGGAAGAAAAGCTAGAAAAAAATTTAAAATGCTTTTTATTCCAAGATGCGTGTAAAAACATCTCCAACACCGTTATTTTTAATAAAAAAAATATAATCTCAGAAATTTTAATAAGAAAAAAGGAAAAAAAAAATTTTAATAAGGAAAAAGCCCTAACGCGTTTATGGACGCAGTACATGAGCTGCATCCTAACGCGGTCAACGACCGCGTTAAGGGGAGAATAATTAAAAAGGAAAAGCGAAGAAAGGTAAAAGACCGTTATTTTTAATAAAAAAAATATAATCTCAGAAATTTTAATAAGAAAAAAGGAAAAAAAAATTTAATAAGGAAAAAGCCCTAACGCGTTTATGGACGCAGTACATGAGCTGCGTCCTAACGCGGTCCATAAACGCGTTAGGGCTCCCTAACGCGGTCAACGACCGCGTTAAGGGGAGAATAATTAAAAAGGAAAAGCGAAGAAAGGTAAAAGAAGAAGGAACGGAGTAAATTGCGGGGAGGCAGCTAACGCGATTTTCAAACGCGTTAGGTCCCCTCTAACATGTTTTTAAAATACGTTAACTCTGCATTTACGCTTTTATTAATAGCGTTGGCTGTATTTTTTTTACAAAATGCTTTTCCTTTTGTCATTTCATCGTCTCTTTTGTCATTTCAATCAAATAACTGTCGACGCATAACTGAGTTTATAATCGCGTTAGATAAACTTATATATAGGATATAGGATCTGCTTCACTGAAACATAATCGAATTCATTACCTCTTATATTAAAAAATGACTTCGATTTCTGTATTTGTCAACCCATCTCCAAATTTCACTGGTTGTTGTTTGTACCTAAATTGTAGTCCTTCCACAACTTATGCCGATATCCGAAATGAATTATACTGTAGACTTCAGATTTATGAAAGTCATTATACAGTGTACATTCAAGGTCGTTACAACGATATAGTCAACGGTATATTTGAATCTTTACTTATCCCTTTGAATTCCGAAACTGAATGGCGGTATTATTACCAGCAGACGTTCGAGATGAGAGGAATACCAATTCTTGAGAGTAAGGTGGCAGGAATTGAAGACAACAAATCGGAGGGCCTATCGGTATCTGAGAAATTGTGGGAAAAATAGGGAAAGTGACCCCAACGAAATACCGAAGTTGTATAAATGGGCATAGTCCGAGGACAAAGGGCATCGATGGGGTATAATGACAACTAACGGAGCCGAGAGTTTGAATAGTGTTTTCCGAGTGGAAAGAAGATTACCGGTGGCAGCAATTGTTGAAGGCACGTGGTATAAATGCGCCCGCTGGATGAACAAGAGAACACAAGAAGCATTTGAATGGATGAGTTCAGGAGAAAGATGGGTGGAAGCTGTCCAGAATAAATTAAACAAGCACGGTGAAAAATCACGTATGTATTTTTTATATCTTCTTTATTATTCATTCATTTTAATGTATCTTAGAAATTAATAACTTTTCAATGTTGCATTTGAAGGTTCCATGCACGCTTTCGTGGTGAGACTGGATCTTGGTGAATTTGAAGTAAAGGTTCCAGGCCCATACCGGGATGGTTCAGGTTAGGAGTATGAAACGTTCAGGGTCCTCATGCCACCTGTACCGGATGAAATTGAATTTGAAGATCTTATTTACCAGAAATCTCAATTGGGTTACACGTGTGAGTGCCAGAAACCGCAACTGACTGGTATACCTTGTGCACATTTTATTGCTGTTTGCAGGGAGATGAGATGGGATGTGAATGCGTTTGTAGATAATTGGTACAGTGTATGGCACCAACACACGATTTGGTCAAAGGTGCCCTTTCATTCTTACGGAGACGAGAGTGAATGGCCAATTTATAATGGTCCGACGTTGGTCCCCGATAAGGATCTGATAAATCGAGAAAGGTGCAAGGTAATCCGAGGCGAGATGGCCATGGACAAAATGGAAGGGAAGAAGCCGGGGGGTTCCAAACCCAGCCGTACAGGAGGGCAGGGTTCAACAAGTCAACGACGACAACCCCAGCCGCCATATCCAATGGAAACACTTCAATCTGGTCGCCGGACCAGCAGACCACCATCAAGGACCAACAGTCGACGAAGGGACGCTGCACTAAATGTTGAAGAGAGTTATCAACCAGGCAGAAGGTCACTTCAAGTTGACCCACGAAGCAGAAACACGACAGCAGATTCAGATTCAGTCCAACCACGTCGTGCTTCAATCAGCAATGATCCGTTTAGCATGAATGCCACATCAGGCCAAACAAGCACATCTAGGGCTTCTGGGCAACCAAAAGGAAAAGGATTAAAAACGACAATCCGTAATATTTTTAGGAAGAAAAAATAATTCATTGAAAAGCTTGTATCAACTATTTTAATATTTGTAATATTTGAGTGTGAACTATTTACAAATATTTGTATGAACTATTTGTAATATTTATGTATGAACTATTTGTAATTTTTTTTATTGTGATTTAGTCGTTGTAACTTATTTATGTTTTATAAATTTTCCTAAGGTTTACTGTTTTTATTATTGTTCTTATTTATTATAGATCTCTAATATTTATTATGGTTCTTATAAATTTTCCTAAAGTTTTTTACTATTTTTTTAAAAAATAACATAGAAACATTAAATATATAAATAAAACATAAAATTATATTACATAACACATAAAACATGAAATACAAAAAAACTTACCAACATAAAACATAAAACATACATAAGAACATAACACTTAAAACCATACATGACATACTAAAAAAATAAAACATAGAGACCCTAAGCACGATAAGGGTCGCCTGCAGCAGCGGGATGATTTTGAAATCCAGGTGGGCATGCTCTCTTCAACCTAAGCCAAATGAAGCGATTGTTAGCCACCTTGACGCGGATCCCCCCTTCCCTCTTGACCTTGTCGGTCCAATGCTTCGGTCCTCTAACCTCCCACACTTCGTCGTCTTCATTATATAAATCGTCCAAATCTTCCAAATAGAACTTGTCGTGCGGATATATCCAGTACAGTGTCCTCAATATGTGATGGTCGAATACTTCACTATGTCCCTCTAGCAGCACACCGGTAACAACCTTGCGTGGTTTCAAATCCATTTCTATTCAATCACAATTGACAAATATCAATTAGGAACAATATATTTAAATTTATTTCAAATTAAAAAATCTAAGCAAGTCAATAATTTATTGTGTAAAAAAATCTAAATTAAGACTATAAAATAAATACATTCTATGATTTTAATTCAATTTAATCGTCAATAATTAATATCATTAAAAATTGTGTATGATTTATTTTAATTTAATTCTATCGCCAATAATCAATATCATTAAAAATTTCTACTAATTTTGTCTTAACAAATCAATAAAAATCAATAAAAAAAATTTAATACAAAATTTCAAACCAATAAAAATCAATAAAAAAAATTTAATACAAAATTTCAAACCTTTTTCTTATTTTTTCTTCTCTTTTTTCTTTTTTTTTCTTCTCTATCTTTCTTTCTTTCTTTCTTTCTCTCTTTCTCTCTTTCTCTTCTGATTGCCTCACTCCCCCTCAACCATCTCTTTTAAAGGAAAACGCGCGCAGAAAAAGAGAAACGGTCGAAAAAAACGGTAACCTGCAAAAGTTACCCCACTTAACGCGGTCGTGGACCGCGTTAGGGAGTCCTAACGCGTTTGTTGACCGCGTTAGGACGCAGCTCATGTACTGCGTCCATAAACGCGTTAGGGCTTTTTTCTTATTAAAATTTTTTTTTCCTTTTTTCTTATTAAAATTTCTGAGATTATATTTTTTTTTATTAAAAATAACGGTCTCCAACATTTTCTTTACTTTTACAATATGTTTTTTTTTTTTAATTACTTAATTTTTTAGCACGTCTTTTTCAAACACCATTTTAAATTAAGAAAATAAAAAATATTTTATTTTTTAAAAAATATAATTATAAATTAATCGAAAACATTTTAACATCAAAGTACAAGTAATATGGCCTAAACAGCGACATGTTTTAATATGGCATGACACTTTTTTTGAGAATACTAGTGGCTAATGCAAATTTTTGGAAAGCACTAGTCGATTTTACGAGACAAGAAATAAGCTTTAAATAATAAATAAGGTGAAGTTGATCTTCAAAGCATATCACAATTTAGTCTTTCAAGCTAAAATTGCAGAAATTTAATAAGAAATATTTTAGGCTACATAAATTGGAAGCCAACACCTGTCCTAAAGGATATTTCAATCAAAAAGCAATCCCCTTACGTGTTTAAATTTCGAGGAATTTAATGCTGGAGACACTTGTAGATGCCGCGTAATTCAACCCAGCGAGCTTTGTGTTGTTGGTTTTACATGTCAGACTATGCTTCTTGGGTTGAATGTTAGCTCTGGTACTTTGATTACCTCAATGGTTTGACAATTGCGTCTGTTTAGCTAGTAATATATTTCAACTGGACTTATCCACTTCCAAATTTGTCACTTTATCTTGCGCTAAATCGGGTTCCTTGGAGTCTGGATAGATGGGCTTATGCTAGAACAGGAACACAGTAAAATGATTAATGTATTTAAATTTTTTTAGTACTTTAGTCTATGCCAGTTTGATTCTGAATTCGGACTCTACCAACCAAGAATTACATTACTATATGGGAGTGGTAAATTGATCTCTGATCACCAGACACCAGTGGGTGTCTGGATCAATCTTTTTTTTTGTCATCTTTCATTGCTTAGATGACAAATTAGAACTCAATATGAAGATCCATCCTAAACCGTCCGGGTCTAAAGTTACATTCTAATTAAAATAAGAAGCATTTCAACAAGAACTCTATATACCTTATTAGAATCAAACCAAAATATATCCGTACCCAAGCTCACGGAAATTTCAATAACACTATTTGACCCTCTCATCTAATATATATTTCGGTTTGATATAAATTAAAAAAATGAACTGCTACTTCAAAATCAACCAATCAAAATGATAGGCCGAAGTTAGATTAAGTCTCAAATTTCATTGACTCCATGCTTGAAATTATCTAATAAATTAAATTCAAATAGCCCATAATTGTGACTAAAATAAAGCGATCCAATATAATTCAGTATTCAAAACGATTCGAATCTGAATGATTGTAACAAAAAAAACTATTCAAATTTCTCAACCCAAATGGTATCTATATAGAAATCGATCCTAATCCACATTGACCGAATCCAAAGTGACTCCATCAGGAATTGACATTCTCAAAGTCAAAATAAGCATTTTTTTTTTTTTTTTTTTTTTTTGGTGGGGGGGGGGAGTAACACAAAAAAAAAAGGGCTTCTTCTGGCGGCCTCGATCCTGGCACCTAAATCGTTTTGACTCCTAAAATTTGCTTAGTAAATGACAAGTGGACTTCTCTCGTCTCAAAGCCATCAACATTACAATACACTTGACAAACAAAAAATTTAAAACAAAGTCCAAAAGTGTTATTTCTTAACAGTTTTCTTGGATATCACATTTTTCATTCGAGGAAATTGATTTTACATTGTAAGCTCTGCTTGAAAGATATGCTGGACAATATCAATTTAAAAATGACAGCTTAATATGCCTCAAGGAAATTACGAAAGATGCCTCAAGTCATTGAAGAAAAACAGTTTAAAAAATATAGCACGCTTAGTTAAGCGTTGCGATCAAATAAAGGTCTAAGAAGCTTGCATTAATTAAGTCTTGCAAAAGGGAACATGAGGTCTGAGTTACCAACCAACCTGCATTTTTATGCGAATGTACTGCAAAAATTATCTTTAAAACCAAACATTTTCTTTTCTTTTCCAACTGCTTCTGTAGCATCGTACAGAAAAAAAAAGGATGCCTCCAGTCCACTGTAACGTTAAAAAGACAGGATTTGATGAACACTAAGGCCTATATATCTAAGCACATAAAGGCAGAATTAGAAGCCTTGCCCCACAAGGATTGCATGATATTTTTTAGGTGAACCATATGGGACCTATAATAAACCACCTTGTACCTACCTTTGTAAGAAATTGAGAATATCGTTGTGTTCTCAACCTAGCTAAATACTCGTTCTAGCTATTTCGTTTACAATGACGTGGACACGACCAGTCCACTTTAAAATATTTACTATTTTCTTTTTAATTTCAACAACCAATTATGTTCTTAATTAGTGGTTTAGTAAAAAGTCAATTCTTCACCTGCATTAAAACCAAACTTTGCAAGAATTACTCACGAAAAATGCCTCTCAACCTTCAGGTGACGCTAATTAGTTCGCAGGTTAAATAAATGAAGTCAATCATTTATTCATTTATGATATGCTGTCAAATAGAAAAAAATCTCACGTGAAGCATGTCCCAACAACTTCAAACATTGGTGTCACAAGTGGCAACTTCCAATTGGCGCAATTTAAAGAGATGCAATTAAAATTTCAAATTTCAAAAAGGTTTTTCACTTAAGCACGGGGGTAAAAATATACCAATATTATAACGTAAGAACTCTATGAAGGAATTGCTAAACCTGTTATAGCTAGTGAGACTACAGGATAAGGTGAATGTATGTACCAAGGAGGGTACGTATTACACGCCTATGTTCTGTTTCTGATTAAAAGAAACGATTATAGAAAAAAATCATTTGCAAATTTTGTATAGTACATTGATGATTTAAGACTAGCAAAGAGATGCAAGTTCCCCCAATTAGTCTGAATTGATACATTGCCAGTCTTAGAAACTACATTCAGATATACCTTTCTTCTGTACGGATTCAAGGTAAAAGGTGTTTTGATTGAGCACGGTGTAATTTTTGTTAAAGTGATCAAAACAGTATCCATTTTGGTTTTAACTAAGTTACCGCGACGTGCTTTAACCATATTGTTGTCCCTAGAAAGGTAGGCGGCTTAATCAATTTCAAGTTTTGCGGAAGCGTTTAGTTAGTTTTAGACCGGTATTTGATATGAACTACCTATCACAAGTCAATTGGTACCCAAAACAAACAAGCACAAACAAGCAATTCAAATATGCAAGTAAATAAAGAGAGAAAGAGAGAGAGAATTGAACACGCGATGTGATAACGGAGTTTCGACCCGCTAGATGAATGACTAGCCTTAGTCGTACGTCTCCGGGAGTTTAGCAACCACCAAACGGGTGCTCTCCGTTCAATTCCAATAAGAACGGGACTACAACTTCGAACCGAATCGCCTCGTCACAATGACCTCGAGGTGGATCGGCCTAACTCAAGTGTGGCACAACGTGTCTAGCTCTAATGGCAACAATGGCCTCGCTATTCAAACAGCACAAAGGCCTTCAAGGTGGGTGGCACTACGGACCTAACTCTAACGACTCAACGGCCTCGCTATTCAAGGGAGAGGAGCACTCAAATAGCTACAATATCTCTCAAAGTGATCTAGCTATAAAAAACTCAAGTGGGAGAATGTCCTTGTGCTCAAAGGCTCTATTCTAGTCTAATTTTGCAAGGTATTGCTCTATATGGAGAGAGAACAAGGGGTGGAGATATATAGAGCTCGTCTAGAGCTGTTTACCAGTAAAAACAGCACCAAACGTTAAGTAAAGCTCCGAAGCGTTATATAACGCTTCAGTATAGCCGTTATAATAAAATAAAATCTGACATATCCGTTGGAGATCGTATGAAGCGTTATACAACGCTTGAGACAGAAAAATTCAACGGTCAAAAAGATTGTCATAAACGTTATACAACGCTATGAAGCGTTATACAACGGAACATGCTAAGAAAGCGTTATATGACGCTACAGAACCGTTAAGAAAATAGGAAACGTTAAGTATTCAGACAAAACGTTACTGACATCTCAGACGAGTTAGTGGATCAAGCATTACATAACTCTACCAAACGTTATACGACAATTCAAGGAACAATCGTTATACAACGTTAGAAAGCGTTATACAACGTTTGAGCCAGAAAACGAAATTGACTAGTCTGAGTGTTCAAGCGTTATACAACGCTATGAAGCGTTATACAACGCTATGAAGCGTTATACAACGCTTGAACCAGAAAACTGAATTTTGCTTAGAATCTTGAGCTTTTCTGCTATCTAGACCATTTCAAGGATAATTAAGGACTTAAGTAAACCTTTTATCCAAGTCTAAGCTAGCCTACAAGCTCCCTAAAGACTTGATCTTGATTTTGCAATAATCTTTTATCCAAGACTTCATAAATTGCATCTTCTTCCTATAAATTCCTATAAAACTTAAAGAAGATTGTTAAATGCCAAATAATATTGTTTTGTAATTGACAAACCGAGAGTAGTTGAGTACAACAATCTCCCCCTTTTGACGATTTGCAAAACAATATCATAAGTAAAGCGATTAAATTTTGGCATTGCACAAGCTTTACTAACAATTCTCCCCTTTTTTGTAAATCGACAAAAGGTGAAAAATGTAGAAGCTCCCCCTAAATTCATGGCTCCCCCTTAATTGTGGAGAAAGGGAAATGGAGGACCATTTTAAGGCACTACACAAAGTAGTGTGACCAATTTAATCTCAAGAAAATATATAATCAATAAGTAAAAGAGACTCTCCCTAAAAATTTGGCTTAAATGACCGGGGGTAAAATTAGTATCTAGGTCACATTTGGTACCATACCATTAGTTGTACCACTTGAGGTACTAACTTTTGGAACCCATTTACCTTTGGAATTACCATTTGGTTTTCTAAGGTTGCAATCCAAAGAAATATGCCCTTTTTGACAACAATAAGTACAATAGGCATTGGTTGGCTTAGGTATGGTAGAACCCTTCACAAAATGAGATAGGTAGTGGGCTCTAAGGTCTTCGGCCTTCTTCTTAGGATCATTGGATGAGGCTATGAAATTCTTTTTGTGATCCTTGCTGAAATGTTGGGAAACTTTCCTTTTTAGCTCATTGAATTGAGCATTGTGGTTTTGAGAGGAGTATTGCTCTTTAAATTCATAACACCATCCATCGGGTCCTCTAAAATAAATCTTATTGGACGCCTTTGGAACAAAAACCTCCTCTTGATTTTGCAAATTCATTTTATTTTGCACTCTAGTGTCTCTAGATTTCCTTTGGTACATATGTGCATGGCCACGTGGATTCCTAGGTTTTTGGAAATTTGTGTTTTGTACATTTTGTTTTCCATTTTTGTGTGACAAGTTTTTCTTAATTTGATATGACTTTTTGTAACCAAGACCAGACTTGTCATGAGGCTTTTGGCCCTTGAAAAGATTTTTCAAATCCATTTTAGGGGCTTGAGCTAAAATCGATTTTTCAAGTTGTTTTTCAAGCTCCTTGATTTTAGCCTCATACTCACCCAATTTAGTAGTAAGCTCATCTACCTTGGTTTTGAGGGTCTCAATCATGTCGGCTTTCCTAACCAAGGCACCATGGGTGGTATCAACAATTGAGTTCAACTTATCACAATTCACACAAGTGGTTGAACAAGTTGGTTCTTCATCACTCTCACTATCACTAGTAAGGAAATCATTGAGAGGTAGATATACCTTAGTAGAGCTCGGATTTGGTGAGGCCGGTGGAGAGGATGATGGAGATGATGATGAAGATTGAGGAGGTGCTTGTCTCGCTTGAAGTAGAGGATGGACATATCTTGTCCCATTGTTGAATTCGGCAAAGACCTCCCGCACCAAGTCATCTTCAATATCATCCGTTGAGAACATTGGCTTGTCCTCAATGCCCATCAAAGCAAAGACCTTGGGAGAATCCGAGTCGGATGAGCTAGTGTCGGTTTCGGATTCGGCTTCCCACACGGCATGAAATGCATGGGCCTTTGCCCTTTCTCTCTTGTGCTTATGGTGTGGCTTGTCGGTTTGCACTTGAGGAGAAAGCTTGGGGCATTTGTGCATGGAGTGTCACTCTCGATTGCACACAAAGCACAACTCTCGTTCATTGTTGACTTTTCTCTCCTTGTTGAACTTCGTCTCATGCTTGACAAGCCCACGAAACATCCGTTGGATCATCTCCTCTTGCTCCATGTCATCGAGCTTATAGAAGTTGACTGGTGGTTGATGTGGGTGTCGACATTGAGGTGAGTGAGAAGAGAAAGTGGAGTCGGGATCGCTTGTGGAGGTCATGGCTAGGGTCCTTGATGTCTTCCCTAGTTTGCCGAGTTGTTTGAGCTTCTCCTCAACACATCGTAGCTCGGTATACATTTGATCCGGTGTGTACTCTTGGTCCATCCGAATCAAAGTCTCAAGCGTGTCAACATGCGTCTCCCATTCTCGCCTTCCACTTAGAGCTTGCAACATTTTCCCTACAATCTTGCAATTTGTTAGGAACTCACCTCTATTGGCGAATTCATTTTGGATTTGTATGAGTCGTGTGTACATATCCGAAATGGATTCACCATCCTCTATGCGAAAATTCGCAAACTTATTATACAACTCATACAATTTTGAGTGCCTAATTTGCAAATTTCCCTCATAGCGGTTGAGGAGAGCCATCCACATATTGTGTGCCAAGTCAAGTGAAATAAGGGTCACACCAATGGACTCAAGGACCGAGGCTAGTATGGAATTAACCGCACAATCATTGGCCCTTCGGTTATGTCGGGATTCCTTGGTCAAGTCGGTAGAGTTAGGCTTATACTCGGGGGTATATACCTATTTTCTACTATATGCCAATATCCTAAGATATTGAGGTAGTTCACCATACATCTCTTCCAAAAAGAGAAGTTCTTACAATCTAAGCCTAACTTGGCCGGTCTCTTTACAAAGTTTGTCGCCATTGGACCAAAAACCTATGATTAAGAGAGCTTAATCGAGGTTCCCGCTCTGATACCACTTTGTTGTCCCTAGAAAGGTAGGCGGCTTAACCAATTTCAAGTTTTGCGGAAGCGTTTAGTTGGTTTTAGACCAGTATTTGGTATGAACTACCTATCACAAGTCAATTGGTACCCAAAACAAACAAGCACACACAAGCAATTCAAATATGCAAGTAAATAAAGAGAGAAAGAGAGAGAGAATTGAACACGCGATCTGATAACGGAGTTCCGACCGGCTAGACGAATGGCTAGCCTTAGTCGTATGTCTCCGGGAGTTTAGCAACCACCAAACGGGTGCTCTCCGTTCAATTCCAATAAGAACGAGACTACAACTTCGAACCGAATCGCCTCGTCACACTGTCCTCGAGGTGGATCGGCCTAACTCAAGTGTGGCACAACGTGCCTAGCTCTAATGGTAACAACGGTCTCGCTATTCAAACGGCACAAAGGCCTTTAAGGTGGGTGGCACTACGGGCCTAGCTCTAACGACTCAACGGCCTCGCTATTCAAAGGAGAGGAGCACTCAAATAGCTACAATATCTCTCAAAGTGATCTAGCTATAAAAAGCGCAAATGAGAGAATGTCCCTATGCTCAAAGGCTCTATTCTAGTCTAATTTTGCAAGGTATTGCTCTATATAGAGAGAGAACAAGGGGTGGAGATATATAGAGCTCGTCTGGAGCTGTTTACCAGTAAAAACAACACTAAACGTTAAGTAACGCTCTGAAGCGTTATATAACGCTTCAATATAGCCGTTATAATAAAACAAAATCTGACATATCCGTTGGAGATCGTCTGAAGCGTTATACAATGCTATGAAGCGTTATACAACACTTGAGACAGAAAAATCCAACGGTCAAAAAGATTGTCAGAAACGTTATACAACGCTATGAAGCGTTATACAACGGAACATGCTAAGAAAGCGTTATACGACGCTACAGAACCGTTAAGAAAATAAGAAACATTAAGTATTCAGACAAAACGTTACTGACATCTCATACGAGTCAGTGGATCAAGCGTTACATAACGCTACCAAACGTTATACGAAGATTTAAGGAACAATCGTTATACAACGTTAGAAAGCGTTATATAACGTTTGAGCCAGAAAACGAAATTGACTAGTCTGAGTGTTCAAGCGTTATACAACGCTATGAAGCGTTATACAATGCTTGAACCAGAAAACTGGATTTTGCTTAGAATCTAGACCATTTCAAGAATAATTGAGGACTAAAGTAAACCTTCTATCCTAGTCTAAGCTAGCCTACAAGCTCTTTAAAGACTTGATCTTGATCTTGCAATAATCTTTTATCCAAGTCTTCATAAATTGCATCTTCTTTCTATAAATTCCTATAAAACTTAAAGAAAATTGTTAAATGTCAAATGATATTGTTTTGTAATCGACAAATCGAGAGTAGTTGAGTACAACACATATATGTGTAGTTATCTGGTAAAGAAAGAATACATCGTATGATTTTACAACAATCTATATATGTTGTGAACTTGTGATGTGATATACTATTCACAGACGAAATCTTGAAGATAAACACTGGTAGATGGCACTTGTTCGTTTAAAATATATTTTTTTTTTTTTTTTGAGGGCCAGGTGGCAATCACCACTCCGACAATAAAATATATTAAAAAATTGATATTTACAAAGGTGAGCAATGTTCGTTTAAAATATTACGGAAACGTCTCCAAGCCGTAAGTCGTCTTAAATTCTAAAAGAAAGAAAAATTCAATGTCATCATTCTTGTGATCGATCCTCATGGTGCACAATTTTATGTGATTTATAATGGGAGCTTGTCTTTTCCATTTCAACAAAAAAAGGAAATTAAGATCAGTCAACATGTACCAAGTTTATAAATATACATAGATAATTCTTGAGTTTCACAGTGATCTTTTATTCTGTTGCTCATTAAATGATAATTAATCAAATCCATCATTACAGTATGAGTTATTTTCTTGATGACATTTAGACAGAGTAGATGCATCTATGGGATAAGCTGCAAAAAGCCAGCTTCGATTGAATGACAAAAGTTGTAGCAAAATGATGAAAGCAGGTAAAGTGCAGTACAGTAGATAAATCTGCAGTTTCAGAAAATAAATATAGACTAATTTATGTATCGTTTTATAATTAAAACATGCACAAACACAAATGCGACCTTTATACACACATACACAAACGCATCCATCCATCCCTTAATACATCAAAGGCTAGCTGCTAATTAAACGCGACCATTATCAAATTATAAACACAAAAAACACGTGAAAAAACTCGGTACGGTGAACTTGATTGTTTTCTCTTTCGAGGAAACATTTACCATGTCGGTTGTTCCTGGTTTCCCAAATAGGGTAAAACTGTCGTATCAATACCATGAAATATCTTGACAATGCTCTCTAGCTGTTGAGAGAAACCGTCCTATCATCGAGTTCCTCAAAGGTCCAGTTTCTTCGTACCCCACCACTTCGTACCAGCCTGGGTGTACCAGCAATTGCTGGGCTATCATATTGATGTTTTTTTCGGCTCTTGCTGGATCCATTTTCTTCCCGTATTGGCTCCAACGATCTGATGCTTCTGAATTCCCTGTATGGGCTTCGAGGGAGTTCCCCAGACCAATTTCTTTTTGAACCACAACATCGTACCTCGGGACTACGATAAGGGTATATGTAGCAGTCACGATCTGGCGACATGCCGGGAGCACGGCTAGGTATCAGATGGCACGTCAAGCATGCCAAGCTCATTGCTCCTGAGGGAATAAAATGCCAAATTGACTAATTGTTGAGTGTTTTTTGTGTTTTTAAATAGAGAATCTGTTAGATAAGGGTTCAGAAGTTTGAATTAGCTGTAAACAAAATTTTAGTTCGTCAAAGTTTGTAATCGGATTGCATGCTAAAATTAGAGAGCACAGTTTTTTTGTTAGTTGGTACAGTGAGGCTCAAAATAACCAACTTTATCTGATCTAATATAGCGAACTCGATGCGTATTTCCTATTGGCAGTTGTTTATTGACCGAAAGTAAAACTGACTGATGCTGTTATAAAAGTTGTCCCAAATTTCTGTTCATGCTTGTAACGGCCATGTGGGCTTTTCTGTGGGTCTAATTGCGTACGTCGAAAGTAGGTTCATTGAAGTTTTACTAGTAACTGAAGTTATCAAAGAACAGGGTGCTACTTTCAGCAACTGCTGATAAACTTATATTTACCCCTTTTTTGTACCATGGACGATTTCATGTCGCACGTGCTTTTTTTCCCCGTCAAAATGTGTGTAAACTAAATACTTTACACATAGTTGACAACTAAAATTTTGTAAATAGGGTGTTACTTTTGATGCATCATAATCCATTTTAATATACTATTACGTAATTCACACTTAGGTACTTTATATTTTATAAATACTTTACTCTTAGTTTGTATCTAAACGTACATAATTCACACTTCACATACATCAAAAATCATACTAATAAATCTATACATACTTGATTTTTTTTTAATGCACCGAAAATCGAACAAGCACGCTAGATGAAACTAGGCGATTTTCACCCTGAACAATAGAAGTCTATAGCATTCATTTTTTTTTCCCCATTACAAAGATTCAGCAATTCCTCAATTATATATTTTTTTTAATGGAAGACCGAAAACCATTTTCCATCTTTTGTAGCCTTCACAGCAAGATTCTAAATGTGGCTTTTAATCACGGTATTATAAGAGGTTTAATTTATAAAAGTGCATGCTCTGACATAAAGAAACCTGAAAGCTTAGTATTACATATTATACATCCCTCCTACAGAAAATCATAGATACTGTACAAAAAAATTTCCAATAATTAAATCTACACTACCTAAAATCCACTAGCTAATACACATACTCAGCAGATTATCATCTCCAAGCGTTACCACCAAAAAAAATGGAACCAATAATAAAAACTGGAATAAAAGTGAAATTGAAAAAATTTTCAGCGTTCAACATTTGCTTTATTTCCAGCCAAGATAAGGGAGATCTCCAGTCCACGACTGAAGGCTTGGTTGAAGAGGAGGCGTGATTGGAATGTGGATACAAATGGAAACCAAGAGAGAAGTGCTACAGGTACAAAAATCAGTAGGCCCATGCCAGCATCATACATGCGTGCTATCTCTCGAATCGAGTCCCATGCACCAGTAAGCCTTACATACCGCTTCCATGTGATAGCCAGCTGTCCAAAAAACAAGTGATAAAGTCAAATGTAATAGAAAAATAGGAAGAAGGTTCACCCACGTTTCTCAACTTCTCTTCTCAAATTAAGTTCTCCAAGTAGTGCCGTTAAACTTCTATTTTCCACTTGAAAAGCATAAGTCGTCTTTTGGCATGTTGCTTTCTTTTTCTGACTTGGGGTGTGTGACCACACAAATCCATCTCGTAATGCACAAGCACGGCAAAAGTTAAGAAATTATTGCGCAAGTAAAGATCTAAAGTACTTACAGACAGAACGGCCCAACCAGTGGAAATGAAGGCCAGGGAACTTGCAAAGAGATCAGGTATTGTTAAAGCAGTGAAGATAACTAGCAAAATAAGCCCAACAACTAGGCATATAGCTATCACTCCCTGAAAGAACCTCCATATCACAGGAAGATTGGCATGCTTCTTTGGGCTAACTGTGAATGCCTAATTTGAGAGAGAGAGAGACAGAGTTAAACATTGATTCCAATGCTGCATTTTTTTTTTTATGGACACTGATATGCATCTTCCAATTTTTTCTCCAGGTGAATTTTAGTTGCTTTAAGAACCATAACTAAAATTTTGAAGGTTAATACTATATATTCCCAGCATCAAACAGGGTATGTTGACCAAGAACTGTATACAGACTAGGAAAAGATGACACCATACCTTGAATAAAGCTACAATGATTACAAGAGCTATCCAAGAGAAACCGTATATCTGCAACCAAAAATAGAAAAATATGCAGTTATAAAACCTCTACTTCTAAAAATTAAGCCAAATCTCAAGTTTTGTACTGTAAGCCATATTACCGCAAGGGACGTATCATGGCCAGCAAGATGTAGTTTGTAGACAATTCCATACTGAAATATTAAGAAGCGGAGACTCAATATAGTCTCTAGTATACGTCCCCTAAGCGTCTGGATGTGTGTCTACAATTACATACAATAGGACTTCTTTTAGGAAAAAAAGAATAGAACTGTATTCGCAGTATGGTGTCAAAGAAACAAAATCAAAAGAGTCTATGGCTATATGCCATAACAAAAGTAAGCAGACCTGTTCTTCATCCCACCAGGACTCCCAGCTACTTTCTCCTTTCACACCCACTCCACCTTTGTACATTAGCCAGCTGGTCCAATCATCAAAATCTTCCACCGTTCTATAATTTCAATTCCAAAGTAGAATATAAATACCCAAGTCAGACTAAGGAATGAACACCCAAGAAGAACACAAAATTGACAAGGAAAAGGAACCAGAGTCATAGGTTTTCTATATACTACATTGCCAACATAAGTTTTTATTTAATATTTTCATATTTATTGATAACTTAATTTCAACATCAAATTAATCAATCAAGTAACATCAGCAGCATCTCAGATGCTTCTACAACAATTCCTTTAAGGTTAATGAAATGTTGCTTGACATGATTAACATCATTTTATCTGTATAACAGAAGCATAACTTTTTGAATCAATGTAATTTGCTCGCTGCAAAAGATGCAAAAAACATATTTTCCCATGACCAATAAATATTGTAACATAAAAATGTGTCATGTTACTTGTACCATCCTCAAATTTATACACCAGAAATAACTCAAATATCCTTCCTCTTCCATGTTTGTGCGCATATATGCTGAGAAAAGGAACCACATTTGGCATCTTTCCAAACTATTTGGAATATAAAGGTACATGTAATATCTTTCGTTGTTTCTAGCATTTCATGACATCAAATGATTTAGGGTGGGGAGTATGTAAGTGATCATTGAAGATGTGTCTACATATTGAAATTGTTACAGGACATATCAAATTATCTATATTTTAACTTATAAAGGAAAGGAAAAAAAACTGCTAGACATACTTTTGCCATTCAAAGCCAGACGGGTTGAAAATGTAAGGAGCAAAGAGCCAAGAGAAGACCAAGAACCAACTGCTGATAGTAATCAGAATAAATGATGTCGCACCGCCTTTTGTGTACCCATATGCTATGTACACTATCAGCAACATGGCAACCTCAAAACTGTTATGCAAAAATAATTTAATTAAAAATACTCTTTCGTCCCAGAATTGTGCATTGTTTAATCTTCAGATTTATGGTTTTTCAAAAAAGAACAAGAAAAACCACAAAAAGAGTTCCTATAAATTATGCAAGCGCTGTAAGAAATTGTTATATTTTATTTTACAACCACATTTTCATCCAAATGAGATACCAATCTAAATAGTTGAAAAGGAAGCCAACATCTATGTGGTTTCAACAAACATTAAAAAGCCAGCAAGTAAAAGAACATACGCTTTCACAAAATGGCTTCGTGAATATAGGCGGTAATTCTCAGCAAATTTGATGTGTCGCACCACAAAACCTCTGCCAGTTGCCCTATACTGTAAGCATTTAATCAGGAAGAGAAGTGAATGTTAGATACATTAGAACGTCCAAGTACTTGATAAAAGGTCTGGTACAGGAACAGTAAAGTTGTGTTTAGACATGCCAAAAGAATTTTCAGAATATAGATTTAAATGGAAAATTCAATAGAAATCTACTCTCTAAGAAGTCCATTTTGTAAACTGCTTAAGGTGGTTAAGGACCTCCCACAGAGGGTAGTCACTCATCTTAATTCCAGTGAAACTTTGAGAGTGCAGGATTTCATTCTTGAAAATTTGGCTTTCTTTTAAACTTCTTGTCTGCCGGGGCAAACAGATTTCTACCAAAGTATGGGGCTCATTTCAGATACTAGGGAAGGATTTCTTTCCTTCTGTTTAACCATGCTTTCTAAACATAAATGTTTTCCAACAGTAGATAGAGGATCTGATGTATGATAGCCAAACTTAATATGTAAAAAAACAAAAAGAAAAAAAGCTAGCAAGGAGGAAAAGAGAGAAATCTACCTTTGCACCTCCATGGAGAATAGTCCTACCAAAGTAGTGAGTCCGAGTACCCAAAGAGAAAGTAAAGAAAATTGAGCACAACTGTAGCTGCATTGTCACAAAGCTAAATACAGCCTGCAGAAATATGGGAAAAGCTCAACATAATACATTGTAAAGAATAATTGATGTAGTTAACATAAGAGTCAATTGGCGGCTGGTTAATGATATAAGAAAAGACATCTTTCAATTACTCCTTATTTGAAATTGTCAGGTGCCAGAAGACTTAAGAGGAACCCAACATTATGTATAAAGCAGGTATACTGGGACACAAGTTTCATTGAAAACCAAAAACATCAACTGCCATGTTCAGCATGACGCTAGTATCTACATTATGCCAGGTGTCATACCAACTGAAATTGGTACTACAATCCTTTGACAAACTTAATTAAAGTCAGAAACTAAACATCAATCAAACATAATGTTCAATAATTCAAGAAAAAAACGAGAATTATAGTCTCTATATTGTGAAATAGACGAAGATGTATCCTTATCAAGGAAACATGATGACCTTGATAAGCCCGAGTTCTAGAATGAAGCCCATTATCATGGGAACTGCAGTGAAGACACCAATTTGTACAAGAAATTGTGCATTGAGAGTGGCATCAAGCGATGTGTTGCCAAGCAACCTAATTGTAGTACGAGACCTAGAAATTGCAGAGTCCAGTCCAGAAAGTGCCTGAAATTTGATCTCAAATTCAACTAGTAGAATACAAAGAATAAGAAGACACTAACAAGGCATTGAAGAACACTAAAAGCTTACCAGGTACACCCGTCCATATAAGAAGACATAAACAGTGAGAACAGTCACCTGAATAAAAAGCCAACAAACCATCACATAATAAACATAGATAAAAGTTCAATGTTGAGTTACTATGGTGAATACTGTCTATAGTTTTTTTTTTTTTTTTTTTTTTTTTTTTTTTTATTATTGTGATGATGTCCCATGTGACCACAATACAGCTGATTAAAGTAACTTATATGCTTGCCTCACAAAAGGCTACACGGAATTGCCACAGAAAATTGTACTGTTAATGTGGGTGTGCTCACTTTATATTTTATGTGGCGATGATCCATGTGGCCCTATACATAGAGTAAAATTACTGCCGCAGGAAGATAGGCAGTCAGGGCATAACATTTTCAGAAATAGAAGTTACCATTGTACAGACGTAGAATCCAACAGTTGTAAAGTAAAATGTCAACATCCGGAAGAAGTCAAAGAGTTGACCAAGCCGGTACACATCTCGACTCAAAACTTGCTCTCCATTGCCTCCTGCTACTTTTCCCTCAAAAAGTGCAATCTGGTTAAGCCCCACATCTCTACCTTTTCCAACCTTCAAAAATTACCAAAGGATAGGGTGATATATATTACAGTACAAATATATTATGCCAAGAAAAACTTTCAACATTCACACAATACCTGTATATACTCATGGTGCGTAATATTGCCTTGCCGGAGAGTAGAATTGAACCCTACAAAATTCAAAATCAATTCTAACTTTTGTTTTTCTGATACAACACATATTTCTTTAAGAGATATTTTTATGTATAACTACTATTCAGAAAAAAGAAAAGATTATACATCAGATGTTTTAATTTAATGGATCTCTCAGTACTAAAAAGAGCCACTCGCTATTTTTCCATTATTCACAATAATAAGGTTAGAGTTGGATTTTGATATAGAACCATTGTGAAAATTACAAAACAATTATTGTACAGTTAAGCATAACTTTTAGCTTCATGATATAAGAGAACCAAAGTACCAGCATAGATATCTTCACTAATGTTGATGACACGAGATGCCTTACTAATGCCACCTCGTGTAATGTGGAATATTCTGTCAAATACATCTGGATGGCCATAATGCATCCGCACTCTGCACCAAGAATCATGAGAATCAGCCCTCTCCAGAATTACATTTGTAGTAGTGGAAAAATCATCGCCTTTATTTTTCTTAAGTCTCTTTTCTTTTGTGTTATAAGTTCTTTTTGAAGAATTTCTTTAGTGTTATAAGTTTGTGATGACCAATAGATTGATGATGTGAATACTCACTTGAGAAAAGCAAGAACGCGCTGTCCCAAGGTGACAAAGCTTGTCTCTTGATTCGACATGAACGAGGCCAGCGAAGATACACTACAAGAAGGCATGGTAAAAAGACAAAGCATTCAAGTGCTAAGGAGAGGAAAAAACCTTCACACTCAACACTCTGTATGTGTGCACGCCCACGCACAAGAAAGAGAGAGAGAGAGAGATGGAGAACCTGCCAGTGAAAACATGTTCTCTGACACCAAGAATAGTGGGAAGACGGAAACCATGTTTTGCATGAAATTCCTCCAGCAGATTTCTCACTTTCATGGCCTCCTCCAGATAGTTGTCCTACATCAAATGAAAGAAAATAAGACCCAACCCAAACAGGGGACCAAGTTATAAGCTGCTTATCAATCACTATAAAAGAAAATTAAAAGAAATACATATATCGATTCAGAATAGGATTCAATGCAAGAGAATGCACTTACTAGTGTTTCCTAGGAGAACACATCAAATATTTACCTGGTTCATGTCAATAGTCTGGATGGCTTCACCTCTAGTGAAAACAATGGCATGGTTCTGGTTCTCAGGCTTGCCTTCACCAAGCTTTGGGTCACCCGGCAGCTTAATCGAGAATATTTCCTACATAAAACAAGCAAGAACAAAGAACTTAAAAGGAAGGAAATACACTCATGGATGGGAAAGGGCGAGGGGGGAAGGAGAGGGAGGAAGAAACCAACCTGATCTTTACCCTGGATGTCAGCTTTTACTAGCTTGGAGTAGTACTCCTTTGTGACTTTGCCATCCGACGATGCTGTCTCCTCCACATGTATGAATGCAACCCGAAGTCCCTCATTTCTATACCAATTTCATAATACCAGTAAATAAATAAATTATATATTTGACACTTCGTTTGACACTACCAAGGATAATCATGCAAAATTTCAAGACCGAACAGCAAAGATCCAAAGTACATACTGTATAGTAACAGACTATCATCGCCAGAGTGCCACTTGAGCTAAGAAACTTAGTTTTGGGACATTATACTGTATTTACCAGATCAAGGCAGCATGGTCAACATCCCCAAAAAAAAATGTATCAAAGAAGTAAGAAAATGAGGATGCATGCAATAGGTCAACCTTTGCAAGAGAAGGGCAATATCAGTTGCTTCTGGGGCCTTCTTTTGCTTTTGCTGGCCATAAATCTGGCAAGAGACGACATATGTGAACTTCAGATCTGCTTGCGCCCGTGCTTCAATATTTAGCTCAAATCCCTGTGTGTTTACAAGGTCACCAACTGAATAGGCTTCCTCCACACCTAAAATATGAATTTTGTTACAATTCTGAAGATAGGCCTGAATGTACATCGCAAAAAAAAAAAAAAAAAAAAAAAGGACGCCAAGAATACATCCAAAGGTCATGCTAGTGCGATTTTAGTATGCATGGCAATTTTGTAAATGTTTATGCACACGCGTATATGTGCGGTATTGGGGTTAAGGACTGCACCAATTAAACAACGTGTACCTCCAAGAGATCTCTTTTCAAGGTAGCTTTGCAAAAGAAGAGCTCTTCGGTAATACATCATGCCACGCACTGTAATAATAAAAGCACAGATCAAGAAAAGAAAACAAAGAAGGAAACACAACAGTCAGCAGAATTATATCTGAAATTTCCCACTGAATTAGGGATTATTTGCAAGTACTTAGTGCTACATAACAAACGAAATTTCTTACAAACCTGTTCTGGCAAGGGTTTGTCCACGATAGGAAGCCCAAAAACGCAGCTCCAATATATGACTGGGGCTCTCAGCAATATCCTCTGCTGAAGAGTCAAGACGACCTATTCTTTCCAAGAAATTTGTCCACTCATCTGATGAGATAAGCAATATATTAACATCAATTTATGCAGGGATCTCCAGTGATGAGAAGTTCCATATAAATGGGAAATGCATCATAGTACAAGCTTATATTTTGTTTCTACTTGCTCCTTGACTAAGAGAGTAAGAGTTCATGATATTCAACATAACACTTCTTCCTTACATTCTGGTAAATGCATATGCTGTTGGCATCACATGAGCTGGTTTGTGTCTGTGCAAGTGCCATATAAAACACAGAGGAATGAAAACATGCTTAAAAAGGGAGTCAAGACTAAAACTAGCCAGACCTCACATCAAAACACTATCTGCTGCAAGATAATTGAGTCTACAGTATACAGTATTGCTACGACCAGATGATCACCATTCCTATTATGATATTAGTTGCAACTTGCAACATAAAAAAGAAATTATACCGGGAAAGATCTTCTGCAGATAGAAAAGAATTGAAATGCCATCTTCATTTTCAGTCCGAAGCTCAGATGCACTAAAAAGCACTGTCTCACTGTAATATGGGGTGAAAACACTGTCCAAAAGAGGTAAAAAATTGAATCAATTTGGCAGGAAACATTTAGGTTAATTATACTTACGACCCTAATCACAAAAGACGCAATCTAATAAGTATATTTTTCTGGTGACAATCTATTTATAAGGTAATATAGTTTCCGCAATTATCAAGCGACAACAGCCTACAAATTTATCAGAAATTCAAAACAAATCACCTGAAAGGCATCATCTCCGAGACAGACTTAGCTACAGGCATATCCATGAAGAGGGAATTTGTGAAGAATTGCAAACGCCTCCTTGCCTCCAAGTTTTTAGGAATATTTGCAGCTGACTCTTTCACTGTCAAGAGAAGATACAACCGTTTGACCAGCTCCTTCTGCAATAAGAAAATCAAATCAAACAAATTAACTGGGCAACGCATTGGACAGATCTTCCTTAAAAACAAATTATGGCTGGTATTGTTAGCCACTAAGCCGGTGAAATTCTAATGATCAAAGCTTATAACAAGATGGACAACTAGGGAATCCTTGCACCAAGCCAACAAAACTCATAATATGAAACTGATATCTTACAACTTGAGGGTCTCTGGGCCAATTAATTCTCTGAAACAGTCGTCCTTCATTTCTTGCTTTAGCCAGAGTATGCCATGTGTCAAATTCTTCCCTAAGGAAAAAAAAAAATTATAAGTCACATATCAAAACTTTGAAAATAGAGGCACTACTTTATTGTCTCCTCAATATAAAATCAGAGGATATTGCTCAGTAAGTTTAAGCATGTAAACAAACAATAAGCAGCATATATTTGGATACAAGTTCCTTAAAGAACTATTCCAGAATTCAGAAGTCAGAATGACCATAATAACCAAATCAGCCAACATGTTTGAGCTTAAAAAAGAAGACAAATCTCATTTCACACGTAATGGGGTTTGTTGCTAATGAAGTAATAAACATGTATAATGTGTTTTTTTTATTTAAAGGATGTTCTATGATAATTATGTGGACCTAATATAGTACCTTAACTGCTGTGTCAAAAAGGTGTGTGTCACTACATCATATAGTTGGTAAACAGCATCTGAGGCTCCTCTTGTAAGTTCTGGACTTTCATTTCGTATCTAGAGGAAGAATAATAATGTAAAATTCAATTAATATGAGAAGCTGCTACATATCCAAATTAAATAACAAGTTCATACAAAAACATCAAATGCCTAGCTCTGAATATGGCTTTGATCAAATGTTTACAGAATTTCGTTGGATCTAATTACATAGAAATTCCAACCAAATGACATCAAATCCATCCGTCCATTTTGATCAAAAAATTTCTAATGAAATGAAATGAAATCCCGTGTTAACAAAATAAGACTTTGATCAGGGCCTATGTCATTCTGGTTTACTATTTGAACCAAGAATTTCAGAACAATTTTCTCTCAGCACAATCCATTACATAAGTATAAAGCCCAAATATACTATGAGATGCCAGACTTACTGCACTGCTTGGCCTGCTTTCTTTCAAAATGTGTATCTTAAGATGAATGACTTCATTTCATTTTGAAAATCCATACAGAGGCACCCACACCATGTTATAAAAAAATAAAAATTGAAACCCAAACATTGTTGGTATGATGGTATCCTCCACAAAAACCAGCATATCCAACTGGTACCAAATCCCTAATGGTACAAGTAAAACCAGCTGCTACAACCCCAAATATGCAATAATGGGCCCAAAACCTTTTCTTGGCCTTATTACTCTGCCTGCTTTGTTTTTCCTAGAACCCATCCAGATAACCTCGAACAAAATTAGAGGCCAAAAAACCGAGTGGTCAGAACAAGAGAAGGCCAGAGAATATTATATCAATTCAATCCCTGATAGGGGTGGTTGCTAGACAAATGGACATGAGAAAGAAGACACTTACAAGAAGGCCAGCCAAAGCAGTCAGGCGGGTTAAAACCAACTGAAGCTTTGTTATGTTTACTGAAGCAAAGAGGGAACTATCTAGAATGCTGCTTCTTAATCTCTGAAAAAGCCTCTCCACCCTGTTTCCATAAACAATAAAGTAACCAATTTACCTTTTAGAGAGAAGAGAACAAGTCAACAAGGTAAGAAGGGGCATCTTCTAAAACACATCAACAACATGACATTGGAAGTCCAAACTCATTTCTTTTGGGTTGTTTTAATTGTGTGTGCTTCCATTTATAAGTACTTGTAAATGTGACCTTGGTTGAGGGTCAAAAAGAAAGTGCTGACTGAATATTCCTTCTAGTACCATACCAGTGATCAAACTACAACCACCAGTACAAACTTCCCCAAAACAGTTAACAGCACCACCAAGTGCTACTTCCTCAAACCATGTCTCAATAATGAGATATTTATCTCAGCTATTATTGGTCAATACAAACAAGGAAGGTTTCTATTAGTTAAATTGATTCCGTTATGCAACCCAAATCCTTTAAGAAAGCATGTGATAACTGTAAATACATTATAAAACCATACCAAAGCCTTCCTTCAGCTTCAACAAGAGAACTAAGAATGATTTCAGCACTATAATAGCACTCCTGCACGGCATATGCCATGTAGTTATCTCTTTGAATTCTGCTCCATAAATCAGCTTGGCTATCCTTGCAATCAACAGCCAGATCAATTGCCAACAAAATCTGACAAAAGAACAAATGAATAATACAAAAACATGAATTAGGAATTTAATATATTAAAATCTAGTTGGCTGTACGAGCTGAAAAATGTACCTTACTAGTGAGAAGGAATAGAGGCCACTGCACCATCTTTAAACTCCCACAGTTGCTTGGCATCATAAGTAAGTCTCTTTCCCTGAATGTAATGTGTGCATCATCCATAAATGTGTCTCTATCGCCATATATAAACATCATTAACTTTGCCCTCTAACATACCTGTTGCTGATGTAGTCCTCTTCTCGTAAGCTCTTAATGATTTCATTCCAGAAAGGAGAAAAGGTTGTTGCATGTTGCTTCTCCATATCCACAGGGTCCTGTTTTGGGTGTGGAATCAGTTTGCATGCCAGCAAATATTCAACAAAAAGAAAGCTCGAAAAACCATTCTAAATACAGAATATGTGAATAAAGTAGGATTTTACAGCTTTCCAGCTCAATCAATAGCAGTAAGAAACATAGAGAGAAAATAATGTATTGTACCTGAGAAACTTGTCTACTTGCAAAAATCCTACAACAGAGAGTAATAGGTTACTCAAGTTTCAAAAATAGGAATATACTCGAGTAATACAGTGTTTATTGGGGTTTATCATACAGTTAAGACTCAAGATAACTTGAAATTAATTGAACTTGATTAAACCAAAAACCTCCCCGACAATATTTATCATTAACACAAACATGCATAGTATAACCTACATGTCCTTTGCCATTAATTAAAGAATTTGAATGAATTAAGAACTTAGAAATTTGAATCACTAACGAATTGAAACTTGCTCCAAATTCAGAAGATTATATAATTAGATATATGTCAACCACATCGAAAATGTTGGTTTAGATTTTGAAATAGTCCTGATGCAAATGGTTAAGAATTGGCAAACAAGCATCGAGTGATCCCTCTCAAAGTCAAGATACTCATGTAGTGCCTGTCGGATCCTTACAGTGCATTCAAGATAAGTGCTTTACTTTTCATGATTTTCCGTTTTAAGAAAACTACCTTTTTGTTGTTTGTGAAACAAGATTATTGGAAAATGCTTCAGGAAAGCTCTGGAAACGCCTGTGCAGCATATCAATTGACCGAATCTGCAAAGATTAAATCATTCCATAGAGGAAACCATCAATGACCTGGGTAAATCTAAGCTAGTTGAATTTGAGCTCAGTAATTCAATCTTTGAAAATTTTTATTTACTCAGTTGATCCATGAACAAGTTTTCAATACAGTAGCTACAACAGGTATTAAAATGAAAAGCCAACAGTAATGATGCTGTAAACACTAAGTGATTTTAGAGAAAATTAGGGATTATGGCCTCAGTTACCAAAAGCTCCATTTTTATATTAAACAAATCTGCACTTCTACAAATAGGACCCTACATTTCTAGAAATAACATAATAGTAAATAACTCAACAGATGCCAACAGGAATCTCACATGTAACAACTATGCCAGGTCAGTACGGCTAGAAATATTCAATATCTAGGGAACTTTGAAAAATAGAACTTAAAATGTTAATACCTCCCCAATGCGAGCGACTGCACCCATCACACCACCAATAAGCGCAGAGCAGAGAGTGTACCAAATATGAAGGTCCATTATGTAAATCTAGATATTCAATGATAGTTAAAATAGTGTTCAGAAACTTCAAAGCATAAATAATATATATGATTATTAAAGACATCCTAATTTTACAGTAAGGTAGGAAAGGGCCAGGTGTCATTCTGAGTTCTGGAATATCCTTGGAACAACCAATTCATGGTAAATCCTCAGGATTGCTATGCTGAGTTTGCATAAACTGAGGGCATGCATTTCATTAAGGATAACAAAGCAAGGAGAACTCGTACCCAGTATCATAAAATTTTAATCCCCAAATAAACACTTTTTTTCCAATTTAGGGTAATCCCAACCAAACAAAATCATCATATAAAAAATTTAAAAGAAGAGCATGTAGAGGGCTCACAGCAAAGACAGGGGCCCATAAACTCGCAACAGTCAATGCATTATGATTTCCTAAATACAATCACCAAAAATATTAGACGTAGTACCATATAAGATCAATCACTAAATAAATTAATCATCGGTAGCTCAACCTCAGTAACAGTCACCAATAATGGTACAACATAGCAAATACTATAGTTCCATTAACATAAGGTATCAAATAACTTCTCTGTCTTCAAAGATTTTAAACACGAGTAACCCAGACTCTATAACTAACACTTTACTCCAGAAAATTTCCAAAAAGGCACTCCCATCCTTAAAGACTTTCAATACCATAGGCCCCCTATCATAGTGGTCCACATCAATAATTAACCCAGCTGAAAAGGGCTTGCTCAATAATCAGCAGAATCATGAGAAATATTGAATGATAATATCAACTGACCTCCTGATACAAGGTCATGCCATGTATACGGCAAATTTGTCAGTTGTACTATGACTTTTGTAGGCTTCACCAAGGGGTGGATCTGTCAAAGTAAAAAAATACTACATAAGACCAGAATTATTCCACCCAATAAATAGATAAACTCTGCAGTATGATACCATCAGCCAAATGTGACACCCGCATCTTCAGGTAAAAATTGTGATATATATATATATATATATATATATATATATATATATATATATATAATAAATAAGAATAACTTACTTGAAGGAAGTAAGCAAAAGTGAACTTGCAAGCAAGAATAGCAACCCATATGATGACATATCTGAAAATAATAAAAATGAGGTAAAGCTACATGCTAAACTAGATAAATTAAGAAAACAATGAGAAGGGTATCCCAACCCAATTTAACTTATCAAAGCTCTTGTAAGTCAAGAAGGACAGAAAGTTGTTCACCTCAAGTAATCTGTAGGGCTCTCAAACATGCCTCGACCAACAAAATAGCGTTCCTATATCCCAAAAGAAACCAGAAAGATAAGAGATCACATTTCCCATCCAAATGATGGTAACTGATAATTTCATTCATAACACCTATACCACAAAAGTGATATACATTGGTGGAACCAAGTCAAATTTTCAAAGGTATTCTTAGTATTAATCCTAGCATACCAGTATCTGGTATTGAAATATGAGGTAACTATGCTTCATATATTTCCAATTTCCAAAAGATGTCTAAGCATGAAAGCATGTATATGCTTTGCATCATCTGTTATTTTGCATGATGTTAAGTACCTCATAAATCCATTTGAAAAACTGAAAAAATGTATATCGATCTGATATTTCTGAGAGCTTATGGCAGGCTGGAATCTTGACTAACAATCCAAAGGCCAACCGAATAGCTGCATACACCCCAAGTACCAGAAGGTATATACGGTAATACGTTGAGTCTGAGTTTGAATTGTTTGCCTCATCCATTACTTTCCTACAGTGAAGAACATATAACAAAGTTATTCACATTGATAGAAATATTCATTACGTCATTTTTGGGAATAAAATATTAATCATCCCAATTATCATGCCAAAAGGCAGAAGCTTTACTCACCAATATAAATAGAAAACAAATGCTGATAGCACACCGAACCAGATGAACCTTATGACCTGCCTTGAGATTGCAAAACCTCTGGCAGATTTGTAAGCACCGAACATCAACAAAACATCTAGACAGCCTGCACGACAAGATACTTGAGTTAAGAGAGGAGAGAGAGAGAGAGTTGGAACCAACAAAATTAAGATGCATACAGAAGAGAAACAGAAAGTGAGATTTACATTCAATAAAATTCAGTATAAAAAAGGCCGGCCCAGCACTGAGCATGACTTTGAAGGTTCTGGTGTCCAAAGTGCCATCATGAAAGGCGATTATGGTCAACAGCTGAAGAAAAGAAAAATATTCGATAATGTTATAATTTATTTCCCTTTCCTTACTGTTTTTCTTTGAAGGCTTCAGTCTACATCTAGACACCAGCACCAATGCTTAACAAGCTTGAGCTATGAACTGTTAGATATAGTAAGATGTACTGAAGAGAGCACAGATATATGAGATATTTATCTCCAATTCTTTGCCTTCCTCTCTCAACCCCATCTCACCACCTGGGAGCATACACCAAAAGTCCTTTTTTCATTTTTTTTTTCCCTTTTTTTGGCTATCAACACACTGTCTAATGTGAAAGACCAAAGAACCATCACGTGATAACCTGAGCTAGCATGTGTACTACAACCCAACAAAAGAAAATAAGAGTCTTGACCTAGATAAGGAAATTAATAACCTGAAACATCAAGATTAAGAAAATCCACAGGCGATGAAAACTCCTATAAAGGTGTAAGAAGGTGCGGTGCTCCACAAAGTTTGTCTTTCCCGTCTGTTCAATTTCACAAGTTTAAACAGAACAGTCAAGTATGTTTTTTGAACTAAAAGCAACCCAAGCAGGGTTGCCAGCTTTCAATTAAGCCAGGCAGAAAAGTCATTACAGAAGTAGCAAAGCTAAAAACCGAAACAAAATAAAAGTATATGAGCGCCTGTGCCACCTGGTACAGGAAATCACCCATCTAAACCGGACTAAGTAATAACCAACCACTGAGAGTTAACAACAGACAGCCAATCATACAACAAAATTTTGGTATTTACATACAATCCTACAAGCTTCCATGCAAACAGAACAAATTAGCAGGCTCTATCACACATACTCCTACACATTTAGTTTTTGAATAAATACAAAACATTAAAAATTTGGCACTTCCTAATTATATCATTGAAACCATTCTTTTTGTCCTATTTAATTTGACTAGGTCGGTATAAGATAGCAAATGTAGCTGTTAGAACTAAAAGCACCTAATGAAGTAATACAAGAGAAGAGGATATTTTTCATGTCAAAAATCCAATTAAAGGCTGTGTCTTCTATATAACTAATAATTAAAAAAAATATGCAAGGATTTTCAGCGGTTAAGTTGTAGTTATACGTATAAAGCCATCTGTTGCCTAAGGTAAGAGAAAGAACAGTGCCACATACCCTTTTACCCTTTCCCGGCTTAAGCAGAAGCGATGAGTTTGCTTTAGGTGGCCATCCCAAATGCTCGACACGCCTAGGTGACCTACATGAACAGTAGATATTTTTGTTATGGAACCAATAGGACATCAAATAAGTCAATGTTTAGTCCTTTCTTGCATGACAGGCAAGGACTGCATTAGCCCATGCATCAGTGAACTACAAGTAAAAAACAGTGCCACTTCTGTGCTGGTAGCCTGGTACTGCAAGAAAGAATTTTTTTTTTTTTTTTTTTTTGACTTCACTCTAAATGCAACCTAACACCTCAAAGAAACAGGAAGGAATACCAGAAATACTCATTAAAATCATCATAGTTCCTCCAAGCAGCATGGGAAGCTCTTCCTCCTTTATTGTTATCAGCTTCCTGGAGATAATAGTCCCAACAGTAAACAAAGAAAACTTGTCTGGGGTAAAGATGCCATTTAGCACGTTATATTTCAACTAACAATTGAAATACTTGTCTGGCACCAATTTGGGTACCCGGTATAATGGGTGCGGTGCCTATTAGATATTATTGCTGTCAAGTCTAAACATGAAAAGAAGACTATAACACAGTACTATATTGTTTTAGTCCAAGAGATTTACTAGCATGACTGACACCCCTCAATTCAACAATAATAAAAACTAAAATAACATTATAACAAAGGTAAAAAAAAAATATTGTCACTGACCGCTTTCATTGTATTATATATAGGAGAAATAATGTTCTTTAGGTATGATCCAGAGCCATCCTCACATGTGCAGCTTGTTGCTCGAACGGCCTCTTGTGAATCTATAACTGCTTCCAATTCCTCTGCCATCTAAAATTTAAAGTAGTAGTTATGACAAAGAACTTGACAGAAACATAAACTGCTTTCTCACCAAACTCTACTACATGATTGATAAGTTGTTCAAAGTCAAGGGGGTGTGCTATAAAAAATTATGTATATGTCAGTAATTCGTCGACTTAAGCATGATCGAATGCGTCAAAGAGCTTTTAACTTCGAGAGACATCCTCATCAGTCATCAATAGCAAGGAGAAACAAAATATACATATTTGATGCATTAACTAGTTATGCTCACTTTGTGAAAAATATAGCAAATGCACTCTGGCAGAAAGCGAACATTGGCCGCCTCACCCCATATGAGGAAGTAAAGAGCAATCAGTATGATCTTTCTGGTCTTGTTCAGTGCTTGTGTGCTACAGAAGTAATTAATGCTTGAATCATTAAGTTTATATAAGAAATAATAATTAAGAATTGATCAAGCAAAAGAGAAATTGCTGACCTTTTCCAAGCAATACGAAGTCCCAGGTACCCACACCACTTTATATAGTTATCTAGTACCTTGCGGAAGACCTCCATCACAGCTGCATCTTCAATTTTCTAAATTTATTCAAAAGTTTATCAGTGTCACTTGTATTTGCTTAAATTGCTGATGTGGGTTTTTTTTTGTTTGTATAAGCATAGATTGCTTGAAATGTATAGAATCAATGAAAAAATAGCTGCTTTATCTTATAATTTGTATGTATAACCTAAAAGATTTCTGAACCCATTCAAAAGAGAGTTTATATCACCAAAAAAAAAAAAAAAGAAAGAAAACTTAAGGCAAGAAAATTTAAGAAAGAATCACTCATCCTCACCTTCAACGACCTTCCCTAACCCTAATTAAACATTATAAAGTTCAAACTTGCACTACCACCCTGCCCTCAAGTAGATGCAAGCAAGTTAATAACATTTTATACAAGTAACACAAGAAAATAGAAGCATAAATGCAAGCACGAGATAATCTTGATGAAATGCAGGCTGAATAGAGAGATAAAAATATAAATAGGGAAAAATGTTTCCATGGCAACAGCAACTGCCAAACTACCACCACCATATCTTTTCCCATCAACCTCTTTGATTTAGCAACCTTGATCCATCATATGGCAAATGTTTAACCACCACGCAGTGATTTTGAATATCCTTTAAGCTTTCCACATTGTTTTACTTCTGTATCTTCTGTTTTGACCTTTTTATCCCCTGGTCAGTCACACACATATGAGTAGCAAAAAATTTATAACTAAGGAAGGAAAGAGCTTACAGGGTCTGTTCCAGAAGGCAAATTAATCCGAGCTTGAGCATTTGCAATTGTCAAAATCACATTTTCTCTTTGGTTTCTAACGTTATCCACCTGTTCAAACAGGATAAATTGTTACTGTGAAATAGAAAGAGCACAACAACCCTAGAATCCATGCATTGTAGTGAAACATTGCTTTTAAGAAGCTTGGAATGGTAATGGTACTAGGATTTGGTCGTAAGAGAACACGCTGTAATGGTACAAATGACAGGTGCTTGGTATTAGTGGTACAAGATCGGCGCATGGATGGTGATGTTATCGAGGTCCGGTCCTAGATACGAGAAATGCCAGAGAACAATTGAAATGAAGGTAGGGGATCTCTAGCTATAGCTGCCAAGAGAGTGACCTCAGAAGATTTGTCAGGTAGTTGTATTTTGTCCAAATTCACACACAAGTGGCAAAGAGCAATCCCCTTCTGTACAAGAGCTCAGGGGACAGCCTAGTCTGTGGTCCTCACAAGAAAAGCTGAAAGAAGCCTTTTTGGACCCTATCTGTATTTATGAATCTAGTTTTTGACACCCCTAGGCATATGAAATTAGGGTCGACCCCTGAGATCTTACTATAGAGCAAGTCTTCCAAAATTTGCATCATGGTTCTAAAATATACCAATCTAAAAATTATTAGTTTAAAAGAAGGATTGAAAACCTGGAAGCGGAAGACAAACTGAAGCAAGTCAAAAATATCCAATTTTCTCATTTCTGGTGCCTCAAAGCTTGAAGGAAGCCGAGGAATGTCTGGTGTGTACCCTATGGCTGTTACAGCTGCTCGCACCTATTGAAGGATATATTAGTCAATTCAGAGACATTGTGTTTGGTCTATTAAACTTTATCAGAAAAAATTATATGTCCTTGCGGCAGCACCTAGTACATGCAGTCACAATTGATATAGCATTAATCACAGACTATATGTATCTGTGCCAATTGGATGTTAAGTTCAAGACTCTTGTTATTTTTAGTTTCCTAATTCACTTGATTCATGGATATTTGCAGATTTGTGCTTATTGGATGTTAAGTTCAGACTATTGTTATTTGCAGTTTCCTAGTTCAGACTATGTTCCTCTTTTTTTTTCTCTCCTTTTTCAGTGGATATGTGCATGCATGGATCTCTTTATTTGTACACTCAAGGCCTATTTGGAAGACATGGAGTTCCATAAGATGGAATCTATGGGCATGGGTTCATCCAATTTAAATTGGTGGGGTCCATGGAATAAATAAAAGGACTATGGGATGTGTACGAAAGATGTGTTCTGATCACACAAACCTTCTCATAGGCAAGTACTATTTCAATCTATTTTCCTCTTATGGAAACTATTCAATAAAGTTAAGACGAGCAATCTACACATTAGTTATTGACAAAAGAAAGAAAAATAATGAACCTACGTAAAACAAAACAATACAATATAGAACATAAATCAACATTTATTTCCTCTTATAGTCCTGTGGTTGCACTAGCATGTAGAGAAATAGAAGAGCCATCTAAAAGTATTAAATGTACTTCTTTTATTTCCTCATATATTTTAAGAGAGGCAGAGCTGACCAAGGATCCATGAAAGAAAGAAGGAAAGAAAGAAAGAAAATTTTTTGATACAATCAAAGTATTTTTATCATGTCTTGGTGGTTCTTAAGATGAGCTGCTAATAGAAAACCACACCCATTGAATATAGCTGACCCCATAATAAATATCTATGTAAATTGCTGTATTATGTAACCCAGCTACTAAGGCTTGTATATTTGAAAGTATGCAAAAAATATACCTGTATAAGCAGGAGGGGAGGAGGGGGAAGGGGCTTACCTCAGGGAAAAAGCCAACTGCATTTGTTAATGAAGGAGCATCAAGTGGAACAATGTTGTATGGCAATAGTTCCCCCCTCAGGGCATCATCAGTCCTTTTGATTCTTTTGACCTGTATTAGTTCACGTCATAAGTAATGACACAAATTTGAAAAAAATCTATCAACATTATTACATTCGAACAAATAATGTTAAGATGCATATTACAGGCCTTGCTAACAGGAATGAACTTCGAAGTGGTACTGATATTACCTACCGCGCCTAGTAAGTTAATAAACAATATTCAATTTACTTAGAAGGTTTACAATTAATTACTTTCACTGGTTATATTAAACCATTTGGTCTGGCACCAACGCAAGCCTCCTAACATCTAGTTCCTTAAACGCATAAAAAATAAGAGCTTAACTCCTGCTTAAATGAAGTGGGTGATGGGGAAGAGGAAGGGGTGTTACCTCCTCAAGGATCTGTCTGCTCTGTCTGTCCTTGGAGTCTCCAACCAGAAATTCCAAGACATCAAGCAGGGCTCTCAAAGTAACATAGACCTTCTTCATTTGACCAGCCCGTCTTTCCATTCTGTTAGAATAAAATTTTACCAGAATACAGATATAGAATCAACAATAAGGGATGTTGCAACAATCATAAATGAAGAAATGAGATGTTTTTTATAATCTGTCTAATAACTAATACGAACTCTGTGCACAGTTAAAGAAGTAACATATGCTGCTGGAAATACATAGGGAACAAATTTCTATGGAAATCATGGAATCAGATAAAAAATACAGCAGATTGGTAATAACGGTCCAAGGTGCTTCCAGAAAATACTTTTTGTGTAAGAATTTCCAAAATTATAATAAAATTATCATGTGACCATAGATTTGAACCAGTACAAGGCAATATTGCGAAAGAAAGCGTTAGATGGGGTCGAGAAAAGTGCCAGTCTTAAAGTTCCATATATGACCTAATTTGACAGGAGTTATGGTAAATTAGCAAGTCCCAAAATGTCAACAGAAAAAAGACATACTCTCCAATGTTGGTACTGAATGTCCCAGATTCTCTCCAGTCTTGTTGCTCACGCTCCATCTCAGCAACCCGCTTGTGCCTCTTATATCTAGAATAGAAGTTCCACAGGTCTTGTATATCATGTTCCCGGTCATGTGAAACCCCTTCTTTCTTCTTTGTCTACACCAGTTGTACCAAACAGAGAACAAATATGAATCACACACCAACTGCTCAATAGCTTTAGTTGATATTTACTTATATAGATCTCAGATACTTGGGTCTAATTTGTGCTTAAATGTGAGTTCACTGAGGTTCCCTAATAGGATTCTTAATAAGAGCTTAGAGGACAGTGGTGTTCATGTGTTTGACAGGCAGAATTTCATGGATATGGTATAGTTTTATAGCCGGTAATTGTGGGCTCTGATAGGGGAAGTTGGAACTATTATTTTGGCTTCTATGTATATACTCACAATTGACTAACAACTTGACTATGTTATGAATAAAGAAATAATATATGACTCTGAATTTTAAGGCTTAAGAAACCAAATAAAGTAGAAAACAACTGTGCATGTTTATACCTTGATAACAGACATCAAGGCAGTTTTAAATTGCAAGACGCCTCGTTTTTCACTCTTTGGATCCATGTCTTGGGCCATTTTATATGCTGATTCACACACTGTATAAAACAGTTTCAAAATTTTGTCAGTAAACAAATGTAATAATGAGAAGTTAGAAAGTTACAACCTTCAGAAATATTTCAAATGTTCTTTTTTTTGTTTCGTTTCTACTTTTTAAAGCAGTAAACCATACATTCCAATTCATAAAAGCTTGAAACTAATTAGAAACTTACAAATCCGCGCAACATTAGGGTCATCCTCCTCAATCTCATTAGCGGCTTGTAAGATCCGATCGATATCAGCAGCTTTTCCACCGAGCGAAGCAGGAGCAGCTCCAGCGAGCCCCGCAGCGGCGTCGGCGGCGCCGGAAGAGCTGAGATGTTCCCGCTGCTGAGCCGCTCTGACAAGGCGCTCCCAGTTGTCGAGAACCCTTCCTCTTCTCGCCATCCTCTACCAAAATCTCGCGCTGAGAGAACTCAGCTCGAAGGAAGAAGGAAGAGAAGCAGCTTCGAGCTCTATTTTTTTTCTTTTTTTGAAGGGGAGATGTGAAATTGTGACTGATCTAGCGGGCGGGTTTGATTTCGGGGCGTACTAATGGTTATTTGTGTTATTTATTTATTTTTTTAGTTTAGGCAGATGAGTTTTAGAAGAAGATGTCTCGGTGGTTTTTTTTTTTTACATTTACACCCATCCTTTGTTTTTATTCGGTTTATTATGAACAGTACTGAATAAATCCCTAATGAAAACCGAAAAATAAGTTTTGGCTTTTTGCTTAGACGAGTAGATGCGGTAACGGGAAAAAGGAAGTAAATCTGAGAAATTAATTAACACTCGAAAAATGAATCATCGGCAGGAGAAAGGTAATGCAACGCAATCGTGTGTGAACCCGTTACACGTGCACCGATAGATTTTGACGATAATTACTGACAGATGGGATCCACATGTCAGTGTAGTCAGATTGTTCGTATTCTTTGCTCCGGGTGCGCGCAGATTGTGCAAGATATCGCTCGAATCGCGATCGGGGATACCGCAAGATATTTAGAAAAGTTGATGAGAAAATGTCGCTGTGTTTAATGAGAATTGTAGAGATGTTGGAATTGTCAAATTGTAGGCCCAAACGCGTGAAAAGATGACGAGGACTCGTCCAAGGTCGGATGACTCCCAAAACTTTTGATAGTGATAGATATCTTGTGGCATCGAATGTGCTTCTAGTTTTGTAACGGATCTTATACAGTCGATCATAGCAATAATATTGATCCAGAAGAGCGCTCCATAAATAGATGCATTGAGATGGCGCGGGGAATCTTTCTCTAAAGCTGGGTCTTTTGAAATTCTTACCCGGTTTGGGACCTTGAATGTGTAAATTGTAATAGACTGAATAGTGGATTCCATATTTCCATTATTTTCATATCTCGCATTGAATTATGAAGTGAGATATTGAGATTCTACTGCGTGTGGGTCCCATGTAAGCCGAGTCCCGCGTTGCTTCTTTCTCAATTCTCATGGTATGATGCGACAACGTGTCAATATCCTATTGGGTCGACAACAAGTAATTAGTAAAGAGAGACAAATCTGAAATCTTCGGTCTGATTGAAAGCAATTAATTTGTGCGAGACGGTCCAGATCCGAGTGATTGGGACGCGCTAGTCTTGTACCTATTTTGCAGGTAATTCCCATTTGACAAAGTGAGAATTAAAAGCAGACAATTTCAAAGCAATAAATTATAAATGACATGTTTAGAAAAATATACTAAAAAATCTGTGGTATTGTTCCTACGTTTACCCTGCCTCGATCTGAATTTACGCCTGTGAATACCTTTCCTATTCAACTAACAGAATAATATGTTTGAAAAGTGTCCAATCAACGTAGACACTTTAGCCTACGGGCTTTATTCAAAAAAAAAAAAAAAAAAAAAAAAAAAAAAAAAGAACATAGACACTTTAAATTGTCATGCCAAACAAATAGAAGTTATAAATTGTGATGTTTTTCTTAAGAAAGGTTCGGCAGCGGCTTATAAATTGTGACGTTGCAGTAATGAATATCGCGTCATGATGACTCAGGAAGCAGAAAGATATAAGATGTGATAATCAGGTGTGTGCGTGATAACATAGTAAAGAAGAAACTTCATTTATTTATTTTATTCATAAATTTATTTATTTATTTGTTAATTTATTTTTTTACTGATTAATTAATTTTTATTATTGTTTTAAATGTTATTTTATATTTTCAATTACTTTATTTATTTGTTAATTTATTAATAAATTATATATTTATTTTTTCACGTTTTCTTTTCTAAAAATTTATTTAATAAATTTTGTATTTTGTAAATGAAAATTTATTTTGAATTTATTTATTTATTACTTATTTAATTTTAATTTTTTATTTATTTATAATTTTATATTATTATTTATTTTATTTTTTGAAAAATATTTTTGTTTTATTTTTATGTTTAAATTTTATAACTTTTTATTTATTGTCCTTTTGCATTTTTTATTTTTTCTTTATTCATTTATTTATTTATTGGTCACCTCAATTCTGCGAACTTTTTGTCATCCTCTGATGTTGCATTGTTTTATGTTCGGTAACCTCTATTCCAACGAAAAAGCTTCAACTCTTTTTTTTGTTACATGCTATCTTTCTAGGGGCAAAGTGAATAAAACAGCTCTAATTTACGTAATATAGCAAAAAGGTACATTAATAGCGAGCATAATTTTTTAGTCTTAAAAGATAAAACACATTTATTAAAAAAAAAAAAACAAAATAGCTGACTCAATTTTCTAGTGACAAAAAAAATGTATAGCGAACTGTCAACTCGTCAAGTCGTCGTCTTTCTCTTCATTATATTTTGCTGTTGGATCCTAGATGCCATTATCTCGGACTTCAATTCCATTGAAACGCACGAGAGGACCCGTTGTCTTCTTTTAATTTTATTTTTATTGACTCCTATCAGCATTTATCGATGTTTATCCCATTTCGTCATATCAAAATGTACAAGTGGCTCTTGATAAGTGGTAAATTTATGAGTGCATTATATATAAAAAAAATTGCCACATTTAATCATATTTATGATTGAAGTTTACATTTTTTTGGTTTATGGAGATGGTGGTTGCTGATCTAACTAGACGGTCATAAAAGCATGCAGAAAAAGCAAGAATATATTTTAGCATATCTCTTGGCGCTAAAAATTAAATATAAAAAACATATGTTTGAGAATCACTATTAAATAATATTTTTATGTTCAAGTATTTGATATTAAATAGAGATTTTATATTGCTCTCGCTAAGTCGAGGACATCAAATATGGATCAAATCACGGATGTATGGACAAGCTAAGAGCATGTGTTTGTTTTTGAAAATTAAGGTCGGGTTTGTAGTTTTATAAATGTGTGCTTAAGCTGAATCAGTTTTGTGTTGAGCGTTTAGGCTTCATTGAACTAGATAAAAACTGTGCCTACACACTGGCCCTTACCGGAGGTGATCCGGACAGCAGTAGGTTTGTCCTCACAACATTTTTGGACCAAAATGCCCCTTATTAATTCTGATTTTATTATATTTCTTTCAGATTTCTTCTTATATTTTTAACTATTATTCTCTTAATTGTTCCATCTATATTGCTAAGAGAAAAAAATCGCTGTTATCCTCATTAAAAAATTCCAAATTTCAGGTTTAGAACTCATTCATTTTCAGGTTTGTAAACTCTCAATTTGAATTGAATTTCATGAAACTAAACAAATTTTGATCAGGTTTGAAATTCTCCATATCTTTGTTCCGGGTGTGTTTGGAAGTGGGGTGAATAAGGAATAAGCCCCTTATTCCTTATTTCGGTGAAAATCAAACAACACAAGAATAAGAAATTTGGACTTATTCGGACCCTTATTCATATTTCAAGAAAACTTTGGTATTAGAATAAGGAATAAACCCATCCCTATTCAAATTCCCTATTCTCCTCTCATCCAAACACGAATTGAATAATTAATTCAATCAAAACAAACTTCCGTGTAAATAAATGTCAATAAAAAAAATGAACATAAAAATAAAGAAAAAGTTAATGCAAAAAAGATGATAAATCAGAAATATAGTTTAGAATTTAACAAAACGTCCAAAAAAGGACGAAGAACAGGATAAAGTATATCCAAAGAACAAAAGATGATTTTGCTCGGAATGTGAAGGGTAGTACCGTCATTTTTCTAAAAATGACGTTGCTGGGAGAAATTAGCTGCTGTCCGGATCACCTCCTGGCCTTCGCACTTCGCTCTCGAACAAAAGTCACAAGAACTCTTGAAGCTGGAGGCTCCGCGACGATGTGAATTTTCACTTCACAAAGATTTCTCGTTTTTCTTTGGGATTAATTTTAGCACTAGGGCGAATCCATGCAAGTGCCTGGACTTGTTGTCCATAAAATTAAAATCGAAAATTACTATCTACCATCTCTCCACGTGTCATCCTGTGTCATCGCATTTGTATATGTTCACTTTTTTCATTTATATGGCCAGCTTATTTATCTACGTGTTCACTTTATCCAATTGTAAGTTAGATTTATTTTTTATATTGTCGTTCAGATTTTTATATGCATATTTAACTTATTTTTATTGAACTTATTTATTTGTATGTGTTCACTTTGTCTATTTTATATGTTTACTTTGTTTAAGTGATTAAAAAATTGCAGAGTGCAGTTACCATTTAAACATATATTAAAGTTAGCATTTTATAACCGGAGAAAACAATAGTTGAGTATAAAAATGTTCATCGTCAATAATTATGACCATTGGATCTTTAAAATCTGGACCATAGAATATTTAGTTAATATTGAATAGGCATGTCCTTTCATAGTTTTGATAATTGAGTGTTAACACTACTTAATGGTGTATGATATTTAATGTATGGTGAGTTTAGATGAATAATGAGTGTGAATATGTCAAAATCATTTATATTTTTAGGTGTGCATGGTTCATGGTATACCAAATAAATTTTGTAATTATTTTTCATTAGGGTGTACAAATGGTGTAAAATTTATAGGCATGCTATAGGTTCATTTACAAATTAATAGTGATAAAAAAAAAACTACTAATGAAATGGAGATGTGTCACACCCCGGAAGCTAGGTGTGACGTCAATTTCGCCACAAGAGTACTTAATACTCTTGTAAGGCTAACAGACGGACAGTAAAAAAAAATTTCAAAATTTATTTATTCCATTTTCTTGATTTTGGTCCCAGCAGATAACACACAAAGTCTAATTTATTGCAAGTACACAAATTACATTACAATAATTTACAAGCCCGGCTTATTTCATACCTCTAACCATATAACTCGTCAGTTATTTTATTATACAAAAGATTGTTCTAACTGACGGTCCAAACCAACTATTCTAACATCGGGCTTAAAATATTTTACAAAAATTTATACAGAAAGGCTTACAAAAAGAAAATCATAAAACCGACAACTCACAACACCAGATGCTACCCCAAGACACGGAAACAAGCCATCCTACAGCTTGTCAAATTTCCTCTTCTGCGTCTTGTTGTGATGGATCCCACTCGGGTACCACTCCGTCAGGCGGAGCACCATCACCAGGTAACTCAAAATAAACATAAGCAAAAATTTCTGGCAGGTCATCAAAGCTGAGCAAGATAACGACATTGCACCAGAAACTGGGCATGTACACTTCTAACCTCACAAAGGAACACTCAATAGTAGGTACAGCACGCGGCCTAAAAAGTATCTGGCGCGCATGGAACCCCCGTCCCAACGAGGTATATGCAAAACAAACACAAACGGAATGAGAATAAATTCTCAGTGCGGGTTTTAGTTTCAGTACGCAGATCTTAATACAAATCCGTGCATCAGACTAAATCCCGATAAATAACAATTTCATTTTCACAGAAATACAGATTTATGCCGTAGGTATCAGTCGGAAGGGTCCTAAAACCGACATTCTGCCATATGACATGCAACAACAGAAATGAATCACAAACATAAGCATTTATCTTTCAGATAAAACTTATACACTCAAGTTCTCAAGGCCGGATAGATACAGAGAGAACTCTTCCAATAACCAATGGTTAAACCATTTGGTACAAACCAGACAAAGGGAATAAAATTCAGAGATAATAGCGCTAATAACCTGGCCGGGTCGGTGGCCAAACCGATAATCATCGGAGAGTGCAAGAGTTTATATTTAATAATCATTCTTATTTGATTTCAGGGTTGGAAATGATTCAAATTGAAGTCTGATTCTTCTATCACAAAATATAGTCAAGTGATAAGAAGTTTACGGAAACCATTCCAGTTATTTTCAACAGCCTGACGTTTATTCAGTATCAAACGGATTTCAGATTCAAACTGTACAACAATCATTTTTAAAACGGAGATATAATCAACATGCAGTTATTTGTATATTTTTGGGCTTCTATTTCTACATGAAAATAGAATGCAACGTCAATGATTGTTCAGCATGCTATGCATGAATTTAAAAATACCGAATTCCGAATTTTAATCAAGAAATCGTGTATCTGCACCTTCACACTCGTCATGTGCGTGCGAGTGGCTAGTTGTTCCTGTTCACAAGTAATAGATCAAGATTCGTTAATATTTATTTAACTGGTTTCTATAATCCACTTGGCAGAATTAATAAAAGTTTGGTTCACTTAACAAATACCTGACTGACGGTAATAGTTCCAAGTTCCTTAACAGAAGTCATCTTATTAAACATTTTAATTATTAGTCCAATCATCAGAGTTTAATTATTATTATCTTATTATTCCTAATATCGAAGTCAGAAATCAGAAATCAGAAATCAGAAATCAGAAATAAAAAATCAGAAATCAGAGTCAGATTTTCTTTTCGGAAATTGCAGAAATACCAGAAATAACTAAAATATGTATTAAACTCAGAAAAACGTAAATCAGAAATTTTTTTATTGTTTGCGGGATCAGAGTGTCTGAGTATTTGCCACAGTATCCGTTCAGTTAGTCAGACGTTTCATCACTTTCCTAAAATCGAATGTTAGACTAAGTACATTGTTTTCAAGTCGTTTAGTCTAATTATTAATCAAGCTCAACAGAAAAATTATTATTAGCCTACTTAATCGTTAATTAAGTCTTAATTCGAAACTTAATTAAATCATTGTCCAAATCATAGTTATTTACATAAGCCCACAATTACAAATAATTCTCAGCCCATAGAAAATTCCGTTAAGCCCACTTTCTTTTTCTCTTTTTCTTTTTCTCGGCCAAGCCCACAAAATCCAGCCCAATCCGAAAATCCAGCATCAGCCCACAAAGCCAACAGGTCGGACTCAGTCGACTGAGTCGAACCGTAACGGATTCGACAGAAAATCAAATCCCATCCGATAAACCTTCCTCTTTTCACAAAAGCCCACAGAATTTTTAAAGCCCTCAAATAATTCACATGAGCCCACCAAAATTTATAAATACTTCATATGTCACAGTGAAGCCCTCAGATCTTTACATTTATGCCCTCAGAATTTTGCAATCAAGTCCACAAAAATTATAAAAATCACAATTATCATCCCACAGCACTCCACACTTGTCAGAATATCAATTTTCCTCACTGTTAGTGTACCAGTAACCGGTACCAAGGCACAAATACATCCAAAAGAGCCTAAATTGCATGATATGCACTTATATGCTCTGTCACAAACTAGAATGTGCATGATATACTCCTAATTACATGTCAAACCCTATATTATAATATAGAATCATTTCAGAATGCACTAACAACATGAACACCCACAGAAACTTATCACATAACCACCATGCAGATGATTGAATAATCATTTTAACAAGCAATTTACACAAATTTCATGATTTTGCCCTCTCTCAGTTTCATAAACCAAAAGAAACATGCATCTAAATGCCTCTACACCCTGATTCATGAAAATCATGCCCTCAGATTATATCATATAGCATAATATGCATTCTAATAACATGATAACTCTCACAGTTTATTTATAATGCATATGAATGTATCCATGAGCCAAATACCAATGCCACAGTTCTAGTTTTATTCTATATTAAGATTATATCATACCTATTAAACAGATATGCATCTATAACTCTTCATATTAACACATAGGATGCTACAACTCATATATGCAAATCATATTAGCGTATATATATATATATACACACACCTAATTAGTATCATTTGAATGATTTCCTCAGAACTGTTAGCATCTCACAGAACAATTAGCACCCTACAGAATCAATTAGCACCCCACAGAATCAATTAGTGCATCGATTTAACAAAATCAAAGGAAGATTTGCTCAATTTTTTCCACACAACAGCTAATACTTAGCAGTTCATATCCTAACAGTAAGCAAAAAGTATAGATATTATCAAATTAATTCAAGAATTGATAGGAAGAGATATACCTCTCTCTTGATCCTTCACAAAACGCCTCAGAAATTCAAGAACTACTAGAGCTAAGATCAAGGTGAGGCTAATTAAGAACAAAGCTAGTTCCATGCACAGTTACTGTCAAATAGATAACAAGAAAACCCTAGCGATTAAGATGAATCAAAGTATCACAAATTGAATTCAACATCGTGAAATTGACAGTATCAAGAACAAGATTACCTCTCACGGCTCCAATCCCTTATTCCCTTCACCTTTGCCCCAAAACTCAAACTCTAGAAAATTGGGTTTATAAAAACACTTACCTCAGACTCGACAGAAGAAGGAAAGAAGAGACGAAACCATGGAGAAGGTTAAGCCACGACAGCACTCCACGAGTGACTCACACAATTCCACGCAGAGAGAAGAACAAACGAGCTTCCAGCTCGGTACAGAAGCGTGAAGGCGCGTGAGGTGTAGCAGAAGTGTCACCTCTTCACGGGGCACCTCAGAGGCAGCCACCACCTCCATCGAATCCCAACACGACACGTCGACACAGAGGAACGAGCACACACTCGAGTAAAGCCAGGGAAGAGAAAAGAAAGGCGGAGAAGAGAGAAATCATACGGAGGAGACGAGGCAGAAGGAGAAAACTCCTCGTCGACTTATTTTTTTATTAAAATGGGTCCAGATCTTATGTGAACAGATCCGTGTGACCTCCACGTAGCAAGTCACTGACAACTAATTTTGTAAATTAGATATTTCCCCAAAATAATTATTTAACCTACTTCCAGAAGTCAAAAAATTGTGGCAAATATATAGAAATACTCAGAAAATTATAACGAACATTTTCATGTCCTCAGATCAGATATCCCGTCAGATTTTACTGTTACTTTAATTTATTTCTTAATCATATCATTAATTAACTAATACAGATAACTTGGAACTTTGATTACCGACTAATGAGACAGTATTGTTACAAGATGATTTTGGAGTATTCCATCGGCCAAAAATAGATAAGGTTTTGATTTCTTGCCTACCTTTAATAGCCGACCATATCTATTGTATTATTATTATTATTATTATTTTTTCTTTCCTTTTCATAAACCGCCTTAGTGCCTTATAAATAAGAAATTGGTGTTGTTAAATATTCTCACATTTTTCTACCGCAGTAAAAAAATTTTGGCATTGAAAAATTGACAGGATTTCTTCATAATATAGGTATATTTAATTTTTATCACAAATCATAGAAATATTTGTTCAATGACGCTTTTCTTTTTTTTTTATATATATTTTTGTTGTTCCTTTTATCTGTTAGTTTTAAATTTAATTTCAATTTATATTTAGTTTTGCAAATCATTTCGCAATATTTTATGCGCTATTAAATTATGCCTCTTCAAAGTCATCTAACAATGTTATTTATGCAAAGAATCTATATCATTGATTCGGCGTTGTATTCATTCAGATTTAATATAGGTTTGTAGTATTCTTTTTTTTTTTTTCATCATGATACATATCATATCATACAATTAATTGATTGGTATATGGTTTCATCTTTTTTTTTTAATGATATCTTTGTAACATTTAAGCGTGTGTCTTATTGTTTGTGCAAATTAGTATTTGTATTTATTTTTCGTCATACTTTTTTTTATTAAATGAAAAAAAAAATTGTTTTCACTTTCCTCTTTATACACCGATTTCAATAATACAAAAAAAAAACATTCAAATAATGTTATCTATCCCTCAATTGACCTCTTCTTCAAAAATATATTTAATAATTAACTTTCATATATTGTGTAAAACATAAGTAGGTCATGGTATGCATCTAGTTTTTTATTAAAATCCAACTATTCAAAATGAGACAGTGTCTTGCTTCGATTTTTGTATGGTGCTGGACTTGATTGGTTTTGTGTCTGGCTGGGCCTAAAATTTCGGCCTGTTAATTTTTTTTGTTGTTTCTAATCGCTTGTTGCTCCACTTTTTTACGTTCAGTTTCATTTTTTTTTTTTTTTTTTTGAGAAAACGTTTAATTTCATTTTCACTAGTTCGCTACGGCATCGGATGCCGGATGCGGTTTTTGTGCTCCACAATCCGGACCCGATAATTCTCCTCCTCTTCGGTAGATTGGATCTGTTCTCCTCACTGCTCCGCATCCGAATAAAAAATAAGAAAGAACGACGCTGGTTGGCTAGGTTTTTTATTGGCTTCGCTGATTCGAACCTCCTCCATCCTTACACACTGCAAATCACCCCAAATCCAGCCACACTACTATTCAATTCAGGCCGGCTTCACTTGACTCTGCCTGCTCATGTCCCCTTCCATCACAGCCAAAGGTAATTTTCTAAATTTTCTTTTTAGCCATACAAATTTGAAATTCCAATTGATTACAACTAATTCTTGCAAATAGCCAGTCTCTGATTCATAATTATGATTTAGAAACTCAAATTTTATTCTCGGCATCATACTAAATTAAATGTTTTTAATGAGGCGATGACTTGATGGTGATTCAAAATTTATTTTTCCACGTACAATAACTATTGAAATATTGAATTCTATTCACTGCATCATACAAGCGAACTATTGAATTCTTTTAATAGTTTTATCAGGTTTAAATTGGATATATATTTTTAACTTATTTATTGTAAGATATGAAGAGATTTTTTTTTTTTAATCGACGATCTCATCGAACCCAGGAAGGTGTCGATTCTCGGCGGGCCTTCGACCACCAATTAACAACTACGATCCAAATGAATAGATTTATGAAAAAGCATATATTTCATAATAAAACTATTATATATGTATGTTTAAAATGACTTTTTTAATTGAAATTAATAATTGCTTGTTTTTTTTTATTTTAAATTTTATTATATTATAATTGTGCCTACCCTTAAAATTTTCTTGGATCCGTAGCACATGTTATTACTTTAAAATTGGTGCTAATAATTTCAACAAATTTTAACAGTATATGCTAATTGGGCGTTGCTAAAGCCCATCTCATCTCATAGATAAGGTCTCATAAACTCGTTTAATTTTCCAAGTGCATACTCTGCTACCAAAAGAAAACCTGAAAGCTAGTATAGAAATAATATATTACATATCCCTCCTACAGATAATCATAGATACCGCACAAAAATTTCCAATTGTTAATCTACACTACCTAAATACCACTATCTCGCTCACATACTCTGCTGATTATCATCTACGTACAAACATGCCCCCAAAATGGAACCAATTAACTCATAGTAAAACACATGAAATTGGGAAAATTTCAGGGCTGGACGTTTGCTTTGTTTCCAGCCAAGATAAGCGAGATCTCCAGTCCACGACTGAAGGCTTGGTTGAAGAGAACGCGTGATTGGAATGCGGATATAAATGGGAACCAAGAGAGAAGCGCTACAGGCACAAAGATAAATAGGCCCATACCAGCATCATACATGCGTGCAATCTCCCGTACTGAGCCCCATAAACCGATGAGTTTCACATACCACTTCCATGTGATAGCCAGCTGTAAAAACCGAGTAATAAAGTTAAACTGCAATAGGGGAAAAATTCTAAGCACACTTCAATACCTGCGATTGTCCCAAATATCTTAAAATTTATTTCTTTATTATTTTTGAAAATATAAATTTCAAATTTTGAATCTGAACCGCTGATCTTATTCAAATAATGGGAGATGTATTTCCATATAAGTTTTATAGATTTTAAAATTTACATGAAACTTAATCAAGAGACTAAAATATGAACATATTAGAATTAATCTACTATATTTAACTAGATACTTTCATTATTCAATCTCTTTATTATGTATCAAACAAACTTCAAAATTTACAAACTTATATAAAAATGCATAGCTCGTTAAATTGAATAAGTTCAACGATTTGGATTTGATGTTTGAATTTTATATTTTTAAAAAAATAATAAAATGGTGAGTTTGGAATATTTGGGAGGAATCAAATGGTGGACATTAGAACCCTCAAAAAAATTAAAGGGAGGTAGTTTTACTAATGTTTCTAATCCTTTCTTTCCAAATAAATTTTTCTCGGTTAAGTGCCATTGAATTTTGAATTTTTTGACATTCTCTTTTCTTTTTCTAACTTTGGGTGCACGCAAGTCCATCTCGAAATGCACAAGAATATGCAAAAGTTAAAGAATTTATATGTGCAATTGCAAGTAAAAAATATAAGCGCTTACAGAAAGGATGGCCCATCCGGTGGCAATGAAGGCAAGGGAAATTGCAAAGAGATCAGGTGTTGTTAGAGCAGTGAGCATAACAAACAAAATCAGCCCAACAACTAGGGAAATAGCTATCACCATCTGAAGGAACCGCCATATCACTGGCAGATTGCCGTGCTTCTTTGGGCTAGCTGTGAATGCCTAAATTTTTGCGTGTGTTTGTGGGGGGGAGAGAGAGAGAGGAGAGAGTTAACTTAAACACATCAATTCCAAAAAACTATTTTTTCCAATTTTTCACCAGGTGGATTTTAATTGCTTTGAAGATCTATAACTGACATTTTTAAGGCTTATACTATATTCGGGACATCAAATGGCACTATCAAATTACTTGGGAAAATGTAACAAACCTTGAATAAAGCTACCATAACAACAAGAGCTATCCAAGATAAAAAGTAGATCTGCAACCAAAAATATATAAAAATACAACTATAAAACTTGTTCTAAATATTAATTCCAAATCTCAGCTAAGGGAAAAGATAGTAATTGTGTAGTGTGAGCTATATTACCCCAAGGGAAGTATTATGGCCACCAAGATGTAACTTGTAGACAATTCCATACTGGAAAATAAAGAACCGGAAACTCAATATAGTCTCCAGTATACGTCCCCTAAGCGTCTGGATGTGTGCCTGTAATTATTTTTATATTTTACAATATGAAGATTTTTAGGCAAAGAAAATAACACTTTATTTATTGCCAGTACGGTGACAAAGAATGAAAATCAAAGTATTAGATGGTTCTATGCGTAATAAAGGTAAAAGAACCTGTTCTTCCTCCCACCAGCACTCCCAGCTTTTGTCTCCTTTCACGCCAATTCCACCTTTGTACATTAGCCAGCCAGTCCAATCATCAAAATCTTCAACTGTTCTATAATTTCAGTTCCAAAAGTACAAAGAATTACCATAGTCAGGCTAACGGATTGAACATCCATGAGAAGACAAAAATTGATGAAGGAAAAGAACAGAGTCATGGATTTCATATATCCTACATTGCCAACAAATATGCATCTATTCGATACTATTTGTTTTCTTCAGTCGTTTAATTATTTTTATGTTGATCATTAATTAGTTTTTTTTAATCACTCAATCCCGACATCAAATTAATCCAATCAAGAAAATGGAAACATCAACAACATCTTAATACTTTTGCCGGAGTCTAATAGAAGCATCAACAACCCTCAAATTTACTAAATGTGATGTGACATGATTAACATCATTTTATCTGAGTCTAATAGAAGCATAGCTTCGTAAGTAAATGTAACGCACTAATTTATTTGTTCCCATGGGAAGTTATAACAAACAAATAGGCCATAACCAATAAATATCTGTAAGGTAAAAATGTGTAATTTGTTAATTATACCATCCTCAAATTAATAAACCAGAAATAACTCAAAGATCCTTCCTCTCTTCTGCTTTTGTGTAGATATATGATCAGAAAAGAACGCACACTAGGTATCTTGCAATTTGTTGTGGAGCATGATAAAGGCATATGGTATTTTTCATGTTTGTGACCATTATCATGACATCCAATGACTTGGATCGGGAAGTATATACGCATTAAAGAGGTAAATATGATATTTAAATTATTAATACAGATCAAATAAATCATCAATATTTTGATTAAGAAAGAAAAAAAAAACTAAAATTGCGAGACATACTTTTGCCATTCAAAACCACAAGGGTTGAAAATGTAAGGGGCAAAGAGCCAAGAGAAGACCAAGAACCAACTGCTGACAGTGATCAGAATAAAAGATGTCGCACCGCCTTTCGTGTACCCATATGCTATATAAACTATCAGCAGCATGGCAACCTCAAAACTGTAATAGAAAAAATAATTTAATTAAAAACAAATTCATCCATCCCACAGTTGAGCTTGTCTGTTTATGTTTTCAGTGGTTTGTCGGTTTCTCAAATTAGAATAAGGTAAACCGCATCTCGATACAAATCAATCAGACTTGAAGTGTGGAGCAATCTAAATAGTTGAATAGGAAACCTGCATCATACTGATTTCAACAAACGCTAAATGCCAGAAAGTAAAGAGCATACGCTTTCACAAAATGGCTTCGTGAATATAGACGGTAATTTTCAGCAAATTTGATGTGCTGCACCACAAAACCTCTGCCGGTTTTCCCATACTGCAATCATTTAATCAAAAGAGGAAAAAAAATATGAATGCTAAATAGATCTGGGGGAGCAAGTACTTGGTAAAATGGAAGGTCATTTTGTTGAAATTATTCATGTAATAGGATGGAAAAAATACTCGACTTCTTGTTAGTATGAATATTAGGTATTTGTTGGAGTTGTTTAAACTAGTATTCGACGTTGTATATATTGATGTTGGAATTGGCTCATGCAAGAAATAGTTTCAAATTGTTATTTGTACGACTTAGAATGAGAAATTAAGAAAACCAATTAAAAGACGACAACCACTTTCTTCTTTTCTTCTTTCCCTCTTCCACTAAATAACCGACTAGAGGTCAAATAGTCCAATATAAGTGATGATTGGTATCAGAGTCTAGGTTGAGTGAGATTTCAAGTGAGATTCATTCATTGAAGTGAGAAAACAAAAATAGAAATTGGAGAGTATCATCATAGCGTTGCAAGGAGATGCATGGAAGGCGTGAGAGGCACAAATCATGTTATTGATATAGGTGTAAGAAAAATAAAACTAATAGAGTTAGACTATTTATAATTATTTCCATATTATTAATTTCAAAGTTTTAATACATTCAATTAGGAAATGTATTAGGATTTTGATTATTATGCAATTATATAATAAATGATTCAACTATAAGTAGAAAAGAAATAAATAATTAGTCTTCTTTTTCAAGTCTCTCTTTTATATCTATTAGGTCAAAACCATGGCGAGGAAAGGAACTCGCGGGAGAACGACTCTAATCGTCAACCCTCTACCCACAATTATAACCTAAGATCGTCTATTCATCCAGAAACACATATCAATTAATGACAAGGACTAAAACTATTGGAATATTATGATGAAGATTTTATAAGTCTCAAAAGATTTGTAGGACATAATGGAAGTAGACTTTGTGAAGAAGGAGAAACCCTCGACATGAATGAAAGAGAAAGAAGAAGATAATGCAAAGAGTACGGTGGTGGTTGATGAAATGACGGAGTTTATAAAAAAAAGATATAAATTCTTTGTGTAATTCAATAAATGTATTTCTCTCAAGTTTTTTCCAAGAATTAAATTTTTGTCTGAAAAGGCATGGAACATTTACAAAAAGAGTTTCAAGGGACTAACAAAGTGAAAACAGTAAGAGATTTTCAAAATATGAAAAGAAAAGAAATATATATCATAAATGAGTATTTCTCGAAGGTGATTAAGTTGGCGAACCAAATTAAAAGCTTGGGTGAAAATTTGACTGATTGATCGGTTTGTGAGAAAAATTTGTTTAGCCTCTCTTCCAAGTATGATAATATTGCTGCCATTCATTGAAGAATCTAAAGACTTTTATCATTCTTAGTGTTTATGACTTGAAAGGTTCTCTTGAGATTCATGACTAACAAATAGTCATAGTGATACCTCTCTTGAAAATGTCTTCTGATGAAAAATAAACATAAAATATAAAGAAATATGAAACATCTCGTGGGTGGTAATTTTGGAAGAGGTTGAGGTAGATATGTTAGAGAAGGATGTACATGTTATAGTGATGGAAATTTTACAATTATTGTAAGAAGTCAGATCATGAGAAGAAAATTATTATAACAATGAAAAGTCTCGACGTTATCATTGCAAGAGGTATGATAACAAACAAAGAAATTATTGGGATAAAAATAAAGATCAAATCAATTACAATCGAGGAGAAAGAAGAATGATGGAGGTCATGGAAGCACCTTTTATATAGTCAAGCGCTAGTTGAGCAAAAGGATAATGCGTAGTATATTGATGGTACGCGTAATAACATATGGCCACCATTACTTAAATTACAAAAGTCAATGGTGCGGTTGTGCAGTTAGCACTGTCTCGAACTCGTCTTAGAAAGATAGCGAGCGAGATGGCTCGTCTCGTGATAGAGTAACAAGCTAATTTACACGATTTGATCTTGTCTCATAAAGAAACGAGCTGGCTCAGCGAGTTTAAGCTAGCTCGTACGGGGAGAAGAGAGGAGGTCGCCTTTGATGAGGTCATAGGGAAAGAAGAAGTGGCACAGTGGCAGTGCGACTAGCATTGAAAAGAAGAAGAGAGCAACAACGAACTGAGGAGGGGGCGATTGTCGGACTTAGTTTTGGGTAGTAGAGGAGCGAAGAAGAGAGGATTGGAGTGACGGACTGAGGTTTGGGGATGATAGTAGGGGATTGCCGGAATGAGGAGGGAGTGGCGATATGGAGTGGCCAGCCAGTGAGCGAATTTAGTCCAAAATTTACGAAGTATTGGACAATTGATGGAGTACGGTCATGCTATTCACTTTGAGGAGGAAAAGCATGACAATGTTAAAAACAATAGAAAAATGATAGTGGTTGTGGATATGAAGAGAAAGATTTCTCTCACTCTCAAAGTCCAAGTAGTGATTCGAAAGTAGAAGTGTCATAATTATGACACAAAAGTCTTGGACATGTGAATTTTGAGAACTTGAAATTATTGAGTAGAAATAACATGTGTATGGGTGGTCAAGTATTGATGAGAAAAATGTTGTGTCAGTCATGTGCTTTTGGTATAATACAACAAGAAAAACTTCCAAAAGAGGAGATTTGGAGGGCAAATGCTTGAAGCTTGTTCGAACCGACATTTGTTGGTTAATGAGCACAAATTCTTATGGAGGTAGTTGGTATTTTATCACTTTTCATTGAGGCATGTGTTCCAACATTAAAATGCCTACATAGAGGACGTATTTGGTTCATGAGTGAATAAGGAATTTGAATAAGGAATGACTTATTCATATTCTAAGGTTTTGTTAAAATATGAATAAGCACCCGAATAAGCTCAAATTTCTTATTCTTGTATTGTTTGGTTTTTCACCCGAATAAGAAATTGGGGCTTATTCCTTATTCCGATTGCATCCAAACATCCCAAGAGTTCTTGATAATAATAATGTAAAAATTTTGCTTTTTAAACATGTTCCAAGTTCCAATAGATAGACATTCATTCATTGCTCAGTGTAGAGTTCGATGGACCTGGTTTGGATTATGGTTATTCAACATTTATAATTTCATAGATTAATCGAGAATTTAATGTGTAATAGACAAACTTAATATGTAAAACCAACAAAAATATATCCTAGATGAAACAGAAGGAGACAATGAAAAAGAGATAGAAAATTTACCTTTGCGCCTCCATGGAGAATAATCCTACCAAAGTAGTGAGTTCGAGTACCCAAAGAAAAAGTAAAGAAAACTGAGCATAACTGTAGCTGCATGGTCACAAAGTTTAATACAGCCTGCAAATTTATTGAAAAAACTCAAAATAGTCCATTACTACAACAACAATAACGAACTAAAAATAAAAAAAAGATATAATAAATAAAGAGTCCAATAGTGCCTAAATTAATAATATAAGAAAACATATTTTGATTTCTCTTCATTTTAAAAACTTACAAGGTATCACAATCCCATAGAAAATAAAAAAAATCAAGTGCAATGTATCTATTATCAGGTGTCATAACCACTGAAACTGGTGCTATAATCCTTTGAGAAACCTAATGTGTGAAGCTAAACAATAATCAGACATAATCTTTTTTTACTTCAAGAAGAAAACCAAAATTATAGTTGCTATATATTGTGAAATAGACAAAAAGATCCTTTGAGGAAACAATATGACCTTGATAAGCCCGAGTTCTAGAATGAAGCCCATTATCATGGGAACTGCAGTGAAGACACCAATTTGTACAAGAAATTGCGCATTAAGAGTGGCATCAAGGGCTTTGTTGCCGAGCAACCGAACAGCTGTACGGGACTTTGAAATTGCTGAATCTAGACCAGAAAGTGCCTGAAATTCGAAGCCAAATTTGAACAAGTTTAACCTATAAAACACAAAGAATAATAAGGAACTAGAAATCTATAGAAAAACACTAAAAGTTTACCAGGTACACCCGTCCATATAAGAAGATGTAAACAGTAAGAACAGTCACCTGAATTCAAAGCCAACAAACAGTCTCTTAATCAAGTAAAAATCTAGAAGTTACAATCTAAAAAGTGATAGTTAGGCATTTAGGGCATAACATTTTCGGAAATAGAAATTACCATTGTACAAACGTAGAATCCAACAGTAGTAAAGTAAAACGTCAACATGCGGAAGAAGTCAAAAAGTTGACCGAGTCGGTACACATCACGACTCAATACTTGCTCTCCATTACCTCCTGCTACTTTTCCCTCAAAAATTGCAATTTGGTTAAGCCCTACATCTCTACCTTTTCCGACCTGCAAAAAATTACCCAAGTATAATTAAGATGATAAATATCACATTATTAAATGATTATACTATGAAAAAAAGTGTTTGGACATTAAAACAATACCTGTATATACTCATGGTGTGTAATGTTGCCTTGTCGGAGAGTAGAATTGAACCCTACAAAATTTAAAAATCAATCCTCACATTTTTTCCTAATACAACATATATTTCTTTAAGAAATATTCAGTCGAACTATTAACTTTGAAAAATACAAAAGAATTTGTACAACAGATGTTCAATTATATAATGGCCCTCTCCTCGTTACCAAAAAAGGTCACTTGCTATGTTTTCTATTGTTCATAATGATCATTTATAAATTATAAGTGACATTTCGGTGTAGAACCATAGTGGGAATTACAAAACTCATTATTGTATAGTTAAGCATGTTTCTATTTCATACTTATTAAGGGGTACGCTAAGTTTGGCCTCATGATATAAAAGTAATCAATATACCAGCATAAATATCTTCACTAATGTTGATGACACGAGATGCCTTGCTGATGCCACCTCGTGTAATGTGGAATATTCTATCAAATACATCTGGATGGCCATAATGCATGCGCACTCTATACCAAGAAATTATATATGTAAATCAGCCATCTCAAGAATTTCATTGATAGTGGAAAATCAATACCTTTATTTTCCTCAAATATATTTCTTTTGTTTTTAAACTTTTAAAGTATTTTATAATGACAAAAGATTGATGCTAGAGAACACACTTGAGAAAAGCAAGGACACGTTGTCCCAAGGTTACGAAGCTTGTCTCCTGATTTGACATGAATGAAGCCAATGAAGATACACTATAAGAAAGCATATAGAAAAAAAAAAAGCATTTAAGTGAAAAGGAAAGACGAAAAACTTCACAACTCGAGAGAGAGTTTGTGCGTGTGAGGGGGACAGAGAGATGGAGAACCTTCCAGTGAAAATATGCTCCCTGACACCAAGAATAGTAGGATAACGGAGACCATGTTTTACATGAAATTCCTCGAGTAGATTTCGCATTTTCATGGCTTCCTCCAGATAGTTATCCTACAACAAATGGAAAGAAATTAAGACCATACACAACAGAAAATGTCAAGTTTAACATAACGAAATACTATAACTATTGCTGCTTGTCAATGATTATATATAAAAAAAGAAAAAAATTGAAGAACTTTCAATACATGAATTTGTAATAGAAATCAATGCAATAGGTGTGTGCTAAAGTATCTGTCCATATCATATTTAGCCCCTTTGAGTTTATGATTTATTCACTCTCTTTGGAAAAGAAACACAACAGAGACCATAATTACTTTGCATAGAACATGTCCTAATCAAGTCATGTCCAATACCAGAGTGCACTTAATTGCACTGCTAAAGACTAAACATGAAACTACCTGATTCATGTCAATAGTCTGGATGGCTTCACCTCTTGTGAAAATAATGGCATGGTTCTGGTTCTCAGGCTTGCCTTCTCCAAGCTTCGGATTTCCAGGTAGCTTTATCGAGAATATTTCCTACATAAAAAAATGAAAAATGATTTCTTAGTAATTTATATATTTTTTAGGAGTTTTTTTTCCTGTAAAAGCACTTGTCATTAAATAAGAGTATTTCGTTATTGTGCGAAATGAATCCTAATTTTTCCCTAATCACTTCTTTAATTTTCATGCTAGGTTAATCCTCGCTCCATCTTCCTTTCTCTTATGCATGTGTGGATCGTGTGCGGATCACCCTTCTTTTTTTTCTTTTGCTCAGATCGTGAGCCGCAATGGTGCACCACTCTGCCTACGGGCTTTCATAAAAAATGGTGCAACACTCTGGCCCCTTTGTTTTTCCTCTCCGCATTGTAAGCTAGAATGCTCCATTTTTTTTTTTGGAAACATAATTGTGATGTCTATTGATATTTATCTGCTTCCTTAAATTTAGTTAATGGTATTTCTGAATTTGTGACTAAGTACCCCTAGCCTCTCCACTGAAGATTTATTTTTGCTCCTTTTTTTTTTTTTTTTTTCTTCTTCTTCCAGATATCCAAACTGCTAATCTCTTTTGCAAATACATAATAAAATTACCTACAAAGAACCTAACTTTGTTTGAAATTTTGATCTTCCAAATACCAAACTGTCTGCCAACGATAATACCAGATTGATGAATGAACCTGTACAAATGATCGACAAAGGGGCAGAACCATTCAAATTCATAAGTGATCTTAATGCTGATTGTACCGCATATCAAGTCCCATTTCTATAAACATGATAAATATTGCATATAATTCTAATGCCTTTTGCATTATGAATGACAAATGCTACCGCATTTGTCATTTGTGTATTATATTTTGGTTGTATTTTAATCCAAAATTCGACCTATACATGCATAACTTCCAATACGTTTTGCATAGTAACATAATTGAAAACTTCATTGACGCTATTTGTGAGCAATTTAGTAATATATATAAGTTCATTTTGTAATTGCAAAAGAGAGCAGCAGTTTGGATTGCTAGAGGAAAAATGTCATAGTGGATAGGCTAAGGGTATTATAGTCATAAATTCAGAATTTAATATTTTAAATTCCAATACCATTAAATTTTTAAAAAATAGTAAATATCAATAGTGTTACAACTAGAGAGATAAATTTCTAATTTTAAAGATTGGAGGGAGATATTTCTAATTAGAGAAAATTGAGAGGTACAAATTTGATTTTCTAATTTTTTATTTTAAAGGTGTTCTGTGGTATAAAATTTTGGAAAAATTAGTATAATAGCATTCTAAAGTTGAGAAATTAGAAAATTGCCACTCCAAAATTAAGTCTTTGAAATTTGCCACTCTAAAATCAAATTAATTAGAAAACTGCCACATCTACTGTTCAAATCATCCCTCTTCATACATAATTTTTCGTATTAACTAAAATATCCTTCTCTCTCTTCCTCCTCGTCTCCCTTGGTCTCTAATAGTGAAAGAGTTAATTGTTATTTTTGGTTGCCGATACGTCAGAGCTGTGCCCTCTGAAATTAATTTCTTGTGAAAACAACCAATTCACTTCTTGTTCTAATGGAAATGATGTTGTTTGAAGTAGCCTAAAAATATTCTTCTTGTTTTTAATTGCTCCAGGTGGCCTCAAATTGGATATTTATCAATTTGAATAAAATATTCTTTTTCCATAAATTAATCTGACCAAAATACTGTTACGATTAAATAAGTAAAACTAAAAAATTATTTTGTCCAATGTTCTGTAACGGTAAATGATTTGCACCTTCTCAATTTATATCCATTAAATTTCTAGCGGAATATCTTTCCATCTGAGATACTCATTGTGGCTGACTTAATCGTTTTATTGTATATCTATTACCTTACATATCTCACCCTGTTACCAGCGATAGATATAGGAATTAAAATTCCATGAAAGGCATTTGATTGGCTGAAATACCTCTGTCCATTAAAACCCATTAATAATTTGCCTATCTCTTGGAATCTATTAATTATTCCTTTGCTAATCAGACACACCTCTGCTAATTGTCTTTCTGTTAATTCACTAATTCCTCCATTATTCATTTGTCTAAAATAATCCTTATACACTCAACTAGACATTGTGAAGTTATTGTCAGTCACTTCCAGAGCACGTGCCTCAAGAAGCGACATCTACTCCAATTATCTTGGGGCGATTCGTGCATCTCGCACGGTAGGGATGGATCTACTATCTAAATTGTTTGTTGTTTGTTTCAACAAACACATCTTTTGACAGTGCTAATTGATATTTTCACTTCGAAGAAGTCATTTCCTTTTTTTTTTTGGCTTGTTTCAAAATAAAATAACGAAGCCACCTCGCTGGTAATTAAAAGTTGAGAATTCCTATGACAAAGCTACACAAGCAATAATATTTGGGGGAGAAAGAAGAGAGACGGATTTGGAAAATGAAGGTCATTTTGGTCACTATTTAAAATTGGATATGGAGAGAGAGAGTTTATACAATAAAAGTGGCAAATTTCTAATTTAATTTGATTTTGAATGGCATTTTTCAAAGACTTAACTTTGGAGTGGCATTTTGTAAATTTCATAGTTTTAGGGTGGCATGAATCTAATTTCCCCAAACATTTTTCAACAATTCACAATTATAGTGTAATAGATGGTGAAAGTTGTAAATAGTGTACACTATCAAACAAACTCCAAATGGAAGAAAGGTACAAATCCATTTGGTTGCAAAAGACTACAACCAAACTTATGGAATCGAGTATCGACTATGATGAAACTTTCACTCCAGTAACAAAGATGAGTATTGCGATGATGTTGATGTCTTGCACTATAAACTTCAATCAATCACTACACCAGTTTTATGTTAAAAGTGCATTTTTGTATGGGGATTTTTAGGAGAAAGTGTACATGGAGATTCCACCAAGCTATTCTACTGAAAAAGTTTTTCTATGGACTGAAATAATTTTCAAGAAATTGGTTTGATAGGTTTGGACTTGCGATTTGATTTGTGGAATGGGTTATAAACAGTGTAATGGATAATGTATTTTACAAGCACTTCAAGACCCATATTTCTATGTTCATATTATAATTACTGAAGATGATGCTTAGGAGATCGTATGGTTGGGAAAAAAACTTGAAGAAGAATTCGAATTTAAAGATATGAGGCAATTAAAGTATACTTCTTTGGTATTGAAACCGCTAGACCGGAAAATGGCATAGTGCTTTCTCAGCAAGAGTATGCTTTAGACCTTCTTTTAGAGATATGAATGCTAGGTTGTCGAACTGTTTTTACTCTCATCATGAACCGCAAGACCGAAGTTGGTGATTGAGTGAGTAAAGAGCAATATCAGAGATAGTTGATCGACTTATTTTATCTATGGCATTCGGGACCTTATATTACTTAGATTATCAGTGTGGTGAATAGATATATGTATAATCCTAGATAACAATATATGAAGGTTGTTTATAGAATTCTCAGATATATCAATGAAAGCCAATTAATGAAAAGGCTGGTTATGGTTTAGAAATTATGCGCACCTAAAAATCGAAGGCTACTATGACGCTGATTGGGTGGCTTGTATCGATGATCGCACATTCATTACAGGGTATTGTGTATCTAGTGGAAGCAATCTTATATACTGACAATTGTGTATTAGGAGTAATTAGTGGATTGCTTAACGTACAGTTTAGGTTCTAGAGACTTTCATATCTTTTGTAATAAGATGGGATGATTGATATATATATCACCCTCAAGACGGGTGTTGCATAATATATATTTTATAGGGTTGTATTTGTAAAATGACTTATATATCACTAAATAAAGGGATCTCATTATTTTGAGTAATGAATCAACATCAACATTATTATATAATCCTCGTTCTTATTATTCCCTAATGGCTTCTCTGATCTTTAATGATATACCCATGGATGGGAAGGGGGGGGGGGGGGGGTGGGGTGGGGTGTACTAACCTGATATTTACCATGACTGTCGGCTTTTACAAGCTTGGAGTAGTACTCCTTTGAGACGGTGCCATCTGGCAATATTGCTGTCTCCTCATGTATGAATGCAACTCGAAGTCCCTCATTTCTGTACCGATTTCAATGTAGTATAATAAAATTAATAATAAATTAATTATATATCTAACACTTCATTTGCCACTTCTAAGAATGATCATCACCAGAGGCTAAAAAACTTAGTTGGAGTCCTTGGGGTATATAAAACCATACATACCAGATTCAGGTATCATGGTACAATTGGGCATTCCAGAAAATAAGTAAATAAATGAAAAAAAAAGGAAACAAGAATACATGTTTCAATTCAACCTTTGCAAGAGAAGGGCAATATCAATTGCTTGTGAAGCTTTCTTTTGTCTTTGATCGCCATAAATCTGGCAAGACACAACATATGTGAATTTGAGGTCTACTTGTGCTCGTGCTTCGACATTTAGCTCAAATCCCAGTGTGTTTATGAGGTCACCAATTGAATAGACTCCTTCCACGCCTATTATATCAATTTGTTAGAACACTGAAGATAGATATATGTCATGATACATATAGGGACGACAAAATTGAAGACCAAGGATATGTACAAATATCGTGCCAGTTTAGGTTAGGTTGGGTATCAAATTATCAATTAACCAACTTGTGTAAAGGTATACCTCCAAGAGATCTTCTTTCAAGGTAGCTTTGCAAAAGAAGAGCTCTCCGGTAATACATCATACCACGCACTGTAATAGCAATAGTACAAATTAAGAAAAGAGAACAGACAAGGGAACACCGCATTAAGCTCAATTGTATCTGAAATTTCCCACTGAATTAGGGACAATTTGTAAATACTAGGAAGCTCAAGTGTCATGTAAGAAATGAAATTGATGACAGACCTGTTCTGGCAAGGGTTTGTCCACGATAGGAAGCCCAAAAACGTAGCTCTAACCTGTGACTGGGGTTCTTAAAAATATCCTCTTCTGAAGATTTAAGGCAGTTTATTCTTTCCTTGAAATTTATCCACTCATCTGATAATATAATCAATATGTGAACATCAATTTATGCAGGGATATCCAGTGTTAATTATGAGAAGCTTTAGATGAACTGGAAATGCATCCAGTACAAGAATACATTTTGTTTCTACGTTATCATTTCCTAACAGTTCATGATATTTAACACAACTTTTCTTCCTTGTATTTTGGCATGTGCATATTCTGTTAGCGTCATATGAGCTGGTTTTTGTTGGTGCAGGTGCCACAAAATATAGAGGAACATAAACATGCTTCATGAGGAAGTCAAATCTAAAACTAGCCAAGTCTTACAACGAAACGCCATTAGCTGCAAAATGATTGAGACTACAATAAACAGTATTGCTAGGACCAGCTGTCCAAAATTTTCTATCATGATATTAGTTGCAACTCGCAATCTAAGAAGAAATTATACCAGGAAAGATCTTCTGCAGATAGAAAAGGATTGAAATGCCATCTTCATTTTTATCCTGAATTTCAGATGCACTGAACAACACTTTCTCATCGTAGTATGGGGTAAAGACACTGTCCAAAGAGAGCTTAAAAAATGAATCACTTTGACAGAAAAATTTGAGTCAAGAAACTTAAAACTAACAGCAAGATCACACAATCTGACAGTGTATATTTTCTGGCCAGGATCTATTTAAAAGGTAAAACTTATTCCACAATTATAAAATGAAAACCGCCAAAAAATTTATTCGAAAATTCCAATCAAATCACCTGAATGGCATCATTTCAGAGACAGACTTGGCTATAGGCATATCCATGAAGAGGGAATTTGTGAAAAATTGCAAGCGCCTCCTTGCTTCCAAGTTTTTAGGAATATTTGCAGCTGACTCTTTCTCTGTTAAGAGAAGATGCAACCGTTTGACCAACTCCTTCTGCAATAAGAAAGGTTAAATCAAATTAAAAAAAAAAAACTAAGCAACACATTGGACAGAGTTCCCTAATTAATTAAAAACAGGTTGGCTAGCTTGGGTTAGAACCTGAAGTATGAACCAGCTGTGCACATTACTGCTTGTTGTAAGTCCCTTAACCAGTTAAATTTTAATGACCAAACGGTTGGAAATAAGGTCCATGATATGATGCTGATAACTTACCATTTCAGGTTCTCTGGGCCAGTTAATTCTTTGAAACAGTCGGCCTTCATTTCTTGCTTTAGCCAGAGTATGCAATGTGTCAAATTCTTCACTAAGGAAATAAAGTTATAGTCATATATAAAAACTTTAAAGAATGAGGCACTAGATTTCTCTCTTCAATGCAAAGTTGAAGTATATTGTTTAGTAAGGTTAAGTGTGTAAGCTAACAATAAGCAGTATATTTGATACAAGTCGCATTGAAAGGTCAAACACATTTCACACGTAATGGGGTCTATTTCTGATAAAGTATTTAGACAGGTAAAAGAATGTTTTCTTTTTTAAAGGATATTCTATGATTATTATGTGATATTGTGGTACCTTAGTTGTTGTGTCAAAAATGTGTGTGTCACGACATCATATAATTTGTAAACAGCATCTGAGGCTTTTCTTGCAAGTTCTGAACTTTCGTTTTTCATCTACAGAAAAATAATAATGCAAAATTCCAATTAATATGAGAACGTGCTGAATATGAAGATTTAATAACAAGTCCAAACATATGGATCAAGCGCCTATCTCCTGAATATGTCATTCAGCTTTACTATTTGAACCAAGAATTTCAGCACAAACTGGTTGTTGCAGCACAATCCATCATGTAGGTACCAATGCAAGCTCTCAATTATATTTACTGCTTGGCCTGCTTCTTTCAAAAAAGTTCATCTTGAAAGATGAATGACTTCCATTTCATTGTAAAAGTCCATATAAAGATGCACCCACACCATCTTACAAAAAATACATAAAAAATTGAAACCTGAACGTTGATTGATAGTATCCCCTACTAGTACCAGTATATCCAACTGGTACTGAATCCCTACTGCTACAAGTACATTCAGCTGCTACGACTCCAAATATGAAATACTGGTACCAAAACCTTTCTCGGTATTGTTAGTAAACCTTTTTTAGTTTTCCTATAATCTATTTGATGATCTCGAACAAGATAAGAAACCACATAATGATGTGTCGGAATAAGTGAAGGCCAGACAAGCCCTGGTAGGGTGGTTGCTGGGACAAACAGACATGAGAAAGAAGAAACTTACAAGAAGGCCAGCCAAAGCAGTTAGGCTTTCCAAAACTGACCGGAGCTTTGTTATGTTTACCGTGGCAAAGAGGGAACCATCTAGAATGCTGATTTTTAATCTCTGGAAAAGTCTCTCCACCCTGTTTACACAAACAATAAATTAACCAACTTACCTTTAAGAGAAAAGAACAAGTTGACAAGGTAGGAAAGAGCATCTCCAAAACACATGTAAGCACATCAACAATATGACATTGAACAAGGTCCAAACTCATTTCTTTTTGGTAGTTTAATTTGGGTGTGTTTCCATTCATACGACTGGTAAATAGGACTTTGGTTGAGGTTCAACATATAAGCTGTCAGAACCTTCAAATATGCTGAGAGCAATGTGGGTTGAAAAGGTTGAGTTGGTCAACATTTCAAAAGGAGGAGCTGAGGAGGCGCTGTTAGAAGGATGAAGCAGTTGACAGGAGTTAGTGATGAGGAAATGGCAGGTGGGCCCAAAGTGGTCATTGGGAAGTAACAGAGTTTGGAGTCCGTAAAATTGTTATGTCTGTTTCATGGGTCCTGCAGGTTAATGAACTAACGTGACTTCAAGGTGTTAGATGGATCAAAATGCAAAAATTAGTGGCCGAGCTGAGCTGGTTGGAACCACAAAGATAAAAATAGAGATTTTACGAGAATCCTAGGCTGCTGTTAAGTTTCTTGCTAGTCTACTGTTAATTCTGCACATATATAAGTAAGAAAGAGCTAGAATTAGGTTTTTATGCTTGAATCTCGAATCAGAAACCTTTAATCATTTTATTCCTAATTTATCATTTCTTTGCAGTTCCTTAAATTCTATTGTATCTTTCAATTTATGTTGGCATTATAGCCAAATATTATCTTAAATTCAATCATCTCTTTTCCAATTTCAAGTTTTTGTTCTTTATTAAGCTCAATTTCTTGTATTTTGACTCAATTATACTAAACCCTAGTGTTTGGTTTGTTGAGTTCTGTATCAGTTTGGATATCAGTGAGTGTTTCTGATTTCATCAGAGATCAGGAATGCTACATAAGCGCTGGCTGAATATTCCATCTAGTGTCAGACTACCATAATGGTGATCAAACCAACAGTACCAGTACAAACTTCCCCATAATGGCACCACCAACTGCTTCTTCCTAGAACCTTGTCTTAGTTACAAGAAATTTGTCTTAGCTATAATTTGGTCTATAAAGACAAATGAAGGTTTATTTATTTAATTGATTTGGTTTTGCAACCCATACCCTTTGAAGAAAGCATGCGACAACTATAAACACATTGAAAAAAACCATACCAAATTCTTCCTTCAGCTTCTACAAGAGAACTAAGAATGATTTCCGCACTATAATAGCACTCCTGCACGGCAAATGCCATGTAATTATCGCTTGAAATTCTGCTCCATAAGTCAGCTTGGCTATCCTTGCAATCAGCAGCAAGATCAATTGCCAACAAAATCTGACCAAAAAAAACAAAAGAATAATACAAAAGCATGCATTAGGAATTTAATTAATATATTAAAGGTAGTTGGCGGTATGAGCTGAAAAATGTACCTTACTAGTGAGAAGGAATAGAGGCCACTGCACCATTTTTAAACTCCCACAGTTGCTTGGCATCATAAGCAAGTCACTTTCCCTGAATGTAATGGGTAAATCATTCATAAATATGTTTCTGTTTGTCATATATAAACATCATTAAATTTTCTCCTTTTACATACATGTTGTTGATGTAGTCTTCTTCTCGTAAGCTCTTGATGATTTCATTCCAGAAAGGAGAAAAGGTTGTGGCATGTTGCTTCTCCAAATCCACACGGTCCTGTTTTGGGTGTGGGGTCAGATTTCATGCCGGCAAAAAAAATTCGACAAAAAGAAAGCTTAAAAAACTTTTCTTAATCCAGACTATGTGAATAAAGTAGGATTTCACAGCTTTCCTGCTCATCCAATAGCAGTAAGGAATAAAGAGAGAAAGTAATGGAAACAGTTATATGGAAAACTCCTTTCTAGCAGAAGTAACTGCTGTTCTTCATGCTTTAATTTTTGCAACTACCTTTTTAAATGCTTATAGTAAAATTGATATCTTTTCTGATTCTCAGATAATTGTGGATTCTATTAACTGTAGGAATATGCAGGATATTTCTTCTTGGAGTGCTGAAGAGATTGTGCAGCAATGTATAAATCAATTGGCTAGTCTGCAAGGAGTTGTGATCAGGCATGCTAGAAGAGGACTGCAAGTGGCGCATGAATTGGCAAATATGGCTAGGCGGGGATGTATCTTGCGTCACGATCTTGGTCAGCAGTTCAAACAAGCCCTTAGTTGCTTCATATGGGATCCGTCATAGTTGTTTTGTTTATTCAGGCTATTTTTTTTGATGGTTAATGTTATCCCTTTGTTTTGTGTTATAGTGTGTTTAATTTGTGTCTAAATGACGATACTGAACCTCTTTTTCTGTGGTCAGTTTTTGGTTTTTCATATCTTATTTAGGAGTCAAACATGAATAAATTGATTGGGGCCCGATGAAATGTCGCCGAACTCTGTATGTAAACTGTTTTTTAATCTATGTTTAACGCCTACGGGATATTTTACTTTCAAAAAAAACAAGAGAGAGAGAGAAAGTAATGTATTGTACCTGAGAAACTTGTCTACTTGCAAAAATCCTACAACACAGAGTAAAAGGTTACTCAAGTTGCAAAAAGAGGAATATACTCAACTAATACGGTGTACATTTGGGACTACTGATAAATTGAAAATTTGTATAACCAGAAAAATCTTCCCAAGAATATTTAACAATATTACAAATGCATATCAATGTGTTATTTGATCATGAGTTGTGACACCTAACAATTTGTATAACATGGACGTCCTGTCTCATGCATCAAATAATTTGAATGAGTTAAGAACTTTGAAGTTTTAAAATAACTAATGAATTAAAGCTTGCTCCAAATTGCAAACTTATATAATTAGATACAAAATGTTTGTTTATATTTTGAAATCCTCTCGATGGTAATGGTTAAAAATTGGCAAACGAGCATTGTCAAGTGAACCCTTGCAAAGTCAAGATTTTACTCATGTAAAATATGCTTTACTTTTATCGATTTTTTCACTTATCAAAAAAGAAGAACCTTTTTGTTGTTTGTGAAACAAGATTATTGGAGAAAGCTTCTGGAAAGCTCTGGAAACGCCTCTGCAGCATATCAATTGACCGAATCTGCAAAGATTAGAACATTCCATGGAGGAAACCATTAATGAGCAGGGTACATCTAAGCTATATGCATTTGCTTCCAATCTTTGAAAATTTTCATTTACCCAGTTAATTAATGAACAAGGATTCAATGCAGTAGCTACAACAAATATTTTACTGGAAAGGCAAGAGTAATGATGTTGCAGGAATCTCACATGTAACAACTATGCCATGTCAGGTTGACTAGAAATTTTCGATAATTAGGGAAATTTCAAAATTAGAAATTAAAATGTTAATACCTCCCCTATACGAGCCGCTGCACCCATCATGCCACCAACAAGGGCAGAGCAGAGAGTGTACCAAATATGAAGGTCCATTATGTAAATCTAAAATTTTTTATTGATAGTTACAACAATGTTCAGAAATTTCAAAGCATAAATAATATATTTGATCATCAAAGATATCTTAACTTTTTATTAAGGTAGGAAAGGGCCAGGTGTCATTCTCAGTTCTGGTATATACTTAACTGTAACCAATTCATTGTAGACCTTTAGGGTTGCTCTGCTAGGTTTGCATGAACTGAGGGCATGCATTCCAGTAAGGATAACAAAGGAAGGACAATTGCTCATCCATCATGAAAAAATTTGATCCTCAAAAGAAATTTTTATTCAAATTTTGGGTAATTCCAACCAAACAAAGCTGTCATATAAAACTTAAAAAGAAGATGCATATAGAGGACTCACAGCAAAAACAGGTGCCCATAAACTCACAACAGTCAAAGCATTATGATTTCCTAACAATCAACAGAAATATTTGACTTAGTATCAAACGAGATAAAGCACTAAATAAAATTAAGCATAGGTAGCGCAACCTCAGTAACAGTCAACAATAATGGTACAAAATAGCAAATAAATTAGTACCATTAACAAAAGACATCAAAACAACTTCTTTTTCTCTACACACCAGTAGTACCCATACTCTATAACTAATGATTTATTCTGTAAAATTTCCAGACGACGCTGTCATTCATAAGGACTTTTAATGCCATAGGTCCCTACCATAGTTTGCCACATCAAAATATTAACCTAGATGAAAATGTCTTGCTCAATGGTCAGCCAAATGATGCAAAATATTGAACAATAATATCAACTGACCTCCTGATACAAGGTCATGCCATGAATACGGCAAATTAGACAGTCGTACTATGACTTTTGTTGGATTAATCAATGGCTTGATCTGTCAAAGTAAGAAGTTCTATATAAGACTAGAAAATTTTCCACCCGAAAAGAAGGTAAACTGTCTGTAGGATGGTATCTCCAGCCAAATATGGCACCCGTATATTCAGGTCAAAATTTTGATATATAAATAAGATCTAACTTACTTGAAGGAAGTAAGCAAAAGTGAACTTGCAAGTGAGAATGGCAACCCAAATGACGACATATCTGTAAAATTAAAAAAAAAAATGAGGTAAAGCTGCATGCTAAACTAGATAACTTAAGAAAACTATGAGACGGATACCCCCAATGCAATTTAACTTATCAAAGCGTTTGTAACTAAAGAGGGATAGAACAATGTTCACCTCAAGTAGTCAGTAAGGCTCTCATACATTCCTCGACCAAGAAAATAGCGTTCCTATATCCCAAAAGAAAACAGAGAGATAACAGATCACATTTCCCATCCAAAAAATGGTATCTGATAATTTCAGTTATAACACCTATACCACAAAACTGGTATGCATGGTGGAATTAAGTCAGAACTTGAAAAGGTATTCTTTGCATTGATCCTGGCATTGAATAGTTTCATCATTGACTACATTAAACATGCAAAACCAAGAAAGAAAGAGGTTTATAGCAGCAACAACAATTAAAACATGATCAAACTGATAAGCATCCAACCAAATTTTTGAGACCTGCTACAGTACAGAGCTTGTACTAAATACAACCTTAAGCATTCCTGTATCTATTGAAATTTGATGCAACTATGCTTCATGTATATCAGATTTTCATAAAATATCAATGCACGAATGCATGTACCTGCTTTGCATGATGTTAAGTACCTCATAAATCCATTTGAAAAACTGAAAAAATGTGTATCGATCTGATATTTCTGAGAACTTATGGCAGGCTGGAATCTTGACTATCAATGCAAAGGCCAATTTTACAGCTGCATAAACCCCAAGTACCAGAATGTATAAATGGTAATATGTCGATTCTGAGTTTGAATTATTTGCCTCGTCCATTACTTTCCTGAGATGAAAAAACATTAACAACATTATTATCATTGGTAGAAGTATCCATTACGCTACTTTGCTGGGAATAAAAATAATAATTGTCCGGATCCTCAAACCCTGTCAAAAGACAGACATTTTAGGATTAACTAACAAGGGGGAACAATCTACAGTCAATCTATATATTTCGTCTTTTGTCTCACGAAAAATCTCTGCATAATAACTCTCCCCTGAATTTCTCTGTCCTATGAATTATGATGCAAAGACACACACAGGGGCAATGACTCATAGTTTTTCTTATTGAACTATAAGATGAAGTTTGGACCCACATCGAGCAAAAGGACTCAGGAACAAAACACAGTTGTATCCAATGCATAGCATCTTGCAGAAACGAAACTGCCTGAATACAAAATGTATAGGAGCCGAAAAGCTGAAGCTTAACTCACCAATACAAATAGAAAACAAATGCTGATAACACACCAAACCAGATGGACCTTGTGACCTGCCTTGAGATTGCAAAGCCTCTGGCAGATTTGTAAGCACCGAACATCAGCAGAACATCTAGACAGCCTGCATGATAAGAAACTCGTGTTAGAGACAGAGAGAGAGAGAGAGAGAGAGAGAGAGAGAGTTCGAACCAACAAAATTAGAGATATTTACATAAGAGAAAGGGCTTTTGAGATTTACATTCAATTAAATTCAAAATAAAAAAAGCCGGTCCAGCACTGAGCATGACTTTGAAGGTTTTGGTGTCCAAAGTGCCTTCGTGAAAGGCTATTATAGTTAATAGCTGCGAAAAGTAAGAAAATTTTTAGATAATGTTATAACTTGTTTCTGTTTTCTTAATGTTTTTCTCTGAAGGCTTGAGTCTGCATATATAAACCAGAACCAATGCTTAACAAGCTTAGAGTTCTGCACAGTGTATCATAGTGAAATGCACTTATAAGTTTTTCTCAATTCCTTCATTTCTCCATTCAATAAATCCCTCAAAGATAAATGAGATATTTATTTCCAATTCAGTCCCTTCCTCTTTAACTCCACCAACAACCTGGAACATATACCAATCCTTACTTTTTTCCTTTTTTTTTTTTTTGGTTATTAACATACTGTGTCCAATGTAAATCTCATGTTCTAAACCAATGTGACATCACTGTGGTAACACAACAAGGAAAAGAAGTGTTAACATAGATAAGGAAAATTAATTACCTGGAACATCAAGATTAAGAAAATCCACAGGCGATGAAAACTCCGATAAAGGTGTAAGAATGTGCGGTGCTCCACAAAGTTTGTCTTTCCCATCTGTTCAATTTTACAAGGTCAAATAGAAAAGCCAAGTATATAGTCACAATTATGTACGATCCTTCAAGCTTTCACGGGAATAGAACAAATTATCTGGCTCTTTCACACATGCTCTACGTATTGAGTTCTTGAATAATATAAAACAAATAAAAATGTGGCACTTCCTAATTATATCAAAGAAACCATCTTTTTTTTTTTTTACCATTCTATTTAATTTGTTTATGTCAATAGGATAACAAATGCAGCTGTTGCCTGTTGGAAGGTACCTAATGAAGAAATTCAAGAGGAGACAGTTTTCATGATAAAAGTCCATAACAAGGTTGAGCGTCTTCTATAGGACTAATAATATAAATGCAAATGGATTTTCAGTGGCTAAGTCGTAGTAGTACATTTAAATCCATTTATTGCCCAAGGTATCAGAAAGAACATATTGTGTCACATACCCTTTTACCCTTTCTCGGCTTAAGCAGAAATGAGGAGTTTGCTTTAGGTGGCCAGCCCAAATTCTTGACACGCCTAGGTGACCTACATGAACAGTAGATATTTTTTAAGTTTGGAGCCAATAGAACAACGAATGAGTTAATGTTTAGTCTTTCACAAGATGACAGGAAACAAGGACTACATTAGCACATGTACCAGCGAACTATATATACTGTTCGTGTAGGTGAGAAGGCAGAGGAGCATGAAAAAAATACTATAATATATGAACCACCATAATAGAGTATTTTCAGGCCCTCCAATTTGAAATATCATAATATATAGCAAAAAAGTACAAAAAAATATCAAATTTGGTTTCCAACAAGATTTCAAATTTTCAATATGAAGAACAACTTAAATGGTTCAAATCAACTGTGTTTGAATTTTAGATTTCGAAAACGGCTCCGACATACGGGGAAGATCCGTATAGCGAAGTCTACTTTAGCCGATCTCTCTATATATATATAAAAGAGAGAGTTTTACTAAGATCGAAGTGATTTGACGGATCAATTAGATCTCAAATTGAAAACCTCAAATAACTAATCCAAACAACCAATGAGTTCTTCATATTGATCTTTCCTTGCTGACCACATTTTATATTTTTTTCGAATTTTTTAAGTATTTTAGTTTAAAAACATTATTGTTATTGAAGGGTTCAGAATTAATTAGATCGAGAATTTTATTAAATTACAAAAAATAGAAAAAATATTTTACAAAAATATAAAATTTGATTAGATAGGAGATATTAGTATTAAAATCACACTAAACAATTCATATCATTAAACTTTTGAATTCGAGATAAGGTCAGATTTTAAATGAAATGCTTGTTCCATATCGCTTTAGCATCTCTTTTTCTCACTAACGCGTCATCAAATTTTGATCGAGTCATTTTTGAGATCCAAAATTCAAATGCTCAACCTAACCGTTCAAGTTGTTCATCATATTGAAATACCCTTGGAGATTGAATTTTATATTTTTCGAATTTTTTGCTATTTATTATGATATTTTCAAAAAAAAATTATAATTGGAGTATTCCAGGCCATCTAATTTGATAATATCATAATAAATAGAAAAAAAAACATTATATGATGTATATAGCCTTTCTTGCAGCATGGCCTCATCGATCTTTGATTTTGCAAATAAAAAAATCTATTTTACCCAATCTAATATACATATTGAAATCTCATAGAATATTTAGATTTTATATTTTTTTTACTATTTGTTCTAAATTTTTGAAAGCTTGCTATTTTGAATACAAATTAGTAGTAATAAGATTCCAAAAAATAGAAAGTATTAAAAAATTTGAAAAAATAAGTAAATAATTTTTTAAAAAACTAAATTTTGTTTGCTGTTAGTTTTCAATATGTAGATTGGATTTGTCAAATTAAAATTTTTCAATTTGCAAAACCATCGACCGATAAGACCATGATACTAAAAGTCTTTATGCGTCATGATGCATAATCGACTTATCTATTGTGAACCATAATGCATAGAGGGTCTGGTGCACCATGACCGTTTGATCGGTAGTTTTGTAAATCAACAAATCTAAATCAACCAATCCAATCTATATATTGAAATCTCATAGAAAATAAAATTTTACAATTTAAAATTTTTTACTATTTTTTTCAAATTTTTTAAAGCTTGCCATTTTTTACTACAAATTAGTGAATTTTACTATTTTTTAAAAAAATTTTAAAGCTTGCCATTTTTTAGTACAAATTAGTGAATTTTTGATAATTTGTTGCTACAAATTAGTGAATTTCTATTTTTTGACATTTTTTACTATTAATGGTAAAATCAAAATTATATGGACGGAGGAATTTGTCAAACCCAACCTTATCTCAAATTCGGAAGTTTAATTAAATGACCAATCCGAATTGTTCACTATAATCTTCATATTGAAATCTTCTTGCCGACCAAATTTTATACTTTTCAAAATTTTTTACTTTTTTTGAATCGCAAAAATTCTTAATCTAATTAATTGTGAACCCTTCAATAACAAAAATTATTTTTTTTAAAATCCGAAAAATTACTTAAATTTTTTAAAAAAATATATAAAATTTTGTCAGCAATGAACACATTGAGTAATTTTCATTAATCATTTGAGTTTTTAAATTTGATACTAATCGAGTTTCACGGAGCGATATGCCAAATTGTTTTGACTGTAGCTAATAAATAATATCTATGTTTGACTTCAGTCTAAAATGATAATAATAATCTATGTTTGACTTCAGTCTAAATGCAACCTACACCCTCAAAGTGTCACAGACTCACAAAGCAATAAATTATCAAATGATGATGATGATAATAATAATAATAATAATAATAATAATAATAATAATAATAATAATAATAAACCCTCAAAGGATCATAAAGGAATACCAGAAATACTCGTTAAAATCATCATAGTTCCTCCAAGCAGCATGGGAAGCTCTTCCTCCTATATTTTTATCAGCTTCCTGGAGATAAATAGTCCCAATAGTAATCAACATCAGGGAGAATACACCGTGACATATAGCCACAGAAAACAATGAACAGAAGATGCAAATTCACTCATTAAATACTGGTCTCTGGAACCAATTTTGGTGCCCGATCCGATGATGCCTACTAGATATTATTGCTATTTAGTCTGAACTTGAAATGAAGGCTACAGCGCAATACTATATTGTTATATTCCCAGAGTTTTACCAGCATGGCTGACACCCCTCGATTCAACACTCTAGAAACTAGAAGAACGTATTAACAAAACAAAGGTAAAAAGTTGTCACAAACTTCTTTCATTGTATCATATATAGGAGAAATAATGCTCTTTAGGTATGATACAGAGTCATCCTCGCATTTGCAGCTTGTTGCTGGAACAGCCTCTTGTAAATTTATTACTGCCTCCAACTCCTTTGCCATCTGAAAACAACGTAGTTACTGAAAAGAACTTACAGTAAACTAATTAACAGCTGCTTTCTCACCAAAATTTACTAGGCCATTGACAAGTAGTTACAAGTCAAGGGGCCGTTCCATAAAAAGTGCATATATGTCATTGATTTGTTGATGGATGAGTTAAAAGAGTTTTTTTCTTCATGAGGCATCTATTATACATCAATATTAAGGACAAACAAAATCTTTGTTTGAAGCAACAGCTAAGTTATGCTCACATTGTGAAATATATAGCAAATGCACTCTGGCAGAAAGCGAACATTGGACGCCTCACCCCATATGAGGAAGTAAAGAGAAATCAGCATGATCTTTCTGGTCTTGTTCAGTTCATAATTCGTGCTACAGAAGTAAATATTTCTTGGAATCACTAAGTTCGAGTAAGAAGAAGAAATTAAAAATTGATCAAGCTAAGGAGGAATATTTGCTGACCTTTTCCAAGCAATACGAAGTCCCAGGTGTGCGCACCACTTCATATAGTTATCCAGTACCTTGCTGAAGACCTCCATCACAGTTGCATCCTCAATTGTCTAAATTTTATTCAAAAGTTTATCAGTGTCAGTCAAATTTGCTTAAATTGGTCATATTTGGTTTTTTGCTTGCATTGATAAACTTAGGATTGCTTGAAACGTATAGAATCAATAAAAATAGCTGTTTCAAGTTCTAATTTGGATGTACAACCTAAAGATTTCTAATCTCACTCAAAAGAGAGTTTATATTTCACAAAAATAACCTGAAGGCGAGAAACATAAAAGAAAGGATCAGCCATTATAATGTTGAAACTTACACTACCACCCCTGCCCCCATGTAGATGCAACAAAGTTATTAACATTTTTTTACAAGTAACACAAGGAGAAAGAAGCACGAATGGAAGATGATAAATCTTGATGAAATGGAGGCTGAACAGAGAAGCAAATATAACGAGTCGACTCTCATTAAAGACGTGTGTAATTTGCTTTCTTCTAACAGAGAGTGGCAGGGCCTACCCTGCTTTTCATCAAAAAAAAAAAAAAACTGCCAACCTACCACCACCGGCACCATATCTTTCTTGCCCCTCAACCTCTTTGAGTAACATTGATCTATCATATGGCAAACCTTTAAGCACCATGCAGTGATTTTAAATATTCTTTATTTTTTTTTCAAGTTGTTTTAATTACTTCTATATTTTCTGTCCAACCTTTTTTTTTCCCTGGTCATAGCACCCACATCAAATATGAAAAGCGCAGCATTTGTAACAGAGGAAGAAAAGAGCTTACCGGGTCTGTTCCAGAAAGTAAATTAATCTGAGATTGAGCATTTGCAATTGTCAAAATTACATTTTCTCTTTGGTTTCTGACGTTATCCACCTGGTCAAACAGGATCAAATTGTTATTGTGATTTAGAAAGAGCACACAACCCCGGAATCCATGGAAAAACACTTCTTTTTTGTAATATATATATTTTTTTAAGAATCCTAGCATGGTAATGGTGATTTGGTGGTACAAGAACACACTGTAATGGTACAATGACAAGTTCTTGGTATTAGTGGTATAAGATCGGCACACACAGTTGGTGACACATAGGAAGTTCAGGTCCTAGATTATACTAAGAATAGTAGTCTAGGTATGAGTGAATGCCAGAGAAAGCGTGAAATGAAGGCAGGGGATCTCTATTAATAGCTGGGAAGAGAGTGGTATTTTGTCACTTGTCAGGTAGTTGTATTTTGTCAGAATTTGCAAACAAGTGGCGGAGACTGGTCCCCTTCAGTACCAGTACCAGAGCTCAGGGAACAACCTAAACTACTATGAATCAGTATATGGATTTAGGGTCACTCCTGAGATCCTACTTCAGAGCAAATCCTCCAAAATTTGCATTGTGGTTCTAAAATGTTCAAATCTAAAAAATATTCGTTCAAAAGAAGGATTAATAACCTGGAAGCCAAAGATAAACTGAAGGAGGTCAAAAATATCCAATTTTCTCATTTCTGGTGCTTTAAAGCTTGAAGGCAGCCGAGGAATGTCTGGTGTGTACCCAATGGCTGCAACAGCTGCTCGCACCTATTGAATGATTTATTAGTCTGCTCAAAGGCATTGCTTTTTATTGGCACAATGTTATCACTTGAAAAAATAATTTATCCTTGCAGCAGCACCAAGTATATAGAGTCACAGTTGACATAACATTAATCACAATTGATACAACATCTGTATTAATTTTATGCAACATTCAGACTATTGTTATTTGCAGTTTCATAATAACATGTCTTGATTCATTTCAACATAGCATTTTCTCTCTTTTCTCTGTGGATATGTGCATGCATGCATCTCTTTATTTATGACATTTAAGGCCTGTTTGGCAGATATGGGGTTCCATAAGATGTGTTCATCCAATTTAATTTGTGAAATCCATGGTGCCTGTGAGATGTGTAAGAAAGACGTGTTCTGATCACTAAAGAACCTCTATTAGGCAAGTGCAATTTTTTAATATATTTTCCTTTTTCCATGGATATTTAATTAAGTTAGGACTTAAGAGACTAGAGCATTCTACAATTTAGTTAACCACAAAAGGATAATGAAACCAGAGTGAAAACAAAAAAAAAAAAATTTTTGGTATATATTCCTGTAGTTGCTCGCGAGCATTTGGTTGTATAGAAGAGCCATCTAAAAGTACTAAACGTACTTCTTTTATTTCCCCCATATACCTTAAGAGAGGTAAAGCCTACCAAGGAGCCATGATACTTCTTAAAAAATAGAAAGAAAAATTGTGTTTCAACCAAAGTACTTTCTTATGTATTGGTGGTTCCTAGCAAAGCCGAACTGGTAATAGAAAACCATACCATTGACTATACCTCAGCACCACGGTAAGCATTTATGTGAATTGCTGCATTATATAACCCAGCTACTGAGGTTTGTATATTCATAAGCATGCAAAAAAAATCATATATGTCACAGCAGGAGGGGAGGAGGGAGAAGGAGCTTACCTCAGGGAAAAAGCCAACTGCATTAGTCCATGAAGGAGCATCAAGAGGAACAATGTTGTATGGAAATAGTTCCCCCCTTAGCACATCATCAGATTTTATTATTCTTTTGACCTGTACCAGTTCGTATCGTAAATAATAACATAGTATAAATTTGAATAATCCTCTTGAAATTATCCAATAAAAACAATCAATAAAAAAGATGCATATCAGAGGCCATGGCAGCAGGGATCGACATCGAAGTGGTACCGATGAAGCCCTTTTACCTACCACCGCTAGTTACTAGAAGATATTCAATTTACTTGGAAGGTCTACCATTAATTAGTAATTAATTCCACTGGGTTATATAAACAGTTGGGTCTGGCACCAATGCAAGCCTCCTAAGTCCTAACATCAGCTAGTTGTACAAAGCATTAAAATAAGAGCTTATTCTGCTTATATGAAGTTGGTGCTTTTTTTTTTTTCGGGGGTGAAGTTGGTGTTTTTTTTTTTTTTCGGGGGGGGGGGGGGGGGGGGGGGGGAGTTTACCTCCTCAAGGATCTGTCTGCGCAGTCTGTCGTTGGAGTCTCCAACCAGAAATTCCAGGACATCCAGTAGAGTTCTCAAAATAACATATACATTTTTCATTTCACTGGCCCTCACTTCCATTCTGTTAGAATAAAATTTTACTAGAATACTGATAGAATCTACTGTAATGGATACTCCAACAATCAAAATGAAGAAAGGAAATGATCTTTGTTATCTGTCTAATAACCAATACAAGATCTATATATGCACAGTTAAAGAAGTAGCATTGCTGCTGGGAGTACTGAGGAACAAATTCCAGTGGAAAACTGGAACCATTTATAAGATACAAAAGAGTGGTATTTGGTAATAATTCTCCAAGGTGCCTCCTGGAAAGATTTGTAAATTAAGCTCTAAATGGGGGGTAAAAAAAAAACGTCAGTCTAAAAGTTCCATCTATGACATAATTTGACAGGAGATATGGTAAATTAGCAAGACCCAAAATGTCAACAGAAAAAAAAAGAAGACTTCGATAAATTTATAATTTCTTGACATACTCTCCCATACTGGTACTGAATGTCCCAAACTCTCTCCATTCTTGTAGCTCACGTTCCATCTCAGCAACTTGCTTGTGCCTCTTATATCTAGAATAGAAGTTCCATAGGTATTGTATATTATGTTCCCGGTCATGTGAGACGCCTTCTTTCGTCTTTGTCTACACCATTTGTACCAAACAGAGAACAAATATGAATCACAGAACGAATTGCTCAATAACTTAAGTGATATCTATTAATATAGATCTCAGATATTTGGGTTCATTGTGGTTCTCTAATAGGATTCTCAGTAAGAGCTTAGGACACTGTGTGCATGCGTTTGACAAGCAGGGATTCGTGGATATGGTATAGTTTTACACCCGCTATGCGGCTAATTGTGGGCTCTGATGTGGGAAGATTTTTTTTTTTTTTTGCTTCTCTGTATATACTTACAATTAACTAACAATTTGACTATTTTTTTGCTTCTCTGAATTTTCAGGCTTAAGAAACCAAACAAAACAGAAAATAACTGTGCATGTTTATACCTTGATAATAGACATCAAGGCAGTTTTAAATTGCATGACGCCTCTTCCTTTACTGTTTGGATCCATGGCTTGGGCCAAGGTATATGCCGATTCACACACTGGATAAAGCAGTTTCAAAATTTTGCGAGTAAACAGAATGTAATAATGTGAAGTTAGGAAAATTATAACTTTCAAAAAATTTTCAAATGTTCATTTTAATTGATAAAGCTTTTTACAACTTACAAATTCGTGTAACATTGGGGTCTTCATCCTCAATCTCGTTAGCAACTTGTAAGATCCGATTAATACCAGCAGCCTTGTCACCAAGCGAGGCAGGAGCAGCGCCGGCTCCAGTGGCGGCAGAAGAGAGGAGATTCTCCCGCTGAAGAATCGCTCTCACCAACCGCTCCCAATTGTCGAGAAACCTTATCCTCTTCGCCATTCTCTGTTAAAATCTTGTGCTGAGAGAACTCAGCTTGAAGGAATACAAAGCAGCTTCAACGTATATAGTTCTAAACTATATTATTACAGCGACCGATCGAATTGACTTGACGCGCTCACAAATTTCATGTTTTTTAAAAAAAAGCTGGTACCAATCATTGACCTTCCAATTTTTAGTATGTTACATGTTCTAGCTCGCACGATCCGACGAGTTCACTCCTACTCGTTCAAGTCTTCAAGATCTCACGACTCCCACAATACCAGATTTCATGTGGCTGAGTACGTGCTTCTAAATTTGTAATATATCACTGATAATGGTACATTTTTGGCAATTTTGCTGGCCATTTGATCCAGAAGATCGCTCCATAAATCGGTGCACTGAGATGACGGGGGAAATCTTTCTCTAAAACTGGGTCTTTTGAAATTCTTACCCTGTTCGGAACTTTGAATGGAGATTTTTTAAAAATAAAATAAAATAGATCGTGCTATTATCTAATAATTGTATGTTCTTAATAAAATAAATAATTCTTTATGCTTCAATGAAATTTTTACTTTTGTTTATAGTAAAATCTCCTTGGAATGTGTAATTTCTCATAATCAAATAATTCCACATCTCATATTGACTTTAGAAGTCAATGTGAGCCGAGTTCCCGCGTTGCACTTGCGTCTTCCACATGGTATGAATATGATACAACGTGTCGAAATCCGATTGGGTCGACAACTAACAAGTAATTAGCAAAGAGCCAAAGAGAAACAAACCTCCGGTCTGATTAAAAGCAATTGATTTTTGCGAGATTTTTCAGATTGAGTGATGAGGACGCATGTACAATTGTACATTATGCCACAAATCCAAATAACAAGTTCGAAAATATAATAAGAAAAAGTTTATCTTCTTGAACCTTAATTAAGCTTAGCCACAAGATTGTTAGTTTTCAACTTGCGCGTACTTGACTCTTTATTCAACTTACAAAATAATCTGCTTGAAAAATGTGTCAGACAGACGCCATGTGACAGAGGAGACTTTTTCTCTTTTAAGTCTTTATGGACTGGCCCATTGTTTTTGTCTGTTATTTTTTATTTCAAATGTATCTTTTTTTATACAATATTTGATTTGGTTGATTTAAATTGCGTTGAACGTTCAACTTTTTATTTTGATTTTATTTTGAGAATCTTTTAATCTGAAATGCAATATGGTAAAAAAAAATATGATTGAACGTAATACATTCGTTCTACACATCACTTTCACAATTTCAATATTATTTAATTTCAATAATGGTTTTCGAAAGAATCATTTTTTTATGCCATTGCATAATTTAAAAATTCAAGATATGCTATCACTAAATTATTAATTATTTTTATATTAACTGTAAAAATTAGTTTAATGTCATTGACCAATTAAAATGTCAATCATTGTGCTTTTAAATATACCATAGTGAAACATTCAAGTTTGCAAATGCCATTACAAAATAAGTAATTGGTTTTATGTCAATGTTAAAAAAAAATTGTTTTATGTCATTATAACATACTAAAAATAAGTATTATGTCAACCTTTGCTAACTACGAAGTATTTATTTTATTTACATGAAATTTTGATTTCTCTTCTGGCATAACAAATTTAACTTTTAGTAGTGGTCTCGCTTCTGCTTCTGCAATAGTTTTTGTCAATTTGTTGTGCGAAAGAAGTTGCTGAATTAGAATTGCGATAATTTTTCTTCAAGCAATAAGCAAATTAATTAAATAAAAGGTCACAAAATCAACAAATTTTTTGTAATTTTGATTTCTCTTCTGGCATATAGTAAATTAACTTTTAGTAGTGGTCTCGCTTCTGCAATAGTTTTTGTCAATTTGTTGTACGAAAGAAGTTGCTGAATTAGAATTGCCATGATTTTTTTCTTCAAGCAATAAGCAAGTTAATTAAATAAAAGGTCACAAAATCAACAAATCGTTTGAATAAAAATTCAGCAAATAAAGTTCAACTTGGCAATAGGTTGATATAGGAACGAATTGACATTATAGCACCAAATTTGACCTTAAAAAACACTTTTATTTATAGAACAAATTATAAATGATTCAACTAGTTTTATTCCAACATAAAAAGCATTAATAACTATTAACTCAGCTATCAAAATGAAGGCTATGCAGCCAACTTAGATCTTACTAAGATTTCCATTAAGAGATGCATAAAATTGAGTTTCAACATTACTTTTTGGCATGCCATGAGTCAGTCGTATGTTTATTGTGGTTTGTGAGATATCAATTAAGATCTCTAGTACTATAAATTATAGGGGAAAACCATTTAAACAAGCAACTCCCTAGAAAAGTGTTTTTTTTTTTTTTTCCATGCCGGCCCCTTTGTAATTGATTGCAACAAATAACTGCTTGAGGTACTTCTGCATCAATACTGTGGCATCTTGGTGATCTAAGCATTATTTGAACTCAAAAGGCCATCATTAAATCTTGATTAAGAAGTTAATCAACATAAATAGAGCCTACTAAACAATTACCGGTATAAAATCGAAATGAACTGAATGGCTTGCATGTCTTCAAAGAAACAACAAATTGGGCCTGGCCCATATTTATTGTAAGCTTAGAATTTAATTATACAATTTACAGAAACTAGATAAGTCCAAAAAAGCCCATAAAAGGATAAAGCAAACCAATCCACCCTTCTTCGGTTTCATCGCCATTCACTTCAAAATTCCAATCCTACCCTTTCCACAATTCCTCGCTCGCATTTTTAATTTAATAATCCTGGGGGTAATTTCGTCCATGTATAGAAATATCAAGTCCTCTCTTTTTCCCCAAGCTCCCATTCTCTCACTGCTCACTCTGGTCCAATGGCGATCGCAACGTCTTCAGCTACTCTCGCTCTCACTAGTGCGTGCTCTTGTTCTCACCCTTTTACTAAGCTTATTTTGCGATTCTACCTAGTTACGGGGTTCTTTCCCTTTTGATTTTTGGTTTTGTTCGATTGACATTTGGGATCTGTCTTTGTGCTCTATTTGTATTTATTGATATGATTAGAGAGATCTCGAGATCCAGTTAGGTTGAAAAATATGCAGTGCTGGAGTTTTATTTGTTTATTTTATATAAATTTGTGCATGCACGCCCTTGGGTGTGGTTTGGGGTTTGGGGAAGGTATCACTATTGAAGTTTTATAATTAATTTCATTATTGAAGTATTTAATTAGAGCTGGCAAGGTGCTGAAAAGTTCTCTTGACTTCTATGTCCTGAACAATACTGTGTTTCATTTAAAATAATTTGTTGGTCACACCTGTTTCCATCACAAGATAGTGTTTTTCATTCAAAATGTTTAGTTTTTTACTGGGTCCTTTTGCTTTTTTTATGCTAGGTGGAATTAATTCCAACAAAAAGAATGTTAGTCTGGGTGGTAAACTGAATGGCTCCAGTGCTTATCTGCCTGGTTTGAAAATTAACCAGAAATCATTTCAAGTGAAAGGACGCCGCGACCTTGCTGTCTGTGCCAGGAGGTAACATATTCATCACTTTAGACTTTTTCTCAACTAAGGGAGTGTGGTTATATGAGATATTTGGGGTTCTGGAAATGTATAAGATATTGGACATCTATTGACAATTAAGTTGTTCATGAAATAAAATATGCAGGAACAGTTCTGGAGGAGGAGGAGATTTCTTTGCTGGTTTTGTTTTGGGTGGTGCTATATTTGGTGCCCTCGCTTATTACTATGCTCCTCAGGTAGTAAATTATTTTATCTATATAGTTGTTTTGTTGATTTTTGGACCAACTGTCATAATATTAACTTAATTTTGGCTTACCTAAAGCTGATGGGGGTTTAATGTTATAAAATTGCTTCATGTTTTGCATATAGCACTGTCACATGTCCTTGCCAATCACTTTACTGTAATTTTGGACCCACTGTTTCCTTTATTCGTTAGTGATATTTCGTCATTGATATGTTACGGCCTCGTCTGAAGCTCAATCTATTCGTAAGGATGCCATTACGCATGTGAATTAATGCCTATTCAATCCTTTCAAATAAAATGCCACTGTTCTGTATCATTATATAAACTGTTGATTTTTGTTTCAAATGTTATTAGATCCGTCGTGTAGTAGAGCATGAGAATGAACATGGGTTCAAAATACCCAAGATTGAAAATTTCTCCTCTGATGTTTACTTCTATGATGATGAGGATGAGGGTCTTGAGGTTTGTTTATTTTCTTGTTCCTATATTTCTCTTTATTGTTTAGTTAGCAGGCATTATACACTATGTTATGCGTAAACCCCAAACCCTAAACCCTAAACCCTAAATCCAAGCCCACCTGCATTGGTTGCTGAAGCAAATGCATCTTGATTGGTGGCAGCATGATTAAACAGATTCAATGTACAAATCTGAAACCTGCACTTTTCTAAACCAAATCTGATAAAATTCAGGTACTTTACCAGTGTATATTGAAACCCAAAAACAAGGAACTGGTTCTGTAATAATATTAAAAAATGACAATGAATATCAGACTTTGGTAGCAGATGTTATATCAGTATGTTCATATTATGTCATTTTTTTTTAACAAATTCAGAAGACTAGAGATATGCTGAATTCAAAGATAAAGCAGCTGAATGCTGCGATTGACAATGTGTCAACTCGTCTGAAGGAGAATGTTGCATCCCGTTTCAAGGGTGTAACCAGCAAGATGCCCGTGCCTCCCCCTCCCCCTCCCCACAAATCGATAGATGATGGAGATATGAAGTATGGTGTCTAGTTCTTGTCCTTCCTATGCTCTTTTTCTACTGGACATCTCTTGTTCTCTATTTTTAGAGAATTCTTATCCTTTCTTTAAGATCTCAACAAGCAACTGTGCTTACAGTATTGAGTTGTAGTTTTCTCTCTTTTTCTTCTCATTTTCAGTTAATGTTTTGAATTGTTCTCTAAATGTACTGATAAAATGATAGTCCTTTGTTAAGGATTAATATACTCTAAAAGGAATGACCTTGCACTGAGCAACTTTTCTCTTTGGTTTTTTATTTCTTAGAAAGACATTGCCCTTTGAAGTTATCTCTATAAGATAATTTGGTATCACTTGTTGCCTAAATTCAAACTTCGTTGTGGTTGTCTGAGATACACAATAGAATTATGACCAAAGAGAGAGTTTGTTAACTAGTGATTGATTTTATTGATATTTAGAACCCAATACTTGATGTGTCCAATTTCAAAATGGAGCTTCTAGTGCTATAGTTTGCTCAATTCATTTTACTGGTAAGCAAATTTTGTTACTAAGACCATGAGACATATAGGGAGCAGCATAAGGTTGAAAGCTATTCTTCTACTAAATTAGTGCATGATATGCTAATACTGTACTTCTGTTGTATCCTCAATTGAAATCTCATGGTATCAATAGAAGATCATTTAGCTGTTTTTAAGGACAGTATATATATAACTTTACAAATTTCAAATTAATTTTTTAATTTTTATACTTAATATGATATCACATTCAAGTCTTAATGACTGCGGAGTTCGAACTGTCAGTAGTTGAATATGATCTAAACAGTTTATTGGGGCTATCTTGAGAGAGGCAACTTTACTTAAATAGTCCGGAAAAACCTTAAGTATATTCTATTTCTATTCACACTCTGCAAATTCTGAATGTAAATAATCGTGCTACCGATATTTATCACTAGATTTTTATATGAAAGTTGCCTTTGTAAATGTAACATTGCTTGTAAATCAAGATAAAGCGACCCCTATGTATGGTTGGGATTATGGAAATCACTTGGTGGTGAAGGATTGTAAGTTGTAACGATGTTGACCATACTTCAAAAAGTACATACAGGGACATCTATGATAATTTTGTGGTTTTGTAGGGAAGTTCACGATATGTCATGTCTTATATATAGGCGTATGCGAATATTTCTACAATGATGCAAAATGGTGCCATTTCAAATTCATTATTTGAGAATTTATTCAACGTTCAAAACCCTCTTTTGCTTATTAAGAATTAACGTTATCAGTACGTTATCTTTGTTCTGTTCATCAAAGTTGTACTCAAGCTACAAAAATAGTAAGGGAGAAGGAACGCACAGGAAAGGCAAATGTAATGCAAGACAGCAAGAGTGGAACTTACTTGCAGCTCATTGTAGATCGTATAGAACTTCTTTAGTTATAATACCGGGCCACGTGTGAAAGTTCTGTACAAAATATTCAGACTACATTAAATTATGTGAACCCTTTTTTTTTTGAACGGAACATAAAGTTAGAGTTCAATTTGAATAAATAGAATGATTTAGACTTTTAAGTTAATTTTGACATATCATTAGAAAATCTTACTTTTATTATGTAAATAGATCGATGCATATGTGCAGCGAATGAAATTGGAAGCAAAATCTTTCTAGAAAATCTTTCTTAATTACTTTCATAATTCTCTAGCATGTCAAACTAATTATTAGTTTACGGCAAAATCTGATCAGATGACAATTATAACCTCGCAAATCTACAGTGGCTTGAGAGCAATTGAAGGTGATAGAGTGAGTGATAAGTGCAATTCCATGATTTATCATCCCCGTAATCCCTTTCGTTTTTGGAAAATTTTCGCTGATCTCCAAGAGCCAAAAACGGAAACGCTGGTTTACGTCCCCCTTCCGTCTCCCCTCCCTCCCTCTCGCCATTCTTTCTTCCGTCTCCCCTCCCTCATTCTCGCGCTCCTTTCCTTCTCCTCTCTTGACTCTCGTCCTCTCTTCCTTACCCTCCACTCTGTTCTCACCCCCTCATCTTTCTTCCACCTTTCCTTCTCTCACTTCCATTGCTCAATTACAGAATCTTCTCTCTCCCCACCGTACACTTATATAAAGACGATCCCTTATTACAATTAACCTAACATTTACGTTTACAATATAATCCTTTATTATAACAATCCGATCATTTATAACAAACTGATTATTTATGCTTACAAGATGATCCTTTATTATAACAATCCGATCATTTATAACTATAAGATGATCATTTGTCTTAAGATTGTCATCCGATCAATTATTTTGTAAGATGATCATTTATTATAACAATCTGATCATTTATGATTTTAAGATGATCACTTATCATAACAATATGATTTGATTATTTATATTTATAAGATGATCCCTTATTTTAACAATCTGATTATTTATATTATTAAGATGATCCCTTATTATAACAATATAATATGATCATTTATATTAATAAGGTTATCCCTTGTTATAACAATCTGATCATTTCTGCGTATTTGTTGATTACTCATTACAACATCTTTAGGCCGGGAGAGATGAATGGAGGTCGAGAGAAGGTCGGAGGAAGGAAAGAAGGGAGGTCGGAGGTCAGAGGGAGGAAGGTAGGTCGAAGGTCGGAGGGAGAAAGGCGAAGGTCGGAGGAATGTCGGAGATCGAAAGTTGAAGGGAGAGGGAGGTCGGAGGTCGGAGGTTGGACAGAGAGGGAGGGAGAGGGAGAGAGAGGGAGGGAATGGTCTGGTGTTATAGATCGGAGGGAGAGGGAGGGAGAGGGAGAGAGAATTTGAGTGTTAATGGTCTGGTGTTATAGAGGATGGTAAGGGGATTACGGGGATGACAATCTAGAGGATTATCTCAATCAGTTCCCTTTCTTTTTTATTATTATTGAATTGACCGGAATAGATGTGAAAAGAAATAAAGTTGAACCGAATAGAAAGAAACGAATTTGGTTTGAGCAAATCATTCGAACCAAACTTCCTATATATAAACTTTTGACTTTGTGCTAATAACTAACAAGTGCGAATGGAATAGAATTTAGTCGATTATTGTTCACAATGCAGAATATCCATATATATGATTTCATGGATTTTGTTTGACTAGCAAACTAAACACCAAGAACATATGTTCGATCGAAAGTGATGCGATTGATCTTTTCCTCAAGCTACGGCATGCAGCCATGCACGAGAGTTTATTTGGATCATGATCGTTTGGATTAATAAAGTTAGTGAGCTAATTAATTATAATATTCAAAATAGTTCCTAATATTTTGGAACGCTATTCAACATTTAGATGGATAAATGAACTGTTCGAAATAATTACTAATCCTGCTATTTTGCTATTTCAACTAAAAATTTGAATGATCGATTATTCCGAAAAACCTATATATTACCATGCTATATATTCTCGTTAACCTATGAATCCAAACATTTTCATTAACTAGCTATTAACTATCCTGTCATAAAAACTTTTTCAATAAATTATCAAGATTATATCCACATCACAGTTAGCACTATACTGATTTAATTGGAAGGTCTTAAAAACAATATGAACACTTTACATATACAGGGTAAACAGTACATTGTACATCAACTTTGCGCATATCTAAACATATCTAAGTTCTACATATTTCATGTAACACCTGGCAATAATTACCTTCAAGTAAGAGAGCCTAGCTATAAATTCCCAGCGAATCCTGTGTACTGTATATTCGTCTTACTATAGTTTTAAAATGTAAATTGAAGAAACTGCACTCCCAAACAAAAACGTATTAAATAAATAAGAAGAGCATATATAGTAGATATATTTAAATTCGACTTGGATTATAATCATTTAGCTCTGTTTATAATTTTAATGAACAATCTAAATTTAAGCCCGTTATACAATTTACTTAACAGCAGAATTCCTTATAATAATAGTAAAATATTTTAAAAGTTATATTATAGTTGCATAATCAAATCAATCGCAAAAAGTATTTAACGACATATATACACGTGCTTGATAAATGTCTTATAAGGTACCAACTGCGTACTTCAAAATGCAAATTGTGAGTAGAATATAACAATAACAATAAGAACAATAATTGATTGGGTTTTGACCTCTGCTGTCTAGTTTTTGAAAAAAAAAAAAACAATAATTAATTGGTTTCGTTTTCATAAAGATAATCGTGTTATTCATTTTATTTAATTTTTTTTTTTTTTACATTGGCTCGCCATGTCTATCACAACCTTCCTTCTTAATTTATCCGGGCTTGGACCGGGCTATATATAAAACAATTGGAATTAATTAGTGAGTAGAATATAAAAAATATTAATTATAGTGTGCTTATACTAAGAAGACCGAAATAAATAGACTTGACTTAGGAGATTTACTAGAGAAACCACTTGTGAGCCGAAATAATAGGTTTGATGGACTTGGCCCTTAATTGCTAAGAAGACCCCATGCATCGATGTACGATTTATTTATACAGAAAATATATACTCGTTTTATTTTTACAGCTTGAACTAATTGACTCGAATATCTATCCATCTATCAAGCATATAAAAAGACATTGCGTGCTCTATTTCATGGACTAAAATATCTTTTCCGAAAGTTACAACTGGTTCTTTCAACTTCACAAATACACCAACTCACCAAGTGCGTGTCAATCAACTCGACTATTCCAAGAGGTGCCTTTTCATCTCAACAAGTTATAGCTCGTAAAAACTTTTTTACCGCCTTGCTTAAAAAAGGAAAGATAATAATAATAGAAAAAGATAAAAAAATTTCAAGTATAAAAGGAGCCGGGGGGCCCGGGAGGACAACTCTCTGGCTCTCTCACTATAATCTCGGATCCTTTTTTCACAATCATCCCTTGTTCTAATTTCTACCCACATAAGCCCCCGGCGCACGTTAGAGCGTACTGTACGCCAGTGTACACCCGGCGCACGATAGTCTAGACCCCTTCATCAATCTTTTATTAACCCTTGCTTGCTCTCTTCGACGCTTCCCCTCTTCTCTTCTCTTTCTCAGCCCCATTCCCTTCTCCTCTTTTCTGCTCCCTCCCAAATTCCCGCCGGCGCACGACCGCACCTCGTACGCCGGGACCCTGGTGGATCCGCCCCGATCGCCCCACGTGGCGGATGATGATTGGACGCCGCGAGAGGGAACTAAAGACGCTTTACGATTCTACGGAGGAACTTTCCCACCCGAAGGCATGTAATTGGAATCCCTGTCCTTGCTTTCTATTTTCAACAAAATTAGGGTTTTTCTTTTTTTCTTAATTTTTTTTAATCTATTTGGGGGAATCTCTAATTAATTGCTGCTAATTAAGGAACTACTATTAGATAAAATTTAAATATGATCAAGAGCATGTTTTGTGTTAGGTAATCATGTCAGAAGGTTGATAAATTTTGTATAATAAGCCCCAATTAATTGATTATGTATGACTACAAAAAAGTGGCACCTTAGAGCTTTATTACAAGATTTGATTGATTTAAGGTTTGTTGGTTGGTTGCATATAGGGGAAAGTAAAAAAAAAAAAATTCTTTTATCAGTATATGTTTGAGTAATTTTTCCAGCTTTCTGGATGTACTGCATTGTACCAAAAAAGGGACCATTAACTGGGCTATAAGCTATGTTTGCTCAATCCTTTATTAATAGCATGATTTACCTACTAAAATATGATTGTCTGTATACATTGTGGGTTTTTACATGTTGTTATATAGTAAATGGATGTTAGGGTGCTAATTGTGTGAATTAGGTTAAAATTGAATAATGACGGGCCGGCAATTTGTGTGTATTGTTTTTAGTATGGCTTGTAACCGGCATGGAAATCGATTTCTTTTATTCCCTTTCTTTCACTTATTTCGGTCAGATGTATGTTTATTTTCATCTATCTACAAAACTTGTACTGAAGAAAATTCTTATAATATTCATTTGATGCAGATCTGAAATTTTAATTTTAACATTCTTTCTAGATCACACCAGTACTTGAAGGGGTTTATCGCATCCAAGGACCCATTGACGAATCAGATTTTGAGCAAAAGGAACCTGAACTGGTGAGATTATGAGAAATATTTAAATAGTTATTAGTAGTTTCCTTCCTTTATATAAAATTTATATTTCAGAAGTTGCATAACCTGATCGTATAAGTTTACATAGGTTGCTATTATCTTCCAAAGCACTAAATTTGTAGAATGTTTGGTCATGGCGGCAAAATGGCACCAGCCTATATTGGTATTATATTTTCTACCCGATGGTTTCCATTCTGAGTGTTTTTATCTTCTTTTGTATAGGTTGACTCTTTATCAAATAAGAAACTCCCATCAGAAAGTGATATCCATAAATTTGAGAAGGGGATATGTAATGTATGCTCTACACCTTGCTTCTCCTGTTCTCATTTGAAGAACCAACCCCCATTTTGTAGTGAATCAAAACCTAAACCAAGACAGGTCATAAAAGAAGAAGATATTTCACCTTCTCTTTGCCAAATGGGTGAAGATAACGTGTCGGGTTGTGATTTGAAGCGTGACATGGAAGTTGAAATAATTGAGGGAAAAGTAAGAGAAGAATCTTGTAAAGATGTGAAAGGAGAAAGCGGATCTAGGTTGGCTAAGTCATCTTTAGTTTCCAACAAAAATGAAGAGAACATGACACTTGATACTGTGCTGGAAGATGGCGATGAGGCAGATAAGATGACCATTAAACAAGAAAAGGAGGCTACAAAGGTTGATATGGCTGACGAGACACGTGAAAATGGTAAAAACCCTAGCTCCTCAGTTGATGAAAAAGAGAAGACCACAGAGTCAGAAAGCTCTGAAGAAGTAGAGGATGATGTAAGTAAATTGCACTTTTTAAATGATACAATTTTTTTCCCCCAATGATATGATAACTTGATTATTTGCATTTTTTTTTTTTACAATATAAGAAAATTCCTTTGAAACACTATCCAAGCATTAGAAACATCTCCACCTTTCTATAGTAGGGGTAATTTTGGTTAAAAAAAAGGAACTTGTGCATAATAAAAAGGTTCTGAAGACTTTTGCGCTGTTATTTGGAAGTTTCACTTTTTATAAATCTTTAGTTATGACATTTTCCGTGCTATTCATTGTAGGTCAAAGTGTGCGATATCTGTGGAGATGTAGGTCAAGAAGATATGCTTGCATTTTGCACCAGATGTAGTGATGGAGCTGAGCATACGTAATTTTTTGTGACATTCACTTCCTTTTTAAAATTTTCTTTGGTTGTTTGGTTTACCTTACCATCAGTTGTCTGATACATATGTTTTCCAACAGTTACTGTATGCGAGTTATGAGGAAAAAGCTTCCAGAAGGTGAATGGCTGTGTGAAGAATGTGAGGTTGAGGTACAAGCTGAAAAACAAAAGGAGAAGCAAAAAGCAGTGGCTAAATATGATGAAAGGAATGAGAAGAAAACTGATGACAAGGTTTCAGAAAAGAAGCCACCCAGGAGGCTAAATTCCTACTTCCAGAGGAAAGAAGAAAATCAAGAGGAGCTGAAAAAGTTGGAGCCAGCTACTGAAAAGAAAGTGGGGCCAAAATTGATTTCAAAGAAAAAGGAATCAAAGCCGGAACCGGCAGATCCAAAGAAAACTGAGTCAGTGGATCTGAAGAAAAAACAACCTGCTGAAACAAAGAAATTGGAAACAAGCAATACAAAGAAATTTGAACCAAATGATTCTAACAAAATGGAATTAGTGGATACAAAGAGAAATTCGTCTGTCCCAACATGCGAAAATTCTGTATTTGACTCTGATTTGGATAAAGGGAAGTCGGGTACTTCCGCACCACGAGGTAACATTGTGTCCTTTTCTTTGTTATCGCACCCCCCCCCCCAACCCTAACAGGGCCCTGCCCCACTAAAATAAAATAAAACACCTGCTCTTCTGTTGTAACATAATGCTCAACTTCTTGATATTTGCTTTGAACATCAGTATTTTACATAAATGGCATATAAACACCAGTTATCAAATCCTAAGCTTAGTCTTTTCAAATTAATTACTTAACTGAATGGTCTGTATCTATTTAAGCTCATGTGAACTTGAAACAAAAGATTCAAACCAGCTTGCTTGAGTTGGATTCAATTTGGTCATATGAGAAACAATCGCACTGAAGATAGCACAATCTTATCAATAGTGATGGACAATACCATTTTGCATTACTTAATTGGTTGCATAATAGTCACAATTTTTTTCAATTGTACTCTACAAAAGTTTTTTCTGTTAATACAAAACATTGCTTGGTGTATTTTGCAGAGCCTTTATTTGTTTTATCTATCTGAAAAATGATCCATGTACCTGGATTTCTAAATTTAAATAAATTTATGGTTGCTTATATACAGGATTGCTATCCAAGTCCACATCTTTCAAGGCCCCAAGTTCGAAAGTACCGAAGGTGAAGCAGATAACCGAGGTCCCACAAAACCCCAAAACCTCTAAAGATCCTGTTTCCAATAATATCCTGAGAAAAGAACCAGACCGGATAATTTCTAAGTCGTCCTCATTTAAGAACCCAAATCAGAGTGCCACAACAGAGACTTTGAAGAAACCACCCCCGAAGGAGCCAAAGGACAAAAATTTTCTGAATAATACCAGCAATATTAATAGCAACAACAGTAAAGGTACATCTATATTGGGGAGGCCTTCAATTGGCATTTTGTCTTCTCCAAAGATAGACTCTAGTGGAACTGCGATCAGTCAAGGACTGGACAATGGTTTGCCAACTGGTAAACTTCTGACAATTGTACTATATTAAAAAGATGCTTTTTATTTGAAAGTACCAATTGATACCGAACCTTAGTTTAGGACCTTAATCTTCTTTTCTGAACTTAAGCACTTGATCAAAGTTATAGTCAGTGGTCAAGACTTAACATGCATGCTTGATATAAAGCACCAAAAATCTTTGTAGCACTGGCACTGGTATGTACTGTTAAGCAGGTTTTCTTTTTTTGGTCTGGATTACATGGATATTTTACCAGACAGGGTATTGATATGCAGATTAAACTAACTTCTTTATGACTACTCCTTGAATCATATTTTAGGTTTAGCTGAATATAAAGTTATCTTACTTTTTTGTCAGGGAGAAATGAAATAAAGAAACCAAATATACCAAAACCTTCGGGAAGCCTCCTCCCAAGACCTGACGACATCTCGACTTGCTCCCTTTTGGATTCTATCTTACAGAAAAATGTCCCTTTGGCCACTCCAAGGACCCCGAGGTGCCAGAGGTGCAATGAAATGGGTCATGCCATACAGTCCTGTCCCAAGGACCCAACCCGCATGTCAGCCCTGAAACCACTTTCTGAGAGAAATGCCAAGGAGGGTGTTGTTAAACGACCCAAGTTCATGGATCAGAAGGAGCTTGAGAATCCAACACCAAGGATTGATCAAAGTAACAGTTTAAAAATTGATCCTACTAAATTTTGCAGCTTGGTTCCTGTTGTTTTTGATCAGTTGAAGTCGACCATAATCCCTGAAGTAGATTCCATTTGGCAGTATGTTATCTTTTCCCTGTATCTTGATTTTTCATACTGAAAGAATCTTTTTTCTTTTTACTAATTGTGTTTTTAAATTTTCAGAGGTGGATTTGAGTTGGTAAGAGAAGGGAAGCCGCCCGACATATATGATGGGTTTCAAGCCCACTTTTCATCATGTGTTTCTTCCAAAGTGCCAGAAATTGTAAAAGGATTCCCCTTGCAAGTGCAATTGGAAGAGGTTCCTCGTCAGAAAACATGGCCTGTACAGTTCCGAGAGGAAGGGCCTACAGAGAGCAATATTGCTATTTATTTCTTTGCTAGGGATCGTGAGAGGTCAGTTTCCTTGTGCAGCTATTTTCACTCTTTCCTCTTTCAGCATTTGTGATTATTGGTTAATACAAGCCACTCAAATACCTGTTCATACCACTGATATAGCAGTACTGCTAGTGCACACACAATTGCCACTATTGCCCTTATTTGAAGTGTGATTTTAATGCAACTGGATTGTGACACATGCTTATCTGAAATGAAAAAAATGAGTATATGATAGGTGTATTTTCTCTCTTTTCAGCCATTATTATATGTGCCCATCATTAATCTGCTTATTGACTTCTATTGATTGCTCGTTATTTGCAGTTATGAAAATTGTTACATAAAGCTTGTAGAGAGCATGCACAAAAATGACTTGGCTCTTAGAGGAAAGTTTGATGCAGCAGAACTTTTAATTTTTTCTTCTAATCTCTTGCCTGAATATTCTCGAAGTAAGGAAAATTTATATTTGTGTATGCTTCTCACTTTGTTTCTTCTTTTTCATTTATTCACTTACTTTTCTGTAATTTTTTAGGATGGAACAAACTATACTATCTCTGGGGCATTTTCAAGGGTAGCACTGCAAATATTTCGAAAGTAGGGCCTGTTTTAACTTCTCCCCAAGACTTGAATCATTGTAACAACAAGGAAAGTAAATTAAGTTCAAAGTCCACAATAGAAAAATGCTTGAAAGACAAGCCTGATGTGAAAGAAGCTGATTCAGAAAGCAAAAAATTAGCAAAACCTGTTTCCGTTTCTCCTCCCTTAGTTGATTTGAATTCATGTGAGGACACAGAACCAGAACCAGAACCAGAAGAAAAGCAAATAGAAATGGTTGATTGTAATGATACTAAGAAAGCTGTTTCGACTATCGAAAATGAGAATTGGGTTGGTACAACGAGAGAGAGATTCTGTGAAAAACCAACTGATCAAGCAGTTAAATCCTGTGACAATTCTATTGCTGAAGGAACTTCGTGTGTACGTTCTAGCTATGCTGAATCGTTAAAAGCCCCAAGTTCAGTTCCAGAATATCTTCTTCTGGGTTCTTCGAATTCTCCATGTTTTACAGAAGGTAGTTTTTCCTTTTTATATGGTAGAAAATTACCTTCTTGTCCCTATCATTTTGTTACCCCCAACCCTCCCAACAAGAAAAAAAGAAGAAATAATAAATATAAATAAATATAGGGGAAATTCAAGGGGAAACAGAAAAAAATATATTGTTGTTATTATTAAATTTCTACTGATATCATTTTTACTTTAATCAGGTGATAAACCTTCAGTTGATATGCGGGCCAGCAGGAAACGTTCAAGCTCGATGGAGCCTGCCTCATCCCCCAACTGGGGTGTTATTGATGCTGAAAAACAGCACAAGAAAGCAAAGACAGATAATGGAGATCTAAATTTCCCATTTAGACGGAATCATGTTGAACCCATGGAGGAGTGTTTAGACAGGAAGGATAAGACAGAACTGGAAACACTGCCACCTCAGAGCTCAAAAGGTGACGATTTCTTATTTCCTGGATTAGTCTCCCAGAACCAACGGAACTTTTCTACAATCAATTTAGCAGATGAAACAATGGTTCCTCAAAATCTATGTTTGGAGTCCCCTCCAAGGGAAACAAGCACCCCTGATCTTGAATTAGCCTTGGGTGATACCAAAAGATCTCCCAAAAAGGGGCCTATGTTACCTTTCCTCTCTCCACCGAAGGTTAATGTACAAGGAGACGGTAGTAATAGTAGAGCAGTAAAGGTGCTGGATGATGGTAGTAATAGTAGAGCGGCGAAAAAGGGGCCTATGTTACCTTTCCTCTCTCCACCGAAGGTTAATGTACAAGGAGATGGTAGTAATAATAGAGCAGTGAAGGTGCTGGATGAGACTGCCTCTCTTTCTCTCTCTCTTGGTTTCTCTAATGCTTTGTCAGACAAGACTGGAGAGGTTGGACCTGACAAATCTTCAGGAAATAGAGATCTCTTTTTATTTGGTCAATCAAGGGATTCATAAACAAGACAAAATTGGAGCATGAATGGGGATTACATTTTGTATATAGTTTGTCCACAGCAGTTTGCTTCTACACAGCTGATTTAGAGCTGGATTTCTCTGTATGAGTGTGCCAAATCACACCTCATCTGTATATATCCGGGGCTAAAACAATATCATGCTAATGCATAGTAAGTTCATCTATACTTGATTTATGGTCATTTTAGATTTTTCTGTGATTGTCGGATGCTATATTACATTTGAATAATCATTTTCTTGTGATTTGGTGCAGAGGTGTGAAATGGTTATGCAGATCAGTGCAAATGATTTCATTGGAATCAGGAAGTGAAGCAGCCTCTATGACAATCGAGTTTGTTGAGAATTTGAGAAAAAAATGATGTAGACTTTTGGACAAACTCTTTTGACACCAACATGCTCCTTGTTATTTTTGTACTGACTTACACCATAGTTGTTATGGGAAAGAGGGACAGAGAGTTAGGGGGAGAGGAAAGGTGGTTGTAAATTTGGCTTTTCCTCTAGGTTCTAGGTCAGGAGTAAGCAACTGGTCATAGAGATAATCAATGTAATATTGTCTTTTTAATTTCTTTCTTCAGATGCCAGTTGTGTCCTTTTGTTTTTGTGTGTGTGTTTTCCTTTCTTTCTCAATTCTTGACCCAGCATTTAGGGGAATTGCTTCCTACACTCCTCAGTTTTGGAGATCCACTCCTTTTGGACGATAATATCCATCACGTTATTTCAATTCACCTCTCAATTCACTCTCAATTCACGTCCCAGTTTGAAATCTGAAGGGCATTTTCATCCAAAAGGAGTGGATCTCCAAAACTGAGTGTAGGAAGCAATTCCCAGCATTTAGTCCTAAATCTGTTACTCAGTTTGAGCCTAATGATATTGACGAACTCAAATACCAATTCTCCGATCATATTTCACCCTCCATATCATAGAACCAATTGGTCATAGATACTATGTTTCTCTGACCATGCGACATGTCGTGAGTCGTGACAAACTTATCCTGGTGCTCTATATATAAGTATTAGCAAAATAAGGGGATATTCTGACAATATCTTCATCTATTTTGAAAATAACAAGATCCTTGTTTCAAGTTCTAATTGGGATAAACAACATCAAAAGCAAGTGAGATATACAATGAAATTTACTTTTCACATGCGAGATATTATATTTAGGTCTTGTTATGCTATTTGATCATTTCTTGCTAGATAAACCATTCTCATAGTAAGAAAAGTAAGTTCAGACTAGACTATAGTCACCCCTAGTGTTCTAAAAAAAGCACGGCGTGTCCGAACACGGCACGGTACGACACGGCACGAAGGTGGTACGACACGGTAAAACACGGACACGGACACGACACGAGAATTTAGGCGTGCTGTGTCTTAAGCGTGTCGTGTCCGACTTTGATGAAATAGACACAGCACGGCACGACACGTGAATTTCCAAGACACGACACGACACGGCACGAAACACGGCACGACACGGCACGACACGGGACACGACAAAACCCAAGAGACACAACAAGTTTATAATGATGGTTAAAAATGTTAAATTTTATAAAATAACAAGAAAATTCTTATATTATCTATTTTTTAGGATAATTTTATAATTTGAATTTCAAATTCATCCCTAAACATAAGTATATGACATGTTTTGTGAAATTCAAACGTATTCAAACACGACACGGCACGACACGTGTAAAAAAAACACGGCACGACACTGTACGAGGACACGAGGCGTGCCGTGTCCTTAGGCGTGTCGTGTCCATCCCTTAGAATTTAGGCACGGCACGACACGGCACGTGAAACATTTAGACACGGCACGGCACGGCACGACAAATGATCCAGACACGGCGTGTTTGACACGGCACGACACGGCACGGCACGAATTTAGAACACTAGTCACCCCCAAGGAAAAGAAAAGAGAGTGAAGATGATGTCTAAACTAAAGTAGAAATTGTTTTAGCCGAAGATAAAAAAGCAAGTTCGGACTATACTGATTCATTTTCCAAGGGGGACAGAGCAGCGATAAAAAATATTCTGACTGTGAATATTAATTCTAGTTTAAAAAACAAATACGTACCTTTTATCTCTCTTTTGACTATTTAATTCTTTTTCATAATTGCTCCACAAAATTTGAACCATACTTTATTTGACAGTTCATACATATATTAACTTTTCAGTAGGAATTATTCACGATGAATAGAAGAGGAAGTTCGTCTATGCAAGCTCAACTATATCTATCTTAAATTCTTAAGCTTTTAGTACTTTTAGTTCAATAGATTAACAATCTATTTTAGATTATTTTATTATACAGTTTAAGTGTTGAACCATCTCTTAATACCTTAGAACTCGTCAAAAGTTCACCGAAACAATAATCTTTTCCGACAAACGACGAAATATAAAACATGAATTTGAACGGCCAGCCAGCAATTTTAACCTAGATTAAATGAAGGGCGGTCTAAGCATCAGCGTCAGTATGCATGACGGATCACATAAATTAGCAGTGTTAGGTTTATCACTCAACTAATGCTTGTTTGTTTGACTGGTTTATGGAATCTAAGCAACAGCATTGTTTGTTTATCATTAGATGATTTGATAATGGTTATTTAGTAAAACGATGGTTGCCCAAGTAGGATTTTTATTAGAAAAAAAATATGTTTTAGTTTATTGTAGATAATCAGTTGATTTTTGTTAATATGATAATAAGCATATTTTTTCATTTCGATAGAGCCGTGATGAATTACCACACCGGTGCTTCGACAAAATCTTATAATTAAATTGATGGAGCTCCTGCAAATTTCTGGCCAAAGTCTAACAAGTCAACATAAAAGCTCCATTTAACATACAGCCAGCTCATGAATTACTTTTATTTCATTTAAAAAAAAACTAAAGTTCTTTCCCTACAAATACCACGTACAACTTCTCATACAAAACACAAACCAAAACAAAAGGCAAATTAAAGGCAGATCCTAGCAACCACCACTAAACTGCTCACTTCTTAGTAACCGGGCGAGTACCCGACATAGGATAAGCTGGGACGGATGGAGCTGGAAAAGTCCCAATTTCATGATGAACCGGTTGTACACCGACCGCATCATGATGGTGGTGATGGTGACGCATCATGGATTCCTCTCGATGTTGTGCCTTCTCAGCATGCAGCTCCATCTTGGCCTCAGCCATCTTTGCCTTGGCTCGCTCATGTGCAATCTCCTTTTGCACCTCCGACCGTGCCATGGCCTTCTCCAACTTCTCCTCCATCTTGGCTTCTTGCTCCTTCATCTTCGCCTTGGCTGCGCTTGCCATATCCTTTGCCTTCTCTTTTACCCCCTGCATGATCTCTTATTGCTCTGAGAGATTGGAGAAGTTTACTTTTCTTCTTGACTGCTCCAGCTTGGTTTGAATCAGAGAAATTTAATTACTATGTATAGACATTGTTATCGGATCTATAAATAGATTATGCCTTTTGGCGGTTTGGGTCTTTGGAAATCAGACGAGAAGTTCTCACTGGTTGACGCGTGGTGCGCATGCAGATGAACCAACACTGCTTTGGATTTACATGCACCAAAATTAATAAGCGGTTTCCCTTTTTAAAAAAATTTTTTACCCATGGTGCAGTTTTGTTTTTGTTTGTTCAAAAGTAAAGGAGGGAGACCCAAAACGGTTTGGTTTCCTATGGATAAGGTTTTGGATTTATCATTTATGGGCCTTCTGGGGATGCTGCTTCATGGTTTTGTGTTTTTGTGTCCGGGTCACGGACCTCACGGTCAGGATAGGACGACAGGTTTCAACTTTCAAAAGTTTTGTTGGACCTCAGGTTTTATTTCTCCACCAGTTGTTATGAATGAAAATATCCATTTTTTTTTTTATAATGCCCGAGTCATTTAACACGCTGACCTTTATTTATTTATTTATTATTTTTTATTGGCAATTGAAAAGTGCTTTCTTACTTGTTACTTTCTTCGTTTTATTGTCTAGTTAGTCAATTTGTCAGCGCATATAACTCGCGGATTAACTTGTTGTGAACCCTTGTTAATAGGTCCCATGCATGTAACTCGCGCATTAACACACTGTACCTATTTTATGGTTTATGATCCGTTGCATGAAAACTAGATCCGTTGTGCTAACAAAATTAAATGTTTATATTAATTATATTAATTATTCTTAACAAGCAAATACCTGCAGAAATGGACCACAAGTATAAAATGGTAATTCCAAACTCATGTTCACATGAATCTCCACCCCCCCCCCCCCCCCCCCAACCTAATTAAATTAGTGACAACGAACAACACATTTCGAGTAGAGATCATAAATTTAAAATTAATAAAATTTACTATGGATATTTATATTAATTTTTTTTAGAGATTTAACCCTTTTTCAAAAAAGAAAAACAAAAATCAGGATGTAAATAGGTAAGGATACATATTTGTCGTTAAACTGTTACAAGGGTAAAATGTTTTTCTTTTCAAAGTAAATTTTATGATAATTTGAGTAACTTTTGTGACAGTTAAACAAAAAGGAGGTCAAACTCATAACCGATTAAATTTGTTAATGTTTTACCCGTCTCATGCATCCTAACATTTGATTAATTTGTATCCGGATAATACCTAAAACAATTAAAGTCTACTACATGCAAAAAGCTGTTTTATTTATAAGGTGATTGAAACTATCAATGATTTTATTTATGCATCTTTTTTTTTAAGCATTTATTTATTTATTTCTGCATCTTAGGATATAGTTTTTTCCTGTAAAATGTTTGTATTTTACATACTTGTTATTTATTATGTATAAGAATTAACAAATAATATATGAGAACTTATTGTCAAAATGTTTTTAAAATTCATGTTATTATTGAATATTGATTATTGGAAGGTACTTTGTCTTAGATTAGATGCAGTCCTAGATGTGAAAGTGAAAGGTCAGGAAGTAAAAATTTGTACTACGAGTTAAAAAAGCAACTGCCCTAACAGTCAAAAACTAGTCTTAGAAGCGATGGCCATTGGCCAGGAAGCAAGAATTATTATTTTATTTTTATTTTTTTCTTTCCAAACAAGGGCCCCTCGACTCTTGACATATATTTTCTAGACGCCTTATAAAAATTTAACATGCCTCTCTCTACCGATCACAATATTAAAACCATGCCCATATTATCTTGACTATATAAAATTGAACCATATTCATAACTCAAAGAATTTATTATTACACCCCATGATGCATTTGCTGAGCAGATAAATAGGGAGCAGTTCATAAGATATGCTGAAACAGATCAGGACAACCCAATTATTTATCCTGCAGCTTTCTCTCATTAAGGGGCTAAGGAGTTCCTGTAAACTCATTTGAAATCTGAAGTTGCTTTCCAAAGAGCACGAACTTCGGAAAGATATAAACACAAATGCGATAAAATGAGAACGGTTATTGCATATCAGAACCACCAAATGTATATACAAATATAAGAGAAGGGGGGTGGGGGGGGGGGGGGGGGGGGCGGTGAGTGAGAAAAAGAAAGAGAGATTCAAGTTACTTAGAAGCTATGAAAGAGAGCAAGTACAATGCAAACTGATAACTGAACCCTTTGATCTACTTATTGACGGGTTCTAGAATTGCAGAAACAGATAATGGTTAAAGGAAAGAATTAGCCATCTTTCTTTTCTTCATCATCAGATTCTGAGGTCCCATACATGACAGATATGTAACTTCTTAGTGTTCCCTTATTGAGACCTGGAAAGCGATTCGGGTTACCGGGCCTGAAGTCCACTTTGATGAACGGCCAATTCAGGCTTTGAGCAGCATTGCATTCTTCCATGCCGTCTCCAATTGCACAGAAACGAGTTTGCGGGCTATCAAACCGATCCCTTATCCAGTTAAAGCATTGCAGCTTGCCCACTTCCCAGGAACTATATACTGGAAAACAGAAGGGACAAATATTTAATATATAATATCATTAAAATGAACAGTATTTTTATATTTGTCAGATAGTTGATTTTGGTTTCACAACTAAATTTGATCTTCCTCATATCCCCTAAAAACAAAAATATATCTATATCATAGGATAAAGAAAAGAGTTTTAATCCTTGCCTTTCATAAATCGAGAAAAGGTAAAATTAGCAAAACTTACAATAGTAAGAACCAGAATTGGTAGACAGTTCAAGTTAGTTTAACATGATAATAAATACTTGGAAAGCACATACTGTTATCATGGGAGATGACGTCATCAAGCTTATATAAGAGACACTTGGCAAGGCTAGGAATCAGCGAACCTGATGTAACAATCAGACTTACGCTATTATTATTGCATGCAGTATTCTCTCCAGTAGATATAACACCAGAGGCTTGTCGAACCAAATCATGAGCTATAACAAAACATATGTGTTATACATTTATTTTTTAAAGAACAGTTAGCACACCATTCATGCAGTTCAAAAATCCTATTAGAGTAAGCCATTTAAACTGGTACTGTATGGCATACATTACCTATACTATAATAACTTCCCAATTTTAGTCCCAAAGCCCTAGTAATCACCCATGTCTAATCTATTTCCTCAAATAAAGTGTATTTCTTTAGACCAAAGTACCCTTCTACAGTAAAAGGTACTGGAGAGTCCACCAAGAAGAAGAAACAGTACTTTGTGCAAGTGCAGATGTTGTGTGTGTGTCTGTGCCAAAGAGAAATCAAGAGAGAGATCTGTACCGGATGAAAGCCACCCATCAGTAAAATTATCAGTAAGACTATACAAATCATTCCATACATTCAACAATTGTTCATCAAGCAGATTTTGCAGACCCTGCCATGAAACCAACATCTTAGCTAAATCTCAGGACAAAAGAGTGCAAACTTTGAAAAAAGAAAAAGAAGAAGGCTGATTCAGTAGGTGAACCACCTTTTTATACTTGTCAGCAATGGCGCGGTGCCTATAAGCAAGCCTCCTCTTGTTTGTAATGTCATTAGGAGAGGAGAGAGTATCATTTTCAAAATCATAATTCAACAAGTCTTTCCCATCATCATACGAGCTCAGTGCATCGAGATATGGCTCATTAAAGTTCTCAATCTACAAAAACAGGTATAAATTAGAAAATAATTCAAGATTTATAAACCAAACTGGAGTTCAGAAAATAAAATAATAGGTATGTAAACAAAGTGATCTTGAAATAATGAAATAAACCCACAATGTGTGCACTAGGAATAGAAGGAAACATTATCAAATAATGAATTAGGGCTGAGAATTTGAGTTTGTAACAAATTTCCACCCAAAACATCTAGAGCTACCTAATTAATTCCCGCTAACAAAATCTGCGGAACAGAAGGAAATTAGGAAAGAAAATTTACAAACCTCCTCGTAGAAAAAGAGGCTGTCACAAACTTTGAGAATAAGGTTTTCCCATTTCTTGCCAATTTCAACTGACTTCTTCAGGTCTTTCCCGCCATGAAATGAGTTGGCGAATGTACCGTCCAACAACGACTTGAGCAAAATAAGTGTCTCATCCATGTCCCAGACATACACAGTTTTCGCTTTCGCTGATGACATTAGGGCACTTGCATTGAGACTACAATCAGTCTTGTCCATAACTGAAACCTGAAACTGTAGAATAAATAAACCAGAAAATGAATAAAAGATATTCCTTTCAGTTTCATTTGATATACATTTGATGCTTGCAACTCAATTTAATCATCAATCAACCCAAATTTGAATTTATGACAGCTCATCCTAAACTGGAATTCTCAGTGATTATATGAAAAGGACAGTGATTTCAAAAGGAAATTATACTATATTTCCCATCAATTTAACTGTTTGTCTCTAATAAAACAACAATTTCTAGCACTAAGGAGGAACAAAATTCAAACTCGAATCTTTTCAGAAAAAACCTTGCTATTGGTAATTCTACCAAAACCTTAGGAAAAGGAGGAAGCAGAGATCAAATTGATAACTCGGCGCCATTACCCAGATCATGGAAACCAATAAAAACTCAAGAAATAAACAAGTATTTGAAAATCTCGTACCTCCCTTGAAATTTTCTCTGATCGGATTTGTGCGTACTGGCGCTGGAGTGGGGAGAGACAGGAAAGGGAACTAGGGAACGATCAGGTTCAAGCACGCCTCCAGTTTTTGCAAACTACGAAAGGAAACCACCTCAGAATTGAAATGTAAGATATATAATAATATTTAATTGGAGTTGGGTTTATTTATCGCTCAAGTTGGAGAATAATGGAGATATGATTAATTTAGATTAGATTGCCTTCTGAACAACAGTGGGACCATGAGATGATGGATCTTCTGTTCCTTTGCCTCTATTTATAAGTAAGGTTGGATAGAAGGATAAGAAGATTAGGATTACTTTACTTATCACTATGTTCACGTGAGATGGCATGTAGTTTTTATATCTTTTAATTTATCTTTCTGTCTAATATGAAATGAAAATATAAAAATTTCCTCTTTTCAGTTATATATTTTATTTCTCTATAAAATATGATATTATAATTGACATATAGATAAAACTAAAAAAAATTAGAACTTTATGTGATGTTCGATAAAAGAATAAGGGCTTGTTTGGGTTGTTGGGAATAGTGGGAATAGTACTCTTCCCACTCTTCCCACTCTTTCCACTCTTCCCAACAACACTCTTCTCTCTACTTTTTCACACTTCCCAACGCTATTCCTAAACTCACCATCCAAACGACCTAGGAATAGCACTCTTCCCACTCTTCCCACTCTTCCTACTCTTCCCACTTTTCACACTATTCCCACTATTCCCACACCATCCAAACAAGCCCTAAAAGATAAGGTTATTCGTATACAATGTCACTTATTTATATGAGGTAATACTTATTTTTAAATTAATTTTCTTTTATTCTTATATCATATGAAGTGAGAAAATAATACTTTATTATTATTATTATTATTATTATTATTATTATTATTATTATTATTATTTTATGAAACAACATATTTTTCGGATATAGAAGTTAGAAAGCAAAACGAAGATAAAATGATAAAAATTATTCGCGCAAGTTATCACCCTACCAATATGAGATAACAGATAGACTTATCCTTTTATCTTTTCTACCAAACACGACTGAGAAGATACAATTTATCAGTTCATTCTAATACTTTATTTCTCTACCAAACATTAATAAGATGATACCTCTACGTCATATTTGATAAAAAGATATATTTTATAAAAAATAGAATTTTTCGTGTAAGTTATCACTCTTTTAATATGAGATAACATTTATTTTTTTCATTTTTATTCCAATTCAACCGGTTCTCCGGTTCACACTGATTCAGCAATTGAATTGAATTGGTTCAAACCGTATTTTGAATGTTCCAAACTACTGGGCCCAATGAGTCGGCCCAAAAATTCCCAAGCCCATCGCTCCGTAGAGATTTAATTTGCTATAAACAATGAGAATTACTCAGTGTCATCCATCCCAGCGCCATCCGCGTCATCCATCCCAGCGCCTTCTTCATTTTTCCGCACCCAACCCAGCGCACCTACCCTCCGATCCGATCTGAGTGAACCAGGCGCGCCCCTCCCTTCTCTCCTTCCTTCGCTCCTCCCTCACTCCGCTCCCAGGCAAGTCTCCCCCACCCTTCTCTCCCTTCCTTCGTGAGTTTTCCCTCCCATCCTCCGTTTCCTTCTTCTTTTCTCCATTCTCCTTTCTTTTCGTTCGTGCTCTTTTCTATCTGTCAAATTTGTTCTATTTATTTGTTATATACGTTCATTTTATTTGATAGATATGTTCAATTTATTTGTTATATATGTTCAGATTGTTTGCACTATCTGTTCAATTTATTTGTTATATATGTTCAATTTATTTATGTTCACTTTTTTGTTATGATTTTCACGATATTTGCTATATATATTCTATTTATTGTTATATATGTTCAATTTATTTGTTATATATGTTCAATTTATGTGTTATATATTCACTTTTGTTTATGTATCTATGTTCAAAAAATCTTTTGGCTATTACATCCGTTCAATTAATTGTTGTATGTGTTCAATTTATTTATTATATATGTTCAATTTATATGTGTTATATATTCACTTTTGTTTATGTATATATGTTCACAAAAATCTTTTGCCTGTTGTATCCGTTCAATTAATTGTTGTATGTGTTCAATTTATTTGTTATATATGTTCATTTTGTTTCTTTATTTATTCAATATTTTGTGTCTGTTCATTTTTTTATTGTAAGTATTCATTTTATTACTGTAAGTGTTCATCTTAAAATAACGAACATGATCAAGTGGTGAGATTTTTTTGTCAGACAACAAAGAAGAGAACCAACAGAGATAGAAGAGAGGAAGAGGAGAGACGAGATTAGGGAAGGGAATGGAGAAAAGGAAGAGAGGAGTATAAAAATTTATTGGAGAGGGGAGAGGAGAGAGGAGAGAGGAGAGGGGGAAGGAGAAGAGAGGAGTGGGGGAAAGGAAGAGGGGAGCACGTTGAGAGAAGAAGGGAAGACACGGAAATAGAGGGAGCGCGTATGCGCAGAGAAAATAGTGCGAAAAAACTTGTTGGATGGCGCGGATGGCTTTCCGCTGGATGACGGTTATCACTCCCGATAAACAATTATAATAGGGTCAATTTAGAAAGTCAACTTGATTTCATTTTCAGGGCCTCTTTTTATTTTGAAGAACAGACCCCAAGAAGGGAGTCCTGCAATACTATTACCTTAATGCCAAAAAGATACAAAGCATGAAGTCACCTCAATGACTTCCAAGTAAACCAAATCAAACTAGGATAAGCACCTGCCCTTAGTGGGGACTCAGAGCCTCTTTTTTTTTTTTTGTTTAATATAAGCTAATGAAGTGTTTTTTGGATACATTAAAAAAAAAAGAAAATTACTCAATTGTGAGCAACATTATTTCAAATTACTGTCTTTTTTGTCAGAAATATTGGAAAAAATGATTTAAATAATTTTTTGTAGCATTAACTGGTTAAGGATAAGCTTCCAACATAACTCATATTTTTTAGCCCAAACACCAAAACCACGCGAATCCCGATTAATATTACAACATATGAGGTTCAAGAATCAACAGATGCAAAATTGGGTTTCAGAACACTCAACTAAGGCATATGTTCAGAAAATTATTCATATTAACTAGATAGAAAATATGGTGATAGATTGTTGTTGTTAGATTGGTGTTGATTGATCGCCGCCACCGGGACATACTTGCGAGCACACAACTGTCTTCCATTGATATTGTAAGTCACAACTCGGCCACCATTCAATACAAGATTGATGTAACTATCACTCTTAAACACAATTATGCCATACACTGGCGTCTCTCCCGGAGGTACACGCTCCATCATCACTCTTTCTATGTAGTTTGTTCCCCACCTCCTGCAAATATTTAAACCTTCTATTATATGTATTCACATAAGTAATTTACATCGTCATCATAAGTCTACCTAGCTAGCATATTATTCTTTGATTGATAGTTCATCACTTCTAGAAATTAGTGGATTTATTAAAGTTAGTGTTGGACAGTTTTTCAAATACATAGAAAAAAAAATATCACATGTTTTTCTTCAAATTTTCGTACGAATGTACACGCGACTGAAAAATGGCAATCGAACAAAATCACGATAAAAAAATTTCTACAGTAATAAAATTGAAAAAAAAATTCAATAATTAAAATATCTACTTACTCAGTACAGAACTTCCATATCTCATCTCTTCCAATCGGGAACTCCTTCGAGAATGTAATAACTATGGACCTTTCAATCTCAGTCGATGGCATAACCACTGCAGGTGCATATAACATAGCCAATACAGGGGGCACTGCTGGCTTCTCTGCACTCAATCCTGCTCTTGCTGCTGCCTCCTCGGACTCATAAGCATGCAACAATTCATACATATAATCATCAAACACAAACCTCCCGACGCCATCTAGTATGGATACCACCCCCCTCACAATTTCGTCCTTGTTAATGTTAAAGAAACTGATGCATACTCTATCGTTCGACAGTGACGTTATCGCAGGAATCTCAGTGTAGCAACTATGACCGTCATCTTGTTGGAAGCAGTGTAACACTGCATCTGCTTCGGCAATTAGCGTGAGTATTATGGTAGGATTGATAATCTGCACAATTTGACAAATCATATTTATGCAATGACGTTGCTCTAACCACATGAAGAGAGCGACAGCATTGCGAGCTTTACCACGCTCCATCCCATGAGCAACAAACTTTGCATACACTGCTCGATCGATCTTGTGGAATGTTATGACATCCTTGACAGAAATCGAAATAGGTGCCATGGGTTGAAACAGAGGTGAATACAAAGAGAAGGTCATACTTTTCAGGAGGCACAACAGATACAAAGTTTTAATCAGATCAGTATGAGGTTTTATTATTTTATTATTTTGATTTCGAATTACTCTAAACAAACTTTAAATTCCATGCTCCCAAGAGAACATTATTATGAAGGCAAATCACGGAGCAAACGGAAGTGAATCAATGCAAAATATAAAAACAGAAGGAAATTAATTAATAGTTGGATATTGCCTCGTTTATGTCCAGCTAAACGTAAAGAAATCAAATGCAAAATGAACCGAATCTGAAAAACTGAAGCATATTAATGATACCCTTAAACAGGGGGAATTAATTATCACAACAGGCACGCAAATTTTTTTCAATTCTCACCGTGTAGGGACCATTTAATGTCCTATTATCATTTTTATTTCGGTTGGATATTTGTTTTCAACTTGCTAATTTGCCACATTGGCAGAGTTGGGAATGGTAAATAACTAAATGAAAAGGTGAGACAAATAATTACGGTTTCAATTATTTCCTGTTGTAAAATGATATGCCGCATCTTTCATTAAGGGATGAGATTTTTTAAATATACTATAGCAAAAGTTGCTCTCATTAAGGGATGAGATTTTTTTAAATATACTATAGCAAAAGTTGCTCTCACACGTGGGCAAAAAAAAAAAAACAAAATAATGTTAGATAATAAAAATATGATGCTCAATCTACCCAGAGATACAGGTAGATATGTTGCTTATTTTGTTTTCTTACTAGATCATGAAAAACTAATATTTTTTGTTGTTTCGTATGACGATTGATATTCAACCACAGATTAAATTGATTGAACGACAAAAATACGTGTTAGCACGTTAGACCTAGCGTGCTAACACCTCTTGGATCCGTTATAAGTAGTAGAGATAGAGATATCAAATTTGCTGGCACAAGATTTAAATCGGCAATTAAATTGGGAATGACATTAAATGGGACCGATTAATGAGCTCAATTAAGTTGGTATTTAAATGGGTAAGTAAGTCCACGTCTCAACGGTACAGAAATTTTGTCTCTTTTTATTTCCTTTAACGGATTCTTACCTTAATTACTCGGGACCATGGAGGATCCATTTAGTCATTAAATAACGCTCATATCGCTGAAATATTAACATGACAGGCGGCGTGATTTATATTAACGAATGGATTTAATCATCATTATCTCTACTACTTATAAATGCACCTAATAAAAAGAGTAAACATTTCATATAAAAGGAATAAACATGTCATATAAAAGGGTGTAAATAATTTTTATATCAATTATGAACCATTGATTTGTGTAATTTGATTTGATCAGTGGTCTAGATCTTAATTTTAAATTAAAAGGTCAAGACTTTTTATTAGAAAAAATTAAGTTACTACCAAATTAGCTATTTATTTAAAAGGAATGACTAATAAATTATTGATTTTACCATATCTTTATTGTCATATAAAAGGGTGTAAATAATTCTTATATCAATTATGGACCATTGATTTGTGTAATTTGATTTGATCAGTGGTCTAAATCTTAATTTTAAATTAAAAGGTCAAGACTTTTTATTAGAAAAAATTAAGTTACTACCAAATTAGCTATTTATTTAAAAGGAATGACTAATAAATTATTGATTTTACCATATCTTTATTGTCATATAAAAGGGTGTAAACAATTCTTCTATCAATTATGGACCATTGATTTGTGTGATTTGATTTGATCAGTGGTCTAGATCTTAATTTTAAATTAAAAGGTCAAGATTTTTTATTAGAAACAATTAAGTTACTACCAAATTAGCTATTTATTTAAAAAGAATGACTAATAAATTATTGATTTTACCATATCTTTATTGTCTATAACATGTAAATTTCTATATGAAACAAAAATAATATCAATATTTTATTTTTCTTATTTGCCCACATCTTGAGGGCATCTTTTGCTAATATTATAAAATGCTTAATATACCAGTTTTATTTTCTTGTAGATTTCTTGGAGATATACTTCTCAAGTTCTCATGTTAAATGCTATTCGACACGGCAGTTTCTATTTTAGATTATTACTTTGATTGATTTCCCAAACAGATAAATTAATTTCCTTTTATTACGCTACATAGTTAATGCCTGATTATGGTAGAGGAAAGGATTTTACAGATGCTGCTGTTGTGGAAACCAAAGGATTTTATAATTGCATGAATTTATTTTCTAAATAAAAGACTTTTCATTAGTTACCAGCATAATTAAGGGTTCTCTTTGTATCTAAAAAATGGAAAGAAATATTTTTAGTCATGAGATCCTTGATACTCAGTAATCATTGATATTTAAGTTAGATTTTAATGAAAAATATTTTGGAATGAAATAATTGGAGCAAATAATTTTTTGATATTAAATATAAGCTGAGTGTTTAAATAATTGGAGCGAAAACTAAATACTAACACACATGAATATATCTATTTTGCTGCTATTAATTACAAATTGTTTTGTATAATAAATTAAATAAAAAAATATAGAATTAGATTACTATTAGATGTTATTCCTTAAACGTGCACATAGTGAAAGAAAATGGTAGCCAATTTAAACATCTCTAGCTTTAAATTAGAAGTTTTGCTGGAGGCGTTATGCATTAGGGTAATTAATGGATAATAAAATTTCTAAATTGCCATTACTCTACTCATACAGAGTGATGTGGAAATGCAAAGATAGAAAAGGAAAGCGATGGATATAGCACACTGTACACACTTATTCTATGGTACTCAAACCTCATATTATTATTATTTTTTTTTTTGAAAGCCTATCGTTCTTCACCATGTAGAATTTCCTTATTCATTTTTTTTTTCCTTTTTATGTTTTTTTTTCAGAAAATTTCTGTTACAACCCCATATCACAAACCATTTTTGCTAGAAGATCTTCTAAAATGAAATTCCAACTGATATGATTGAGTATCCTCTTTTTGTTTTCTTTTTCGGAGTAACTATGACATTTGAGTATCGAGATGTGTTTTGTACAAATGCCTGGAGCTGCTTACCAGTTACTCGAGAAATGTTAGTGATTTGAAAAACTAAACGACATCTGTTGTTAACAATTTATTTAATGGTCGAATAATTTTCGAACTGTACAAAATTTGGTACATAAGATAGAATAACGCTAGAATCCATCACAATCTAAAACGTGAACCGTTCAAATATCAAACAACCAACCCGAACCACTCGATATGATGTGAATATTATAATTTCTTTGAAAATCAATTTTTATATTTTAATTTTTTTTTTGAATTTTGTAAAATTGGACCATCCATAACTTTTTAGATTGAGCATATTCTAAAATTTTAAAAAATAAAATAATAAAAAATTGAAATATAAATTTGGTCTCCATAGAGATTGTATTACGGAAAATAATTTTTATTTTGTATTTTTAAAAAACCGTTGTTATTGGACGTTCCATATAAGTTCTAGGAGCAGTTTTTTTTTTTAAAATATAAAATAAATAGTAAAAAATTTCGGAAAAATGTAAAAATTGGTTTCATAGAAGTTTTCAATATGAAGAATAAATTTAATAGTTTGGATCGGTGGTTTGAAATTTAATTACGCAAATAAGATCATGTTGGACGGACCGCATCCGTCGTACGCATAGGACCGTAGCATTCCTTTATAGTTTATATATATATATATATATATAGAGAATGGCTATACTACTATTCATATGTAAATTGCTCTTGTAGGCTAGTTTTTTGGGCTGTTGGATCTCATCAATATTCGTGCGGAGATCTGAAGCTACGGCTCAGATTTAGGCGCTCAACTCTCCTTTCATGTTAATATTTTCCGTTTTTGTTTCTGTTAAGCTCACGGCGCTCTTCAGGGAAAATTATTTGTCGTCTCCCTCCACCTAACATCTATCGTGAATTTGATCCCTCTCTCTGCGCTTGATCCAAAAAAGAAAAAAAGGAAAGCATAAACCTAAACTCTCTCAGTGCGAAATTCGAGTGTCTCTGGTTGCGAAACTCTCTCAGTGCATGGCTGGTGGCTGGTCTCGCGAAATTCTCTGGTCGCTTGGAATTATCTCGCGAAATTCTCTAGTCTCTCACGTGATGACGAAAAGTGCAAAGTCATGATTCGTAAAGATATTGTGCATGTGATCTCTATAATTTGTAGAGCACAAACAAGGAATTCTTGATTTGTATACCATTAGAGTTTTAGTTAGGGGTAGAGTGATGATTACTCTTGAGAATAGTAATTTGCTTGTTTTGTTTCATTTTATGATGGATGAAATAGTTTGCTTTTTGACGCATTTAGAATTGCACAAATTCTTCAAGTATCATAGAAGTTACAAGTTGCCACCTGTGACCTGACTTGATACTGATTGAGTATAAATGAATCTGTAAAAAAAAAAGTACAGTTTACAAATAAGCTCATAAACCATCCCATACAATTTGAGTTGGCTCAATACATACATATTTATTTAATAAACAAGTGCAAAACTGAAAGTTGTGATCATGCTCTGGACCGTAGGTGCAGCTTCAATACATTTGAGATCACATTTCAGTCTTTTTGTTTCATTTGATATTCTTCAGCTTCCTTGAAATGTCATCTGTTTCTAAAGTAAAAAAGAATGAATTAAAATGTCATTTTACCCAATCAATATGAGATACAGCAATTTGTCCAAAATTCCATGGAAATTTTGGCAATTATCGAAATAAATTGATTAAAGTAAAAGCAAATATCTTAGTAAAACTTGAAAAAATTTTAGTGCCACGATCCTTAAGAATAACCCAGACTCATTGTTCTCTGCCTATCTTTTATATAGAACTATTAACCAAAATTAACAAGAAAAGAGTTGAGAATAGACAACAGTAAAACATTGAGATAAGCCTTGTTGGTGCATTATAAGCCTTGTTGGTGCATTGCCTCTATATGTTTCAAAAGGTACAGATACATTGTGCCTTTATCATTAATACAGCATGTTTCAATAGGTACAGAATTTGCCTTGATTTTCAGTTATTTCAAAAAAAAAAATGAAAGCCTCAATTTAATTTACATTATGCTTGTACACTGGTCTCCAAACTGCAAGTAAATATAGCAGTACCTATGTGATACCAACCAGTAATTAAGCCATATAGCGGTACCTATGAAGGCTCTATTCAATTCGCTTGCATGCATCTCTTGCAAAATCTTTTTTCCATATGCAGTCATCTATGTTGGTCAGTATCGTGTATGTTTGCTTGAAACTCATTTACCAATCAACTGCCTATACTGCTATTGTCGTTCTGCACATTAAAGTAGGTTAAAAAAAAAAGGAATTGTTAAATGTAACATCATATGCATCAAGAGGGTGGTTTTAATAAAACTTTGCAATTAGTTGCGATGATCAAAGGAGCAACTAGTCATTATAATACTAATACTAACAGCAAGACAATAAATAAAATGAAATGAAAGGAAACAATTGGGCAGGCCAGTAATTAAAAACCAAAATAACACACATTAGTTAAATCAATTGGGCAGGACAGTAACTAGTCAGCAGTATATCTCAACAGTTTTCAGGGATCATTGCCATTACTTAAACTATGTCAACTTTAGTTTCAATCAATTGTAACAGTTAATTGAAGTGAATCTGACCCTAATTTGGTAAAACTTAAACTATGTCAACTTTAGTTAAGATTTATGTGTGAATTACAAATACAGGAACACAAAGCGAGCAAGAGAGAAGGAGTGGATAGACATATCAGATGAAAGTACATCGAGAGGAAAAACTTTTTCATAAACTCACCGGGATTAAATCAAAATTGAAAATTTAACCAGATTAGGTTCCGTAAAATTAGAGGGAAAGAAACTTACCATATCGTAAAGAGGAAGAAGGGAAAGAATGACACAGTGATGGAGCAATTTAGGCGCATTGAAAGTGAAGTCGATCGGTCGCGACTCGCAAGCACCAACGTTTTCTTGGGTTTCGCGAGCACCAATGATGGAGCGATTTAGGCACAGTAGAGGAGCCCCTAAAGTTCGTTGCCTGGATTTCACAGTAGAGGAGCCCCTAAATTTCATTCGTGCGGAGACGGCCACCAGTCGCCAGAAGAGGAGGCGGAGGCGGAGATAGTGAGATACTAGGTTTTTTCTTCTTCGAATGAGTAAGAAGGGAGAGAGGGAGACGATTCTGAGGAAGACGAACGGAAGTAGATGGGAGACGGAGAGGAATTAAACAGAAGGAACGGAAAAATTGAAAGAAACGGAGCCTCAGCGCTTAAATCCAATCCATAGAATATAATATCCGCACGAATCTTAAAGTAATCCAACAGCCCAAAAAACTAGCCTACAAGAACTATTTACATATGAATAGTAGTATAGCCATTCTCTATATATATATAGGAATAATAAACTATATATATATATATATATATATATATATATATATATAGGAATAATAAACTACACTCACTTGGTAGCCGCTACCAAGAATTTCTAAAAAAAGAATAATAAACTATTGAGCCCTCGCACACTGAACTTCTTTGTCTTTGGATCGCTTTAAAATTCGTGCACCAAATTGAGATGAACGGATCGGATAGAGGCGCTCGAGGCTCTCCGTTTCATTAAAATTTTCCGTCCTTTGTTAAATCCTCCGTCTCCCTTATTTCGTTTCGTCGTCTGAAGATTCTCTCTCCTTCAAACAAAAAAAAAGAAAAGAAAAACCTAGACATCCTCTCTCTCCTCCACCGCCTCGGCAACTCTCGCTCTCCGCCACTTCTTCTCGCGATTCTCTCTTTTGATCGCCTCGACACCCTTCTTTCTCCTTCACTCCTTTGTCGGCCTTCCCTCCCTTCTAGCGCTCTGTGCTTCTTGGATTCGTGGATTGGCACCAGTGGAGGCAAAGCCATCAACAGAAAGGGGCGAAGGTCCAAATTAAGAGGCGTGAAAGGTACCTTTGTTTATTTTTTCCTTCATTCGCAAAATTAAATGTCCGAAATAAAAGATTTTTGCTTTCTTTTCATTGTTATGAAAGTTCTAAGTTTTAGCGTACATAGATCAGAGGGTTGTATGCATCAAATTCATGATTTTTGTTAAGACCTAATTATCATTATTATTATTATTATTATTTTTTGTGAAATAGAACGGGGTGGATTCTCAACAAGTCATTAAAAGTTCTTTATTTTTTTTGGCTGAAAGCTTGTATTAAGCATTGAAGTATAGTCTATATAAGTAATTAAGTTGAGGTTTACTAGAAATGGGCACCAAATAGTTGTGAGTATTTCAATGCTAAAATAAAAAGGAGGATCGGTTGAGATAGTATTTTGAATAATTCAGACTCCCATTTAACAAGCACAAAAAAACATTGAACATTTGAAACTTTTTCCTTTGGACGAGAGTCATGCTCCAAGGTGGCATCAAGATTTTTGCTGGTTAATAATTCATTATCAGCTTCATGCCTCCTACAGGACAACATGCTGATGCCTCTAATGCCACTTTTGCATGTGCTAACTATCCAGGCTACTGAATTGTTGTTTCTTTAGACATTGTATGACCGGTTCTTAATATTTGATGTCATTTTTTTTAGTTAAATGTTGAGCATGATTTTGTAAAAAAGACGGAGTATGATAATCAGATAATGTTCCCTTGTTTGATGTTGTACAATATGTATTCTTTCAATCTCTGGTTTCGCTCATTTTTGTGTTGTATGTATGTTGCTCTATCATAAGTTTATTAGAAAACATCATTTATATAAAGCTATTTGCTATTTTGTCCCGATTTTTGGTTTTCAATGATGTGCAAGATGACAGAAGGTAATTACTGGACGCTCGTCTCCATGATGCTTGTATACCATTTTTACTTGAGTTAATTACTGGATGCATTTGTACCTATGGTTACAAATGCGACAATTAATCACTTGAATTTAATTTGGATGTGGGTTGGGGGGGGGGGGGGGGGGGGGTTAAAGGAGACAGAAATCAAGCGGTAATAAGTGATTTGAGGGCGCTAGCAGACAAAGAAGGGGTTTGATCGGAAATGATAAGAGTTTGATCGTAAAAAAAAAAAAAGATAGAAAAGAAGAAAAAAAATCATAAGATCGCTAGCGCACAAATGAAGGCAGAGAGGGTCGCGAGTTCTATCTAGCAAAGAGAGTTACGAGAAGGGAGCAAAAAAAGTGAGAAGCACAGAGTAGCAGCGGAGAGAATTCTTTTATTCGATTCGAAGGAGAGAGCGAAGGGGAGGTGCGATCGGAGGAGATGGAGACGGAAGTAGCGAGAGTAGAGATGCAATCGCTTACAGACGGAGACAAGTTAACAGATGGAAAATAATAAACGGATCTCTCTCTGAGCGACAAAATCTAAGCCATGCGATCTCATCTATGCACGAATATAAAAGCGATCGGACACTAGAAAAGTTCAGTGTACAAGGCTCCTATACACCAAAGTGTATTATATCATCCTCTAAACCAAAGGTTTTATTATTAAGAAATTTGAAAATAAATGTTGTTTCCGTGATTCGAACTAAGGACTACTTGTTTGATGTAATAGAGCCGAACAATCCAGCTTCATGGCCAATTAATTAATGTTTATATATATATAGCATTTGTGATCCTTTCGTTTTATGTAAAATCGTTTTGTTGTATTATGATTTATGACAGCATGCCTACTTAATTATTGGAAAGTCCTTATAAAGTTTATATTTCTGACAGTATATGTTTATGTACTTTTAATGCAATCTTCTATTTTCTTAATTAATGGCTAAATTCTGAATGTCCCTAAAAGATATCAATATACGTTATGTCATGAGTAATAAATATTTTTTAATGCACAATAATATATAAAAAACAATCTATTGGATGATAACTTCTAATGCAGAAAAACATGTATTAATTTTTTTTGTTTATTTAACAAAACATGTATTCATTTTTATTGTCAATATAATATTATTCTTCGTCTTGATTGAAAATTCATAATCATCTTTTTCCTATTGCTTTTTTTTCTCCTTCTTTTTAGGATGAAAAAAATAGAATAAAACCAGATCGCGCAAAGCTCGATATAAATAAATATTGGTTATTATTAAGCTTTCAACCTAAAGCATACAACTACGTACGTCAAATTACCCCAAATAATAATACAAGTGAAGTTCAGGACTCAACAAATGAAAATTGAGTTTCAGGACAATCAACTAGATCTGGGCATATGCTCAGACATTTATTCAAATTTTTTTTTTTGTTGAGGGACGGGTGGCAAAGCGCCACACCGACATTTATTCAAATTTTATTAATAGGTAAAATATGTCGGTAGTTTATTATGTTGCTAAAAAGTTGTTTTATGTGTATATCTTCTGCGGTATAAACTTGCGAGCTCGCAACTCCTTTCCGTTGATTCTGTAGCTCAGTATTTGATTATCATCTTCCAACACAAGATTAACGTAAGTATCACTCTTAAACACAATCTTGCCATAGATTGGGGTCCTTCCCGGCTCTACACGCTCCATCATCACTGAGTCTATGCAGTTTCCCCACTTCCTGCAAGCATTTAATTAAAACTACGATGTTATATATTCAAATCAATAAGTAAATAATACTTCCATCATAACTCTAACGGCCATTATAATTCTATTACTAATTACTAATTATTCATCACTTCTAGAATTAGTGGTCTATAAATAATATTGGGCTGCATCCTTATCGATTGCTACTAGTTATTTCAAATTCCTAGTTATCCCGCGTGCTATTATTATTATTATTATTTTCAAATTGTTTGCGAATACAGATGCTGCAGCAAAATAATTAATTGCTCACAAATAGATAGTTTTGCAAAAGAAAGAGAAGCTTTTGATCAAATAAATATTGGGAGGGTTTTTCAAATATGAACTACTATAAAAAGAATGTATAGGTCAACCCAACAAAATGATCAAAACATTTTTTCGCGAGTAAAAAACTTTCTACTTACGCAGTAAAGTGCTGGATTATCTCATCACTTCCAATTGGCTCCCACCTCCGCATAGTAATAAACATGCTCCTCTTCTGCTCAGACGATAACACGCTCACTGCAGGAGCGCATAATTTAGCCAATGCAGGGGGTACTTGTGGCCTCACTGTACTAAATCGTATTGCTGCTGCGTCTGCAGACTCATATGCACGAAGCAGCCCATACTTATGACAATCGAACACATGCCTCCCGATCCCATCTATTATGACTGCCAGCCCCCGCACAATAGAGTCCCTGTGAAGGTTGAAGAAACGGATGTCTATGTTGTTCTGGGCTAGTGAAGTTAACAGAGGAATCTTTGGGTGGCTATACTGATTATCATTTTGTCGGAGACAGCGTAAAACTGCATCTATTTCGGTAATTAGTGTGGATATCTTGGCATTATTATTAATAATTTTATGAATTGGAGTAGTCATATCTATGCCGAGTTGCTCTAACCATAGGAAGAGAGCGACAGCTTTGCGGGCTTTGTCGGGCTCCATCCCATGAGCAATAAAATTTTCATACACTGCTCGGTCGATCTTGTGGAATGTCAAGACATCCTTGACAGTAGGTGCCATAGTAAGAGAGACTTCAATAGAATCAATAGAATAAAATACAAAAAGATGATGATAATTTTCAGTTATGGTTTAGCATGTATATATAGATGTGATAATGATACGGTGACAGTTGATTAATCCTTTCCGTCTTTAGATCGAATGATATCCAGGCTATTCATTTTCTTTCTTTTAGATTTTACATTTCATAAAGGAGGCATATATATTAAGGATATCCGACTAGTAATTGTTTCATTTGCTTTCTGATAGGATATCCGACTAGTAATTTGTTTCAGATCTTTAGCGATATGTCCTGATTCTTTTCGTTTACTCTCTTTTTTTTGACACAATTTTTCGTTTACTCTCAGATGCTTTGATTTACTTCGTTTCCGCCAATTAAGAGGAAAAATATATGCGACATATCTTTTCCGAATAATAACGTAGCGTCCTATTTTTTTGTTATGCCTTTTATTAATCTTTAGCCCCCTAATTTTTCGTTCTTCATAATGACTAGCAAACACGCCAACCAATATGGGCAAAATTTAAAAAAATTAAAAAAATCATCAAGACATAATTTATCACAATAATTTTGCAAAGCATCTAATGAAGATATGTTGCAAAGTTGTCTCTTTTTTATATTTTTTATTTTGTCTTCTTCGCATTAATTCAGATTGATTAAAAAAAGAAATAATATTAATGGAATTAAAGAATTTTTCATTAGTATTATTTCCATTATGAAATCTGGTCTAAGTGAAGTGCTAAACTTTTTTCATTGTGAAATTAAATTTACACGCTTAATCAAATTAGATTATAATAATCAATGAACCATATTGTTTGTAACCATGGATTGGATGTACCTTTGGACTCAAAATTGATTAGATCGTTGATCTAGATTGGATAGACCTTTAAATTGGTAATTCTATAAGCAGGAGGGACAGGGATTAACGAGTGTGTTTTGGTCAGTGCTCGAACCAACCTTGAAAGATTGGTCCAAGATTTTTTTTTTTTTAATTTTAGTATTTTTTTTTTTTTTTGTAATATTAGGCTTGAACTAAATGATTGAACTAGCCCTTGAAAATACTGTTGGATGTTCATTTAGTGAATTTGATATTAACAACTTAGTAATACTGATATTTCTATATAACTTATGTTTTGAGATCTTTTATTTTTAATATCTTCTCAAATTTAAAGAAAACATAGTGAAAATATAACTATAATTATTGTTAATTTTTACAGTAATACTTGCTGGCATTTTAATGCAGAACTATTTTTTCTATTAAACATTATTATTATTATTATTTACAGTACATGACACCACCAACAATTGAGAAATAAGATCCTTAATTTCAGTCTCAAATGGAATGAAATTAAATTTAACATCTTTTAGCTCTAAAAATGAGTACTAATAATAAAATCAATTTACTTTGGATTGCGAATAATGGTAAACTTTTGACAAACCCAGGATGAATTAAACCAAAATTTTTGGACAAACTCTATTTTTTTTTATCCTTTTATTTGGAAGTGATTTAGTTATATTGTTCTTACAAATCATACAATCTTCTCATAAAAAACAGGTAGTAAAGGGATGCTATTGAGAAAAAAAAAATTAATGGATTTTCTGCCACAAAAAAAGGAATAAAAGAAGACTTGTATCAAGGAGAAAATGGTGAAGGAAGATGGATTCCCAAGCTTAGCCATCTCATTTCCTGGCTACCAAATCCGAAGGGCACAAATGCCACAGCTTTTGGAGGGAGACCCTGAAATGTCTAATTTACAAATGATTTGAACACGTTTATATAGCACATAATCCAATATAATCGTCTACACTCTACAATGATTTCTCAAAGGATAAAAAGAAGGATTAATAAGATAGAAGAAAAAGAAAACCTAAATTTGAAATCCGTCATGAGTTTCTGTGTAGGGTCTGATGCATAGATATATTAATTTGTGTTCTCAATACTGTTACAAATAAGATTCAAATAGAATTCTAATGTTAGAGGAGGACTAAACTCTTCTTTGAAATTTCTTATGGAATTACAATATATCTCTATCTCTTATTACAATACATGACCTATGTATATATAGGCTCAAAAGGGTCGGTTTTCTATTAACCGCCTTCTACACAAAAACAAAAAAAAAATGACAGCTCAATTACAACTATGATGCGCACAAAATTTGACATTCAAATATTTGTTCACATTGAATGGCCGACATGCCTCCCTGCCGACATGTTTTTTTTTTTTATTTATTTGAGTTCACACTAACAAATTCCTCCCTTAAACTCAAATTTCTTTCGTCGATATTTTCTAGCATCTACTCGACGTCCTCCCTCAAATGTTGACTGCTTTGAACTGAACTTCATACGTCTTGACATGCGGTTACGCTCGTCCATCCTGCTCCAACTTTCAATCTCTTTTGAATATTTCTTTTGCCATATGAGAGGTCGAACTGTCTTCATGCTCGTAGCTTTCTCTTTCTTGTTTCTCGTTTGCTCTTTAAAATTAATATGTTTGACATTCGCCGAAAGACATACCAATTGTGCCTCACATGTTGAGTCGTATAACTCTTGTAGACTTCTCATTCCTGGTTGTCTTGGCTCATCGTCATCATTGGAGCTATCATGACTTGTATTTGTTATTGTCGGCGTAGAGGCTGACACATCACTTTCGTTATCTTCATTGATTGCCTCCTTTTGATTATTCCAATCCCATGCACTTTCTTCGTTTATTTGCACATCTCTGCTAGTAATCACCTTCTTTTCAATAGGATCACATAGTCTGAAAGCCTTCGTCTTCTCATCATATCCAATGAACACGTACTTCTTGCTTTTATTATCTAATTTGGTCCTTCTTTGATCTGGTACGCGTGCATAGGCCACGCTACCAAATACCTTGAGATGTGATACCGTTGGCTTGATTCCGCTCCAAGCTTCTTGTGGTGTTTTATCCTTCAATCTCGCATGAGAACTTCGATTTTGTATATAGACGGCGTATCACACTGCTTCTGCCCAAAATTCTTTTGGCATATTTTTGCTCTTCAACATCAACCGAACCATGTCGAGAATGGTTCTATTCTTTCCTTTCGCTACATTATTTTCTTGTGGCGAGGGAGTAATTTGAATTCTCTTTATCCCATGTTCTTTGCAATAATTCGTGAAAGCAGTTGACATGTATTCACTACCTCTATCTGATTTCAACGTCTTAATATAATGGCCGGTCCTCTTCTCAACCATCGCCTTAAATTTCTTAAAGACTTCGAGCGCCTCAGATTTTTCTTTAAGGAAATACACCCACGTCTTTCTTGTATAATCATCAATAAAAGTAATGAAATACCTTTTTTCTCCAAATGATTTGGGTGTGACCGGACCGCATATATTAGTGTGTATCAATTTGAGAATCCTCTTTGCACGATATTCCGTACTTTTCGAGTATGAGCTTGTTGTCTGCTTCTCATGGACACATCCTTCACAAAATTTCTTTGGATAGTTAATACTGGACAAACCATGAACTATGCGCTTCTTTGCTAGCTCTCTTAAGCTATCATCATTTAAATGTCCGAACCTCAAGTGCCATAGTGAGGCTTTGTCAATCATATTGTCATTTGAAATAATATCGTCGCATGCCATCATGAGAACATTATCATCATTCCCCTCTTATTCTTGAATAAGATTTGTATTTTCTTCAATTTTCTTTGGCAATCGACAATCTCGCGCATAATGCCCATATCGACCGCAGTTATAACAGTCAACGTCGGGACGGTATCCACGGCCACCTCTTTCTGGACCATGTTCTCTTCCTCTTCCACGCCAGTTCTGTTGGCTTCTTTCTTCTTTATTGTGTTCTTCTTCTTGTCGATAACCTCGACCTCTACTTTGACCATAACCATGGCCTCCTCGACCGTCTTCTCTTCTTTGACGATCGTATCGATCATTCGCAATATCTTCTTCTTTAATTGTTGCTTTTACTTGCAACACCTCTTCAAGAGACTCTTGTTGAATTCTCTTCATTCTCTCTTCATGGGCTATCAACGAACCATTCAACTCATCGATCGTCATGGACTCCGTGTCCTTCGATTCTTCAATTGCCACCACCACATGGCTAAACTTTGAATTGAGAGACCGTAGTATTTTTTCTACGACTCTCACATCTTCCATCTTATCACCAAGTCTCTTCATTTGATTTACTATCGCCAATATTCGAGTGAAATAGTCTCCTACAGACTCACTCTGCTTCATCATAATTGTCTCAAACTCGGCTCTTAGAGTTTGGAGTCGAACCTTCTTCACTTTATCAACTCCAACCACCGAATTTCTCAGAATTTCCCATTGTTGTCCCTAAGTACGACCTAGAGGGGGGTGAATAGGCACAATAAACATGTTTTAATAATTTTTGCGGAAATAACTAAAAACAATTCAAGGGTCACACAAGCAAGTAATAATAGTAAATAAGCAAGAGAGAAGAGACACGCAAACTTGATTACGGAGTTCCGACCCGCTAGGAAAAGCTAGCCTTAGTCGTACGTCTCCGGGAGTTTCGCTACCACTCAAAGGGTGCGCTCCGTTCAATTCCAATAAGAACGTGTCTACAAATTCGAACCGAATCGCCTCGTCACAATAGACCTCGAGGTGGATCGGCCTAACTCAATGGAAAGCACACACAAGCTTCCTTCGACTCGAGAATGATGCTCACAACCAAAACACTCAAAGATTCTTGCACTAATGAACTTGGAGTTTGATTGAGGCTAACTAATCTCAAGGAATTTGCTAAAATAATGCTCAAACAAGTCAAGTATGTGAACTAGCTGTTTGGAGCTCAAAGACAAGAGTTTTGCAATGTATTCAACAGAGAGAAACAGCTCAATAATGGCTGATATAAATAGAGGGCGCAAACAGCTCCAAAACAGACTAATTTCCTCTAGGGCGTTGCCTAACGCCAGACAGCGTTGTGCAACGCCCAAGTTACCGTTATAAATTCCAACGGCTAGTTGATCTGACACCTGTCAATGTCAGAGCGTTGTGCAACGATGGGTAGAGTTACACAACGTTGGTCAAACTGAGTTGAAAAACGAAAGGCTGGTTTGACCAACTAAGCCTGGCGTTACACAACGCCAGACACCATCACACAACGCTGAACACAAGCGTTGCACAACGTTTCAATACGTTATGCAACAGTTCAAAAACAAAACGTTTTACAACGTTTTAAAAACATTAAGAAAATCAATAACGTTAAGGACTTAAGACCAAACGTTACCAATTCCTCTGTCAAGTCAGGGAAAACAAGCGTTGTATAACAGAAGGAAACGTTATACAACTCTTAATTTTTGGAACGTTATACAACGCCAGAGAGCGTTGCCTAACGCTTGGAACAGAAAGACAAAGACTTAGCGTTTCCTGACGCTGACTAGCGTTGTGCAACGCTGTTTCACTGCTTGTCAGAGATTTTGCAATTTTCAAACGAATTTCAAACTGAACGCTTGCGTTGTGTGACGCTATATGGCGTTATGTAACGCAGGACAGTATTTTGAGCATTTTAAACAGCAAATTGATTAAGATTAATTTGAAACAAAATTAACCTTAAACTAATGACTCTAACTGTCCTATATACATCTCTTGATGGTCCACAACTTGTGTAAAATAAGCCTTGAGCATTTCTTCAAATGGATGTCTATAAATCACTAAAAGGAGATGTTAGACGGGTTTGGTGTTGTTTTGCAAATCGACAAATAACGGAATAAATTGTTTAGTCCAACACCCATGCATCTTTAGAACTCGTCTCATTGGCTATCTTCTCGAACATATCGCCATCCAATCCTTGATGGATGATACTCAACGCGCATTGATTTCCGCTTCTTTTCTTTTGCAACACATTCAACTCGGCTACTGTGAGTCGGCTTTCATCTTCGGGTTCTTCAACGCCGTTCTCGACGATGTTCCAGAGGCCATGAGCACCAATAATGGCCTTCATTCGCAACGACCATTGATCATAATTGGTTTTGGTTAGGATCGGATATTGAAATGAGATATTCGGATTTCTGGTTGCCATTTGAACGAGACACTCGACAAGGCTCTGATGCCAATTTGTTACAAATAAGATTCAAATAGAATTCTAATGTTGGAGGAGGACTAAACTCTTCTTTGAAATTTCTTATGGAATTACAATATATATCTATCTCTTATTACAATACATGACCTATGTATATATAGGCTCAAAAGGGTCGGTTTTCTATTAACCGACTTTTACACAAAAACAAAAAAAAAAAAATGACAGCTCAATTACAACTATGATGCGCACAAAATTTGACATTCAAATATTTGTTCACATTGAATGGCCGACATGCCTCCCTGCCGACATGTTTTTTTTTATTTATTTGAGTTCACACTAACAAATACATGCAATTCCAAAATACAGATAAGCCGAACAGAGGCCAAAATACATCCCGTCTAGATGGATTGAACTTCTTAGTATCAGCATCCATATGCTGATATGCACACTTTTATACCAAAAAGCATGATTCTCCAGTCTTTGGTACCAAATAACCTACAAACAATTAATACTTACATTAAGTTAGTTAAATGGAAACTTAACAAGAGGCTGCTTTAAAACTTTTGAAGGGGCAGGAACAGAAGCCGGCAGTTGTGAAATTCAGGGTCATTTTGTAATAGTCACAGAAAAAGAAGTGTGACATAACAACAAAAGAGTACTGACCATTTTATTAAGTAGACAAACGAGAAAAAGAAAAACGAGATGTTAAATAGATGTATGTCTCGTCAATAGCCTTAAACAAATAATATATTACATATAAAAACTGTCCTTCAGAACAATTCAGGAAATACAAGAAATAAAACTAAGAAATGACATAAACTGGTGTTCTGAAGTTTGAGCTAACCATAGAGAGGTATAGAGAGGTGCTGCAATTTATTTTCTTCTAGTGTCAACCCCTTTTGTGTTGATGCAAGCAAGTTCTTATATTCTTTTCCTTCTCCTATTGACGCTTTCATTTTACCAAGTATATATAGAAAATAAAGTTGAAATAAAAAGAATGTGCAATAATTTTATACCTTGGCTCTTTTGAAAATATATGGGTCACTTTGTTAAAACACAAAAGGCCCACATGGTGATGTGTCCAGATGACTCATGTCCCGCATTTAAGGTACATAATTAAATAAATTAAGTCGAGCATTTGAGTTTAATTGTAACAAGTTTCCACTGCAAACTGCTAGAGGTACGTAATTAACTATGGCTAACAAATTCTAAGGCGAAGGAAGGGAAACAGGAAGGAAATTAACAAACCTCATTGTAGAAAAAGAGGCTGTCACAAACTTTAAGAATAGGTTCTCCCATTTCTTGCCAATTTCAACAGACTTCTTCAAGTTTTTCCCATATGATATGAGTTGGCAAAAGTACAGTCCAACAACGACTTGAGCAAAATAAGGGTCTCATCCATGTCCCATACATCCACAGTTTTCACTTTCGCTGATGGCTGATGCACCGGGCTGCTGGCATTGATGAGAGTACAATCACTCTTGTCCTTTAGCTCAAATCTGAAACTCCATAATAAATAAACAATGAAATGAATAAAGAGATATTCCTTTTAGTTTGATTTGATATACATTTGATGCTTGCAGCTCAATTTAAGCATCAATCAGCTCAAATTTGGAATTATGACTGCTCATTGACTGGAATTCTCAGTGATTTAAAATAAGGACAGTGATTTTCATTTCTTATGAGAAAAGTTCAAAAATTTGAGTCTTCTCAGATGTCCTTGAACAAGAGAAGCCAACAAGTGACTTTGTTTTTCTTAACAACATTAAAAACTAAATTTGAGCTCGATAAGTAAACAAATAAACAAATGGAAATTGTAATATATTTGGGTTTTGGAGTAATTATGGTAATCAACAATGGTAGCACTATGGGGCGAGGACAATTTCGTTTTCTTTTTTTCTGCATCTTACTGTCATTAACTCATTATGGAATAAGGGGTTTCTGTGAACCTCATTAAAATTCTGGAGTAGCTTTCTGAGCACTAACTTCGCAAAATACCAGAATATTATAACAGTTATTGCATATCAGAACCATCAAATATAAATAGAGTTATGAGAGAGAGAGAGAGAGGGGTGCAAGTTGTATTAGAAATTATAAAAGAGAACAAGTACAATGCAAACTGATAACTGAACCATCAGATCTAATTGTTGCACATGTTCTAGAATTACAGAAAAAGATTCACACCTTCTTTTTTTGTCATTTCTTAAGCAAATTACGGTTAAGGAAAGAATTAACCATCTTTCTTTTCTTGATCATCAGATTCTGACGTCCCATACATCACAGATATGTAACTCCTAATTGTACCCTTATTGAGACCAGGAAATCGGTTCGGATTACCAGGCCTGAAGTCCACCTGGATGAAAGGCCAATTCAGAGCCTGTGCAGCACAGCATTCTTCCATGCCATCACCAATGCAACAGAAACTGGTATGCGGCCGGGCTATCAAAACGATCCCTTATCCAGTTAAAGCACAGAAGCTTCTCCACTTCCCTAGAACTATATACTGGAAATAAAAAGGACAAATATTTAATATACAATATCAGTGATAATGAACAGTATTTTAGTATTTGTCAGATCCTTGATTTTGGTCTCACAACTAAATTTGATCTTGTCATACATCCTAAAGAGAAAAATAATATCTATATCATAGGGTAAAGAAAAGAGTTTTAATCCTTGCCTTTCATAAATTGAGGGTAAAACTAGCAAAACTTACAATATATAGTAAGAACCAGAATTGGTAGACAGTTCCAGTTAGTTTAACATGCTAATAATACATGGAAAGAGCATACTGTTATCATAGGAGATGACATCATCAAGCTTGTATAAGAGACACTTGGCAAGACTAGGAATCAGCGAAGCTGATGTAACAATCAGGCTTACGCTGTTGCTGTTGCATGCATTATCCTCTCCAATAGACATAACACCAGAGGCTTGCTGAACCACCTCATGAGCTAAAACAAAAGATAAGTATTATATATTTATTATCTAGAGAGCAGTTAGCACAGCACTCGTGCAGTTCAAAAGTCCTATTAGAATAAGACATTTTAAACTAGTAACAGATAGCACATATTACATGTGCTACAAGAAATTCTCAATTTTAGGCTCATACGCTAGTAATCATGCACCCATGTATAATATTTTCCCTCAAATAAAGTTTATTTCTCTAGACCAAAGTACCCTTCTCAAGTAAAAGGTGATGGCTAGGTCAGTCAAGAAAAAGAAACAATTCTTTGTGCAAGTGCATGTGTTGTGACTGTGTGAATGTACCAGATAAAGCAATAGAGAGATCAGTACCAGAAGAAAGCCATCCGTCAGTGAAACTATCTGTGAGATTATACAAATCATTCCATGCATTCAACAATTGATCATCAAGCAGATTTTGCAGGCCCTACCATAAATTCAACATCTTAGCTAATTCTCAGGACAAAAGAGTGCAAACTTTAAAATAAAAAGGAGGCTAATTCAATAGGTAAACCACCTTTTTATACTTGTCAGCAATGGAGCGGTGCCTATAAGCAAGCTTCCTCTTGTTTACAATGTCATTTGGAGAGGAGAGAAAATCACTTTCAAAATCATAATTCAGCAAATCTTTCCCATCATCGTACATGCTCAGTGCATCAAGATATGGCTCATTAAAGTTCTCAATCTACAAAAACAAGTATTAAATTATAAAATAATTCAGTACAAATGAGATATTGTAAACCAAACTGGACGTGCAGAAAAAAAATGTATATAAACAAAGTGATCTTGTAATATACCCACAGTGTATGCCATAGGAAAAGAAGGAAACATAATTAAATAATGATTTATGGCTGAGAATTAGAGTTTGTAACAAGTTTCCATCGCAAACTGCTAGAGCTACCTAATTATTTACCGCTAACAAAATTTGCGTAACAGAAGGAAAATATGGAAGAAAATTCGCGAACCTCCTTGTAGAAAAAGAGGCTCTCGCAAATTTTGCGAATAAGGTTTTCCCATTGCTTGCCAATTTCAACCGATTTCTTCAAGTCTTTCCCGCCATGGAATGAGTTGGCGAATGTACCGACCAACAACGACTTCAGCAAAATAAGTGTCTCATCCATGTCCCATACATACACAGTTTTCACTTTTGCTGATGGTGCCGGGGCACTCGCACTGAGACCAGAAGAAGTCTTGTCCATAACTGAAATATGAAACTTTAGAATTAAAAAAAAAAAAAAAAAAAAAGGAAATGAATAAGAGATGTATTCCTTCCAATTTGATTTGACATACATTTGATGCTTGCAATTCAATTTAAGCATCAATTAGCTCAAATGATGACTGTTGTGCCAAAACTGGAATTCTCAGCAATTTAAACATAAGAACTCTGATTTTATTCCTTATGTGCAAAGTCCAAGAAATATCGAGTCAACATAACTCTCCTTGCACAAGAGAAGCCAACAAGCTGACTGCGCATAACTCTAAATTTTAGCTCGATCAAAAGGATATTGTAATATATTTGGAGTAATGTAAATGTTTTTAGCTCGATAAATAGGTACACGATTCAAACTTGAATTAATATTTTCAGGAAAAACCTTGCTTTTGCTAATTCTACCGAATCATTAGGAAAGGCCGAAAGGGGGAATGCGGAGATCAAACTTAACTCGGCCACATTGGCCAGATCATGGATGCAAATATAATTTTGAAAATCTCGCACCTCCCTTCAAATATCCTCTGATCGGATTTGTGCGAACTGCCGTTGGAGTGGACAGAGACTTCCAGGAAAGGGAAGTAGGGAACGATCAGGTTTTAGTACGCCTCCAGTTTCTCCAAACTATGGACCCACCTCAGAATTGAATTATATGAAGGATATATTATTATCAGAAATTATATACACCATCTAACAAAAAACCATCCAATACCATCCAATTGAACCAGCGCCATCCAACAGGCCAAAAAAGCTTTTTTTTTTTCCGCGTGCTGACGTCAGCAAAATTTTTTGACCAATTTCCGAAAAAATTTTGTGCTGACGTCATCAAATATGCTGATTTAAGGGTTCTGTTAAATGTTTTAAGGGTTCAGTTAAATGTTTTAAGAGTTCAATTAAATGTTTTAAGGGTTGAATTAAAGTATATAGGTGTTCAGTTAGATGCACCAATAATTTTTTGACCAATTTTCGAAAATTGGTCAAAAAATTATTGGTGCATCTAACTGAACACCTATATACTTTAATTCAACCCTTAAAACATTTAATTGAACTCTTAAAACATTTAACAGAACCCTTAAGTCAGCATATTTGATGACGTCAGCACAAACATTTTTCGAAAATTGGTCAAAATTTTTTTGCTGACGTCAGCAAGCGGAAAATTGGATGGCACTGGATGATAATTCGGTGGATGGTAGATAGTAATTACCTATTATTATCTATTCGGGCTTATTACTTCTTGAGTGATAGAATAACTGAGATGGTCTATTTAGACTAGATTGGGTTCGGATTAACAAAGTGACCTTGAGAGTTGAGATGGATCTTCTGTTCCTTCCCCTCTATTTGTATGTGAGTTTGGATAGAAGGATAAGAAGATAATTGGATAAGGATTACTTTACTTATCAATGTGTTTACATGAGAAGGCAGTTACTGTTTATATCTTTTATTTTATCTTTCTATCTAATACGAAAGAAAAATTATATATTTTTTTTTTTTTTAGTTTTCTACATTCTTATTTTCGGAATTAAGAAAAAACTTGAAAGAAAAAAAATAGAATTAAATGTTTGATAAAATGATAAAAAATGTAGATTCTTCTATGTAATATCACATATTTATATGAAGTAATTTCTATTTTAAATTTTTATTTAGTTCTATTCTTTTATGAATTTGAAGTGAGAGATAACACTTATTTTCTACAAAATATAATATATTTCAGATACAGAAGTTAGAAAGCAGATACACAATGAGAGAATAGAGGTTATTAGTGTACGTTATCACTCTATTAATATAAAAATAATATAAAAACTTATTCTTCTTTATCTTTTCTACCAAACATGAACGACTTATCCTCCTATATTGTAGTCCTCTACCAAACATGATTAATTCCTCTACGTAATATTTGATAAAAGGATAAGAAGATAAGAAGATAGAGATTAATTATACGTTATCACTATATTAAATATGAGAACTCATTTTTCATGTTATCTTTCTGCCTAACATGAATAAGATGATAAGTGTTATATCTTTATCTCTAGATTTTATTTATTTACCAAATATATATTATTTTCTATTTCTCATATGTAGAAAGCTAGAAAACCATAAATTTATTATATTATATTTTTATTTAAACGATAGATACTTTGAATAAACTGTGAATCTCATCTATGTACAGAGATTATTATTTAAAATATCATGATCATTTAGAGTAGAATTTAAACTCATATAATTTTTATGACGACAAGAACATTTAGGACATATATTTTAAAATATGTGAATTTGGTTGGATAGTCAAATCACATTGTGCTTAAAAATGTAATTTGATGATATGAGAAACTTGGCCACTTTCAATAAAAAAATGATATGAGAAACTTGAATTAAATGACTAATATTGTGAGTTATTATAGTATAATTGAAACTATATCGACAATTTACCTCATTTTGACTTACGAATTAATATATGTATAACTATTGTTGGCGGATCTCATTTCCAAAATATGGATTTAATTTTTGATAAGGTTATTCCTATAAAATATCAAACTTTTGCGAGAGTTTATTTCCATTTTGATCTAATTCGAGTAATTTGGACTAGAATTTCCATATCCAACAGTAGGTCATTTTGATATAGAACTTGATCCGCAACAGTTGCATATCCAAAAATTCATATTTCAATTTTTTTTTTACGTTTTTTATTTGTATTTGGACTCGCTACGTTCTTTGATGCATAACAATTGATATACCAAAAGTTACAAATGTGATAATGTCACAAGCCAGTCTTCTGTTTCTTATTTTCCTACATCAAATCTCATGTAGCTTATTGTATTTACTTTAAACTCTTTGGCAGCTCAACTTGGTCTGACTTGCTGCATGGTCGTCTGCGCTGGAATCTGTTAGAGTTATATCCTAGAAGTCAATATTTAATGACTTAATTTTTTTTAGTTTATGTTAATGATGATATTTAATCATTTGTTTCTAGTGACAGATCATTCAGCTGGTTGATGATCTGAATTGTAGATATCTGTGGATAATTCATTAGAATGACAATAATAAATCTAAATCGTCCATAATCTTGATAATTAACAAGGAACATTAATTATTATAAAAAATTAGTATGCAAGTTAAGTGATGATTAAGTTCTACAAATCATGGGTAATGAGTTACCAACTTAATTGCATATGTGTATGTTATTGGAACATAGTACATGACTTGACCCAATGAAATAAACATATGGATTGTGTTATGTGTCATTGTTTATTTCATATGAGTTTGATTCTATGTTTGAGATGTTCAACTTTTCCACATGAGGATAGGTTCTATAAATATCGTCTAACGTTGATTCCTGATAAAGGCTACTATACAGACTTTATTTATGCTCTCTTGAATTGTGCGGGAAAAAGTTGTTTATCAAGAAAACCGTATGTCCCTCATTAATACACTTAATGAGTGATGATATATGTTTGGGCCCTTTTGATGGAGTTGGATCGTATGCATGCAAACTAGACAATCAACTCTAGATCAAAAATGTATAATCTGCAAGAATGACACATTCCTATCTTGGATTATACAATGATATCATTCTTGTAACATGTTAGGAGTCATAAATAGAGCTTTGGTCACACATTTATTAAACTAGACAATTATACAATGACACATTCTTAATACACTTATTTATACGAATTGGGAGTCATAAAGTATTGCTAGATACCGCTTATGATTATTGAAAATAAATGACGATTTATTTTCATGGCCAACATAGTATAAATCCTCAAAGGGTCACACAAATAGAGCTTTGGTCACACAGTGCATTATCTATTTATTCGCAACAGTGAGTATTGCGGAAATATGATAAGTTGACTAATTAATCGTATACCGTTATGAACCGTTATAATTAATTGAGTCAAAGAGATCATATAGAAATAGATTAATGCATTATCTAATCCCAAAATAGTTATTAATGAATTAATAATTATTTTAGAATCAACACATATTAATATAAATGATTATATTAATTAATTGGGCCGTCATTTCATAGCAAATGAATAGTCTAATTGAAGAGCAATGAGTATGAGTTTTAATTATAGGAATTAAAAATCCAAAACAAATTGAGAAGAGGCCCATAAGGCCCAAGGAATTTCAGCTAGGGTAGGTGGATGGCAAGCTTGTAAATAGGTGAAAGTGCTCCGTAGAGATTGAGCCTATATAAGAACTCCCTTAAAGGCTCAAACCCTAGCCTTCTCTCCCCTCTCTTCCTAGCCGCCATCCTCCCTTCCTAGCTGCCATATCCCCTTCTCTCTTCCTCTTGCTCATGTGTTGAGCTCTCATCTTCTCCACTAAATTAAATAGTAATTAGTAGAAGAAAGAGAGAAAGCTAAGGGATTAGACTAGAGCTTTGAGTTGCTAGCACAACTCCTAAGCTTGTGACTAAACCTCTTGGTGGACTCGAGGCCGGCACCATCCAAGGAGAAGAAGAGGCGTAGGAGAAGAACGCCACCGGTTCCAAACGATTTGGATCGCCTCACGAATACGATTTCATGAGAGGTATAATTTCTCCTACCTTTCTCATGTGAAATGATGTGTGAATGGCCTTAAGCCTAGATCCATAGTGTTTAATCTTGTGTTTATTGCTAATTGTTGGCTTTTAAATGAAAATTGAGCACTTCCTAACAAAATCATCATAAGAATGCCTGCAGTGGCACCGTTCGTTCGCACGTCTAATAGACAGTAGACTACAATGAGTAAATCGGTTCATGACTTCATGACTAATCCGATGTACTCAATCTTCATTTATTTAAAGGAATAATTGGTTTTATGTCATTCTGAAAATCAGCTAATTTGGAATATATCATATTGTTACATTGCAAATTAGATTTATGCCATCTTCTAATTGTTTAAATTAGATATATGTCATTATCTCCTTCCATAAAAGATTCAATTCTAAAAATGTCATCTTGAATTCTCTCAATATTTTTTAAAAATTCCAAATTGTCCTTGTTAATAAACCCTAACAGTAACATGCACAACTACTATTCCTAGAGATGCATTGACACAATATGTATCGTTTTGAATCTTCGAAGTTTAAATTCTTGAAAATACAAAAAAAAAACGTTCAACAAAAAAGAAATGTAAATCTTGGAAGTTGAAATTTTAAAAATTACACTGATTTAAATGATTCAAATTTTAAAAAGAAATGGGTCTTTGAATGACCCAAAGGATTGCAAAAAGGCACTTACATGAAACGATTATATTATTTGTTTATGTCAGTTAATAATTTCTTTTAGTCTTGTTCAGAACTCATGTTCGACTAGATTGAAATAAATATAGTAGCTTGGCCTTGGATTGAAATACATATATTCATAAGTATTTTTCTAATTTTAAAGTTTTGTAGAGGCATAAAACTAATTTGTCATTTAATAATAGTATTTTCTACTTTCAAAATTTTGTAATGGCATAAAACTAATTTGTCATTTAGTGATGATATTTTACTAATTTTAAATTTTTCACATTGGCATAAATCTAATTAACCCTAAGGAAAAATGAAGACTTGTATTTATTACTTTAGACCATCTGCTCTATAATCTACATAATGATGAATTCAATCATAGCGTGAATTTTTAGGACAGCTTGTGAATTATTAATCAATAATTTTTTTTACTATTGATCGACAACTCGTATTTTTTTTTTTTTTACAAGATCATCTAAAGTTGTACTGATTTTGTATTTTAACCGTAAAATTACATCATAAGTTGTCATGATAAATTGCATTGAACAAGATCATAGACTGTTTAATAAAGAAAAATAGAGCTCAAAGTCCTGTGAAAGGCAGCTAGATATATAGCCTCTATCTAGAATGTCTAAAAAAAAGTCCTCTGAGGATTATTGGGATTGTTAAGAAGCACATTGCAGCATTAATAGGTGAAATTGCACAGCCGAAGAGGAAAATCAAACCACAACTTCCATTTCTTCTGGCTGCTGTTTCTAAAAGCAGAATTGGTACTAGTTGCATTACATAAGATCTGGATCCGACTTTCAATATTTTTTACTGGAATTTTATTGCAGAACTATTCTTTGCGATTAAAACTTAATATTGTCTTCATCAAGTTCATTACATCTTCCACCACCAATTATTTAATTAAATCACTAACCCTTTCAATTTCAAAGTTTCCTCTTATAAGAGATGTTAATACTATCAGTATCCTAATTTCACTATCTTTGCCAAACAATTGTCCACAGGGCGAGGATGCGGCAAATACCTCAGTTTGCATTTTGGGTTCATCCTTTCAAGCCTACAAAAGGGGAAAAAAGAAAATTAAAGACACAAAACTAAATTTAACTCTTTTAGCTTTCGAATTGTCAATAATGGTAAAGTTTGACAAACACAGTATCATACCAAAATTTTTTAACAAATTATGTTATTATTTTTTGTTTTTCTTCTATTTTGAAGATTAGATTAGTTTATTTGTAATTCATAAAATTTTTTCATTTCAAATTCATGTAGTTAAGGGATACTTTTGAGGAAAAAATTCAAAGGATTTTCTGAAAAGAAAGAAGGGAAAAAAAAGAAGACGAAAAATACAACTGACTTGTATCCAAGGAGAAAATGGTGAAGGAAGACGGAGATCTCAAGCTTTGCCAGCTCATTTCCTGGGCATAAATGGCTACCTAATCCGAAGGGCAAAAATGTCCCAGCTTTTGGAGGTGGACCCTGGAAGATGTTTAATTTACAAAAGATTTAACCACATTTACATATCACATAATCCAACAATTCTCTATGATGGTTTTTCAGAAGGAAAAAAAGAAGGATAAAAAAGATAGATAGAAAAAAATTGAAGTGGGGAAAGGCTAAATTGAGATTCATCATGAATTTCTGTATAGATATTTTTATTTTCTCTATTTGTGCAATCCAAAATACAGATAAGCCGGACAAAGGCCAGGCTTACATCCCATCTAGATGGATTGAATTTCTTAGTATCCGCATATACATCAGGATCCATATGCACGCTTCTATACCAAAGCATGACTCTCCAGTCCTTTGGTACCAGATAACCTACAAACAATAATTACATACATTGAGTTTGCCAAATGGAAATTTAACGAGAGGCTATTTTGAAATTTTTGAAGGGGGCAGAAATAGGAGTTGGCAGTTATGAATTCAGGGACATTTTGCAATTATAGAAAATATGTGACATAACAAAAATAGTGTACTGACCATTGAGAGTGACACTTGTAGTTGCCTTACGGAAAGAGACAAACGAGATGTTAACCAGACGTAGTGTCTCATCGATAACCTTAAAGAAACATAAGACATTACAAATGAAAAGAATACAAACAATGTTATACAGAGCAATTCAGAAAATATAAGAGATAGAAGTACAAATAAGAAATGTCCCACACTGAGGTTCTGAAGTTTGAGCTAACCTTAGAGAGGTACTCCATTTTTTTTACTTCTTTGAGTGTCAACCCCTTTTGTGTCAACGGCATGCTTTTTCTTATATTCTCTTGCTCCTCCTATTGGAATTGTCAATTTATTAAGTATATTTAGAAAATAGAAGTGAAATAACAACAATGTGCAATAATATTCATACCTTGGCTCTTTTGAAGATGTCTGGGTTGTCTTGTAAAAACACAGTGGCCCACATGGTGATGTGGCCTGATGACTCATGTCCCGCATTAAGGTACATGATTAGCACATCAATAATCTCTTCATCAGTTAATCTTCTCCCATTTTCATCCTTAACATCCAGTAGATGATCCATCATGTCCTTTGATCTTTGACCTGTATTTTTTCCTTCTAATGCCTTTCTTTCATCAAGTACTGCTTGCAAAACTTCCACCAATTTCTTCCGAGCCTTTCATAGAACAAAGTTGTATGAATGGTTATAATCCTGAATGTTCTACTAGTTCCTTAGCTGATGAAGTTAGAACTTGGCCATATAATTCTACATTGGTTCACTCCAGTTACCAGCAGTTTGTTACTAAAGCAATCAGTAAGGTAACCAACATGGCCCCACATCTTATGCCCACATAAAAGGGGGCAGAACGCAATAAGAAAAAAAAATATCATGGCTGAGATTATACCTTGAGTGCTTTATGAAATGCAAAACCAGGGATGTTAATAGCCATAGCTCTTATCCCATAATTCAATTCGGTGTACACTCTCTCCAGGGATTCCATGATGACGTCACTTTCTTTGCCGAGAAATATTTTCATTATAATCCGAAATGTCAATTTCCGCAATTCTGTAAGAAATTCAATCTCCCCCATCACTGACCATTTCTCCAAAGCAGATATTACGCACAAATCAATGTATTGCAGGTAGGTATTAAGTGCCTCATAACCATTGATCGGGGCTGATGTCAACTTTCGAAGCCTCTTGTGCTCCTCTTGAGATATACCTATAACAAACTTGATTTTAGTACTCGCATTTTGAACTCCTTTATCTAAATTTGCTTGAAGCTTTATGATAAAGTTTAATTGCACTTCATAATTTGTTCCAATTTTTTAAAATATTTTTCGACACTAGTAACGCAATGCAGCGAAGAAATTTGTCTTTGGACGGTATAGAGGACAAGAAATTGCACCTTGTAATAATCTCTTAATCACTATATAGAAATTCAAAGGAAGCTAAAATACCAGGACATCACCAAATGATAATCACATTAGGCCTAAATAAAGTAACTGTACATTTATGCTTATTGAGCCTAAGATGGGCCCAAAATAAGTCATTTAACCAGAATTCACCGCTTACCAATAAAAGATTTCCTTCCCATAAGCTCCATTGTAGACTTGGGCCATCCAGTGATAAAATGCTCATCATCCATCAAGACCCTTCTGGAGGCCTCAGGAGAAGTTATATATATTGTGGGACCCCCAAACATATACCCCTTGTATATGCCAGTTTTACCATACCTACACAAAAGTCAGGTTTGAGATGTTCAGATAATTTTTATGAATTATAAGAGAACTTTTTGTGTGTCAAATTTACTTTACTCAGAAACAAACCAAATCTATATACAGACTGAAGAACTGATAGAAGGGAATAATATCTTTGATCTTGATTACATGCAGATAAGATAGAAGAAAAAAGAATGACATTCACTTTTTCTATGCTAATGTTCCTCCATAAAGGATCACAACAACTAATCCAGAACCAGCTGTTATTTAGATGGACACCAATCATTGAAATTACTATAACAGAATAAGTTCTAAAGGATTCATAAGTGACTATACTTGACCCAACTCTTGTAGGCTCGTTGGTAAGGAGAATCCAACCCCACTTTGACCTGGACATAAATAATCCCAACCCAAAGTGATCTGAAGTTGGAGTGACCTGACTGGTCTGCATCAAACTTTATTCGATTCTCTCAGTCTCATCTCTAGTTAAGGAAGGATATTCCAAAAGATAGATAAGATTTATTGGTATAGGATTTGAATGATAGACCATATCAAGCTAGCCAGCATTTCCTAGCCATACCTGCTTCCATTCAGAAATTTTATGGGTTTTCGAGCTTAAGACTAAGAGAGAATGTTCTCTAAACTAAATGGCTATACGACATCTACTAGTATTTGCATTTTAACAGAACACAGACACGATCCTTTTTTCTTTTTCTTATATATATATTTTTTAAACAATCCCAACATGGACATTATTTTTGAGTGCATGTTCTCGACAGTACGAGAAATTTTCTCGTGTCTAGCTGCATCCTCCTCCATTTGGGGTTATTGGATGAAATGAATCATTTTTAGCTGGATAGAATATTTGGATGAATTATACATCCATCTAATCTATTCTGAAACTTTTCAGCTGGATAGAATATAAATTCTGGGGGAACAATATATGTTTTTCGAATTAGGACTCCTGTGGGTCCGTACCATTTATCTTGGGGAGTTCACTGTTTTGGGGTAGTCCACTAATCCACTTTGAATAAATAGTGACTAAAAGGATAGTAAAGATAAGGAGCACTGTATCAGCATTCTGAAATTCTTTAGGCAGCAAGAGACCAAACATGAAAAAGAACAAAAAAGTTGAAATTTTGAGATTTGTGGGCCACAATTTCCAAAAAAAATAAACAGTGAGAATATGGGCTAAAAAGTTGATGTGTTCTGGGTCCACTGGACAAATACCATCATCATGAAATAAAGACACAAGATCTTTTCATCTTTCCCTCCACTCCTCCAGGCAACTAGACGGACATGCTATCTAAACTTCTCATCGAATGCACCTATAGCTAATGTGATCATTTTTCCTAATCAGCTATACGCCAAATATTTTACATTCCTAAGTTTGATGTTTTTCTTCCAGTCAAAAAAAGCTAGAAGTTGTTCAATGTTGCACAAAAGTTGCATGGGACAATATATACATCATTTTTGAAGTAATAAATTAAAGTAAAAGTGTATGATGCTATATTTAGATTAAATATTAACTTGAAATCACATTTAATTCTTTTGGGCTCGTTTGGATGGGTTGGGATTAGGCTAAGAATAGCTAATCCGGGACCAAATTTGAGGAAAAATACTATTCACGGGACTAGTAGGAAGAGTACTATTCCGGGACTAAGAATATTGTTTGGATGGTGAGTTTAGGAATAGCGTTGGGAAGTGTGAAAAGTAGAGAGAAAAGTGTTGTTCGGAAGAGTGTTGTTGGAAATTGTGTTATTCCTGGAATTAGCTATTCCGATCTTAGTCCACTTCCGTTTGGATGAAATTTTTAATCTGGGATTAAGCTATTCTCAGAATTAAGCTATTCCGGTGCCATCCAAACGACCCCTTTAGGTTCAAAGTTAGTTTTATCTTATTTATATATTTACAGTGAATAACTAAAAAGAAAAGTAAGGCAACATCATGTCAAAAATGACATGGAAGCAAGCTGCGGATACCCGTACAAGTTCATTGAGTTTATGTGACTATTACCTCCTACTTGACTTTTTTTCTGTTAAAATTGATTTTGCAGGTATTATGATCCATCTTATCTTGTTCCATTTTTACTTGACATAAATGGGTCCCCCAAAACGACAACTAAAAACACAATTTTACGAATAATTTGACTTAACAGTCTAGTCACGAGAAAAGTTAATAAAATACCGTAATCTGCCATCTTTGTTGTGACAAATAAAGCTAAGTTAAATTTTTTTTGTGATCTTTTATAAAAGAAATTCAGGACACACGTCGATATCTCTCTAACACTAATTAAGATGCTATTTTTTTTTTATGTTTATGGTTGTATGGGTTGTTTCGTGGAGGAGAAAATCTAAGGCAGGGAAAGATTTGTTATATGCGTGCTTAAGCTTTGGACCACATCTAGTAGGTCCGGCAATCCTGAACTATGTACTTGGACTTGATCGAGCAAAGGATTATTTTATTTTTAAAATACGCAATTAAACTACAATACTAAATCAATTAAATGTATTTTTTATGCCTGACATAAAAATTCCCTCCATTAGGAAGACATTCAGACCCTTTTATGCTGCTTAATGCATTTAAAGTTTGATTTTAGACAATGTACTATATAATAAATTGTTAACATTAATCAATTAAGAAATTATAGACTGAGAATTGTCGTATTGCCATTATGCCATATATAAATGATGCTATTGGCAAAATATTTTGAATAATAAGAAAGAGTCTTGCCAGTATAACGAAATAACAAGTATGTTTCCTTTCAAATCAATCATACCATTTGAGTTTTAATTTGTATAAGTACACTAAATAAGGAACAACATTTATGTTATCATATTCATATTTCAAGCTATATTTTGTAGATCTCAAATTTGGACCGCAAATTTAATTGCATTATTTTTTATTTAAATTACAATATTTTGATAGACCTAATTAACCGTTATTAATGGGTATACACACTGGCATAAATGTGTACACACTTGCACTTATACGAACTTATAACATTTCAACTAACCATTGATATGCATTAAGATCTAACGGGCCAATAAACCAAAAAATTCATTCATTCTTTACCATTTTGATGATATATATAGAAAAATGTCAAACTAACAAACATATTTTTTGGTAATGAAAATTATAACCATAGATACGCTGGATCCTATGCATTAAATGAAAATCTAAATATAAATATATCCTAAACTTTTTCCCCTTCAGTACACGCGAACTATGTACTTCTTGGTTTATTATTATTATTATTATTTTTCATTTTTACAAAAGTTCCTCTGTATTACTACCAAGTACCAACCTTGCCAAGGTGACATTTATCACAAAAAAAAACCGTTGCCAAGGTGACAAGGTCTTAATTATCCTCTCAATTCCATAACGCAGTAGACATCCCAGCCCCCAGAAAAAGACAAAGAGGCACTTAATAAGTAAAACATTAATTAAAAGTTAAAACATCTCCTAATTCACATTCTCTGCTTTAAACTCACGACACGAGTAAGAATTAAGAACAGAGAACAAAAAAAAGGTGTGACGTGGGGAAGTACTGACCGTTGGATGAAGGATCCCATGAAGGAATCTGGCTTTCCGGACTTGAACGCCCGGAGAAAGGTCCACATGTTGCCGATGAGCGGCAACCCCATGTCACCGGGCGGTAACCTGACTCTTCCGCTGCTATCCAGCCCCCATTCTTGCACCCATTGGTGCACCCGCCTTGTCACCCACCCGATTAGCGTCACCAGTACAACTCCCACCGCCACCAACGTTGCAAACCCCACTTCCATCTCTCACGCGCTTTCACGCTCAGAAATGAGCAGAGAAAAGAGAGAATATTTTTACCTTTTTTGTGTTTTATTGAGCAAGGAGATGGTGGTGATTTAACGCTAGCTGCTTTTTGTTTGGGTTGTTTTTCGTTGGGTGGCTTGAAAGAGTAAAGCTGGGGAGGTTTTATAGGCGTTATTTGTTTGGGAGTTTGTTCTGTTTCTTTTGTACGTGTCCGTATATACGTACGGTTGCAATTAAGACCCCGGATACAGTGTTTGACTGTAACGGTAGAAATAATGATAATTATACTTGTTGTTATCATTATTATGATTATTAGAAATAATAAAAGATAAGGGATATACTTGACTCTTGAGGACTAGGGGGGATACGGATACCGGATATGGACGAACAAAACTTAAATGGGAATGATTTGTTGTTTACGATTATTTAGTTTTATGCTTTTCATAACTAAAATTTAAATAAAAAATATCTGAAGCACTATTTATATGGTAACAAGATCATTCTTAAAAAAAAATTGGTTTTTATGTATTACTATAAGATATTTTGCATGAAATTTGATTTTGTGGTAAATCTGTATATCAACCAATATTTCTATAATATCAATATTGTCAAATTATCTATGTTCGTAACTGTAAAAATAACTTTAAAATTAATTATTTTGGTAATCTTGATAAATATAAAAAATAAACTATATTTTTATTCAACATTATAGGTATGACCTATAAATTGCGATTATCATGTTTATAGAAATTGATAAAAATTAATTTGATACGTGTTCATTCATCAAACGATCAAACATGCTTTAATGATTTAAATGAACAACAACTAATACTCAAATCACATGACTTTTAATTGGTAATTCGATGCAATGACTTAAAAGTGAGAGACCTTTGTAGCGAAGTATAAATACGAAATGCATCCAATCCTATATAAATAAAATGCATATTTATTGTGTTTTTATTTATTGGGTTGAAGGAGCATTATGTTAGCATTTAATGTGCAAACAGGTTGTCAGTCTTATCTATTTTGGGCTATCAGCATGTTTAGAAACAAACTTGTAGTATTTATCTTACGTACTTAGAAAACAATCTAACAGGAGTGGGTTGTGTCTCTATAAATAACTGGCTTTATTTAAAAAAAAAAATTACACAATAAGATGCGATCTCTATCATCATGAGCCACTGTATTTCGGAAAAAAGCTTATTAGATTTCTTCTATGCAGTGCGTTTGAATGCGCAAATTAAGAAATAATAAGTAATTTTAATCCATAATTAAGGTTTAAAAATGTGACGCCGCATTTTGTCGACATTTGGAGAAATAATGCACGATAACATCATTTTTTTTTTGTATGTACAAAAATGTGGTTCACGATAAAATTTTCTTATCACCAATAATTCTTCGATAAATCTATTTCTGACCAAAAAAAAGGACAGAATTTATCGTACTATGCGATCCTATCGATGTACTAAGGTATTTTTCAAATAATTCTTTGTAAAAAAAATTATATTTTTGCAAATAATGTTTTATTTATCAAGAATGCTCAATGTAAAAATGAACTTATAATTCAATTATATTAAATATATTTAAATTAATGACATACTAATTTTTAAATAAATGACATAATACAATTGTTTTATTGACCGTTTTGATACAAATAAAACTCTAAAATTTCAAATCAACCTCTAATCACTAAACCACACACACTACATTTTAAAAACTTTGCCTACAATTAAAAAAGATCTAAAAAAATTAAATTAAAAAAATTATTTCGAATTAAAGATCATTTGAAATAATCTTAATAATTTTGTTCTTAAATATTTAGAAATAGCATTCGTATCTCTGTTTAATAAATTTTTATTTTTTCTCAAATGAACCAAACTCATCACATATATATGTTTATGCATTTTAATTTATTACATTTATAGGATTAAACCAATAAACATTTTTGGAAAACAAATTTCCATCAGTCCATCTAAACGCATAACAGCATTGCCCACAATTAAGTGGGAAAAAAAACCATAATTCTGAAAGAAAACAAAACATGGGCATGTTGATTTGACATGGTCTGGTGCCAACTGACACATCGAAGCATACAAGAAGTGGAGGTGGGGAGACAAAGGGAGAGTCCATATCTTCCTGTTTTTAACCTTGAAAAATGGGATCAGTATAAAGTGAGCACGGTGCCTATCTTAAATCCGAGCCATTCGATTTAATCACAATCGTTATATTTTTTTTGGGCCTATCAATCTGGTATTATTCACGGGGTACCATCATTGATCAGGCAGTTCGGATCTAAGGTGAGCACCCTGCTCACCTTAAAAGGTGAGCAAAGCAGAGGATTTCATTTCTTGAAAAATGCTAATGTCCAAAATATTAGACGGAAGGGTCCATCCAATACGATCGTTTTTACATTTTCAAATTGCAAACGACCGATCCAAACCGTTCAATATGTTCTCCATATTGAAAACTTATAAGAAACCAAATTTTATATTTTTTCGAATTTTTTTATTTATTTTTTAGTATTTTAGAAAATTCATGATATAGAAGTTCTAGATCGTCCAATAACAACAATTTTCGAAAATACCAAAAAAATAGCAAAAAAATTCGAAAAAATATAAAAATTGATTTCTTATAAGTTTTCAATATAGAGAATATATTGAATGGTTTAGATCAGTTGTTTGAAATTTGAAAATGTGAAAACGATCGTATTGGACGGACCCCATCCGTCCAATATATTGGACTGACTCTGTCCGTCCAATATATTGGACTCTAACATTTCTCTTTTACCTTTGCTTTTTTCTAGCAAGGGCTATAACCGTCCAATCGGTCTAATTCGATCCCGAATTTCATACATTTACATGTTTTCAATAAAAAGGAGCATCAATTTCATTTCTTTTATAATGAATGGTCGAACTTCTTTTCATTTCATATTGAGGTGATTTGGAATGTGTTTGGAAGTACATTGAATAAGACAAATAAAAGTTATGTTTTTTTTTTCCCTAGTTTCATATATTTTTGTTGGAAAAAAAAAAACCAAAGCTTATTTAAGTCACGAACATTCTATTCTAGATCAAATCAAACATAAATAAATATATATATATGTTTAAGTTCTTATATATTCAAGGTGTATCTAAATATACCTTTGAAATAATGATATGAATTTCGTATCCAATACTATTTTTTTTCTATGTTATAAGCAAAAGTCCTTATGCTATATCCAATACATTATTCATATGAATGATATGATTTAGAACCCAAAGCATTTCTTTTTATGTTATAATGAATATTCGGCGCATGTAGTTTAGTATCTTAGTAATAAAAATACTAGACTGGCTTTAAAAGATTAAAATTTCAAGCATTTTTAAAGAGATCAAAGTTTCAAATATCGCATACATCTTTAATTTCAAAAATGAGTTGGACGAGAAAAATCTCATCTTTCTTCAAAAAAAAACAATGAATAGTCGAATGCGTTGTAGATTGCACATGTGATCCTATTCCTGTACCGATAATAAATGATTTGGCCCTTTTTTACAGAGAGCGAATTCAATTTTGCTAAGCACAAAGAAGAATAAAATGTATTTTACAGTAAATTATGATTTCTAACTATATAACGTTGTTTTTAACAGAAAAAAAATGTTTTAAAAAAAGGCTATTAGCAAATTTTTTTTAAGCTCCATAAAGCGCGCATGCAACACCTCAAACATTAAGCGTGTTTGGTAAAGACCCGAATAAGGCTTATTCTAGAATTAGATAATTCTATGGTGATCCAAATATATATAGAATAAGGAATATAGGCCTATTCCGGCCCTAATTCTAATTCCAAGAAAATGGCTGAATTGGAATATGGAATAGAGGCCTATCCAAATTCCTTATGCTGCAACCAACCAAACACGCATTTCTTTTTTCTGGTGTGACGGTGGTTGGGCATCGGATACACCGGCTCTGCTGGGTTCTAGTCAGTACTGCGGTATTTCAACAGTGCTAGACCGTATATGGACATGACTTCTTTTTTGTGGGTCCCATGTATCCTTAGTTTTTTTCTTTTTTCTTTTTATTTTTTTTTGTGAGAAACATGTAGTCTTAGTTCAATGAACCGGGCATGAAAGACTGCGTTAAATTTTCGGATTTGTTATTTTTTTCGCTTTTTCAAATTATAATTTTTCCGGATTGTATACTGTACATAGGTCTGGACGCCCGGTACTTTAGGGTAGGAGCAAAAGATAGAGAGGGTTAATAGGGGAAGAGAGAAGAGTTGCCCTTCCATTGTTCGAAGTATTAATCTGCTCCAAAATATAGAAAAATACAGTGAAAAATGGTGATAAAGAGGGGGATGGAGACAACCACTCTATAGAAATTTCACCAAATTTGCCTTCCCAAATTTGTTCGAACTATTAAATTTTAGTTCCTCTCCTCTTTATCCTTCCTTTCCATTCTATTTCATTCACAAATCTAAAATAGACCCTTAGGATGTGCTCCAGAACTCATGTAATAAAGAAGAGAAGTGTATGGAGAGGTTAGGAGAGAAATAGTAGGTTGTGGAAATAACTAAAGTAAATAAGTTTACTTTCTCCAGAGGTTTATAAAGGGGAGAGAAAGAATGAAGATGAGTTCCATATATAAATTTGAAATGATCATTTTAATTACCCTTTGAGATCATGTCCATGTCAATGGCCTTTGAGGATATTTGTGTAATTTAACACTCTTACTCTATGTACACTCCGATTTGAGAGTAACAAAAATTAAGGATTTGATAGAATTGACCCACCTTCACTCTCCTCCCCTTCCCCTCTTGTTTTGATATGGGACGAGTAAACAGTGTACTTACCCCTTATCTTTCGTTTCCTTCCTCTAAAATTTATTTCCTGGAGCATATCCTTAGGTCTTGCTCTAGCCAAGAGTAATATAGAAAATGTTAACTGACCAATTCCTGCCCAGTAATGTTAACCTGCTCCAAAACAAAAAATTTATAAGTAAAATAGAGGTGAATTAAGGAAAATCTAGAGAAACTCTATAAAACAGATGAAAAAAGTAGAAACTTGGTTCACCTCCAAATTTAAAGTGTACTGAGCTTTTTCTTCCTTTCTATACTATTCTTTTAATTTCCCTTTTATTTCAAATTCTGGAGCACAGCCTTTGCAATCTGTTTGGTTGGTCGGGAGAGAAATTACAGAATGGATGATTGAAAACAAAAAATAGTATTTCTCTCCTTGTTTGGATGACAGTAAAACCACGGAAGAAAAACTGTTAAGATGGAAGCGTTCCCTTTTGATTTTTTTCCCGTACAAAAAAAGTTCACCTCCGATTTGGGGTATAGACGATGGGAAGGAAAATTGTCGTAATAATCCATTCTGCTTAAAGATAGCGATGCCCTTTGTTTGACCCCGTTTTATGGTGCCAAGTTCATGAAATAATTGAGTAAATTCATGGAATAATAAATGCCTGAGATTTGAGAAAAATCATGAAAAATATCAAATGAGCTCCAAAAATCATGAAAAATTACCCAAAAGTTCAATGGAGCATGGAGAAAATTATGGTGCAGATAGAATGATCAGAAGTTATACAAAGACCCCATTTTATGCAAAGAGGCCCATAATTTTGGAGAAAATAAATAAAATAGAAAGAGGGGTCATTTGAGAAAATTCTCGATGCTATCATGTTCTGCATATTTTTATGGAGCTGGAGATAAAATTTTATGGAAAAATTCCAAAGGAAAGGGGTTCAAACAATTTATTTTGTTTCAGCCGAATCTGGAAAATGAATTAAAAGTGAAAATGGAGAGAGCCAGCCGTAAAAGAAATGGAGAAGAGGGCTTCGATGTTTAAATCCTTCCCTCCTTACAGAAACGAGTATGGCTGCACCTGTTTCTCAATATACCAAATACGACGGGTCACATGAGTATGAATGGTGTATACAGACCGGGTGCACGCAAAGGAAACGAAGAAGGATATCGCTGAGGCTCTGTCTCGCTGAGTTTGATCCCTTCGCGAGATGAAAGATGGGTGAACCTGGAATGCATGAACCGAGAGAGGCCATAGCAGCTGGACCCATTGGGGAAAAGTGTGGTTCATTGTATGCCAGGCTTATACAAAATCAAGACAGAAGAAAGGGGCGAAGCTCTAACAGAAATTGGTTGAGGCAAAGTTGTTGCGCGAACCGCCGGGCTCCAGCGAAGATTCGTCGAACCTGGACGGAAACACGACTAAGGGCTTGGCCTATAAATAGAGCACTCGAAGGAGAGATAAGGGGGCTTCTTCTTCCAGAGAAATCAGTATAGAAATTAGGTTAGATAAAGAGAGAGAGGAGAGAAGCATTTCAACAAACAGTTGAAAGGCGTGGAGAGAAGTGAGGAATTGAGCGAATTTGAGGTGAATTAATCGATTGTAACTGAAAAGAAAGGTGAGAAGCAAGGTAAAAGTCAGAGTTGTAAACTCAATTCGAAGTTAAATGAAGGAAATTGGGTGTTTGATTACTGAATTGAGCTTTTGTCAATTGTGCTTTTGATCTGATAGTTCTAGCATGAAATTTAGTCGTAAACTGTTTAATTTAGCTGCAGTTTTCTATTAATCAAGATTCTTGGATCGAATTTCATCCCTCTTTCCTCTTTTCTTTTCAATTATTGCTCATTTAAACTCCGATTGGATAGTATGTGGTTCCTCAATCGATCTCGGCTGGGTTTTTACTCAGATCTTGATCTTCAATCTCGCCTCGACTGGGTTTTACTCAGATCCTGGCTTCAAATTACTTCGACTGGGTTTTACTCAGATCCTAGCTTCTTTTACCTCGACTGGAGTTTCTCCAGTTCCGGGTAGCCCATCTCCAAATGGCTATGGCCATGGTTGGAGATGAATCATAGAGTACCATAAAGAGGGAAAACGCTGTCAAATTTTCGTTAGAATTAATACATCTCGTATTTGTACAAAAACCTGGACTGAAGTGCATATTAATGACCTTTACAAAGACTTTTGCATGAAACTTTTGTAATTGAAGCATTGCTGGATCATAAGTTGAGAATGATAGTCATATCTGGTGCTTGAATTTTGAACTATAGTAGTGAATTGCGATACTTGAATTCTGCGGGACCATAGCGCATATGTCTTTAGGATCTGAATATTTCCTTGCAATTATGGTTAATTGTATTGATTATTTCTCTCAAGTCCAGTAGTAGGTTTGATTTGCAAAGGCACATTAAGTACCGTATTTCCCTTCTGATTTGTGTTAGCAATTTCCGTTTCTTAAAATCTGAGTTCTGTCCTTTTCCTCATGTTTAGTAATAATAAAAAAATAAGGGACTGGTTAGTGAAGTTTCGAGAAACATCGTCAGACCTTGGGTTAGTGCCATAGTAAACTTCTTTTAGGCGCCAAAAATCTCCTCTGAAGTTATAACTTTGTATCCAGAGTATGTGCATATGGTGTATATTTGTTATTTTAACTAAACTTTATTTGCCGCTACTTTTTAGATATGAGTACAGGTTTGTATAAGAAGGTGATTGAATCCTTGAACATTTGTGTTGAAAGGGACATAATAAGCAATGTTTCTTCATTTTAAATATATTAATAATGGTCAATTGTTATTATATGGGTAAGAGAGAAACTAGTGGTACAAAACAATTGAGTTGGTACCATATGTTAAGATCTGTGCCAAATACAAGCCGTGTGAATGTCCCTGTACCTGGCCACACATAGTATGATAATGAAATTAAGAAACAAGCTCAAGCGATAATGCTAAGGCCGTTATAAACCCCAAGTCAGTGTATATGGAACTTTGAGCAGCATATTAAGCCATATCTAATTATACTTGTAGCACAACAGTGAACTCAAGAAAGGTAGCATGACGTCCAAGATTGTTAAATTTAGTGCTAATTGATAAGCCTTGGTAGTAATTAACAACGTGTGTCTATATAAAATTAAACAAACAAGTCAAAAGTGACACCTTGTGCCTAAGCCAAACCGAACTAAATCCATCAATATATCTCTCTTTCTTTCTGTAATGACCTTCACCAAACCAACCCACGTGTATATTTAATTTAATTCAAGTTATAAAGATGTGAGCCATAATTATATGTATGTTGTGCTGCTTTGCTAATATCTAAATCAATTTGAAATACAAACCAAGCAACTTGAGTACTTGTCCATCTCTCTCCCAGTACCAAATCTTTGACTCACCGTGCCAACCCATGGCTCAATCAATCGAATTAGATAAACGCAACAGAAATTAACCTTATCCCTGCACTCTCCACTTCATCGAATATATGTGGGACCCACTTCTGGTAAAGCCTAGCTCTCCCAATCTCATCAGCGGCAGTCGACTGTCACACCGTAGCAGTACTCGATTCCCTTGCCATTAGAGGTCGACGCAAGGAGAACCAAGGACACCATTAAACTCTTCTCTCTTTCATGATTCTATTGAACTCAGGTGGGACGACTGAGGTAACCTCGTTCATCGGAAAACGAGTATAGAAAAGTTTAGGGACGAAAGTGAATAAAAACCAGAGAGAACCTTCAATTTCTTGGCCAAACGAAGATGATGCGAATTAAACGAAGACCACCACCGCATTCTTCTTGACTTCACGATCTTAATTCCCTCAGTCTCATCGTCAATGGTGATCTAAATCGTCGTAACAGAATATGGAAGGGCTCAGGTAGGAATAATTTTATTTTAGGGGTCCCTCTGCAAAATCCTCTTCTCTTCCTCCGTCGAAATTCAGCGCCAAATCTCTGGGATCCTTTGCGGCGAATCAAGTTGTAACCCTGTCAGAGACCCGTTATACGAAGATCGCGTGGAAAAGTCAATGACCAGAGTCAGTCAAATCCAGTCAGCGCCAAATCATTTCCCACGCTGACGTGGCCCAATCGGAGTATTCCAAATCAGCAAAAACTTTAAAAATTCATTAAAATTAGTAGGAAATTCCGAAAAATGCGTATAAAATATCCATAAAATCCTAAAAATCTGTAGAATCCAGATTTACTGATATTTTGATATTAAAATCTTTCAAAATATTAGCCTTTTGTATTTTCGAAGTATTTTCGTTATAAAAAAAATGAATTTTATAAAAACAATAAACACAATAAATCTTAAATAAATCTCCTATAAAATTTTCAAACAAAATCTAAGTAATTTCAATATTAAAACAATCTTCAAAGGATTATTCTTCAATCAAGTATTTTGAAATAAGTATTTTCAAAGACTTAAAATGAATTTTAAAACCCTTTCAAATTCTAAAATCAAAATAAAGGAAAAATAGTAAAAATCTCTAAAGCCCCCAAGAAAAATATTAAGAAATTAAAAGTCAAAGCACGGTGACCAAAATCAAAACCAAAACTTCTTCAGGCAAGGAAAAGTCACTCCCCGAAATCAAGATCCATGCTAGCGCAAAGTCAAATCGCCTCTTCAGAAGCCTATTCCTGCAGCGGCCCAACATAGCCCTTGGAATCCACATTTCCTTTGTTCCTATAGCGATCCACACAGTCCCAGGAACCAATTCCTACAGCGGCTCAACATAGCCCTTGGAATCCAAATCTCTTTTGTTCCTATAGCGACCCACACAGTCCAAGGAACCGATTCCTACAGCGGCCCAACATAGCCCTTGGAATCCACATTTCATTTGTTCCTATAGCGACTCATACAGTCCCAGGAACCAATTCCTACAGCGGCTCAACATAGCCCTTGGAATCCAAATCGCTTTTGTTCCTACAGCGACCCACACAGTCCCAGGAACCAATTCCTACAGCGACTCACACAGTCCCAGGAATTAAATTCGTCTTTTGTTCCTACAGCGACCCACACAGTCCCAGGAACCAATTCCTACAGCGACTCACACAGTCCCAGGAATTAAATCTTTCCTTTGTTCCTACAGCGACCCACACAGTCCCAGGAACCAATTTCTACAGCGACTCACACAGTCCCAGGAATTAAATCTTTCCTTGGTTCCTACAGTGACCTACACAGTCCCAAGAACCAATTCCTACAGCGACTCACACAGTCCCAGTAATTAAATCCTTCCTTGTTCCTACAGCGACCCACACAGTCCCAGGAACCAATTCCTATAGCAACTCACACAGTCCCAGGAATAAAATCCAAAATCTTTTGTCCTTACAAGTCATCAAATGGTCAAGAACTAATTTCTACAAACCGCCTAAATCAAGCTACCGTTCAAAACCTACCTCATTAATAAATCATTTTATTCTCAATTGTGCCCCGTCAACTAAATTTGGTAACATCAATTGAGTGTAGCTTAAGTCGAAAATAAATCGAGATAACAACTTTTCTAGCCTACGACATATAATTTCTCGAATCCCTTAATCAGAGGTTCTCGTGATTCGTCACGGGGTAATTAACAATAGGGGCTTGCGCCTATTGGAAGGAAAGGATCCACAAAATTAATAAACCCTCGTGAAATAGATTCTAGTCGATGTTTTCTTGTTGACAAGATGCATTTTAAACTTGAATTTAAGCTCGTGAGGGGTGAATCTAAGACTTACTCCCGTTCTTGAGGAAGCCCAATCATTCTTCGAGAAATGACGAAAAAGTCCACACACCCTTCTTAACATGTGATCCACTTTTTTTCTCTCTCTATCTTCTGTCTTTCTTGCTCTTCGCTTGGTCTGCGAAGGCCTCAATGCCTCAATCTTTGAAGGGTGTGTTTGGATGCATGAGAATAAGACTTTAGATAGGAATAAGCCCCTTGTTCCTTATTCCGGTGTCAAACCAAACACCATAGGAATAAGAAATTTGGGCCAATTTCGGACCTTATTCCTATACCAACAAAACTAAGGAATAAGAATAAGGAATAGGGACAAACACAAATTCCGAAATTCCTTATTCTTATTTCCTATTCCAACAACATCCAACACACCCGAAATTATTTTGAATTTGTGCAATCAAAGTGTTAGAATTTGAAATAGTCTCAATTGTTTTTATTCCACTCAGGTTCTTCTCACTATTGCTTTTAGCTCTTGATTTCTTTTGCTTTCTCAAATAGATCCAGTATCTCCTCATCAAGATGAATTAACATCAGCTCCTCTTGTATTCAAATTAATGAAATGCTACCTCTCATGGTTGCTTGTGCTTTTTTTTGGTCCCTCGTGCAAGACCTTTGGATTGATTTCTCTGACATGTACTAAAATCATATCTAACAATATTTTGTTATTAGTTTAATTTTTTACACAACTTGACAATTTTATTTGGTTTCTTAAGAAATTCGTTCAAATCAGAAGTTTCAATTAAAAGAAAACATTTCCAATTGTATCATGTTTTTTCTGAAAATTTGCGGGGTCTATTTTCACAAATTTCTAGGGTTTTTCAAAATATATATTTTTTCAACAAGAATAAATATTCCAAAGTATATGAGCTAGTACTTCTATTATTTTTTTTTTCTACTACAGCTTTTGGTTGGAAAATTTAATCAAGTATTGACATTCCTTCAAAAATTCCTGTGACTGTTATGTGACTGATAACAGTGTACGTACCAGTAAGTGGTATATATTCGCATGAGTTTATTTGCATTATGTATTGAGATATAATCAGGAGAACGCAAGATCTGATGTTATTTTATTTTTTATGTTCCTATGCTTTCACATGTCATGTTGAGATAAAAATCACTAGTGTTACTTGATGTTTTTAAAGGATGCTACAGGTTCTTTCGACTGAAAAAAAAAAAGAAAAAGAAAAAAAAAACCCTCTATGACTCAAAATAATAATAATAACTATGCTACAATTTTTAGTATCGTTTATATTTGAATTGTGTGCACTTTGCTGTAGTAAATAGTTCGATTGTTCGAGAATAAAATAGTCTTATAATTATTTCACCTTTGTTAAATTAATTCATCCAAACAAGAGATAATAAGGGAAGAAAAAAATGTTCCTTTTCCCTTTCATTATTCATTCAAACAAGAAAAATAAAACTATTTCTCTTTTCCCCACTTTCACTCTAATTTCTTGAATCTGGAGCAGGTTAATCTATTAGGCAGTGTCATGGACAGTGTCTTTCCATTCCATCATCTTCTTTCTTCCCCTTCTGGAGCGGACCCTTAGAAGCCATTTTGTACAATGTGAAATAATATTTTCAATATCCTACTGCTACCTCTGCCGGCTAGTGGCCAAAATCGGATATTTCTCGAAAATTTATGATATCCTTTCTTAATACCGGATAGCGCCATTTTTATCACCAATCCAGTATCCAATATTATGAAAAATTTTCGATTACTAGTAGGGTATTGAAAACAGTAATGTGAAATAGACCGTACTACATGTGATGACCACTACAACAGAAAAGGCAATTAGCAAAACCTAGATCGCAAGAAATTTAATGTGTCTTGCTAATTATATGCTATTACAAAACTAAGCAGCAAGATTAATTGTCATGTTGCGGAACAGAGGCAATTACAAGACCAACTTGCAAGACTAATCATGCGTGGTGACAAATACTGTCAGACGGCGCCAAAACTTTCCGTCAATCTTAAATTTTTGAGTCATAATTTATATAATATTTTAATTTAAATTATCTATTACAGACTCCTTGATCTTTTTATCTTATAGACTTTAATATTGTGCGAATAATCTAACGATATGTAAATTTTACATGTGTATGATCTTGTAAAGAATAAATAAAACAATAACCGAATTGTTCATTTGAATTTCGATTTTTTAAATATTAGAGCATAATAAAAATTATTCAGATTTTCGCACAGAAATTTTCACAAATTAAATATGCGCTTTGCTGATAATATTAGAATATAACCAATTTTTGTGCCAAATTTAATGTAACCATATTCTTTTAATACTGATATCATGGCGCCAATTTTTTGACCCAAATTTGATATAACCAGAAGTTTTTTCCTCATGGCACCAAACAGTAGTTGCGCCAAAATTTTGTCCTCCTATAACTTCCCCAGTTTATATTTTTCTAGCCACGTAATTCAAAAACAAAAAGAAACTAAAAAAGTAAGTAACAAATAATTTCCCTCACCCTCCATCACTTACACTTTTACAGTGTACACCCAAACCTCAGTTCAATCGTGCACACAAAAATCATACATTTTTTATTTTATTTTATATAAAGATCAAAATTTCTGCTAGGTGGACTAATTTAAGTTAACCTGGCATAGATTTATTGATAGTTTAATTTTACAGATTTTGTAAAGTCTGTGAATAGGCTGACAAAATGTAAACTTTTCATGCACACAACCTTATAGAAAACAAAAGAAAAACAAAATGATATTTGAAGTATTCGTTTGAAATTCATTTTTTTATATAAAAATTAAAAAGTATTATGCAATATTCATTTTCTAAACAATCATTTGAATTCTTCCGGTACTATTGATATAAAATTTTGCACCAAATTTTGTTTAACTAGAAAGTACTTTTTACTGGTGGCGTCAAATTTTTGCTTCAAATATTATGTGACCAGAAATTATTATTATTTTGCTAATGGCGCCAATTTTTTTTTCCCAATATCACTCAAATAACTTCCCGCCTCCCCCGTTATCCCTCAAATAACTTCCCACCTCGTCCCGCTGTCAAACTTTCAGAAAAAAAAAAACTTCCCACCTCGTCCGATTACAAGAACCCAAATACTTGCAATTTTTTCCTGACCCTTTGTGTATTTTTCTTTAGTGGCCTCACCTGTCTTCTGGTCGCCAGGTAGAATTCCTCATCTCTTCTTCTGTGGAGCCCAGGACAGTGGTATTGCCATATCTACTTTCTCTTATCTATTATCAAAATTTTCATTATCCTCCTTGCTAATTTGTGATTGTTTACTTCTTATTAAATTTCATTGTGTTTTATTTTGACTCACATGGATATTGGGAATATACTTTGTACATGGGATTTCGAGTGATTGTTGGTATGTTTATTCTATTGAAGGCAAATCTGCATGTTAGCAAAAATTCTTTTGATGTGCTTCCAAAAGTTAGTAATAATTAATAAATTGTTAGTATATAGCTTTAATTGTTAGTAATAATTATTCAGATCGGTTTAGATTTTTTTATACCTTTATGTGTACGATCTCATGTAGTAAGTAAAATTTTTTATTCAGATCGAGTTAGATTGTTAGTAATAATTATTGATATCACTTTTGTTAAGATATTTCAAAGACTTAAACAATAGTAGTTAGTAAAAGACTTGTAACTGTGTGTACAAGATTATCCTCTTTGTGCCTAAAATTTCACTGATTTCATCGGATAATAACTTGCCAGGTAGATTACTTAGCAGTCACTGCTAACTTTTTTTAAAGAATATCTTGTCAGGTAGATTCCACAATCACATATTATACCGAAGCCATGTTGCATACTGGCGTTGCCTCATCTAATTAATATTTTCTTTCTATTATCAAATTTTCTATATTTCCTTACTGATTCAAATGGATGTTGCGGACATTGACTAAGGGATTCCGAATGTGTGAACTGAACATTAGTCTTGGTTGTCACTTACCAAATTGTGGTACCGGTATGGCTGACTTGGCCTTTGTTTCTATTAGACCTTTTATTGCTTTCATTTATCAATAATTACTATTTGATTTATTTTTTGTTGCCATTATATAACACAATTTATTTTAATGCATTTATTACAATATTTAGGATCAATGACAAGAAAGAGAAGAATTCAAACTCAAGACACCAACGAGGAATATCAATTAGACTCTCATGATCAAGCAAACACAATGCTCAATGTGGACACTGAAGTACAATATGAGGGTATTGATGTTATCAATGTTATCGAAGGGAAACAAAATGTTTTTCAATTAAGTAGTGCGGCGCCTAATTTTCTTCTTTTATTATTATTTCATCATTAAGACTTTTCTTTTTCTTTTCATTCAGCCAAGTCATCAATTATAAAAAGGAGTTGTCAGAATAAAAAAAATATAAATAAAGATGTGTGGGTGCCGGAATCATTTGGTTAAATGTAGTCCGACACTTCAAACATTGTGAAATAGCATTTTTCCTATTTCTGTAATGTGATACTCTATAATTATTTGTATGTCGCGTATTATTGCTTATAAATTGACTCGCTTCACAATAGAAAATAAATTAACAACGCATTGTTTTATTTCTTATTTTTGTTTTTACCATGTCTCAATCTCTCTTTTGTGACACCTTTCATGTCTATAATTTTTGACAATTAATATGTCAAGAAAAACAAACATTATTATATAAGCGCATCTATAGTATGTTATTATATATTAAAAGTCGTGGCTGCTATATATTTTTAGTTAAAAATAATTTTATTTTTCTATATTTTCTATAATTAAAAGTAATTATAATGAAACTTGATTTGTTGTAAAAAAATTTGATAATTAAATGTCAGTAAGAATTTTAAAATTGAGCGAAGCTCGATGTATCCTCTAGTTAATATAATTGCACAAGTGTTATTAATAATGATAACTAATAGAAACATCGACTATTTATTGATCACAATAAATTACAAATATTTGATGCTTATATACAGTCAAAACGATATGGACAGAGAGCTTCGTCAAATCTAATCTATTGTCAAATTACCAATCCGAACCATTTAGTGTAATCTTCGTATTGAAATCTATTTGCGGGTTAAATTTATTTTTTTAAAAAAATTTTACTAATTTTTTTTAGAATTTAAAAAATATCTCAATCTAATTAGTTCTGAACCTTCCAATAACAATAGAATTTAAAAATCTGGAAAAATAACTTAAACAATTCGAAAATATGTAAAATTTAATCGGCAAGTATATTTCAATTTGAAGAACACATTCAATAGTTTAGATCGGCTATTTGAATTTAAAATTTGAGATATAATCAGATTTGATATAGCGATCTATCAAATTGCTTTGTATTAATATCGAATATATTATTATTTGTATATAACTGCAAATTAATTAACATATGGTACATTAACTATGCCATATGTTCTATTTATGATTAATTGTGTCATAAATAATTAGATTTCAAACTAAATATATGAATATTAGAGGGATACATCAAACTTCGCGGCCTTTGCTCGATATGGAAATTCTTACTGACATTTAATTATCGAATTTGTTGTATCACATGAAGATATTCTTAAAATTTTAATATTGATTATCATTTTGCAATGGTTATATTGAAAGTTAGATTATTTGATATTATTTCAATTTTATAAAATTTATTGCATAAAAATATTTAAAGTAACGGTTGAAGGGGCCAACTAACAATTAGGCATGAACTACATAAAATTTCTATATATATTTAATTATTATATTTAAACAAAAAGAGAGAAAACTATTTTTAATATATTTAAAAAAATAAAACTATTTTTAATTATAGCAAATGTAAAAAGAGAAAACTATTTTTAACTATACAAAATGCGGTCAAGGAATTTAATTAATACTATAAATTAGTATAAAAAATAGAAGCAAACTTTATTGGAGAATGATGAAAATGTAGCTAATGTGATTTGGCGAAAGAAATATAGTAACGTCGTATGTAATTCAGTTAGCGCGGTGTCATCTAATTTTGAAATTTAAAGTTTTCAAAATGTCTCAAATTTTTAAATTTCCATGGGACAATTTTTTTTTTTTTGTGATGATATTTTTAATTTAAATTTTTGTATATCGGCATATTAAAAATGACAAAATGGTCATATAAATTAGTTGATGTCATATAATTCGATCAAAGCGATTTGACGGATCGCTTCGTCAAATCCAATTATATTAATTTCAAAAGTGTGAGTTACCCACTTGCTCAATATGTTTTTCATATCGGAATCTCCTTGCTAATCAAATATTAAAATTTTCAAATATTTTAAAGATTTTTCGGATTTGTAAATACTATTATTATTATAGAATTCAGAACAAATTAGAGCGAGAAATTTAACAGAATAATTCATTAATATCAAGCATTATATTTGTAGATGTAAATAGTATTTGTATTTATATTCATATATAATTATAGTGAGGATTGTTGTATTATTAAAACATTATATTTTTGGATATTCGTTTATGTATGAATATTCATATAATATGGAGATCGACTTCAAATGTACAAATCAATCGTTTAAAATTTGAAATTCAAGAAGTGATGGATTAAATGCTAATCCCCCCAAACTTAAAACTTGCTTGTCCTCAAGCAAAATCCTAAACTTAGAAGAATAAACTGGACCTAAACTTAATATCGAAATTAAAATGTAAGTCAGAAATTTAATTAATTGTACCAAATTACAAGTTAATCACGCTTTCAAGATTGTTCAATCGATTTTCTCAAACAAGGGTTAAGTTTGTTTCATGCCAATTCGTGTGGCTCTTGGTCCTTAAAATTTTAATTGCAAGTCATGGATTCTAGCTTCTCTTTATCATACAAAATGCAAACCTAATTTTATTCGCCCGTTCTTTTCCACGTCTCACAAAAAATTGTAAAGAAGATTTATCAAAGTCGGAAATCTTATAATGAATCTAACTCAAAACTTTTTATTTTCACCAATTTATTTCATGCAAGTCGAGTCGCGGTGATTTACATCACTTAAGGTTTTACGCTATTGGGACTTGAATTGAGCTACCAGCACATGACGCACTGGGGAGGTCGGACCGGTTTTTACGCCTTACCGCCACGGTCCACTATGGAAAAATTTTTGTTCCACCCTCCAATATTTGTGGAATTTTTATTTGGAATTGCAAGTCCCTTCGTACCTTCATTTTCGCAACTATTTAGATTTATTCAATTTAAGGTTGCTTGTTGGTGATTCAAGCGATTAAAAACGATTTCCAAAAGTCTAGACCATCTTATAATTTCCGAAGTCGATAAAAACTCTTTTTGAACAAAAGTTTGTAAAACATAAATTCGTTCACTCGGCGAAAGGTTGTAGTTTTGACTAACTCATGTTTAAACAAATCAAGCAACCAATTTTCACATCCAATCAAATGCAATTTCAAATCCATTCGATCCATTGCACACAAACTAGTTTGAAATCTCTTAACAAACGAGAGTTTTCGAAAATTATTGAACTTTAATGGATTTTGAAGAATTTCAAGGTCTTTAGCGTGAATTTTCTCAAAAACAAACCATTGGTACACTTAATTATATTTCTAACTTATTTCAAAATAATTAAAAGGCATTTGTGACTTTTCAGAAATTTCAACAAGGAATTCGGACCAAATTGAGATGAATTCGGAGCGAATTGGAGTGTAAAATCAGTGCTGTTTTGAACTGACAGAGGAATACGGTCCGTATTCATGAGAATTCGGTCCGTATTGAGAAGTGAAAACTGTTCTGTAAAATTTTCAGAGACGAATTCGGTCCGTATTGGCTGGAATACGGTCCGAATTGAGATGACAGAAATCAAAATTTTCTTGTTTGTTTCATTTTTCCTTCTTTCCCCCCCAAACTTAATTCAAGGCATTGTCCCCAATGCAATCACAGGAAAAGAATAAAAAGGAAGAAAAATGAAACTCACAGGATCATGGCATGGATTTCAACATCAATTCAACACTATTTGGCGTGGGGTAGTAGCACTTCGGCGTGAGTACATCGTGGCAACAACGTGGCAGCATTGTGGCTATTTTCTTGTGGCATGAAACTCGCATGAGGTCGTGCGTGGGTCGTGCGCTTTATTTTACTTGACCCGTGGTGCTCTAGCGCGAGTTGCAAGTAGGACATCCACAACGAATCAAAACCTGCATATCCAACAATGAAGTTCAAACCAACCAAGAGAGATATTTTTTTTATTTTTTTATTTTTTGATAGAAAATCTAAAGGAATAAATAAATGAAAATTTTAGAACTTGGGTTGCCTCCCAAGAAGCGCTTGTTTTAGGTCACGAGCTTGACCACCTCTCGTGTTCATCTTATCTTCACTTTACGGCCGGTTAACGCATCATAATTCACCCAAAAGTACTTGAGATAGACTTTTGAAACATGCTTGGTGCTTCCTTGTTTAGATGTCATCTTGCTTCTCTCGATTGCGATGTGATACTTAATTTGTGATTCATTGCCTTCCATCGCATCACAATTCTTCAAGCATTTTCCAAGTTGAGAGCTCAAGTCGAATTTGGTGAACTTGTCATTTGTTGCGTCGGATGCCTCGACTTCGAGAGGGTTATCACCATCTTCCTTCTTCTCGGATTCATCAACAATGGAAACTATTGGAGGATCCTTCAATTCCAACTCATTAGATTTATCAATATAAGTTAATCTAAGTGGAATGAAAATTGGAAGAGAAATAGACAGAGGTGCTACATACTTTGGTTCTTCATTTTTCTCTTGTTTTTCATTTGTTTCAAATTGAGTATCATCATCACTATCAGTCTCATAGCAAATTGCAATTTGTTTTAGAGAACTAAAACTTTCCAATTCTTCATTACCTCGCAATGTCATTTTATCATTTTGTTTATCTTGTGAGCTATATGAGGAACACGTCTCTTGGACAATATCATTCTCAAACATCTTTTCTACTTGTGTAGCATATTTGTCAAGATTGTTAAACTTTGATGATAGAGAATTCAATCTTCCAAGAATTTCCTCATTTTTCTTTATTTGATTGTCCATAAAATCTTCAAATCTTAATTCATCATGTGACATTTGCAAAGGTAATTGAGAATTATAAGTTTCAGAAAAGAAATTCGACCTAGAGTCATGTCGAGACATTGTGCTTTCATTATAGCAAGAGAAACAAGAGTTATTAGTCAAACCAAAGTTGCATGCATTGTGTGCGGGTCTTGCACCAAGGCGTTCGGCATGCCATGTGGTCGAGTGAGATGCCAAGTGCATGCTCAAATTCCTTTTTCGTGCAGCTCGTGATGTGCTAGTGCCTGCATGTCGCATGTCATTGTGTCTTTCCTCACGCATTGCCCTTATTATATTGTTCACCGCATCAACTTGATGTTTTAGTCGAGCCATTGGAAGATTGGGTCCCATCATGTGATGTGGTGCATGTTCCGTTTGGTAAGTACAAGGGTCATCGTGCTCACTCCAATTGTCCTCCATATCATGATCAGATTCCTGAAAAGAGTGAAACATGGTGATACAAGTGAGATTATTTTGTCTTTTTTATGATAAAATAAATAAATAAATAAATCTAGTCTTTAGCTACTAAAATAAGGAATTAATATCATGCTACCATCCCCGGCAACGGCGCCATTTTGATCGAGGTATAAACCAGGGTCAAAAGAAAACCTTGTTTACCTGACTAGTCATTTGAGTAAAGCAAAGGTGTTGAACCCACAGAGACGGTGATGAATACTAATCTTATCCTTTTACTAAAGCTAGATGATGAATGTTTATGTTGTTTTGGTTTAATGAAGTTATTGAAGAAATGATGCAATTGACTAAAACAAATAAAATAAATATTTTTGTTATTTTCTGGATTTAAAATATGCAATTAAAAATGCCTTAGGGTTCGATTTCACTTAGGATTGGTCACAGGGTTGTGAATCGTAGCACTTTCGTGTTTTGACCCACCAATACGGTCTGTATTGTGTCCAATTCGGTCCGTATTCCACTGTGTAAACTCTATGTTCTTCTTGTTGATTTGATTAGTTTGTGCTAAAGGTCCATCTAGCCATACCTAAACTCCCTAGTCCTCCGCTTTCGCCTATTGGACACGGTATTTGGTATAGAACCTAGTGTTAACCCTCATCAAGTGTATTGTACCTCAACTTTCGTGATGTTGGTAGACTTACTCGAGTTTACTTGTTGTTTTCTACGAGACATCTATTATAAACTTTCGTTCTAATAGAAACCTTCACCTTTCAGTTACAAGTTGATTGACTTTCGCCTTTTAACCTATCTCGAATTACTTGTGCAAGTTTTAATTATCAATTGATGTTTTAGTCCTAATAAGATGTGGCCATTCATCTATTAAGCAACACAATATAACAATCAATTCTAAACACAAGCATAAACCATAATATTCCAACAAGTAAATAGCATAACTAATCATAAACGAGTATCACATAGCGAACCAAATCCTAAACTACATCTACCCCTAAGACAACAAAGATCTAACCTAACATGCTAATAAAATAAACTACAAAATGCAAATAAGTAAGATACAAACTCCATCCGATCAAATATTAAGAGAAAGGAAGAAATAAACCGAGAATTCCTTCAAACTCGAAATACCGAACGTCCAGAGCCGTGGTTGGATTGAATCTACCGCCGTCGCGTCTAGAGTCGCTCCAAAGTCGCTGCCATGGTCGAGTGCTAATGGAAAAGTAGAAATCCCACGCCTTTCGGCGTGAGAACGGTGGTGCGAGGTGGGAGAATGATGGCTGGAGGAAGAAGTTGTGCTCCCCAAGCAATAGAGACGTATATATAGCAACCTTGGCTCTCATTTCTGTCTCTGGACGCCCTAGAGGTGTTTCCCAACTTGCCAATCGCATTAGAGATCTTGCCATAAGAGAAAACTCCTTTCCAAAGTCGACAGAATTTTCTTTGTATGGAATACGGACCGTATTCAAGGGAATTCGGACCGTATTCAGATAACAGAGAATTTCCAGTATGGCAATTCGGTCCGAATTGGTAGTAATGCGGTCCGAATTCATGTGCATCCAGCATTGCGCAGTGTTTGGGGCATAACTTCTTCATCTGGACCCCGATTGAGTTGATTCAAAGCTCGTTGGAAAGCTTAGAATAAGCTTCACAATGCTATGAATTTCTTTTGATCATTTCCTTCTTGTAGATTCTCCATTTGATACCATTATTGTGGCCTATCCACCAAGTTTCTGCAAAACAAGACAAATTCCACGACAGTACCCAATGTTGACAAATGTAGAACACAACACAGTGGATTTAATGATTTTAGTCACAATTTAGATGTAAAGTCTGGCCAAAATAATAGTATAAATATGAGATATCAAAATGCATTGGAAGTTAGTCTTGTTCAAATATAAATTTTATGCTTATTATCGATATAAATATAATTTGATGCTTTTTATCGATATAACTACTATAAATATGTATCCTAGTATATTAGCTGTTTGTATAATACTGATATGTGTGTTGAAATTTAAATTTGATGGTATAAATTTGAAAATAGATATACATCAATATTCTAATGTACGAACCATAGTAATATGCTAACATTTTCGATGTATAAAATTTATAATACAATATTATACTAAAAATGTCCTAAAGATCTATATAATTACCAAATATTATCCGATACGTAAATTTTCTTTGATATTTACTTTCTATAAATGATATAATCCAACGAATGTGGTTTATGCTATTTTGTATTCTTCTAAATTTTGTTCCGTCATTATTTCCCTCCTGAAATTTTAACAAAAAGTTGCAAACAAAATACCAAACCCTTGAGACTAGGGTTCTCGCCGCCTAACCGCCATCCCTTTCCTTCTTAATTAGATTATGGTATCGACAGTGAAGGCGATGGTGAGGCTCTCTCAAATATGGATTGGTGTCCGCTACCCGTCTACCCACCTTTCCGCCACTCCCGTGTGATCTGATGTTACCGCCTTCCTACCTTCGACCCTGACCGGCCGCTACCCGCCAAAGGTGCGGATGGCGGGGAGATGGCGGGGAGATGGCATCGCCATGGAACTCGAATGAAAAAAGGTCCTTGCTTATTTGTTTGTTCATTCTGTCTCTTGGTGTTGAGTCCAGTCATACATCATTTCTCTTATTCTAGCAACTATTCAACGACTTAAGCCAAAATTTAGATTTTACATGAATATATATTGTGATTTCTGGTCTTGTGATATGTTTGCATCCCCAATCTCGACATAATTAATTTAAACAGGTGATTGTTCCTTTTAATTAGAGAAGAAAATAAGTATACTTGCATGTATGCAAGGCTTGGAGCAATACACATTATCAATTAAGATCTGCTTCTATATATTTAGTTTGATTATTGGAAGCTTTCTGGAACGGTTTTGAAATGGTCCAAACTGAGTTTAGCTTGCTGTATAGTTCTGTGTCTTGTTTGTTTATTTAGTCTTCAGTTCCAGTATCTTTGGGGGCTGGCAAAATTGGAGAGCTCAATACCAGCATCCTCTACAGTGAAAGTCTTTGGAATAATATCCAGTTCCTACATTCAGATTGTTCGAATGTAAGTTTATATGGGCTTTGGGGAGGTATGCTGAACAAATTTCTTGCCATTGTTTTCATCTTTTTGTGGCTATATACTAAATTAGAGGCTTGCTGTATTTGTTTTCATCTATTTGTGGCTATAATTCGTTAATTCGTCCATTGTGAGAATTATGAGAAATTGAACTTGTACTGTCCAAGTTATTGTTTTCCTCTTATTCATAGCCACTGTTATACATGATATGAGACTCTGCAAGGGTATAAAATTCTCTTTATTATTTCATCAATATTGGTTTGTTTATTTATTTATTTATTCTTACATACACAGATTTGACACATCTGTAGCAGCTGTTGAGAACGTGAAGCAACTTGACCCGAAAAACACTGAAGTCGTGTCACTTTTGAACAAGGTCATACTACTGGCATAAGTGAGATTGCATGGGAATGATCTCTTCAAATCTGGCAGCTTTGCTGATGCATGCACTGCTTATGGGAACAGTCTGAAAAACGGTCCCTTTAACCTTGTTTTTTTTTTTAATTCTTGGATGGGTATGTGAATTTTATTTATCCTTATTTTAGTGTTTCTGTGCGATTAACTTCTATCTTTGTAAACATGCCCGATAATCATTTTCTTATTTTGCACCTTAGCTAATGAATCACAATTCTAAATGAACAAAAATTTTTCATAGGTTGTCCATGTGAATGTCATAAATTACTTGGGCATTTTTCATATAAATATGCACCCTATTTCTTAGCTTGAAGCTGGATTTATCAAGCAGATATATATACTAATATAATATAAGCAGATGCTAGTATTTATCTTATTACAAGTTACAATCTAGTTAATTAATCCTAATTGATATCTTAAATAACTGGATCATTTTTTGGTGTGTACAGTTAGAGCGATGGACCGATTGTGTGAGTAAGTATGAGGTGCTGAGGAAGGAATTGCCAGGAGATAAAGAGGTGGAAGAAGGGTTGTTTCATGCTCAGGTGGAGCTCAAAATGTCACGAGGTGAAGAGGTCTCTAATTTCAAATTTGGAGGTGAACTGGAAGTTCTGTGGACTTTGGAACAGTTTTCAAGTTGCTCTCTCTTCCTGGTAAGACCCCTTTCTTTTGATCTTATTTGAAAATTTATGGAAAGTTCCCCTTGAAGAAAATTGTGGAAATATGCCTCAGAATTCAAAGGTAGATGGTCAATCTGACCGATATAAGTTTTGACTTTGAGTATGTAAGCAATATCTTTTCTTTAATGATTTCTTGTAAAATATTTGGGTGAAGTTGTAGTGGTGCAACTATTGATTACCAAAGATTATATTTTGAAGTTGTCAAGTATAGTTTCAAATAAATTCAAGACTTAAAACTAATTTTGTTACTCGCTCTTTTTTCTTCCTTAATTCTGTTTTAATGTGGCATTATTCAAGTGTGATTAGGTTAATGTCATACAAAGTAGAGAAATTAAAATGATGATTATAGATTTACCTTAACTTTTCGCATTTAACAAACGCAGGTGATACTAAACATGATGACTTACTAATATTGGAGTAAACTCGCTAGACGTATTTGATATAAGAAATGAAGACATCTCGGAAGTGGTCGAAGTGAACCTTGTCATGCGGCCTTTTTAGACAGTCAAAGATAAGATTAGATCGGTCTGGTGCTCGTAGATTAATAGTTGGGTTGAGTAATTTAAATTTGATTGTATAAAATTTTGTATTATAAATGTATTGAATGATATTTTAGTTAAATTTATAATATTTTATTGTGTTCTCTTTATAATATTATCTTTTACTTAAATAAGTTAAAAATAATTCTTATAATTTTGTTTGTTATATTAATAAAATTTGTAAATTGAAACAAATATAAAATTTAAATCGAATGCAAATTGGCTAGACTAATTAGTGTTGCAAGTCAACATCTTGCTACTTGTCATATTCGATTCTGCAAGAAAACTAGCAAGACTAGAGTATCTTGCACAAAAATAATAATTAATAAATTTCCGCATTTTTATGCGGATTAAAAATGAAAATTGCAACAGTATTATTTCTTGCCGTCGTTCATCAAAGGGTCTTGCTATATTGCAAGATTATTTTTTAGTCTTTACCCACATGCTAAAAAGTCTTTCAACAGACCCTTGCTACAGGACATGTTGCAACGTTAAAAACTTCCTTGCGAAATTATTTCGCAACATATATAAGGCGTTTTGGCAAGAATATGCAGTGTTGGTAAATCACCTTTCTGTTGTAGTGGACAAGGATTAAGCGTAACGATTTCGAATAATATGGACTTTTGGTTAAAGTCGGTCGAATTTGGTTTAAACTTTGTATGGTTATTTAGTAAGGTAAATTGATGACTAAATAAGTTCCCCAATATAATTTAAATAGACAATTTATTCAATCAAATGTGTTCAACCGAACTCTCAGTATTTTTTTTCAAATCTTAATTTGAAAATTTTAAATGACCAATCCAAACCGTTCAATACGATATTCATATTAAAGTTTTTCACAGAACAAATTTTATATTCTTTCCTCAAATTTTTATTTTTTTAATTTTGAAAATTGTCCTTTTTAAAATTTAGAACTAATTAGATTGATAATTTTTTAAAATTCAACATTATTTTACAAAAATTATCTTATAATTATTTTTTATTGAGTCAAAACTTGTTGTTTGTTTATAATTAATGGCAAGGAAAATTATTATGTAATTTTAAATATCTATCCAAATTAGATTGTCAAATCATGTTATTTAGATGATAATTTTAGTGATATGAGCAATTTGAATTGGCAATCTTACTCCTCTAACTTTTATTTTAAATATTACAATGTCCTTCTTCCACAAAAATAAAACATCATTTATTTCATAATATAATAGTGCATATCTTACCTATCTAAAAAGATTCTAAAGAATCTATATATTAATCATTCCGAAGATCTAAATGCATCCACTAATAGATCTTGACCATCTAACAAATTCAAATTAAGTTTAAAATTAAAAATGTAAGGAACAAAAAACCCAACTTGGATTGGCATCAAGTTTTGTTTTTATTTGCAGAAAGCACACATCTACCGAAAATGACGCAATAACTGATGAGTTTAGCGAATTGAACTTGACATTTTATTAGAGGTTTTAAAAGCTTTGAAGTAATGGAAAACACTAGAGTTTAATATTAAAAGCTTTGAGGTCATAATTATTTTTTTTTCTGTTGTCAAATAACATCAATTGTGACTTTTTATTTGATTTAACCTTCAAACTACGTTATTGGCAAGTATTCGTAAAATATATATATAAACCTGATAAATAAAATTACAAATATTGGGCTTTAATTTTTGCTACATATCCCTAAGAGGTATGATGTAACATTCTATTTTTTTGAGCCTGCATATTTGTTGCGCTCTCCTTTTGCTTTAAGAGCACTTCCTCAAATATGAGACCCAAAAGAAAAGAGGGGTACAAGCACTTATTAAGGATGAGGTTTTGAATATCGGCCAATCATCCAAATCCATCCATTCATCCATCGTCCTTTCAATCCCTCCAATACTATAACGCCCCACTCAAAAATTCCCACCTTTATCCACCTTTGTAGCCCGCTTTCTCTCTCTTCAGAGCAAAAGGTGAAAATATAAAAGGGTAGAGAGGAGATAAGGTAGAAGTAAACAGGAGGGAAATGGCGCTAAAGCTATGGGCTTCTTCAGCAGCCAATGCACTCAAAATCTCATGTAGTGCAACCAAAACCACTGCTTTCCCTGCCCTCTCTAGATGCTTCTCCACTGGTAAACCCAAACTCCATACATCTTCTTTTATTAATTGACATCAAATTTACCAAAAAATAGTTCAATTTCAATAATGATTGGTTTTCATTTTACTGTTTCATGTTGTAGTGCTAGACGGTCTCAAGTACTCAAAATCTCATGAATGGGTGAAACATGAGGGTTCTGTGGCCACTGTTGGTATTACTGACCATGCACAGGTTATAATAATTTAATTATCCTTTCTCTAAAACCTCTGTACTAAATCCTCTCATGTTAATCCATAAATTGAATGACTGGGTTTCTAATAAACAGGGCCATCTAGGAGAGGTGGTGTTTGTGGATTTGCCAGAACCAGGAGTGGCGGTTTCACAAGGAAAGGGATTCGGGGCAGTGGAGAGTGTGAAGGCAACCAGTGACGTCAACTCCCCGATATCCGGTGAAGTCATTGAAGTCAACACTAAGCTTACTGAGACACCTGGCCTGGTACTTACTACTTTGCATACCCATTTTCCTTTTTGTCAACAAAACTGCAAAATGTTCTGTATGATTAAATATTCTGTGCTCAACATATTCTGTTTTACCAGTACAAAGCAGCACTGTAATATCTACCAGTATATATAATGGAACTTATCTTATGTTTAGTTAATAGGTTGTGTTATGGTATACGTTTTGGAAGGAAACTATTGTTTAGTATTCAGAAGGAGGACCAATGAGTTACTGCAATTTACATGAATTCAATTGACATATTTCAAAGACTTGCATGAACTCTCATCTCTTCTAAGTATACAGTTGTCTGATTTTTCAGATCAATTCAAGTCCATATGACGATGGGTGGATGATAAAAGTAAAACCAAGCAACGCCTCAGATCTTGACTCTCTTTTGGACTCAGGCAGCTACACAAAGCATTGTGAAGAAGAAGATGCTGCTCACTAGAGCACCCAAATTTGAAAACAATTAATGATGTATCTCTCTCTTTCCATTTACTTTAACTTGTTCTCAGTTTTTGTTTTCTTGGTTTCAATGCAACTCGACATGTGTTTTATGTGAAACTTTTTCCTAATCAATAAAAATCAGAAACTACTCTCTATCATAGAGGTGACATCATAGATGGAACCAAAATTTTTTTGAATTGGGATGAGAAAATTATTATATGGGGATCTTTCATTATAATTAAATCGATATTATGAACTAAAACTATGATGGTCAACAATGAAATTTTTTCAAATTTTTATAGGAGTTAGATTTAAATTTTTCTTAAAATAATAATAATGTTAAAACTACTTAACATGCTTATGTAGTTGCATAAAAAGGGGGGGACATGGACCCTATTTTGACCTTAATAAATCGTCCTGCAAAGAGTTGTCTGTATTTTCTTTCTTCTGTATTGTTGTTCGATCTTTCTTATATTTGATAATATAATAAAGACATTTATAGTATCACCAAGATCGTAGCTTTTTTTTTTTTTTTTTGAAAAACAGCCACCCAAACAAGGTGACCTGCATACTTTACTGATGCAAAAAGTATTTTGAAACCTACAGAGTATATAGATCACTAGATGTGATCTTTAGCAGTAGCAAAAGAAAAGAAAAAACAGTATTACAACCAAAACAACCACAACCCAAATACAGTTTTGGTAAAAACAAACTGCAACCAGCCAAAGACGAACGCTGACCAAAAATAAAAAACAGCAAAAAGTAAAAGAAGTAAATTCTTCAGATCTCCATTCTGTCACCTCCCTGACCACTCTGAGAGACTGCACCTGCCACTGCTCTTCCTTGATCTCCAAAGTTTCCTTGATTACTAGAAGCCCCAGCCGTACCATTGGTACCATGAGTAACTGTATTGCTAGTGGTACCAATATTATCATTCATCCTGAAATGCTGCTCCAGTCCCCTAGTATTACCTGTCCACAGATGAAGTAAATGCAATGCTGCTATTGTGAGTGAGAGAAAAGATTGGCTAGGTGAATTATCAAATGTAATTCTATTTCTTTCCTTCCAAACAGTCCGCAACCAAGCAGCACATAGAGATTTAAAATATATCTAATTTGCATTTCTTAAACTATTGCAAGAGTGCCAAAAATTATCTAAAGACCAAGATCGTAGCCCTTCTTATAAAGAAAAAAATTTTATAGTCATTTCACATTTGATCCCAATGTCCCATGATAGGCATTGCGAAAGGTGAAAGAAAAAAAAAAAAAAAAAAAAAAAAAAAAAAAAAAAAAAAAAAAAAAAAAAAAAAACTACTAATAAAGATTCAATGTAATGCAAGGTCAATAAAAATATTTTTTTATTGATAATTCCTTTCTGAGAGGGAAAAAAATAAATTTTTTGCTCCTTTAATTTCCGAAATATCATGCATTTTTTTTCTCTTTTTGTTCTATTATCATTTATTCTCTTACTATCATTTTCTTCCCTCAAACTATTGAAATTCATTTTAATTACTAGACTAGCTTTCATCTCTATTTTGAAAAAAAAAAAAAAGAAAATAACGTAACATGGAAAACCGCAATTAATCCCATCTTTACACTTTATCCTATCACCTACGATGATTCACTGTCAAATTCCAATTGATTCTCATTAAATATGTTGTCAATTTGACAATTTCTCAAAGTCCCTTTCCCATGCTTCATCTGGCATGAACGGAGCTTGAATCAAAATTTATGTAGAACCAACAAAGGTTAATTATTCTAAATTATTTCAGACCCTTGAAGTTTCATAATAAATCTCATAAGTAAAGTGTGCACTTTTGACTGTCACACAACTTACCATGTATGTACCTTACTATTACTAATACTGCCATTATTGTTGGAAAAATATACATGTCACATGTGCAAACAAATTAGTAAGTGCAGAGGCTAACTATGATAAACGGCTGCAAGTTGACAGTCGCTGTCAATCCCTCTAAAAAAAGAACTATGATAAACGGCTGGATTCTCCACTTGCATCTCCATAGAAAAAAGGGCGAAGATATATGTTCTTGAATGTGCCAAACAAATGGTGCTTGATTTTTTCCTATATCGGTACTTGTGAATGTGTTTTTTGTCCTTTTAAAACCTATAAATGTAAAAGGTCCAATTAGAAAAGACAGATCTCGAATATGTACATCAGATTTAAAACAACTAAATGCAATAAATATTAACTGCAGAACAGCTGGGCCCTATTGAAAGGCGTGTTTTGGGTTTATACGAATGCTAAAATTTGAAATATTTGGGCCTATCAGAGTCAGGCCGAATGGGCTAGATTTCTTCTAGGTAGCTTACTTTTCTTTCTTTATTTGATTATTTCTGAAATCACGAACACGCCGAGAAATTTAGTATCGTACCGTACGGAAAAGCGATAAAGCGTGAAATATACCCGTCTAATGCTTCGTTACAAAAATCTGCAACTTATTTGTGTCATTTGCGCGTTATTTTTATTTTAGTTTTTTGAAATGATTTTGTTAATTTGTATACGTGTAACTGGTGTTATTGTTAACAGCATGCGAAAACAGCGTCCAAATTGTTGACGCACGCCAACTGTTTGAGGAAATGTCTCCTAAAAATTCTGCGATTTAATTGTGACACCTGCGCGGTATTTGTTGTATTAATTTTTATACGCGTATCTGGTGTTTATTGTTAACATCATGAAAAAAGCGTCCAATTGTAGCCTTGCATCATCATAAAAGTAGTGGTGCTTGAGGTTTGAAAGGCATGCATTACCAGAATAATCCTAATTACACTTAATAATAGACCAGATAACTTGCTAGTTTCTAAAGTGCATTGACTCGTACCTTCATTATGTATTGTTTAGATTGCTTGAGATACATCATCTAATAAAGAAAGAACAGAGACCTTAATTGCTTCATAAGAAACAAAGAAAAAAGGAGAAACCCAAAAATATAAACTATATGTTAAGAAAAGCAAGAGCAATTGCAGTCAGCTGCTTTGCATTTGCATCCTCCACGGACAAAACTGAGGCGTTGCCTTTTTCAGAAAATGCATCCTCGCAGTCGGCCGGTGCATCAAGAGCTGCACTGAGATATGTCAGGGCATCATCATAATGGAAAGAACTAATAGCCTTGGCAGCATCAGAGAGACTACCGATCATATCCGAGTACAAATCTTGGCAGGTGCTAAGCTCTGACTTGATATTACCATTTCCTGGTTGTGCCAGTAGATCTTTTATCTTGGCTTTGGTACTGGTCGCGTTGTCTGAAGTAAGTTTTGTGGCGATTTGGGCGAGACCGACATAATTGGCCGATGCACTTTTTGGGTCCACTTGTAAAGATGTCACGCAGAAGTCGTGATTTATATTGGGACTCTTAGCAGCTGCTGCTGTACACGCATCAGATACAGAAGCATCGATATGCGGGAAGGAAACAACCGACATGAGAAAAATGAGAACAAACGAACAAGAAATATTGGCCATGCTTGATAGAATTGTTTTGAAAGATTAGGCGTTTATAATTTATGATGATGATTTGCGTGGTACCTTCTTATATAGTAGAGCTCTTTGTGGGTACTGGATGTGTTTTGATTGGCAGCATATCAGAATTTGATTGTTGCCAATTTGATCTTTATTGTGCGTATTTTGGAATAATATAGAATTGATCTACTTCTTAATTACCATTAATTTGATACTCAGAATCAATTTTTTTTAATAGAAATTATTAATTGGCAAAATGGCAATTCGATTCTGGAGATTTGCTACTGTGCAATTTGATAAGCCAACTCAAATTCATTAATCAATCTATAAGTTTAACGTTACAATTCAGTAACCCCTATGCCTACGGCTACTGCTTATAAAAGCACAAATCTATGGTTGTAAAAATTTCAATTGAAGTTTGTCTAAAAAAAAAAAAAACAAAAAAAAAAAAAATTCAATTGAAGGATGTATCCAATCGCTTATATACAGATGTTAACTCCAATGAAAATCCAGACTTTGGTTTCAAACGAAAAATTTTAAGTGTGCATTTATTTTTCAAGAAAAGAATTATTGGCAATATTTAACAAATGAAAATTAGGAAAATCCATTACAATTTGCAGCATATCTAAATACAAATTTCCACTTTTGTTTAAATAATTTCATTTGATATTCAACATTATGAAAAAATTAAAATATTAATATATTAAACCATAACATATCTGTTGTATTGTATGCTACCTTTCCTAGTAATTCAGTAAAAGACGAATACAATTAATACAAAATGTATTAGATTGATCAACATTTCAGATCTTTTTCTGTATATATACTCTTAGATGTAAATGAAATACAATGAGAAACCAGAAATATGGCTAAGTATACACATAAAGTCCTCTTAATTTATTGATCAGAATTTTCTTTCTTTCTTTCTTTCTCTTTTTGAAAAATAATAATTACCGGCTAGCAATATTTTGCATTTGAATTCAAATAATCAAAATATCCATCAACATACTAGAACAACAACCTCCATACAACTAACAAGATAATAAAATCCCCGCTCTTAATGGTTTCTTAGTTTTACAGATTTGCATCATGTAGCTATAGATTTTTCATTTTTCTGTTTTTTTTTTATTTACAGTATATTGTCCCTTATAGTAGCACAAAAGGAATAAACGAGCCAAGTATAAGAATATTTTTTTTAAATTAAGATCTCTTGCATAAAATAAAACAAAACGAACACTTTGTGCATAATCCAAGAAACAGAGCTTTTACATGAATGCGGTAATCTGCAAGCTTATTTACAACAGAAAAAACTTCATTTATACAACTTATAATAATTCATAAAATTTGCATTCTGCAATCAAAGCGATTATTCAAATGAAGATAGTTGAAAATTATTACATTTACATGTTTTTTTCTTTTATTTGGGAATAGAAAAAAAAAAAGGAAAAAAAAAGGAGTTCGAAAAGCCATACAGAGCTCGTGACATCCAGTACACACAAAATTCCGCAAAAATATTTAATATTTTCCTACAAGAAGAAATTTGTTAGTTAATTACTGACAGATAAGCAATTATTATATATGAAAAAGTTGCTTGATTAAATGGAAAGGAATTTTAATTCCTCCAACAAACAAGCACATATTTGTAGATAAAATATGTGATCAAGCCTCTGAATATGTGTAAGAATTCTCCGACCAGATTTTGAACATGTGAACTCCACAAAACAGTAAATTCTTGCTAACAAATTTGTGAATTCTCACTAAAATGAATAAACGGAAAGTTTGAAACTTTGAATTACTTACATATAAATTAGATCGTCATGAAATATCACCAAGATACATCAAGATGGTCTTCAGCTTATTCAATTACTACCATGTTGCCCATTTGAATTAACTTAATCTCCTTGAGAGTGTTTATTTGTTGAAGCCCCTCAGGAAGAATTTTGAGCCTCCTACAGCCTTCAATGACCAAACTTCTAAGCCTCTTCATGGCCCCACTAGCAACCTCCCAATCTTCCAACTTCTCTAGTTTCTTAAGCACCAACCGCAACAGTTGAGGAAAGCCGGCCTCTGAACAAACCATATATTTACCATCATACGCCTTATCTTCCAAAGAAAGGATCATAAGATTTGGAAGCTTTTCCAATGTAGGCATGGGATCTTTGGTAAGGCAAGAGTAGGCCAATGTGAGCTTTGTTAGGCCTTGAGGAAAAGAGGTATGAGCCGGAAGTGGTTTTGAATCAGTCAATATTCCGTAAATTTTTAATTTGTGTAAAGCAGGAAAAACTGTGAAGGCCTCCATGGGGATTGATCCTTCTTCTCCAAACAAAGAGAGAGATTCGAGTGTGCGTTGCTTCTCAAATGGATTCAGTATCACCGCTTGATTGAATGTAATCTTCAATCTTTTAAGGTTTGTGAGTTTGATCAATTGCTTTGCCACCAACAATCCACACTTGGCGTGTGTCAAGCACCTTATGCTTTTCAAACCGCCCAGACCATCTTCAATTGTAATTGTGGCATTTGTTGCTAAAGTTTGAAGATTATGGAGATTCTCTAGAGAAGGCAAAAATTTTACTCCTTGGTTTGAATGAACAATCCAGCGAAGGTATCTTAGATGGATCAAATTAGAGATCTCACTCGGTAGTGTTGTAAGTCTTTTTTCACCCTCTACATCGATGACAGTTAATAGCCTCAATCCTTCAAGGTACTGGCCAAGCCGGTGTTGTAGTTTTGATGAACCAAAGCACATAAATGTTCTTAGGCTAGGAGTTGTTAGGTTTGAACTCAATGGGTCAAAGTATGTATTGGGTATAACTCCATGAAAAGCAACGCGACGGGCAGTAATCACCGTCGGAGGGTCAGGGGATCTTTTGGAACATCTTCCTTCTGCATTGAGGAAGTTGTTCTCTTTAGATACTATTCCACATAGTTCCTGGAGTAGGCGATGAACTCGGATCCTTGAGGGTTTCCCGTTGTACTTCCTTTTAGTGACTTGCACTAAGGATCTTTTGCTAAGCTCCTCTAAGTACCGGTTTGCTTTTATATCCCTCTCTTGGTTGCTTTCTTTGTCAAGAACAAGAGATTCTGCCATCCATAGTCTTTTCAGCTGGCTAGCCTTGACCTCACTACCTTCCTCAAATGCCCCGATGTACAAAAAGCAGGGTTTCAACTCAAGAGGGAGTTCATCATAGCAAAAATGCAGTACATTATTGGGCTGGAAGGATAAGGTTTCCAGCACTTCCGACCAAACACCAACTGTTTTTGCTTTTCTTGATAAAAGGCTGCCTAGCAGCACCAAGTGCATCGGTAAACCCCCACATATTCTGAGCAGCTGTTCACCGTCTTCTTTGAGATCAACCATGAATTCATGAACTATATCTTCGGGATATATTCTTTTTAGAAACAGGAGTCTGCTCTCATTTTCATTTAAAAGACGCAGATCATGGGCAGCTCCATTCGGGCCAACATGTTTGCCAATCTCCACCGATCGTGTTGTTAGTAATACACGGCTTCCATTATCCGTAGTAACAAATGATGTTTGAATTCTCTCCCATAGCTCCTTGCTACGCACATCATCCATGATAATCAGGCACTTCCCTTTTATCTTTATTAGCTCATGAAGTGCCAACTTAATATCTTCCTCACTCCATCTTTCCAAACTATAATCTTCTTTTATTTCATCAATGATACATTTTGATCGTTTGGACAAGGTTTGACCCTTTATTTTCTTGGGGATCATAACAAGTTCCTTTATTGTATTTTTTAAGACGTCGATCACTGTACAGTGCTTAGTCACAAATACCCAAGCACGAGCAATAAACGTCCGTTTTATCTCAGGACTTTGATATACCGACCTCGCAAGAGTTGTTTTTCCGATACCATGGATCCCGACTAAAGAAAGAACTAGTAATTGATCACCAGAACTTGTCAATTGACCTATTATTGTTTTTCTCTCTTCTCCAAAACCAACAATACTAGTACTCACATCATCATCACCCTCCACATACACACATTCTCTACTTCGGGGTTCTGGCATGTAATGGCTTGCTCCAAGGTTAACAAGGCCAAGTGTTAACCTTTGAGCTAATAAGCCATTAATTTTTTGCTTTATTTCATCGACCTTCTTAAAAAAACTATGACGAGAATGAATAGAGCTGAAGGAGTGAGGGAACCTGTTAGCACGGAATAAGTAGTTGTCGACTAAATCCGCAACACCATTTGTCACCTCTCTTACATTCTCAATCCAAGACTTGACCTCTGCATCCTCTTTTTGTTTGACATTACCATCTTTTAAGAAGCCTAGCAACTTCTTGAGTTCTCTCTTCATCCAACGGATATCATCACTCATTCCGTACAGGGATTCGGGGTCCCCATGCATGAGATCTTCGAGCTTGTTCACCACATGAGAAAGAACTGCTTCAGCCATGTTGGCCTTTCTTCTCTCTATCTCTCTTCTTGTCAAATTTAGGTGGTGTTTGATTGACAAAATACTCGGATTTTCATTGAAGTTAGGGAAATAGGTAGGCAGTCCATGGTTTCCATTAACTGCAGGGAATGTTCCAACCAAATTTGCTTCAGAAGGAAGAGTCTTTTTATTAAATTAGATGTTTCCTTCGTTGATTTGTTCCACAGCTAGTAGAGGCCTCCATAACTTCATTATATATATATACACATATTTGTATATTTGTATTCCTTGGAAGTTATTATTTCTTGAGCATCATTACCAGAACATTTTATATAATATGAGGCAAGCGTAATGCCTATGCATGTGGTGGCACCGTAGACTAGTAGTAGTAGAAAAAAAAAAAAAAAAAAAAGGAATTCATGACTTTTATATCTTGTGTCAACTTAATTTTGGCATAGGCAACACATGATCTTATTAATTGATCATAACTAAATCCCTCAATTAAAGCAAGAAGAAAAAATGTTAGGTTCACCAAATGACAGGTGGGAAAATTTTTCATTCACATGAAACAACTTAATTAAAGATGCTTTTCTAGAGAAGGGGGGAAAAGCATGCTCAACGAGCATGAGTACAATATATGACTTTATGAGGGTCATTGGTGGTTACATTAAGCATATTAGGGCATAAGAGCTAAATAATAAGAAAATAATTAAACAAGAAGAGCACTTCTCATTGTATTGGTGGGCATGTCTTTTACAAGTTAGAGGCTGGCAGATTAATTAAATAAACCTTAAAAATTAATAGAAAAGACCAACATATAGCGAAACAAATAGATAATAATAAACCAGATGTCCTAAAGTCAAATATAGGATTCTTTGACCGTGCTTAGGCCGGACTTAGATATTTTATATCCTTATCGCAGCTATATAAAAAAAAAAAAATTATTTATTACATATAATATAGGTCGATATACATATAGTGCATTATGAAGGGAAAAAGGATGTTACAAATTGCTAATGCTTACCAGGACCTTTTAGGTTAATCCCCATTGCTCACGTCAAATAGAAGGCTTAAGAAAACCGTTTTATAATTAACAAAATCTAGAACTAATATGTAACTGAAAATCTCATAGTTCGATTGCCAAAAAGATATTATTATTTTTTAATTATAATACTTGCAATGAACATATCTTATATATGAGATAGGAAGCATCATCTTATTTAAATCAAGACGTGTTTCATTGGGCAAGTAAAAGTACGGACCATCTGTCACAAAATGATGTTGGTTTTTCGCATCGTATCAGTTTCATGTAGGGAGTGAGGGACCCTTATGAAAATTATATAATGCCAGCAAGATCATGTTTATTTCTTCCTTTTTTTGAAAAAAAAAAAAGAGTTAGCATGGGGAACAATTTGTACCAGTTATAATCAATTTCATTCTTAAAAAGTTTGTTGCTACAATCCTTCAGAATCTACACAAATATATACGAAGGGCCAATAAAGCTAATTAAATAGAGTGCAAGGAAAAAGCAGATTAATTATAATATATGCTTTTCCGGCCTTGCAAATTTTTTAAAGATATATGCCAGTATACATGAAGTTGCTGTATATAAATTTCATTAATCCACCGTTAGAGCTCTTCATAGGTCAGATATTGACGGGTATTAAAATTATTTTGCTTTTCTTTTTATTTTGAAATTCCTTAGGAAGGCACATTTGCTAGAATGGAATCAAAATAAATTCAAGAGGATCACTTATAATAAAGGTCAAATTTCCTTCTAAAAATTTACATTCTGAGAAACAAGAGTCCTGAGAATGAGGATCAAACTTCCAGTAAATTATGTGAATGGCTGTTTTCAATACAACACATGCAGTTCTTGATTGATTCGATGATTTTTGTTTCGAAGAAATATAAGTATTTACAAGTTTGCCATCATTTTAAATAGTTAATAAGAGAACAAAAGGTATGTTTTGTTATTTATTAATTATTATTTTGAATAATTATGTTTTGTTATTGTATGTTCGGGTTGGAGTGCTTCGCTTTCAGGTCCAATAAACCTTGTTTCTGTGTTTGCATCTCTAAAAGCTACCTACAGCTACAGGCTACAGTACATATATTTTATACAGGGGCCTAATGGCTGAAATGGGTCTTTATGTTTTGGTATCTAATTTTGATGATTTAGTTCGAATATTCTGGTATTCATTCATTCGGCCTCTTCTTAAGACCAATTGGGTTTTTGAACTACAAAAGCAAGAAGCATCAAAAGTTTCTAATATACAATTCTAGTAAGCCCAACGAAAAATTAATTTTATGTCACTCTAAAATTAAAGAAAAATTATAAGAGCTGGGTTAAAAATTAAAAATTCATTAGACGGATGTTTCTTTTTTATGCATTTTCTTTTATGTTTTAGTGTCAAATAATTGTTTGAATCGTTTAAGGTAATTTATAAATTGAAATTTTGTAAAAGAAATCAAATTTATATTTTAAATTCTTTTTTTTTTTTTACTTGGACTAGCAAACACGCCAATCCATGTGTGTGTAAAATTTTAACAAATTAAAAAAAAAATCATCAAATCAGAATATATGGCAAAGCATCTAATGAAAAGATTTTACAAAGAAGATTGTATTAGTTTTTTCAATATTTTCCGATTTTTTCCTTCTTCACATTAATTCAGATTGACTGAAAAAAGAAAAAGAAAAATGTTAATGGGATGAAATAATTTTGCATGAGTATTCTTTCCATTCTAACATCTAGCACTCTTTTCATTCTAAACGAAGAGTTTAAATTTTTTTATTCTGAGTTTAAATCTACACTCTTGATCAAATTAGATTATAATAATTAATGAACTATATTGTTTGTAATAAAAAATTGGATACATCTTTAGACTCAAAATTGAATAGAACTTGAGATTAGTGTTTTCATAAGTAATAGGGATTTAGTTAAGATCAGGTTACGGCAGCTAAAATTTATTTCAGATCCATAGTTGAACATTACGGTCTGAAAATTAATTTAATTTCCAAAATTATTGTAGCAAACTAGCAAAAATGTCTCCAATAGGGGACAAATAAAAAAAAAATTGTTTTAAAAAAATCTGGTTGAATCTTCCAGCAATATATGTGTATATTTTTCTAAAAATAAATTGTTGAAACACTACCTGACTCTTTTTTGTCAAAAAGGTTGACTTTTTATCTGAACTAAACATGTAAATCACGCATCAGATCATATCACACAAATCAATGGTAAATAATTAATAAACAATTATTTTCACTTCTCTAATAAAATTATTTCGCCATTTTTCTATAGGTGCTTTATAAGTAATAAGAATAAATTGAATTCAAACATATCCATCTTAAATTTTCAAAACTATCTCAGTATTCAGGAGAACAAATAACCAAAAAAAATAACAAAAAGTATTGTACTATTAACAATTAACAAGTCGGACAAAAAATAAAAAATGAAAAATATTATTCGGAACCTCCAACACCTCAGCCTCATTCTGGATGGGCGTCCAGTAGACGTCTTTCATTAGTGTCCGTTCAATTAATAATGAATGTCCAATGATTAATACTAGATTGATAGATTCAAAATTAATTAACCGTTGTGATCAAATCGGACGATCTCTATCAAAAGACGTACACTATATGATTTTTAAAACATCGAGAGGATCCAGATTCCGGCCTCCCACGAGTGAACGAGATCCTTTGGTCGGCGAACGTAAAATTCATTGATCGTTTTCAGATATGAACCGTCTGATTTATTCTCAACGGCTAATGGGTATCCCCTGAATAATATCAGATTGATAGGCCTGAAAATTCTAACCGTTGAGATTAAATCGGACGGCTCAGATAAAAAACGACCCCTGGTCGTTTTAAAGATCCTGGTCGTTCCGGATCCCCCACGAGGAATTACCGAAATACCAATAAGGCAATTAAACCCTCAAAACCCTTTACCGCCTCCACTCCGCCGTCGCCGCCAGTTCTTACTCCGACCTCTTATCCAACGATACATATATATATAGAGAGCAAGAGCGAAGTGAAAGAGAGAAAGAATGAGGGTGAAGAAGCAAAAGAGGCACAGGAAAGTGGTGCGCTTTTACTCGGCCTGTTTCGGTTTCAGAGAGCCGTACAAGGTGCTTCTAGACGGCACTTTGGTGCACCACCTCCTCTCCCACGGCCTCTCTCCCGCCGACGACGCTCTCTCTCGCGTCCTCGGCGCCCGCTGCCTCCTCTTCACCACTAAGTCAGTCTCCCCTTTTCTTTTTGAGATATCAATAATAAATTAGAGAAGAATAAAGTATCAAGGATTGATTGGTTTTGGGTTTTATTGTTTTTGGTTCAGGTGCATTGTTGGGGAGATTAAAAGTCTCGGACCCTCGCATACTGAGACGTGGGAAGCTGCTAAGCAGCTCATGGTAGCTAGGTAACTATATTTTCTTTTTCATATTTTTGATATCGAGGAATTGATGTTCCTGGAAAAAGGGTTTTCTGAAATTAGAGTGTGTACCAGTGAAATTTTACTCAAATAGTTGCCATAGAAAAAGAGGAATTGGGCAAAAAGAAATTATTAATTGGCCATGGCTTTGAATCATGTAGGACTGAATTGATTTGTAGATATTACTTGGTAATCAAAGCACAACACACAGTGTCTTAAAACTCCAATATGAATGACATATCAAGCAGTTTCGTTGTTAGATTTTTTGTCAGATGCAAACACGTTAATATGACATGTATTGAGTTCTAAATTAAATTCAGTTGTGTGTTTCACTAGAAGGAGAATGATGTGAAAGTTTTTTCTACTGTACAATTACAATATTGTTTTGTTTCAGGTGTGATCATGAGAAAAGGGTGAGTGGTACCAATTGCATCCTATCAGTAATTGGAGAGAATAACTCAGAGCACTTCTTTGTTGGTACACAAGATCCAGATCTTCGAAAAAAGTTTCGAGAGGTTAATTCTTGCACCTCTGGGTTATCCAACTATTATATGAGATTAAAGCTTTCTAATGTCTTTGTAAAATGGATGTAAAATAGGTACCAGGAGTTCCTGTTATATATGGACTTAAAAATTCTTTGTTTCTCGAGCAACCTTCCTTTAACCAACGGGAGTTTGCGAAGTTGGCTGAAGAAAAACGCTTGCACATGACAGAATCTGAGCTGCAGAGTTTTTTTAAGAGTACCTCTAAGGAAAACTTATCTGAAGGCGATGATGAAAATCAAGAAGAGCAAGCTAGAAGCATTTTACATTCTAAGAAAAATTCGCTGGGTGTAAAAGATAAGCCTCAATTCAAGAGGAACAGAGCAAAGGTAGGGTTTCCTCTTTACTATATTTCTAATGGATTTGATAATTTTGTAAGAATTTCTTTAATTTTCATTAGTTCTTGTGTGTAACTGTGTACATTGTACTGGAATTAGTTTGTCCATTTTTAAGTTTTTTTTTTTTTTTTTTTTTTTTTTTTTTTTTTTTTTTTTGAATTAAGGGCCTTTAGCAATTGGTATTGATAGGCTGAATGATTCTGAAGTTAGCTTTAACTTCAGGTGCAGTTCATTTGCACAATTGCAGGGTTAATTGAGGAAATTTGAGGTTAATTGAGGAAATTTGAGATTAATTACGGATTAGGTAACACATATTAGGCATTGTCACGTTACAGAAATAGTCATAATGTTGGTTGTTTACATTTATCTTTGATAAATGTTTTGTAGGGCCCTAATCCACTTTCTCGTAAGAAGAAAAAGCCAAAAGCCGGAACTCCAGATGGTCAAAATCAAAATAAGGTGAGTATATGTCCTATATTTACCTCAATTGCCATGTTGTTGACTTTGGTAGTTAATTTAGAAATTCATGCCCCTTGAAAGGGAAAAGTTTTAATATTCTGAATAGTCATTACGTCTGTTACTATCTCTTATTATGCATTTTTTAATGGCAGCCATTGTTTTTGTTTTGTTTTTTTTTTTTTTTCCTTTGTGTTTTTTGTTTCATAGCCGCTTTTCCTTTTTTTTTTTTTTTTTTTCTTTTCTAAATTCTGAGTGGTATTACAACCGAAAGAACAATTTACCATTTTGGTGACAAAATTGAGTAAGGCCTGATGAGAATGTCATTTTTTTAACATGGGATTTCATTTCATTAGAAAATTTTTGATAAAAATCATGAATTCAGAAAATTTCGTTTCATTAGAATGTCATTTTTTAACATGGGATTTGATGTCATTTGGACTGAATTTCATGCTGTTAGACCCAACGAAATCTCAACAAATTAATTATAATGAAATGAAATCCTGTGTAAAAATCATTTTGTTCAATGCCTTAGGCCCTGATCAAAATGATTTTTACTCTGGATTTCATTTCATTTGAATTGATTTCGTAGGATTTCATAGGATTTCGTTTGACCTAATTACATAGGAATTCCAACCAAATGACACCAAATCCGCTCATTTTGATCAATAATTTTCCAATGAAATGAAATGAATTGAAATCCCACGTTAAAAAAAAAGATTCTGATCAAGTTCTAAGTGTTGGCAATTTAATTCCTTCTGTGTGGTTGTGTGCGCGACTTTTTACCAGTTGCTATTTTTACTTATGAAGAATCGTTTTTATTTTTTCCTGATACAGGAAGAGCCAACGGCTAAGAGAAAAAGAGTCAGGAAGCGCAAAAGGAGTGGCAGCAATGCAAACAATAAACCAGATACTGGAAGCTAAAGCAGTCTCCTGCCAAACTCGGGGACTTGTTTGGAAATGATGTAACAGTTGATCTGGTTTCATTTTTCTGTCAATTCATTTTTGTATTATTCAATATTTCAGGAGGATGAGATGTTTGTAGTTTTTGTGTTAAGAGTGACAATGATTAGCCTCAAAATTGCTTTTCTTTTGCATTTTTACTTCATCACAAAAATCAATATATACGTTAAAAAATCAGTGATGCCGCTTAAACAGCAGATAGGCGTGAAAACCGTGCAAAATCATACTAGAGAATGTACACATGAAGACAAATGGCCATTCACACAGGAAAGTAAAATTCTTTCATCACTTCAAAAAGTATATTACATCAAGATATTCACTAAATTTTCTGCTAATGAGGAGCATTACAAAAATACATTATCTAAGATGACCGAGTCCTGATATACTAGAGTTCAGACAGTGCTCCAAACGGAGCAGATACACTGAAGACAGTACACAAGAACATTTAAAACTTGAAATCCTTCTTTTTGGATTTGCCATCCTTTTCCATCTTTCGCTTCTTCTTGTTTGCATTCTACAACAAAAATAAATAATTTCAAGTTAGAGATATTAAATTACACAATATACACAGTATAAACACAGAAAGAAGACCCACCTCTGCAACCATGTCGCTGAAATCCTCTTTTTGATTGCGGAGCTTCTCGACCTCTCTTGCTTCTTCGTACCTGCACAATATTAATACAATACTAAATTAGTTATCATAATTAACCAAATGCTTAGACTAGTATCTGTAATAAACAGATAAATCTTACTTGGCAGCCAGCACATCATCCATAACTTCCAGCTCCTCAGGTTGAATAGTGACATCAACTTTGTCTGCTTTTTGACCCCGCAAAAGATCAACCTGCCACACAACCATTGGATAATCAGCATTAAGCCTAAACAATGAGGATGAAAACTTGGAAGAAAAGATGGTAAAAGATTAACTACAAAATCCCTACCCTCTTAGCTGCTGACTTGTCTTGCGCGCCCAGAACATATCTGTTACACAAAAAGAAGCAATATGAGAAATATGCAAATGAAGGACAAGAAAATGAACAACCAGTGAAAGAGAGGCATACGTATGTGTTGTCCCGAGCAAGGTGCCTGGAGCAATTCTCTCTTCCTTCTCCTCAAGAACCTTCAAAAAAGACGCAGCAAGATTCAATAAAATGGGGAACTAAATATGAAGGACATAAAAGAAAAAGAACAAGAATAAAAGGAAGGACAATTACCTGGTATAGTTGCTTGTCAGTGGGTTCTTTCCTCTGTTGCTTCCTGAGGTCGATAACATCTGGAGTTTCAACTCCAGTGGGAGTGCTAGAAAGAGAGTCAACAGATTGAATGCCATCAGCCATGGCCTCTTCATCCTCAACTTCTTCTTCTTCCTCCTCCTCTTCCTCTTCCTCTTCTTCCTCTTCCTCCTCCAGGTCTCCCCAGTGCTTATTTCGATCCACTGGCAAAGGTTCTTCCTGTAATATTCATCACACATACATTAGCATACATGTTGCAAGCTTTCATATTGCTATAGCTTATAGGACCAAAGTAGAAAAAAGCAAATATTTTAAGTTGATTACTGTCGCATATGGTCATACCTCATAGTTTGGTTGATCCTGCTGCTGAACCCCAAAAACATCTCCATAGAGAGGACGGCCAAACTGACATGGGAAACAAAAGTAATCAGGATTAAACCTCTTAAGTTGCTTCTTATAAATTCATTTAGTCATTTGAGGCTAAGAAAAACAAACCTCATCCACAGGTGGCTTGCCCCAACCACCAGGGTGATAACCAAAGCTGGCTCCAAGGGGTATAGGAGCATTCAGACCAGGAATCTTCAAACTTGGGTAAGAAGGTGGAGGACCATATCTCTAATCAATACATTCCACAAAAATGATAAAAAAAAAAATCAGAACAACAGAAAGATACATGGTCTGATAAACCAATAATAGAATTAATATCATGCGAGGACTAACCTGCATGTTGATAAGCCATGGAGGGGGAGCACCATCTGGCATACCAAGAGCTTCCTTCAGTTCTTTAGACAGCATGCCTGGCTTCATTTCCCTAAGCTTGACCTGGTCAATGGAAAAATAATAATTATAAAAATTATAAAAAACAGAACATATACCCTAATAATATAGTAGCAACACAACAACGACAACAACAACAATAAACAAATTAGGTGAACTACATTTCACTGATTACAAGATCACAGATTATAGACATGCAGTGCCAGATTAAAACCAAGGACGGCAATTCATCATCTGCAAAATTTAATAAGTTACCTCAAATTCCTTGCCCTCATAGTAGAGGTCACCATGTGTAGTTAGCTTTGGCTTTGTTTGGTACTTGAAAAATGCATCATGCAAAACCTGGCAAAACAGCAGAAGCAATTATTAAGAAACAGCACCAACTGGTTAAAACTTGATATAAAGTAAAAAAGTAAAGAGAAAGGTTCCGGTGCCTCTAATTTGCGATGCCACAGGATGCCACAGATTACGAGCCATTGGATTGATTTTGATAAACGGCTGGGATAGACCGTGTGAACTTTAAATACTTGCTCTGCATCCACTTTATTGGAAGACACAAAGCGGTAAAAAATAATAAAATAATATCATCATCTTTCCCAACCCATCTCTCCGAGAGTCCCAGCCCAATCAGTTAGTAAGGTGGAAATCATCTCTCCCAACCCATCTCTCTGATTTTTATACCAAAATTGATAAAATTTTTCATTCTTCAGGGCTCTGTTTTAGGAAATGACTTTGATGACTGAGCATAGAAATATCTTTGAATGCCTAGTCGAAGAAGATGATCCTTATTTTTTTTGGCAAAAAAAAAAAAACGACTCTCTTAATGAAGCTTCAAATGGATTGACGAATTAAGGAATCACACTTTACTTTTGGATCTGAACAAGTTAGTAAGAAACATTTAGTCCTTTTAGAATTTATTAATGGCTGTGTTGTGCACTTAAACGCCTTGAGATCTTGATTTTATTTTTCTAATTCACACTTCTCATATTAAATGTGAATCGTTTATGAATAAGTTAGTAAAATACATTTTTCTAATTCACACTTCTCATATTAAACACCTTCTAGCTAGGTTGATTTAGGAATCAATCACTATGAAAAAAAAATATTATATTACTATCATTAGACAAACGTAAATAGCTTAGATTTTGATTTAACATGATTTTAGTAACTTTAATTAGACTATCATTATCATCATTTTAATTTGAGGATATCTTTGATTGATTAAAAATTAGTCATGTTTGGTTGACCAAATATATTTTGCTTTTTGATAACGGTTAAACAAATATTTAACCACTTCTTGGAGGTTTAAAGGTAGTTCATTAAATAGTAACCGGTTGGGTTTGAACTTTGAAGAGATGTTATTACTTTGTTTATTTAATCTTTTCGTGTCTTCCTATAAAGTAGATGAAGAGAAAAGTAAATGACAGCCTATAGTATTTAATGTGAGACGGTTGATCACAACCGTTTATGGATTTCAATCCAAAGGTCCATAATTTGTGGCATCTTGTGGCATTTCAAATTAGAGGCACTGGAACCTTGCTCAAAAGTAAATACGTACCTGATAATCAATATCCATCTTTCCCATCTTTGGTTGCATGCGCTCGCGTTGCTTCTGTTTAAGTTTCTTGCTGTCCTCTTTTTCTATGTATGCCTGGCCAGATGAAAATAAGCATTTAGCATTCGCTCCTTGAGTTGATTACAATATACAAGAAAACAAATGGAAAATTGTCTCATTTAAACAACTTCACCTGTCTGATTTTCTCTATTCCAGTAGCAGCAATGAAGTCAGGCAATTGGAAAGGCTGTTTCTCAATACCTCTTTTTCCCTGACAAAAAGAAATCAAACAATGATGAGAATCAAAAATCAAAAGAAATATAAATAAATATGTACACTCTCTTTCCAAGGCTTTGTGCCAATTAAATAAATATAAACAATGATGAGTATCATTCATTCCCGACTGAATTCAGCTTTGTGCCAATTAACCATGACCAAATGCAATGACACGCATTGCATTTGATGCATGAAAATTGCATGACTATTACTAGAGAAAGCATGAAAAGTACACCAAGGCCAATTCCAGCTCCTCCAAGATCATCTCCAGCCCTGCAAGAGAATTAGATTTATGCATAAGAGGGGCGAATCCTGATCTATGCATTACCATACTTTATTAAGCTATATCATATCATGTGTATTTGCCATGTGTAAATAAGCATATTTTCAGATGCACCCCCCAAATTATGTATGCTAGCAACCCTACATCACCACATACCTAGTCACTCGTAGGAATAAGGAAAGAAGAAAATCACCTGTAAAAATTTCCGTTTTTGACACCAGTGTCTTGGCACAGGGACAGTGTTTCGATAAGATTTTAGAAAAGCCAACAACTTTGGATCTGCTGCCGTCACATCCCAAACCTACATAATTAAAATTCGATAGTTCACTTAGAAACTTAATAAACTAGCATTGTTCAAAATCCTAAAAATCCTATTTAAGGTTTTAACAACAAAGATTGATTTGATTAACACATAACACTTTTCTTATATCAATTCAGATGTAGTTTATGTAGCCAGTTATTTAACAGATAATTTCCTAGGTACAAGATGATGAACTTTCCTTCAAGTAATACCTACAAGTCATTTAAAAATACAGTTAAGCAACAAAGTATAGTACCTCAACAACATCAGGCCTCGAGCAAATTTGCTTCAGCTCTGCTATCTTCATTCTTCTTTGCAACTGCCAAAAAAAGGGGTTTGATATTAACAAAGCGACAAAGTAACCGAACCCAAAATTTAGGAGGACATTGGCATGCAAGAGGCTAGCCTAACTTTTAGGTTAGTAAGCTAATTTGTTAACCTAGAAGTTAACAAATTTGCTTAAAAGTACTAACTTTAACCCTTGATCTCGCTAATCTATGGTGTTGCCAAATGCCCCCTAAAAAGAAACAATGAAAATAAAGGTTTCCTGACCTTTCTTTTCTTGTTGGAAACAGCCCCTTCCTTCTTTTGCTGGCCTTGTTCTTCCTCGTCAGAATCCGAATCAAGGTTCTTTTTAGCCGCATCAGATTCTTCCTCCTTCTTGGCCTCTTCATCTGACACTGGAGCAGTTTCCTTGAAGCTGAATTTCTCAAAAACACTCTTGAAATCCTCTAAAAGGTTCTCATCCACATCCGCCTTTTCAGGTACATACTCCACCTCTACCGATAAATCCACCTAAAGTAGCATCAAACAAATCAGACACAAAAACCCTAAATTCCAGAAAACCCACAAAAGCAAAACTAAAACAATACCTTGTGGTTATTAGGATGGTTATTCTCCTTCGAACTGTCGTCGCCAGTCGTAGGAGCGTCGCTATCGTCATCATCTCCTACGTTGGTGGTAGAGTTGTTCTTATTCTTCTTCTGTTTCCGCCTTCGACGGCGGCGCTCGCTTTCTCGCGACTTCTTCTTATCGGACGACGCGTTCGATTGGGCTCCGTTAACCCGATAGTCTCCGTTGTTGGGGTTTGGGTTAGAGTTTGAATGGATGAGATCGGCTGGTGTCGCTACTGCCGTCGCCATTTTCGCCGCCTTGCGACGAGAGAGAGAGAGAGAGGTGGAGAGGGTTCCTAGACTGAGACGATCTGTTCTGTTCGGGTTTGGGTTTTGGATTTTTTAGTAAGATCTTTGTTTGTTTTATTATTTATAAAATAAAATAAAATGTTTTCTTGTCGCCGTTGTAATTGTAAGCCCAATCCAACCCAGCATATAATGGGCTTATGGGCTTTGAGGGAAATTAAGAAACAAAATTCCAGGCCGAACAAGAGTGGACTGGGATCCTCGGCAGTCAAAAAAATGACTGCCGAGCAGTCCTTTTATTTGTTTTTTAAATATTTAAATATTTTAAAATTCATATGTCGAATTCAAACCGTTGATCTTGTTCAACTTAACGGGCGATGCGTTTTTATATAAGTTTTATAAAATTTGGAATTGATTTGATACTTGATTAAGTGCTAAACAAATGAACAAACTTGGTTTGATTAATTCTAATACATTCATTTGTTGAGCACTTATTCAAGTATGAATCAACTCCAAATTTTATAAAACTTATATGAAAATGCATCGTCCATTGAGTTGAACAAGATCAATGATTTAGATTCGACATATGAATTTTAAAATTTTTAAATATTAAAAAAACAAATAAAAGGACTGCTCGCCGAGGATCCCAGTCCGAACAAGAGTTGGGGGAGTTTATGCTAATGACGAACAAACTGGTTCTAAAGTTTTAATTTGACAGCAACTTCTCATATTCTTCAATTCAGTTAAATGTACTGATACACATTGCAACGCTGCAAAATTATTGGGACTCCACATCTGGGCCATGAAGAACTATGGCATCGGATGTGCCATAAAATCAAGGGCTCCATACAATTCAAATCTGAGGTTTGAATAAGATTCCAAAAAATATCTCCCTAAAATTTGATACTACAAATCTGGTATTTCAACTGTGCGATCGCAATTGGATGGCGCCACATACTTTTCTGATTTTCCCCATTCGCTACCGTTCCAACTCCCAGCTGCAGCAGCAGATTATAATTTGAACTCTTTACCGTTTCAATCTGAATTGGTGAAGGAAAGATTTTTTTCACCAAGAAATTAAATTTTGGTATGTCGTTTAGTAAGTGTGGAAGGGAAATGTTGGATACCAGAGGGTTTGGAACTGATGGATCATACACACTGGTACATGTGCATCGCAGGGCACTTTACTGGTACATGTGATTAACTGTGGTTCCCTCACTTAATTTTTAGGAATTCAATAGGAAACGCAATGATATGAAATTATGGAACAATGACTCTAAGTCTATCTAAGCTTGAAGAAATGCCAGTGTTATGAAAACTGTTGCTGGAAATATTTTTATTTGTTTTCTGAAATAATTTTAATCTCTGTAGAAGGTTGACATTTTGTGCCAACGCAAGGCGTACTACAAGCTTGAAAAGAGCAGAGGGAGACAGTATTTTCTGACTATTTTCACATATAACCTAAACATGCAATTCAAATTGCCTTGTTAGCTGAACAGTGCCACTTCTTGGGTTTCTACGATATATTTCCTGACCTCAAATTTTGGAAATTGTGGGATATAATCTGTAGCACCTAAGTATTAATTTTGTAACATGGGGTGCATGGTATGTAGCAAACAGAAAAAGGTAACCCTATGATTGTTCCATGTATAGAGTTACAGTCACTTACAGCAGCTTTGCGCCTAATCTGTACTTATCTCATCTCACATTGAAGTGAAAGTTGTCAGTAAAAGATCGCTCTGGAGAAACAATTATATTGCTCACTGGAAGATATCTTCATTTGTGTTTGTTCAAGTAAAATTAACCCATTAACTCCTTTTCCTAATTCTAAGAATTATAGTATTGATAAGATGATAAAAAATCCATTTGAACTCTGTTGCATACCAGGGAAATGAAAAATGCAGACAACAACAAAGTGCATAATTTCATATCAACGAGCAAAAACCAGAAAACAAAACTAAAGGGACTTTACATCACTGGTACATCATATCCTCTTGTGTTGGACAAAGCTCAATAGCCACAATACAAAATGGAACACTGATATTTATTTTTACTTATTAAGAAAAAGAAAAATCAACATTGGTCGATTCCAAACTATCCATATCTTATTGCAGTCGACTCACAAGAGGAATTCAACAGTTCTAAACTGATCCTGCATAAGAAGCATAGTGATATTGTCAGCAAAACTTCTTGGAAATAACCAAATTAAAATGAATCCTTTGTCTGAATGTTTGAGAGTGTTTAGTAGAGAGAGAGAGGGAGACCAGTGGAATCTGTCTTCATTTTCTTTCATGCATCCTCAAGCAACCTGTAAATGTATGAACAAGAACAAGTAAAATAACTAAAAATTACATATTTTGCGTAAAGTATGGTTGTACTTGTAACCAGTACAGCCTATTATCATATATAGGTTTGCAAGAAAGGAACCTTGGTTTGCAATCACACTTCAAATTTTTTTCAATATCCTTCAACCATTAGTGTGAAAAAAGTGTATAGGTGTCCAGCTCATAAGCAGGAACAGAATTAAAAATAACAAAATACTAATAATACATAGAAATTGGAGACAGCACTTAATCAGACTAGGTGAATGCTCAGGTTTTGCTTCTATGGCTATTTGCCGGTAGCTTATATCATTTCCCTAACAAATAAATGCACACAATACAAAACATTATTTGGTTCATTGAACCAATTAGTAATTGATTTATGTTTGCCACCTTCAGGAACATAAACTTATTCACAATTCTTTGATGATAGAATTGGGTATATTCCGTATTAAGGAGTCAATAACATATAGTGGAACACCATTTGAATGTGTACATTGATAAACCTCAAAAGAAATGAGACAAAGTGCAGTTATACTTGAATCGAAGAGAATATGGCCTTGATATCCTCAAAAACTTCTTCTGGCGGCTTTGCTGCATTGACCTGCATTTCAAATACAGAAAACAAACACGTAGGAGTACTATATGTTTATTAGATTTCAAGCTTATTGGTTATGACTGATACTAATTTAAAATGAAGTGGCACAATCAAAAAATAGATAAAACAAAATAGAATTTACCTTTCTGACCTTTCCCCTTTGCTCATAGTAGCTAACAACTGGTAAAGTGGACTCCATAAAGACTTTGAAACGCTTCTTTATGGTCTCAATATTATCATCTTCTCTTCCCTATGAAAAATAAACAACAATGAAAATTTATCAATGGATGGTGGCGGTGTAGAATAATAGTACATGAGCATTATTATTGAATAGTGATATCAATAAAGAAAACAAAGTACAAAACAGACCTGGTTGCGACTCAAAAGCCGCTTTTCCAATTCACTTTCAGGGCAATCCAGAAACAGTAAGAACTCAGGTTCAATATTGACCTGCATATAGTGAAATGTATTATCTTAACTACAAGTTCTGGATTTAGATGATACAGCAGGCAGCCATGTCATAGTACAGTTTTGATAATGGAAAATACATACAATTTTCTCAAATGCAATACGATTCTCTTCATTTCGAGGGAAGCCATCAATCAGAAATTTATCATTTTCACTCTCAAGCATTGCCTTTTGTATCAGTCGAACTATGATACTTGAATCAACCAGCTTCCCTTCCTTCATTAGATTCTGTATCATGGTTCTACATAAAGTTGAATAAAAATAAATAAGGAAAAACAAATTAACAAGTAATTAAGAAAATTGCAACATCATGATATTCATGGTCTGTGAAGGGTTCTTATGCAAAAAGTACCCATATTCTGAGCCTGATTTAGTTTCAGCACGTAAAAGGTCGCCGGCGCTAAAATGAGTAAATCCAAAGTGCTCAACGATTTTAGCACATTGTGTGCCTTTACCACTCCCAGGACCGCCTGTAAGAAATTGACAGATCAGCTCCAAATGACACACTTTAACTTTTGTTTTTAATTAAAAGTTCCCAGAAAGAATTATATAATTGGGCATGACTTCACTATAATTCTCCAAAGACAAAACAAATCAACGAATATTACTCATAGGATTAATGCTATTTTTTTCACCATCTTGCAGGAAAATATGAAAATACATACCTAAAACAAATACGACTTTGATCCTCTTGTTAGAAGGTTTCCCATTCATAGCCTGCTTCAAAATTAGATAATTATAAATTTATAATATATCTGATGAAGATTTTTTCGAACTAAACTAAAAAAGGGAATTAACTTGCATAACCATCTTCATCTTTGTTTTTTCTTTTTAAAGGCAATTATCCAAAGATGGTCAGTTTCAAACTATCTCATACCTTAGAGTCCATAAAATCTAGTTGAAATCTCTATGAAAAATCTCCAATTGCAAGCTGAAAGAGAGAAAATGAACATAAGAAGCAAAGCAAAATCTATATCGATCTATCCTTTTTACCGATGAAGATTAGTATATAACTCACATACCAACCTTAACTTATAACATGCAATTCCCTTTCTATAAAATTTTATGAAAAGGTTTTAAGACAGTTACTGATTACGAAGTTTACGGTTGCCAACAAATATACTGATACGAGCATTTTGACCACAAAATATTCTGGGCTTTTATTTATTCAGAACTTTATACCAAGTACACTTTTTGGTGTTTAACGAAATTTGGAGTGATCTTTGATCTTTCGGATCTCCCAAATTGATATGATAATGAAAATAAAAGATGGTGAACTACACCTTCAGAAAAGAAGGAAGGAAAAATAATTATACCTGAAGGGAACTGCGTGAAGAGAAGAGGTTTCAATTCTCTCTCGGTTGTTTCGCTATGTACTGTGTAATTTACGAATGGAATCACAGAACGGCTTTTAAAAGAAACGGGACCAGTTGAGTGGGAATAGGAATAAGCTTGTAGAACGGGCTAGTCTCTAGAAAAAGAATAAATATTCTGGAAGGAAAACACGCGAGCTACACGGGACACCGATTGTTTTATGTGACGTGGCAAGAATATGTAATACAACTATACAAGGCAAGGAAACGGCTCTTTGTTTTGACGTGGATCGGGTTAAGCCCAATTTAGGGCTGTCTAGAATCCAGACCCGCTATAGAAAACTATGACATCGGGCTGCCGTCAGAGATGACAAATAGAAATATAAAATAAAAAAATTAATTAATCTCATCAGGTTCGTTAAAATTCAATCAAATTGTTTAAATTCTATAGAAGATTGTTGCCATAGAATAATTATAGTAGTGGATGCGAACCCGGATTGCCACAGATACCAATGGAATCTGACTCCGATATGTCTAGGGAAGGATTTTAACGATATTTAATATCCACAGTTGATGTTAAATTATTTATTAATATTATAAATAAAAGTTATAATTTGTTTTTTTATCAGTCAGTTATAATTAATATATCAAATTTGATGTAATTTAATAATTTTATATGAAAGGTAATCAAACAATAAATAACTATATTGTCACTTTTTTAAATGGCTCATTAAGTAGCGAAATATTTCAAATATATCGTCTGTATAACGAAGAATAAATTTACATTTATTTTGAATTTTTTGTAAGTATTAGTATCGTTCATAATTTGTTATTTGCACAACGCCTATGACATCGTGATAAATCACAGAACCAAAAAATGCCAATTGTTTTTCATTTTTTTTCCAAAAAAAAATAAATATTCAGTTTTATATCTGCATGTAACTGAGATCATGTATACATGTGTTAATGGTTTGACAGTTTGGACGTGTGATCTGGGACTGGAACTCAATTTAAGAATTGGTAGCATTCCACGTTGTACTTTTGACATTGGACTCTTTCACTCTTAATCGTCAAAAACAATGATTAAAAGGAGATGAAGGTTTACGGCAAGCTTCGTATTACAAATTTAATGAAATGCAGTGACCAGCATTGAAGTTGTATGAATGCAAAGTGTCAACAAACTCTGTATAACTCAAGCTGTTTACTTTATTTACAAAAGTTTCAATTAAGAAAAGAAAAAAAGAAAGCTAATACTACTATCTACAATAAAACAGCGGCAAGATCAACTTATCCCACTGAAAAATTAAAAATGGTGTGCTTCCTAGGGATTTTAATGTATTATTTAATATGTATAAAATGTGTTTCTGTATTGACCCTGTTGAGAAAAATTATGGCTCCTTCTAGGACTAATTTGACTTATTTGCTTTGTTCCAATAAATTTTCCCAGCGTTGTTTAAGCATCTCACATGCTCTGGAGCATGAAAATGCTAGTACTTCCGTTTCTTCTTTTTCTGTTGATATCTCAGTTACCAGATCAAATCTCAGAAGGGTCTCCATTGCCTTCTCAATTGGCATTTCAATCTATGATAGAAAACATGAACATGTCAAACTCTGCATTAATTGCACCAAAAATAAGTTATAAATGCTAAAAATAACATTTTCTTAATATCTTATACCTTTTCATGAAATTTGTCGTACATAAACTGCTCACATGCGTCTTGAATGCTTTTATGAGTTGTGACCTACAAAATATCAAAAGTTATTATCAATTTTTCCCAAAAAAACAAATGAATTAGATCAACTAAAACCACCTCTTTTTCGATGTTATGCCACAAATTATTTAAGATTATTAATTCGTTACCATTACAAATCATAGTCAACAACTGAGTGCAAAAAAAGTAATATCTCCCCAGTCCCCACCCCCCACCCCCCCCCCCCCCCCCCCCCACAAAAAAAGGAAACATGTCAAAGTCCTGTTCCCCAGTCCATTAATTTATTTGTTATCTTTTATTTTGAAAACCATTAATTTTATTATACCCACATCAAACTTGAAAAAAACAAAACAAAGAAGAACTAGAACATCAACCTTCTACACTATTACATTAATCAATTTAAAAATAAATAATAAATACAAATGTGAAGTTGAACTGATTAGCTGTGTTCCGTTTCTGACTAGAAAAAGACTACAAATGATTTGAGACAAAAGATGGTCTTTTATTATACCTTGGACTTTTGAGAGCTGAGGAGTGCATACACCAAAATTGCTTCCTTGTACTGCATGCATAAATTGAACTGTGTGAATTCTCTCAAAAAAATAAAACAAGGAATATTTAATTTAATAGTTCAGTTACTCTGCACACAGAGTTTTTAATTTTCCATAAGTTTTCTTTTTTTATGTTTATCTTTTCTTTGAGAAGCTGAAATACTCTTCTACAGTCCAAAACAGTATGAGTGTGTTTCCAAAAGCAACCTTGTTAATTTAAAGTGAGGACACGTCCATGAGACTGCTATCACAATTAAACAGAGAGAAAGAAAGAAATAAAAAGGAGATAAATTAGGCAAAAAAAAAAAAACTGAAAGCATACTTGTTGCTGTTGGGAGGCATCTAAAAGAAAGTGAACAGAACCGAAACCACTTGCTAGAGTCTTCTCATAAAGGGTTTTATTCACCAACAACTGTTCCAAATCGATACTTTATTATAGAATGCACAGAATTTACAAAATAAAAAATGTATTGAATAATTAAACAAATAACATAATTAAATGGAAGCCTCACCTGGTACCTGTCCCAAGTCTGCTTGTAGCCCAGCGCCACCCGAAAAACAAGTATTGCAAGTGATGTTACGGCAACTATATCAAGCAAAATAGCCGACCTGTAAATTACATGTGAAATTTTCAAGAAAAAAAAAATGGAATTTCATTAATTTTTGTTTTCTGGTTACAATTTAAAGCGGAATGGGCAAGTAATTGCAAGATGAAAAGAGAAAGGGAAGTACATACTTACGGAGAAGAGGCTATGTTCTCGAACTTGTAATTCACAAAATATGCCAATAAACCAATTATTGTAGCTAAATCCAACCTCACCTGTGAATGCATAAAATGTGCAAATAAAATAAAACATGAGTAATTACAGATAAAGGAACATACCAAAATATGTCATTTCAACAACACCTGTACATGTAAGTCAAACCCTTTTCATTTTTTTTTTTTTTTTTTGTGGAAAGCCCGTAGGCACATTCAAATCAAATATAATAAAACATATAACACTGACATAGAAATATATCATATGATGCTTTCTTAAGTAATAGTTCACAACAGAAATGGTACTCATTCACAAAAAAGATGGTCCTAGGGAATTGTGCTTTTGTGGCTAAATTTAAGTATTGACATTGATTTTGTATCATTGCAGCCTAATGCTGCATCCAAAAAGCCAAAAAGAAATGAAAGGAAACAGGAAAGAGCTTAATTGTTTTCTAAAAATAAATTTAATTACCGCATCAAGGATCCGAAAAGACAGCTTCTTGTGCGGGAAAACGACCTACAGAAAAAAAAATGTTTCTTTTAAAATTTTGAATAATAGAGCATGAGATAACATCATCATTAAATGTAGAAACGTAAATATTATCGTTATATATTACAGGGAGATCTGGAATAGGTATCCTTTCATATATCTTCAGTTGCAAAGGTAAAACATTGTCATCCATTTCTCTACTCTGACCTCCATCAGTATAGAGTAAAATGAGCTCTTGAAAGGCTGGCTCCTGAAAAATTTAATGTAAAAAATAATTAAAATGTTTCAATTGGCTTTGAGGAAACAGCAACAAGAAGTTAATACCTGAAGAGTAGATTTTCCAAACAAAATGCCAATAGAGGCTTTAATCATCTCCCAAACATTGCCCCCACAAGATTCTTTTGTTGCCGGCTCCCAAATATTCGTCAAAGTTATCCTTGGTAAGAAATTCGGTCTGACAGACGCAGCTAACATTTTAAGTCAGATATTAGAAATTTGATAAAATGAGAATAGAGAAAAAATGATGTTAGGAGGAAGGGTGTAACTTTTGAAGCTAGTTATAGAAATTGTAAAGTTAATAACAAAAATCAATTCCAAGAAATGACCTCAGATAATTTTCCAAATGGTTTTTGTTATCGATCTCAAAATTGACTGAAGCCTCGGGCAATGAAGGAATCAGCCCAGTCCAAGTAAGCAACTTTCTGACGAGCCTGCCCCTAGGACCCACAGGAGATAGAAGTCCTTCGTATCTGGAAACAGCTTTCTGCGCAGCAATCCAGATAGGAAGTTTGGGACCTTCATCTGCCGTTTGATCAGAACCATTTTTTTTGTTTGACGTTCTCAGTAGCAAGTTATCAGGAGAGTACTGCTCTTTGAGCCAAAGCTTTAATTTTTCAATCCAATTTTCAGGATCTTCCTTCCCAGTAGACCTCTCCACTGCCTGTAATTGGCTTAAACTGGTGAAAAACCAAAGTAACAAGGGCAAGTAGACGTGATAGATTTTCTATAAATAGAAATACAAACTAAATACCTCAATGATGTATTTGCCAATATTTTTCAAGGGCTTTGAAAGGCCAAAAAATATTCTTTGTAAGAGCTTTGATTGAAGATAGTCTAACTTTTCGACAAGTAACAGGCCCTTTTGCCTCTCTGTTGCATATCCACGCCTGGGAAGAAATTTAAAGAAAAGTTTTTAATTGCAGTCAGTTTGTCCAAAAATATATATTTTTTTTCAATATTCTTGTGCACGAGTTTACAGTTTCAGGGGTTGGTTGGTACAGATTGCAGGAAATGTAAAGATAAATTTAAAAATTTACCTGAAAATGATCGCCTTGGATTGAGATGCTCTCTTCCAGTCGACATAAATTGGGAGGGTCAATATATAATCACTGTTCAAAGCATATGTCAGCATCAAATCCTGAGCTGACAGCTCTTCAAATTGGGCATCTTTTAGCAGTTTCATGAAAGACTGCTGAAAATGCGCTGCAAATGCAACCCTATAAACATTTTCACAAAAAATAAAATATAAAAATTAAATATTAAAAAAAAATTAGAATAATGAAGAAAAGAATATTTAAGATAAATGTTTGTCACCAACCTTTCCTGAGACACAGGACGCTTAGAATTTGTCCAGCTATAAGAAGCCAAAAGCTCTTTCCAGTCCAAATTTCTATTAAAAGTAGCATCCAATTCACTGCCATTTGATCCGTTCAAGGCCTGGTGCTCCCCATTTAATCGGGGTTTTATATCATTAGAGAATTTAGTTTGCGCCAATTCTTCTTCTTCACTTGTAAGCTTGTAACCATTACGCATCTCTTCAAGCAAATCTTTATGTTCAGCATGCAGAATGGAATCTAAGAATCTAGCATTAATAGAAAGTTTTTCAATTTTGTAGTTTGAACAGGGAAATATTTAGTACTAGCCATGGCTAGTACTCCCATTACACTTGCAGAATTTGTCTTATTTTAATTTTGGTACTTCTATAGTTCTAGTTAATTTTCTTATAAACATAAGCCTTTTCCAAATTTGGTGGTAATAAAAGGAAGATTTCTGCCCCTACAAAACATCAAAATTTCCAGACTGTATGCTTGCAAAATAAGAACCCAATTTCTCATCTTTTTTTTCCCAACTTCATTTAAGGGCACCCAATCTACCCTCCTCTTTTCCTCATTTATGTACAATGAAATGGACGAGGTACAGAACATGAATTTTTGCAATTTTACACATACAAATATATTCTACGCTTGAAGCTCTGTGGATGGTATTTCTCATTTCTAGTGAGAACAAAATATTGGCTATTTTGATCCTTTCTATGGGAATCAATGAAATATCCCATACGCAAATAGAACCTTACTAATTAAGAAGAATAATTGAAATTAAGCATGAACGTGACCAATTCAAAATTTAAAGTACCTAGCAAATCGTTTGAAATTCTCTTTATCTTGGTCAGAATCAAACAAGTTAAGCACTGCTTCTAGCAACTCAGCCTTGGCCACAGCGATATACCTTTGTCTAGGCACATGAATACCACCTATCCTTCTCTCTTCGCCTTCATCGCTCTCTGTCCTTCTATTCAAATTACCAGAGAAAGCTTCTTCTTTACTATTGGCCTCCAATTTCAGTGGAGGAACTGACACTTTCTGGGAAGAGGTACAGTCTAGTGTGCACTTGACTGGTACGAAGCGTGAGGTGGTGGGGTTGGAAGCGGTACCAAGAGTGTAAAGGCGGAGAGTGGTGATCGGTTTGAAAGATAGCATCGTTTGTTTCAGTTGCGTTTTGGAACCATGAATGAAAAGTGCAACACTAATTATCTCTAGTGTTATTTGTTTGGAGGGATCGAGAGATTTGGCAGTTATTTTTGGGCAGTGTGGTTGCAATTCGCGCCTCTGTCAGTCGGGACTCTTGCTATCCACTGCCTCTGGTATGAATGGACCACGCAGGTGCCACATTTCCAATTTGTCTTTTTCTTTTTTGTTTTCTTTTTGTTTCCTTTTCTTTTGAACTACAATTTAACTTTCGTAATCTCTGTCTTAATTTTATTCGTGATTTATTTATTATTCAAGAAAGAATTCGATTTATTTATATTTTTTATTTTTTTTAAATATTAATTTAGTGGTATTTCGTAATCTCCGTTCATTAAGGTTAAAGATATCAGCTCTATAATCTCTATTACTTATAAATGCACGTAGAGAAAGGTCGCAATAAAAATCACCAAAGGGGTTCAAACAATTGTTAACATCAATTATAAATCATTGATCTATGCAATCTACGGTTTAGATCTGTATTTAATTTTAAGGGTCAGACTTTTGACAGGAAAGAGTCATGGCGCTGGATAGTCAGAACATATATTAATAGGCGTTGGGTTGACCAACTATTCATACACTGTTGATGCACAGTAATTGAATCTGGGCCGTTTGTTTGGATTTGTTAAATCCTGTCCGTATGATTCGATCTCTTCCTGCCGTTGGATGTGTCTGTGTTTCTCTCTCTTTCCATCTCTCTCCTTCTTTCTCACAGATTCTTTCGATGAACTGGATAAAGGGTTCGCCCATGTAGTTTCAGAATAGCGGACAAAAGAGATCCTCTTCCAATAGTCAGGCAGACAAGTGGGACCGTTATCAGAACATCAGAGGCGTTGCGTTGACCAATCACAGTAATCAAATCCAAGCCGTTCAATTTCGCGCACAGATCCTGATCGTCTGATTAATTGGATCTTCTCCGTCTGATCTCTTTCTTTCCGCTTCTCTCTCATCCTCTCTCGCAGATGCACTCGACGGACCGGGCAGATGAGAGTAACACATGTGGGTCGCGTACGGAGCCTCTGTCTTGCAGAGACACAAACAAATTCCTTTTCACCTCTCTCTCTCTCTCTCTCTCTCTCTCTCTCTCATCCTCTCTCGATTCTTCTTCCCTGCTCTTTCTCTTATTTCCATTCTTTTTCTATGCTGATCGTTCAAACAAATTCCAAACCCTAACAAAAAAAAAATGAAATTGCTGTTAGCCGAAAATCTCCTCCCATCTTCGATGGTCTCACTCAATCCTCTTTCTTTTTGAGCCGGCTTCGACGGACTGAATCGATGGCCTCCCTGGACATGTACGGAGATCCTTCAACGTGTTTCGCCTTTTGCACTGTGCTCCTCTTCCCTCTTTCGTGGGCATACCAATATTTCTCCAGTCCATTGATCACAACTTTTATTCAGAGAACCCGCGATTCAGAAGATAGAAAAGTGGAGATCGAGCGACCAGAGAAGAGAAGCAAATTAAAAAGGTATTTCTGGCTTTTTGTTTTTTTTGGCTTTGTCTTCTCTCTTTTTCCTGAGATTTCGTTCTTAATCCTTAAAAAAAATGTTTCTTTCTATTTTCCTTTTGTTTTTGTTGTTTTATCCTCATTTTTACCTCCTCTTGGTGCTGATATATATGTTTCCCAACTACCGCAAGATCTAAGTACAAAATCTTCATCGAGAGATATTAGAGAAAATGAGAGACTAGAAGAGACCTTTTCTTCTAATTTTATCAGTTGGGAAACATTTTTGTGGCAGAGACCAAACAATTAGAAGAGAGAACTGGAAAGAACTTTTGTTCAAAACTGCTGACTTGCGTGTAAGAGGTTCAATTATTTTACAAATTTGTGCCACAGTGAAAAGCTGTGTATGTGCTTTTGTATTTTTCAATCTTTTAAATTTTGAAATTGATGGTATTTATTTGTTTTGGAGAACTGCAGAAGGGATTGATTAAGATTGTGGCGTGTATGGAAGCTCAACAGTGGAACGTTGCCATGGAGATGGTGCAGAATGCAAAGCCAGAGTAAGCCATATTAACCATTTCTTAATTATTTAATGTTATCTATGTGTTTGGTTAAATGCTCCTTTCTGAATGTATATTTTAACTATTCATATGTTTGATTAAATGCTCGATCTAAGACCTGTGTGACATTCAAGCCTTTCTTCTTTCTTTTTTTTAACCTTTGTGAGCTGCTTTCTGACAGATGTGAGTACAAACGAAGGGTTATGACGGACAAGTAGAGCTTGCCGTGTTGGCAATAGGCCAAAGACATGGTCATGCCACATTAGGATGACGATGTTGTAGAAACTTTTCATGAGGCAATTGCGAACAAATATTTGCAATCAAAAAAAAAAAGAAAAGAGGCTAATGTCGGCCAAGTCAGGTATGTCTCTCATTTTACTTTTTATAAGATTTTAAAATTTTATAATTTATGTACATTTTCTAATTTGTATATTTTTCTATATTTTTTTTAACGCATGCTATACTTTCAACTTATATTTTCTATGTTTCCTTGCAGATTACATGTTTATATTATTATATGGGATTGCATTAACTGAGATTGGCGACAAAAGAGATAAAATAAGTCCGCATATCAACCTTACAGTAAGAACAGAATTTTTAGTCTTTTAGATATGAAATTATTTGTCGTATTGTATTGCGAATTTATATGAATTTCAGAATAAAATAACAAGGATGTGACCTATTTTGAAATTTGATTTGGCCAAGAGAGTATTGTAAGGTACACTGTATACATTGGGCCTGTTATTGTGAAGGAAAAAATCAAAATGGCAAAAAACCAGGATAGCTAGGTTATGAACAAGAAGATGCTGGGATATTTGCACCATAGGTGTTATTAAAATTGCAGTCTTAATGCGAATTTTCCAATATAACAAAATAATTGTTGAGTTTTTATCCAATTCAAATACAGGATATATAGATCATTTCAAGTATGATAATGCACAGGCAGCTATACTGAGCCAACAAATAGGTACTTTTACAGTTTCATTCTTCTTTGTTAATATTAGAAAATAATTGTGTAGCTAGGGAAGAACTGTCTCCATCCACCATAAAAAATAGCAGTATGAGAAATGGAAGTTCCAAGTAAATAAAATTCATTGTTTTCATGCCAAGATAGATTTTCTTGGAAAATTCCCTTCCCTTCAATCTTTGCCTCTCTATATTCAGTATAATTATACAAGAGAAGAGACATCAGCAACTGTATGATACAGAATTGCTGTACAATGGTGCAGTGTCATATTGCATTTAATGCATACGACCAAAACATGATGAAGTGCATCTTGGGAAGTTCAGTATTGAAATCTCCTGTTGAATGCTCCTTGAACATAGACATGTATAAGAGTACATCTCAAAATTATGGTTAGATGCACTTATTATGTTCAGTTTTAGGTAAAAGATAAGTTTGTTCTTCTTCTATAGAGTGTCTTCATATCAGACCTGCTTAATATGGAATGGTACTTTTTTTCCTATTTCTCTTTGATAAATATCTTATGAAAGCAACTTTAATTAGCCATATTTGCTTTATTTATTTTGATTTCATGTAGATGAGTACATATTGTAATAGAACAGACAACTCACATCCAATTTCAAACAAGAGATAATTAATTTGGAAAGGTATATTCACCATTCATGTGTTGTTAATTTTAAAAATTTGACATTTGTTAGGTGTTAGATTTAACTTTTATTTTTGTATAAGATGGCATAAAGTGCTCCAGTAACTCGACCAAAATGGATTGATGATTGTACCAGTGGACTAATTGATTGTTGACTATTTTTTAAATTTTCTGCTATTTTGGCCTCATCACAGTTATATCACCAATTAAATTTTGAAGAATTTGGTCCTACATTCTAATTTGAAAAAAATTAGAGAAACTTGCTCATACATACTAATTTGCAAAAAATGGTCTGTGCTTCTACGCTTTGTGGTGGGACAAAAAAAAATTGATTTGGATCCATTATAAGAAACACTATTGGTAAATAGATGTGAAGGCGCCATCTCTATTGGTTTTTATTTCCAATTTCAGATTATCTTAAATTGTAAAAAGAGGCTTCTACAGTTTTCATTGATCATAGTTAAAAGTTCGAGGAACAAGGTGAGCTCTATTGGTTTTTAGTTCCAATTTCAGATTTCCAATTTCAGATTATCTCTATTGGTTTGCTGATTGACCCTATTTCGTTCTCCCTTGCAGGTCCTAAGGATTGAGTTTGGAGATTGTTGTCAGTTCGCAACAGATGACAATTCATCAATGGACGACATGATTTAACCGATGCGAGGTTGGGTTCAGTCTACCTTTTCTTTCAAATTCCTTTCTTCATTTTTCATTTTGTTTCTTACATACTTTCTGTTTATTTTTTTATGGTTGTGATGCCATGCCAATTGCCAGCAGATGAGGAAAGCCGACACAAAAAAATAGAAAAAAAATTCTCTTGCATAGAAGGTCTAAAAACTTCCTTAAAATTTCTATTTCTTTAAAATAGGTAAATTAGTAAGAAAAAAGATCACACGATTATTCTGTGAAATATTTCCTGATTCTTTTAAAGGAATCTAAAAATGTCATTACATGTCTTATTGAGGCCTTTGAATCATAATTTTTTTTTTTATCTTTGTATCTAGCAGTTGTATAGGAGAGAGTTTTAATATGGCTGAGTTTATATTCAAATTGAAGAAAATGAAGGGATTAGTCGAGCTTGACAAATGAGGATCTGGTAAGCTCTGTGCTCTCTTCCAAATGTCATTATGTTGGGTTTTGCTTCAGATTTTGCAATGCCAATTGTCATGACAACAATTAATTGTTTTAGACTCATTTTTCTATTATTAATCAATTTTATATTTCTGGACAATTGGTTGTTCGTTCAGTTTTGTCATGCTAGAGAGAAGAGAGCAATGCATCTGATTCAAATAGAATTCTTCAAATATATAAATTCTTATTGTCAAGTTGTGGCAAAAATATTTCATCAATAATTCTCTACATACTGCACTTAAATTGCATATTGTTTTGCTTTACTAAATTTGTGACTGTATTTTTATCAGTATTTCTAAATTCTCCATTAGTTTTGCCATTTGGAGGCTGCATAGAAGCTGTCATGCTATCAGAATGGAGGTCAGTAAGTTGTATTATCTTTGATTTTGCCTCAATTGTATTGATTTATCTACTTTTTGATATTGTTATGCTTTTACAGATGGATGTGCACATGAAGGTAACCCTCTTAAATAATGGTATGAATTATATGGGACGAGATAACAGTGGATAACAAATTCTATGAACAGATCCATTGTATTTAGATTTGAAGAGCGCAACTGCCATTTCTGTAAGCTTAGATGTTTTAGATCCAATATGTTTGTTTTCATACCGGTTATTGGAGTCCACGCTAACTGCTTTCCATCATGTCCTTTACTGGTATTGTTTTCTAAACTCTGATCTGTTCCAACGTTGGGATTTGATCATTCAATTTTGAGAGAGTCGAATTGTTGAAAAGTTGAATTTAGATTAATAGTTAAAATTGATTATGAGCTATGAATCATCGATTATTAAACCTTGATTTGTTCCACAATATAGTTTTGTTTCATCTCTTCTTTATTTGACTTTCTTTTTTAGAGTTTTCTTCCAGACTCTCAACGTAGTTCGTTTTTTTTTTCTTTTGGGGGTGCTTAAATACCTTTTTTTTTTAAAAAAAATTTTATTCTTATCAAAGGAATAGATCATCAGATTATGCCATATAGTCGATGAAAAACCAAGCAACTCAAGAGTTAGATCATCAGCATATGCCTACAGTAATGGTTTTGCACAAACAAATAGTCGATAAAAAAAAATATAGATCGCGCAACGCGCGAAAAACCGCTAGTTTGTATTAAAGTCGCGAAGGTGAGCGGAGGGAGTTCGATTCTCCGTATAAACAATTTTTTTATTTTGCGCCTTTTTTGTCTCTGCCTTTCTCCGCATAACCATTTCATTCATTTCAAATCTCCGTATAACCTATTTCATTTCTCCGCCGCTGTCTAAGTTCCTATCTCCGTATAACCTAACCAGATCTGCAGCGATTTTACTAAATTGGAAACAAAATCAAATTGCCAAACAAATGAAAGATCTAATTCCTTTTTGCTTCCGATATCAACCTCTAATATCTCCAGAGTTGCTCCTCCCCTCCTATACCCTAATCTTCGCCATATTCGACAACCGCTTGTGTCTCCTCCACGCCATTGCTCTCACGAGCCAACCTGCGCCACTTCATTCGCTAGCCCCTCCATGTGCGATCTCCGGTGTCGTTCGCCGCCTCCGATTGATATAAATATACAAATATGCAGAGGCTAGAAGAAAAAGAGAGAGAGATGACACCAAAAGAAGCCATGGATCCCTACAAGGTAAAATCGTTTTTTTTTTCTCTTTGATTCAATTGATCTAGGTTTTAGCTCCTGAATCAAGTCAAGGTGGTTACTTCGATCTCTTTAATTGCAACAAAAGAGAGTTACTATTTGCGAATAATTTGTTTTTATTTATTGATTGATTGATTGATATGTGCCTTTCTTCTTTTCCGTTCGTTTCATGTCTGATGTGTCAGCATCGACAATCCAATGCCAACAACTCCGCTTTCTGGACCACCAATTATGGTATGCCTATTTCAGTGATATACTTTCACACTTTTTGGCAGACCTGACTTGTAGAATAAACTAAATCTCAATTGTTATTTCTGATTTTATTTCTAATTTTTTAATTTAATCGGAGAAATTGAAAAAAAAATTAAAGTGCTAATTTTGAGAGGGATCGCAAACGAGATTTGTCTCATATATATATTTTTTTCTTCTATTGAAAGTTCGACTCAAGAAATCAAAATCATTCATTGCTATTATTTCCTCACATGTTTTTTCTTGCATCTACATTTCTTATTGCTGGTACAAATAGTTTCCAATTTATTTCATTTGCCTCCTAAGGTATATTCCAGGTACATTGAAGAGTTCTCTGCACTACGAGTGAAGTTTGGGATTCTATATAAAAGTATTAAATTAGATGAAGCATCAGATTAATGCTGAAATTGAATTGTTTCTATTTGAAGGTTCTTGTATTGAAAATAGAATTTGAGGACCACTACAGACAATCTCAGAGGCCGAAATTTGATTGCCTTATTTTTGTTAGGATCACTTGCTATTACACTATTTAATTTTCTTCAAACTACACATGTTATATCTTGAATGAATTGGTGAATCCTAATTTTATTTTTCCTTTTTTTGTTTTAAATTTAGACCTTCATGATACTCTATATCCATATAGTTCCAGCATTGCAGCTGCATGCACAAAAAATATTTGGCCAGAAAACTTTATAAATTTTGTCACCATCTGTAACTATTTAGCGGTATATGACAAAAAACCCTCAGCATTTGTTCTATATTCATGGTTAGTTAAAACGAGCATTGTGATTTGTACTTCAGATTTGTATTTACCTTAAAGAGTCAGACTTTTTGATAACAAAGGGTCAAGGCGCTGGATGGTTACGCGCTATGTCTGTTTATTGCACGGGACGAGTTCGATTCTCCGTGAGTTAATTTTTTTTCCGCTTTTCATTAAATTTTTTGTTCGCTCTAGCCGTCCCTAGGTTTTCAAAAGCTCCAGCCAAATCCCTCAATACACTCCGATCAGCCGCCTCAACTCGGATCTCTCGCGAAGCTTCTAGCCTTCTCTCTCGCGAGTTGTGATGATCGCTCCCGTTTTTCCTCTCTAATCCAAATCCTCATCAGACATGATCACCCTCTCCTCCGCCGCACGCGGTGCAAGCAGATCCACCCGGTCTCTCACGCCGTCCTTTTGCACGACAGAAAGAATTGTCTCTCTCTCACAAGCATAAGAGAAATTGCGTCTGAGGTTCACTTTCTTCCTTTTTCCTTCATCCTGAATAATGGTCTTAATATTCATTTTCCAAATCAAGTTCAGTTTTAGGATTTACGGATTCCTGTTTTACTCCTCTGGATTTTTATATGCTGTCTTTTATTGGATAAAATTGCTTGTAGTGTGAATTTTTTATGGATTTGTGCTAGAAACGACAAAAAAATTTATGGGTTACAACTTATTTCAATAGGGAATAAGAAGATCAACAAACATATAGAAACAAAAGGAGAAAAATTAAGACCTCTAATCAAATTTTGAAATTTTATGAGTTATGTCTTCAAGTTTTAGCTATCTTTCTTATTAATTTCAGTTGCTACTCCAAAGAAAAGAAAATCAGAGAGTTGATGAAACTAGATGTGCTAACAAATGATGAAGTAAAAAGCCAGTTACAGGTTTGTTACTAACTGTTATTTTTTGTCATTAACCCTTGAAACATCTTGCTTATCTTCAAAGATACAAAATTTAAAGAAAAAAATTGATGATCAGGATTAGGATAATTTGGCTAATATATGTACCGCATATGAAAAGTTTTTGAAGTATTAAATATTTTCTTTCTACCCAGAAATATAAGGTGCATACAAGAAGAACACCAACCAACAATGACTCTTGAAAACCAGCTCACAACAAAGCACCTCCCCAATCAGGGTCTCCAAACTGGACCTCTCTAATTAGCTGTTAGTACTATAGGTGTCGAAGAAGTACGATGAAGATGAGAGATCCGACAGCTAATTATCTACCTCGAGCTCATACTGGTATGAACCCAGGGACCGAAACTACTAATTATCTTGTTTATTTGGGGCTGAAATGGTTCATGCATCTGTCTTTTCAATATTATTTTTAACTTAAGTAATGTAATTAATTCCTATTTACCCTAAATTGCAGTAGTGTGTAAAGGGGCTGTTCCGTCATCGAGTCCACCTACTAAGCATTCATGCATTCCATGGTTGTTGCCACCACTTGGCTCTCAATGTTTTGCCTCTTTTTCAAGTATTCTAAATTTTAGTTATTTTATATGATTTAATTTTATTTAATTTAAAACATGGCCAGAGCCTTTCATTACTTTTGGTTGCCTCAGACCAGAATTGTTCTAAGACCTTGAATCGTCCTTTTCAAAAGCTTATTACTTACTTCAATTTGAACTATTCAGCTCTAACTATATTGATCCTTTATTAACTTGTTATAGGTCGCAAGCAACAAAATACAATAGAAACAATTGTAGGCAAAAAGAATGGAACAAAGACTCCAGTGCAATAAATTGATGTTGTACGGGAAAAAAAAACTTTAGAAATTCATAAAGTTGTATTTGCATTGACTTTACTATAGAATTAATCTAAAAATTTCCTACTTGTCTATAGTTTGAGCTAGCCTGAAAAGAACTGATACGAGTGATTGGCATAGATTAATTTCTTCCCTTTCCCTTTGTTAACTTGGTGGTAATCTATGCATTATTATTTGAAGCAATGGAACATTAAGCAAAATCAAAGTAAATCTGAATATCGATGACTTAGAGACAGTTCATAGATTCTCCAAATAAGAATGTTGCAGACCTTCCCAACACATTGTTGCAGACCCCGTTTCATCTTTCAAGTCCTAATCGTGATTCTCAAATCCAATAAGAATTTCATGGAAATGACTTCTACAAGTTAATGCTCAGTTAATATCAATTAATATTAAATAAATATGCTATAGGAATTAAAAAAATATATTTTCTTGAGCTGTACCGGCATGATATTGATATTGGAGTTTTTTTTGACGCAATTATTGCTGTTAATTCTGAGTTGTGTTCTATATGTTTTATTATGTTCTGCATTTTTGTTTCTTTCTTTATTAGGATGGTTAGAAGCTCAGAGCTGCACCAAGTTTGGTTTCTTCATCAAATTTGAGCAGTCTTAAGATGTCTGCTTTCGCCTACATTATGCTTAAAGGTTGTTTAGCTTTTAGTTTGTTAGCCTTTTCACCATATTTCTATTTATTTTTTTTTATTTTATTATTATTTTTTTGGCTAAGATATCTAAGTTGCACAGGTTTTTGTTTCTTCGTCAAATTTTATGTGGTTTCTCAAAAAAAAAAAAAATTATGTGGTTTTTTATTTCTACATTGCTCTACATTCTGCTTTTGGACTTGGTTATAATTTGGCCCTTTTAGTTATATTTTGTTAGCTGTTTATGTGTATTTAGATGGCAATTAAAAATTTATAAATGTAATAATATGTGGCATTATAGGAAGATCATTGTTTCTTTGTATGTTTATCAGTTGATATTGACTATCTTTCCCCAATAAATATATCTTTGACAGTAACTCAGATGCTGAGGAAGCATGGTGTCCCCGCCACTTATCTGATTTTGACATTAATTCAGATGCTGAAGAAGCATGGTGTTATTGGCAAGTTCGTGTTTTATGGTAATTTTAGTTGTTACAAATTTAACTTAAATATGCATGTTGTGCTTAACTTGGAACATTTTAAATATTTAATATATGTTTTATATTTATTTCTTTTGAATTTAGGTTTGTTTCATCTATGGATTGGTTGCCCTGGAATATGCAGTCCAAGCAAATAGCAGGTTGCCCAAAGCACTTCCCGTACTTTGAGAAACCTTTCTTGCTCCATTTCCTTTTTTTTTTATCTTTTTTTGACGAAAGTATGGTATGTAAAAGATATAAAGAGATAGTCCGTAAATATCATATAATACTATTATAAAAATATTTGAATTTGAATCTTTTTGTCAATAATCTATATCAGACAAAATGAACGGAGTTCATTACCATGTAATTATCATTAGATTATAATTCTTCAAAGGACTAATGAAGTTTCTACTGAAGTCTTGGCTTTTAGGATTCTAACTCAGTTTCTACTAAAGTTTTTTTTTTATTTTGAGGCTCAAAGATATGCCTTTTGTTTTTTTATTATTATTGATACTTGATAAAATGATAGTTAATTGATTTTATATATCTATCATCTATTTTTTTTATTTTGTATCCTAAAATCAATTTCAATAAAAGTGCAACGGAATAGATTTTACATTTTTCAGATTTAATAAAATCATTTTATTTTGTGAGTTAGAATGACATTTTGTGAGTTACAATTAATATTTGATATCAATTCCTTGATTTATTTTCAATTCCTGGGACATTAACTTTATACTTTCAAAAGTTAATTTTGTGTTAATATGAGTATGTCGTATCATCTTTCTAATATTTTCCTTTAATATGCTTTGGAATTTTAAGTGTCCTATAAAATGTTAAGTAGTGTCAAAAATAAGGAACTTCATCTACTTTTGTTAATATTCTTAAACAACTATCCTTAAATGTAAACACCAAAAGATATAGTTAGTTTATTATAGTTATTTTGGAAGGTAGGATTTCATTCGATATTAATTGTTTGTATTAATGGAACAATGATATTGAATTATAGCATATCTTGATAACAAATCAAGAAAGTCTTAATAGAATGTTTTTATATTTTATTGTCTTGTATATTTATTGGTTTTCTCAATTAGTTTGATTACGTTGTAGCTTTTGATTGATATTTCACAATATTAGCAAAATAATTTATCAAATTACTTTTTAGATAATGAGATGATATGCTGTATCTGAACAATAATTTTTAACGTGAAGCAAAAAATAGTACACATTTCATATTTGGAAAAAAAAAATTATAAGGGGAAACAAATTTTGTACTGATCAATATATTGTTCAACTTAAATATTGAAAATAGACAACATATCCATCTCAAATAATAATTTCGCGTATTGAAGTCAGCCCGCACATTGAGCGGGCACTGCGGCTAGTAAATAATTAATAGAAGAAACTAGAAAGGAATAATTTTCTAATATAATTCTACTTCAAATATAGCACGTACTTAAATACACAAAAGCATATATTATTATTGGCCTCATCGTGTTAAAAAAAATAAATTCAAAATAATAAAAAAATATATGAAATGTTGTATAAACAATTTTTGCCAAAATTATAAATATTATATAAGTAAATGGAGATTTTGAAAATATATATATATATATATACAATATATGATTTTATATTTGTTAATTGCTCTAATAGATAGCTGATACAAAATATATCTCACTTATATAGCTTCTTTTTTCCTTATCTATACTCTTATCTAACAAATTAATAATAATAATAATAAAATCATACATACTATCATATTGAATACAGTACAAATAGAATAGAACAAATAAATATTATTAACACGCTAAGCAACGCAAATCCATCAACTGCAATTCCGTAAATATTGATCGTCCCAAACACCCAAACCAAGGATTCAAGGAAGGGTTAGGCGAGAACTCAATGTAAGCCAATTGGGAACCGACGTTTGAGAACTAGGATCAATGTTGGACCTCTAAATGCCAGCACATTGCTGTCAACTACAAATTGATGGAAAATTTGACCTACGGGCGTTCTCTCCAGAAAACGAAAATAACAAAAGAGAAATGTTCCTTAGAATAGCATGTAGTTTCCAAATAAAAAAAATTACAATAATACAAAAATTTATTATTTCAGAAAGGTTCTGGGATTTAAAAACTTAGATCATGAGTTTACAGAACAGTTTTTTTTTTTTTTCGATATTTGAGTTTATAGAACAGCTAGCACAGCACCACATGAAACGATATATAAGCATGGAACGCATTAGATAGGGGTGTAAATGGATCGGATATTATCCGTGCCTTTTTGGATCCATATCTGAATATTTGACGAATCATAGACACGGATTTCGTTCTATAGATAGGGATGAAAACGGTGCGGATAAACTCCGCACCGAACCGCATCCGAATCCGAAAAACGCGCTTAAGATCTAAACTGTATCCGTATTTGTATCCGATAAAAAAATATGAATGCGGATATGGTTCGACTACTATCCGATCCATATCCGTATCCAACAAAAAAATCCGTTATCCGATCCGTATTTGATCTTTATCCGAACCGTTTTTGCCCTAATTAAATCAATGACATAAGATGATCAATTTAATTACTCCTCTAGGTTTATAGAAAAGATTTTTGATTTGATAAACTAAGATTTTATTAGTTAGATTGGCTTATAATAACATTTTGGTTAGACTAATAACATAATATATATGATGATAATATAAAATTAATTATTCATTTTTTCTTAATTTATATATGTTTGTTTTAATATCTAAAATATATCCGTATTCAGATCCATATTCCGTAATATCCGATTCGTATTCGTATCCGCTTAACATCCGATCATCCGTATCCGTATCCGTATCCGAACATATTTGTATCCATATTCGTATCCGGAGAAAAAAAAAAAAAAGCAGATGCGGATATGATTTGACCACTATCCGATCCGTATCCGGTCCATTTTCATCCCTATCTATAGAGATACGGATACAGTTTCGAATTTAGAAGAAACGCAAATATGAATCAGATAATTTATCTAGATCCGTATATTTTAGCATTCCGGTACGTATGTGCTTAATTTAGAGGTTTATTATTTAGGTTGAAGTGTATATACAATTTTATCTCCAAAGCACTACTCTTTAGACATATCTAATTTTTAATTTATTTCGACTTATAATAGAATTATAATTATTCGTTGATTTTTTATCAAAAAAAAATATATAATTTTTTTTAGCCAGTAATTTATATTAAAAAAATTATATTGTTGAACCTTATAAATCTACACATAATAGGTGCAGTTTTCTGGTCAAATTATAATGATATTGTTCAATATTTGAGCTAAATTCTTAATCATATATGTTCGTATCCGTCTACAATATGTTAGTTAGGAATCTGTCTTATTATTTTATATATCTTAATTCGGAGATAACTGCCTGGATATGCATCTCTGGATATTCTTCCCTGAAGAAGCATCTTAATGGATATCATGTAAGAAGACTAACACTGAAGATTATATTTATTTATTTTATACCGTGGTACATCATTATATACTTGGTGCTGCCACCTATTTGTTTAAATTATTTATAAAGTCAAAGATAGAATGTCCAACAGAGACTGCGAGTAAGGTGACTTTTAATTTACACGAGGTGCATTTTAGTGTTTGACTAATTTGCTTTATTATTTTTGACAGTTAGCACCCCAATGAAATACCAAGGGGAAAAAAAAGCCCGGTCATGGAAGGGATATATCTAATAATAAAATATATGAGGTAGTCTCGCATGAGTTGTAGCAAGCAACATCAATATATGCTCTCTGTTTGCCATCCATATATATCACTTAGATCTCATTCTTTGTGTGCTTTCAGCTGCTCTCATCATTTACCAGTACCCCTCCCTAGCTCTTTATAAACTAGCAAGTAGCAATGAACATATTAGCAATGAAGATGGAATACTTGGATTTTGTGTTGGTTCCTCTAGGTTTGGCTGCACTCCTAATCTACCATCTGTGGCTTCTACACAAGATCCTCCACCATCCGGACACAACTGTTATTGGTATCAATTCCCGAAATTATATCGTGTGGGTCGAAACCATCATGCAGGTGAAAATTCAGTCATTATTAATATTCAACATTTTTCTTTAGAAAAAATGTAAAACTTATGTATGATAAACTCTCGATATATATATATTTACATGTAGAAATGTTTATATATATAGGATCCAGTAAAGAATGGCATCTTAGCAGTCCAAACACTGAGAAACAACATAATGGCACCGACCCTGCTGGCTTCGATGGCTATCATGCTAGCATCGGCGACTGCTGTATTAATGGCAAGCAGCAACAGCAGCGAAAACAACTTAAACCAACAAAACCGTGAAAATATTGTCATAGGAAACAAAAGTGAAGTGGCTCTCTCGATCAAGTTCTTTGCCATTCTCGTATGCTTTCTGCTATCCTTCATTTTTAATGTTCAGTCGGTTCGCTACTACAGCAATGCCGGTTGCCTCCTAGCAATTCCACCATCAAAGAGCCACCATCAACCGGGTTCTTCTTATGCGACTGGATGTGTAATAAAGGGGAGCTACTTCTCGGCTCTGGGATTTCATTCCCTTTACTTTTCCATTCCTTTATTTGTTTGGATCTTCGGTCCGATACCAATGTTCATGTGCTCTTTGCTGCTCATTTTCTTGCTCTACTTCCTTGATACTTTCCGTGGTAACGACGGGAACAAAGAGGCAATTCACGGCTCTGTTAAGAAGGTCGGGATGAGTTCAGATCAAGACCAACCGGTCTAGAATGTTAAGCTTCTATATAGTTTGATGATCTTCTAGTCTAGACCAGCCGGACTTTTAAGATTTTGTACCAATTCAATAGACGTCGTTGAATTGACATTAAGATGGAATGAACTTAAGTTATACTCATTGACTAAGTAGTGCTGTTTTGAACTAAAAAATTAAATGAAGACATTAATTCCATCATCCATATGCTTTTGCTGATAAGTGCATAACTAGTAGCGACGTACTAATTAATGTCATGAAACCTTTTGGAGTCAATTGCTTTGCGAAAGAATATATATTGGCCTAGAATTTTCATAGCGATTAAAAGAGTGCTCCAATGCAGCTATGAAAACTAATTTTGTCACACATTTATCAGTTGAGTCATTACCTATATATTTACATGAACATCATACTTATCAATATCAGGGTAATAAAAAAAATAAAGTCTAACTGATTCTTCTTTTAGCAGATCTTATAATCACCAATGTTACCTACAGATAATAATAATTAGCTATGCATTTACGTAACTTGATGTACATTAACGATAAATAGCTAAATATTTACAAAAGTTGTAAATCGTTATTGTTTGTTATAGAAGATGTTGAGGAATGATGCTCTGTGTATATATATATTGATTGGACACAAATATTCCCTGATTTAAACTATCTACACTAGTCATTGAGAAATCTTCTTCCACCTTGTTATTCTTTCATTTTGAGGTTTAAGATAACAATTAATTTACTAGTGTACTGGTTCTTCAGCAAAATGCCACTAAAAAAAAAAAAGGATTTGACAAAATTTGGAACAATTGCATTTAGAGAATCAAAAAGAAAGAAGAATTTACAAATATCAGATAAGATCAGAAGGGACCCTGAGCGCATACATGCAAGAGCACCTGAATATGTATTTAGATTGAAATTCTGAACGTATAATATTATGCCCTCAGAAATTCGGCCTAAACCCAGTCCTGAAACTTGCGTCTTCAGATTTAATTCTTCATCTGATACCTATATTTTTTGTACCGGAATGTTAGTGCAGAACATACATTACACATACTGTTCTCAAATTATTACAACGCAGAATGGTAGCATCAATTTTAATTTTAAAATGTGGTGGAATTGACAAATATAATTCCAGACAAGCAACTCAGCTTGTAAAAGAATCAGATCGGTATGTTGAAAAAAGAAATAATATCAGAATATGTAACTATGGCTCCCAAGGCCTTTCAGTGACTTCCCAAAATATGCTTTATGCAGCTTAGTGTGTGTGTTTATATATGAACATATTGAACAATTTGTCGCGACTACTTCCAGGTACAAGATTCCTTCAATAATTAGTGAAATGCTCCAATCTCATGGTAATGGAGTGAACAGCACGGAGTATTTTTAATTAAAAAAACGATTTCCTCAGAAAAGTTAATAAGAAAAACGGAATTATTTTTGTTTTTAATATGGAAAAATCCCTAACGCGGTCATCAACCACGTAAGTTTCCTGGCTCCTAACGCGGTCAACGAACGCGTTAGAACTTTCTAATGCGGTCAACGAACGCATTAGGACTTGAAATATTTTTCGAAAATTGAAATTTTACCGTTTTCTGTCTTTTTCCTTCGTCGTCTTCAATAGAGAGAGAGAGAGAAATAGAGAGACAGCGAAAGAAAGAAGAGAGAAAAGAGAGGAAAAAAAAGAAAGAAGAAGGAGAGAAAGAGGAGAGAGAAAGAGGGAGAAGGAGGAGATAGGAGGAGAACAGGGCTACCAACGAAGATTGAAGACATACCAGATTCTTCGGACGAGTCCCAACAACCGCATGCAAACTTTGAAGCCGAGGATCTCGTCAATCCGGTATGTATTATTTGTAAATAAATAAGCATTAAACATAATATTATAATTATTTTTATTGATGATTGGATGACATATTATTTTTATCTTAAAAAGATGGTGGTCTAAATATCGGACGATTTGATGACATATTAAGACCACCTACGGGTTCTCATCCATACATAGATCCTACGCCGGTCACACTGTCAGGTCCTACTCCGACACAGAACGCCGGTCCATCGTCATCGAGCTCTCAGTTTGCAGGTATGTATCATGACCCCACTGGCATTTTCAGTGGCTACATGCCAGGATACCAGCCATCTTTTCCCACGTTTGGCCAGACTTCTGTACCGTTTAGTACGTTCGGCCAGACTGCTGCACTGTTCACTATGCCAGCATTTGGTACACCTTATAGCATCCCTTCATTTTCTTCGCCATTGGATAGTATGGGAGGGGGAGACTCTTTCACTACCTTGCTACAGACCGCCATGCACGAGGGTCATCAGCAAGTTGGCGATGAGGAGGGTGGTCAGGAGGTTGGCGATCAGGAGGGTGCTTAGGATGACGACAGTACCGAGGAGGAGGAGGAGATTCAGGCGGAGGATGAGTCAGGTACCCCGTGTTTGGCTGATAGAAGAGAGAGACGAGCAATAAAAAACGCGAGAGATTTTCACCTTCTGGACGTAGGAGGTAGTTTATGTGATGTATGTTATGGATTTTTATATATTGTGATGTACGTTATTATGTTTTAGATCATGGATGTATGTTATGTATGTTATAATGTTGGTTATTATTTTTTGTTGCTTGTCTGTTGCGACTTCTAGGCACGATCAAAATACCTCCTATAAAAATTCATAAATGAAAATTTTATATGTAAATTCAGAAATTAACATTAATATTCATGAAAAAAATAATTTATTGAATTTCAAAATAATATTCATGACAAACTTTCATAATCCCACTCAATTAATACATTAATTGAGGCTGTAAACCCTAGCATATAAAAATAGTGATAACATATAAAAATATGAAATGCAAAAATATATTTTCGATTTAGTACAACAAAATGTGCATTATGCAATAGCTAAGTACATGAAATATTACATAGTTAAAAAAAATAAAAACATGAAAACAGCAAAAGAAAACAGAAAAAAATACAAAAGTTTGAATCCTCTCCTAACGTGGTCAACAAACACGTTAGGTCTATCTAACGTGGTCAGGAGCTGGGAAATTTACGTTGTTTCTGACCGCGTTAGGACTTTTTCCTTATTAAAAAAAAAAATAATTCATTTTTCTTATTAAAATTTCTGAGGAAATCGTTTTTTTTTTTTATTAAAAATACCACGAACAGCACCTCCTTCATCCAAAGATTGGTTTCTTTGACTGAGATTATAGAATAAAACACTGGCACAATTTGCCACTTTTTTAAGAAAAAAATTGCATACATGCAAGAGCACCTGAATATGTATTTAGATTGAAATTCTGAACGTATAATATTATGCCCTCAGAAATTCGGCCTAAACCCAGTCCTGAAACTTGCGTCTTCAGATTTAATTCTTCATCTGATACCTATATTTTTTGTACCGGAATGTTAGTGCAGAACATACATTACACATAGTGTTCTCAAATTATTACAACGCAGAATGGTAGCATCAATTTTAATTTTAAAATGTGGTGGAATTGACAAATATAATTCCAGACAAGCAACTCAGCTTGTAAAAGAATCAGATCGGTATGTTGAAAAAAGAAATAATATCAGAATATGTAACTATGGCTCCCAAGGCCTTTCAGTGACTTCCCAAAATATCCTTTATGCAGCTTAGTGTGTGTGTATATATATGAACATATTGAACAATTTGTCGCGACTACTTCCAGAAGCAAGATTCATTCAATAATTAGTGAAATGCTCCAATCTCATGTTAATGGAGTGAACAGCACCTCCTTCATCCAAAGATTGGTTCCTATGACTGATATTATAGAATAAAACACTGGCCACAATTTACCATTTTTTTAATAAAAAAATCGGAAAGGGGCTGAAGTCAATGAAAGTAATAGATAAACAATTAACATAATAAGGAAGTCATAAGTCATGCACTCTTTGACCTGAATAGATTATTAATTAAGTACTAACAGCTTTAAAAACAAAGCATTTATCATTTAAATTTTGATAACTAAATTCTTATATAATTGACTCGGTTCGTCAATTACTGACAGCTTAATCTTATATATATATTAAAAAGGAAGTCAATTCGTGCACTCTTTGACCTGAATACACTAGTATGTACTAAAAACCATGAAAACAAAGCACTTATCATTTAAATTTTGATAACTAAATTCTTAATGTAAAATTAAAAAATTATAAAAACAATAACATGATGGTAAATTAAAAATGGCGTTGGACTAGAATAATTATTGATAAGAACTTGGAATTATTCCCTCCAGACAGTAGAATTGAGTCCTGATCCATGAGCCTTTTTGTGTATAATTGGTGTCTATGCTGGCTTGTAATTAGAGGTCTAGGTGTCTAGAGTCCCAAATTATTAATATACAGTAACTTTTGATACTTCACAGCAAAGAAGTCCTAGAAGAAATTCACTCAGGTAAGTTGGTCAAGTACCTAGTGGGGTGCAGTACCTCTCTCTCGGGTAATTTCAAACCATAAGGTTTACAAACACTGGTCATTGGACAGTTAGATGCAAGAATAAATGATGTAAATCTGGATGAGGTTTAATACTAGGATCCCTTAGTGAGTTGGAGAAGTATGCTGAAGATATACAGAGTACTTTGCCGTGCCTGATGCTTCAGGCCAATGGTGTCCAGTCGACAGTTCCAGTCTTCCAGATCATGCAGCCTCATATATAGGTAAAGACAGTGGTTTAGTTTTGTTGCTGAAGTCCATACCACACCATTTGAACTGGGTATGGCAAGGCTCTGTACCTACCAGATGATGTGGCAGAGAGGCAGGGCTGTTGGTGAAAGGTGAATGGAGTGAAATCAGAGTTGGTATAAATGGTTAATGTAGGGAGTTGGCTGATGTTGCTTTTTTGAAGTGGACAGTTGGCTGTGCACATTTGAAAAGGCACAGAAGCTCTTGGGGATGGTTCCAGGATATGCAAATCAGGTAATGTTACCTGCAGTGCAAGATCAGGTGGTCTCCTATCAGTTGGATAAAAGAATGTTTAATCAGTTTGATTCGAGTTTGGAAGAAATTCTCCGTGTCTCACCTCATTGGTGCCAGATAAATCTGCCTTGCAACTTGCAAGCATGGTACAACAAATACCAGTGGCGGAGCCAAGTGGAAGCCATCCTGGGCACGTGCCTAGGGTATGTTTGCAACAATTAAACACCAGTTCTTGTAAACATAAGGATCAAAACTAGAAAACCTCCAGTATGTTTATTTAAGATTTGTTAATTCTTGTAGATGTCACGAGATTGTGGATTCTTTGTTTGGTATGATGGATGCGTCTAAGACCGATCAAGGGAAGTATTTAATGAGCTTCTTAGTCGCTTGGATAATTTGAATGGGAGAAGAAGGCTCTGGAGTCGAAGGAAAAAAGGGTAATGGTTATATTAGTTATTCTAGTTGCTTTAGTTTTCTACTTAGGCAGTAGGATCTTCTAATTGTTGTTATGCTACTGATGTTAGTTAGCTTGTATCTAAATATTAGAATTTGCTGTTATGCAACTGATGGATTGTAGTGGATGTTTAGCTTCTAATTGCAGTTTTGTTTGTTTTTATTTAGTTAGCTTGGATCTCTTTGTTTAATGCTCTGTAGCTTTTAATTCCTGTTATGGAATGTTGTTAGTTGGCTTCTATCTCTTTGGAAATTGATGTTAGTTATCTCTTATAAAAGCATGGTACAAAAGGATGGTACATAAGCTATTTATAAAAACATGGTACTGTAAAGAAGCGCATGGTACATAATAAACTAGAAGCATGGTACAGAACTAGTATGGTAGCATCAGTGCATAACAAACACATGGTAGCAACAATGGTACATGGTACATCTGAAATCACAGAACTTGTGACTGCTATCAGTTATTATTAGAAGTATATAAATTTGGACGAGCGTGAGTTACCCGTGCGGTGCACTTTTTACTGTGCTAAGCACAGTAAATTCATCGTGCCCGTTGGTTCTATTTTGCTTCATCACAACCGTTCATGCCGCTTCTTCCTTTTTCGATCTGAGACCCTCTTTTTCCCTCTTATTCTCTGTTGTCTCTCTCCGTACGCTCCCCTATTCCTCACAGTCTCCGCTATCTGCTCTGTCGTGCTTTGTTGGTGTGCTGTCGATCATCCGATGGTTCGATGTGGTCGATGAGACGTACGAGCCCACTTTTGTTCCGACCAGATGGTTTCGGTGCTCATCGCATTGTGCTCCTCGCCTGTGCTTTTCCCTCTCCCGTTCCTTTGGTGTTGTGGTCCGGGCTTATTTTGGGATTGGGTACTGAGTCGTGGTTGCTGGTTGTCCGATTTTTGCGCGCCAACTTCTGTGCTGACTGCTGACCTCCTGCACATTCTGCTGTCCCCACTCGCTTCTCTTCTTCTTCTTCCTGTTTGTTCGTTTCGCTTCTTCTTCTTCTTCTTCTGTTGTCTGTTGCGCTCCATATATCACCCAAGCGCCCTCACGTGCATCGCAATTAAAAGTTAATCAGATAGCATTACTCCACTCTCGACTCTGCCATGCGCCCAATTTAGGTCAGATTAACTGTTCTTTTTCTTTTGTGTCGTGTCAATTTTGCAGCTTTTGTTTGATCATTTGGGAAATTGTGGCCAAATTGAGCGTTTTGATTTCCTTTCTCAAGGAATTTTTTAGGTTAGTCCATAATTTTAACCCATGGGCATGTGACTTGAAGAAGAAATTCCATATGTGTTCACGCATGCATAATTCGATCCTAGGTTGAATTTTGGATACTTTTTTCAGAATTTCTCAATTTTAGTAAATACGTTATCAATCCATCCGTACTTCTCTGAAATAAAGCAACTTTCAGACACATAAATATAATTTGTTGAGGTTTTTTTTGTGTTTCCGTTTAGATATTAGGCTTTTAGGAGTAAATCTTCAAGAAAATTATAATATGATATATAAATCTTTCTGCACCGAGTTTATAACCAACATTACCTTTTTTCTCTAATTTTATTTTTCATTTTTGATCTGCAGGAGAGAACACATGGAGTATGAACGACACATGAAAACATTGACAAGACATTGAGGTCGGCTAATGTTATTCTCAGTCAGTTTGACAAAGCCTATGAAGTAATTTTCTCTCAACTTCACTTAATATTTTCTCATAATTTTTTTTTGCCTTTTTATAAATCGTATCAGTATTCCCAAGGAAAAATGGTCATTTGAGAGTTCTCCCAGTTTATTAATGTATAAAACCCACAATTACTGTTTACAATTTTCAGTGCATGAGTGCTTAGATTCAAAATTAAGGTAACACAAAATTTGCTATAATATTATAGTAAATTAATAGTGTCTTCATGATTTTTGCATCAGGAATGATAAATTTTTGTTGTGTTGATATGTATTCTTAGTTATGCTCATACTGCAAATTGAGGTTCCATACTGTGCTATCTTGGTAAGTAAACATTTTTATTTTATGATAATACCACATTTATGTTAATTTCTAGATACAATATGATTTTCGCGCAACAAATATGATTTGCATAACACATCATTTTTGGTTCTATAAATCATTTTTCAGTTGAGTCTTCAATCATAAGTGAAGTTGGTTCTATACGTATCAATGTATCATACTGAGGTTCTAATCTCGCTCAAATTTTTTTCATTTCTAAGGATGGTGAGATGGCTTGCACAAAGAAAGATTGCTATCTTGGTGAGTTTTCTCATTGCAAAGATGGCACGATGGCCAAGTAAATGAAACTTGAGTTCTCAAATAAATTAAACTAAATTTTTGTTCTGTTAGTCTTGAATGTGGCAGGTGAGGACTAAGACCAGAGGATGTTGGTGGCATGTAGATTGTTGCTGGTATTCTAACAGCAAGAAGTGGTATGACCTCTCATGCTGTCGTTGTGCCATGTGGGTGGGGCAACTGTTGTGTCTCTGGCTTCTTCCCCACTCCCTTCTTAGTTGTAATTAATGGTGATTATTTACTAATTTTATATTTCTGATGAAAATTGTCGACAAAAATAACTGGTTCATGTTCAGGCATGGGGTTGAAAGCGGCAAACAAGTGAATTACCATTCATAATTCTGTTCTATTTTTTAACAAATTAAATCAAGATAAGTGCAATTCAAGAATTTTTTTTTTTTAAAAATTCTGGTCAATGAATGAAATTCAAGTTGGAATTTTAATGGTGATTGATGCATGTACGTACCGCGATTATCATGATTGTTCGGCATGTCTCTCACAACAGCATTTGTGTTGCCATAAATGAAAATGGAGCCTAGGTGGTTGCTGTTGGGTTGCTCGACGAGTGATCTAAGCCCTTGGTTGGACCCTACATCATTTACCTGGTCAACACATCGGTCTGGTTGAGCGGCACCTGAGGCCCTTTGACTTGGTATGCAGCCCAAGGGATCCATCCCTTCCAACAAGAACTTTCTTACGCCTACACTGTTCAGTGCATGCGAAAAAAATAATTATATCATGTAAGCTTTTATCATCATTCATCGTTTCTTAGATCAGTACTATTTAGATCAAATGGTCAATTTGAAGGAAAGAAAAAAAAAATTAAGATTGAGCAATTGTAGATCAGCTTGGATGCTTACAAGTATCTGTCTGGTATAGTGATTCAGCAACAGGTTGGCAAATTGCTCAGGTGTGTAATTGTAGCCTGAATTGTATAGAGAAGGCAAAAGATAGTTATTATTCTTAGTTTTACTTTATCCATTGGTGATCTATTTATTTTTTTTCTCATTGTTTTGCACTTTTAAATTTTTTTCAATTATTTGCTATTGATTAACTGTTAATTTGTTTATTCTATCTTTCATTAAGGTGAGCAACTTTCTGAAAGCATTAGTGACGAAAGGTTGCTGTGCGTCAGTGTGTAGATCGCCATTTCACCAGGTGAAAACCTGTCTATTATGACTTATCATGATAAATCCATGTAAAATGAACATTAATTGCTCAATTTAAATATTGTATATATGGTGTGGGATAAAGATGTTAGATTAGATATGGAGCAGCTTGGAGCACCTATCCTATTAAATAATAGTAACAGTTTGAAAGTCAGCAGCTCTGTAAATGTCATAGAAAAATTTCCGATGCAATTTTACTTTTCTTTTTATTTTCTTAAATCAGCAACGATCTAGGAACGCTCGAACCAGTCATGATCCAGGAAGACTGGAGATGTCAAAGAGTCGGAGAGTATCTGTCAAAGGAAAGAGCCAAATAACGGCGTTGCGAGGGGGTCGCCTGGAGAGCCAAATAACGGCGTTGCGAGGGGGTCGCCTGGTCTAAGTTGGGTATGCTCCACGAGGTAAGTCTAGATTTAGATGCAGCTTGCTGCTCAACCTTTGTTTCTTTTTTTCTTTTTTATTGAATATTTATTCACAGACGTGATTGGTTCATCTCTTGGTTTCTTTTGCTTCATGATTCTGAATTAATATGTGTGTGGTTATTTGATAGCAGATCCACATTTGGTACAGGATGATAGCATTATCATGGATCAATTTTCAGAACTGATTTACCTTATAATCCTGTAATTGTCGGTTGCTAATTAGGTTGATATTCTAAAATATGTACTGATGTTTATTATTTTAGGCATTATTTGTTATTGCATAAAAACCATATTTTTAATTGTGCTCATATTTTTCCGTGTAATTACATTTTTTATTTGGTTGTTTTCACTTTTATAATAAAGCTTTTGAAAATAGGACGAGATAATTAAGTAATCAATACATTTTTTGTTGCAAATTCCTGCAATTTAATTGAACATTTTGGTTATCCTTGAAAAATCATGTAATTCTGACTTTTTCATTATCGCGATGGATCTAATAAGTAGCTAACTAGAAAATTGTTGTGACAATTCTGGTTTTATTATAGTATCTATCTAATTATATAACATATATATTTGTAGGGATTCTTTTATGTTTGGAGAAGATGTCTTTCTTCTGGCGTATATCGACAATACCTTTCTATAACAGCTGTGTTTGCAACTATCAAATGATGGAAGGTTGATCCTCAGACCTTCGCTTGAGAAAATAAATAGGTACATTCATTTGCAGGTTCACCTTTTTAGTTATGATGTTTATTTTAAATGCATGCAGTCGGTACAGGAGGATGTATATGTGCATATGTCATTCCCTCTTTACCTTGAGATCCTTTTGTTTCTATTTTTTTCTTTATGTTTTAAATTTCTTCATTTCTTCTTCAGATTTGACATGGTTGGAATATTAGTTGTTTATGAAGGTTTTTTTTTTCTGTAAAATTGACACGTTTTCTTCTTTGTATGTTTTAATATGATGTCTACAAGCCTAAGGAAGTTTTCAATTGACATTGATCAAAAGGGCTCATTGTCTCAACTCTCAAGCACTTAATCAATGTCCATCGATTAATGAAAAGGGATGATAACAGTTCATTGGTGAAATGCTTTCTACTGGTACTTCCTATTGCTCATGTTAATTCATACTCTAATATTTGTATTAATATTCTTTGTTCCCTTTTTGTGAGTTCAAATTAGCATTTGGACCAATTTACAGTCTTATTGGTTTCTATGCCTTATTCTTACCTCTATATACGTTCATACAAAAATACCAACTCTAATGGAAGCCAGGGTATGGCAGTTCATTTTACTTCATTGCCATTTGGAACAGTAGATAATATTATACAAAGAGTTTGTATTTTAGTGTTTGGAGTTCTTTGCAAATATATCCTCATTCATTAGGAAACCGTTTCGTAACACTTTCAGATTGGGATGAATCGCGCAACGCGCGAGATCAGAACTAGTTTCCATAAAACTCAACACATGAAAATAAGAATTCAAGCACAGAACACATAAATTTGAACCTCAAGTGGTATGTGATAGGTACCACTTCTTTGTAACAGTTAGTGTATATCACTGACTTGAGCAAAATCTATTCAATTCAACTAAATATTAGATAGCAAAGTTACAACAATGAGAAATCTAAGTTACAACTCTCATTGCAATCCAACAAAATGATATAAAAAAAGATATGTCAAGTCTAGAATTTAAATCTCTAGCAAAAATAAATCAGCTTTATTCTACATCAATACTCTTTGCTGAATTTACATCAGTTCTGTATCAGAATTTGAAAGCAAAAAAAAAAAAAGGAATATATTCATAATATGTACAAATAGAATTTAACAGACATAAGCAAAATTGAAGGTCAAAATACAACATAGTAAGTTAATCTTTCTCTAGACACCCCTAGCCATTTCTATTCAAACCTGCAATTCAAACAAAAAAACATTAGCATCTATGTATACATAACACATATGGAACAAAACTATATACATACCTTGACTGTACTTGGTGCAATTTAATATTAATTGACCAAAATTGTAAACCTTAATCTTTTGTAGTTGGTCCCAATCTAACCCCAACAGATTGGTGAGCCATAGCAAAACCCTTTCCAAAGATATGTAAAAGAAATGATTAATACCAAGTAGTGATTAATTTTGCAAATAATAAATGTTTAATAACAGAACTACAAATTTAACCAAATAAACATATCCTTTTCTTTTAAACCGAATGTTTGATAACAGAAATTACAAATTTAACCAAATAATAACAGCCATAATACAAAAAACATGTCCTTTTCTTTTTAACCAAATAAACAAAAAAATAGCTCGTTGATTATATCAAATTTACTCATGACTTCAATAAAGAAGAAACCAGAATCTTACTGTACATGTTATCCAAAACAATGAACAGTGAGTTTTTATCCCCTTTCTACATCTCATCAATTTGTGAAATTGCAAAATGTAGGCGTAGATCTTTATAGTTTCATTTTTTAAATAAAACAACAGGCTTAGCTTAAGTCCATTTCTTATTGATATTACTCTGAATAGAACAAAGAGAACATAAATCTGAAAATAGAACTATATCAAAATAATTTTTTTTTCCAAAAAACAAGTCATGAGGTTTGAAGAATAAATAAATGAAAAATAATTAAGAAAAAGCATTCTTAGGTTGGGGTTATAGCAATTGCTAAAAAATAAAAAAATACGAATTGCTGAAAAATAAGAAAAATTAATCATGGAAAATCAAACATTTGCTAGCGGTTTAAGAGAGAGAAAGAAAACCTGGTTTAAAAGAAGGGAAACAGTCGCGATGACTAGGAGATGCTCTCTGAGGCGTCTGAGGCTTGATGCTCTAATCCACTCTCAATGTTTTGACGTGCGACGACTAGGCGAGAAGAGGAAATGACGAGAAGAATAGAGGAGGCACAGGCAGCAGTCGCCGTGATTATTTTTAATCGAAATAACCAAAAATAATTTTATAATACTAAACCTATGACCTATGGATTTAGAGAAACAAACATGTTAGTGCGCAGGTGCCGTGGCGTCGCTGCAAGTGCGCCAGTGGCAGTGGCTTGGGCACCACCAGCGCCGGTGGCAGTGGCGCGGGTACTATAGGCATCAATTTCGCATTATTCTTTTCATCAACCGAGATTTCTTTCTCTAAATTAGGTGTGTGAGAGGGCACATTAACAGTTGAAATTGGTTTAATCATAATTTCCTCGCCTCAAGCTTTCCATTGACAGTTCGAACGACGAAATCCGTGCGGTGGATCGCCGGATCTTGTGGTGGTTATCTACTTAGAAAATGGGGATCGAATGGAGGAGGAGGATATGCTGGGAAAATATTTTACAGGAAGAAGAAGGATCCGAATGAAATGGACATGTCCCCTCAAACTGAACAAGACAAGAAAATAAAAAAGACCCTCAAATTGGACAAGACAGAAGAAAAAAAAATTAAAAAAATAAAAAGAAAAAAAGAAAAGATAAGGAAGGAATAGGTATTAGTTATTATTTGAACCATATGATTAGAATTAGAGAGGTGTGAGGTTTATTTGATGGTTGATGTCAATATGACTGACTCCAAATTTTTACGGTTTAGTATCTTATTAAAAGTCAAAGTACAATATGTTATATAATTACTACGAACTTATTAATCCAGCTTACTTTTTTTTTTTGTTTTGCTAGAAGGTAATTTAAATGTCTCTATATAATGGTTCAAAATTTAAAACTCATATATAGGAATAACAATTATATGTAATAGGGAATATTTGCATACGTGTAAAAATAATTATGTTGTTTCCAAACAATCTATTCCAACCTACTTTTGTTTTTTTTTTAATTTTTTTTATTTTTTGTATACTTATAAAATAAATACTACAAGTCCTTTTTTTTTTTTCTAAACTTGTGTGAAACAAGATGGAATTAAATACAATATATGTGATAAAATTGTCAATAAGAATCTCTAAATTATTTTATAACAATATATTAGGTAGCTGACATGAAAAATAATATTATTTTTATAAATTTATTATGGGAACAAAAAACAATTGTATCACGAATATTATATTTGCTTCGCAAAAATTGCTGTATGATTAGACAACAACTAAATTACTATATTGAATTAAAAACAAATAAAAATAAAAATACTTCCATCCTTGGTTCTTTTGTTTTTTTTTTTTTATTAGGTTTCAAGTTCTTTCAGACCATCTGATTCCGATTATATTTGATTATTTGAATTTAAAAAAAGAGAAATGGACAGGTCCATTTCGGACCTTCTCCTCTCCCTCAAACGTTCACTTCCCAAATCCCAAAAGGGCGACAGACCCTCCTCCCCATCTGATCTCCCTTTTTTCAAGTAGACAACCACCACGGCACCACTAATCTAGCGATCTACATCACGGATTTCGACGTTCGAAGTGTCAATAGAAAGCTTGAGACGAGAAGATTACGATTAAACTAATTTCAACTGTTATTGTGTCCTCTCACATAACTAATTTAGAGAGAGAAATTTCGGCTTGATGAAAAATGATGCCAAATTGATGCTATTGGATCCGCGCCACTGCCACCGGCGTTGGTATGCCCGCGCCACTGCCGCTGGCTCGCTTGCAGCGACGCCATAGCACCTGCGCACTGACTTGTTTGTTTCTCTAAATTCGTAGGTCAAAGGTTTAGTATTAAAAAAATATTTTTGGTTATTTCGATTAAAAAAAATCACGGCAGCAGTCGCGAGGAGAGATCGCGCTGATGCTCTCCGATCGCCGAGGAGGGTTGATGCTCTCCAATCCGCTTTTTTTTTCCCTAGGGTTTTGAGGGGAGGCGCAAGCATCAGCTTTGTTTCGATGATGATGATGGAATAAAAGGGGAAATTTCTTTCCATTAATTTTGGAGATGAAAGCTCTAACAAATATTAATGGAAAGAAATTCAAGCAATTTGAACAAATATGTTATTCATAATAACTATAATAACTAAAATTACATTGTATGTAATAGAAAAATTTAGAGAGATATTATTATTATATAATCCTATTGACGCAAACCTATCAAAGGAGGAAGAGAAAGAAGGAAAGGCGAAAGAGGACTCCGAGCAACCAAAAAGAGACACTGAGACGCGATGGAAATGAAAATAGAAAGGAGACATAAAAATTAAAAATAAAATAGTGTGTTGTTAAATAAACATTTATTAGTCAAGCGGGTCAGTTTTATGAACAATAATACACGGCACACAAACAGTCAAAAAGTATCACATTGCATAAAAAAATGTATTGAACAATGCTTGGAGTGTCGGGCTAGATTTAACAAAATGATTCCGACACCCACACATCTTTATTTAGTACTAGAGGGGCACATCGAGTTTCTCTCGATTTAGAAATTTTTACCAAATTTATATTTTTACTAATTGCCTATTATAAGATATGGTCCTATTATATTGTTTAGTATTTGCATATTTATAACATGACTTTTGTCAAACTTTTGGACTCTAATTGTTCTCTTATAGTATAATAATATAAATAATTCATAATTGTGATTCGCTCAAAAGTTTGATTTATCATATTGCCATCAGATGCAGACTTTATGAATTTATAAAAAAAAAAAAGCGGCGAAGATGATATGGGCTTCTATATGTATTTGATAATTTAATATAATAGGCCCAGGTTGAATTTAACGACTAAATTATTAACGCACCATTAATTAGCAATATTATCTGAATTTTATCTCTTCGGTTTCAGAATTATTAATTAAGCACTTATAAGCAACACAGGATACCATATCAGTTTATTTTATTTTATTTTATTTCTCCTAGTTGAACATTCACCAAAATTGAGAATAAAAAAAAAATAACTTTTACTTATTACCATTATATATGGTAAAGTCAAGATAAATATATCTATTCAGTGTCAAACACAACACTACGGAAAAGTCAAGATAAAAATTGCTAGTTAAGTTGTATTATTGAGTTTCACAATTATAATTCCTATGCAGTAGAGACAAATCTACAAACACGAAAAGCAACAAAGAGCCTTAAAATCCAGCTGGTCATATAAAGAATCATATAATAATTTTTGCTAATTTTTTTTAATTATTTCTACGATAGCTTGCATGCAAATCCTCCTATATTATCACTGTCCTCCTCTACTCTGCTACCTAATTAGTGAGTACCATCTAAGGCTCCATTATGGTAATAAATAATGTTAATCGACACTTTCCTTTATTTCAAGCAGCATCATTTCTGAAATAATAAGAGAAAAACAAAAGGACAAATATGATTTTTCACCATTTCTCTTTCTCTGTTGTATATTCATTTTTCTCAGCCCATATTAATAGCTGAAATAGAAAAATAGTCACCGGAAACTCAAGATCTGTTAAAAAAAGAAAAAAAAAAAAAAGAAAGTGAAGATAATAATTATGCATGTATATGACGAAACTGCAAGGCTTGCAGGGCCAAAATATAGAGAAAAAATATATAAAATTAATTCTATATATTTCTTAAAAAAAAAAACCAAAACTTGGTGCTTTCGGAGCCTTACCTCAATTTGAGTGCTTGTGGAGTTCGATCTCATCACATAATTTTTATACCAGTAAAAAATCATTTCTGATTTTCATACCAGTAAGCTCTTCAGGATATATATATAGCACATAAAATTTGCCAGTAAATGCGCCCAACCCATTAAACCAAGTACATGCTCATAACATGCATAACAAAATATTTAACAAAAATATGAACCAACTCCAACAAACAATTTTCTTTCATTAGAGTTGTAGTCTGAATCTAGCCCTGGTTTGTCTCCAAAAACCAAAAATTCACTGCCAACTATGACTTCATTTTTCATGAAAAAAATCCAATTATAGCATAAAAACTAAATAAAATAAATAAATAAAACAGTTTTATATGAATTGCGCTAGGCATTGTCCTTAAGTGTATTCCGTCTCAACGTGAGATAGGAAGCGCAACAAAGATAATTTGGGAATGTTGCTTCTTAGGGCACGACCACAGAACCAATTGATGAAAGCCTCCACAATATCCAGCATAATATATCGGAATATTTCAAAATGAATTGAAGAATAATGCATATGAGGAATTTTAAAATAAATGGATAATAGAATTATTCACACAATTTATCTCTGGATCAACTTCCATCGTATTTCTCCATCTATTTTTCTTTATTCAACATATTGCTCAAAAATATATATATATATATACACAAAACATGAGTAGCAACCGAGAGGATTCATTATTCCAATATTGATGATGGTTTAATTGAGCAATAAAGAAAGGAATTCATGGTACAATGCATGTTATAAAAACAACGGTCATTAGCCAAATTAAATTCTGATTTAATTGGTTAGGTAATTATGATAAAATTACAATGATAAATAACATCCGTTAGATGTTATTGATAGATAATAATGGACATCAAATCTAAGAATAACTAAATTGATTAATAATTAGAAGATGTCAACCGTGATACAAATCTCAAATGTACACATAAAAAAAACTTTGAGTTTTCATATTTTTATGTTTCAACATTCATGTGATTCTTCAATTAAAAGCATGCTTGCCAATTGCCATCTTAGAATTTGACACCATTGAACCCATATTCATGATTGCCAACATTAATCTATTCATGAAATCCAAAGTTTTAATCAAAATAAAATCGTGCATATAATTCACAATCAAGCCTCCAATTAAGCTCTTCTTTTTAATTTGTTTTATAAAGTCTTCCCCAAAATATCCCAATTATCCAGTTAAAAATTAGAAATTGATGGAAAACCTTTCTAAAATTACAAACCATTAGATCAACCAAAGAACAACTAAGAGAAAGAATGTTATTTCATTTAGGACAAAACGACAAATGAATTTTGCCTCAACAAAAATTACTACGGGCAAAATTGCATTGCTAAAACCAAAATTTTATTTTATGTTTGAACCCAAAACATAGTTCGTTGAAAGACACATATTTACAGGGGAGGAGAATAGAAGGAATAGCAGAATAGCTTTGGGAGCAATGCGAATATAGATTAGAAATTAAAAAGGGGACGCATGAAATTTTGAACGATTTAATGAGATTCCAAACAAACAATTACAATTGAAACGGGTCACTTTTACAATCAACAATACCCACTACACATACATCCACAGGTTACCAGGTTGTAGATGTCAAGAAAATTATCTAGTAACATTAGTTGGAGCTAAAAGTGTGGGACAATATTTAACGAAATGATCAACGACACCCACACATCTTTATTTATAATTTTGATTTGATTCTGATAATTCTGATATTCTGATTTCATCTCCAATGTAAGTTTGAGACTTAATTACTCAATTATACTGAATTACAGACTAATATTTTTTTCTATAAAAATATATAGTTTTTAATTATTTCGACTAATTAATAATACTATTATAATTATGCGTTGATTTTTATCCACAAATATATAGTTTTTTAACCAGTAATTTATATGAAAAAATTATATTATTTATCTTAGAAATCTACACCTAATAGGTGCAGTTCTCTGGTGAAATTTTGATAATATTGTTCAATAGTTGAGTTACGTTCGTATTCATGTTTGTATTCTAATATTCAATCCGTTAATTAGGAATCTGTCTTTTTATTTTATACATCTAAATTTGAAGCTACCGACCTGAATATGCCCCTTAATGGATATCATGTAAGAAGACTAACACTGAAGATTAGATTTATTTATTTTACACCGTGATATATCATTAATTAGATGCTTGTTGCTGCTACCTATTTGTTTAAATTATTTATAAAGTCAAAGATAGAATGTCCAACAGAAACTGCAGAGTAAGGTGACTTTTAATTTACACGAGTTGCATTTTAGTGTTTGACTATATATTTTGCTTTATTATTTATGACAGTTAGCACGCGCCCCCAATGAAGTACCAAGGAAAAACAAATATCTCGGTCATGGAAGGACAATATCTAATAATAAAATATATGAGGTAGTCTCACATGAGTTGTAGCAAGCAATATCGATATATGCCCTCGATCTGTCGGATTGGGATCGTAAGCAGTCAAAAAAATGACTGCTGGTACAACCGTTTCTCTTTTTTTTTTTTATATATTTAAAAAATTTTAAAAATTAAATATCGAATCCAAATAATTGATCTTGTTTAATTTTACGGACGATGCATTTTCATAAAAGTTTTATAAAACGTATTAGAAATAATCAAACCAGGTTTGTTCATTTGTTAAACCACTTCATCTAATATCAAATCAACTCCAAATTTTATAACACTTATATGAAAACACATCATCCATAAAATTAAATAATATTAACGGTTTGGATTCAATATTTGAATTTTTTAATTTTAAAATATTAAAAAAAAGAGAGAAAGTACTGCACCAGCCGTCATGTTGTTTACTGCTGAGGATCCCAATCGATCTGTTCGCCATCTATATATATCAGTCAGATCTCATTCTTTGTGTGTTTTTAGCTGCTCTCGTCATTTACCAGTATCCCTCCCTCTTTCTAAACTAGCAAGTTGCAATGAAGATGGAATACTTGGATTTTGTGTTGGTTCCTCTAGGCTTGGCTGCACTCCTAATCTACCATCTGTGGCTTCTACACAAGATCCTCCACCATCCAGACAACTGTTATTGGTAACAATGCCCGAAATTATGTCGTGTGGGTCGAAACCATCATGCAGGTGAAATTTTAGTCATTATTAATATTCAACATTTTTCTTTAGAAAAAATGTAAAACTTATGTATGTTAAACTCTCGATCGAGTATATATTTACATATAGAACTGTTTATATATATAGGATCCAGTAAAGAATGGCATCTTAGCAGTCCAAACACTGAGAAACAACATAATGGCATCGACCCTGCTGGCTTCGATGGCTATCATGCTAGCATCAGCGACTGCTGTATTAATGGCAAGCAGCAACAGCAGCGACAACATCTTAAACCCACAAAACCGTGAAAATATTGTCATAGGAAACAAAAGTGAAGTGGCTCTCTCGATCAAGTTCTTTGCCATTCTCGTATGCTTTCTGCTATCCTTCATTTTTAATGTTCAGTCGGTTCGCTACTATGTTAGATTCTCAGCAATTAAAAGACAAATAACTAAACGAGAGAGAAAAGAGAGAGTATTTGCGGTGCCAAAACAACAAGCACCATTTTCTGGTTTTTTCTATTACTTATAACATCTTACACAATAAAACAAGGAAAGTAACTACCTAATACAACTATTGCTATATTTGATACGTGGTTTCTTTTTCTCCACATATCAGATAAGAGAAAGAAATAAAACACAATCCTAAACATGATACTAAAGATTGATACACAACACATAAAAACAGAAACAATATAACACTGATTTCTTACTATAACAAGATTATGACTAACATTCACCTCCCTAATCTTGTTACCCTGCTTTCACATGTTTTAGGCCTATTCTTTCCCTTAATTCCAGAAACTTGACTTTTCCCAGTGGTTTTGTCAGTAAGTCTGCCAGTTGATCACTGGTTCCAATGTGCTCAACGCTTATCTTGCCTTTCTCCACATTTTCTCTTATGTAATGGTACCGTGTATCAATATGTTTGCTCCGATCATGAAACACAGGATTTTTACACAAAGAAATAGCAGATTTGTTGTCAACATTCAACTTCAATTGTCTGAAATTTTTACTCAGAAGATCTGCCCTCAATGACTCAAGCCAGATACCCAAACATGCTGCTGTAGATGCAGCTATGTATTCAGCTTCACATGATGACAATGCCACCACCTTCTGTTTACGAGATAGCCAACTGATTGCATTGCTTCCCAGAAAAAATATGACACCAGTTGTGCTTTTTCTATCATCCTTGTCTCCAGCCAAATCACTATCAGAGAAACCTACTAAACTCAACATTTTTTCTGAGGTTTTTTCATAAACGCATCCCAACTCAACAGTGCCTTTAATATATCTAACAATCTGCTTTACTGCCGACATGTGCTCGATCCTTGGCTGTTCCATGTATCTGCTCACAATCCCTACAGAGTATGCCAAATCGGGTCTAGTATGAAGTAAATACCTCAAACTTCCCACAATGCTACGATACCTAGTTTGATCGACCAATGGTGTGTCACTTTCCTTGGTCAATTTCAATCTGGTTTCCATTGGCACTTTTGTTGAGTTACATTCTGACATCCCAACTTCTTTGATGATCTTTCTCGCAAATCCTGATTGACAAAAAGATATTCTATCATGTGTTTGCTGCACCTCTAAACCCAGATAGTAACTCAAAAGACCCAGATCACTCATTTGAAATTTTTCTTTCATCTGCTCCTTTAGTTTTGCAATTTCACTTTCACTTGTTCCAGTTATGATCAGATCGTCGACATACACCCCGATTAGTATACATGTTTTGCTCGTTGCCTTCTTATATACTGCATGCTCTAGCTTGCTTTTCTCAAAGCCAAGTGACACCAATGTAGAGTCCAATTTAGAATTCCAGGCTCTTGGCGCCTGTTTCAATCCGTATAGGGCTTTATGCAATCTGAGAACTTTGTGTTCACTTCCAATTTCCTCAAAGCCTGGTGGCTGTCTGACATACACCTCCTCTTGTAAAACTCCATTCAAAAATGCAGATTTAACATCCATGTGATGTAACAACCACCCTTCTTGAACAGCCATGAATAGTCTTATTGTTTCCATCCTAGCCACAGGAGCAAACACCTCTTCATAATCAATTCCATGTTGCTGCACATAACCTTGAGCAACTAAACGTGCCTTATATTTAATCACTCTCCCTTCTGAGTCTTTCTTGATTTTGTAAACCCATTTTAAACCTATAATTTTATGGCCTTTTACTGGTTCCACCAAACTCCAAGTTTGATTTCGATTAATCGAATCAATCTCTTCTTTCATTGCATGCATCCAGTTTTCATCATTTTCTGCTTCCCTAAAGTTCACTGGTTCCTCAACTCCTATCATACACACATCAGAGTAATAAAGTTGAAGAGGCTCGGTTTCATCATAAATATCAGCTAGGCTACGCAATCTTACAGGTGTTTGCTGACCATCTCCCATCTCATTGTAACTCATGTCATCCATGTGAGGTGTTGGTGTTGGTGACACTTCTGGTTCAATCTCCAAATGTTCTTCACCTTTATCATACATGATTTTGAATGTATTTCTTTCAGGGAAACTTACTGTTTGTTCATTTTTACTAGGTGTCCAATTCCACTTTCTGTTTTCTTCAAAAACAACATCTCGGGTCACATGTACTTTACTTGCTGCAGGGTCATACACTCGGTATGCTTTGGATCCTTCTTCATACCCAAAAAACACCATTGGAAAGCTTCTATCATCAAGCTTCCTGATGTAATTATCAATCCTTTTGACATGTGCCACACATCCAAAAACACGAAAGTGTTGCACTTGTGGCTTTCGTTTGTGCCAGGCTTCATAAGGTGTCATGCTTGTCAGACTTTTTGTAGCTGCACGGTTGAGAATATAGACAGCTGTGCTCACTGCTTCTCCCTAAAATTGGTTGGGAACTTCCATACTCTTCATCATGCTTCTTGCCATTGCCACAATGGTTTGATTTCGCCTCTCAACTACACCATTCTGCTGCGGTGAGTATGGTGCTGTTAATTGTCTTTTAATTCCCATTTTATTACAATAATCCATGAACTCATTGGACTTAAATTCGCCTCCTCTATCAGACCTAAACATTCTCAGTTTTCTGTTTTGTTCTACCTCAATTCTTGTCTTGATTTCCTTGAAAGCTGAGGATGCTTGATCTTTGTGCTTTAACAACTTAATCCACATGAATCTAGTATGATCATCTACTAGTAAGAAGAAGTACTTGTTTCCAGCAGGGGTAGGAGGAAAGATAGGGCCACAGAGATCTCCATGTGTCAGCTCCAGTGCATTGCTTGCCCTAAATTGTGTCATGTGTGGAAAGGGCAAACGACGTTGCTTTCCAGCCAAGCACCCATCACAAATCTGTTCAATCTGATCAATATATGGCAGCCCATCTACTAATTTCTCTTGGTTCATCTTCTTAAGTGCTTTGAAATTCAGATGCCCAAAGCGTGCATGCCATCTCCATGTATTTGAGTTTCCATCGGCTAGTAAGCAGACTGGTTCTGCTATGACAAGATTCAAGATGTATAATCTGTTCTTAGTTCTCTTCACCCTTATCAAGAGTTGTCCTCCTTGATCAAACACTTGAAGATTACCGCCTACAAGTTTAATTCTGCAGCCATGCTCCTCAAGCTGGCCTAAACTGATGACATTAGTGGTTAGTTTTGGTATGTAGTATACATCAGTTAAAGCCCTATGTTCTCCATTACGTCCCTGAATGAGTACTGTCCCACGACCTCCTATGGGTACCTCAAATCCATCTCCAAGTTTCACCATTCCTTTTATTGTTGTGTCCAGATTTGTAAAATGCTCCAAGCAACCTGACATGTGATTACTAGCGCCTGAGTCCAAGTACCATGCTTTAGAAGTAGTTACTGTTCCTTCTCTGAGATGAAGTTCAGTAAATATCTCTGTACCATCCCCAGTGCTACTAGCTGTCAAATTTTCACATACGACCTCATGCATTAATAAGGCTGGTTCTTCATCATCCTTTTCTATAGCCAACACTTTTTCTCACTTCGGTTTTCGGCATTCAGATGCAAAGTGTCCATAAATACCACAGTTGAAACATTTGATTTTGGACTTATCAAACTTCTTATATGGTTTCTGTCCCTTTTCTCGATTGTTCTGCTGCTTACTATTCGACACATCCCCATTCTCTTTTTCTTTCAAGGTGAGTGCCTCCCACTGTGTTCTAGTAAGCAACAATTTTTCTTCTTCCTCCTCTTTGTTTTGTTGTCTCCCCTTCAAACTTTCTTCAAACACCCTTAGACGTCCAACTGCCTCAGCAACCGTCATGCAGGATGTGTCTCCCCACTGCTTAATTGTACTAATAATGGGCAGAAATTTGTCAGGTACAGCGCTAAACAACTTTTCAACAATCATATCATCCTTGAGCTCCCCTCCTAAAGACCGGATCTCTCCTGCCAACCCGACCAGATTTTGTGAGAACTCTACCACACTTGTTGTTTCTGACATGATCATACGATCAAATTGTCGCTTCAAGACCGTTGCCCTTGCTTTCCTGACACGGTCTTCACCTACGACCATATGCTTTATCGTATCCCATGCCTCCTTAGATGTTTCCTTTTCTGCTATGGCCATCACAACTGAATCTGGCACTGATTGAAAAATCGCAGCAAGGGCTCCCTGGTCCTTCTGTTTGTCAACCTTGTCTACCCCTTCTACTCCTTCCCATACATCTAGTGCCTTCAGTATGACCTTCATTTTCACCGCCCAAAGCCCATAGTTTGTATCATTCAACATAGGATATTGAATAGGCACGCCTCCATTTACTGATCTTACTTGTGTCTTTTCTCCGCTCGTATCTGCCTTCTTCTTATCATCATCTCCCATCTTTCAGAACCTGGGTTGCTCTGATACCAATTGTTAGATTCTCAACAATTAAAAGACAAATAACTAAACGAGAGAGAAAAGAGAGAATATTTGCGGTGCCAAAACAACAAGCACCATTTTCTGGTTTTTTCTATTACTTATAACATCTTACACAATAAAACAAGGAAAGTAACTACCTAATACAACTATTGCTATATTTGATACGTGGTTTCTTTTTCTCCACATATCAGATAAGAGAAAGAAATAAAACACAATCCTAAACATGATACTAAAGATTGATACACAACACATAAAAACAGAAACAATATAACACTGATTTCTTACTATAACAAGATTATGACTAACATACTACAGCAATGCCGGTTGCCTCCTAGCAATTCCACCATCAAAGAGCCACCGTCAACCGGGTTCTTCTTATGCGACTGGATGTGTAATAAAGGGGAGCTACTTCTCGGCTCTGGGATTTCACTTGTTCATGTGCTCTTTGCTGCTCATTTTCTTGCTCTACTTCCTTGATACTTTTCGTGGTAACGACGGGAACAAAGTGGCAATTCACGGCTCTATTAAGGTCGGGATGAGTTCAGATCAAGACCAGCCGGTCTAGACTGTTAAGCTTCTATATAGTTTGATGATCTTCTAGTCTAGACCAGCCGGACTTTTAAGATTTTGTAGCAATTCAATAGACGTCGTTGAATTGACATTAAGAAGGAATGAACTTAAGTTATACTCATTGACTACATAGTGCTGTTTTGAACTAAAAAATTAAATGAAGACATTAATTCCATCATCCATATGTGCATAACTAGTAGCGACGTACTAATTAATGTCATGAAACCTTTTGGAGTCAATTGCTTTGCGAAAGAATATATATTGGCCTAGAATTTTCATAGCGATTAAAAGAGTACTGCTCCAATGCAGCTATGAAAACTAAATTTGTCACATATTTATTAGTTGAATCATTACCTGTATATTTACATGAACATCATATTTATCAATATCAGGGTAATAAAAGAAATAAAGTCTAACTGATTCTTCTTTTAGCAGATCTTATAATCACCAATGTTACCTACAGATAATAATAATTAGCTATGCATTTACGTAACTTGATGTACATTAACGATAAATAGCTAAATACTACAAAAGTTGTAAATCGTTATTGTTTGTTATAGAAGATGTTGAGGAATGATGCTTTGTACCAGGGGCGGATTTACATGAGGGCAAGCCCAGGCACGTGCCTGGGCTTGATTTTCAGAAATTAATGGCCCATTATATATTTAATATCATAGTGTCTGGGCTTTCAAAATGAGAGTGCCTGGGCTTTGGCTTAGAATTTACTTTTTCTCCATTTCTTCGTGCCTTGGCTTGGCCTGGAGGCTGAAATTTATTTTTTCTCTACATCCAATTAAGACTGGGAGAGGAATAGAGGATTCTACTGGCTAAAAAAAATCACTCATTCGGCGATTCAGCGATTAAGGTTATTATTTTTTTTTTGTCGTGCTCATTCGTAACCCTCTGACAGTCATGCTCATTTTGTAATAGTACAATTATATATAAGATTATTGTTTTAAATTATTATTTATTTTATTTTTTATATTAAATTTAGTTGTATTAAATGTGTGCCCGGTCTTGTTTTGCCTCCTATATCCGCCACTGTAGTTTGTACGTATATATATATTGAGTAGACACAAAATATTCCCTGATCTAAACTATCTACACTAGTCATCGAGAAATCTTCTTCCACCTTGTTTTTCTTTCATTTTGAGATTTAAGATAACAATTAATTTACTACTGTACTGGTTCTTCAGCAAAATGCCACTAGTATTTTTTTTTTAAAAAAAAGAAAAGGATTTGACAAAATTTGGAACAATTGCATTTAGAGAATCAAAAAGAAAGAAGAATTTACAAATATCAGATAAGAGAAGGGACCTGAGCGCATACATGCAAGAGCACCTGAATATGTACTTAGGTTGAAATTCTGAACGGATAATATTATGCCCTCAGAAATTTGGCCTAAACCCAGTCCTGAACTTGCGTATTCAGATTTATGTCTTCATATGATACCTATATTGTTTGTACCGGAATGTAAGTGCTGAACATACGTTAGACATACTGTTCTCAAATTATTAGAACGCAAAATGGTAGCATCAATTTTAATTTTAAAATGTGGTGGAATTGACAAATATAATTCCAGACAAGCAACTCAGCTTGTAAAAGAATCAGATCGGTATGTTGAAAAAAGAAATAATATCAGAATATGTAACTATGGCTCCCAAGGCCTTTCAGTGACTTCCCAAAATATCCTTTATGCAGCTTAGTGTGTGTGTATATATATGAACATATTGAACAATTTGTCGCGACTACTTCCAGAAGCAATATTCATTCAATAATTAGTGAAATGCTCCAATCTCATGTTAATGGAGTGAACAGCACCTCCTTCATCCAAAGATTGGTTTCTATGACTGATATTATAGAATAAAACACTGGCACAATTTACCATTTTTTTAATAAAAAAATCGGAAAGGGGCTGAAGTCAATGAAAGTAATACATAAACAATTAACATAATAAAGAAGTCATAACTCATGCACTCTTTGACCTGAATAGATTATTAATTAAGTATTAACAGCTTTAAAAACAAAGCATTTATCATTTAAATTTTGATAATAAAATTCTTATAAAATTGACTCGGTTAGTCATCAATTACTGACAGCTTAATCTTATATATATATATATATTAAAAAGGAAGTCAAGTCGTGCACTCTTTGACCTGAATACACTAGTACTAACTAACAACCATGAAAATAAAGCATTATCATTTAAATTTTGATAGCTAAATTCTTAATGTAAAATAAAAAAATTATAAAAACAACAACATGATGGTAAATTAAAAATGGCGTTGGACTAGAATAATTAGTGATAAGAGCTTAGAATTATTCCCTCCAGACAGTAGAATTGTGTCCCGACCCATGAGCCTTTTTGTGTATAACTGGAGTTAATGCTGGCCTGTAATTAGAGGTCTAGGTGTCTAGAGTCCCAAATTATTAATATACAGTCACTTTTGATACTTCACAGCAAAGAAGTCCTACAAGAAATTCACTCAGGTAAGTTGGTCAAGTACCCAGTGGGGTGCAGTATCAGTCTCTCGGGTAATTTCAATCCATAAGATTTACAAACACTGGTCATTGGACAGTTATATGCAAGTATAAATGATGTAAATCTGGATGAGGTTTAATACTAGGATCCCTTAGTGAGTTGGAGAAGTATGCTGAAGATATACAGACTACTTTACCGTGCCTGATGCTTCAGGCCAATGGTGTCCAGTCGACAGTTCCAGATCATGCAGCCTCATATATAGGTAAAGACAGTGGTTTAGTTTTGTTGCTGAAGTCCATACCACACCATTTGAACTGGGTATGGCAAGGTTCGGTACCTACCAGATGATGTGGCAGAGAAGCAGGGCTGTTGGTGAAAGGGGAATGGAGTGAAATCAGAGTTGGTATAAATGGTTCATGTAGGGAGTTGGCTGATGTTACTCTTTTGAAGTGGACAGTTGCCTGTGCACATTTGAAAAGGCACAGAAGCACTTGGGGATGGTTCCAGGATATGCAAATCAGGTAATGTTACCTGCAGTGCCAGATCAAGTGGTCTCCGATCAATTGGATAAAAGAATGTTTAGTCAGTTTGATTCGAGTTTGGAAAAAATTCTCCGTGTCTCACCTCATTGGTGCCAGATAAATCTGCCTTGCAACTTGCAAGCATGGTACAACAAATACTGCTGGGGTCTTTATATTTCTATGGTAGATTCATATATTTTCAACAAGTATAAGAATAGGTTTAGCTCTTTATCATTTATTTTCATTTTAAGCATAAGGTTTACTGTGTTTAAGTTGATTTCTACTTTCCAGAATAGATTATGTAAGGTAGAAGAAATATTTTTCTTACTTTTTTTTTTAGTTAGTGAAGCTCCCAAATTCGCAAAATCTTCTTTTGTTGGCATTCACACTGCAGCTATAATATGGTGAACTTGTAGAGCTTGGCCACCCAATTTCAGCCTATTATGATGCAATTTCAGATAATTACATGTAAAATATCTTGCCACACACACTTTAACAAAATGGGCTAGTGGAAAGAAGTAGTTTGATAAATGCCTAGCTAAAGTAAACTTGATTTAATTTACACTATAATTATGCTGCTACAAAACACTTGATATAGATTTGAACTAGAATTACTATCTCGACCAGATCAACAATGGTTTTAAAACCTGTAGTTGTCTAACATCACGTGGTAGAATACTTGTCTAGTACATCAAATTAAGAAATTATGAGGGTATTGGCACGTATAATTACCAACTTTTGTAGGAAGTACAGCAATTTCTACTAAATTAAGATGTGAAGTATTGATTGTGCCCAATAGTAGTCACTACAGACAATGGACCAACATGATTAGAGGTTGTGGTAAAAGTACCTTTTTAAGGAGGCCATTACAATATTTTTTTTAAAAGCATGATGGTTGTACATTATTATCAGTTCATGTGCCAATTGGGCAAAGCTTAAGGGTGAATAAACAGCTTAATTTTTAGGTGGTCATCTCAGGGCAGGTATGGTTTTATATTATACCACATGCAACTTTTATTTAAGCAGAAAATGTGGTACGCTTTTGATGCAAATCAAATGCTGGGTGAAATGCAAGTATATGACCAAGCTCCATGGACAAGTTGATGAACTATACATATGAGTGATTTTTATAGAATCACATAGGTTAGGAATTCATCTACAATTTTGGCATCTCAAGAATGAATTCACTATTTAGGCAATCTAGATACTTTTAAGTTTTAATGAAGATATATAATAATCAATGAACTTTCCCATATGCAAATAGAACCTTACTAATTAAGAAGAATAATTGAAATTAAGCATGAATTTGGCCAATTCAAAATTTAAGGTACCTAGCGAATCGTTTGAAATTCTCTTTATCTTGGTCAGAATCAAACAAGTTAAGCTCTGCTTCTAGCAACTCAGCCTTGGCCACAGCGATATACCTTTGTCTAGGCACATGAATACCACCTATCCTTCTCTCTTCGCCTTCATCGCTCTCTGTCCTTCTATTCAAATTACCAGAGAAAGCTTCTTCTTTACTATTGGCCTCCAATTTCAGTGGAGGAACTGACACTTTCTGGGAAGAGGTACAGTCTAGTGTGCACTTGACTGGTACGAAGCGTGAGGTGGTGGGGTTGGAAGCGGTACCAAGAGTGTTAAGGCGGAGAGTGGTGATCGGTTTGAAAGATAGCATCGTTTGTTTCAGTTGCGTTTTGGAACCATGAATGAAAATGCAACACTACTTATCTCTAGTGTTATTTGTTTGGAGGGATCGAGAGATTTGGCAGTTAATTTTTGGGCAGTGTGGTTGCAATTCGCGCCTCTGTCAGTCGGGACTCTTGCTATCCACTGCCTCTGGTATGAATGGACCACGCAGGTGCCACATTTCCAATTTGTCTTTTTCTTTTTTGTTATCTTTTTGTTTCCTTTTCTTTTGAACTACAATTTAACTTTCGTAATCTCTGTCTTAATTTTATTCGTTATTTATTTATTATTCAAGAAAGAATTCGATTTATTTATATTTTTTATTTTTTTTAAATATTAATTTAGTGGTATTTCGTAATCTCCGTTCATTAAGGTTAAAGATATCAGCTCTATAATAAATAATTAATAGAAGAAACTAGAAAGGAATAATTTTCTAATATAATTCTACTTCAAATATAGCACGTACTTAAATACTCAAAAGCATATATTATTATTGGCCTCATCGTGTTAAAAAAAATAAATTCAAAATAATAAAAAATATATGAAATGTTGTATAAACAATTTTTGCCAAAATTATAAATATTATATAAGTAAATGGAGATTTTGAAAAATATATATATATATACAATATATGATTTTATATTTGTTAATTGCTCTAATAGATAGCTGATACAAAATATATCTCACTTATATTGCTTCTTTTTTCCTTATCTATACTCTTATCTAACAAATTAATAATAATATAATAATAAAATCATACATACTATCATATTGAATACAGTACAAATAGAATAGAATAAATAAATATTATTAACACGCTAAGCAACGCAAATCTATCAACTGCAATTCCGTAAATATTGATCGTCCCAAACACCCAAACCAAGGATTCAAGGAAGGGTTAGGCGAGAACTCAATGTAAGCCGATTGGGAACCGACGTTTGAGAACTAGGATCAATGTTGGACCTCTAAATGCCAGCACATTGCTGTCAACTACAAATTGATGGAAAATTGGACCTACTAATAACATAATATGATGATAATATAAAATTAATTATTTATTTTTTCTTAATTTATATATGTTTGTTTTAATATCTAAAATATATCTGTATTCAGATCCATATTCCGTAATATCCGATTCGTATTCGTATCCGCTTAACATCCGATCCGTATCCGTATCCGAACATATTTATATCCATATTCGTATCCGGAGAAAAAAAAAAAAGCGGATGCGGATATGATTTGACCACTATCCGATCCGTATCTAGTCCATTTTCATCCCTATCTATAGAGATACAGATACAGTTTCGAATTTAGAAGAAACGCAAATATGAATCAGATAATTTATCTAGATCCGTATATTTTAGCATTCCGGTACGTATGTGCTTAATTTAGAGGTTTATTATTTAGGTTTAAGTGTATATATACAATTTTATCTCCAAAGCACTACTCTTTAGACTTAATTACTCAATTATACGGATTAATATCTATAATTTATAGAGATATCTAATTTTTAATTTATTTCGACTTATAATAGAATTATAATTATTCGTTGATTTTTTATCACAAAAAAATATATAATTTTTTTTAACCAGTAATTTATATTAAAAAAAACTATATTGTTGAACCTTATAAATCTACACATAATAGGTGCAGTTTTCTGGTAAAATTATAATGATATTGTTTAATATTTGAGCTAAATTCTTAATCATATATGTTCGTATCCGTCTACAATATGTTAGTTAGGAATCTGTCTTATTATTTTATATATCTTAATTCGGAGATAACTGCCTGAATATGCATCTCTGGATATTCTTTCCTGAAGATGCATCTTAATGGATATCATGTAAGAAGACTAACACTGAAGATTATATTTATTTATTTTATACCGTGGTACATCATTATATACTTGGTGCTGCCACCTATTTGTTTAAATTATTTATAAAGTCAAAGATAGAATGTCCATCAGAGACTGCGAGTAAGGTGACTTTTAATTTACACGAGGTGCATTTTAGTCTTTGACTAATTTGCTTTATTATTTTTGACAGTTAGCACCCCAATGAAATACCAAGGGGAAAAAAAAAAGCCCGGTCATGGAAGGGATATATCTAATAATAAAATATATGAGGTAGTCTCGCATGAGTTGTAGCAAGCAACATCAATATATGCTCTCTGTTTGCCATCCATATATATCACTTAGATCTCATTCTTTGTGTGCTTTCAGCTGCTCTCATCATTTACCAGTACCCCTCCCTAGCTCTTTATAAACTAGCAAGTAGCAATGAACATATTAGCAATGAAGATGGAATACTTGGATTTTGTGTTGGTTCCTCTAGGTTTGGCTGCACTCCTAATCTACCATCTGTGGCTTCTACACAAGATCCTCCACCATCCGGACACAACTGTTATTGGTAACAATGCCCGAAATTATATCGTGTGGGTCGAAACCATCATGCAGGTGAAAATTCAGTCATTATTAATATTCAACATTTTTCTTTAGAAAAAATGTAAAACTTATGTATGATAAACTCTCGAGTATATATATATATTTACATGTAGAAATGTTTATGTATATAGGATCCAGTAAAGAATGGCATCTTAGCAGTCCAAACACTGAGAAACAACATAATGGCATCGACCCTGCTGGCTTCGATGACGATCATGCTAGCATCGGCGACTGCTGTACTAATGGCAAGCAGCAACAGCAGCGGCGACAACTTAGACAAACAAAACCGGCCATTGAGAGGTGAAAATATTGTCATAGGAAACAAAAGTGAAGTGGCTCTCTCGATCAAGTTCTTTGCCATTCTCGTATGCTTTCTGCTATCCTTCATTTTTAATGTTCAGTCGGTTCGCTACTACAGCAATGCCGGTTGCCTCCTAGCAATTCCACCATCAAAGAGCCACCATCAACCAGGTTCTTCTTATGCGACTGGATGTGTAATAAAGGGGAGCTACTTCTCGGCTCTGGGATTTCATTCCGTTTACTTTTCCATTCCTTTATTTGTTTGGATCTTCGGTCCGATACCGATGTTCATGTGCTCTTTGCTGCTCATTTTCTTGCTCTACTTCCTTGATACTTTCCGTGGTAACGACGGGAACAAAGAGGCAATTCACGGCTCTGTTAAGAAGGTCGGGATGAGTTCAGATCAAGACCAACAGGTCTAGAATGTTAAGCTTCTATATAGTTTGATGATCTTCTAGTCTAGACCAGCCGGACTTTTAAGATTTTGTACCAATTCAATAGACGTCGTTGAATTGACATTAAGATGGAATGAACTTAAGTTATACTCATTGACTACGTAGTGCTGTTTTGAACTAAAAAATTAAATGAAGACATTAATTCCATCATCCATATGCTTTTGCTGATAAGTGCATAACTAGTAGCGACGTACTAATTAATGTCATGAAACCTTTTGGAGTCAATTGCTTTGCGAAAGAATATATATTGGCCTAGAATTTTCATAGCGATTAAAAGAGTGCTCCAATGCAGCTATGAAAACTAATTTTGTCACATATTTATCAGTTGAGTCATTACCTATATATTTACATGAACATCATATTTACCAATATCAGGGTAATAAAAAAAATAAAGTCCAACTGATTCTTCTTTTAGCAGATCTTACAATCACCAATGTTACCTACAGATAATAATAATTAGCTATGCATTTACGTAACTTGATGTACATTAACGATAAATAGCTAAATATTTACAAAAGTTGTAAATCGTTATTGTTTGTTATATATAGAAGATGTTGAGGAATGATGCTCTGTGTATATATATATTGAGTGGACACAAAATATTCCCTGATTTAAACTATCTACACTAGTCATTGAGAAATCTTCTTCCACCTTGTTATTCTTTCATTTTGAGATTTAAGATAACAATTAATTTACTAGTGTACTGGGTCTTCAGCAAAATGCCACTAGTCTTTTTTTTTAAAAACAAAAAGGATTTGACAAAATTTGGAACAATTGCATTTAGAGAATCAAAAAGAAAGAAGAATTTACAAATATCAGATAAGAGAAAGGACCCTGAGCGCATACATGCAAGAGAACCTGAATATGTATTTAGATTGAAATTCTGAACGTATAATATTATGCCCTCAGAAATTCGGCCTAAACCCAGTCCTGAAACTTGCGTCTTCAGATTTCATTCTTCATCTGATACCTATATTTTTTGTATCGGAATGTTAGTGCAGAACATACATTAGACATACTGTTCTCAAATTATTAGAACGCAGAATGGTAGCATCAATTTTAATTTTAAAATGTGGTGGAATTGACAAATATAATTCCAGACAAGCAACTCAGCTTGTAAAAGAATCAGATCGGTATGTTGAAAAAAGAAATAATATCAGAATATGTAACTATGGCTCCCAAGGCCTTTCAGTGACTTCCCATAATATCCTTTATGCAGCTTAGTGTGTGTGTGTGTGTATATATGAACATATTGAACAATTTGTCGCGACTACTTCCAGGTACAAGATTCCTTCAATAATTAGTGAAATGCTCCAATCTCATGATAATGGAGTGAACACCACCTCCTTCATCCAAAGATTGGTTTCTTTGACTAAGATTATAGAATAAAACACTGGCACAATTTACCATTTTTTTAATAAAAAATTTGGAAAGGGGCTGAAGTCAATGAAAGTATTAGATAAACAATTAACATGATAAGGAAGTCATAAGTCATGCACTCTTTGACCTGAATAGATTATTAATTAAGTACTAACAGCTTTAAAAACAAAGCATTTATCATTTAAATTTTGATAACTAAATTCTTATATAATTGACTCGGTTAGTCCATTACTGACAGCTTAATCTTATATATATATTAAAAAGGAAGTCAATTCGTGCACTCTTTGACCTGAATACACTAGTATGTACTAAAAACCATGAAAACAAAGCACTTATCATTTAAATTTTGATAACTAAATTCTTAATGTAAAATTAAAAAAATTATAAAAACAATGACATGATGGTAAATTAAAAATAGCGTTGGACTAGAATAATTATTGATAAGAACTTAGAATTATTCCCTCCAGACAGTAGAATTGAGTCCTGATCCATGAGCCTTTCATTGATATGATTTTCCTCTTACATTTTACAATGAATATAATGATATATATAGACTAAGCTAAGTAGTGAGCTGTAAAGAGAGAGAGTGTGTAAAACACTGTTACAGCAATTGGTTATCCAATTAATGAGCTGTATTATTTCATTTGAACTGTCCATTTGTTGAAGCATTGGAGTCATCCATTTGGTTCACTAACACCCCCCCCCCCCCCAAGCAAATGGGGAGGAAATCACATTGAGCTTGTTGCATAAAAACTGAAATCTTGATGTTGACAATGGCTTGGTCATAATATCAGCTAACTGATCAGCTGAACACAAGTATCTCACCAGCAATTGACTTGAAGCAACTTTTTCTCTTACAAAATGAAAGTCAATTTCCACATGTTTTGTCCTGGAATGAGACATGGGATTGGAAGCTAGAAAGGTAGCTCCAATATTGTCACACCACATTATTGGAGGAGATGGAAGCTAAATATGCAATTCTTGAAGAATGAATTGAACCCACAATAGCTCAGTGCATGTAATTGCTAAACCTCTATATTCTGCTTCAGTGCTAGAACGAGACACAGTGTTTTGTTTCTTAGCACTCCATGAAATGATGTTTTTACCAAAAAAAATACAGAAACCTGAGGTAGATCTTCTGTCTATGGGGCAACCAGCCCAATTAGAATTAGTGTAAGCATGAAGAGAAAGATCAGATTGTTTATGGATAAGTAAACCATTGTGTAGTGTACCACACAGATTGATAGTGGGAGATTGCATAAATTGGGACAGTTTGTTCACTGCAAAAGACAAATCTGGCCTTGTGACAGTTGCATATTGAAGGGCACCTACCACACTTCTATATAAGTGGGGATCAGAAAATGGTTCACTATCATTGGGAGTGAGTGCAATATCAGTTGCAATGGGTGTTGTAGTGGACTTAGCATTTAGCATATTTGTTTTTTTTGAAGAAGATCATGGATATACTTAGCCTGTGACAAGTGTAAACCTTCACTAGTCTGAGTAACAGCAATGCCAAGAAAGTAATGAAGAATTCCCAAATCCTTGATAGCAAACTGAGTATGGAGATGTGCAATGCAGGAATTGATGAGAATTGAATTACTCCCTGCGATGATTATATCATCTACATAAACCAGCACAATAAGTGTATCTCCTCTGACATGTGCAATGAACATTGAAGGATCATATTGAGATGAAACAAAACCAAAATTGATGAGAGCCTGACTCAATTTGTGAAACCATGCCCTTGGAGACTGTTTAAGACCATAAATTGCTTTGGAAAGCAAACACACATGATCAGGTTTTGCTGGATCTTTGAAACCAGGTGGCTGAGACATATAAACATGTTCTGACAAGTCACCATGAAGGAAGGTATTTTGTACATCTAATTGCCTAATTGACCAGTTGGAGGAAACTGCCAAGGAGAGAATTATTCTGGTAGTTGTAGGACGTACCACTGGACTGAAAGTATCAGTGAAGTCAATGCCTTCTTGCTGATGATAGCCTTTGGCTACCAGTCGAGCTTTATAACGCTCAATAGTCCCATCAGAGTGTCTTTTGATTTTGAACACCCATTTGGAGCCAATGATGCGTTGATTTGATGGTGGAGGAACAAGAATCCATGTCTGATTGTGAGCTAAAGCATCAATTTCTTGTGCCATGACTTTTCTCCATTCTGGCACTGTATTGGCTTGGCTGAAAAAGGTTGGCTCAGAACATGTAGAGGCAAGATATGCAACATGATCAGGGAAATATCTTTGTTTTCTGGTGTTGTCACAGGTGCGTGTAACCATATGGTGAGTTGATGGCTGAGTTGTGGAAACTGGGGCCTCAGGGGTACCAATTACAGCAGCAGACTCAGCTGAAATTTGTAGCAGTGGAGAGACAGATGATTATAGTGGTTGATGTGAAGCACGGTCAGAAGGTTGCACTTGGGCAGGTGGAGAATTTAAAATCGGGGCAGCTAACGGCTCATTATGGGCAGAAGAAGCCAATGGAGAAGCTACAGGCGTAGCTGGCCCGAGTTGTGGAGAAATAGGCTCAGTGGTACTAGGCTGGAGAGAAGTGGGCTCAAGTTGTTGTGAAGGGCCCAGGTTTTGTAAATACAACTCGAGAAGAGGAGGCCCAGAGATTTTTGAATCTTCAGGCTGAGTGCTTGAAGCAACAGCTGAGGAGTGCCTAGTGGCAAATGGGTACACATGTTCATCAAACTGAACATTTCTTGATATGAAAATGCGATTAGTCTCTACATGCAAACATCTGAACCCTTTCTGATTATTTACATACCCCAAGAACACACATGGCAAAGCTCTGAGCTGCAATTTGTGAGAGTTATAATTTCTGGTATGGGGGAAACATAGACATCCAATTAATCTCAACATGGAATAATCTATTGGTTGATTGAAGAGAGTAGAGTAGGGAATATGTGAAGTGGAAGATGGAAGTCTGTTTATCAAGTAGACAGCATTAGAGAAAACTTCATCCCAGTACATGTGAGGGATTGAAGCTTTAGACATGATAGACAAAGATACTTCAATTATATGTCTATGCTTGCGTTCAGAAGTACCATTCTGTTGGGGTGTGTAGGGACAGGAAGTTTGATGAACCAATTGGGGAAATTTTTTGAGAATTGGTTTATACTCAGTGTCACCATCTGATCTGAGGGTTTTTATTTTGGCATTAAATTGATTTTCCACTTGTTGTTTGAAAAGGGTAAAGATGTCAGTGGCTTGATGCTTATGTGTCATAAAATAAATCCATGTATATTTGGAGAAATCATCAACGAACACAATATAGTATTTGAATCCATTAGAAGATACAATGGGTGCTGGACCCCATACATCACTGTGAATCAGTTCTAAGGGTTTTGTAGTAGAAGAAGAAGAAGTGGAAAAAGGTAAAACATGAGATTTTGCCATTGCACAATCATGACAAAAATTTATTTTATGATTCATACATGGTAAACTAAAAGTATTCAAAACTTTGGCGGTAGTAACACTAGATGGATGGCCCAGCTTAGCATGCCAAAGGTCAGCTGATACATGAATGCTACTGAAAGCTTCTGGTGTGCTGACAGAAGAAGAAAAAGGAGAAGAATAATGGAAGAGGCCCTTAGAACATGGCACCTGAAGGAGGATTTCCCTAGTTTGGTGGTCCTTAAACAGACAAGACATAGAAGAAAATTCAATTAGCAAATTGGAGTTATCATGTAATAACTGAGAAATGCTAATTAAATTTTTTGTGAAAGATGGCACAAGTAAAACATGAGACAGATGAACATTATGAGAGGAGACATGAATAATTGCAGTGCCAATATGAGTTATTGGGAGACCAATACCATTTCCAATATGAAGAGAGTCTGTACCTTCATAATTTTAGAAAATGGAGAGGTTATTTATGTCATTTGTGACATGATTAGTTGCTCCTGAATCTAAAACCCAGTCTGAATTGTGTGGTGCACCAGTAGATGTAGCATAAGCTTGAGGTTGCCGAGAACTAGCAGGTGGGGTCCACTCTGAGTCTTCATCATACCTGAACCAGCATTGCTTGGCAGTGTGAAACCCATATTTGTTGCAAATTTGGCAGAATTGCTTTTGGTTGGGTCCTGGTACTGTTGACACATGTGGCCTGAACTGGCGCTGAGAAGAATTGTTATCAAAACCAGCATTGTTCTGATGAGCATTACTTGTGCTACCAGAGAAAGGAGGTCTTGGAGAAGGGTAAGTTGGCCTTGGATTGAAATTGTTTTGAACAGATGATGGGCGTGGTCTGTTGTTGTAACCTCTGTTGTTGCCAGGTCTGACATTGAACTGTTTCTGATTACCAGATCTAGGTTGCTGATAAGAGGAAGAGGTGACAAAAGCAGAAGGTGTAGAGAATGAATTGAGAGTAGAAGAGTTAGTTTGACCACGCAAAAGAGATTCAAATCCAAGTAATAACCCTTGTAGATCTGAGAAATTGAATGTCTCATGACAACTAGCAGCAGCAATTGAGGCAAAAAATGGATTATACTCAGAGCCAAGACCACTGATAATGTAAGAAACCAGCTCATCAGTTGGTACTGGTGAACCAATGAATGCCAATTCATCTGCTAACTGACGCATCTTGTTCAAATACTCAGTACAAGAAGAAGTACCTCTGGTGGTATGTTGGATTTGGCGCTTCAGATCTATGTAGCGAGCATGTGATGCTGAAGCAAAAGAGTGTTGAAAGGAGCTCCATAAATCGCGAGAAGTGGTGCACGAGACAGTTTGAGCCTGAATCGATTCTGTCAGAGATGATCGAATCTAGCCCAGCAACAGTTGATCCTAGCGATGCCAGTGTGAATAAGATGGATTGATGCTGATCTGACCACTGTCAGATGTGATAGTTACAGCAGGAGAAGGTGAGTCGTTGTAGGAAGTAAGGTTGTAGCCATGAATAAGTGGTAAGATCTGACTTTTCCAAGTGAGATAGTTGGTGGAAGTGAGTTTAGTTGCAATCGGAAGCGAGAGAGAGACAATTGGATCGAGTTGAGGAGTAGTTGATAACGGTGGAGGGGTGGATTGAGATGTGGGAATATGAATCTCATTGTTGGAGCTATCCATGGTGCTCTGATACCATGAACGAACACAGAATTGAAGAAGAAAAACTATTTCATTGATATGATTTTCCTCTTACATTTTACAATGAATATAATGATATATATAGACTAAGCTAAGTAGTGAGTTGTAAAGAGACAGAGTGTAAAACAGTATTCTGTTACAGCAATTGGTTATCCAATTAATGAGCTGTATTATTCCATTCAAACTGTCCATTTGTCGAAGTACTGGAGTCATCCATTTGGTTCACTAACAGTATGGCAAGGTTCTGTACCTACCAGATGATGTGGCAGAGAAGCAGGGCTGTTGATGAAAGGGGAATAGAGTGAAATCAGAGTTGGTATAAATGGTTAATGTAGGGAGTTGGCTGATGTTGCTTTTTTGAAGTGGACAGTTGCCTGTGCACATTTGAAAAGGCACAGAAGCTCTTGGGGATGGTTCCAGGATATGCAAATCAGGTAATGTTACCTGCAGTGCAAGATCAAGTGGTCTCCGATCAGTTGGATAAAAGAATGTTTAATCAGTTTGATTCGAGTTTGGAAGAAATTCTCCGTGTCTCACCTCATTGGTGCCAGATAAATCTGCCTTGCAACTTGCAAGCATGGTACAACAAATACTGCTGGGGTCTTTATATTTCTATGGTAGATTCATATATTTTCAACATGTACAAGAATAAGTTTAGCTCTTTATCATTTATTTTCATTTTAAGCATAAGGTTTATTGTGTTTAAGTTGATTTCTACTTTCCAGAATAGATTATGTAAGGTAGAAGAAATAATTTTCTTTTTTTTTTTTTTTGGTTAGTGAAGCTCGCAAATTCGCAAAATCTTCTTTTGTTGGCATTCACACTGCAACTATAATATGGTGAACTTGTAGAGCTTGGCCACCCAATTTAAGCCTATCGATATCATGATGCAATTTCTGATAATTGCATGTAAAATCTCTTGCCCCACACACTTTAACAAAATGGGCTAGCGGAAAGAAGTAGTTTGATAAATGCCTAGCTAAAGTAAACTTGATTTAATCTACACTATAATCATGGTTCTGAAAATCAGAATCAGAATCGGAATCGAACAGTTGGACAACGACTCGGAATCAGCTGAATCGGAAAAAATCGGCTGAATTGGATCGTAAACTCGGATTTTTTCGAAAAAACATATTTTTATACCGTTAAAAATCAGAAAAAATTCTAAAAAAATAGAAAAAAATTGTTTTCATAAATAAGTAAAAAAAATTAAAGATGAGCCTTAAAATGAACTAAAATAACTTAATATGCCTTAAAGTCAAGTATGCAGACTATGCGCATCATCCCACAATCACTTACATACCTTAAATAAAGATAAATAGGCTAAGAAACACAATTAAAATAATTTTTGTCATTTAAGTTTCGACTAATTATAAAGAAATACAATTTTAAACAAATAGGCAATAGTGATTTTGAAAGGTATTGAGCAAAGCTGAATGAAAAACTAAATTAATTATTTCCCAATTTTATAATCTCGCCCACTACCAGACCAGGGAATTGCTTCCTCCCAACCCAACTAATCTTTCCCATTGTGCGATACCCAGCCCCAATTACCCACTACCAGCCATGGAAACAAAAAAAAAGAAAAAGGAGAGAGATGCCCATTTACCAAGTGCAAGCGCTGTAGATGTCCGGTGCTTTCACGATTTCTTCAATCGCTCCACGGCACTACTCGTCTACACCTTCAATCGCACAGGTCAGGCATGGCGATGACCACCGCTGCCGCAAGAGTGTGCGATGGGCGGTGGTCCTGTGTCGAGGTATAAAATCGGTTGATTCGGTCCGATTCCACCCGATTTCGGCCGATTCTAGCCGATTTCGAACGATTCAGACCGATTCCGGCCGATTCAAAAGGAAAAATCGCGATTCCGCTCCAAACCCACTAAAATTGGCGTGGGACCTGCCGATTCCTATCCGATTCACCCTATTTAACTCGGAATCGGCCAATTTTTTGAACCATGACTATAATTATGCTGCTACAAAACACTTGATATAGATTTGAACTAGAATTACTATCTCGACCAGATTAAAACCTGCCTATACACTTTCTGTAGTTATCTAACATCACGTAGTAGAATACTTGTCTAGTACATCAAATTAAGAAATTATGAAGGTATTGGCACGTATAATTACCAACTTTTGTAGGAAGTACACCAATTTCTACTAAATTAAGATGTGAAGTATTGATTGTGCCCAATAGTAGTCACTACAGACAATGGACCAACATGATTAGAGGTTGTGGTAAAAGTAGCTTTTTAAGGAGGCCATTACAATATTTTTTTTAAAGCATGATTGTTGTACATTATTATCAGTTCATGTGCCAATTTAGCAAAGCTTAAGGGTGAATAAACAGCTTAATTTTTAGGTGGTCATCTCAGGGCAGGTATGGTTTTATATTATACCACATGCAACTTTTATTTAAGCAGAAAATGTGGTACGCTTTTGATGCAAATCAAATGCTGGGTGAAATGCAAGTATATGACCAAGCTCCACGGACAAGTTGATGAACTATACATATGAGTGATTTTTATAGAATCACATAGGTTAGGAATTCATCTACAATTTTGGCATCTCAAGAATGAATTCACTATTTAGGCAATCTAGATACTTTTAAGTTTTAATGAAGATATATAATAATCAATGAACTTTCCATATGCAAATAGAACCTTACTATTTAAGAAGATTAATCATTCTGCATGGTTTTTTTGCGCAAATTTTAAAGCAAATCAGCGACAACCAATACAGACCGTTGATTTTCTAAATCGGATTAGATCAGATCCCTTAATCTTAAGCAATCATATTCATAAGATTTTTTATACTCTCGATTTTGCAACTTTTGGTGTTTCAAATCAACATGCTCAAACATTCGCGCAGACCCATACCCGCTCCACGCCTTTGTCATCCCTTCGTTCTACGCTGAATCGGTTCATCTCTAAACAGCGCCTTTCCTTCAAGTTTTTTGAAACGCACTCGCCTAGGTTTTCTATGTACGCAGGGAGAGAAAGAAAAACCTCAGCCAATCTCCGCCTCCTCCCCCAACCTCGCCTCAACCCTACCCAACCTCAGCCAACCCTTCCTCCCTCCTCACATTCGTTAACTTCCCTTTCCATCGTTCTTTTTTTTCTTACTCATTTATATATTCTGATCCCAAATGAAAACCCTCTCTTGTGCCTTCGGCTCCATTGATCAATTACCCACCCTTCTCTCCTTCGCCGCCCCCTACCACCTTCACCTCCTTCAAGTGCCTCCCTCTTCGTAGCTAGACCCATAATAATAAAAAAAAATCCTTGCTTTATTTTTAGAGTTTGTGCGGCCCAAAAGTATCCTCCCCTCTCCGTCCATTCAAAATTTCTGCTACGATAGATGGGGTCCCCTTTCTTTCCATTCAAAATTGCTGCAGTTTTGGAGGGGTTGGAGAAGAGGAATACGAAAGTACTGCAAGGTGGACAAGCCAATAGCCAATGTGTCTGATTTTGGTGAGTTTTGAAATAGTTAATTAAAAGAAATTTTAAATTTGAATCGTTCAAACTGTGAATTACATATTTTAAATGGAAGATGATTCTATATGTACCTGAAATTGCTGATTTATTTATTAATTTTGTTGATTTTAAAGTTTTCTTAAAATTATATCAAAGCTTTTCGTTTGTCCCATTTACTCCATTTTATATTTACTCCAATTTAAAATTTCTCTTTCATTAGAGGTGGTAGTATTTTTATTTAGAATATTGATTTAAATTAAAAAAACAATATAGATGTATCAGATTTGTAAATTTATTTTGTCCATTTAATAGAAGAAAGAGGAAATTAACATTTCAGTTGTGCATGGTACATGGGCAATAAATTTCTGTGTATAGGCTCTTTTAATTTCACTAGTGGTTGTTCGCGCGCGATCTATTTTTCATTCTCATCAGTTGTTAATAGATCGATAATATGACATTTTTGTATGCATATGAATTGTATATTGTGAATATTAGGAAAAAGAAAACTTACTGATATTATAATGCTTGGCTATATCAATGTCACTATAGTTGCACGTATTCTTTCATAAACCTCTGCTCGACAGTTCTTGCAAATGAATGCGTGCAAAATGATGTACAATTTAATCATGAACAATACGTTTCAACTCAATGTAGTGTTGTATTTGTGACACTCATTGACAAATTGGAAATATAATCAAACGCAAAGCCAAACCACTTTATACATCAAAAGTGCCTCTGCTCTAAAGAAAAGCACAACCAGAGAACGTAAATAATAAATGGATAGCACAAAACCATTATAATTAAAAGATATAGTTAAGCACTCACATGCCATCAGTTGAAATTAGACACAATGTTAACAAAAATTCATCAATTATGCAAGGGTCAATTTCCTTAAAAAGGAAAAAAAAAATAGTGCGGCAATTTTATTCTCGCAAAGTGTCTTATGTCATGCCATAGAATGCAGTTACAGAAGGGACTTAATCCACTTGGAAAGATGCACCAGCTAGTATACCGGCATCCTCAAATATTTCATGGGTTCACGTTGACTGCGTTGCGCGACCTATTTTTTTTATATACTTTTTTTTAAAAAAAAATTCCCAGATCTTATTGTCGTAAAGAATAAAGATGTAAAAAAATCAAGGTTGAATTTACAAATTATATAATTGAAGGAAAAAATATAAAATAAGATTAAAATATTCCAACATAACAATAATAAGTTCTATTACCTCTACCAAGCATCTTGAAGAAAGAATATTTGATTGAGGTAAAAAAATACTCCCATGGAATTTAGGAAATAAAAAACTGACATTTATAAAAAAAAAAAACAAAAAACTGATCCCCTTCTAACATGATTTGTCAGTATAATTCATAAGTGATTATTTATATAGTTTTGTGGCAGTACAATTCCATGACTAAATGCACACCTCATCTCTGCTTTTCTGTGGTATTTGTGCCAATCTTTGACAAATCAGTAGGCTAGCTAAACCCAAACTCAAACCGCTATCGTCCCTATCCCATATAGTTCAATGAACCTGCAAAGATTTATAGACCTACAGTGTCTCTGAATGAGGTTGTAACCAGAGAATGTAAATGATATAAGAAGTGCTAATAAAAAAATATGACAAATTATGCTTAGATTTGAGGTTCAAATGATTCGAAGTAAAATTATGGTTGAACTCGCCTGAGAATTTTCTTGTTGCTTGGCAGTTCAAATCCACAAATCATCATTAAATCCCACCTAATAAGCTTTTCTTTCACTTTCTTTTGGGTACTGTTTTATATTCTTAAGACACATGCTCTTCATATTATCTGAAAAGCATGTTATCAATGCACTAATTGTGCCTTATACACTGAATGCTGGTTAATATGTTTCTTCATTGACGAAGATAAACGCCACCAATTTTTCATCTTTTTCCATATATTCACAAAAATTTCACAACATATTGTTAGCACTAAAAGAGACGTCACAAAAATAGAGATGTCAAGTTATCATCTTTAAATCATTGAAGAAGGTACCATTTTTTCCCTTTTTTTTGAAGAAGAGAAAAATAAGACCAAATGTTTCATACATGAAAAATTAAAATGGCAAATGTAAAGAAATACCTGCCAGATGCAATGATACTGTGACTTCTGGAACTGCTGCAATGCTGTTGACACACTGCCCTAACACAATCGAATTAATTATATAAAATTCCAAATAAAATACAATTTGATTCTCAATTTTTGTTATCTTCTTAGTAAGTTTTTTTTTCTTCGTTGAGCTATTGCCTTGGAAAATTCTGCTAGCCTAATTTTAATGTGCAAGCTGACTCTGAAAAAAGAAGGAAACAATAGATAGAGAAGCAACAACAACACAATAAATAAAATAAATACAAATATGATGGTAAGACTTAATCTTCTTTGTTGCTATATTGATAGTCTGATAAATAAAACAAAATTTCCTTCCTCTGTGTATATATTCATGCTTTACAGGGGCATTTTTGGAAACCAAATCAATAATAATAAGAGCCTGAGAGACTTACTTTTGCATAGTCTTTGCACCGTTGAATCTCATTACTGTATCATGCTTTTATTAGATACTGAATGCTTTCTTATTCATTGGATATTGCATGGCTCTTCCAGCTTAATCATGTGCATTTGTAATTCATAATTGTAGGCTACATGAAACAAAGTAAGGATCAAATAAAAAAATAAATAATAGTTGCAACTTGCCATAGCTCATGTTCAGGGTTCTTAAATATCTTAAATGGAAATAAAACATAATGCATACTGTGTTAAGTTAATGTCAGCTCTTAAGTGAATTGTAGTTGTATATAATTTCAAATCGTTGCTACTGGCTCACAAAGTAATTTTCTCCCTTCTTTTTCTTGTGTCAGGTACTCCAGAAGAATTTGAAAGCTTTAAATTTGTGTAGGTGATACTAAAGTTTGTGTCATAATTTGTAGACAATAACTCAAGTTGGTTGGTATGTACTTGGAAATTTTATTCTTCTCGATAATGAACTTATGAGATGCCATGTGAATTCTATATTATAAGCAATGTGCACATATTTGATGATTACTTATCTTAATTGTGACACATCGATGTGCAGAACATAGAATTGGAAATTAGGCATAAGTAATGTGCAGTCATGTATGTATGCGTATGGGCTGAGTAAAATGTAAGTGCAATGACAGATGCCAAATTGTCGAGATTAAATCCTTACTCACTGGTTTCTAAGCCCATTGCATCCCTACCTGTACTGATTTCTCTCTTCATTTTTCACCTTCTAATAAACCAGCATCCACAACCTTTTACTGGTACTCCACCTTTAATTGTTCCCTGTACCATGCTAATGAAAAAATTGTTTACCTAAACGAAAACTATTTCTAAACTGTTAAATTAATAATAGAAAATAAAATCAAGAGAAATAACTTCCACAACAACTATATATTTTTATAAGATGAACCCTATTTAATTGAACCACCATTCAATAAAATTTTCTTATTTCAACTGCTGATGCATATTGCCATAACATCATTTTCATATCAAGTTGGTAACTTTTAATATCACTTTTCTTGGTTCCACAACCTTTAGTTGATCACATGAATGAATCAGTCTGATTGAAAAGACAAAAGAACTTAAATGTAAGAATGAGAATAACGATGACAACACATGAACAATAATGCACACAGAACAGATACAAATTAACAACTGATACATTTACAACCCAAATAGGGAAATGAAGGAAAGCGAAACAAAGAATCCCATGTATAAATCTACCAAATCAGATAAGAACACTAACCTTGCAAATAAGGAAGAAGAACAAATGACACCTACAGTAGCAGCGCACCAGCCTGGAAACCTACAAAACACAGAACATGAGAAAGAATCAAATTAAGAAGATAAAGGAAAACCAAATTGAAGGGAAAAAAAGAAAGGAAATATGTAATGGAAAGAGGAGAAGAAGAGAGCACCAGAACAAAGCACATGAAACCACAAACTGGACAGACAACACTGGGAAAATCAAGGATGAGAGGCATATAGGTAACGCAACATACTGTGGGAAAGACATAATGGGAGCAGGTGCCAAAGGTAACAACAATGAAAATAGCAAGACTCAGAGCACAAAACGCAAAGAGAGCTGGCCCACCTTACAGATGCACGGCCCAGGAGGCTGGAACAGTGTGAAATCGGGGAGGGGAACCAAAGGGACTGAAACAATGCACCATCAAAGTCCAGCACAGTAGGAGGGAGCAGAAAAGCACAGCGGCGCACACACCACGACCAGGGACCCGACATTTTTCGTATAGAAACCACATGGAGGATGCCTCTTGGTCCGCGGAGAGCACGTCGCGAAAGGGGAAAAGGTGGAGACCGCATGGCAAAAAGGGGATAAATGTCAATCAGAACGAAACATCCAGATAGAAACCATCAGAGGGACGAAATGGGAGGAGATAAATCAGACGATTAGGATTGAACGGAGCAAAACGGATGGCCTGGATGGAAGAACTGTCGGGAGAACTGTGGATATACAGGCGCGCAGCCATCTGCGGATTCATGTATTGTCTTTTGATGAGGTTTGCATTACAGGTTGAGCTAGGATTAAGAGAATTTTAATTTTTCAATTAATGCACATTGATTACAGTTATTTTGAGTTTTGTGATTGTTGTGTCTATATATACCGTATAACTGAAATGTTAAGCAGATCCTTTTGATTCTTGAAAGTTTTGTATTCTTTAATTTTCCTTCATGGATATCAACTGTAAGTTAAGTAAATTTGTTTCTTTCGTTCATTCTGTCATTTGACATCATGGTTCACTTGGCAAATCCATAATCTATTTCATATTTGTGGTTAAATAATATAGGTAGAGTCATATATGATACTCTTTGATATTTAGTAGTTAAATAATATAGGTAGAGCCTTATATGGTATTCTTTGATATTTGGTAGGACAATTTCCTCTTCTTTCAAATGCAGCCATAACATATCAACAATCTTTCTTGGAAAAGAAATTCAGAAAATAGCAGCTAATAAAAGGGCTTCTCTATTATTCTACCATCATCTTTTGTTTGTGTATTATTAATATTTGCTTTTCTTTGTACGTGAGAGATGATAGGGGTAATTAATGAATGGGATGTACTAAACAAGACAGTTCTAATAGGTATGGATGTCATGTACCTTTCTTAAACCTATCAAATGTATGTACTGAGCTATGGCGCTTACCCAGGTAAACCATGAAAGTTTAGATTATTTTTATATTGTACAAGAAAAAATAAAACACTTATTTTCTCATTAATATTGATATAGCCTAGAGTTTATTGTTGCAATTTATATGGAACGATGATTATGTTTTAATATATCACAAAAGATGAAACTAATTCTCTAATATTGGAGCTACTTGATCGGTAATAACAAAAGAAATTTAAAAAGAAGCCAATATCTAAGTTTCTGATTAGTGCAAGGTACAAATGAAGAGCGACTTATTATTTCCTTCTAATTTATTTTTCAGTGACTTCTCAGCTTTACAAATGAAGTACTACTGAAATTTCATGTCATCAATTATGTGCCAGTAGCAAATCGGCATGTTGTTACTACGTTTTTAATTCACATTAATTAAGTTCTAATAGGTCCAATAGTTCAGTTCAGGAATTTATCCATTACTATTTGATGCTATTTGTAAATTGTGTGATTAGTTCTTATCGCAAGGACCCATGTGAAAAGATCCTTATTGGATTTGGATCTATTATTAATTGTCTAGGTTAGGTTGTACTTATTAGACTCAGATACCAATTCGGACCCCGCTAACCCTTTTGCCATTGGGTCCAGACCCGATCCAGTTAGCCTTTTTGAACTCGAAAACTGATTCTATTGGAATTTTTTGGTTTAGTTTTAGACCCATATTTGTTGTGGGGTTTAATGCCTTTTGTTGCTTTGCCTAGGGTGTAAATGAAATGCTATTAGTTTTCTCTCTTTTGGATTTTGGACTTATTTAATGGTCTTTGTGAAGTGAAACAGAAATTGATGGATTAATTATTTTATTGAAGAGAATGGCTCCATATTTGAATCTGTGACAAAATTTGTAACAGTAGAGCAAGGGTCTGCATTTGATTTCGGGACAAAAGATAAGGGGCTTTTGCTTGGGGAATTGGCTGTAAGGTGAAAGAGAAAGGGTTAGGGTTAGATGCAGTCTAATTTTGTTTAGTTTAACTAATTTGAAGTTTTGAAATTATATTTTTTGTTTAATAAAAGTTTCCATCAGCTATTTCTCATCTTTCGGCAACTACAAGAGAAGCAAGGTGAAATATTATTCACTCTTGGTTAATTTCATCAGCTTTTTCATCGTCCGATTTAAGTTTTCAAAGGAAATATTAATAAGATCCTATTATTTTTCCATAATATATCCAATAAATCATTCCCTCATTTATTTACAGAGGAGGTCAGAAGAGATGTTTGTTGAATATACAAAGCCAATGGTTAATGCTCAATCGGAAGAGATTAAAAAAAATCAAGCTAAAGGGGACCACAACTCTAAGTATAAGAAAATCATTGCTCTATAGTTTATTTGAGATAACAATTTTTTTTATTTGGTTTATTGGTTATGTTATATTGTTATGATGAAACAACATTTTGTTTACAATTCCAGCATGGCTTTTTTGACTGATGGATTATATATGTTTAAATAAGAGAGGAGTGTTATAATGATATAGGGGTTCATACACTGTAAGATAAATGATTTTTTTTTTTTTTTTGTATAGATATGTTATATGCTTTGATCTATTAGGTTAGAAATTTCTTCCTTTATTTGCTTCAATCAATGTAGATTTTTATCGTTTACACCTATGTTTAATGCAAATTAGGAACATATAGCATTTCTATTAATTTTTAGTTACAGCTTTGGCTCTTTTGCTATTGTGGTGTATTTTATTTGTTCTACATGGTAAAAAATATGCTTCAATATTATTTGTAGGGTTGATTATTAGTTCTTTTTTATTATCGTTTATATTAAGTGTGCAGTTTGATAGTTTTGATGCCATTATACAAAAATCATATTTAAATTTATAAGAAACTCGAGTATCGAGTCGATGTCCAACCTAGTTGAAATTAAGCATGAACATGACCGATACAAAATTCAAGGTGACTAGCGAATCGTTTGAAATTCTCTTTATCTAGGTCAGAATCAAACAAGCTAAGCACCGCACTGAGCAACTCAGCCTTGGCCACAGCGATATACCTTTGTCTAGGCACATTAATACCACCTATCCTTCTCTCTTCTACTTCATCTCTATCTCTCCTTCCATTCAAATTACCTGAGAAAGCTTCTTCTTTAGTGTTCGCCTCCAATTTAAGAGGAGGGACTGAGACTTTCCGAGAAGAGGTACAATCTAGTGTGCAATTGACTGGTACGAAGCGTGAGGTGGTGGGATTGGATGCGGTACCGAGAGTGTAAAGGCGGAGAGTGGTGATCGGTTTGAAAGATAGCATCGTTTGTTTCAGTTGCGTTTATGAACCATGAATGAAAAATGCAACACTAATTATCTCTAGTGTTTTTTTTTGTTTGGAGTGATGGAGAGATTTTGGAAGTAAATTTTAGATACTTGCTATCCACTGCCTCAGACATGAATGGACCACGCAAGTGCCACATTTCATATTTGTCTTTTTTCTTTTTTCGTTTTATTTTTTTTTCCTTTTCCTTTAAAATGTACTTTACTATTCATATCTGTTAACATTTAATTTAAATTAATTTTATTCTTAAGCGGTCTCAACTCCCCTTAATAAATAAAATGACAATTTTTATAATATAATTCTACTTCAAATTAGCAAGTATATAGTGCATAAAATACACAAAAGTTATATTTGTTAAAAAAATTTTAAAATAAAAAAAAACTGTATGACATGTTGTACAATCAATTTTTCCAAACTTATAAATGTTGTATAACCAAATGAATTTCATATTTGTTAAGTGTTCTGTAGATAGCTGATACAAAATAGAGAATATCTTACTTATATGCCTTCATTTTTTTTCCTTAACTATACTCTTATCTAACAAATTAATAAACAAAATTATCATGCCATCTCATCGAATACCGTACAAATAGAACAAATAAATATTATTAACATTCTAAGCAAAACAAAACCATCAGCTGCAATGCCGTACATATTTGATCGTCCCAAAACCAATCAAGAAACGGTTGCCGACTTGCTGTAGGGCGTAGGCGAGAAGTCAACAGAATAATGTAAGCCGTTAGATTGTGAACGGACGTTCGAGAACCAGGATCAATGTTGGACCTCTAAATGCCAGCACGTACATTGCTGTCAACTACAAATTGATGAAAAATTTGACCTACGGCCTACGGGCATTCTCTCCAGAAAACGAAAATAACAAAAAGGGAAATCTTCTTTAGAATAGCATGTAGTTTCCAAATAAAAAATGACAATAATACAAAATTTATTATTTCAGAAAGGTTCTGAGATTTAAAAACTTAGATCATGAGTTTATAGAACATATTTTTTGTATTAATATTTGATTTTATACAACAGCTAGCACAGCACCACATGAAGCAATATATAAGCATGGAACGCATTAGAATAGGGCTGTTAATGGATCGGATATTATCCGTGCCTTTTTGGATCCGTATCTGAATATTTGGCGAATTATACATATATACATTTCGGCACGCGTGAGATGCGCGTGGAACACTGTGGTAAGCACAGTGTTCCGATCTCGGCCGTTGATTTTGTTCGGTTCATCTCGCCCGTCTGATGCTCCTCGTCTCTCTGCGAGAATTTAGCGGGATGGTCTGCGGCTCCATTCTCCCCCTTTCCTTCTCCGTGCAGTATGTCGCCACTGTAGCCACATTCCCATTCCTTTTGCCAACTACGCTGTCGCCTCCCCTTGGTGCGCTGTCGATTTTTCCCTGGTCACACGATCCCAGTGTGACGTGGTTGCGCGCGCTTGGTTGGGTCTAATGAAACCCATGGTCTTAGTGTTCGGAACTCCAATCAACATCGACCATCCGCGCGCTCTTCCTCTTCACTCCGACCTTCCCACACGATTCTAGATTCTTCTACCCGAGTCCACAATCCTCCCTTCCCCCTCTCACCCACCTCTCCGATCTTTCTTCTCTGCCGCTTCCCATCATTAGTTTGTCTCGATCACAGCTGTGGGGGTTTCGCGTCTAACTCAAAGCGGGGCTGATAAGGATCATCCCCAATATTCATCATCCCCATCATCCCCGATAGTTAGTTTAATTGCATTCCATAAAAGGATAATTCCCCTGGCAGTTATTAACGCATTTTCCATTTTTGGATGAGGGGATGACGGAAGGAAGAGATGAGCGAACAGAGGAGAGGGAGGGGAGCGACACAGAGGGAAATTCATTTAATATACTAACTGTTCCATAGCTAGAACAATTACTCATATTAACTAGAACAATTAGTTTCAGAGCTAGAACAAATACTCATATTAACTAGAACAATTAATTTCAGAGCTAGAACAATTACTCATATTAACTAGAACAATTAGGTTCTGAAACTAGAACATTTAATTTTTAGAACTAAAATAATTAGTTTTTTTTAACATATTAACTAGAACAATTAGGTTCTGAAACTAGAACATTTAGTTTCAAAACTAGAACAATTAGTTTTCCAAAACATATTAACTAAAACAATTAAATTCTGAAATTGAAACTTCCTTAATGCGGATTAGAGATGGGGACCAGAGATATAAATGAAAGAGAATGAAAACATGCATTGATGGGAACCATAGACATAAATGAAGACCAGAGTTGGGGACCAGAGATAGGAAATAATTCCGAAAATAGAAAAAAAAGATGAATACCAGAGTTGGGGACCAGGGCAAGAAATCCGAAAATAGAAATAAAGAAAACACGTTTAGAAGGGGATGATGGGATGACGCTGAGGATGGGGGATGATGGTAAGCAATTCCCAACTCAAAGTTATGCCACCGAGTTCATTGTTCCTTTTTGATCGACGGACAAAAAATGCAAGGATCAATGAGGTACGGATCCTTTCTACACTTCAAATTTAGTTTATCTCAAGTAATTTTAGTCAAATGTTTCATTTAATTGGTAGTCTGTGCAAAATTGAAGAGAAATGGAGCGTGTGGAGGAAGAGAGCTGCACTAATAAGCAAGGCGATGGGGTAATTTTCCACTATCTTTTGTCCAAGGGTTCAATTTTCTAAAAAGTTTGCAGAGATGTAGCACGTGGTTTGATGAAGCACGCTAGAGTTTTAGAAATTTAGCCAAAATTTCATTTACACTATCGATCTTCTCAACGCCAAAATTTGGACCAGCTTTTGTAAATTTTGTTCTAATTGTTGCCATATGCAGGAGAGCATTGCTCAGCTGGCAATTGAAAAGGATGATGGAAGTTAAAATGGCTATCAGACAGAGCAATCTTAACCCTAATAGGCCCGGTATGTGTTCATGCCATGATGCTTATTTTTCACCCCTTTTCGATTTTTGCTCAGCATTATTACAACAAATCCATAGTCTGTACGAACTAGCAAGAGGTTAAGAAAATGAGATACAAAAAGAGAGAAACTGCAGTTTGGACAGCTGCTCCAAATCCGTTATCGACACCATTAACGGCTACACCGTCACAGTCGGTTTCAATTTCGCTCTCGCCTACGACATCTTGGTTGTCGGCAAGGATGATAAGTTTATCAACACTCACCGACTCAACCCAAGTATTCATTCTTCCTTTCTTTCTTTCTTATTAAATTTATTTTAAAACAGATTTTAATCACCTCTAATATAGGCAATTTTCTCTTCTGAAATCTCACGTATGGGGATTGTGCAACTTCATTCATCCAAAATTCGATCTGTATTTTTCTGGTTCCATTCTTCCATGTCAACATCAAGGCCTCCTAGCATTCTACTGGTACCATTCTTCCATCCTTATTGATTCTATTGAAGTTCTCTCTTCCTCTCCTACTGATGCCATATCCAGTATCCCTTCAGGAAGCATCATTTGGGTATTTTTTAACAGTCACTAAGCATCCAATTCTGTAATCCATACTTTTCCTTGGTCTCCATCGAACCTGTCTTATAATCCATTAAACTACATATTAGTTATCATTACACGCATTCTTTTTATAGCATTTTGATTGAAAATAAATTGATTTCTCACCATAACTTCCTGCTTTTGCTTACTAATTATATTTTCTTTTTCTTTCTTCCTTTATAGGTATTTCTCTGTGCAGTGAATGGAACGGCTACCTTATTGCTGTTCTAATTCCTTACTACTCTGTCTTCTTCTTTGCTCAGGCTTGCTCTTTCCTCAAAGTTTCTCTTTTTGCATCTTCCTTCATGGATTTTAACTTCTTATAAATAATCTTTTTATCCATAATAGTTGCCTAAAACTTAACTTTGCATATAGAATAAAAAATTTCCTTTATGATTTTTCTTATTTGTTGGTTTTATTATAGTGATTTTCTTTTTTTTGGATAAGACAATAAGATCAAGTGAACAAATAAAGCCAACATATTTCCTCAATTTTTTAGAGTTTTATCTACTATAAGATGAGATAAGAAATATGCTTCTGCAAGACTATGTCAGCAGAAAGGTATGTATTTTAAGGTTTTATATTAAACTCAATTTTAGGTAGGTATAAACACGAGTCCCAGATTTTAGGTGGAAACCAAATCATTTTCCAAAAGTTTTTCAGATTTCATATTCTTTTTAATTTAGGAAAAGAAAATGTCACCCGATGATGGGTATTTTGGTCCATAATTATGTTGTTCAATAATTTCACTCATGATACGAAAATGATGATTTGGTATAAGAACTATATTGCAAGTTGATTATTTTATTATGCAGGTTAGAGCTCCAATAATTGAATTTAGGATTTTCCTATTGACAATGGAATTTGCGCATCCAAAATGAGGTACAGCCTCTGACTTTCTCATGTTACATTATATATATAACATAAAAGATATGTATTTATTTGTGATTATATCATTAAAACAGAGAGTTAGAATATAAGATGTGAACGGTGTCGTGGAAGAAATTAAAATCTATTTTTATATTATATTATAAATATAAATGAAAGTAAATTCTCATTTATAACTAAATGCGTCCCTCTAATATATAGAGGCCTAACATATAGAGCAATTCAAGTAAATTATTTTTAATTATTTCTTAACTTTTCTTATGAATAAAATAGAATTATTTATCTGCTGCATATTTTCAAGGTAAGATACAAAATCCCCACGGTTTGGGTTCTGGCTTAGCATTTTTTCTTTTTGTTTTAGATTTTTCAGTCTTGGCTGGACCTATGAAGGCCGTGTGAGGTCCGATTGGCACCCTTATTGAAATTTCACTCAACTCTGACGAACAAAGATCATTCTCAGCAAGGCCTCATTCCTTTTATTGATGCATATAGAGACTGTAAGAGGTTGTGTTGCCATGAACAGAATCAGCGGTAATAGCATGAATTTTTTTTTCCCCCCTTTTCGATTTTTTTTTGTCTTTGTTTCATATTAATGGTTCAAAACTTATATAAAAAGTTATGCCAATCTGATCTAGGAACAATTGAAAAGTTATGTTCTGGTATGATTTGCAGCTAATTAAGCAATAGTGAGAGGTGGCTCATGCTGTGGAGGTGAAGTAATTAGGGCCCAAGAACCCGACTTTCATTCCCAAAAGAGCCGATCCCATGGTGTAAATTACATAGGGGACAAAGTATGGGATTATTTTGCGAAATCCTTTGTCAGTTAAGGTTTCAAGTCTAGAGAATATTGTCAGGCCTCCCATGCCAGTTCCAATAAGCACACCTGCATGGATCTTTTCAATTTGAAATAGATGTAATAAAGGAATTCACTAAATGTATGATAAGCACATGATTTTTAGGCTAATGTAGGAACTAAACACACTGTATGATGTTGGTTTCCTGACCTTCTATTTAGTTACCAATACACATTTGCAAAAGAAGAGGTGTTAAATATTGTTTTGTCAGTAGCATCTTAACTTTCATTTTCAATTTCAATTGCAGGTTGAATTCTGGCGACATAATTCTGATTGTTGCTGGAGATTAGGTATGTAATTAGTTTTTTGGCTTCTAATGTTTGGAGGGTATGCTTACAATTATTGTGAATTTTTTTTTTCAAGTATCAATTGTCTGGATATTTATGATACCCAAAAATACACAGAAAATAAAATGACAAGTTTTAAAAAATAGTATGGAATCCTTTTGTTTTAAAAACATGTATCCAGCTTATTCAAGTTTTTGTACAATTGTCTGGATAACTAATCATCCCTTGCCAGTGTTGCTGGTATGGAATCCTTTGTAAGTGGTGCTTGTACCATCCTAAGAAAAGAGTAGGTGCTCTGAGTTGCACAGAACACGGGTGGTGTTTGTGTGCAGAGACACTATAAAGATCAGCGTTGCTGTGTATGGTTTTTTGCATTGATTGGTGTGGCACAATAAGGGGAGGCACGGGTAATTGTAAGATGGACACAGCCATCCGTGATTTTATAGTACACATTGCAAATGCCTACATTTACAGACTGCAAATGCCTACACACATCCTTGATCAAATTAACAAAGTATACAATGAAAAATCCTTATAATAATGTAAAACCTGTTACAAAGAACCGTGACCCTGCATTTACACAAAAATATTCTTTCATGTAGCTCCCTACAATTACTCCATGCCAATATCACCATACTATGTTCATATTATCCACACAATGCAAATTGCTCTCATCATAAAACATTTTCGTGATGCCCTCGCATAGGAATGCATCGCGCAACGCGCGAGCTAAGGGCTAGTATGGAAATAGACACGGATATATATCGTTCTATAGAGACGGATACAGTTTCGAATTTAGAAGAAACAAAAATATGAATCAGATAATTTTATCTAGCTCCGTACATTTTAGCATATGGGTATGGGTATGTGCTTTAGAGTTTTGTTATTTAGGCTTCAAGTGTATATATAATTAGAGGACTCTTCGCTCGATCCACGAGTTTTTATTATATTATATTTTATTTTGTTCTTGTAATTAAATTATGTATAATTCATTTATGCCTATCTTTTAGTTGTGTACTTCAAATTTGTTTTGAAATAAAGTTTTTTTAAATTTTAATCCCATAAAAATTGATATTTCTATATGATCCGAAAAAAATATAACAATATTTTAAAAATAAATTAATAAATCACAAATTGTTGTCCCTAATAAGGTAGGCGGCTTAATCAATTTTAATGTTTAGCGAAAGTGATTAGTTGGTTTTGGACCAGTTTTTGATATGAACTATCTATCACAAGTCAATTTGGTACCAAAACAATCAAGCACACGCAAGCAATTCAAATATGCTAGAAAATAAAGGAAGAAAGAGAGAGAGAGAGAAATTGAACACAAGATATGATTACGGAGTTCCGACCCGCTAGAAGAAAGCTAGCCTTAGTAGTACTTCTCAGAGAGTTTCGCAATCACCAAACGGGTGCGCTCCGTTCAATTCCAATAAGAACAAGACTACAACTTCGAACCGAATCGCCTCGTCATAAGGACCTCGAGGTGGATCAGCCTAACTCGAATGGCACAATAGCCTACACAAGGTGGTGGCACTACGGCCTAGCTCAAGAGGCTCAACGGCCTCGCTATTCAAGGGAGAGGAGCACTTAAGTGGCTACAATATCTCCCAAAGTGATCTAGCTATGAAAAGCTCAAGTGGGAGAATGTCTCTGTGCTCAAAGGCTCTATTCTAGTCTAATTTTGCAAGGCAAAGCTCTCTGGAGAGAGAACAAGGGGTGGATATAAATAGAGCTCGGCTAAAGCTGTTTACTAATAAAAAACAGCCTCAAGCGTTATACAACGTTACATAGCATTATACAACGCTTGAACATAGCTGTTAAATAAAACAAAATCTTACAAATCCGTTGAACTGTGTCATAAGCGTTATACAACGTTTCATAACGTTATACAACATTTGGGACAGAAAAAGTCCAACGGTCAAAAAGATTGTAAGAAACGTTGTACAACGCTAGGAAACGTTATACAACAGAACAAAGACCAAGCGTTGTATAACGTTATGAAACATTTAAATCCGACTGTAACGTTATAAAAATCTGACGAAACGTTACACCGTTCACCCAGAAATTCCAGAGCCCAAGTGTTATATAACACTATAAAGCGTTACACGACGTTTGAACCAGAAAACTAAATTTTGTCATTCTTAATGTTCAAGCGTTATACGACGCTATGAAGCGTTATACAACGCTTGAAACAGAAAACTGGATTTTGCTTGTTTCTTAAGCTTTTCTGCTATCTAGACCATTCCAAAGATAAATAAGGACCAAAATATATCTTCTATCCTAGTCTAAGCTAGCCTACAAGCTCCCTAAAGACTTGATCTTGATTTTGCAATAATCTTTTATCCAAGTCTTCATAAATTACATCTTCTTCCTATAAATTCCTATAAAGCTCAAAGAAGATTGTTAAATGTCAAATGATATTATTTTGTAATCGACAAACCGAGAGTAGTTTAGTACAACACAAATCATATCATATCTTGACTTGTGTGCTCCTCTCACCTTAACTCATTTTTTCTTATTTTGGAATGCCACATCAATCAAGCAATCCAAAGTGAAAAAAAAACACAATAAATAAAATTATGTCAAAAATAAATCACAAAACACTTTATCTAGCTTTAAAAAGCCGCTTCCAACCTTGTTTCCATCTAAAAATTGTTATATGCCAATTCGGAGAGGCCATGCAAACACTTGTATGATAAAACAGGAAAAAAATATTAGATCAAAATTAAATCCAATTCTTGTTGATATTTTTTTTTTGAAAATATATGATTTACTTTTTTTTTAAAAGTTAAAGAATCAAATACAGAAGACGTGCATGACTTAAAAGATCTTGTTAATTTTGCTAGTAGGTATTTTGAATATATTAGTAAATAAATTTTTCTATGGCTCAGCACCTCATCTAATCGAGAAATCCATAATAAAAAAGAAGAAAATTAAATGATTAAAATAAGTCTGATGTTAATTAGGAAAATTGAAGAGAATATATATATATGATGCTAGAATAAAAGAGGGAAATTAAAGAATGCTTGAATGTAAAAAAAATAAAATTTGCATAAACTTAAAATAAAAATAGCTAAAGAAGTTAAATATCAAAAGTGGAAAATTGAGGAGCAAAGAAAATTAAAGAGCCATAAAATTCATAAATAAATAAATAAATATGGAAGAGAATGGCTAGCGAGAAAAGAAAATACATTGGAGATGAAAGCTCTAACAAATATTAATGGAAAGAAATTCAAGCAATTTGAACAAACATGTTATTCATAATAACTAAAATTACATTGTATGTAATAGAAAAATTTAGAGAAATATTTTTATTGTATAATCCTATTGACGCAAAGCTATCAAAGGAGGAGGAGAAAAGAAGGAAAGGCGGAAGAGGGCTCCGAGCAACCAATAAGAGAGACTGAGACGCGATGGAAATGAAAATAGAAAGGAGACACATTAAAATAAAATAGTGAGTTGCTAAATAAACATCTATTAGTCAAGCCGGTCAGTTTTATGAACAATAATACCCGGCACACAAACAGTCAAAAAGTATCACATTGCAGAAAAAAAATGCTATTGAACAATGCTTGGAGTGTCGGGCTAGATTTAACAAAATGATCCCGACACCCACACATCTTTATTTAGTATTCTGATGATTTCATCTCCATTGTAATTTTTAGACTTAATTACTCAATTATACTGACTAATATCTTTTTTTATAAAGATATATAGTTTTTAATTATTTCAACTAATAATACTATTATAATTATGCGTTGATTTTTATCCACAAATATATAGTTTTTTAACCACTAATTTATATGAAAAAATTATATTATTTATCTTAGAAATCTACACCTAATAGGTGCAGTTTTCTGGTCAAATTTTGATAATATTGTTCAATAATTAAGCTACGTTCGTATTCATGTTTGTATTCGTCTAATTAATATTCAATCCGTTAATTAGGAATCTGTCTTTTTATTTTATACATCTAAATTTGAAGCTACCGACCTGAATATGCCCCTTAATGGATATCATGTAAGAAGACTAACACTGAAGATTAGATTTATTTATTTTATACCGTGATATATCATTAGATGCTTGTTGCTGCTACCTATTTGTTTAAATTATTTATAAAGTCAAAGATAGAATGTCCAACTGCAGAGTAAGGTGACTTTTAATTTACACGAGTTGCATTTTAATGTTTGACTATTTTGCTTTATTATTTATGACAGTTAGCACGCGCCCCCAATGAAGTACCAAGGGAAAAAAAAAAAATTCCCGTCATGGAAGGACAATATCTAATAATAAAATATATGAGGTAGTCTCACATGAGTTGTAGCAAGCAATATCGATATATGCCCTCGATCTGTCGGATTGGGATCGTAAGCAGTCAAAAAAATGACGGCTGGTACAGTCCTTTCTTTTTTTTAATATTTAAAAAATTTTAAAATTTAAATATCGAATCCGAATCCAAACCATTGATCTTGTTTCATTTTACGGAGATACGTTTTCATATAAATTTTATAAAATTTTGAGTTCATTTAATACTTGATTAAGTGTTCAAATTATAAACGTATTAGAATTAATCAAACAGGTTCGTTCATTTGTTAACCACTTGATCTAATATCAAATCAACTCCAAATTTTATAAAACTTATATTAAAACACATCGCCCATAAAATTAAATAATATTAACAGTTTGGATTCAATATTTGAATTTTTTTAATTTTTAAATATCAAAAAAAAAAAAAGAAAGAAAGTACTGTACCAGCCGTCATGTTTTTTACTGCTGAGGATCCCAATTTTCGATCTGTTCGCCATCTATATATATCAGTCAGATCTCATTCTTTGTGTGCCTTCAGCTGCTCTCGTCATTTACCAGTACCTCTCCCTCTTTCTAAACTAGCAAGTTGCAATGAACATGTTAGCAATGAAGATGGAATACTTGGATTTTGTGTTGGTTCCTCTAGGCTTGGCTGCACTCCTAATCTACCATCTGTGGCTTCTACACAAGATCCTCCACCATCCAGACACAACTGTTATTGGTAACAATGCCCGAAATTATGTCGTGTGGGTCGAAACCATCATGCAGGTGAAATTTTAGTCATTATTAATATTCAACATTTTTCTTTAGAAAAAAGGTAAAACTTATGTATGTTAAACTCTCGAGTATATATTTACATATAGAACTGTTTATATATATAGGATCCAGTAAAGAATGGCATCTTAGCAGTCCAAACACTGAGAAACAACATAATGGCATCAACCCTGCTGGCTTCGATGGCTATCATGCTAGCATCGGCGACTGCTGTATTAATGGCAAGCAGCAACAGCAGCGAAAACAACTTAAACCAACAAAACCGTGAAAATATTGTCATAGGAAACAAAAGTGAAGTGGCTCTCTCGATCAAATTCTTTGCCATTCTCGTATGCTTTCTGCTATCCTTCATTTTTAATGTTCAGTCGGTTCGCTACTACAGCAATGCCGGTTGCCTCCTAGCAATTCCACCATCAAAGAGCCACCGTCAACCGGGTTCTTCTTATGCGACTGGATGTGTAATAAAGGGGAGCTACTTCTCGGCTCTGGGATTTCATTCCCTTTACTTTTCCATTCCTTTATTTGTTTGGATCTTCGGTCCGATACCGATGTCCATGTGCTCTTTGCTGCTCATTTTCTTGCTCTACTTCCTTGATACTTTCCGTGGTAACGATGGGAACAAAGAGGCAATTCACGGCTCTGTTAAGAGGGTCGGGCTGAGTTCACATCTAGACCAGCCGGTGTAGACTGTTAAGCTTCTATATAGTTTGATGATCTTCTAGTCTAGACCAGCCAGACTTTTAAGATTTTGTACCAATTCAATAGATGTCGTTGAATTGACATTAAGATGGAATGAACTTAAGTTATATTCATTGAGTACGTTAGTGTATTGCAAACGTGTCGTGTCGTGTCTTGTCGTGTCAAACACGCGCGTGTTAGAGCTCGTGTTGTGTCGTGTTGACACGAGCTAATATTTTTAATGTGTCGTGTCGTGTCGTGTCAAATGAAGGAATTGGTTAACACGACACGTCTAACACGACGTGTCGTGCCGTGTTGACACGACATGTTAAACGTGTCAAACCATACTATAATTCATTTTAATTTATTCACTAAAAATTCATTAAAAATTATTTAAATAATTTTTAAAATAGAAAAATATAATAAATGGTTGAAATTTCATATATAAAAATGAATGATTGAATAAAAAGATTATGAATCAAAAGTCATTGAATTTATAATATAAACTCAATATAATTTAATAAATTTTAAATAATATTAATTTTTGTCGTGTCACGTGTCATGTCGTGCCGTGTCACGTGTCAACTCGTGTCGTGTTAAGACGTGTCAATGTTTGGAAATCTCCAACACGATACGACTTTGACACGACACGCCGACACGCACGTGTCGTGCTAATTTTATAAACGTGTCGTGTCATTTTGGAGAATACTAGAGTACGTAGTGCTGTTTTGAACTAAAAAATTAAATGAAGACATTAATTCCATCATCCATATGCTTTTGCTGATGAGAGCTTAACTAGTAGCGCCGTACTAATTAATATGATGAAACCTTTTGGAGTCAATTGCTTTGCGAAAGAATATATATTGGCCTAGAATTTTCATAGCGATTAAAAGAGTGCTCCAATGCAGCTATGAAAACTAATTTTGTCACATATTTATCAGTTGAATAATCACCATATTTATCAATATCAGGGCAATTAAGAAAATAAATAAGGTCTAACTGATTCTTCATTTAGCAGTTCTTATAATCACCAAGTTACCTACAAATAATTAGCTATGCATTTACGTAACTTGATGTACATTAACGATAAATAGCTAAATATTTACAAAAGTTGTAATCGTTATTGTTGTTATAGAAGATGTTGAGAAATGATGCTTTCTGTATATATATTGAGTGGACACAAAATATTCCCTAATTTAGTCATTGAGAAATCTTCTTCCACCTTGTTTTTCTTTCATTTTGAGATTTAAGACAACAATTAATTTACTAATGTACTCTGGTTCTTCAGCAAAATGCCACTAGTAAAAAAAGGCTTTGACAAAATTTGGAACAATTGCATTTAGAGAATCAAAAAGAAAGAAGAATTTACAAATATAAGATAAGAGAAGGGACCTGAGCGCATACATTCAAGAGCACCTGAATATGTATTTAGATTTAAATTCTGAACGTATAATATTATACCCTCAGAAAATCGGCCTAAACCCGGTTCTGAACTTGCGTATTCAGATTTAATTCTTCATCTGATACCTATATTTTTTGTACCGGAATGTTATTGCTGAACATGCGTTAGACATACTGTTCTCAAATTATTAGAACCCAAAATGGTAGCATCAATTTTAATTTTAAAATGTGGTGGAAGTGACAAATATAATTCCAGACAAGCAACTCAGCTTTGTAAAAGAATCAGATCGGTATGTTGAAAAGAGAAATAATATCAGAATATGTAACTATGGCTCCCAAGGCCTTTCAGTGACTTCTCAAAATATCCTTTATGCAGTTTAGTGTCTGTATAACTGTATGTATGTGTATATATATATATATGAACATATTGAACAACTTGTCGCAACTACTTCCAGATACAAGATTCCTTCAATAATTAGTGAAATGCTCCAATCTCATGTTAATGGAGTGAACAGCACCTCCTTCATCCAAAGATTGGTTTCTTTGACTGAGATTATAGAATAAAACACTGGCACAATTTACCTTTTTTTAATAAAAAAATTGGAAAAGGGCTGAAGTCAATGAAAGTAATAGATAAACAATTAACATAATAAGGAAGTCATAACTAGTCATGCACTCTTTGACCTGAATAGATTATTAATTAAGTACTAACAGCTTTAAAAACAAAGCATTTATAATTTAAATTTTGATAACTAAATTCTTATATAATTGACTCGGTTAGTCAATTACTGACAGCTTAATCTTATATATTATATATATATATATTAAAAAGGAAGTCAAGTCGTGCACTCTTTGACGTGAATACACTAGTATGTACTAACAACCATGAAAACAAAGCACTTATCATTTAAATTTTGATAACTAAATTCTTAATGTAAAATTAAAAAATTATAAAAACAATAACATGATGGTAAATTAAAAATGGCGTTGGACTAATATAAGTATTGATAAGAACTTAGAATTATTCCCTCCAGACAGTAGAATTGAGTCCCAACCCATGAGCCTTTTTGTGCATAATTGGAGTCTATGCTGGCTTGTAATTAGAGGTCTAGGTGTCTAGAGTCCCAAATTATTAATATACAGTCACTTTTGATACTTCACAGCAAAGAAGTCCTAGAAGAAATTCACTCAGGTAAGTTGGTCAAGTACCTAGTGGGGTGCAGTACCTCTCTCTTGGGTAATTTCAAACCATAAGGTTTACAAACACTGGTCATTGGACAGTTAGATGCAAGAATAAATGATGTAAATCTGGATGAGGTTTAATACTAGGATCCCTCAGTGGGTTGGAGAAGTATGCTTCAGGCCAATGGTGTCCAGGCGACAGTTCCAGATCATGCAGCCTCATATATAGGTAAAGATAGTGGTTTAGTTTTGTTGCTGAAGTCCATACCACACCATTTGAACTGGGTATGGCAAGGTTCTGTACCTACCAGATGATGTGGCAGAGAAGCAGGGCTGTTGGTGAAAGGGGAATGGAGTGAAATCAGAGTTGGTACAAATGGTTCATGTAGGGAGTTGGCTGATGTTGCTTTTGAAGTGGACAGTTGTGGCACAGAAGTTCTTGGGGATGGTTCCAGGAGATGCAAATCAGGTAATGTTACCTGCAGTGCCAGATCAAGTGGCCTCCGATCAGTTGGAGAAAAGAATGTTTAGTCAGTTTGATTCGAGTTTGGAAGAAATTCTCCGTGTCTCACCTCATTGGTGCCAGATAAATATGCCTTGCAAATTGCAAGCATGGTACAACAAATACTGCTGGGTATTTATATTTCTTTGGTAGATTCATATATTTTCAACAAGTACAAGAATAGGTTTAGCTCTTTGTCATTTATTTTCATTTTAAGCATAAGGTTTACTGTGTTTAAGTTGATTTCTACTTTCCAGAGTAGATTATGTAAGGTAAAAGAAATAAATTTCTTACTATCTATGTTGCACGGGTGCGGGTGCGGGTGTCGCGTCGGATTCGTTGCGGGTGCGGGGATGCGGCATTTTTCAAAAAACTCGGATACGGCAGTATATATAAAATAATAAAAATAATTAAAATAAAATATTTTATAATTAAAAAAACTAATTATATATTTTATAAATACGTTGTTATTAACTTTATATTATGTCATTTTATTAACAGCCCAACTATGGCATTTTATGTCCAATTAATTATATTATGTTAACAATTAATAATGTTGGATGGTTCTCATTTTCGATATCAATGGTCAATACTCAATGCAGCCCAGGCCCAATAAGCATTTTGTGTCCGGTTTTGAAGTAATTTTAGTCCCACGAGGAGTATTGATCCTATATACAAGCACTATATATAAGGCATGAGCTATGCAACATAGCAAAAGGATTAGTTCGTCTGCTGCAGATGCGCGTTAGTGGGTGAGGCCGTGAGTGTAGTGGGCATGCCTTGTTTGTGCGCTGGACTCACTTGGCCTTTATAAATTTTATTATTATATTACATCAAAACAATTAAATTAAACAATCGTCAACCAATATGGAGCGGACGATATCTTTGACCGAATCCCAGAGTCAAACTGATTAAAATATTCCGACACGCCACGTGGCGCGTCCGACGCGAATCGCACGCGTGTCGCACGCGAATCCGTGTCCGACACGGGACACGCCAGTAAATTGCCGCACCCGTGCAACATAGCTTACTATTTTTTTTGGTTAGTGAAGCTCCCAAATTCGCAAAATCTTCTTTTGTTGGCATTCACACTGCAACTATAATATGGTGAACTTGTAGAGCTTGGCCACCCAATTTCAGCCTATCATGATGCAATTTCTGATAATTACATGTAAAATCTCTTGCCACACACACTTGAACAAAATGGGCTAGCTGAAATAAGTTGTTTGATAAATGCCTAGCTAAAATAAACTCGATTTAATCTACACTATAATTATTCTGCTACAAAACACTTGATATAGATTTGAACTAGAAATACTATCTCGACCAGATCAACAATGGTGTTAAAACCTGCCTATACACTTTCTGTAGTTATCTAACATCACGTGGTAGAAATGTAGAATACTTGTCTAGTACATCAAATTAACAAATTATGAGAGTATTGACACGTATAATTACCAACTTTTGTAGGAAGTACACTAATTTCTACTAAATTAAGATGTGAAGTATTGATTGTGCCCAATAGTAGTCACTACAGACAATGGACCAACATGATTAGAGGTTGTGGTAAAAGTACTTTTTTGGGAGGCCATTACAATATTTTTTTTTAAAAGCATGATGGTTGTACATTATTATCAGTTCATGTGCCAAATTGGCAAAGCTTAAGGGTGAATACACAGCTTAATTTTTAGGTGCTGATCGCAGGGCAGGTATGGTTTCATATTATATATATACCACATGCAACTTTTATTTAAGCAAAAAATGTGGTACGCTTGTGATGCAAATCAAATGCTGGGTGAAATGCCAGTATATGACCAAGCTCCATGGACAGCACTGGTCTCTTGGGAAACCAAGAAAGCAAACAATGTGGAAAGATCGAATGTTAGACTAATAATTGGTCTAATATCTGTTTGTATTCATGCAACCCTTGTAGAAGAGGAAGAGAATTGCTTCAATTTGATGAAACAGGAAGCACTCTACAAGTTGATGAACTATATACATATGAGTGATTTGTTTAGAATCACATAGGTTAGGAATTCATCTACAATTTTGGCATGTCAAGAATGAATTCGCTATTTAGGCAATTTAGATACTTTTAATGAAGATATATGGTAGCTTTCGAAGGTGTACGAGAATGGAGTGAACAAAGGGTAAAACAGTTGGAATCTTGTAGGATCAATTAGAAGAAGGAAGTACATGCTAGCTTCTCTGCTCACATTTTTTATTAGAAGCCGACTCAGAAATTGTTATTTCAGAGGCAAACTTTGATACTGAAGTATCAGGAAAGATAAACCCAAATTATATATAACAGTGATCTTGGCTCAAATGATGCAGTAATGTTGTTCTTTGTTTCCATCTCCCAATTTCTTGTACACAACAGTTTGCACTTTATATTGCACATGTATTGTTCGATGAAACGCTCCTAACAACTTACCATTAGAGAGCCAGTGATTGTGTAGAGGCCTCAGCCACCAGCTTATACGGGCAATCCGATTCTCTTTTTCTCATCTCAAATTCGTAAACTCCTAACGGCTCCGGGTTGCGCGCCAGATTTCGCACGTGCAGGAGGAATGCCAGTGGGGTCCACAGAAGAGGGATTAATGATCCGGTTCAGCTCACGCCAGACAGAGAGCCAACCCCACTGCCTCACACTACTAATCCTCCTATTGATCCTTTCATAGTCTCATAGACCAAGCTTCCCATTAACTCTCTATGCCCTTTTCTAGTTGGTTCAAAGCTCTTTTCTTTTTAATTTCGTTTTTTCTTTTACAAAATTTCTTTTTCTGGTTAGACCTGGAATTATAGTCCTAATAGTGGGTCGGTTTGTGGGACCCAGTGTGCCGCAAGGGGGATGTAACAAACGTGAAAGCGCACCATTATGATCTTCTATGATCAGGTTAGGATGCACTGTATTAATAAAGGTGTCAACAACAATGTTTTCAGGATAGGATTTACAAATTCATCTACCAAAGAATAGTATTAACTCAAATTTAACGAAAATATATTTTGAAATATTATTCGGTATTTGAATGATAGTTAAGTTAACTATTTGAGATAATTGCTAACTCTTTGTTTCAAATTAATGAAAATATTTCTTCAAAGTTATTGGGCTCGACCCTTTAACTTTCTTCAAATTAATGATAGTTTCAAGAGTTCGAATCAATGTAATATGTGCAGATATCTTGTAAAAAAAATATTTTTTACATTTGTTTTCAAATTTTTATTATATTTTTTCAGTTTTTTTAAAACAAACAGCTATTTGAACAGCCCATATCTAGAATTCATCAAAGTTTCAAACGGCCAATCAGAGCTACCAAATTCGATCTAAATCCTCACATGAATCAAATTTTTCATTTTTTTTTTTTACATCTTCTTACTATTTTTTTACCATGCATCTTTCAAAAAATTCTCTACCAAAAATAGTCATGCATGTTTCAAACATAAAAAATAGTAAAAAAATTAATAGCTATATATTCGTTTGATCTGTCGATATCTTCACCACACGAATCTCAAAATAGATCAAAAGAACGTAGGTGCAATGTGCTCTGCATTATGTAAATCAAAGCAACTCCGTGTGTTCCACAAAAGATCAGGTTCACAAGAAAACTAAACTTCAGTGAGACGAGCAATGACTACAAAAAGGCCCATTAAAATAATTTTTATCATTACAAAGGATCCATTCTCCACACACAAGTCTGATTACAGCTAGTTACCCTCCAGTGGTGCATTAATTAGTAAAAATCCAAGACTCTTGTAAGGGAAGGAGGAATAAAGGTTCTATATGTTATGAAAAGGGAAATCAATGGAAGGATTACATGTTTGGTGGATGTGGTAATTGGGCCCACTTGAGTTGGCTGTGCTTTCACGCCTCCTCCATATCTTCTTTTTTTCTCTAGCATTTTGCTTTCAACCCTTCTCTCCTCTCTCTCTCTCTCTCTCTCTCTAACCTCTCCTTCCCTCCTCGTCTCCGAGTTCGTTCCTATTTACTAGGTATTGATATATCCATTATATTTCTATCCACCAACTTGGATAGGTTGTAAGAAAACTAAGAATAAATTAGTCTGTACTTTTCTTTTTTAAAAAAGAAGGTTGTACTTTTGTTTGCATTTCTTTTTCTCTTCTTGTCTCTGATCGGTTTGTACAATTGTACTCAACCACTGTTTTGTTTACCCCGTTTCTGTTCCCTCGCTCCTCCTCTCTCTCTCTCTCATTGAGAAGTCTGAAGTTAGTAATGGAGCAGGCCAAGTCTTGACGCACTATTACCATAGACAAGGTCTCATTAATTAAAGATATTTCCACGTTCTGCTTCTTATGTACTTTTAACTAATGATGAAATATGTTTCATGAGATATGACTAATCTGGTGATCGTTGCAGGAGGGAAGAGAGTGACATAACACCAAGTGAAGATCTATATATTATGCATGTACTTTGATCGATGTAACTAGATCATTATCTTTTTTCGGGAAATACCTAGTTTCTTTTCTCCTTGATTCTGTGATTTGATTTCAAGAGTGCGAGCAAAACCCTAGAAGTATAATCAGGTATGGTGTGTTCTGACTTCTGAGTTTGTTTTCTCCTAATCTTGCTCTTTGTAGATCGCCCAAGGAAGGATTGTGTCCATAGATGATAGATCTGCGTTTGTAGTTTCTGATCAGTTCGTGAAGACCCTATATATTTCTTCATTTTCGTTCATCTTTTGACAAACTATGTGTACATGCATCTATATATACACATGAGATCTAGAAATACAATCTTCATGTTCAAAAGCTTACTGGCATTGGCAACATTTAATTGCCAATTATCATATCAGTAGGTTTCTCCTATGTATAATCTAAATGCATAAAATATAGATCAGCTTATGAATTTTTAAGGCACCATCTAAGATCTACACAGACATTAAACATTGCTAACTTTACAATTTTTGTTTATCCATTCATGATTATGAGTTCGGTCCATTAGATGTCATTACATTTAAGGGTACTCAATTAATAGTCAATATTTTTCCTCCTTTCGCAATGTGCTCGAACTTCTTGTTATAATTTTTATTTTCTTTGCGTAAACGATGCTGGACTTTTGTTAGCTAATGATTGTGCCGACACATAATTCCTTTTATATGTTGCCTTAATTAAATTTATCCCTGATAATCTGGCATAAGTCTTATATATATACTTAATTATGAGTACAATTAATAGAACTTTGTTTCCTAATAAAGGGAGTTTAAAGTGTTAACTCGTCGTAAGAATTATATATAGCAATAGAAGTGAACTATTGCATATATAACTTAGCTCTGCTAATTGCTAATTAACTGTATATATCTTTCTCATCATGTGATATTAGGTTCTTGGCCAGGAAGCAAAATGAGCATCTCATCTCATGTTCCCCCTGGATTTCGATTTCATCCCACAGATGAAGAACTTGTGGACTATTACTTAAGAAAAAAGGTGGCTTCAAGAAGGATTGACCTTAATGTAATTAAAGACGTCGATCTTTACAAAATTGAGCCTTGGGATCTTGAAGGTATTTTTGCAGAGACATAATTTAGTCAAAATTATATGAGAACAAAAACATTAATTATAATGTACCTAGAAATACAAAAGGAGTCTTTTGGCATACATGATATCATCTATCATAGGCCATAGCCACAGAGAAGGATATTAATATATATATTTTTAGTATAATTAAGTTTTCTTCAAAACTACAAAATGGGTGCATGTCAACACTTTGAAGAAGCATTTTTTTTTTCTTATTGCATTTTTTTTCTCACAAAGGATATTTTTTATCACCCTCTGTATTGCAGAAAAATGTAGTATAGGAACAGAAGAGCAAAACGAATATTACTTCTTTAGTCACAAGGACAAGAAGTACCCAACAGGAACTCGCACAAATAGGGCGACGGCAGCTGGATTTTGGAAGGCTACAGGAAGAGATAAGCCAATATATACTAAGCACATGTTGGTTGGAATGAGAAAGACCTTGGTTTACTACAAAGGCCGGGCACCAAACGGCCAAAAGTCAGATTGGATCATGCATGAATATAGGCTTGAGACTAACGAAAACGCTCCGCCACAGGTAAGTTTTTTCGTTTATCAAATATCATGAATTTAACCTATTTGTACGTCAAGGCTTTTTTTATATCATGAATTCAATCTATTTGGACCTCGAGGCTTTTTCCCCCCACAAACAAATTGGTTTAATTTTTTTTTTTTTTTGACTAGTACAAATTGGTTTAATTAATTAGCTAGGTTTATAGTGAAAGTTTCGTGCTTGAGCTGCCCTGTTACGTAATTTTGTCAAACGTGAAAGAATATCACACTTAATTAAAAACCTTCATTGGCTTTAAAATTTTTTTGTCCCATTAATGTCGATCTACTTTAGAGTGAAAGATTTTACATTCTAATTTCAATTTCTTAAATTCATGAGATTGTTTTTATATAATAACTAGGGATCTAACAATCAAAAAACTAGTACATATAAATATTATTCATCTTCTAACGTCTTGATCTGAAACAACACAAACTCATAAAATTAAATTTTATAACGGAAAACCTTGGCTCGATGGGTGGTTGAGGTCACTCATGAATAATCTTCCTGGTAAGCTTTAATTAGCCCACCTTGTATTTTAGACACACACGTACACACTCACATAAACACCCCGCCATTGATATGATCTCGATATATGCATGGTGTTCTCGAATTGAAAGTTCTATTAATTTTAAGGAATAATTAGATTTATGCCATTACAAAAAGCTATCAATTTGAAAAATGCCATTGTTAAATTGATAATTAGATTTATGCCACTACAAAACTATTGAAATTAGTTTTATGCCATTATTTTTTCCAAAATACGATAAATTCTAAAAATGCCATTCTAAAATCTGTCATTATTTTTTAAAATTCCCAAATTATCCTTGTTAATATATCCACCTTCTTCCTCCACCCTCCCGTGGTCTCCAATGGTGAAAGAAAAAAAAAAAAAAAAACAGTGCACTCTTTCATTTCATATAAAATTAAGAATCTCATGCCACCCCCGAACCGGGTAATTCAGAATTGCTCCTATTAGTAAATAAGCAAACTTATTAACATATAAGGTTAAGAAATTTGGACGTAACTTGTTGGATGAAAAGAATTGTAGAATTATTTTTTGGGCATATATGTTTGTTCTTAAATGCCATATTTTTCATTTTTCATCGTTTACATCATTAGAGAGGCGGGATTTCAAAGAATTCGAGGGTCTAAATCTTGGACAAAGGCACTAATTAAAGAGAAAGGATATATGTATGCGCATAGAAGGAGAAAAATGTTTAAAGGTAGAATTGTCATATTAATTAGGCAATGATATAAAACTAATTTTATTATCTTTATAGTGTCATAAAAATAATTTCAAACATTTGCCATGACATAAATCTAAATCACCCTATTTAGTAATGGCATAAAACTAATTTTTCATTTAGTGATGTCATTTTTATAATTTCAAATTTTTGTGGTGGTATATTTAAAAGGGTAAAATTGTCATATCAATAGAATGATGGCATAAAACTAATTTTTACTAATTTGTAGTGGCATAAAAATAATTTATCATTTAGTGATGGTATTTTTCTAATTTCAATTTTTTACAGTGACATAAATCTAATTAACCCTAATTTTAAACATTTTTTTTTGTGATTTAATTGAGGGTATTCAAGTTGGCAGCGGCATTCAAAGCAATTTTCAAAGAAATCCAAATGCATACTTTGTAGCATGTTAAAAGCCTAGAATCGTGGAGAACCACTGATGAAAACATAGTAAATTTAACACTACTATCCATCTAAAATGTTCTGAGGAATTGACAATTTCTCTGGTAAAAATAGCAACCTTCAATATGCCATAAAAGTACATCAATTCTTAAACCGTGAGGTTTGCAATAGCAACCTCCAATTATACAAACAAAAAAAAAAAGTACATCATTTTTTTTAACGGCTCAAATTTTATTTAATTATCATAGAAAGTTAGAAACAAGCCACTAAATTAAGTAGGCAACTTTTTCTGAAAAATTCTACACTTAATTAATTAAGGTGATTTTGTACATCTACAAACTTAGCTGTTGATGAAATTAATACTAATTTTTCTGTCTCTGCAATGACAAAAAAAAAAAAAAAAATGGAACTATCTTAGCTTGCGCACAAACTTTAACCTCAAAAAGGTTAATCATGTATGGTGTGTTATGTTTGTTTCCTGTTAGAAATTGATTTCAGATATTTGAACTCACAAATGCCTACAGGAAAAGGAGAAAAGCTAACTTCATGAAACTATCATCTAATTGGCGTCAGAGATATATATCTAATATTAGCCAGCATATAAATTATATCTTAACTTATATATATATACACTCAGTCACTCGTACAGTTTCTTTTCTGTAGAAGTATAGAGTTATTTCTCCTTAATTAGCTGAGCCATATGTATGCTTTACGAAACAAGCTAATAATAGCAGATATGTTCCTAAGATCTGCATAAAATGAACGTACGTAGTTGTGTTTATGTCCGCCGTGATTTGTAAAACCAATGTCCAAGATAAATTTCAATAATAAGAAAGAATCGTTCTTTAGATTTAAGGTAACTTTTTTTCTTTTCTGGAGTTGAATAATGTTCGTTGGTTATTTATTAGCAACAACATTTGTCTTATTACAGCCATGTTTTGTAAATTTATTTTGGTCTCCTTGACTATTAAACATGTTTATTCACGGTAAGCAAAGCTTCCTCCTCCAGTCTTATATATCATCAATGCTGCCACTCGCTAGCTCACTGTCCAGTCTAATATAACCTAATTAATTGCCCTGCAAGAGTATTGCGCTGAGTTTCAAACAGCGAGATATGACTGGGAATGTTTTTTTTTTTATCTTTTATCTTTTTTTTTTTTGGGTTGTGTGTGTGTGTGTGGGGGGGGGGGGGGGGGGGGGGGGTGGGGGGCGGGGGCAAATTGCACCTTTTGTAAGAACTTCCAGTCGGATCAATTTTTCTTTTCAGTTCTTCCCATTTGTTTTTGATAAATTGCATTATTTCGATGACCTATCAGGCTATCTTGTATATCAAATATATATGATCAATATGCATCAGCCAAAGCTAAAACGAGTCTTTTCACTTCTTAGCATATATATATTAGTAACCTCACTTTAATATATATGTTTCTAAAATAAATTGACACGGTTACCTGATTTCACAGAACTAATCAATGGACTGAATAAGAGCATACAAATTTGTCTTATCTACTAGATTTATTACTTGCAACTTTTCTGTAGTTACTAAATAACAGAAGTTAACAATACATTAGTGTAAGTGTTAGTGTTAGTGTGTGTGTGTGTGTGTGTGTAAGAGAGAGAGAGAGAGAGATACAATAATGTATATATCAAATGGAATATTTAATATTGCAAAATAAGCAACCACACAAGTCACATCTTATGTAACATTTCATGTGCAAGATGGTCAAAATTATAAGGAAATACAAGTGTTCGGAAATCTTAAGGCATATATGCATGTGAAGTTTATCATAACACCAACCTCTATGGGTTACCATGCCAATGTGGGGTATTATACATAATGATAGATAAGGATGTCGATATATGTCAATTGGTGGGTGTTATTATTGTGACAATTATCATATGCTAGTTCCTCGACTATATATAATTTAAATTGAATACTAAACAGTAGTAAGCTTTTACTGTGACATATATATGAAATAAGGGGAAAAAATCTAGCTAGGAAATACTTCTCAATTTTTATTCCAAATATCTGTAAACATGCAAAAGTTGTTTTTGAGTTTTTGGCTTTTTTGCATAATAATCCTTGCATTAATTAATACAAATGTATATACTTAAAAATTACAGGAAGAAGGTTGGGTGGTGTGTCGAGTATTCAAGAAGCGTGCACCAACTTCAAGAAAAGACACCGATCATGAATCGCCATGTTGGTACGATGAAGATGTCTCATTCATGCAAGGCCTAAACTCTCCGATGAAAATGATGATACCACAGCGAGGCATGCCAGTATTTGATCCCCAACTGGGCCAGTTTCCCTTCAAAAGGGAACTAAAGTTAAATTACCATGTCCCAAATCATGACCTTCTTCAACAAATGCCTCAATTAGAAAGCCCAAACAAGATTCCAAACCTTGTCATCCATGGAAACACACTAGTACAAGTGCCCTTTTTAATATCACAAGACAATGAAGCTGACAACAATCAAGGTGATCGATCAGTTCAAATTGCATTGGATTTTAATAAAAATGACAATAGCGATGAACAATCTGCAGATCAAGTCACAGATTGGAGGGTCCTTGACAAATTTGTGGCATCTCAACTTAGCCATGATGTGTCGAAAGAACAAGATTACAATGCTGAATCAGCAGATGCACTTCAAGTTTCCGAGAAGCAAGAGGCGGTAGGAGATTATGCATCCACATCCACATCAAGTTGCCAAGTTGACATGTGGAAGTGAACACCAAAATTAGTAATATTAGTTAACACCATAATTAATAATATGTACGTATAATGAAAAATAGTATGTGTACATTAAACAAGCAAGCTGGTATTGTAATAACGACAAGGATTAAGGACGCATGAATTTGTGTAATAGCTAATAAAGTTGATGATGAACGCGATTACTGTGATAATTATAACATGATTGTTTATGCCAATTATATATCCTTCGAATTTAACTACTTCCAATATCAAATTAATACATTATTATTTTCAAAGCAACCAATCAAGTTTGTACTCGGTTGACTAGAATCAAGACTTTGTTCAGAAAATGTCTTGAGCGCTAAATTTTATTTGACATAGTACTAAAGTATTTTGCTGCAAAAAATTATAGCAGAAGTACTTAGGTTTAGTATGACATATATTCAACTTTGGCTTAGTTAATCCTTACAAGTTAAGCCTCGGGAATGTAGTTGTAAATTTTAAGAGCAGTTAGATGCATGAGATTAATTGCAAATAAATAAATAAATCAGACTATATATCCCAGCATGCAAATTAATTTGACCGTTAAGCACTATATATATATTTCTTGAAATCCTTAGAACACAGCATGTTGATGAAATTAGAGAATCCTCAGGAGACATTCTAAACGAACTAAAATGTTATTTATTAATGGAACAATGTTAACCTCATTTCTAGCTATCGTCCTCCTTGGAAAATTCGTTAAATTATGAAATGGATGCGCACTAGCTAGCACTAGGTTATGTACTGTGTATATAATATAGACATCCGCACATTTTTAAGGAATTCTACAGCACAGCAAAACGGATGTTATTATAGTATAGTAAATGATTATGTACTTTTCTGACCAGTACTTCTCCGTAACTCCTGCAGAAAACGTTAGGTCATCCATCACTATACTGTAGCAAGATTGGCTCCTTACCGTACTATATTGTCCTATTTATAAACTTGAAATTAACACAAACAAAACTTTTACCAAAAAAAAATATTTCATGAAATATACAATGGGAGTAATGCTAAAAAAAATGATGAAAGTTGAATGGAGTTATTTGACCCCGTCAATTTTGAGATGTTATATACATAAGTGGTTATGATTTTATCATGTATTAGTTTCCTCATATCTAAAACCTTTTAAAAAAAATAATGCTTTATGCGAACAAATATATATAATATAAGTATTCCAAGAAAGAAAGACTGTTGAAATTCCGTAATTTCTGGAAGCATAAAACATGCATGGAGATAATAAGCAATTTAAAATGAGAGCCTAATTAAGCTTATCTGCATCTTAGTGATTTATAAATGATCTATATGATGGTGCATGTATATATGCATGTTGACAAACAAATGTGGGCCTCAATTAAGGAAAGAACCCACCGCCCTTTCCCAAAACCTTAAAAGAGCATATATGTCTACACAATAATTTGTTTATTTCATGCAACATCCTATATATATGTCATAGACAACCGTATTAGCTATTAAATGCAATTTAATGTGTACTACCTACATACTAATTAGAATGATCTTGGAAGACGTGTGCATCCTCTTGAAGTCTTGGTAGAAACTTTAGGTTTAACATTTCTAAAACCACTGTCAGGTGGTCATAAATTTGACTACAACAAAAACCGTGAAATAAAAATACAGAGAAAGCAGGTCATAGAATATAGCCAGCCATATATATATGTTCTTGTAATCAAAGGTAAAAAGGTGAAATAGCAAAACCTGCCTATAATTTGTGTGCTAAACCTAAAAGATCAAGAACGCGCGCATGGATAAGAGATATAAAGATGGAAGGAGTGTGGGGGGAGAGCAGGGAGAGAGAGAGAGAGATCACCTTATAGAAGGGGTCGGTAGAAAGAGATGTTGCTCTCAGCCATTGCTTTAAGGAGGCCAAGCGTGATCAAAGAAGCATTGCCTCCCACCAACTAAGCTTAATCTAACATGCATGCTCTCTTTATATAGGTCAAGAAACCCCACTTACAAGCCATGCAACCAACCCCTAGCCCCCATCATTTGATCTTCCGTGCAGTACAAAACCAAATAAATATGACACACTGACAAAGACCCTTAGCTAGACAAGGTCCACATTTATTATATGTACAAAAAGTACATCTTACCTTGGATATATTAAATAGTTGATATTTGATACTTTTCTTAATTTATGTAGCAAATTTAATTAGACAGCCGCTTAACTATATGTGGAAAAATAAAATGTTCTTTTTATTTTGATTAATATCATACTAATTAACAAGGGGGTGCCATTTGAAATTTAGCATTCATCATAGAAACAGGTTAATTAAGCTATATTATTTTTTTTAAAAAAAATGAATTGAACTGTATACTTCTTACAAGCCCAATCCCCTGGAGTAAAGAATTTTTTTTTTAGTCTCAGTATAGGAATCCTGAAAATCTATCCTATACGCTTATAATTTAATATCTAGAAGATCACTTGCTCAGTATATTATGAAAATTAATAAGGACCACTAATGAAATATCCCAATAAAATATATTGATACTTTACAAACATTGTAATTTCAAACGAGATATTAATTTTGTTGTTTCATTTCAGTAGGTAACTTTAACTATTTGACTCTGTATTATATTTCTATTGGATATGTTGCATGTCAAATTTAAGAAAATTAATAATTTCCCATAATGTTCAACAGTTTTTGCTGATGAGCGAATTTAGTATTTATTTCCAACAAAGCTTCTTTCTATTTTCCATAAAAATGTTATTGTGAATTTATAATTAATTGCACTTCTTTATTTATTAGTGCACAAATATATTATGTGGCAGGTGTACCAAAGAATGGCCAAATGAGTTAAAAGAGGGGGGGTGTTGGAAAATTGGTAGACAATTAAACATGTACGCAGAGAAACGCATGAGGATGGAGATGCATCATGCAAGGAAGAGAGATGGAGAGAAATCTCGGGAGAATAATATAATTAGAGAGTGTTGTGTGAAATGAATAGACGGCTGTTTTGTTTGTAGATGAAGCTAACATCATGCCTGCGTGAAACCCTCATGTGATGCCCCATCATACGAACCTTCTCACCTACAATTATATATGGGGACACTTGGGAAAAAATAAGGAAAATTGAAAATCATACTCTCTGCATGCGGACAATTGCTGTATTTAATTTTATAACAGAAATTAAACTCAATGATATAAGTATACAACAAAATATGCTCTAAATTTACCAAAGTTCCATTGAGCAAGAGGGATGCACCGTTTTCAAAAATCAACAGAATACAATTCCACTAGATATTGAAAACAAATTTATGTTATCTCATATGAGTCGTGATATATTAATTAATTTTTTTATGAACATTTAATTTTAAAATAAGTTGAAAGACTTGATTCTCAATTCATCTTAAAAAGAAGTCGTGATTCTCAGAAATAAGTACACTCCTATTGACTATTAATTATAAATTTTGAACCAGTCATTTTGTGTACTTAATGAGCAATTAATTAAAGTCCACGTTCCTATCACATTTGGCATAGGTTTTTGCTTAATTCAGAGAATTAGCAGAAGGATATAGTTTAAGTATCCTTTATTTTTATTTTTTTTCATTAAAGGAACTATGCCAATGTGTGGGTGTGTATGATATTTTTATTTTCATTACATTAAGTGCTCTACAATACTATAAAATTTGTCAATCATATATGCGAAAGAAATTTAATTTCGGAATCGATTTCTTAATTTCTTCTTAGTTGCATATTTGCATTAGCTGCTCTATATATATAACATAGAACAAAAGCAATAATCATAATTGGGCAATACGTCTCTGTGAGTTTATGTATTGTAACATACATCGAAAATATTCCTATACGAACATGCTGTTATATATGTACATAAAAGTTACGGTTCAGTCGTTCAGATGACATATATACATGTGGTCGAGGTATGGATCTCCAATGGCTTCAATCATGCGCGACATTTATAGCATGTATATATATGTACATTATTATATACTGTTTGTCTGGCACAAGTATTATTCCTGTATTCGATGTTGTGCCCTTGCAGACCTACCATCATCATATCATCGTTATAATTATTGTATATTCTGCCAATAAAAATACGCAAACAATATCATTATAGAAGTTATATATATATGGTTATATTATGATATTCAATTTTGCCTACCTTCCGAAGAAAAGACAAAAACTATAAGAAATAAAAGGATATACGATTTCTGAGCTGATCAATGCCACTGCATTTTAGCATAATTAAGCGTATTAATTTAGTTAATTCTAGTCCCTAAAAAAAATTAGTTAATTCTAATTTGTGTGGAGATATTTCAAGAGGCAAAATTATTGTTTCTATATATTGACAAAAAAAAAAATCAAATTGTTTTATGCGACCTTTCTCTTTCTTTATTTCAGTTACCTTTTTTTTTAAATGGCTAGCTTTGTTTCTTCCTTACACTTCATAAGTAATTCATAAGCTATTAGCACACCTTCTAATATTTTAATTATATAATATAAATACTAATAAGGTTCTCCATGCATGTACCTGAGAGGGGACAAAAAACAGTACACGTAAAGAACCAGCTAATATAGGAGAACCGGATTAACAACAATTAATGCCCCATCCAAAATTAAAAATTATATTATCGTGCATGTCCGTGCGACACTTTCACTTGTGTATATCACATATGATACAAGTGTGTGTGTCGTCATGTACATGTGCAAAACTTTATTATTGAAGTTTGTTATTCTGTACTAGCTAGCTTCCAGAAAAAACTCATCTGACGTCTATTTCTGAAACCAGAGAATTGTTACCAAATCAATTCGAAAAATCCTAGGAAATTCTCCAATCCAATTTTCCCGTCCCGTACAGTAAAATAAAACAATCTCAGTCAGTTTTGAGTTTTGTCCTTCTTTTCCTGAATATATATTCATCCTTTTAAGTATGTATTTCTATCATAATAAAATTTCCAAACTATGCCTAACATTTATTAAATATTTTCTTAAATCTATTCAACATTTGTCCTCTTTAATGTACTCCCTAGGACTCTATACGTGATCAACTTAGTTTGACTTTTCCTTTTGATCAAGTACTATATGGACTCTAAATGCTATTGCTCTTTGACCCTAATACACCTAAACCTTTTCTTTCAATTGACTTCAAAAAAAGAAAGAAACTTTAATTAATTCGCCTTTATCCTTGATCAACGGACAAGTTCCTCACTGAAGCTATTTGATTCTCTCAATGCATGCATTAGAGATGCCTTAGTTTTTGGGGACCAACTCTGCACTTTGTAGACGACGCTTCTGTGTTCAGTAATTGTTATTTACTCTTCCTAGGGCCAACAACATGTGCAAATGCAACTATTGGACAAAAGAACTAGCGTTCTTGCTTCAATTCTTTCAAGCTAGCCCTCTCCTTTCGGTTGTGCTATGTGGGGCTCCATTTTCGATTATTCGCACTTATACCATAGTTTTCTAGGAGAACATGTATATATGTTTGGTAAAAACATGTATTCACACTTCTGCCTGATGCTAAATTCTAGTTATGTTTGTGTAAAATTTTGAGACAAACATCATGTGGCTTATTTATTAGGTGGTCATTATTGTGTCCATATATTTTTCTGTTTTCTTTAAAAAAGATGGAAAATCACTATTAATACAGTATTTATTGAAGGGATGCTTCCACTCAGCATACTAATGGAGGAGATGAGTTCTATCCTTAGCTTTTAAGGTCATACATGCAGTACCTTTCCATAGGAAGCTTTCTCCCGCATGTTTCTACTTTTTGTCTGGGCTCCTTTTTAGTGTAAGCTTCTGATGTTCTGACTTATCCAAAAAGTGCCTTTTCTGCTTCATTCTCGATTAAAAAAGAAAGGAAGGAAAGAAAGACTGCTACAACAATAACAGGAATAAGAAATGAACAAGGTTTAACCCAATAAAATAATATTAACAGAGCAATTAGGCGTGTAACAGGTTGAGTGAGTGTCTTTTTAAATTGTTGGTTCTAGAACATTGCAACATGAACATTATACTTCTTAATTTCATTATTTTTGAGAAAAACAAAAAAAAAAATCTTAATTTAAAATTTGACCGATTTACATAAAGTCATAGACTTTGGTTATAGCTACTCTTAGAAACCTTAAACTAGGGGTTAATCAAGTGAATAGGGTACTTACAGGCTCCAATAGTGTTTATAATAGATCCCACAGGCTAAAGTACTGAAAATTTTATTTTGAATATTTTAATTTTTGCACCAAAAGTTCAATTTCAAGTTTCAACCATGCAACTATGCAAGAGCTCTTGACCTACTGTTATCTCATTTCTTGGATCAAGTTGGGTCAAGGTATATATCGACATATCGTCTTTGAGAAAGCTTAGCTCATATAAGGCTCTAAAGGGACCATGTAATAGGCCTATGTAACACGGAAAGGCCCAAAGTGGTTTAACCCAAAACATTATTTTGTTACATATTGTAGGACTCAAAATGGCCCAATTTGGTTTTGCTTATCCAGGAAGGATCCAACATCTTGACATTTTTAGTTTTGAGCAGAAATTTCGACTAAAGACAAATCCTAAGTTTAGATTAATCTTGTTCGTGGATCTAAATAAGATATGTAATACAATATAATTGATATAGACGCATCCAATATTTTGACTGCTTGTGAGATGAATTGAATGATGGTGGCAAACACGTTACATTACACCTATAAGAAAAAAGAAAGAAAGAAGAACGCATTGTACTGGACTATGTAGTTCCCCAAAAAAATAATTTAGTCAAATCAAAATAGCACGAGCTTTTTTATATATATAATTAAAAAGTGTCTATAGTTAAACAGTCCGATTGACTAAACAATGTTCGGTAAGTTAACCCACGGAGATCATGATAAAGACAGCAAAATCAAACCCACAATAACCTGATGCTGGAGATCTTTTCTTTTTTCCTTTTTTTTATCTTTTAGCTGCAAATCAGTGGAATAATAAACAATATTCCCTTGTTCTTTACAGTCATCTGGGATATGCAGTTCAAAAATCCACAAGGGTCAGACTTGTAGTAGGAATAAAATAGGCTTTTATTATCTGAAAAAAAAATTTTAATTCACATTTTATTTTCCAGGAAGAACCAACGATGGCGCCAAATTTATATATATAAATATTTATAAAAAAAAAAAAAAAGGTAGAATGTAAAGACTAGAACCATAACCTTTATTTCTATGATAGATTTAGCATACAGAAGTAAATAGCAACGACCAAGTTAAAAATAATCAGTAAACCAAAGAAATGACGGTACCAAACAAAGTATAAATCTTTGCTTGAAGCAAAAAATGACAAGATGCAAAATCTGATCAATCCAATAACCAACTGTGGAGATGTAGCAGTGTTATGGTCAAATGCCAAGTTGAGTCTGGCACTCCCAGAGGGTCTCTGCTGACCGCCTCAGCCTCTTCGCCTCCTCCTCGGTGAGGTGGATATTGACCACCCCTAGGATCCCACCTCTTCCTATCTGTGCAGGAAGGCTCAGGAAAACCTGTAATTATTAATAAACACTTAGTCAACTTTGAAATATAATCTAATTGTATATTGATATAATAAAAATTAGTTTGATAAAGAAGCTTAATTCTGATAATTTTGAGCGTGATATCACAATTTTAAAGACATTGGACACTTTTATGTTCCATAATTAGTACTTTTTCATGAATAAGAAAACTGAATCCACAAACATAAAATTCAATACCTAAACATTAAATAAGACGCCAATAATTATAAATTTGATTTCCTTGTTTCTAGTGTGAACAGAATGAGTAAAATCACAGATAAGCTAGTACCTCTCTGTCCTCAGGTATGCCATAAAAGCCCTTGGCAAGGAGAGAAACAGGATGGATGCGGCGCTGGTGCCGAAGGAGGGAGAAGGCAAGGCTAGCAACAGAGTAGCCAATAGCCCAGGAGGTGTAACCCTTGAGGCTAATAACCTCATACGCACTGTCAATCACTGCCTTCCTTGTGGCCTCCAACATCTCTGGGGAAAGGTTGATGTCATTCTTTTCTAAGGAGCTGATTACAGGCACCCCACCTACACTGATGCTCGACCAAAGTGCCACTGAGCTGTCTCCATGCTCTCCGACCATGTAAGCCTATAGAGGTAATTAAGGCAAGGGGGTTGATCAGATTGTTATGTGAACAATTAACAGAATGCGATTGAAATATAGTTTATATTGCTTTGCGACATAGTTTTTTTTTCCCCCGAAGAAATGATGAAAAAGGAGAATTAATTTTTCTTTCCATGCACAGCATAGAAGCGGTTGTTATGAAGTCACATTAGTTAAAGTGTCATTAGTGAAAAGCTGCATATAAATTTGCCTATTAAAATTTAAAACCAAACCATCCCATTCTGAATAAGTTATTTTATTTATGTACCTTGCTAAATATATATATATATGTCAGTTATTCATTGTAAAATAAGGTAAATATACAAGGCAGTATTTCTCTCTTAGTAATTGTGATTATTTTGAAAATTTTAACGATGGTGAATAATATTTTAGGATAAAATTGGAATTTTAACAGCTTTCAATTCAGGAAATGCATTTACTTAAATATCTTTTACAGAAAATATTTCTTCATTGGATCTTTCAGGATATTCCCGACATAAAATTTATGTAGATTCTCTAGCTTGTAAGAAAGATTAAATATTCAACGTTCTAGGCTCTTAGAACAAGCTAACCATACACTTTAACATTAAAATATCAAGCTAAAAGACTGCTGTACAGAATTGTTTTTTTTTTTCCACTAGTGAAAACAGGCAGGTAGTCTGACCACTTATTTCAAACAAAAAAATAAAAAAACCAAAAGACTTTTCAGAGAATAAAATGCAATTATCCAGACAAAACTCTCGATTTCTTTTTAAAGTTAATAATAATAATAATAAAGGGAAAATAGACAATTACCTGCACGTCCTGAGCGTTGACATTCAAATGGTCAGCAAGCAGGAATCTGAACCTGGATGAGTCCAGATTTGTCCCTGATCCAATAACCCGATTAGGGGGGAATCCAGAAAGCTTCCATGTTATGTAAGTCAGCACATCGACAGGGTTGGACACGACCAACAGGAGACAATCAGGTGAGTACTGAGCGAGTGGCGGCACAATTTTTTTGAATATTGCGAGGTTACGCTGGAGCAGGTCAAGCCGTGTTTCGCCAGGGTTCTGCCTGGCACCAGCAGTAATGATGGCCAAGTCCGAACCGGCTGTTATTTCATAATCTGTCGACGATGCGATTCTGCATATCATTCCAACATTTTGTGTCAATTTTGAGCTTTTTTTTAATTACAAATGCATCCATTGTGCTGAGAGAGAATGTTTATTTAACAGGATCAAAGGGTAAAGGGACCATCAAAGTATCTCCCTGCGAATATACCAGATACAATGTATGTATATTTCAGCATTTCTACAACAATATTGTTGATACAGTGCCTCAATTTTCCCCCAAATTTGCCCCAAAGAGGAACAGTGCTGTTCAAATTTGTGCAATCTAATTTGGACAGCAGTATATTGGGTCAAAAAACTGATCAATGCTGAGGACAAACCATATATTTCCCCACTATAAGTAGAAAGAAATCTCCCACAGGAACTTAATTTTTCCTCAAAGTTAAACCTAAGATGCATATAGCCATATACCATTAAAGTTCATTTCTTCTCTCCATGAAAGAGGGAGGAATACTGGGCTGCAAGGGGAATAATGCCAGCCGTTAATCCACATCAAGATACTTGCAAGATTGATCTCAATGTGATCCAACGGTTAGGATATATTCAATAGGGATTTGGTACCCAGAGGCTACCCAGCCCTTGCTCCAAGCAATTCCCATTCAATACTTCTGTTTTCAAAAGAAAAATGGATCAAGAAAGAGTCAAAATTGATGGAGAAGAAAATGAAAAAATCCATGACAAACTCAAAATATGAGAATTTCTCAGTATTTGAAAAATATGAAACAAAAAACACTGAAGTGTAGAAGTGTATTACCCAATTTGATTTCTCTCTCAATTTTTTTTTCTCATTAGTTCTGATCCAAATCAAGTCAAAAGAGAGTTTCACATATAAGAAAGAATGTTATGCATACTTGACACGGGGAAGAAAGGCGGCGGCATGTTGGAGATCGAGCATCTCGCCACGCAGCTTATTCGGCTGTGCATCGACAAGTGCGATCTCATCAGCTATATCTTGTGTCAGGATTGTTTGCGCAATAGCCATGCCGACATTGCCGCAACCAACCACTGTAATTTTTATATGCCGGCTTGTGCGTGCTGCCGGCTCAGCATCAGGAAGCGGGGTGAACAGGTGGTGCTTTGCATCAGGACTGAAACCGATCTCAGTTAGTGAGGCTGCCTTCTTCATTGTTTCTTTGAGTGTGTATGTTTTTGTTAGATTTTGCGGAACTTTTGGGGGATTTGGTTCTTTTGTAAGATTTTGGATTGGTATGATATGCAAGTTGGGGTTAGGGAATGGCACTTATATAAGCGTATGGGATTTTAAATTTTGTATAAGTGGGAAGACAGGTCAGCTGATTTAGTTTATTATTTTGGACCTTCTAGGAAACTTATATTCTTGTTTTTATTCACTACTAGTCGCCTAGGATTTAAAATTTTGCAACCACCCCTAGAAAAAGACTGAATTTGTGTACCACATAACATTAAATTTATTTTATAATTTATTTCATAAATATGGTAGATGTAATTTATTTTTATGAAAAAGTATCGTAGATGTAATAATTTATGTTATTTTGCATACAAATTTATTTCATTTTTTGAGAGGACAGATAGAAACGAAAAAAATTACTAGGAATGTTACGTGTTTCTGGGAAATTAAATAGAATGTGAATTATGATTGAAGATTTCATTGTATATTTACATATTTTACCCACCGGATTTTTCGTCAGCCTAAAATATGGAAACATTGTGGCTTAATTTCCAAGCTGTTTTCAGATTTTCCCTTTTACACACGTACCTTTCTGGAAATGTATTACTTGTCTCTATCGGTGGACCAATTCACAACATGCCTCCTATAGGCAAACTAGGCACTATCACATTTTTTTAAAAATAAAAAATAAACTGAGATTTGAAGTTATACTCCTCGAATAAAATTATTGGCGGCTTTAGCTTATGGTCATTGCATGATGTATCATTTTCATATAACAAGAAATATTACAAGGCTTACGGACATAACAAATAATTAAAATAAGGTTTTCTTACTATTTGCATAATATAGAAATATTAGAAAGAAATCAAATACAGAGTCTTAATACCACTTTTTAGTTCCGTTGAAAATACCTTTCTGGCTTTCTCCAAATCAAGTGATATCTCTCCATTCTTCAAAATGGAGATGAGAGTTTCAACACTAAATTAGCTCTTTTTTTTTCTTGTATTTTGAAATATTCGGTCAGATTTTCACTTGATGCATGGTCTTTTATTGTTTTATGCACATAAAAAGTGATTATATTTATAAACAAATTACTAGCTGGTCGTAATATATAAACATATAATGCAGTGACACAAAATAAGTTTCATTTTATGATTTCATTTTGCGATTGATTTCCCATTTGCCATTGCCAATCAAAAAATTATACTAATAATGGTTGCATTTGACAACTAATATTTTCATTAAATCAGGATAAAAAAATCCCATTTTTTATGCTGAAAAGTGAAAACGGAGAAACCCCAATTCCAACGTCGTCTTCAAAAACAGGGTGCCAGGTCCTGGACTGGGGAATTAGATTTGCTGAATCGAGAAGGAAGAAAGTGGCAAGATATTCATGCATAACGCGTATAATTACACTTAGAATATGCTTTCGGAATTCAAATCATCCAGAATCTTTTCTTTAGGAAGATATCTAGTCATCTAGAATATTGACTTAATTTCATCAGTAAAGTTGCATTGTTACTATCATTATTGTATTTTATTTTCAATAGATAATTTTTCTTAAATGAGAAGATATTAAAGCTTTGTTTCCATCGCTTCTCTGTTTCCAAAACTCTTAATAACATAAAATATCACACTCAAGGTTCAAATATAAATAGATGAACAATAAATGTAAACAAAAAAAGAAAAAAAAATCATAAGTAGGGATTTTTAATAAAATTATTTATTTTAATTTATAAAAATTCAAAGTATGAATGGTATGGTAACATATAATATCATTTTAGATTTCCAAGAGATTATAATTTATAAAATTTAATATATATTAAATTAGTACTTGTGTATTATATAATCCCGAGTTTCGGGGAGAGATAAATTTCACTTTATTAATGATACTACGAGATCTAAAAAATTACAAATCAACGCTTAGTTGTTCAAATTTACAACACATCAAAATTCAAAATCATCAAAATCCACTAAATTTACGGTGCTAAGATTCTCTTTTTTCGATATTTTATTGCTTAATAATCAATAACTAAATTCTCTTTCGAAAATTTTAACGTCAGAGCATCAGAGGGTATATAACAATCGGTTAAACAATTTGATTACAAGTTTAATTTGTTTCAGAAATTACTTTGTCCTTTGGTCATCCTTATCATTACTACTTATAAATGCATCTAGAGAAGGGTGTAAACACAATTCATATAAAAGGAGTAAACATGTCATATAAAAAGGTGTTAAACAATTCTTATATCAAATATGAACCATTGATTTGTGTAATTTGATCGGATCAGTGGTTTAGATCAAGGTCAGACTTTTTTATTAGAAAAAATTATGTTAGTACCAAATTAACTATTTATTTAAAAGGAAAAACTAAATTATTGATATTATCATATTTTTATTGTCTAACATGTAAAGTTATATATGAAACAAAAATAATATTAATATTTTATTTTCTTATTTATCTGCGTATTGAGAGTATCTTTTGCAAGTATTATCATATATATTAATACAGTGATCATTTAGGTTTGAACAGACGGTTTCTACGGTGAAGTCCGAATATATATGTTATAATATTTACGCACAGTGTCTATCGTAGATTATTAATGAATAAATTTAGCGGCATACTTTTTTTTTATCGAACAAGTTAAATTTAAAAAGTGCTCTGTGGTGGTCCTCCGACCTAACGAATAATATAATTGAACATTTGAACCAATGTAAATTGTACGAAAAGTGAAATGTACGGACACAATGGCATATGGCATATGCTGCTTTTTGTTGTTTAAACTTGTCATTGTCAGTCCGGCAGTATACTCTAAAATAATAATTAATTAACAATACGATGTGCCTACGGGCTGTTAAAACTTAAAAAAAAAAAAAATTCACAATACGATGTAATTTAAAAAATATATACTTTTTAGATTTTGGCCACTACTACATTATTCCATTGAACATAACGTCCATTTGACCACCACATCCAAGTGTAATTTCTAAATTCTAAATAACAACATTTTTGAGGAAAAAGAAATAAAAATACAAAGACTGGCGGTACTTTCAAGGAATTCACATCCTCTGGACTTCGGAAAAAAGAAGTCCAGTGGTCTTCGGAAGATCTGAATCGTCCGATTTAATCTCAACGGTTATAAGGGAGCCCCGTGCATTCCACCACACCCGAAAAAAATTATTGGCCCGAAAAAAATCAACCGTTCTGATCAAATCGGACGGCTCGGATCAAAGGAAGTCCACTGGACTTCTTCTAAAGAAGTCCAGAGGATGCGGATCCGTACTTCAAGGGCCTATTTTGAAAAACATTAATTTAGAACCTAAAGTCCATAGGCCTATGTAGAATTGACAAGTGCAATGCCAATTGTCAGTGACGGTCATTTCACTAGATTTGCGGAGACCGATCTCTCGGCCGACCAATGGGATGCTAGAAAGAGATGCTATATTGCTATGCCAATACCATGCAAGATACAACAGGCGGCAGTAGTGTGAAGTGTGTGGTTTTTGTCTGGTTTTGATTTCTCTTTCGCCGCACCCTGAATTCTCCGTCTCCCGTGTTGCTTGGGCTATAAACTTGTCTTTTATTTCTTGGACAATAAGCACTAATACCAGTCAAACAAGCCGTTCTCTGCTTCTACAAGTACAATCTTGCATTATTTTTCTTTAATTGTGACAATCTGGCATTTTTTAAAATCTCTTGTGAAAATACTACAAACTCCATTTTACGTGATATTCGCCGGTTGGCCAGCCAATTTAGAACGAGGGGAAAAAAAAATTTCCTATTTTTTTTTCTCTTGCACCTGGTAAAAGTTAAAAATTAGTGTCAGAATAAGAAATTAATCCTTGAGTTGGAACAAAGTTTTATTTAGGTATGAGGAACTCAATCTCGAAATAAGAAAAGATTTATAGACAATCATATTTTTTAAATGTAAAAAAATATTAAAGAATTACTAAAAATTAAAATAATAGATAATTGACAGGGACCTTTATATTTTACACTGCATATGTGGCGTATTAAATTTGTTGTAATCTACTACTGTAATCATTGATATATTGCAAGCTAAATTAAACTAAAAGTTTTTTTTTAACAACTAATTACGAATGACCAATCAATTTTTAAATTACATCAGATTCGTTACACAATATATATTTAATGGTATTTATGTCATGTTGATAATAATGTATTGTGATTAATTATTATAATTTCAATTAAAATTCAATTAATAGATTTTTCTTAGAAATTTTTTTTCTTCGAATAGGGATGTATATTACTTTTTTTCCCTTTTTGAAAAGAGGATATTATTATTTTTTTTCTTAATTCATGCTTCGAGCGGCTTTGGATTCCAAAGAAAAATCTGATATTTGGTGTGGTATGTAATTTTTCTTCCTGAGCTCGGAGATTAATAAAGGAAAATACATTCTAAAAAAATATACAAACCAAAGACCAAAAAAAAAAAAAAAAAAAAAAGTTGTCTTTGTTGCTGAGATTCTTTCGCGAAATGGCAAAACAACTTCAATCAAATCTAATCTTTATTTTCCCTTTTTATAGAAAATCACTCCGTGATTTAGTTTCATGTTACAAATACTAGAGATTCAGTGAGATTGTATTGCGTTGCAATGAGGCCGCATAGCTCTTACAAATTATTTTTGCAAAAAAAATAGTTAATGTTGCATAATGTCGTGTTGTAGGATCTATTAAAAGTTTGTAATTCATTTTTTACATGTGGTAAAAATTAAGATAGTCTTGCAATATAGCAAGACCCTAACCATGAACTCTCTTGCAATTCTCTTTTCTAATATACATGAAAAATGCAAAAATTTAATAATCATTACTTTTAACGTAAGACACCATGGTCTTGCTAACTTTCTCGTAGAACGGAACATGAGAATCTACAAGAGTTTTACGCAACACTAAATAGTCTAACTTTTTTTTCTTGTCGGTTGACATCCTATTAAATTTTATATTTTTTTCCCATTCGCATATTTATTAATAAAATAAATAATATGAAATTATAATAAGTGATAATAATCACAATTTGTAAAAATAACAGGGATATACATTAATAATCCAAAATTATTCTAAATATTAACTTAAACATCATTCTAATATTTACAATACGAAACAAAGTGAATTCTAATTAATTACAATAAATTTCGTTCGAAATTTTTTAAATAAATAATGTATAGAAATATTCGAAGAACAGAATTTCGAAAATTATTCGTACTTTTGGGGCACATTTGGCAATCTGTAATTTTAACTACTACTTCCATCAAGAAGTCAAGTGAATTATTAAAAAATACTATGATTAAATATTAATTTTCTCTTAATTTAAGATACAAGACTACCCTGGGAATTATTCTTTATCTAACTTATTTAAAATAACCTTTACACTCTAAGCTAAGATTTTTATCATTGTTATTTTACATTTAAGCGTGTTTGCTATAGATATCGCGTGGATAAGGTACCATGGAGATTTTGAATGTTATACAGTGATTATTGGCGATACATTTACATTACAATTAGTAGTTTAAATTATGACCGTAATGATATACCTCATACTTAAATACCAAATCAAGCATACAATTTAGCTCTTAACTCAAGAGAGCTAGGAATTTGTGGTATACCTGTACTTGGTTGTACTCTAAACAAAAAGAAGCGTATTTTAGGTGAAATTCATACTTCAATTGAGAGTGGAGAATGATGAGTAAGAAAAATAGTACCAGGTCTTGCATTTTTCATCTTGAAAATTTACAAAATGATATAAGATAAGGTTTGAAAAAAAAAAAAAACTAGCATGAAAACAATCAAAATAACACAATAAAAAATATAAATGATTAAAATAAATCTATTAATTAATTAATTATTTTTTTTCACATGATATAACCAAGATTGAAATTAGGAAGTATATCTTGTTGTATTGTATCATGCAAATGCTAAAAAAATAGGAATATGCATACTTTTTAACAAAGATACTCCCTCGTTGTATTGTATCATGCAAATGCTAGTAAAATAGGGCTATGCATACTTTTCAACAAAGATTCCAATGATCAACAACTAAAGTTGTCATACTCCGAGTCACTTTCAGACGACTCGCGAGTACATCTCGACAACCTGCCGCGTATTTCTATGCAAGGCAATACGTACATCACATACATACCAATTATCTACACATAAATTGCCACAAACTGTATTTATTCAATAGTAAAAGAGTCTGACAAACGACAAGGATTAACATTGTGAGTTTGTATAAGTGCATGGCTTTGAGTTTGCTATAATTACAGTCCAGAATATAATTCATATCTTACTTATTCAAAATCTTGCATTATACACTGAAAAATACGGACATAAATTGCAAATAAAGCATATTTTGTGTTACAATAATTTATATTTGACCACTTTATATAGTCTAGAATACAATCTAGGTCTTACTTATTCAAATTTATTGGTTAATACATAGTAATTACGCATGTAATGTGTAAATAATGCATATTCTGGAGAAATGCTATGGTGCATTGCGATGTATTTAGGCTTTTGTACATCACGACCATATATGTCGTAGTTTTACAAATTGACAAATCTAATTAAACAACTACAATCTATGTATTGAAATCTAATAGCAAACCAAATTTTATATTTTTTGAAATTTTTTTACTATTTTTTTCGAATTTTTTAAAACCTGCCTTTTTGAAATTTTCTTATTATTAGTTGGTACCCAAAAAAGGAAAGTTTTAGAAAATTCGAAAAAAAATAGTAAAAAAAATTCAAAAAATAAAAAATTTGGTTTGTTTTGAGATTTCAATATGTAGATTGGATTGGTTTAATTAGATTTGTCAATTTATATAACGATTGACGGATAATGATCGCGATGTACAAAAGCCTAAATACATCGCGATGCACCATAGAAGCTCATTTGAGCATTCCAAGCGATTTGCATTTATTCTAAGTCATTTAATCAAAATAATCAATATTTAAGCTCTCTATACGGTCTAGAATATAATTCAGATCTTACTTATTAAAAATGTTGCATTATACACTAAAAATACGTATATAAATTTCAAAGAAAGTTTATTACGTGTGTCATTTGGGAATTTCAAGCATTCGTGTAAAGTAATTAATGACAATAATTTATATTTTAAAGCTCTTTATCTATTCTAGAATATAATCCAGATCTTACTTATTCAGAAATATTGGATTATAAATAGTAATTACACGTATAATGTGCAACTAATGCATATTCTAAGCATCATTTGAGCATATCAAACAATCCTGCATTCATTTGAAATCTTTTGATCACAATAACTTATATTTAAGCTCTCTATATGGTTGAGAATATAATTCAAATCATATTTATTGAAAAATATTAAATTATACATATTAATTACGCATATAATGTGCAAATAACGTACATTCTGAGCATCATTTGAGCATTTCAAGCTATCTTGCATTCATTTTAAGTCATTTAATCACAATAATCTATATACAATCTAGAATATAATATGATCTTAGTTATTAAAAGAATATTGTATTATACATAGTAATTACGCATATAATGTGCAAATAATGCATATTCTGAGCTCATTTGAGTATTTCAAAGGATTCTGCATCCATTCTAAGTCATTTGATCACAATATTCTAAATTTAAGTTCTCCGTATGGTCTACTATATGATTCAAATCTTACATATTGAAAAATATTATATTACACGTAGTAATTAAGCATATGATATGCTAATGCATTATCTTGTGCATCATTTGAGCATTTGAAGCGATCCTGCATTCATTCTAAGTAATTTGATCACAATAATCTATATTTAAGCTCTTTATATAGTCTACAATATAATTAATATCTTATTTATCCAAAATGTTGCATTATACACTGAAAATACGCATATAAATTTCAAATAAAGTTTATTACGTGTGTCATTAGGGAATTTCAAGCAATTATGGATTCGTTTAAAGTAATTAATGACAATAATCTATATTTTTAAGCTATATGGTCTAGAATATGATTCAAATCTTACTTATTAAAAAATATTGGATTATACATAGTAATTACGCATATATTATCTAAATAATGCATATTCTGAGCATATCAAGCGATTCTGCATTAATTCTAAATCATTTCATCATAATAATATATATTTAAACTCTCTATACGGTCCAGAATATGATTGAGATTTTACTTATCTAAAACTATTGGATTATACATAGTAATTATGCATATAATGTGCAAATAATGTATATTCTGAGCACATTTGAGTATTTCAAACGATTCTGCATTCATTCTAAGTCACTTAATCACAATAATCTATATGTATGATCTCTATACGGTTTAGAATATGATTCAGATATTACTTATTAAAAAATATTGCATTCAACATAGTAATTACGCATATAATGTGCAAATAATGCGTATTCTGTGCTCATTTGAGCATTTCAAGCAATTCTGCATCCATTCTAAGTCATTTGATCACAATAATCTCTATTAAGCTTTATATACAGTCTAGAATAAGATTCAGATCTTTTTTTGTAAAAAATATTGGATTATACATCGTAATTACGCATATATTGTGCAAATAATGAATATTCTGATCATCAGTTGAGAATTTCAAGCGATTCTGTATTCATTCTAAGTCATTTGATCACAATAATCAATATTTAAGTTCTTTATAGGTCTACAATATGATTCAGATCTTATATATTAAAAAATATTGGATTATACATAGTAATTATGCATATAATGTGCAAAGAAATTCATATTCTGAGCTCATTTGAGCATTTCAAGCAATTCTGCATTCATTCATTCTAAGTCATTGATTATAATAATCTACATTTAGGCTCTCTATATAGTCTAGAATATGATTCATGTCATACTTATTAAAAACTATTGGATTATACACAGTAATTACACATATAATGTGCTAATAAATCTTATTTTGTGTTTCGTGGGACTTTCAAGCGAGTCTGGATTTATTTAAAGTAATTTGATCACAATAATCTATATTTAAGCTCTCTATAGGTTCTAAAATATGATTCAGATCTTACTTGTTGATAAATATTGAATTATCAAATAGTAATTACATATGTAATGTGCAAATAATACAAATTCTAAGCATCATTTGAGCATATCAAGAGATTCAATTAATTCTAAGTCATTTAATCTGAATAATCTATATTTAAACTCTTTATATAGTCTAGAATATAATTCTGATCTTACTAATTCAAAATGTTGCACTCTACACTGAAAAAGACAAATATAAATTGCAAAGAAAGCTTATTCTATGTATCATTTGGGTGTTTCAAGTGATTGTAGATTCATTTAAAGTAATTTGATCACATTATTCTATATTTAAACTTTTTATATAGTCTAGAATATAATTCAGATCTTACTTATTAAAAAATATTAGATTATATACAGTAAGTACGCATATTTGTGCAAATTATGCTTATTCTGAGCATCATTTGAGCATTTCAAGCAATTCTGCATTCATTCTAAGTCATTTGATTACAATAATCTATATTTAAGCTCTCCATACGTCGAGAATATTATTTAAATTTTATTTATTACAAAATATTGGATAATACATAGTAATTATATATAAAATGAGCACATAATGCATATTCTGAGCTCATTTGAGCATTTCAAGTAATTTTGCATTCATTCTAAATCATTCGATGACAAGAATCTATATTTAAGCTCTCTATACGGCCTAGAATATGGTTCAGAAAGCTGGTGTTATTTAAATGGAGGTTTTCTGTAATAATTCGATTGTAAGATTATTTTTTTTTCGAATATACATCGTAGTCTTCGAGGTGGGTCTTGCCCATGTGCGCAGAGTCGGTTAAATGGAAAGAGATCTTTCTTTTGAGGATCAACTGAAATGAGATAGACGTCAAATTAAAGGAGCTTCTTCGAAAACTTTTCACTATTTTTTTTACTCGTTTCACGATGACTCGCAAAATTTGCTCTGCTGCTTTCCTTCCTTAGGAAACACACGAAATCAAACGGCCGTGATCGTGTGAGAAACTAATTGAGCAGTTTTGATAATTAGTTATAAAATAGAAAAGTACATTTGTAGATTTAACATGAGCAACTATCACATTCTTACATGATACAATTAAGAGGGAAAAATATTTTCGTTGAAGCCAACTTTTGGCGGACAGTTTTGCGACAAAATTTTTGCGGCAAAAATATAAAAATGTAAATATGACACTAACGTGTGATTTGTAAATTATATTGATAGAAAATTAAACGCTGATATTAGCCACTTTGCTACACAGAATTTAATCTTGCAAACTAACTTACAATAAACTTGATTTGGGCAACATAATGACTGATCTTGCAAACTAATCTTCCACAAGCATGCAATTAGCAAAGAACTGTATAAAATCTTGTGACCGCCACGTCGCTACAAACTTTTTGTAGTGAAATCATTGTGCGCTGGGACTTGGGAGTAGTGTTCTCCAAAATGACACGACATGATCGTGTTGGCACGACACGACACGAATACAAAATTGACACGACAGGATCGTGTTATCGTGTCGTGTTGGGATATTAGAAAGTTTAACACGATCCAACACGACACGATTTGACACGCAACACGACACGAACACGAATTAACACGACACATTAATACACATTTAATTATTAATGTCAATTAATTAAATAAAATTAATACTTTAAATTCAATTTATAATATATATCATATTATTTACCATCCTTTGACTCATACTAGCCCTTAGCTCGCGCGTTGCGCGATGCATTCCTATGCGAGGACGTCATGAAAATGTTTTTACCTCTTGAAAATATTTTATAAAAATGCTCCAAACCTTAGAAAACCATAGTAATTACACCACGAAATTATCATACTTCCCAAAAGGGGGTTTTTCGTTTGTAGGAGCTGAAGTTTTTGAACCTCAAAGTCTTTAACTTTAGCAAAGATATGAGTGTTTTCTAGGTGCGATTTCATGAAGGCTCTAAGCTGAAAAACAAAAATAGATAAAAATAAACATACAATAATAAACTTCAATTAAGAACCTAAAATAAATTAAGTGGCATGAAAAATGCTAAAAATTCTACAAATGAACTCACCTCCCCTACATCCTCAGCAGCATGGCGGGTACATGAAAGAGAGATTTTGTCAACCTTGTTATGCATTCTCCAAGTTGATGTGATCTATCGAGTAAGAAATAAAAAACAAAATTAACATAAAGTGACCTTTCTAAATTGGACTAATTTAGACCATTCACGACTTTTAAAAACATAAACACTTCTTTACTATCTTAAAGTGACATCCCTCTTATTCTAATTTCATTTAAATGCATCCATTGGACCCCCACTTCCTTTCAGATATTAACGGGAATGGGTAACAACTAACAACAGAGTTATTTTTTTTCCCTACATACTGTGGATGAGTTCTGCATCAAACTGAAGCCCAACTCCCACATCAATTGGTTTCCATTTTTCTGACTAAAAGAGTTGAAATCCATGACCATAGAGAGTCATCCTAGTACCATAATACTATGATACTGTCAAGCCATTTGCCAATTTATTTTTTCTATTTATGTATCAGTGTCCCTAAAGTGATATGTCTTAAGTTGTTACCGTCTTATCCGTCTTACCAAGGGTAGGAAGGTCAATTTGCACTGTGTGATTTACCACTTCTGTATGCAGGGTAAAATTGGACCAGCTTGTGTGGCTGTGTTTTTTTTATCACACAGCACATCTTCACCTGAAATCTCCTTAATCTATAATTTGAATTATATATAGAAGCAGTTAACAGAATGAAATGAGATAAAATATTTCAACAAATTCTAGAGACAGGACAAAAGAATGAAATAAAATTTTGAATATCAACACCTCAAGCCACACAGATGTAGTTTCACTTCTAGTGAAAAGATATTGCCCCATGAAAATAGTATCACCTTCTTTGACAGCCTGTTCATGCACAAAAAAGAACAGAAATAAATAATTTTTCGGTTTTAAGTTTCTCCCTGAGACCCTGACCATGAATAAATCTCTGAGAAATCAACTTCATGTTCTTATGGGCTGATGAGCTGGCAGAAGCATAATTCTCATCAGTATAAGTTCACAGGAGCCATTCACATGGGCCAATTGGCTTATAATCCTAAACCGTCCTCCTGACCAAATACTAAAAGATATGGAGACTATCAACGGTGGTCTAAAAACCAACTTTGGGAACCACCAGACCATTTACACTTGGGTGGGCCACTCCACTCTAAACAACTTTTTTTTTTACATGACATTTATTGCTTTTTGTAAAATGGTTTTAGAAATCGAACAATAATTGAAGTCTAAATTATACATAAAGAGCTTCATAGCAATACCAATTCAACCATTCTATTGCTGATTTCATTTCTCTGTAGTTCAAGCTTATTGTTGTATCCTAAATTACTCATAGAAATGCTGCAAATTTCATCAATCTCAAAATATAACTAATTATTAAAAATTAATAAGAGAAACAAATCACCTTTACAGGGGTCACAACAATCGACACCAAGCTGATGGCAGAATCCTTCAGTAAATTGACCACTGCTGAACTGCACATAAATAATATTGAACTCAATTACAATTCCATGAAACATTATATCACAACTTTCTTAATAAAAGCTGCATTAAGAAATAGGTTGGATTTTATATAAATTTACATATCAAGATGTTCTGCCCTAGGATATTAAAATAGACTCATCATATATTTAGTGACCTAATTTAAGAACATAGGATAGGATGGATTTAATTGGACTTGTACATCAATTAATATTTTTACTAAAAGATATTCTTTCTATTTACTTGCTTGTGATTGGTGTATAGGATACTTACCAGCTACACATTTCTAAATCGGATTTTAACAAAACTTCCATAAAAGTTCCTCCTATCAGAATGCAAAACCTAAAAAGAATAATGTTGAGAAAATAATATTTTAACTATTCTAGTTGATCAGTCACTTGGCTGTCAGTTCTACACTTCATTAAATAATCTGAAATGTGGCGAGCTATTTTTATATCGAAAAATATCACTCAATATAAAATTGATATCTATATCAGTACATATTTGTAAATTCAGTCATGGTGCTAATTTACAATGATGCAAGAAGATACTACAAATAAAAACATGTACTCCAATATGACCTGGAGCATCGCACATAGTCTAGTCCAAACATGTACTCCAATATACTGATAAAAATAAAGTTAATTACCATCAATATTTGAAAAGTAAAGGGAAGCGAGGTGCATTGCATAAAACTCCCTCTGAGTCTCTTCCTCTGGTACTAATTTTATGAATTGAATTAAGTAGGCTGAACAAACAAACAAATGCTAGTTCAAACTCCCTCTTAAGTCTCCTTTTGCTTCTTCAAATAAAAATATTTTCCGAGCAAATTTCAACGGAAAAAGATGAATTGAAGTTAAAAAAATCCTTTTATTTTCCCAAATGACAAAAAATGTTCAATTAAAAGGTTCATTTGGATGAATGCACACATAAAAATAATATAATAAAGAGAGAGTGAACGAAAATCACAAAAAGGGCACTCGCCTGATAATGAACCGACCAATCTACTTATTCGTGAAACCGACGTTGCGTGGTGAGATTGAAAGCTGCCTTGAGGAAAGTTTTGAGATACACCAACTTGTCAAAGATGCTCTTCGGAAACCTTGTATGTAAGAAAACATTTATCTGATTACAAAATTAATATGATTTAAGAGTAAGGAAAATGCCAACGAATTAAAACCAAGTAAGAAAATAGGGTTAAATATTGAAAGAGTTTGTTAGTTAGTCTTTGACCCTCGTATGTACGTATATAGGCTTAAGCAAGGTGCTCACCGTGAGCCTTCCATGAGATTTAGAAGAAAAAAATCACAGATTAAAGCTAAAATAGGAGCTACTGATAACAACTCATCAACAAAAGAAAAAAATAATCACATATTTAGAAGAGAAAATCACAGGAATTAAGGCATGAATAAGAAATTTCGGCCCTTGTGTTAAAAAACGAACTAAAAGGAGAAAAAAACACTTATTTATGAAAGGAAAAAGAAGAGATCTACCTGTGAGCAACCCTTTTAAGTTTAAGTCGAAAGGGAGAGAGCAAGTCTCTAAGGAGCCTCCAAGAACCTGCATTCGATGGAAAAGCAAAATTGATGAGCAAAAACTGGAAACGGAGAGAAGAAAAAATAGCAAATCGTATCCATCGGAAACGAAAAAACGGAGAGAAGAGAAAAACATTGCTAAAAGCGACGATCGAGACGAACTAATCAAGAAGGTACTGATCTGCTAGAGAAAACCTTATCAACAGAAAACTTATCTTTTCAGATCAATAATTGATAGCGAACAGAGAGGGGCGACAGGAATGGTGCGAGAGTACGGATGAGTGACATGGAGAAAGAAAGAGAGGAGAGCGCTGACCATCCCACCCAGCGAACCATCTAGAGGGAGGCATTGAACTGCTCAGATCAACAATCGAAACCAGCGGCCACGATGCAATTACTGTTCAAACTGTGAGTGAGTGAGGAGAATTTGTGTGAGAAGAGAGAGATAGTGAGTGAGTGAGTGAGTGAGGAGGGGGATGGCGGTGAGCTCTGGTGGTTGGCTCAAGCGAGGGAGAGGAGAAAGGGAGGAAGTGGGTGAGTTGGATTTGAGCCCGGCTTAGAGGGAAGGTGACGGTGGAGGGATGGAGAGGGGCTGGTGAGGGGAGCGATCTGAGAGGGGAGAGGGACTTTAGTGGGATTCTGGTGTGAGAGGGAGATGAAGGAGAGAGAGGAAAGAGAATGGAGATGGGCTGTGTGCGTGAGGAGGACAACTATCCAGAAGCCAAGCACGTGGGACAGCGCGAGAAGAGAGGAGCGCAAAAAAAAATCAAACGGCTCAGATCAATCCTAAAAAAAACTAACGGTTCGGATGGGTTACTGTGCTTACCACAGTAATCCACGCGGAGCTCATGCGTGCCCAAATGTATATATGTATAATTGTTCTAATTTAATTATTATTTAGTAATTTCTTTCCTTTACTTTAATTTTTTAACATTTTTTTAATTTTAAAAATAATAAATAATCTGTCACGATTTGACACGACTAACACGACGTGTCAACACGACACGACACGATCGTGTTAGTCGTGTCGTGTCAGAATGCGTGTCGTGTTGTCTATCCTCACCATTTAACACGATACGACACGACACGATTAAAAAAGTAGTTCGTGTCAACACGACACGACACGAGACTCTAACACGATCGTGTTTGACACGACACGACATGACACGCACGATTGGAGAACCCTACTTGGGAGAGCGGGAGTGTAGCATTGGGAGAGCGGGAGTGTAGCATTGTTGATCTTCAATAGGTGGAACCGTGGAATATTTTGGCAACGATACTTGCGTAATAATTATGACAATCATTCAATAAGTCTACTTTTGAAATCAATTTAAAACATAATCTATACAATATACGTACTAAAAAGATTTAATATAAAATTTCCCATTTTTCAAGAAACAAATTTGAAATTTGTAGTAATTTAAATTTAATGATTTTTATACAATGCCAAATAAACAGTAAATTTGCATAGAACTAAATACAACTAATCTACAATTAACAATACATATACAACTAAACTTCAATACAGTTTTTCTCACGTTACAAATTTTAAACAACCGATAATATACCATTTAATTTGTTCTTTATATTGAAAACTGATAAGAAATATTTTTTCATTTTTTTATTATTTTTTTGATATTTTTCTAAATCATTGCTATTGGAGATTTCATAATGTTTGTATCATGGATTGTCTACAATATTAAAAAAAAAAACAAAAAAAAATTTAAAAAATAAAATTTTCGGTTTACTATATAAGATTATAATATGGAGAACAATTTAAACAGTTTGAATCGGTCGTTCAAAATTTAAAACGTGAGACTGATCATATTAGACGAAACTCATACGTTTCATATATTTGACTCTAGCAAATTAAATTACATTAAAACTATGAAGTTAATGTTTTATCATTTAGTCCCACCCTCCACAGATAAAATCACTACAGAAATTTTCTCTTGGGACCCAGATCACCTTGTTAAAGTTGTTAGTTTCCTTTGTTGCTGCAGATTTACTTTTTGCACGTTCTTTGATTTGGAACATTAAAAGTTGATCTCTCGTCAAGAACAAATTCTTTGTTTCCGGCACAAGCTTTTTTTGGGTTTAGAACAAAAAGATCTGTCGATATCTTGGAAAATCTTGACCCAAAATAAAATTTTAATCTAAAGTCAGGATCATTTTTTTTTCCTTTTTTTCCTTTTTGTTAAAAGGTCCTCATGTTTTTATCCTTTAGTACCAAAATAATAATAATAATAATAAAAAAAATCTGAAGAACAGATGCGCGGACTCTTTGCTCTTTTCCTAAATTCTTAACATCTAGTATTTATATTTTCTAAAACTTGAAATATGGATTTTATGATAGTGTCTCAGCCAAATCGTAATATGCATGGGTTGTCTGTCCATGCCAGCACGTCACAGCACAATTCTTGGCACGCCCGTATTTAGCATAACACGGTACAACAAGAATGATGACAAAATTAAAAACACAATATAAATTTAATTCTTATATGGAAAGTGCACCCGTAGCTCATTATATTTACATATATGTATGGTTCAAATACCTTCAATTGTTATGCTTCCATCATGCCACCATTTTTACATTCTTAATAACATAAAATGTAAATTTCAAATAACAAAAAGAAAGCTGTTAGATGTAAAAATTGTCCATATCATTTGTTTTTACAAGCTCTTGATGCCAACATAAACAAAGTAAAAAAAAAAAAAAATGAAAATTTGTAGTCGCATATATATTTTATGAAAATTCTAGGTATAAAAGCATAAAAATCAAGACATTTGAACCTTCCTGTTCACATATAACACCCAACAATTACTGTCTTCCCAAATTAGTCAACCTTCACATTTACTGTCTTGATTGCATTTGCATACACCTAGTTACCAGGTCGAACATTCAGGCAAAGTAAAACAAACTTCACAATTTTAATATTATTTCAAGCAAATCAATTCATTAGTAGCCTCAATATACAACGTCAAAAAGAAAAGAAAAAAAAAAATCCTCTTCACACTAGCAAACTAGAAACTAAAATGGAAAGGTTGATTAAATATAAGCATAGTTGGCCAAAAATTGAGAAACTTCTTGTGCAGTCTGATATGCACCCTCGACACAGCGGCCAAGGGCAACACCAGCTACATAATTTCCCCCGAGAAACAGACCATTGAGGTTGGCATTGTTGAGAGCAGAGGTGGCGGTGTCAAGGAGGTCGAGATGGCCAACCAAGAACTGTGGAATAGCTTGAGGCCACGTCCGCACACCCAGCACCAGTGGTTCCCCGGCCCTTTTACTTATCAACATCTTTCTCAGATCCCGATCAACTGCTTCCACCAGCTCGCTCTCACTCTGTGCTTTGTAAAGTCAGAAAATTACAATCATGCAATGCTAGCACCATCAGGCATCGAATAATCCCTTCTTATATTATAAAATATAATATAATACAGATTATAAATTGACACTTGTACCTTGGAAATGATTCCAGTGTTGGTTGCGCCACCAATGTAGTTGAGCAGCAGCACCCTTCCTGGGGGTGCACGGTTTGGAAACAATGAAGAGCTGTATATTGTTCCTGCCATTCATTTAGTTTCAAACATTCATTTCAATTCAATTGCAACATTCAATGCAGTTTGAACTTTGAAGGATAAGCTCGTGATAGCATAGTGAAAATGGGAGCAACCTAGCAAGCTAAACTGTACCTAGGGTTTCAATTCCTTGGGATCGAGGATGCAACTGACCAAAACCCTCAAGTTTGCCATTGATCAGGCATTCCTTTCTAATCGCCCCTTCCTCATAAGACAACGTGACTGCGGCAACTGGAGGGTAATAGAATTTAGAGAGTGCATCTGCAGCTTCACTCTTATTAAGGAAAAAAACAAAAGTTAATTTCCCTATACTATACTACATAAAAAATTCATTAACAAAGAAAAATTTCGTTTTTGGCCTGTTGATGAGATTTACTAACAGAAAGAGGTCGCAGTATGTTGCTAGCAACATAGGATGGAACAGTCAGGACAATGCTGCGGGCCCACACAGACATAGGTCCATCTGGCGTCTCATACATCAGCACATAGCCTTCTCTTTCTGACCTCTCAATGCATTTTAGTTTCCAAGACAGTTTCACTTTGCTTGCCAGCCTAAGTCACGAGAAAACCACAAGTTCAATTGATTATAAATACAACTATTTTCTCTTATGAGCCATTAGATATAAAAAAATACTTCAGATTTTCCAACAAACATTTCTCTTCTTATCTTTCATTTTTATTAACTTTTAGATTTTGTTTTCTAAAAATGGAGTTGAACTAAACTGATATGTGGTTTCTCATTTTTTAGCACAAACTAGTATATGCAAGCATCAAATGAAGTAGCAAGTGCAGTATGACGATCCTTAATGTGAAAGTCTGGTTCTATAAGCAGCATTTAAACTAAGCTGTAGTCAGACTGTAACGTGCCCATCGATCATAGAAACTCTAAGCAGCAACAAATTGCGTTAACATAGTGAGTAAATGGGAAATAAATAAATGAAAGGAAACGCACATGGAATGAATGGCATTAGGCAGCATTGTGAGTCCCTTGCGGAATGATGCAACAGTTTGACCCTTGGGCTTGGGCAAGCGCCTTCAAGCAGAAAAAGTTGAATTAGTTCCATAATAAAATAGATAAATAACGTTAAATTGAAGTAAGGCTGAAAAGGAGGATGTATGCTGTTACGGGTCTCTAGGGGGGCCGGGGTTCTTATTTTTCTCTTGAATTGCCTTGAAAGTGCCACCAATTATGCTGCCGCCATTCTGCTCTAGCCGCCACACCTTTCCAAAAGCTGCTTTCATGCTCAGTTTAGCAGGATCTCCCGCATACACTCCTGCGGTAAATTGTAAATTAGAAATGCATCACAACTCAACATAACTCAATTCATCAGTTTCAGCTAAAACACAGAAAATTGGGAGTAGAGAGGAAAATGTAGTCAACCTGACCTGAACAGAAAGGCTCAATAAGGCGCTCGAAAACCTCATCACCAAGATTCCTGCGAACAAATTCCTCAACTGACTCCTCATGACCCTGAAACCTTTGCCCAAAGGGAGACCATACATGAGATGTCTCCTTAATCATTATGTTAAGGAAAAATTGAAATACTTCAATTCCAATATTACTATTAGCTATTATTATTATTAATATTTATCTATTATAAATTTAGAAATAATAAAAAGAATCAAGAAAGACACAAACTGGAGGAGGGGGTCGGAGGCCAATAGCACCGGCACCAGCACGGATTTTACCAGGGATACTCATCAAGTAGAAGAACGGCAGGTCAGTAGGTTTCCCCGGCACGGGCCGAAGCTTACCCTCCCAGAACACGAACCTTGGAGCATTAGGATCCCCAAACACCAGATCCTCCCGAAGCCCGGCATCAACAGCCGAAGTAAGAACAGCATCTGACGGCTGAAAGCTGTTGGGTCCCTCTTCCCAGAGGTACCCATCACCATTCTCAACAGTGGTAATATTTCCTCCCACCCGGTCCCTCGCCTCGGTCACCAAAATCTTATCTTTGCCCCACATGCCGTGTTTCGTGGCCAACGCCTGTGCAGTACACAACCCACTAACCCCAGCTCCTACCACCACACACTCAACACCCATTTTCGGAGCCTCAGCACGAGGAGGTGCCTCTGTTGGGATAGCCACACTGCTTTTGCTGTCGCTGGAGATTGCACAGCGAACTCTCCATTTGGACCTCGCACTGGAGAAGATGGAGATGCCTCGCCTGTTCCGTGTAATAACGCCGTCTCCGTGTCGGGTCGCCGTTACAGCCAGAGCTGAGGATGCCGATGCCGATGCCATGAGAGATTGAAAATGGTCAGCGGTGAATATTGCTCAGGCAGTCGGGGAAGCACGTTCCAAGACTGAAAATGAAATGAAAAAGATGCTCGGTTCATTTCTTATCTTAATTGGTTACTCTGGACCGTGTGATTGGACAATATTGGATTGTTTGGATTACATACACATGGCGACACATGATGGATCGGATATCTGTCCGTCTCTCTCGTGACTCGTGACTCGTGAGTCTGGATGTACTGGGCTGAATTGTTTTGTGATGGGGTTGAGAGTCCATTGGGCTGTGTCTTTCTGCGGGCCTTTCTTTCATTTTTGTTCATATCAGGTCGCTTGATGAAATAAAAAATTCGAATCCGATTTCTAATTTACAATTTACAACAGGTGTGCATGCGGGAGATGAGGCACATAATGTACCACTTGCTGTTATACAAATTTATTGGAAAAACGATTATAAAAATATATATATATACAAAATAAAGATGTGTGGGTGTCGGAATAATTTAGTTAAATGTAGTTTGACACTCCGAATATATATAAATAAAGGTGTCTGAGTGTCGGAATCATTTAGTTCAATGTAGTTTGACACTCCGAGCATTGTAAAATGAATTTTTTTTCCAATTTCTATAACGTGATATTTTGTAACTATTTATGTGTCGAGTATTATTTCTCATAAAACTGACCAAATTCACCAACATACAATAATTTGATAACGCATTATTTTGTTTCTCATTTTTATGACCCCTTTCTATTTACATTTTTATCGTGCCCCGTCTCTTTTTTGTGTTTCAAACATAACAACCTATTCATAATCAATCATTATTAAATAATAATATTTTAAATTTATATTAATAGTTCAAATTTCGAGCGAATGGATTAGCCTCCTAGTATTATTAAATTTCGAATCATTGACAAGTCAAACTCTGACAGGTCTATTAGATATTATGTTGGCAATAACTTCTTTTTTCCGTTGCCATCAGCGCATTTACATGGATATCCCCTTCGACGTTCCACCTTCATTACTTCAGTTGGAGAGTTATGGTCAAGTTAAACGCGTTCTGGCTGGCCAGTAGCCGTCCCTTTGATATGTGTTAAATTCAATCTCAGAAAGTGACAATCTATATTTTATGTATAATTTAAAATTTATTCAACCCATTTTCTGGTTGGTCAGATTTTACTGATTTTATGAATTTTATAGATGATTATAAACTTTAATAATGCAGAAAAAAAAATCTAACCTAACATCAAATTACATAAACAAAAGGTCTTAACTAAAATCTAAAAAATAACATTATTTCTGTAATAATATTATATAGAGGAGATAGAATACTTGATAATGATTTAATTTGATAATTTAGCAATATATTCTCAAAAAAATTCAAATAAGGTTGAAAATTAAAAATAATTTTATCGGTATATTTTGGAGGGATAAGTAGGGTAACAATTAAATTTCACACAATTTTATACTCGTTGGATGATCCATCGAAGACTTAGACTATTAATCCAAACCATTAAAAAGTTAAATTACTTGATCAGCGGCAAATATACACCAAGTATTAATATTATATAGATATTATATTTTCACTATATAGATCGTACTTATAACATTAAATTAAATTTTATTTTTTTTGTATGATTATTAAGATAAATAATTATCTAGTGGGTTCCCCATATTTATGACCAATAAAAATATATTCTCACTAACAATAGCAACATCAAATATTTCCCAACAACATCTATCTATCTATATCTATATCTATATCTATATCTATATATAATATAATGTTGGGACTCTTTTCTACAGTAAAAATGGTGATGTCATCATGACATCATCACTCGAGTTGCAGTCATCTCCATTTCTCGGGTTAATGGACTCTCATTTTAGAATTTCAGATAAATAAAGTTTTATTTTTAAATTGTTAAGATGATATTCAAAATTCATTTAGTTATGAAAAATTATGTGCACACTCACAAAAATATGATCAATTTAGTGATATAGAAATTTTCAATTATAGACTTATAAAATTTTTCAAGTAATTTTCTGAATCTCATAAAATTTAATTTGCATGCGACATTTTTTTAAATTGTTTTGAGGCTTTGGAAAAAATCATTTGGATATGAAAATTTATGCGCTTACTCAAAGATATATGAAGAATTTAGAGACTTATAAAATATTTTAAAAAAAAAATTACATCTCATAAAAATTGAATTTTCATAATTTCATAAATGTCATTAGGTTTTTAATTATTTGAAGTAATTTAAAAATTAATTTATGCATGAAATTTTATATAAATGCTCCCAAAATTATAAAAAATATGATCAACATAGAGTTTTTTTATGTAACCATACAATTTTATGAAATATAGAATATACGGCACTTTTTAAATTATTTAAGAATATTTATTAACTTAATTTAACATAAAAATTTTATATCTTTCATTGCAAAAATATGAAATCCCCAGAAATATAAACTTTAATAATTATAGAGTTATGAAATATTCTTTTCGAATTTCTATATCCGATGGTTTAATATAATATTTCAGAAATATAATTCTATTTTAAATTGTTTCCAAACATTTTTGAAATTTATTGATGTATAAAATTTTACATATATGATAAAAAAATTATAAAAAATATAATAATACAAAAAATTTTTAAGTTATACTTTCATAATATTTTACATAGTTTCTTACCTCTACAAAATTTTAAAATAGTATTTCAAATATTGGGTTGGTAATAGAGCCCCCTAAATTTAATCTTTTTATTAAATTTTATTTGTATGGTTACAAAATTATACATAATCCAATGGGATTGAATTTTTTTTCCTAATTTTTACAATAGTTTTCATGATTTTCAGATTTTACGAATTCCACAAAATTGCATTATAACTTTTAAATTATTTGATGTTTTTTAAATTACATTTTCATCAGATTTACATGAATGGTAAAATATTATGAGAAATCCGTTGATGACAAGTATTTTAGATTATTTGTAAGATTTTATTTAATTTTATTAGTATTCAATTATAGATTATTGGCAGATGAAAAAAAAATAAAATTTGATCAAATTTGTAGAACTTAGAAACATCTTAAAACAATTGGTTTTACCCAAGATACACACATTTACTTTTTGCTCTCATAATTCTAATACTTTTTATGTATTTGCACCTCCTTTAACCTCACGTTTCACAGAAAGTTGGAAGGTATGATTATGGGTTTCCTTTACCTGACCTTACATGGGCCTGAGAACAATTTAAAACTTAGATAATTGATATTTTGCTTGATTATAACAAATATAATGCAATTAATGCTTATGAGAGTCTTTACTATGTATCGCCACCTAATCAGATATCAATAGGAAGTCAGTCTTCACGAATTAACCTGACCACAAATTTTTCTTATGGTTGTTAGGAAGTGTTTAATTCCATTTTTGTGCCATCAAATAGCAAGAAACAACAACTAAACACAAGGGATCTAGGTTTCAACATCATTCACAAGCATTTCAAGATGAGAGTAGGAAGAATTGTACCTCTCATGAAATCGCATTCATGAGGCTCGAATCCATGGCATGGGAGTCGATGGCGTGCCTTCTCCACCACCACCACCATGGTTGTGCCGCCGGCCTCGAGTCCACCAAGGAGATTAACCACGTTCTCAAGGTATGTGCTAGCACACCCAAGAACAAGCCTAATCCCATTAGCTTTCTCTCTTCTAGCAATTAAATCTTTCATTTAAATGGAGAAGAGAGCTCAACACATGAGCAAAAGAGGGAGAAAAGATGAGGTTTGTGGCAGCCACAAAGGGGAGGAAGAGAGGAGAGAGAAAGGCTAGCTCTTGGAGCCTCCAAAGGGGTCCTTTTATAGAGCTCAAACCCTAGGGAAAACTTCCCCAAAATTACACCTCTTGCCACCCTATGGCTGGCCACGAATTGGGCCTATATGGGCCACCTCACAATCTCATTTGGGTCTTTAATTCACCTAATTAAAGTCCCATTAGGTTGCTCTATAATTGGGCTATATATTTTCCTATTAAATAACGGCCCAATTAATCAATATAACCATTTATATTGAAATGTGTTGATCTAAAATTAATTATTAACTCATTAATAATTATTTTGGGGTTAGATAATGCATTAATTTATTTCTATATGATCTCTTTGACTTAATTAATTATAACGGTTCATAACGGTATATAATTAATTAATCAACTCATCATATTTTCGCAATACTCACTGTTGCGAATAAATAGATAATGCATTGTGTGGTCAAAGTCCTATTTGTGTGACCCTTTGAGGATTTATGCTATGTTGGCCATGGAGAATAAATCACTATTTATTTCCAATAATCATAAGCGGTATCTAGCAACACGTTATGATTCCCAATTCGCATAAATAGTGTACCGTTACAATATTTCAATCCTGCATAAGAAATATAAGTATTTCCTTGTCTAATTCTTATGTCACATGATATCATTGTATAATCCAAGATAGGAGTGTGTCATTCTTGCAGATTATACATTTCTTGATCTAGAGTTGATCGTCTAGTTTGCATGCATACAATCCAACTCCATCAAGGGGCCCAAACAGATATCATCACTCACTAGGTATACTAATGAGGGACATACGATTTTCTTGATGAACAACTTTTCCCCGCACAATTCAAGAGAACATAAATAAAGTCCTTATAGCAGCCTTTCTCAGGAATCAACGTTAGACGATATTTATTGAACCTATCCTCATGTGGAAAAGGTGAACATCTCAAACTTAGAATCAAACTTATATGAAATAAACAATGACACTTAACACAATCCATATGTTTATTTCATTGGGTCAAGTCCTGTACTATGTTCCAATAACATACACATATGCAATTAAGTTGGTAACTCCTTACCTATGATTTGTAGAACTTAATCATCACTTAACTTGCATACTAATCTTTTATGATAATTAATGTTCCTTGTTAATTATCAAGATTATGGACAATTTAGATTTATTATTGTCATTCTAATGAATGATCCACAGAGATCTACAATTCAGATCCTCAACCTGAATGATCTGTCAATAATAAATTCTAGGAACAAATGATCAAATATCATCATTAACATAAACTAAGAAAATAAGTCATTAAATATTGACTTCTAGGACATAACTCCAACAATGGTGTCATCATAGACACAATAGTTCCTTACTCTAATTACCACTTTCATTTACCCGACCTTTACTGTATAACTGGAAGAACAATGCCTTACGCACGAAGCGCGTATCAAAAGTTAGTTTAATATAATGATGAAGGAATACAGTCTAAGCAATAATAAAAGATAAAGTAATAAGACGAGGCCAGGTAGAGTTAATTTTGAAATACTATTGACTCAAACACATAATTAAAAGATCTCTAAAATTATGTTGTTCCTGTTGGAGTTACGTCCTAGAAGTCAATATTTAATGACTTATTTTCTTAGTTTATGTTAATGATGATTTTAATCATTTGTTCCTAGAGTTTATTATTGACAGATCATTCAGGTTGATGATCTGAATTGTAGATCTATGTGGATCATTCATTAGAATGACAATAATAAATCTAAATCGTCCATAATCTTGATAATTAACAAGGAACATTAATTATCATAATAGATTAGTATGCAAGTTAAGTGATGATTAAGTTCTACAAATCATAGGTAAGGAATTACCAACTTAATTGCATATGTGCATGTTATTGGAACATAGTACAGGACTTGACCCAATGAAATAAACATATGGATTGTGTTATGTGTCATTATTTATTTCATATGAGTTTGATTTTAAGTTTGAGATGTTCAACTTTTCCACATGAGGATAGGTTCAATAAATATCGTCTAACGTTGATTCCTGATAAAGGCTGCTATACTGACTTTATTTATGCTCTCTTGAATTGTGCGGGGAAAAGTTGTTCATCAAGAAAACCGTATGTCCCTCATTAGTATACCTAGTGAGTGATGATATCTGTTTGGGCCCCTTGATGGAGTTGGATCGTATGCATGCAAACTAGACGATCAACTCTAGATCAAGAAATGTATAATCTGCAAGAATGACACATTACTATCTTGGATTATACAATGATATCATGTGACATAAGAATCAGACAAGGAAATACTATTATTTCTTATGCATGATTGAGATATTGTAACGGTACATTATTTATGCGAATTGGGAATCATAACGTGTTGCTAGATACCGCTTATGATTATTGAAATTAAATGATGATTTATTTCCATGGCCAACATAGCATAAATCTTCAAAGGGTCACACAAATAGGACTTCAACCACACGGTGTGTTATTTGATTTATTTGTATTGGAGAATGCAAAATATGATAAGTTGATTAATTAATTATAAACCGTTGTGAACCGTTATGATTAATTTAATCAAAGATATCATATGGAAATTAAATAATGCATGTACTAATCCTAAAATAATTATCAAGATATTGATAATTGATTCAACACATTGCAATATAATTATCGGAATTATATTGAGAGGATGAGCTTTATTTATTAGTAAATTAATAGCTCAACTAAAGAGCAATAATATGGGTCATTAATTAATAGGTTGTTGGACCAATTAACAAATGACTAAATGGGCTAGGGAGGCCCAATCCATTTCGGCTAGGGTGAGTGGCAATGTTGTAATAAGGTATAACTTGTCATGAAGAGTGGTTGGCTATATAAAGGGGTCTCTTTGAGAGCAAATCCTAGCCGCCATCTCTCTTCCTCTCTCCTCCCTTGCGCCTCCACCTAGAAGAGAGATTTTTCTCTCTTCTCCATTGCTCTTCTCTTCCTCTCTTAGCTCATGTGTTGAGCACAAATCTATATCTTTCAATTAGTTGATTGATTAGAGAAGTGCAAAAGGATTAGTCTCATCCTTCTCTTGCTAGCACAAGATGAAAAGATGGTGGTTGGGCTCCTTGGTGGACCCGAGGCCAAGCACGAGGTGGAGACGATGGAGGAGGCACGCTATCGACTCCCATGCCATGGATTCGAGCCTCATGAATGCGATTTCATGAGAGATATAACTTTCTCCTACTTGTTTTCATTGTTTTGATGTGTGAATGCTTCTAGCACTAGATCTATGGTGTTTAATTGATTGCTTGAGCTAATTATTAGTCTTAAAATGAAATTAAGCACTTTCTAACAGTCCAAATTAAATTATATATATAGAGAGAGAATGGATATAGAACACTAATGTGTATGATCGTTTCCGTACACATGAGTCATTTTTGAGATCCAAAATTCAAACGATCAATCCGAATCGTTCAAGTTGTTCTCCATATTGAAAAATTCTTGGAGACCAAATTTTACATTTTTTTTTAATTTTTTACTATATATTATGATATTTTCAAAAAAATACTATAATTGAAGTGTTTCAGGCCCTCAAATTTCAAAATGTCATAACATATCGTAAACAAATTCGAAAAAAAATGTAAAATTTGGTCTCCAAGGGGTTTTCAATATGGAGAACAATTTGAACAGTTCGGATTGACCGTTTGAATTTTGGATCTTGAAAAACGACTCATGTGTACGGGACGATCCGTACACATGAGTGTATTTTATACATTCACTATATATATATATATATATATATATATATATATATATATATATATTCAAGTTGGGTTAGGTTGGATTTTACCAATATGTATGTAAAAATCCATAATCAACATTTGTTTGGCAGATTAATAAAATTTAATCCCTTCCTAATCAATTAATTAAAACCGATTTTTTTTTATATATATAAATCTGATTGGTCGCTTTGCGATTAATCTTTCGGCTTATTGCTAGAGACCAGTGCCTGTATGCCAACATCACAGTAAAGTATATAGCAGTTGCTTCAAATGGTGCTCATTTTGTTTTCTACTTAATTTCCAAAATTATTTTAAAAAAATGAACCGTACATAGAAAATGACCCCGAGTCATTGAAGTAGTTTAACACCATAAAAATGAATATATATAAAATGAACAGTACTTAGAAAATGACCTAGACATTGAAGTAGTTTAACACCATAAAAATGAAAATATATCAAATGAACAGTACTTAGAAAATGACCCGAGTCATTAAAATAGTTTAACACCATAAAAATGAATATGAGTAATGCTAGAATTAAACACGTTTGACGTCAAATGCGATTTTAGACTCAACTCTTGAAATTTCAATTACTGATCCGAATCGCTCAATATGATCTTCATATTGAAATATTCTTAGCGACTAAATTTTTTATTTGTTTTTCAAAAATTTTAACTATTTTTTCAGATTTTTTTAAATTTAAAAAAATATAAATTTTGATCTCTAAGGATATTTCATTATGAAGAACAAATTGTGCGGTTTGGATCGACTGTTGTAATCTTAAAAATTGAGATCCGAGCATTTGACGGGTCAAGTATCAAACGCGTTTGACTCTAGCATCAATCAATAATGCTAGTGCCCACAATTGCAATGTCCCCAAATATCTCAAATATCACTTTTTGGTTACTTTGTAAAAATGTAAAAATTCAAACTTTGAATCCAAACCGTTGATCTTATTCGATATAATGAGAGGTGCATTATCATATAATTTTTATAAATTATGAAGTTTATTTGATACTTGACCAAGAGATTGAATATTGAACAAATCTAGTTAAATATGATATATTAATTCTAATATGTTCATATTTTAGCTTCTTGATCAAGTATCAAATAAACTTCAAAATTTATAAAACTTATATGAAAATGCATCGCTCGTTATATTGAATAAGATCAATAGTTTGGATTTGAAGTTTGAATTTTATATTTTTCAAAAAGTAGTAAAAAACTGAGTTTTGGGACATTTAGGGACATTCAAATTGTGAGCACTAGAACTTGCTCGTATAGAATATACGTATATTTTATTTCCCTATCCGAACAAATATGAATATTAATATGCAAAATATTCAAATTTTGGGCCTATATATGTTATAGTACTAAAATATTACTATATAAATAATTCAAACAACGTGCCTATATATTTGCTACATATAATCTCAGAAAAAAAAAAGGAAAAAAAAAAAAAAAACGATACAATGCTACATAGAAGAGGAAGAGACTCGGATGGTGGTGTAAACCTTGTTGGGTATTGGGTACCATTGGTTGTTTGTTTGCAGTCAATCAGTATCAATTAATAGGGTCATCTTCACCACACATTCACACCATCACAATCATAAATGTCACCGACTCAACAGCCCTTATTTCCTCCTCTTTTAAGTTCCTTTTTCTCAGGAAATTGGGTTAAACTCAAACGAAACCTGAGTGGCGCACGTGAACAGCACGTCCTGCACGTGCTTAGTGGGGCCTTAGCTACTAACATCAACTGTTACCAAACAGACGTGCCATCTGCATCTTATTACTGTTCTGCCGTAAGACTTTTGTCCCTTTATTTTTGTTTTCTTTAGATAATTTGGACCACTTGGTCCTCTCCATCTGATGAAAACAACAGGCGGATGAATAAGTAGCTTTCTTACTAGTCAAAAGTGAAACAGTTCCCCACTTCCCCCTCCTCTTGTAAAATAATAGATAATCTTTTTTATTTATCTGTGCCAGTATTTGGTTGAAATTTGAAATACACTTCCATTTCCATATGTCATTATGCCGGCATTTGGGGCTTGTTTGGATGGGTTGGGAATAGTGGGAAGAGTGGGAAGAGTAGGAAGAGTGGGAAGAGTGGGAAGAGTGCTATTCCTAGGTTGTTTGAATGGTGAGTTTAGAAATAGCGTTGGGAAGTATGAAAAAGTAGAGAGAAAAGTGTTGTTGGGAAGAGTGTTATTGAAAATTGTGTGGGAAGAGTGGGAAGAGTGGGAAGAGTGCTATTCCAAAATCGTTTGGATGTGTTAGGAATAGCCAATTCCGGTAAGAGGCTCTATTTTCACTATTCCCACTCCATCCAAACAAGCCCCAAGATAAATAAATTTCATCGATACGGGTCTAACGTCTTCCGGAGCTTTACGTAAGACTAGCAAATGTAACCATCATTGGGTGAGAAAAAATGTCAATGGGTAGGATACGATACGGTAGAGACGTTTTTCATACCCATACCCGTTAAAATTTTCTTTACCCATACCCTACCCTTATCCGTTAAAATTTGACTTTACTCGTACCCTACCCTTACCCGTTATGAATTAACGATAAGGGTAGGGTAACAGTAGAAAATGAATAATAATGTTAATAAATCAATGAAAAATTGTACAATATGAAGAAATAAAAATATTATACAAATATATTAATAAAGTGCACCATTTAATAATACTTAAAATATAATAAAATCATACAATATCTTCTCATTCCAATTGTCAAAAAAAAAACATAACTAATTAGTAATTACTAATTATACAATATTTTCTCAAACAAAGGGATCTTTTGAAAAAGTTTAATATTTTATTTAATGTAGAGCATGAATGAAGATTGGAAAAAAATTAACGCAATTTAATTATTGAATCTTACCATCATATCTTTCCAAATTAATGCATTATTATCTCAATCAAATCTAACAATTTAATCAAGTAATTTAATTATTGACGCATCAATTGAATCTTACAATCATATCTTTCTGATTTTGTTTGTTATTAACTTATAATTGAATCTTACAATTATATATTTTTTATTATGATTTAAATTATAAACTATATATATAACGGTACGGATAATTAACGAATACGAAATAGCCTTATCCATACCCTTACCCAATAAATTAACGAAATTTTTTTTCTATCCATACCCGTACCCGATAACTTAACAAAAATAAAACTTTACCCATACCCGTCTTATCGAATACGATACGGGTAGGGTAAACGATTAAAAGGGTACCATTGACAGCCCTATTTACACCCCTCGCTTAATTGTTTTAGTCCTTGCATACGTACTTTTATAAATAGTAGAGATAGACTGCCAAAATTAGATAATTTTGAGAAAAAGGAAGGGTATATAACAAACTGTTATTTTTTTATATACACCTGATGCTAAGACTGCAGTGCATTTTTCTGAGATTTTTCCCTTATTAAAAAGCTTTGAATCCTTAATGGGGTGATGAACAGTAATGAATAGTGCACACCCCCTTAGATGCCGTCCATTTTAAAATAGATGGATGTGATTTGCGCTGGATGGATGAAGGTATTTGGGCCAGCCATTGCATTCTTGAATGGTGGTGGTGTATTTTAATTAATAATGTATATATTGAATGAAATATGGGGCCCAACTTGATTTTATTACTGTTGTCTATTTTTTTATAGTGCTCTTTGTGTATATACAATATAGAGCTAACATTTTGGGCCAACGTGGGTTGGGTTTTGGGCTGTATCGATTTTATGTGAAAATTTTGTCATCCAGGGTATGTGTCCTTTTGCTCATATGGTTGGCCTATGCTTTAATATCATTCGCTACATGATAGTCATATGGTGTTGTATGTATTATATTTCGGTTATATTGTCTTCCTGGACCTATTTATGTCCCTGCCATTCTTCCATTTTTGCTTGCCAATTCCGAAGAGGTGCTTTCTCTTCTCCTTTTTAGGTTTAGGTTTCTCTTTCTTTTTTTTTTCTGCGCATGAGGTCTATTGTCGGAGGTCATGTGTATCAGTTCCGATAAAATTTTTATTTGCCTATGGATAGGCGAGCAGTGGAGGCAGTAAAAGAAAGAAAGATGTGTTACATAAATTCATTAAGTTCCTTCAAATCAAATTGCAACTAATATTTGGGTCCTCATAGATTTTTGTTATTTGAATCTGCAGGAGGACCTGTGGGATTGATTTGTGCCTGGATTTGTTTCTCATTAGAGGTGAGAGGAAATTAGTTAATTTTTTTTAAATAAAATTGGTGATAATATTCGGTTGCTGATATTTCTTTGTTGATTTTCATTTACAGGGTTTATAAGCTTGGCTTTCGTCTGCATTGGTTTGTGAGTAGAGGTGAGACAATATATATATTCTTTTCCCTTTTTATTTTGTTGTTAACTGATTTTGTGCTTTGTCTTTTTTTCTCTTTCCCTGTGTGGGTTGCTAATTTTGGTAAATGTCTTTGTGGGTTGGTTTGTGATCTATTTAGTTTTTTTCAAATAAATATTCGGTTCAATTTTTTTCACCTTTTTGACTGTTGCTATAGAATGGCTGCATTTCCCATCGATCCTGTCAAGCAAATGGAGAAGGTCATGCGCTACAAATGCCTTCGCCAGCCTACCAGCCTTGAGGAGGTCACCCCTGCTGGGAAAAGATGCAAGCTCACTATTCCACTCACTCGTCCAGATGAAGAGGAGCAGATGGTGGAGGTTTTTTATGGGGGGCTTGATCCGTTCATGCATCGTTGCGAGACATTTTGGCTTAGTTGTTGTGGGGTACTTAGTGGTTGCCTATGTATGTAGCAGCTTGATTAGTGCTTAGTTAGCTGCTTTTGATGTGTAGTTTATAGCTTATGTATGGAGCTGTAGTGCTCGGTGATTATGCAAGTTGGGTATTAAGTATGTTAATTTTTTAATTATGTGTTTCAATCTGGAGTATTTTATAATATTATACGGCTGTTGTTAAATTCAATATTGGTTAGATTTGCTATATGTGTTTTTTGTGATTTATTGCAGTACTTATCGGATTTTTCTATATAAGTGTGTATATATATATATTATAGTCATCTATGTTCAGTTCAAAGATGTATGTTGTAATTTAGAGGAAGATTGTATATATAATTTAATTTTCTATACCAGTATGAACCAGTACGGACTGTACTGGTACAAGCTGTAAATTTCATGGATAAATTCGGTGGTTCTTCTCTATTGTAAATTACTTGGATGTATTTGGTACTGATTGATATTGGTGCTTCTTTTTTATTATAGTTTAGATTAGATAAATTGGATGATTTTGGTGTTTCTTCTTTTTTGTTGGTTGCCTAATTATTTTCCTTATTTTTTTTAGTACAAGAAGTAGATTATATTGGAAAGTTAGACAACGTGAAGGTTTTTTATTGCAGCTGCAATTGGAAAGTCCCTCGCTTTTCCTTTACAAGTTGGAGAGGTACATGCATTGGCACAAAGTTTTTTATTATTTTTTTTGGATGCCATGACAAAAGTTTTGGAGTTTCTTGAATTTACAATTTTATTGCTTAATTATCTTGTAGTTTAGTTCTTTTAGTGCACTGATGTAGGAGGAAAAAAATGAAATTTGGAATTGAAAAAATATCAGTGCTGAATTATTTATTCAGGTATTGTTTGCATGTTAAGAGTTAAATCAATCTTTGAAGAAAAAAATAGTAAACAAATTATTTGGTATGATATCTTTATCGTATGTTTTAATATTTTGGTGCAATAAAATTAAATTGGAGATTGTATGACCGATAGTTTAAAAAAACTTTTGGTTTCTGAAATCTGAAACTTTTTTTTTAGGTAAAGAATAGGTCCATGAATTAAATATTGAAAAAAAAAGTATTTGTTTAGTATGATATCTTTATTATATATTTTAATAGTCTAATGTAATTAAATTTGGTTAGAGATTGTATAATTGATAGTAAAAAATATTTTCTCTGAAATTTGAAAATATATTTTGTTAGGTAAAGCATAGATCCATGGATTTAATATTGAACAAAAATGATTTAGTTGCTATGATATCTTTATTGTATATTTTGGTACTTTTATGTAGTAAAATAGCTAATGTATTTGATTGTACTTGAATTTGGCCAATGGCAGGACTCTGACATAATTGTGCAGCAAAAATCAAAGGAACTATAATTATCACTTTTTCTGATTTTGAATCTCAGAAATCAGTAGACTCACACTAATGTCTTTTATTGGTTGGACCTTTCACCTTTTTCACTCCAAGCTTTTCCTTTACAAGTTGGAGAGGTACATGCATTGGCACAAAGTATTTTATTATTTTTTTGGATGCCATGATAAACGTTTTGGAGTTTTTTGAATTTATAATTTTATTGCTTAATTATCTTGTAGTTTAGTTCTTTTAGTGCACTGATGTAGGAGGGAAACAAATGAAATTTGGAATTGAAAAAATATCAGTGCTGAATTATTTATTTAGGTATTGTTTGCATGTTAAGAGTTAGTTAAATCAATCTTTGAAGAAAAAAATTAGTAAACAAATTATTTGGTATAATATCTTTATCGTATGTTTAAATATTTTGGTGCAACAAAATTAAATTGGAGATTGTATGATCGATAGTTTAAAAAAACTTTTGGTTTCTGAAATGTGGAAATATTTTTCTTTAGGTAAAGAATAGATCCATGAATTAAATATTGAAAAAAAGTATTTGTTTAGTATGATATCTTTATTATATATTTTAATAGCCCAATGTAATTAAATTTGGTTAGAGATTGTATAATTGATAGTAAAAAAATATTTTCTCTGAAATTTGGAAATATATTTTGTTAGGTAAAGCATAGATCCATAGATTCAATATTGAACAAAAATGATTTAGTTGCTACGATATATTTATTGTATATTTTGGTACTTTTATGTAGTAAAATAGCTAATGTATTTGATTGTAATTTCTCCATCGAATTTACTCGAATTTCCTCACCGTTCTTGCTGGCCAATGGCCGGACTCTGACATAATTGTTCAGCAAAAATCAAAGGAACTATAATTATCACTTTTCTGATTTTGAATATTACAAATTAGTAGACTCACACTATGTCTTTTATTGGTTGGACCTTTCACCTTTTTCATGCCATTACATTTATTAGAAATTTTTTGACATATATATTTCGGAAAGAATATATAAAATTTAACCATTCGATTATCTACCTTCCAGAGTGCCACATGTTTTGCATCACCATGATATCATTATAAAGCAAATGCATGAATTTAAAAAATTTAATTTAAATAGGCCTACAGTCTTTTGTTCTTCAAAAAGAATAATATTTTAGTTAAATAATTTTTCTTTTGCGGTCAACAATGTGATAATTAAGTGCAGCAGCACTTTCATGAATTTCTGCCATCGCCGATCTTTATGATCAATCTAGGACGAGACTGTGACCGACCTATGCATTGGATAAAAATAGTTGTGTCAGACTGTTAGTATACGAATAATAATCAGAATAATTATATTTATTCGTATTTTTTTTAGTCCAGATTTTCATTTCTAATGTATTTATTTATTATTTATTTTTAAACTAAGAGCCCTAAGTAGGGGATCCAAAATATTAAACTAAACGGTTTGAGTCACCAACAGTGAATCTACAAACTTCAAAAGCAATGACTAACAAACAAAACACAAAAAATACTTCTTAGCCATTAAAACTAAACAGAAGCAAAAACACAACTTGAAGCCACAGATTAGTCAAACAAATCTTCATCCGATGCAGACTCAAAATGCTCAAATATTGCTCAGAATATGCTTTATTTGCTCACATATGCATATTTTGTATGTAAAATTATATATTTTTTTAATAAGTAAGCTCTGAATTATATTTTAAAAGATATGAACAGTTTAAATATAGATTAATGTGATCAAATGACTTAGAATGAGTGCAGAATCGCTCGAAATGCTCAAATAATGCACATAATAAGCATTATTTACAAAATATATGAACATTTTCTATGTATAATCAAATATTTTATAATAAGTAAGATCAGAATCTTATTCTAAATAATATAAAGAGATCAAATATAGATTAATGTGATTACATAACTTAGAATGAATGCACAATCGCTGAAATGCTCAAATATTGCTCAGAATAAGCTTTATTTGCTCATTATATGCATATTCTGAATGTATAATTAAATAGTTTGTAATATGTAAGCTCTGAATTATATTTTAAACAATATGAAGAGTTTAAATATAGATCAATGTCATCAAATGATTTAGAATGAGTGCAGAATAGCTGGAAATGCTAAAAAACTGCACAGAATAAGCATTATCTAAACAATATATGCATATTCTTTGTATAATCAAATAATTTATAATAAGGAAGATCGGAATCACATTGAAAATAATATAGAGAGTTTAAATACAGAGTACTGTGATTAAAAGACTTATAAATAGTGCAGAATCTTATAAATGCTCAAATATAGCTCAGAATAAGATTTATCTGCTCATTATATGGATATTTTGTACGTAAAATTAAATATTTTTCAGTAAGTAAGCTCTGAATTGTAATATAGATTAACCTGATCAAATGACTTAGAATGAGTGCAGTATCCCTTGAAATGATAAAAATAAATGCACATAATAAGCATTATTTACACAATATATGCATAATTTCTGTGTATAATAACATATTTTATAATATATAAGATAATAATAATAATTTAAACAATTTAAAGAGTTTAATTTAAGATTAATATGATCAAATGACTTAGATTCAGTGCAGAATCGCATGAAATGCTCAAAAAATGTACAGAATAAGCATTATTTACTCAATATATGCATATTTTCTATATATAATCTTATATTTTATAATATGTAAGATCGGAATCATATTATAAACAATATAAGGAGTTTAAATATAGATTAATGTTGTTAAATAACTTAGAATGAGTGCAGAATCGAATAAATGCTTAAATATTGCTCTGAATAAGCTTTATTTGCTCATTATATGCATATATTCTGAATGTATAATTAAATAGTTTGTAATGAGTAAGCTCTTAATTATATTTTAAACAATATGAAGAGTTTAAATATAGATTAATGTCATTAATGATTTAGAATGAGTGCAGAATCGCTGGAAATGCTCAAAAAGTGCGTATAATAAGCATTATCTAAATAATACATGCCTATTCTTTGTATAATCAAATATTTTATAATAAGGAAGATCAGAATCATATTGGAAATAATATAAAGAGTTTAAATATAGATTACTGTGATTAAGTGACATACAAATAGTGCAGAATCGCTTAAATGCACAAATATAGCTCAGAATAAGCTTCATCTGCTCATTATATGCATATTTTACACATAAAATTAAATATTATTTTATAAGTAAGCTCTGAATTGTATGTTAAACACTATAAAGGGTTTAAATATAGATTAACGTGATCAAATGACTTAGAATGAATGCAGAATCCCTTGAATTGCTCACAAAATGCACAGAATAAGCATTATTTACACAATATATGCATATTTTCTATGTATAATCTAACATTTTATAATAGCTAAGATCATAATAATTATCTAAACAATTTAAAGTGTTTAAACAAAGATTAATATGATCAAATGACTTATATTAACTGCAGACTCCCTTAATGCTCAAAAAATGTACAGAATAAGCATTATTTACACAATATATACATATTTTCTATATATAATCTAATAATTTATAATAAGTAAGATCAGAATAATATTATAAACAAAATAACGAGTTTAAATAAAAAATTTGTGCTTGAAAGACTTAGAATGAGTGCAGAATCGCTAAAATGCTCACATATGCATATTTCGTGTATAAAATTATATATTTTTTAATACATAAGCTCTGAATTATATTTTAAATATATGAACAGTTTAAATATAGATCAATGTTATCAAATGACTTAGAATGAGTGCACAATCGCTGGAAATACTTAGATAATGCACATAATAAGCATTATATACAAAATATATGCACAATTTCTATGTATAATCAAATTATTTATAATAAGTAAGACCAGAATCGTATTCTAAATAATACAAAGAGATTAAATATTGATAATGCGTATAATAACTTAGAATGAATGTAGAATCGCTTAAATGCTCAAATATTGCTCAGAATAAGCTTGATTTGCTCATTATATGCATATATTCTGAATGTATAATTAAAAAGTTTGTAATGAGTAGGCTCTGAATTATATTTTAAACACTATGAAGAGTCTAAATATAGATTAATGTCATTAATCATTTAGAATGAGTGCAGAATCGCTGGAAATGCTCAAAAACTGCGCATAGTAAGCATTATATAAACAATATATGCATATTCTTTGTATATCAAAAAAATTTATAATAAGGAAGATTGGAATCATATTGTAAATAATATAAAGAATTTAAATATAGATTACTGTCATTAAATGACATAAAATTAGTGCAGAATCGCTTAAATACACAAAAATAGCTCAGAATAAGCTTTATCTGCTCACAATATGCATAATTTATAAGCAAAATTAAATATTTTTCAATAAGAAAGTTCTGAATTGTATGTTAAGCACTATGAAGGGTTTAAATATAGATTAACGTGATCAAATGACTTAGAATGACTGCAGAATCCCTTGAAATGCTCACAAAATGCATCGAATAAGCATTATTTTACACAATATATGCATATTTCTATGTATAATCTTATATTTTCTAATATCTAAGATCCGAATAATTATCTAAACAATTTAAAGTGTTTAAAAAAGATTAATATGATAAAATAACTTATATTAACTGCAGAATCGCTTGAATTGCTCAAAAAATGTACAGAATAAGCATTATTTACACAATATATACATATTGTCTATATATAATCTAATAATTTATAATAAGTAAGATCAGAATAACATTATAAACAATATAACAAGTTTAAATAAAATTTTTATGCTTGAATGACTAAGAATGAGTGCAGAATCGCTTAAATGCTCAAATATTTCTCAGAATATGCTTTATTTTCTCACATATGCATCTTTTGTATATAAAATTGTATATTTTTTAATACGTAAGCTCTGAATTATATTTTAAAAGATATGAACAGTTTAAATATAGAATAATGTTATCAAATGACTTAGAATGAGCGCAGAATCGCTCGAAATGCTTAGATAATGCACATAATAAGCATTATAAACAAAATATATGCACATTTTCTATGTATAATAAAATATTTTAGAATAATTAAGATCAGAATCGTATTCTAAATAATATAAATAAATTAAATATAGATTAATATGTTTAAAGAACTTAGAATGAGTGCAGAATCGCGTAAATGCTCAAAGATTGCTCTGAATAAGCTTTTGTTGCTCATTATATGCATATATTCTGAATGTATAATTAAATAGTTTGTAATGAGTACGCTCTGAACTATATTTTAAACAATATGAAGAGTTTAAATATAGATTAATGTCATTAATCATTTAGAATGAGTGCAGAATCGCTGGAAATGCTAAAAAACTGCGCATAATAAGCATTATCTAAATAATATATGCATATTCTTTGTATAATCAAATATTTTATGATAAGGAAGATCGGAATCATATTGTAAATAATATAAAGAGTTTAAATATAGATTACTGTGATTAAATGACATAAAAATAGTGCAGAATCGCTTAAATACACAAAAATAGCTCAGAATAAGCTTTATCTGCTCACAATATGCATATTTTATAAGCACGATTAAATATTTTTCAATAAGAAAGTTCTGAATTGTATGTTAAGCACTATGAAGGGTTTAAATATAGATTAACGTGATCAAATGACTTAGAATGACTGCAGAATCCCTTAAAATGCTCACAAAATGCACCGAATAAGCATTATTTACACGATTTATGCATATTTTCTCTGCATAATCTAATATTTTATAATATCCAAGATGATAATAATTATCTAAACAATTTAAAGTGTTTAAACAAAGATTAATATGATCAAATGACTTATATTAACGGCAGAATCGGTTGAAATGCTAGAAAAATTGTACAGAATAAGCATTATTTACACAATATATACATATTGTCTATATACAATCTAATAATTTATAATATGTAAGATCAGAATAATATTATAAACAATATAACGAGTTTAAATAAAATTTTTGTGCTTGAATGACTAAGAATGAGTGCACAATCGCTTAAATGCTCAAATATTTCTCAGAATATGCTTTATTTTCTCACATATGCATATTTTGTATATAAAATTATATATTTTTTAAAACGTAAGCTCTGAATTATATTTTAAAAGATATGAACAGTTTAAATATAGATTAATGTTATCAAATGGCTTAGAATGAGCGCAGAATCGCTCGAAATGCTTAGATAATGCACATAATAAGCATTACATACAAAATATATGCACATTTTCTATGAACAATCAAATATTTTATAATAAGTAAGATCAGAATCGTATTCTAAATAATATAAAGAGATTAAATATATGTTAATGTGATTAAGAAACGTAGAATGAGTGCAGAATCGCGTAAATGCTTAAAGATTGCTCTGAATAAGCTTTAGTTGCTCATTATATGCATATATTCTGAATGTATAATTAAATAGTTTGTAATGAGTAAGCTCTGAGTTATATTTTAAACAATATGAAGAGTTTAAATATAGATTAATGTCATTAATCATTTAGAATGAGTGCAGAATCGCTGGAAATGCTAAAAAACTGCGCATAATAAGCATTATCTAAACAATATATGCATATTCTTTGTATAATCAAATATTTTATGATAAGGAAGATCGGAATTATATTGTAAATAATATAAAGAGTTTAAATATAGATTACTGTGACTAAATGACATAAAAATAGTGCAGAATCGCTTAAATACACAAAAATAGCTCAGAATAAGCTTTATCTGCTCACAATATGCATATTTCATAAGCACAATTAAATATTTTTCAATAAGAAAGTTCTGAATTGTATGTTAAGCACTATGAAGGGTTTAAATATAGATTAACGTGATCAAATGACTTAGAATGACTGCAGAATCCCTTAAAATGCTCACAAAATGCACAGAATAAGCATTATTTACACGATTTATTCATATTTTCTATGCATAATCTAATATTTTATAATATCCAAGATGATAATAATTATCTAAACAATTTAAAGTGTTTAAACAAAGATTAATATGATCAAATGACTTATATTAACGGCAGAATCGGTTGAAATGCTAGAAAAATTGTACAGAATAAGCATTATTTACACAATATATACATATTGTCTATATACAATCTAATAATTTATAATATGTAAGATCAGAATAATATTATAAACAATATAACGAGTTTAAATAAAATTTTTGTGCTTGAATGACTAAGAATGAGTGCACAATCGCTTAAATGCTCAAATATTTCTCAGAATATGCTTTATTTTCTCACATATGCATATTTTGTATATAAAATTATATATTTTTTAAAACGTAAGCTCTGAATTATATTTTAAAAGATATGAACAGTTTATATATAGATTAATGTTATCAAATGGCTTAGAATGAGCGCAGAATCGCTCGAAATGCTTAGATAATGCACATAATAAGCATTACATACAAAATATATGCACATTTTCTATGAACAATCAAATATTTTATAATAAGTAAGATCAGAAATCGTATTCTAAATAATATAAAGAGATTAAATATATATTAATGTGATTAAAAAAACGTAGAATGAGTGCACAATCGCGTAAATGCTCAAAGATTGCTCTGAATAAGCTTTAGTTGCTCATTATATGCATATATTCTGAATGTATAATTAAATAGTTTGTAATGAGTACGCTCTGAACTATATTTTAAACAATATGAAGAGTTTAAATATAGATTAATGTCATTAATCATTTAGAATGAGTGCAGAATCGCTGGAAATGCTAAAAAACTGCGCATAATAAGCATTATCTAAACAATATATGCATATTCTTTGTATAATCAAATATTTTATGATAAGGAAGATCGGAATCATATTGTAAATAATATAAAGAGTTTAAATATAGATTACTGTGATTAAATGACACACAAATAGTGCAGAATCGCTTAAATGAACAAATATAGCTCAGAATAAGCTTTATCTGCTCATTCTATGCATATTTTATACGTAAAATTAAATATTTTTCAATAAGTAAGTTCTGAATTGTATGTGAAACACTATGAAGGATTTAAATATAGATTAACGTGAGCAAATGACTTAGAATGACTGCAGAATCCCTTAAAATGCTCACAAAATGCACAGAATAAGCATTATTTACACGATATATGCATATTTTCTATGCATAATCTAATATTTTATAATATCCAAGATGATAATAATTATCTAAACTATTTAAAGTGTTTAAACAAAGATTAATATGATCAAATGACTTATATTAACGGCAGAATCGCTTGAAATGCTAGAAAAATTGTACAGAATAAGCATTATTTACACAATATATACATATTGTCTATATATAATCTAATAATTTATAATATGTAAGATCAGAATAATATTATAAAAAATATAACGAGTTTAAATAAAATTTTTGTGCTTGAATGACTAAGAATGAATGCACAATCGCTTAAATGCTCAAATATTTCTCAGAATATGCTTTATTTTCTCACATATGCATATTTTGTATATAAAATTATATATTTTTTAATATGTAAGCTCTGAATTATATTTTACAAAATATGAACAGTTTAAATATAGATTAATGTTATCAAATGGCTTAGAATGAGTGCAGAATCGCTCGAAATGCTTAGATAATGCACATAATAAGCATTACATACAAAATATATGCACATTTTCTATGTACAATCAAATATTTTATAATAAGTAAGATCAGAATCGTATTCTAAATAATATAAAGAGATTAAATATATATTAATGTGATTAAAAAACTTAGAATGAGTGCAGAATCGGTTAAATGCTCAAATATTGCTCAGAATAAGCTTGATTTGCTCATTATATGCATATATTCTGAAGGTATAATTAAATAGTTTGTAATGAGTAAGCTCTGAGTTATATTTTAAACAATATGAAGAGTTTAAATATAGATTAATGTTATTAATGATTTAGAATGAGCGCAGAATCGGTGGAAATGCTAAAAAACTTCGCATAATAAGCATTATCTAACCAATATATGCATATTCTTTGTATAATCAAATATTTTATAATAACGAAGATCGGACTCATGTTGTAAATAATATAAAGAGTTTAAATATAGATTACTGTTAGCAAATGACTTACAAATATTGCAGAATCGCTTAAATGATCAAATATTTTTCAGAATATGCTTCATCTGCTCATTATAAGCATATTTTGTACGTAAAATTAAATATTTTTCAATAAGTAAGCTCTGAAATGTATTTTAAAAAATATGAAGGGTTTAAATATATATTAACGTGATCAAATGGCTTAGAATGAGTGCAGAATAGATTAAATAATCAAAAATTGCTCAGAATAAGCTTTATCTGCTCATTTAAATATTTTCCTATAAGTAAGCTTTAAATTATATTTTAAACAATATGATTAGTTTAAATATTGATTAACGTGATCAAATGACTTTGAATGAGAGCAGAGTCCCTTGAAATGCTTACAAAATGCACATAATAAACATTATTTACACAATAAATGCATATTTTCTATGTATAATCAAAGTATTTATTATATTTACGATCAAAATAATAATATAAACAATTTGAAGAGTTTAAATATAGATTTATATGATCAAATGACTTACATTCAGTGCAGAATCGCTTGAAATGCTCAAAAAATGTACAGAATGAGCATTGTTTACACAATATATGCATATTTTCTATGTATGATAATATATTTTATAATATGTAAGATCGGAATCAAATTATAAACAATATAATGAGTTTAAATAAAAATTGTTGTGCTTGAATGACTTAGAATGAGTGCAGAATCGCTCAAATGCTCAAATAATGCTCAGAATATGCTTTATTTGCTAATATATGTATATTTTGTATGTATAATTAAATATTTTTTAATATAGAAACTCTTAATTATATTCTAAACAACTTAAACTTCTTAAATATTTGATCAAATGATTTAGAATGAGTAAAATTAAATATTTTTCAATAAGTAAGCTTTGAATTGTATGTTAAACACTATGAAGGGTTTAAATATAGACCAAAGTGATCAAAAGACTTAGAATGACTGCAGAATCCCTTCAATTGCTCACAAAATGCACACAATAAGCATTATTTACACAATATATGCATATTTTTTTTATGTATAATCTAATATTTTATAATATCTAAGATCATAATAATTGTATAAACAATTTAAAGTGCTTAAACAAAGATTAATATGATCAAATGACTTATATTAACTGCAGAATCGCTTGAAATGCTAAAAAATGTACAGAATAAGCATAATTTACACAATATATACATATTGTCTATATATAATCTAATAATTTATAATATATAAGATCAGACTAATATTATAAACAATATAACGAGTTTAAATAAATTTTTTGTGCTTTAATGACTAAGAATTAGTGCACAATCGCTTAAATGCTCAAATATTTCTCAGAATATGTTTTATTTTCTCACATATGCATATTTTGTATATATAATTATATATTTTTTAATGCGTAAGCTCTGAATTATATTTTAAAAGATATGAATAGTTTAAATATTGAGTAATGTTATCAAATGACTTAGAATGAGTGCAGAATCGCTCGAAATGCTTAAATAATGCACATAATAAGCATTATATACAAAATATATGCACATTTTCTGTGTATAATCAAATATTTTATAATAAGTAAGATCAGAATCGTATTCTAAATAATATAAAGAGATTAAATATATATTAATGTGATTAAAAAACTTAGAATGTGTGCAGAATCGGTTAAATGCTCAAATATTGCCCAGAATAACTTGATTTGCTCATTATATGCATATATTATGAAGGTATAATTAAATATTTTGTAATGAGTAAGCTCTGAATTATATTTTAAACAAAATGAAGAGTTTACATATAGATTAATGTTATTAATAATTTAGAATGAGTGCAGAATCGCTGGAAATGCTCAAAAACTGCGCATAATAAGCATTATCTAAACAATATATGCATATTCTTTGTATAATCAAATATTTAATAATAAGGAAGATCGGAATCATATTGTAAATAATATAAAGAGTTTAAATATAGATTACTGTGATTAAATGACACACAAATAGTGCAGAATCGCTTAAATACGCAAATATAGCTCAGAATAAGCTTTATCTGCTAATTATATGCATATTTTATACGTAAAATTAAATATTTTTCAATAAGTAAGCTCTGAATTGTATGTTAAACACCATGAAGGATTTAAATATAGATTAACGTGATCAAATGACTTATACACAAGGCGTTATTCCTGACAAATTCGCACATCTTACTGCTATGGTGTCGCTGTCAACTTTACCCCTATTTAAGACAATCTATAGACCACCCAAAGAGTAATTATAAATGCAACTTTCATTTATGTCCATTCGTAACTTTCATCCACCTCTTCCAATTCAAGTTGGGGCGAAGCCCCAACTTACGAATCTAGTTTCAGATAATCAACAAAGTCTACATCTAGCTAGGAAGGGATTTCGTTGTTCCTACAAGCCAGTACTGTTTCCACTTAGGCTATTTACTTCAAAGCAAAAAAAAAAAAAAAAAAAAAAAAAAAAAAAAACTCTTTTTTATAATAGCCCTTGTATTTTGGAGAAAAAGATATGTCAGAATCTCGTTTCTATAATCTCCTCACACAGATTAGCAAACCTCGCACAAAACTCATTGAACTCCCCTTGCTCTTCTTCATCTTGCTCTTTTGTAGCTTTTCTTCTAATTTGTTTTCGAAAGAATTTTTCTTCTTTCATTTTTTATATTTTGACTTTTTTAAAAACTTTTTAGATTCTTTATCAGAACCAAAAATTGTAGTTTATAAATTTTTTACTTACTCAATTCAAAATTATGGAGCTTGACTCGTAATTTTCTAAAAAACAAACCTTATAAGTTACCGTCGATGAACAAAAAACTCCCAACTTCCATGTCTCCTACTAATAGTGTCGATACTCATATAATCATATTTTAAAAGCAGCCTTTTAAAATAATAAATTATTGTACACAATTAACAAACTTGACTAAATGATTCATTCTTTGTATTAGAGTCAAAAAAATTGATATCGGATAATCTATTCTAAGGAATAAATTCTGAACTTGCTCTTTTATATTTTTTTTTCCAATATATGAAATAGTAGGCTTAAGTAATTCCATCCAGCTCGGAAACCTCCTCCCGCTCGCGACCCTCGAAGGTTTATGTAATTCAGTACTACGTGTTCCTTAGCTGCCCAACAGTTTGAATTTATTTTGTTACCAATAAATTCCAACCCAAAGATTGAAGCATCTAACAGTACGTGAGGTCATTATGGTGCCACCACACGTAGAAGATACACAATAGCGTGAATATTTGTTTGTGGAGTTCTTTACTTACAAGGAAACTTTTACAGCACACTACACTGGCTACAGCGACTTCTTGTGGTGTGGGCCGTTCATCCAGTAGATAATCGCCTCGTATTTAAAACTTCCATTAAATAGCAGACTAGTCCAATTCAAAATGTTCTTTGACTCCGTTTCAACGTTTCTTTTTGAAATATCCTAGGGTTTGTTTGGATGGTTGGGAATAGTGGGAATAGCCACTCTTCTCACTCTTCCCACTCTTCCCAATAACACTTTTCTCTCTACTTTTTCACACTTTCCAACGCTATTCCTAAACTCACCATCCAAACGACCTAGGAATAGCACTCTTCCCACTCTTCCCACTCTTCCTACTCTTCCCACTTTTCCACACTATTCCCACTATTCCCAACCCATCCAAACAAAACTATTCTAGAATTATTTTTAATCCAGGTTCATTCATCGATTCAATTGTGGGCCGTGACATATCACTTTTACATTTTTATCTGTTAGTATGAACGTTATAATTTTGAAATTGTATAGATTTTATCTTTGTCGAAATTTCTATGATGTTCGAACTTAATTTTCACGCTTGATCGAGTAAAATTCACACAAGGTGCTAAAAGATTTGTTAAATTGGAAATGAACTTTTCCTGATGAGTGAAATCATTATTTTTTAGGAAAATTCTATCATGTGGCAATTTTTTTTTTTTTGGAAAATCAGTCATATACCTTTCAAATCATAGCTAATTGAAAATATCCCCTTCTAATCTTCAAAATTGGAAATATCCCCCTAATCATCATTGCATTAGATATTTATCATTTTCTTTAATCCTAACAATTTTTTTATTCTGAGTTTCTGACAAATCATTACTAAAAATTTTGGACAAAATTGCCCTCAACTCCTGACGATTAATCTTCTCGTTACTTTCTGCTATGTAAGTTGGGAAAGAGATATACAACATCGGGTGTTTTCTTTCTCCAGTGAAACATTTTCCTTGATACGTACTTAGCCTGAAAATCTTTATTTCTTATTAAATCAATGGAGAATGCTTTAATTTGGCTTCGAGTAGGTACCAAAAAAAACAATCGCTTCTGACCCCAACGATGCTTCTTGGTACTATGTTTTGCTAGAAACAAATAATGCAATAGTAGCATTTGGCCTAGTGGCTCAGTGGTAAGAGTACTAGGCTGGCCTCCAAGAGGTCAAGGATTCAAGTCCCGCATGCACCTTTAATTTCAGAAAAAGTTGGATGGCAAAGACTTCCCTCTTCAAAAAAATAATGCAATAGTAAATTCAGTTGAGGGGCTTATGTGAAAGAACTAGAGAACAATTTTGTATGCTTTTATTAAGTGCACCGTGCACTTGATTTGTTTATAAGAAAAAGGGTGATTTATTAAGTGCACCTTGCACTTAATAAATGACAGTTCTAGTCTCTTAAGTGCACCTTGCACTTAATAAATGACAGTTCTAGTCTCTTGTATCATTGGCATATTGATCATATAAAGAGAGGAGCAAGGGAACGAGATGAGATCTTTAGGATTGTGTAATTTATTTTTTCGTTAACCTCAATCGGAAACAACATATTATTGGAGTTATGTCCTAGAAGTCAATATTTAATGACTTAATTTCTTAGTTTATATTATTGATGATATTTAATTATTTGTTCCTAGAGTTTATTATTGACAGATCATTCAGGTTGAGGATCTGAATTGTAGATCTCTGTGGATCATTCATTAGAATGACAATAATAAATCTAAATCGTCCATAATCTTGATAATTAACAAGGAACATTAATTATCATAAAAGATTAGTATGCAAGTTAAGTGATGATTAAGTTCTACAAATCATAGGTAAGGAGTTACCAACTTAATTGCATATGTATATGTTATTGGAACATAGTACAGGACATGACCCAATGAAATAAACATATGGATTGTGTTATGTGTCATTGTTTATTTTATATGAGTTTAATTCTAAGTTTGAGATGTTGAACTTTTCCACATGATGATAGGTTCTATAAATATCGTCTAACGTTGATTCCTGATAAAGGCTGCTATACGGACTTTATTTATGCTCTCTTGAATTGTGCGGGGAAAGGTTGTTAATCAAGAAAACCGTCTGTCCCTCATTAGTATACCTAGTGAGTGATGATATTTGTTTGGGCCCCTTGATGGAGATGGATTGTTTGCTAGCAACTTGTACAATCATTTCTAGATCAAGAAATATATAATCTGCAAGAATGACACATTCATATCTTGGATTATACAATGATATAATGTGACATAAGAATCAAACAAGAAAATACTTTTATTTCTTATGCAGGATTCAGATATTGTAGCAGTACATTATTTATGCGAATTGGGAATCATAACGTGTTACTAGATACCGCTTATGATTATTGAAAATAAATAGTGATTTATTCTCCATGGCCAACATAGCATAAATCCTCAAAGGGTCACACAAATAGGACTTTGACCAGACAATGCATTATCTATTTATTCGCAACAGTGAGTATTGCGAAAATATGATAAGTTGATTAATTAATTATATACCGTTATGAACCGTTATAATTAATTAAGTCAAAATGATCATATAGAAATAAATTAATGTATTATCTAATCCCAAAATAATTATTAATGAGTTAATAATTAATTTTAGATCAACACATTTTAATATAAATGATTATATTGATTAATTGGGCCGTTATTTAATAGGAAAATATATAGCCTAATTATAGAGCAAACTAATGAGACATTAATTATATGAATTAATGACCCAAATGAGTGTGAGAAGTGGCCCAACAAGGGCCAAATTCGTGGCTGCCCATAAGGTGGCAAGAGTTGTAATTTTGGAGAAGTTTTTCCTAGAGTTTGAGCTCTATAAAAGGACCAATTTGGAGGCTCCAAGAGCTAGCTTTCTCTCTCCTCTCTTTCTCCCCTTGTGGCTGCCACAAACCTCCTTTTTTCTCTCTCTTTTGCTCATGTGTTGAGCTCTCTTCTCCATTTAAATGAAAGATTTAATTGCTAGAAGAGAGAAAGCTAATGGGATTAGGCTTGTTCTTGGGTATGCTAGCACATACCTTGAGAACGTGGTTAATCTCCTTGGTGGACTCGAGGCCGGCGACGCAATCATGGTTGTGGTGGTGGAGAAGGCACGCCATCGACTTCCAAGCCATGGATTCGAGCCTCATGAATGCGATTTCATGAGAGGTATAATTTTTCCTACACGTTTCTCATAAATTGCGTGTGAATGGCCTTAAGCCTAGATTCTATGTGCTTAATTATGTATTTATTTCTAATTGTTAGCTCTAAAATAAAAATTGAGCACTTCCTAACACATATATCCAAATTCCATAGACATACAAAGTAAGAATCTATAGATCAGGCGGATTCGTACAGGAGAACGAGAACTTTAAAGGTATATTTCTTTATACAATATTTCCATTTGATTACTATCAATATCGTATATTTCATTCCCAAATAACATAGAAGAAAGTAGTGGGAAGACGAATCGTCAGAGACAAAGGTCATTTTTGTCATGAAATTTTGAAAATGAATTTTCACAATTAAAAAAATTGTAGAGATAATGAAAAGGATAAATATCTAAGAAAATGATGATTGGAGGGTGATATATCTAATTTTGAATATTAGAGGGGATATTTCCAATAAGCTATGATTTGAGGAGTATATGGCTGATTTTCCCATTTTTTTTAACATGAGTTTTTTTTATTAATTATGAATGACGAGCATGACTCAAATCTGGTTGAAATTACAAGTATATCGTAGAAGCTATTTTTTTTAAATAAAAATTACATTCTAAAGAAAGCATGACTTTAATTCTAGAAGCTTAAGTAAACTAATGCTAATTTCGTGCATTGTGTGACACTTTTTATATTTGTCGATTCTAAATGATATTTAAATTTCGTAAAATATTTGTTCAAAACGTTCAAAATGAAATAAAATTGTATAACTCTATAAATTATTAAATTTATATATATTTTTTTGAAAAATCCAAAAAAAAGTATTATTGGATTGGTAATAATTTTTTTAGTATGTACGCAATAATTTCATGGCAAAATGAATTTGTGAAGGGCCTCAAAATAATCCAAAACTAAAAATATATTAAATATTATGAAGGTCGAAACATAGAAAATTTGGTGCCACTTAATTCTATACAATTTTTTTAGTATGCATGTAAACAATAATTAATTTAGTAAGGCCCTTGAAATATTTGAGAAGCTATATATATATTACCGAATTTATTTTAAAAGTTCAAAATATACAAATTTAGCATCATTGGATTTGTTATAATTTCATGCACAAAAAAATTTTAGAATGCCTTGAGATAAATGAAAACCTAATTGCATTCATCGAATTATGCAAACAACATGTTATGAGTTTTAGAGAATTATATAAAATAATTTATAAGCCCATAATTAGAAAATTGGGAAAAAAAATTATACCACTGATTTTTTTTATATATTTCTGTGAATAAGAACATAAATTTTCATAGACAAATAATATTTTAAAGGTCTCCAAACAATAAAATGAAACTATATTCTTTCGAATGGGGGACGGACCGACGGAGGCGTCTAATATTGTGCGGAACAGATAGGTGGAAACATGGGTAATCTAATCTTTGTTTAAATTGAAGGATGGTTTGTCTCACAATTGGAGTCGATGCAAATCGATAGAGTTTATTTATATTTTATGGTGAGAAGAGGTGGGAACCAGAAAAAAAAAGAAATGTTCGTGTCTATTGTGGCAGCACTGGTTTACGCGTGGGGGCATGGTGTAGCCGAATCTAATGCAGATTGTTTCAGTGTCACTTATGTTTGTAATAGTAATAATGATAATAAATTATAATAATAATAATTTTTAAATTCTCAAGGTTGAATATTTTATTTTTTAAGAGAAGATCATGGATTTTTTGTTTTCTTGTTCAAACATTTTCTATAAAAAAAAAAAAATCTTGAATTGCTTGTTTAGCTTGTTGCCAATGTTGTTTGGTAGGCCGTTCATGAACAAAAGTTTGTTCATGGAAAGTTCCAAGCACATCCCTTGTCAGTGTTTCAGACGACGGTGATGGTGTATAAGGAAAGCGGTGGAGAAATAAGGAGTGTCGAGTTCAATATTCTCGAAATATAGTGCTTGGAAATTAAGTCTTCTTTCTTTCGGAATGGAGGGTTCTTAAGAAAATTAAGTTCCAGATTCTTCACAGCTTTCCTGCTCTTCGATTTATACTGCTGCTGGCGCTTTTCTGCTTTGTTTCCTTCTATTTTTTCTAGTTTTTTTTGTTTGTTTCTCTTGTTTTAATTTTCTGGTTTTTTTGGTCAGCAAATCGCTGACAGCTTCTTTGTAATTTTGGACATATTTTAATTTAATATAAGTTAGGGTCTAGACCCCGACCTTACTTCAAAAAAATAAAAATAAAAATAAAAAAAATAAAAGTCTTCGTTCTTTTTATCTAGTCTCCTCTTTCTTTATCTTCTTTTACATCTAAAAGTTTGTGACATCTCGCGGTCAGATTAAGCCATCATTTTTCTCCGTCACCCCTTTCTCTTTTCTGACAAATCTGATTATGAAACACAATTTTAATTTAAAAATTAATTAAGATGTTTGACCCTAATTGATAAATGATCAGATGTTGTTGATACATTTTGCTCGCTGTCTGGAAGAGACCATAAATTCTTGGCAGTCAAAAACCAGTGCCCTCGTTGGGAGATGTTTTTACTTTTATCTATACTTATTTTTATCCGTAAAAAATTAACTTTATTCATACTCTATCCTTACTTTTTACAATTTTTTGACAAAAAGAAGATAACGATAGAAAACAAATAATAATTATCATAATAATTCAATGAAAACATTATATAATATGAATAAAAGATAACATTAAATAAATATATAAATAAAGTGAAATATTGAATAATTCTTTAGATATAATAAATTATATAGTATCTTCTCATGTCGATTGTCTCTAAAAGATATATATAATTAACTACTAATTATATACTATCAAATGGAATATAGTGCATATCAATTTCTTCATCACCCAAAAAATTTTATTTTTATTTTTTTCTCTGACACACTTTTGATTTTACCTTAAAAGAAAAATATTCAACCTCAGAGCAATTACTTGTATTTTTCTTAGAGGCCACCTGAATTATCTAGACCAATCCACTTTCTATGTCTATGTGACTAAAAATTGGAAAGAAAGCACAACTAAAAAAAATAAAATTAAAAAGAACTAAACAATATTTTAATATAGCATTGTCATCTATCAATCTAATTACCTAATTTAGTTATCAACATATTAATTATATCTTTCTGATTATAATTATTATGATTAAGATTATGATATATATATAACAATATGGGTAAATGACGGATATGAAATAGTACTACTCGTACATTTATCTAATAAATTAATGAACATTTTTTTACTCTAATAAATTAATGAATATTTTTTTTACTCGCATCATACTCGATAGCTTAACGAAAATAAAATTTTATCCATACTTATTGCATTGGATAAATATGATTAAATGAATACCATCGACAGCCTTGCCCTCATCATAAAAAAGAAAAAGAAACGGGGAAAGATGTTGTTGGTCAACAAAACCGTAATTAAATTTGTTCGGTGTCTATCGATATGCTATCCTGTCAAACATTCCCGTAGTTTTGTCACGCCATCATACGGCATGCGAGATTTCCTATCCACTTGTTGTATGTTGGTTGTGATAGAGTCCTTATCCAACTTCCCGCCTGGCCACGCCGCTTCAATTATTCCAGACTCTTCTGTTACGGTACACTATTATGTGATTTAACGTACCCTGTACCCCGTTTAAAAACGGGCCTCCGGAGTCTTTTACTACTTTTGAGAAATCAATGCATCTACCTGGAGATACCATTGCGAAAGTTGGTTGTCGGATTAGGACTGAGGAGGAGGTGCTGTAACGGGAACTGTATTGATCAACAACAAATCTCTTCCATTCCTCTTCCTTATCCGCTTTCATGCATCTGAAGCACACACACACTATCTAGCTCTTCCCTAGCTACAGTAGTACTGGTTTTACTGTTTTCTTCTTGTTTTCTCCACAAACAAGAGGTGTATATCTCTTGCAATTCAAATAGATCACTATAATCAGGATCAATAGTGCTGATGGATGAGTTTGCTGAATTGCTATGGGACAGCGGGCCAATAGTGATGCAAGCTCAGAACAGTCCCTCCAATAACAACGCCAACACCGATTACATACACAAGGGAAGTACCAGCACTGCTCCTTATGATGACACGCTTATCCGGTCGTCGACTCCAGAAGAAACTACGAGGATGAAGATGATGATGGATGCCGTCCCAAAAATTTTGCAGTTTGGCTCACCAGAGCCGATGCCAGCCCCTGACTTATTCTCATTGTCAGGCATTCCCCCTACCTGTCACCGTGACGGTGACCTTGTACGGAAAAGCGATGCAGAGACAGATACCCATACGGTCCCGGGGGTTGATTACCCGATATTGGGTGCATCGGACCACTGCTTGGATGGCGAGTTGCTAACCAACCTCAATCCCAATCCTTTATTGCCTCTTCCTCATTCAAAACCTCTTGACATGGAAGTGGCAGTTCCTGTGCATAAATCTGGACAAGAGGAGACGCTGGTTTGCAACAAACAACCTACAAACTTAACCTTACATAGAGGTGAAGTTGGTTCAGGTCTTATTAATTTCTCCCATTTTTCAAGACCTATTGCTCTTGCTAAAGCAAGTTTGCAGAGTGCTGAGAGATTGAGGAGCAATGAAAAGGCATCTACAAGTTGCAACAACAATGTTCCATTAGAGTCTATGGTAATCATGCCATCTTCTGCATTGAGACCTGCACCTCAGCCTTCTTTGCTGTCCCAACCAACACTTCTTGGTGGCTGTCTGAGGGTCCTCAACAGACACCGTTTCTGCGACAATAACAATAATGTGCCCCCTCCAAGTTCAAAACCGGCAGAGGCACAAAGGAACCAATTGCTTGAGGAAGACAAAGAGAAAGATAAATGTGCGCAACCAATGCTCGCGACATCCTCTGTTTGTTCAAGAAACGTTGACCTGACACAGTTGAAGAGGAAGACCCTAGAAGAAGACTCCAGTACCCATCCTGAGGTATGTAACAACATCAATTGTAATTGTTTAACTTTTTGGTTGCATGCTAATAACCACATAAATATATTGTAAACAATTATAACTTAGCATCCATCTTGATTCTTGTATGGTACATTTGTATTATAGGTTGTAAAATAGTTTTCAAAGTACTATGTTAAAATTGTAATTGAGCTCTTCATCGTGTAGACAAGGTTTCTATTGAATATAAACCATAGTTTTGAACCTTGACCGATTATCTATAAAAAATAATCAAACTCACTCGTTAGCACTATTAAATTATTGGATGAATAAGTTACTTGGGTTTCAAATTGATCTATATCGGGTAAAGGCTTTATAAAGTTACTAATAAGGAACATATCAGCATTGTTATTCTTTTAGTATGAATATTGGTCAAGATTTCAAATGGATGTCATAGAAGATGGATGAAGGACATTTGTTGTAACTACCGATTTATTATTTGGAATCAACTTTGAAGAAAACACTTGCAGATATCACCCAACTTTTAGTTAGTTGCGAACATGCAGGAAAAAAAGATAATAAAAAAGAAAAGATGTAATTTTCCTAGCGTTTAGTAACTAACTTTGCAAATCCACTCTTCTGTTCAGTGTTCCTTGGGAAAAAAGAATACAGGACAAATGTTCCACTTTCGAATATAACAGTATGTTAGATGCAAATGAAAATTGCACTTTGTAAATTCCTGATGGTTTTTTTTAATCTGTTTATAATTCTAAATCAGGACGCTGAAGATGAATCAGTCGAGCTGAAGATGCTGAGTACATCGAACGGTACAGGCCCAAAGAGGAGCAGAACTGCTGAAGTGCACAATTTATCAGAAAGGGTTAGTTCATGCTTAAAATTCTAATTATGTCATATTTTATTTAGATCTTTAGATGGATAGACGAACATGCTGATAACTCTGTAATTGGTGAACAGAGACGCAGGGACAGGATTAATGAGAAAATGAGAGTATTACAAGAGCTTATACCCAACTGTAACAAGGTAATGCATGTTTTTTGGTACTAGTATGTTTCCGATCTGTATTTTTATATTACCAAAATATGTGAAGAATAACACAAAAACTCATTTGAAGGTGGATAAGGCATCTATGCTTGATGAGGCCATCGAATACCTTAAAACACTTCAGGTTCAAGTCCAGGTACTTACAATTTCTGTAAATAATTCAATTCTCTGTATGTTTTGTTTTGTTTTTTTGTTTTTTTTTTTGAAATGCAAGTTAATTGTTTAAAAGACCAAACAATTTGTCAATCATTCCTCCATGAATTGGTCCATATAGTGGTCCTTTAATGTTGTTTTCTGGGAATGAACCATAGATGATGATGATGGGAACGGGGATGTTCATGCCACCTATAATGCTGCCACCAGGTCTACATCACATGCCAGTAGCATCGTACCCTCAGATGCAGATAGGGATGGGAATGGGCCAGAGCATGGGCATGGGTATGGGGTATGGCATGGGTTTTATGGACTTCAATCATTCTCCTGTTCATGCGGGGCCGACACCGGCACCAGCGGCACCTCTGCTTCCATCTCTGCCTCAAGCAGGCCACATACCCCTCAATTTCATGCCTTTAATCAATGGCAGTGTCTTCCCATTTGATAATAAAATTCCTTCTACCCCATCCTTCAGACCTCAGCATGTTGGTCCCAGTTCAGATTACAGAGCAAATATAAGTCCTATGTCGTCACAATTTGAGGTTGCTGCTCAGGTTAGGCTTTTTTTTTTTTTTTTTTTTGGCATAATTAAAGACAATTGTTTTTTCTTCATGTCAGCACAAAGGTCTGATATTATATATATTTCTTTTTCTTTGAGTGGTCTATTTAGGGTGAAAAGAGGCATGCTGATACATCTGGTGAAGTTGGAGTAAGCCCTACAGACACAACTAATAGTGAAACAGCAAATACAAGTTGGTGCTGACGAAAGCTTTCTGACTGTTATTGTACTCTTTCAATCATTGCTGAGAGCCCCGGTAGAGCAATTTGTTTAGCAACCATTATTAGTGGAAACAAAATTGTGATTAATTCATAGGGAGGGGGTTTTTATTTAGTAAATAGGATTCCCCTGTAATATACATTACTTCATTTCAACTTTTGTTAGGATCAGAGCTATCTGACAGATAATAGATTGCTTTTTAGAAATATAATTTTCAGGTTTATCCCATTATTCATCCACAGGGAACTTCTCAGCTAGGTAACGAGGTGTGGTGCAGATGTACGTAGAATAAAATAAAAAATCTGTATATCCAGAATACCATGTGAGATAATTTTATCATGGTGAGGAATAAATCTACCTACAGTCAGAAGTAATTTTATAGAAGGAAAAAGACATCTAACCTGGAACCTAATCTGGATAGTTTTTTAGATATAACTAATTGTGTTAGGACTCTCCTACTAAGTTCTACATGTATGGAAATGGTAAAACTATCCAGGGGCGCGCACAAGTAAAATAGTCCATAAATAATTAAGAGAATGAAATTCGTAAATAAATACTAGAGCTATATGCCATAAGTTGTATGTAGTCCACACTCCACAGTGACTCCAACCATACCCAAAATTACAGACCATACACATAAGAGTTAACAACTTACAACAGAATCTCCAGAAACCGGCCTCCTTTTGTCGGTCATAGAAAGGATTTCATATTCCTATAAATGTTTTTTTGACTAAAGAATCTTAAAAGCAGTTTTCATCTACGCGGAAAAGCAAAAACCACAAAAGCATTGTTTTGAAATATTGAATTGATTGGTTGAGGGCCCGGGCAACTGGCTGAAGTGGAGAAATAGATGTAAAGGGGAGGGGGAAATCAAGAGTTGGGTCACTGAAACGCGTTAAACTGGCACTGTTCACTGTGTAGGTAGCGCGATAAGTGAGGGGTAACCATAGAAACCATGGAAGTATGGAACCCACTATTTTCATGGAAGTATGGAACCCACTATTTTGTTGTTGAATATAGAATTCTTTATCTTTATTTACAGGTCAAATAACGGAAATCCCTGAAGTTTTATATCTAGCTTCTATACATCTTTGAGCTTAATCCTCGCAACTTATTTTGTAACTAAAAATAATGAAATTATAATCTATGCAAAAATGGCTTCTTCTTTTGCAACTCCAGAACTCTTTTGGAAATTCTCATATGCTCTCAGATTGTATCGTTAAACTACTGCTAGCATGACAATTAATATCAAACTAGCGCTAATCTCGCGCGTTGCGCGATTCATTCCTATACGAATATATTATTAAATGGTTGCACGATTTATTTTACGCTATATAAAAAAAATGGCATAAAAAATTGAGAATACTATTCAAATATTATATGAAAACTGTCACAGAAAATCCTAAATACTATTTTTACCACAAAAAATCATGCGCCACAGAAAATCCAGGGCACTGTTCTTACTACAGTGCCCACGCGGAAGTCATCGCGTGCGCAGATATATATAGTTATAATTTCCAATAAAAGAATCGAGAAGAAATAAAAAGAATATGACCTCCTTTTTGTGGAAGGTGCTGATGAGTTCCATACGCCACTTCAACTTGCTGGTACTACTGGATTTCACTCTTAGCCCCAAGGCAATGAAGCACATTAACACCACAAATCCTACATACAATATGTACTACTTCATGCTATGCAAGTAAGAATGACTTAGCTAACTAGCCAGCTCTGAAAAATAATAACATGTGTTAATATTAATATTTATTTACATAACAATTAAGAATTCAAGCAGCTTCTGGTTCTAGGTTAAGATTTGATAAGTTGTGGCACACAGAATCAGCCAGCTCCTCAGCCTGAGACTGAGACTGAGTCTGACTTGGACCCTGTGCTTGTGAGCCCTGCTTTTCTTGCAATTCTGTTTCCTGAACTCCTTCCTCTTTCAGTAGTTCTGCTTCAAGCTCCTCCAGTTCTTCTTCAACTTCCTCATCTTCTAGGTCGCCTGACTTAAGTGGAACTGATTCTGCAATAGTAAATACAAAGGAAATGAATCACAGATTCAGTTCCATTTCAACATATTTGGCTAATGTTGTGGACCTAGCTTATATTTTTTATTCTTCTTTTCTTTCACTTTCCTTTATTTTATTGCTCAAGCAACACTATATCATCAACAATTGAAGCTTAAGCATCAACCAATATGAGAAAAAACAAATTGAGGCTAGAGAGACAGAGAGAAAGAGAGGTTACCTAAGGCAGCTTGAACATCATTGAAGGCCGAAACAACATGATCCAGCTCTTCCATATGGTGATGAACTTCTTCTATATTGATACTCTGCTCCTTCATTGCCTTTGCACCGATCTTAATTACCTCAGTCACCTTACCACAAAACCCAAAAACATAACGAGAGTAAGACTTTGAAACAATTCTAATTATGGTTTTCATGGAAAAAATGCATATTGCGACAAACATACCTTGTTGGTAGCTTCAGCATCAGCAAGAAGGCGAAGAAGTTGCTCAACCCTTTCTAGCATTTGACCAGATTTTTTGCGGCTATTGGCAAGCAGTTTGGACCGTCTTATGTGTCTCAAAGCAGCTGCTCTATTGCCTGATTTGAAGCACTCCAGAGCCGTTTTTCTTGAGCTAAAAGTCAAAAGCAGCATTTTCTCAGTAATTTTGAAGAACAACTCTGTGGTTAAGCTTCAATCACGATTAGTTTGTTAAGATGCCTACATGTAACAGCACCGTACATGTTGAAGGAACCATCCTTTGCAAAAGAACCAAATCAAGTTTGAAAGTTTACTGGCAACTATATCTTTCAAGAAGTGCATGCTGGCACTGAACCAGATTGTTCAATTTTGCAATCAAGACTCTATGGTCTGTGCATGAGAACAGTAAGTAACCATTTCTTGTGAAAAACAACACAGTTGTTCATGTTTAAAGTGGATACCAACAACAAGACAAAATATACCTCTCCCAACTCTGATCAATGAGATCAATATGTTTCTGCAACTTCTCTTCAGTCCAAGCCAGCTTCAGTAAATCATAATCAAGACTTGACACAGCTCCAACAGGTGCTGTCCCAAGTGATAGCTTTACTCCCTGAAAGAAACTAACTGCATGTCATCTAGGTTGCACAAACAACATTTTTCTCCTTTGTTAGAACTTGGAAGTCTAATTTTTTAAAATGAAAAGCTGAAGAAGTATCAGATTGGTTAATGAATAATACCATAATTAAAAAGAACTTCATCTCAGGAAAACTTTGCTCAACTGAAAATAGGCTGCGCAGTATCAGATTGGTTCAATTAGCCTTGTTGGTAATTACAGCAGTTCTTTTCGTTATTTCTTTTAGTTTACAATTGGATGATGGTAGAGTGAAAGCAAAATTGGCAGCGCATAACAAGGATCAATTGGAAGTGAGAAAGAAATGACCTGAACAATCTCAGCATCAGCGGCTCCATCTTTGAAGGAGACAGAAAGGTAGCGGGCATTACCATGCAGAGAAAGATAGGATAGAGCCACAGAAGCCTCATCATCGCCATCAAATAAACTCTGGAATTTGGTGATTGTAAGCACACAAGCACTAGTCCAATGCCCCTCCTTTAATGCACTGACCACCTCACTGATCTTTTCCTACATATAATCATATATACATACAAAAGGAAACTTTAAAAATAGCAAATTAGCAAAGACAGGAAGGCATTAAAATTAAACCCGACTATAATTATACAAAAGGTAATGAGAGTAAAGATAAGACTAAAACCTGAAGCACAGCCTTGAAAATGAGGATATGATCTCGGCCATCATCATCAATTAGAGAAGGTGTTGCAAAGACACCAATTGCTCTAGCAAAACGGGTTACAAAACCAGACAACCGTGCGACGGCACTTGTACTAGAACCTGTGGAAAGATCAACGCGCGGAACATCCTCTCCAAGCAGAAGAACATCCCCAGTGGAGTGCATTTCATTTAACACTTGAGGGATGGAGAGGGGGTAAACGGAAACGGAGAGACCAGTAACGGCGCTCCGTCGACGGAACCAGACAGACTTGATTCTAGAAGCGGGGATGAAGGAGATGCGAAGGCGAGAGGCGACGAGGAGAATGAGGCGGCGCCAGAAGAGATAGAGAGGTTCCCAGTCGGAGCGCTGGCCGCTCAGCGCCTTCATGCGGCCGCTATCCCATGCCGCGTCGTCGTCCCAGTTCACTCCGCCGTGTGTTCGCACCACCTCCTCCCATCCTCCGTCGAAGGTCTCCCAATTCCGAACACATTTCTCCATTAGCGTAGCATTTGAAAAGTTTAGAACCTCCTTTTTTACATTTTTGTTTTGTGAGAGGAAGAGAGACTTTCTTTTCTGTTGTGGGCTTTTTTTTTACTAATTCTATTGTTGGCCCATTTCACTCTTTGACGGCCCATTTATTGAGGGCCTTTGAGTGAGTGCACAATCAATTGGATTTCAAGCCGAAAAAATTATAACTAACTTTAATTAATTACGAAATTATAAAATAATCCGATTTTAATCAAAAATTTAAAAATGACTTCGCAGTTTCGGAATCTGAGATTCCGAAACAATTTCTGGTTAGTTTCGGAATCTCGGATTCCGAAACTAGCTAGTTTCGGAATCTGAGATTTCGAAACTAGCTAGTTTCGGAATCTCAACGATTAAAAAACTTTTTATTTTGTCCTATTATGTTTTGTTTCGGATTTTCAAAATCCGAAACTAGCATCCAATTTTTTTTTTAATTAAATAAAGAATGATGTGACTAGTAGTCTGAGATATTTTGTCCTATTGTGCAGGAACTGCTTTTCAGCACTTCTCCTCGTCAATATCCTGTTAGATTTGCATCCAGATCGAGGTGTAGACGTAACATTAAATGAATGGCTACGACTAGATCTTTCTTTTTATTAATTATAGTTGATAGTTTTATCGTAAAAACAGTATAATTCCATAAAACTTCAAGCTTCAAGGGAGCCCTTTATCTCTTTAAAAAAATCTCATGAAACTTCTGATGGAATGATAAGACATTATAAAAAATAAGTTGTAATATACCTAAGCAATAAGATTGCGTTAGAAAAATCAATGCCAATACTTCTGTCATCACGAAGGAATAAATATTCCTCCAACATATCTATGTTTTACCATACACCCCAAAAAAATCAAAATAATCATTAATTAATGGTTTTAAATTCTTTCGAAATCTATCCTTTTTATTTACAACTAATTTATTACCACAACAAATATTTGTATATTATTGCATGATTTTGATTTTTTATGTCCTTATGTTTCGAAATATTTATATAATTAATTGTTTTTTTTTAGATATTTTTGTCAACTTTACAAGCAAAAGAATTTCAATTTTCGATAAAACTTAATTATGATAATATATGTTCGTAATCTATTAATATAATTTGTAGATCAAACAAAAAAAAAAAATCAAACGGCATATATAAGAAATTTCTATATTCAATGAAAAACTTGTTTTTTCTCAGTATTTTACTATGGCTTGTGGTAAGTGAAACCTGAAAAAAAAAATCATTTGGAAGAACCCTTAGAAGTTGGAACAGTCAAATTATGAGTATTTCTTTTTGTTGCAATATAAGAAATTGAGATTAGAAAAACAACAAACTAGGTATTTTATACCCACTAATTAATAACATAAATTTGAAGTTCATTTATCCTTTTCCAGTCTCATTTTCTCACATGCAATTTTTGCCCTCAAATTTAGTTATTGAAACTACTATAAAACATTAAGAAACGCGCGCCACTCATTGTGTGGAAAATAAATAATTTGTTGAAAATAAATATTTCTCATTAAGTAAATTTTCATTGAGTGTAACATTTATCTTCATTTGTGTTTTATTTACAAACTTCGAATCATATATGCTCAACCCGAATGTAGTGCTCTTTCTAATTTAGACAGTGAGCCAATAGTTAAGTAATATTTCATTTAGAAATTCAAATTGATTAAATAAAATTTAAAAAATCGGTTATCAGATTATATATAAATAGTTGGATATACTTCTGATTAGGAGTTGGGGATAGTACCTTTGATTGCTCCTATTATAAGAAGTAGATGTGCAATTTATCTCAGTAGTATAGATATTTAAGTTTGTGAAATCTTATACAGATTTATTAAAGTTATTGCACTAAAATAGCTAAACAAGATAATTCTCTGGCCGTTTAACAACCCCTCTGGGCTCTATTTTCAATAGTAATCAATGCACAAAAAAGATTGTAAATGCAAATTTTATATTTGGAATAGAGAAACGGTTAGAGCACATTTGTCTAGTACTAATCCTTTATTTTTTTATACTTGAAACAAACAAATATTACTTCTAGTTATAGTCATCTCTTTTACTACTATTTACTCTATCAAATTCCTTTTTCTTAATCCCTGAACTAAGCAATAGAACTTTTCTGCATACAAACAACGGATCAGGAACATTTAAAGTGTGACATGGACTTGCAAAGTTGAACTGGAGTGATTATTTCGTGGTTTGGTGGGTTTAATAAAGAATCAGGGCCACGTGTTAAGCTGGTATTTCGTGGTTTTAATAAAGAATCAGGGCCACGTGTTAAGCTGGTATTTCGTGGTTTTAATAAAGAATCAGGGCCACGTGTTAAGCTGGTGCTGAAGGGAGGAGCAGTTCCTGCACAATAGGACAAAATATCTCAGACTACTAGTCACATCATTCTTTATTTAATTAAAAAAAAAATTGGATGCTAGTTTCGGATTTTGAAAATCCGAAACAAAGCATAATAGGACAAAATAAAAAAATTTTTAATCGTTAAAATTTGAGATTGTTAGTTTCGGAATCTCTAGTTTCGAAATCTCAGATTCCGAAACTAGCTAGTTTCGGAATCCGAGATTCCGAAACTAACCAGAAATTGTTTCGGAATCTCAGATTCCGAAACTGCGAAGTCATTTTTAAATTTTTGATTAAAATCGGATTATTTTATAATTTCATAATTAATTAAAGTTAGTTATAATTTTTTCGGGATTTCAAGATGTGCCGAAAAATTATAACTAACCTTAATTAATTAAGAAATTTTAAAATAATTTAATTTTAATAAAAAATTTAAAAATAACCGTGTAGATTCCGATACTAATTCTGCTTAGTATCGGAATCTCAGATTATTATTTTTACCTACTTTTATTATTATTTTATTCACTTTCTCCTTATTTTTAGTTAGTATCGGACTTGATTCCGATACTAACTAAAATTCATTAAATTCATATAAGATTTAATTAATTATATATTAATTTATTAATATCATAATCTATATCATATAAAAATTAGTAAAAATTAAAAAAATTCATATTCTTGAAGAAAAATTATCAAAATATTACATTATTGAACTATTTTAGTTAAATATTACAAAATATTTACATCAATATTCAATATTACCAATATTACCAAAACAATAATACAACTAATGTATTGACAACATTACCAATATTACATAAATATTACAAAATAATACAACTAATGTTTTGACAATATTACAAAACATTCATACAAATATTACAAAATATTCATCATATTATTACAAATATTAATGTCTTCCCCATCCCGACATGTTGTTACGGATTCGCGCACCGAGCTTGACAATTCCCGTTCGTATTCCCCTTCCCTCAGCACTACTTGTACTTTCTGTTGGCCCCCACCCTCCTCTACTACTTGATGCCTGCTGACTTGGATATCGTGCTGAAACGTATCGTGGGTCCGAGCTTATTGAATTGCGACGTGGTTGAATACCTTCTATTCCTAGACCGAGACAACTATTTGTGCGAGGATCTGTACTAATGGAATTCCGGCTTGGTTGAACTGGATCGTGCGACGTGTTGGCCCCCGCCCTAGAAGTTTCACTTGTGTCTCGTGCCGATGATTGAGCTCGGTTCCTTGTGCTTGTTCTTCTCGTCCTTTGGCTGGTGGTTTGGCGACCGGATTGAACGTCCTCCATAGCCGTAGGAGGTTCTTTACTTCTATTTCTTTTGTTTTTATTCTTTCGCATTGCATCCATCCACATCCAATCACGGTCCTTCTTACGCCTTTTCCGATTAATCATTCTTCTATCAAGATAAATCAAGGGTCCATCGTAAACTGGCTAATTCTCTTCGTCTCCGTAGCAGTGGAATTCACCGGATGACCATATTTTGAGCATATTCTCCGTGCTGTATCGGTCGCCTACAAAGTCATCAACTTCCCATCTATATTTACTGCATACTGCAATGACATGAATACACGGTATTCCAGTCAGTTGTGGCTTTTTGCATTGGCATATGGCACGCCTGGTGGGTAGTTGAGAATCAGTTCATTGGTAATCTCGTCTAATTAAAACTTTATACTTCCACGTTACACCTGGCTCAGATTTCTCGTAGGGCACTTGAGTTTCGAATTCCCCACGCATTTGATCAATGGTCACAACGTTTATTCCCACTATAAATATGAATTTATATGATTATACATTTTTTTTAAAATAAAAAGGTAAATAAGAATTATTAGTAATTAAATTTGGTACATGCTTTTCGAGTACGCTTGGTCGACTTTTCTTGAATTGTTTTTGGCCATCGCTCTCCCTCTGCATTTCTCTCAAATGATAGGAGTTTTCTCTCATTAAATCACGCGACCGTTTTGTACCAAGTCCCTTCGACAAGTCCAACAATTGGGAGTCTTCTCTCAGCCTTGTATCTACTGTTGAGACTTTCTGATCTATTACTAGTCACAGGCCCCCAACGAGGACCACCGTCATACGACTGTGCCCACCTTTCAAGCTTGGCAGGCTCGTTGTCATCTTGTTTATCCTCTTTTCCATACTTTGTAAGGTATGTGATCGCTTCAGGGTGTGTTACTTTTAATTCGTCCCACATTCTTTTAAAGGCCCTCAGTTTTTTTCTTGTTTGCCAACTTACTTCTAAATTTTTTCACCAGAGACGTGTCTCAACCACATGCCTTGAACAAATTTTCGCAAACGTGCTGCATGTAATACCGATGCACAACATACGAAGGATTAACACTCTCTTACCATCCGTATTGCACGCCTTTGAACATGTTCCTTATTCCCCAGTGGCGATCTGAAACATTTGCACTGCTATTGTATTCATAATTCATTTGTTGTTGTTGTTGTTGTTGTGAACTACGAGGGTCTATATTATTAGGGTCCCAAGGATCCCAATCCAACGTGAAAGATTGAACTTGTGAACTAAGTGTATCTTCTTGTTGTTGGTTTGTACCCCACATTTGTTCATCTTGTTCATCATTATTGACTTCTTCACTATAATTATAATTACCGATTTCTTCATTATAATTATAATTATAATTTGAATACCCACCTAATTAAAAATTTAATAAAACAAATATTATAATTAATTATTATAATTAAATAATGACATAAAAGTATTAATATTAGCAATTAATGTATCATTTTTTATGTAAGTTTTAGCCATATGCAATTAATGTATGTTTGACATCAAATCAACAAGAAACTAGCATGCACTTTTCAACTAATATTTGAGCAAGTTGATAACATAATTTAGCTATCTCGTTCAAGTGGATACAATTATTGCAACAAGTTAAATTAAGTGAATGTACCTTGTACATTAGCTGGAAGCAAATCCATGTGCATTTCAAGGTCCTGTAGCCGTCTTGTTCGGAAGCACTCGTGTTGTACATAACGCCATTCATCTTCTAAGTTCACCGGCAACTGCATCTGTTGAAACCTTCCTTTAATTACCATATTAAAACGGGAAGCAATTCTCAAATTGTAATGCCCGCGCTAATATCCTTATGAAGATAAAATTGTATCTTTGATTGATTCATAATCAGTTCGTGAAGATGCATCGAAACTGAAATTGTTTGGTTGATTGTAGGGAGATTGATTAACGAAAATACAAATGGAATTCATATTTGTAATGGACAAGAGATTTATGTGTGTGAAAATGATTGATGATTCTCAGACTCAGAGATGTATCACTTATTTATAACCCTTAAGATCGGATTCTGAGAATCCGATATTAACAGACAAAAATTAAAGTGGGAGTCGACTCAATTCAAATCAATCTATTCTTCAATTATACCACATTTACGTTTCATAATCAGATTCTGAGAATCCGATATTGACAGACAAAATAAAAAAGTGCGCGTCAAATCGATGTTAAATCAATATTATATTCAATTATTTCTACTGGATCGGATTCTGAGAATCCGATATTATGAGACAAAAATAAAAATTCCGTATCATTATTCATGAAATAATTGATGAAACACTGTTTAAACAGTCAAATAATGGTCGTAAACAGTTAAATTGGTGAAACATGCTAGTATTGGTGAAACAAGCATGCTATGCAAAAAAGACAAGCGTGGTCTGCAAAAAAGGACAAGCGTGCTATGCAAAAAGACAAGCGTGCTATGCAAAAAAGACAAGCGTGCCCTGCAAAAAGGACAAGCGTGCTCTGATGATGTCTGAAAAAGTATCACGTGGAATCTATTCTTCATTGACTACTTCTCCCTCTCAAGTTGTATATAAAACTTCAGATTCCAGAACCATAATGCACAACACTCACATTCTTCTTCCAATATTTTACCATCATGTACAAAGGCAATAGCTCAAATTCAAAAAATGAAGTGCCAAACTATCGAACAACTACCCGTGATGAGTGCTGGCCAAGTTTCACCTATTACCGTGACGATACAAATGAAGCATGAATTGGAGATTATAAAGCAATTTGTCGCAAATGTCAACACACTTTCAAATACAATATCAATGAAGACATCAGTGAAGACGGACACGAGTATGGCTTAAAATTACACTACTAGTGGCATATTAATGGTGGAGAAGAAAGTGATAGGCGAGACAAAGAGCGCAATATGCATTGGCGTATACGACCAACGACATTAAATCCTGACTGGTACAAAGAATATTACACAGCAGAAAAAAGCTCACTCTCATAACCCATCACCACACTAGACTCAAAACCATCCTTGAATTTTCAAATACCCGTACGTTTATGAAGAAATCTACAATTTTAATGGTGACCACACGATGAGTTGTACAAGGTGTGGTGAAGTTTTGAATTACAAAGAGAAAATCTTCCGTCGCTACTACGATGACCACAATTATGAAGACCACCTAGACAAAGTACATCGCGATATAGAGACCCAGAAGATTATTAGAGAATACAATGAAAAAAAAACTCGTGAAGCACGGGAAAGGGATAAAAAAGAGATGGAACGAAGGAGCCGAATATTAGAAAAAGTTTGGGAGGTTAAAAACAGAAAAAGGAGGATTAGAGAGGAACAAAGAAAAATTGCAGCAACTAAAATGGCATAGATAGACAACAGGAAGCTGATGCAGCTATCTGGAATGAAGCCGCTCAAATGGCAGAGATAAAACAACAAGAAAATGATGCAGCTTTCTGGAATGAAGCCGCTCAAATGGCCGACAACGCTGGTGTCAGTGAACATGACGAACCATGGTGGAATGAAATTCTACAATATGTGGATAAGAAAAATATCTAAGTAGTTTGTTTTATCTATTAGTGTATTTAGTGTGTTTATCTATTACTGTTTTTAGTGTGTTTATCTATTAATGTTTTTAGTGTGTTTATCTATTATTTTAAGTGGTTTGTTGATTACTAAGTATTTTTTTTTGTGACAATTTCAATATTAAGCAAAAAAACATAGCTCAAATATTAAATTTCATAATTTAAAAATAAGCATAAACACAACAAACCATACAATACAACATACTATACAATACAACATATCATCACACAAATATAAAAAATATAAGCATATAATACAACAACATAAAATACTACATTTATCGAAGATGGACGACGTTTTGAGCTGACGGATGATTTTCAAAACCAGGTGGAACTATTGGTATATAAGTGAACCACTTCCCTTGAAGATCAATACCTCGATTTCTCTCTACCATATCTGTAAAAAACTTTGGACCTCTAATATGAAATTGATTTTCTTCTAGTTTCTTGATTTTAAAAGTTTCTCTTGGGTGATGAAGCAACAATAATGAAAGTAAACCACTTTCAGTGGTCTGTTGATATCCTAGGAGAATAATTCCGGAAGACACACATCGTGGTTTAGGGCCCATTAACAACACCTAAAATAAAATTAAATTAAATTAAAGAGAATGAAGAAATGTTACCTCATATGTAGTATAGTTAAATTAAATTATATAAAAAGGTAAGATAACGTTACCTGATATGATAAGAACTTCTAAAAACTTATTTTGAGCAAAGAAGAAATGATGAGAAGAGTGAATTTTGAGGGTTTATATAGAACGGAAAGCAAAAATTATAATGGTGGACCAACACTCAATTTATCATTAGTATGGGATTCTTATAATCTGATACTAATTAAAAAAAAAATTTCGCTAAAAAGTAGATAAAAAGTGGCTCATTCTAGTATCGGAATCTCAGATTCCGATTGAGATTCCGATACTAGCTAATATCGAATTCTGGGATTCTGATACTAGCTTGCATCAGAATTTTGGATTCCGATACTAAGCATAATTAGTATCGGAACTGCACGGTTATTTTTAATTTTTTGATTAAAATTAGATTATTTTAAAATTTCTTAATTAATTAAGGTTAGTTATACTTTTTTCGGCAAGATGTGTTTGTACATAATTTTTTCTTCTGATTTGTTTGATAAAAACAGATCTGAGATCTGTAATTTATAAAAACACTGTTTTTCTTTTTTTTGGGAGAGGCCCAACACTCCAGCACTACTACATTCATTAATGTTTGTATGAACCAACTTTGAAAGCAATCTTTTGTACCTACCAAATAAAGAAGGATATCCTCTTCTTTATGCTTATTCTTGGTTTTCATAAATTAATTACAATAATGTAATACGCCCAAAGTCAACGGCAAATTATGATAGTGCTTGTTTAAATTTCTTTTGGGGACGATTTGTATTACAGCTACTAGCTACCTTCCCGGACAGCACCTCCTCCAACTAACTAGCACCGATATCCTTATCTATATCTGCTTATATAAATTTAACACATCCTATTTTAGTCCAGTTTATTAGCAACTCATTCGCATACGTCTCTTGCATGCATTAATAATCCAAAGACCAAGTCAATTTTGGAACATTACGGCTTATTCCTTCTCATGCATGATCCATGCAGTTTAATCAACCAACCAATTATCTCTAATCAACTTTATTATTATATGACTAGTTGATATATGCATGTCAACGCTTTCCATATATGCCGGGCCTCTTACTCGGTTATATAAAGCATAACTGTGCTTAATAAGATCAATCCATCATCAGTTGAATCATAACATAGACAAGAAATCAAGCAAATATTTAAAGCCATGGAGAAGCTGCTTCCTTGTTTTGCAGTGTTGTTTCTTGTAGCATTTACTTCGACTGTCAGAGCCGACCCTGACATGCTTCAAGACATCTGTGTAGCTGACCTCGCCTCCAGTAAGAGCCATTGATCAAAACTACATACACAAAATGATTTGACAAACTTATTCTACTAATTAACTAATCAATCAAGTATATGCATCGCATATAAATGTCATAATCTCATTATCTAATTGCAGCAATTAAGATAAATGGATTTCCATGCAAGAACAACGTGACAGCCGACGACTTCTTCTTTGCGGGACTGGGGAAGGCAGGAAACACAACCAACCTGGTGGGATCTGCAGTGACTCTGGCAAATGTAGAGAAGGTTCCGGGACTAAACACTCTGGGGGTGTCAATGGCCCGCATTGACTACGCCGTGGGAGGTATCAACCCACCACACACACACCCGCGTGCTACGGAGATTGTCTTTGTGATCGAGGGGACCTTGGATGTCGGCTTTATCACCACTGGTAATGTGCTCATATCAAAGACTATCACCAACGGTGACGTTTTCGTCTTCCCCCGTGGCCTCGTCCATTTCCAGAAGAATGCAGGCAATGAGCCGGCTTTGGTGATAGCAGGCTTCAACAGCCAGCTACAGGGCACACAGTCCATTGCGACCACCCTCTTCGCCTCCAATCCTACCGTTGATGACTACATTCTCGCCAAGGCCTTCCAGATCGACACCTACCAGGTCGAGGCCATCAAGTCTAAGCTCGCTCCCAAGAAATAAGAACAACTACCACTTGTTCCTTCATTTATCTTCAGTTGAACACTACCATTCAGCTAGCTTGCTAGTTAGCTAGCATTTGCTTATTGATTTTTTATTCATGTATGGTTTATTGTGAATTAACAAAATGGACGTAAATAATGAAAATGTTATCATTTGAATATTTAAATTTATATAATAAAGATCTGTTCTTTGTTTTTCTGTCGAATTGGAATGAATTTATTATTTTATTTGTTTTGGAGTGAAGGGCTTAAGATGATGGTAACATTTTAAAATGCTAACATTTTCTTTTGGAAGGTAAATATTATCACTTAAATTCAAGACCATTCTTCAAAATATGAAAAATGTTAAAAGAGACCAAAAATATTAAAATTTGATTTTCTACGAGATTTGGACATTTTGCATCCACCATTTAGATGGAAACAATAATCAAAATTTTCCTATAAATTCCAATTAATGTTACTATTTATTTAGTACATTAGTAAAACTCATCGCTTCTCATTGGTTATTTGCACAAAAGCAATTGATTGCATCACAGGAACTATGAGTTAAGAATAATCATTTTACTTATTCTCTCTATATTCTATTTGATATATTTTTTAATTGTCAATATATAAAATAGGCGCCTATAAAATATGTTGCAAATTAAATTGCTTGGAAATAAAATTTTCCAACCAGCTAAGATAAATTGCGGCCAGTGGTTACAAGATTTTTGTGGCTTCTTCTATCTCCAACATGAAATACATGGATATTGTAACTTGGTTGTTTCGATAGCACCAAAATGTTTACGGATATTTCAATAAGAATGTGGAATCTTACTCCAAGGCATCCGGAATCTAACTATGTTGTGATGTTCAACAAAGGGCCCATAACATTTGTCCGCTTCCATTTAATTTACAATTATTTGCGTTCTTGTATATTTTAAGAAGCAGAACAAAGAGTTCTCTGTTACATCTCGCTGACATATCCCCTTACGAAGTCATTAACAGGCGGGGCCTTGGATTTTTATTTTATTTTTTATTTTATTTTATTTTAAATCAACCTGCGTTAATATATTAGACTAGAATATAGTAACACATATTTCCAAAAATACTTGGATTATTTTCAGTATTTTTCTGTATTATTCTCGAATTCGTCAAATAGTATAAAAATATTTTATATATTTATAATTTAATAATTTAATTAAAAAATATAATTTTTCTATTTTAATGAATTACTATTTCATATGTTATTTATACTTTAAAAACCTAAATTTTTATTACAAATTACATTCATACCATAATAGAATTTTTAGATTTTATCAAGTTACATAACTTGTATATACTAAATTAAACGACTTTAAAAATACTAAAATTACAAATAAGACACTCTGTTACGTACAAATATACAATAAAAAAAGATACGTTACAGAAAATCCGGAACAAATAATGCATCCAAAATATCTAAGTGAAAGTAAGTATCAGTTGCTATCGTCTTTATTGAAAATTGGGTTTCTCTACTTGTCACTCTGTCCTTCTTTCACTCTCTACACATTTTTTCTTCCTAGCTCAGTTGCTTGGGTAAACCAAACACTGGTTTGTACCCATTTTTCTATTCTTAATCATTATTAATTCTTATTTTCCTCTCTTACTTCCTACTTATCTTCTTCTTCACTTGTCTTCTCTTCGCTCCACAAGGCCAGCTCTCATCTCTCTTCCCTCCCTTCCCGAGTTTGGTATCTTTTCTTCCTTAACCCTCTTGTTTTAATTTATTTTTCTTCTTTAATTATAACTTCTATCTATCAAATTTAATTTGTACAAAATTAGAGTTTTAATTAATTGGGTTTTTAGGAAAAAAGGGTCATACTTCATTAATCACTGCTATTTATTTGATTATCAGAACTTGCTTCAAACCAATCAATCAACACATGTATACACAATCAGATAACTTTCCTAAAATCAGAAAGAACCGGAAAGGATTTTTTTGTTATTTTTTTCTTTTTTATTTCCAGTTTTTAGTTGGGTAGTCTAATTTGATTGTTTGCACAATACAGGAGTTGCTTCACTTGTAGTAGTTGTAAGAAGAGAAGAACATGGCAAAGAAGCTTGTTTTGGGCGTGATTTTGTTGTGGGCCCTTATTTTCAGCTGTGAGGGTCTGTCAAGAATCAGCCTCACAAAAAAGAGGCTTGATGTTGACACTATCAGGGCTGCCAGTGCAGCGAGAAGACAACACTTCTCCCAAAATTTTGGGCTTTCAGCTTCCAATGGAGAGAGTGATGCAATTCCTCTGAGCAATTACCTGGACGCGCAATACTTTGGGGTCATCGGCCTCGGCACTCCCCCTCAGAATTTCACTGTCATCTTTGACACTGGAAGCTCTAACTTGTGGGTCCCATCTGCCAAGTGCTACTTCTCTGTGAGTTGCTTCAACTTGACTCCACTAGTTTTATTACCTACTAGAGCATTTAGTTATAACAATTAGGAATTAGTTGGTGAACATTTCAAATTAACTCAATTTTTTAGCTTCAATAATTTTTCTTAAGACCGCTTTCAGCTGATTTTTTAGTTAGACCCTGGCCAAAACTCATTCCTTCTATTAAAATAGTACCAATTCAGTAATAAGCACTGTGTTCAGTGTTGGCTAAAACTAATTCTGTTCCATTGGCTGATAATTGTTCAATTGAGGCTTTATATTAGTTGTTCTAATATGTGCAAATCAGTTGAGATTATAAAAGTGGGTTGAATTTTATGTAGGTGGCATGCTATTTTCACCACAAGTACAAGTCAAAGAAGTCCAGCACTTATACTGCGAATGGTGTGGCTTCTCTCTTGTTACTGTTTTATTGCTGGCTCTCTTGTTTTAATGCTAATAAGTTTTAAATGTCAACAAGAAGGTTTTAATACGAACATTGTTAATTTCAGGAGAATCATGCAAGATTACTTATGGATCTGGGTCAATTTCTGGATTCTTCAGCCAAGACAATGTGCAAGTTGGTGACCTTACTGTGACTGATCAGGTGGGTTCCCCTCATTTTTCATTTATTTTTAAGTGGTTCTTCTCTTCACTATACAAATCTTTACCATTTGTACTTAACAATGTTTACTTTTTTCAGGTTTTCATTGAGACCACACGTGAGTCGAGTCTCACTTTCGTTCTTGCCAAGTTTGATGGAATACTTGGCCTTGGCTATCCTGAAATTTCTGTTGGAAATGCACCACCTCTCTGGTATACCCTCTTTTCAACAATGTTAAACAATACTCAACCCCATTAATCTCTAAATTGAAATCCAAAAGCACATCTCTAATTATATGACCCATAATGAACAGGTATAGCATGGCTGCGCAAGGGTTGATAGAAAAGAATGTGTTTTCATTCTGGCTGAACCGCGATGAAGAAGATTCAAATGGGGGAGAGCTTGTATTCGGTGGAGTTGATTCCAAGCACTTCACCGGTGAACACACCTATGTTAATGTCACACAAAAGGGATACTGGCAGGTTTGTAATGCCTTTTTCAATCGGCTTCTCTCTCTCTCTCTCTTTACATTTATATGTATATATATTTTTTGCTTTTATTCTTGCTTATCCTTGGGATATTTAGTCATTTTTTGTCAATTAACTTTGTTTTTACTAGTTTAGTGCCATTTGCAAAGTAACAGAAACAATTATCCTTAAATTGCATATAGTTTTTTTTGGAAAATAAATGGTCTCTGACCACCACTTTTCTATTACAAGAAAAGAGAACCCAAAAACAACCAAAACAACCTGCACCGGTACCCCTAATCTAATATACCGGCGCACCATTATTATCTATGGAATATAACAAACCAATCAGAGGTATTACAACCAAAATTTTCAACATAACACCCAGCTAGCCAAACAACAATGATATAGCAGTCAGAACACATTATAAATTGCTAACATCCCCTGCGCACATCCAAGCACGTTGGGCTCCATTTCAACCAGCTGCCCACCTGCTCCCCTGCCATCTTCTCCGGTCAGACTCATTTCTTCTACAGCTGCCCCCTCTATCACCACATCTAGCCCCAGCAACTGCCTTGGTAGAACTTTTATCAGGGGCTTCAAACTCCAAATCTGATTTTTCAAGTTTGCAGGCCAAAGACTTTACCAGTACTCCATAAGATGAATCACTGCTGCACACACTGAGTTGAAACATTTGGGATTAGCATTATTAAAGCAAACTTTATTTCTATAAGTCTGTATGATCCACAGCAAAGCTGCACACCAGTGCATGAATGCTTCTTTTTTATCAATTTCCATAGCAATGCTATTTAAATCTGCTAAATTACTAGGGAAAACACAATTAAACTGCTCTAAAAACCACTGCCATAGCAATCTATTTTGTGAACAAGAGAAGAACAAATGATCTCTTATTTCAAAGCTATTAAGATAATAACAGTAAGGATCACCCTCCCAACCTCTTGGTATCAGATTATCTTTAGTGAGAAGTTTATTTTTACTAAAAAGCCAAAGGAACAACTGAATTTTAATAGGTAACTTTAGGTCCCACATAACAGTATCTGTAACATTTATCATACCACAACCCTCTAACCAAGTGTATAGGGATTTAGTTGTAAATCTACCATCTGAACTACCTAAGCAAACCACCTGATTTGAAGTATCTGAAATAGGACATTGACTCACAACTTGTAATATCTGATTCTAATCTCTAAGCTGAAATCTAGAGATCTGTCTATTGAACCTAATATTATTTCTAATATCGCTCATAGCTATATCCACAGTAATCTCTGGCACTGAACATATCTGATACATATTAGGATAATCAACTCTTATTCTGAACACCATTTTATCAGACCAGAGCTTGATGTTTTCACCATTAACAACTTTGTATCCACAGTTAATTTGCATGATTGACTCAAATTTCATCACAGTCCTCCAAAAAAGGGAAATTTTAGTCTGACTCCTTCCTCCTTGCAAGTATTTAACTATTTATGATGGATCATCTCTTTCCACCAAACAACACCTGATTCATAAAATTGCGTATAGTGAAAATTTGGGTTTTATATGGAAAAATGTTTTTTCTTTAGAAATTCTGTTATCTTATCTGTGTTTATCTATCTTAGTTCCATTAAAATGATTGGTGCTAATATGGTTAGCTTTTTCTCTTCTCTTCTCTTTCTCTCTCTTGTAGATTGAGATGGGAGATCTCCTCATTGATGGCTACTCTACTGGTAATGTTTATTATCTTTGTATTGCTTGTAAATTAGTAGACCAATCCATTGATACTTACCGATTTAACTTCACAATCCACCCATTGAATTATATTTTTCTTGTTAATTAACAGTTTAACACATTTTCTTTGTCCCAAACATAACAGACTGCATGGTGCTGAACAAGCTTTGAAATGTACCAATTGATCTCGTATAAAGAATTTATAGATCTATTTAGTTGAAAGCCTAAACATTGTGCTAAATTAAATTAACATTTTCTGGCTTTTTTACTGTAAAAGAAATCCTGGGCCTGAAAAGTGAAACAATTGCATGTGCAATATAAGAATGCAGCCCAGTTTGGTTGCCCTGTGGTATTACATACTATCCTATGTGTATCCAATCTTATTAGAGATGAATCTCTTATAGGTTTTTGCTCTGGTGGTTGTGCGGCAATTGTGGATTCTGGAACTTCCCTACTAGCTGGACCCACTGTATGTTATTTCCCAGAACAATTTTGTTTTTATGTGTCTACACTTCTTATTTTATTGCATTATATATTATCTTAGTGATGGTTATATTGCTAATTTCCCCCTTTTTCCCCCCCTTTTTCCATCGTGGCACTGGATGCTTGAAATAGACAATAGTAGCTCAAGTCAATCATGCAATAGGGGCTGAAGGTGTAGCAAGCGTAGAATGCAAGGAAGTTGTTAAGGAATATGGAGACTTGATTATTGAAATGTTGATTTCTCAGGCAATATTTTGTTCCTTATATTGTCAATTTTAATTATTTAATAATTCATTCGTTCACTTGTATAATGCTCTCTGCTTTCATTTCTACATACAGACAGAACCAGCAAAAGTTTGTAGCAAGATCAACCTGTGTGCATTTGATGGATCACATTCTGTTGGGTTAGTAGTAAAATTTAAACTTAAATGTTAATAAATCAGGAACGTTTCCCTTATATTGTCTTCTGTTGTCCTCTCTTGTCATTTCTCAAGCTTGTTTTGTTATTAATTACTTCACAGAAATCCCATCAAGTCTGTTGTAGAGATGACCAAGGAGAAGGGTTCTGACCTTCTGTGCACAGCTTGTGAGATGGCAGTTGTGTGGATGGAGAATCAGCTCCGGGAGAATGCTACTAAGGACCGCATCTTGAACTATGCTAACCAGGTTCCTTTTTTATTGTATTGTTATTGGGACTATACTATTAATAGTGTGCTGCATTTTTCAATTTGGTACCTGAAAAGTTATGAAGAGTGATTTTCTCATTAATACCCTTGTAACACCTCACCTCATATTATTACATTACCTGCAAATTGAGTAAAGTAAATGGGCATATAATATAAACCAAAGAAAATCATGCGTATGAAACTTTACCAGAATCATAATATATTGTGGATTCCTATTTGAACTTACATAGCTATGCGAGAAGTTACCAAGCCCGTCGGGAGAATCAACTGTGTCTTGCGATGATATTGGAAGCATGCCAGACATTTCATTCACCATTGCTGGCAAAACATTCACCCTGACTCCAGACCAGGTCTGACTGACTTTCTTACTTTGTATCAATCAGTTTGGGCCGAAGGCTAGCCTTCAATGGGCAAGCCAGGTCATGCCTAGGCTTAAATTTTTGAACACCAATCTTCAAACTTAACTTTATTCTACTAGGATTAGGCCGATGAATTCCGTACTGTAATAGTGCAAAGTAAAATTTCTAGCTGTTTTCTGCACGTGCTTATGGTTGTCTCTGAATCTGTGACTAGTTTGAGCAGTTGGTTGAATTTCAGCGTGCCATTATTAGTTAATTTTTCTGTCATATGTCTAGTTTCTAAGTTAAATAAATTATTCGTTGTTTTGCAGTATGTTTTGAAAATAGCGGAAGCAGGCCAGACCATGTGCATCAGTGGTTTCATGGCCTTTGATATACCAGCTCCTCGTGGTCCCCTTTGGTATGTCCTGCTTTCTTCTTTCTTGTGGACCCAAATTTTTGCATATATGATGAATGTCTTTGGAGTTCTGAATCTAAATTAATACAATGCTTTTAAATGGAAATTCAGGATTTTGGGTGATGTGTTCATGGGAGCATACCACACTGTATTTGACTTCGATAATGACAAAGTCGGATTTGCCAAGTCTGCATAAGAGGCGTTCTGTGCTAGAGTACTCATCTCTTGTATATTGTAATACATGTTTAATAACTCTCGTCCCACATATATAGAAATACGATTGAGAAAAAATTGTAGCAATATAAGAATAGTCATAGACATAGTATATCCTTAAGCAGGCAAAATGCTGGGATAGTATGGTGGATGAGAATATATTTGCATTTGGTTCTCATCTTGTTTGATGGCACTAAGCCTACTAGGCTTGGATGATGTGTTTTACATTTGTACTCTACATATGTGTATATATGTCTGCACTTTGAATGTTGTAAAATGTATACGTGTCTACAAAAATACTGTCTTCCGTTGTGGAAAGTTTGATGAATTATCGAACATTGTGTGATTATGATTCGGGTTATAAATGAGGATGATGATGAGGAAAAGTAAAAAATAATTCCAAGTGAAACTTGAAAATAGAAAGAATTGGGTCTTAGCTCTGTAAATTAATGTGGACTTTTATGAAGGCATTTCTCCATTAATCTGATTTTTAATTAAAGCATGAATGTATGTATAAGAAATCCGTGGAGAATTTAAATGCTGTGATAATATTATTCAAATTTATCCGTGTGTTCCAAAATTATCGATCTTACTGTGATGGTAACAAATCAGCAGAAAATGACAACATACTTCAAAGTTAAGACGTGCAACAATTTACGTTTTTTTTTTTTCAATGTTATTTATAGACATTAAATCATAGTTGCGGTAGGATCTAGTGTTATCTGAAGATAGAATGTTGTGGATATACCTGTCAAACGTCGAAACGGAACACAGAACAGCCTATTTCCGTTTTCGTTCCATTCTAGACGACGAAACATAAATTCTCTTCCGTTTCCGTTCCGTTTCGTCAAACGAAACAGTTTTATGTTTCGTTTAACGTTCCGTCCCTCATTTACCATTGATTTCGGCCGATTTCCGTATTCCGTTTCGGTAAACGTTTACAAATTTCATTTCCGTTTCCGTTCCATTTTCAGAAACGAAACTGTTTTTCCTTTCGTTTAACGTTCCGTTTGGACGGAACGGAACGGAACACGGAACGAAACGTCGATATTGACAGGCCTAGTTGTGGATATTATAGGCTAACATAAAGGAATCCAATACAAGCAATCAGTTCAAAGGGCCACAATAGTTACGATTTACAAAATATTGCAATGTGCATCTACAAGCCTGGATAATATGGTTCGGAATACCGAATACATAGCAATATTATAAAGGACACAAGTCACACAAAGCTATACATAACACGCAGTGCCATTAATGAGGATGCAACTACTAGGGCTGTCAGTTTTCTACCGTTTCGGACGTTTCCGTTCCGTTCCGTCCGGAACGGAACGAAAACGAAAGGAAAAACAGTTTCGTTTCTGAAAACGAAACGGAAACGAAATGGATACCAGTGTTCCGTTTACCGAAAACAGAGTTGAAATCAATGGAAAATGGCTGAAATCAATGGAAATTGAAGAACGAAACGGAAACGAAACGGAAAACTGTTCCATTTTACGAAACGGAACGGAAACGAAATAGAGAGACAGTTTCGTTACCAGAAACGAACGAAAACGAAACATACCAGTTCCGTTCCGTTTTGGACGTTTGACACCCCTAGCAACCAAAATTGCTATCTACCATCTTACCAATCTGACATCCTGCCATCCTGCGGGCCTCAAGCCCATCTAATCTGATGCCTCTTCGTAGTCACGTGAGCCGCACGTGAAACTCATTACAATCCGACGCTTTGTCCTCTCTCTATCGCTTCAATCTCTCCGTCAAAATCTCTCTCTACCATTCGGATCGATCTCTCTCTCTCTCTCAAAATCTCTCTATATCGCTGAGATCGATTTCTCTATCGCCTAACCTAGGGTTTCTTCTTATCAGATTGCCAACTCGATTTGTTCTATTCTCTCTCATAATCGACGCTTGCATCGAGCTCAGGTATCGATTTAGTGTTCTCTCTCACACAATCAACTAACCTAGGGTATCTATCTCAACCAGATGGGGAAAATTTGTGGTTTCAAAGCCTAGAAAGCAAGGATCGACACTTGCATTGAGTTCAGGTATCGATTTTACTACTTTACCAGACTAGTTGATATTTTCGATTTAAAACTAGTTGATTTTTCTTTTTTTTTTAGGGTGAGGTGGCAATCACCCTAGTTGATTTTTCAAATTAAAAGTATTTTTAAAGTTAGGTGTAATTCTGAATTAAAACTATATTTAGACCAGATGGGAAAATAAGATGTGAAAATTATTCCATGCAATTAACACGTGTTTAGGTTCAGATTCTATCTGTTTGAAAGGTGATGCATTTGCCAAAACCGATCCCTTATTGAACGAGTATCCTGTTATCTTGAACAGGCGTGAACCAGTACAAGTCTTTGTGAGCCATGTGGATACTGACTGTCTCAAGTTCTATAATATCCGCAGCTGAGGACAACATGGCCATTATAGATGATCAATGAAGGTTTGTTTTTATTAGAAATACTCTAACTCTTATCTAGATTGGTCATTTTGTTTGCAATTGCAATAAACTATTCACAGAACGTATGTATATATGTATGTACTATATAGGGCTGCTAGCCAATACCTTGTACAAGAATAGAGAGAATTCAAATAAAACATGTCAATTAGGTTTTAAAAACTAAAAACTTCCATTATTAGTTTCTAACAATGGCTGAATAGTGCTAGATCTGTTCATGATATTCAATCAGAAAAGGTACGAGTTTGTTTGCTAAATCCTTTATGAATTACTGTCCATTTACATATGCTAAATTGATTGAAATAATGATAAAGCACTGATGGAAATTTGCTTATCAGAAATGTGTCCTAACTAAAGATATTACTCATTTATTAAAGACAAAAATGGCCCGACTGGACCAGATTAAAGAATAGGGATGGACTTACAAAACCAAAATTTAGTACTTAGGTTTGCCTCATGTAACGTGGTTTATACACTGCAATTTTGGTTTTATCTCATACTCTCATTTGAATGTAGTTGTGATTTGCCCACCTTTAATTTGTCAATGATGTACAATATATTATTTATGTAATGTCTCCTTTTAGTTTCAATTTTTGTTGCAATTTGTGTAATGCATGTGTTTAGGTTTAGATTTAACTTCATTATTTTTTTTAAATACCAGGAAGTGTCTCTTCATCTATACTCGAAGTGGGCGTCAATCACCTCCTGCTAGATGTGGTGCATCTACTACACACATCCCAGCCAGTTGGCTGAAACTAACAAGTGAGTATATACTTTTATATAAGGGAGTATATGTGAAAGCATGAAATAACTATAGGGAGCATATATTTAGATTATGGAATTATATAGTTGAATATAAGGGAGTGTCTATTAAAGTATGAAAAGTTTAACTATAGGGGAGTATATATTTTGATAATAAGTTATTATACAGTTAAATATAAGGGAGTATCTATTAAATATTATTAAAAGTATATATATTATTATGGTGAGTATATACTTTTATATAAGGGAGTATCTGTTAAAGCATGAAAAGTTCAACTATTAAGGTTATTAAAAGTTCAATCATATAATCTGGTTAGTATCAATTTAGTTATATATTGAGAATAAGGGAGTATATATTTAGTATAAGGGAGTATTTACTAAGATCATTAAAAGTTCGACTATATTGCTATCAGTTCAGATATTCAAAGGAGCATATATTTAGTCTAAGGGAGTATATATTAAGTATAAAGGAATATCTATTAATATATTATAAGTTTTTATATGTCATGTGCTTAATGTCAATTCAGATATTAATTATAAGTTATTTTGTATCTGTTTCTTACAAGTGTAGTTACCTTAAAATAAGGGAGTAAATATATCTCGTATGGAAGTATATATTAGGATGACGATTTATTAGTTAGTTTTGTATATATTTGTTAAGTGTAGTTATCTTATAATAAGGGAGTAAATATATATTGTGTAGTTACTTGCAAGTTGATTAACAAGCTTGTGCCCTGAAATCAAGGAATTTACACAAGGGAGTATGTATTTACTATTATGGGATTAAAATATTATTAACAAGGAAGTAACTACATACTGCAAGGGAGTATATATTAAGCTGAGAATTATTTGTTAATTATGTATGTATCTTTTACAAGTGTAGTTAACTTAAAATAAGGGAGTATATACTGCAAAGAGTATATATATAAAAGCTAATGTCTTCTTTTGTGTTTGTTACAAGTTTACTTTAATTACAATAATGGAGGAGATCTATAGAGAAAGAGCATTTATGGGGTTAAATATGGTGAATAAGGGAGTATATTTTTTTTTAAAAAAATTATGCATTTATTACTATGGAAGTTAAATATATTGAATAAGGGAGTATATATTTAAGTATGTTGAAGAAGAAACATGTGTCAGCTTATTTACATGTGTACTTACCTTAAAATAAGGGAGTAAATACACAGTGCAAGGGAGTATATATTCAGTAATTCAGATGATGTCTTATTTGTATTTGTTGCAAGTCTACTTTAGAATGAGAGAGCAAATATATAGAGTAAGAGTATATATTTAGGCGATGTCTTATTGTATTTGTTTGTTACAAATCTACTTATTATTTAATTGATAATTACATCTCACGACACGAGATGATGAATTATTAGTTAGTTTTGCATATATTTGTTACAAGTGTAGTTATCTTATAATAAAAGAGTAAATATATTGTGTACTTATCAACTTATTTGCAAGTTGATTAACAAGCCTATGCTCTATAATCAAGGAAGTTACATAAGGGGGTATGTATTTAATACTGTGGGATTAAATATAATTAATAAGGGAGTAACTACTGTCTGCTGCCTATATATTGTAATAGTATCCTGCATATAACATCAATCCTTGAGATTGTAATAGCTTTTTTTTTTTTCAATTAAACATTTTCAGGTCATGAGTAGTCGGGTCTCATTTGGCATGACACCAAAAGCTGTGAGACTTCCTAAGAACGGCGAGATGCTCCTGTCTGTGCGAGGCTCACCTCTTGATGTGTACAAAAAAGAAAATTTAGCCTCCAAAGCCACACAATTTATTCTCCTGTCATTTGATATTTGATTGTGATGGTTATTTTGAAAATTTGAACAGATATTTATGTTCTTGATGGTTAATTTGAGCTTGTAACACTGTGTGCTTATAGTTGTTGTTCAGGAATGATATATTTAATTTGGATTACTAGTTTGATGTTTTGAACCATTATTGTGCGATTAATGTCTCTTTTCTAGTATTACATAAGTACTCCCTTGTTTGAACAATTATTGGGCAATCAATATATAGGTGACTATATACTTCTCTTGATACTCCCCCGTATCCCATTTGTAAAGATACTCCACCGTATTAATTATTTGAATATCTTATATAGAAGTAGATACTCCCTTCTTTAAATGTTTGAATAACTTTAATACAAGTTAAATACTTCCCAAGTTGAATGCTCCCATAAGTTTATAATTATATGGCAGCGCACAACTCAAAAAAAAAAAGAATAATAAATAAAAATAAAATAAAATAAAATAATAATTATATGGCAGCGCAATAAGTCCAGTGTTACGGAATATGGGTTACGGAAGTATCTGGGCGATTATAATGTCTCGTGTCACAGCGCTCACTAATGAATTGGATCATCAGCGCCCAGGTTGCGTCCAGCCCATTAGAGAGGATGGCGGGGATGGCAAATAGTTGGGATGTCGGTTATCAGGACTGCCTAGCAACTACTAGCCGGAGATCGTTTAATTTATTCTCAGTTCCTCACTTGTAATTATGTCATAAATTCAGAACCTGGCCTTCAATTGTTGCGGCCCATTTGGCCCAATAAAGTCTTCTTCTCAATCTTCCCGAGCACTCGAGGGAACAGGAACAGAACGGAACCGTCTCCACCTGGACTCCACTGGATGGTTCTGGAAGGCAAGCGCATACCATTCTACACTGACCCTCCGTTTCATTCCTTGCTCAATAAGAAAGGAATTCCTTAATTCCATGATGAGAATAGTTAACAGATACACATACCTATTCACTACTAATCAGAACAACAGAGAAATTATCGATTGACAGATTGATTGATCCGATCCAAAACTAAAAATACACTCGTACCTTTTCTATCAATTGAGAGAGAGAGGATGGACGGCTATGGTGGAGCCGGATGGAGAGGAAGAGTATCTCGAGGCATGGTGCCACTGCTGGCATTCCACGTAGCGAACGAGTACTTCAGGCTAGGCCACATCCCGCCCGTCACATCGGGTCTCATTCTCACCAACACCCTCCTCTTCCTTCGCCCCGGTCCCCTCCACCGCCTTCTCCCTTCCATCAACCGCGTCTGGTTCAACCCCCATCTCATCTTCAAGGTTTTGTTTTTTTTCCTCCCTTTTCTTTATTTCGTATTTACAATTCACTCAATTCATTCAATTTTTGTCACAATTCAATCAACTAATCAATCAATTAAGCACTAACAAGCATTTTGGGTAACCTATTGTACTGTCAATTTTTATTTGATTGTTACCTGACCAATTCCCTTCTTTGCTCATTTCAATTTTTATATTATATGAATATTATTAATTGATTGATTCATCATGAATATTATTAATTTTCATATTATATGCATGTATTATAGTCGTATCAATTTGATAAACTTCCTCATTCTAATCAATTAATCAATTGATCAGTACAGAATCGGGATCTGAGGCGGTTCTTTCTGTCAGCCTTCTACCATGTGAACGAGCCGCACCTGGTCTACAACATGATATCTCTCCTATGGAAGGGCATCCAATTGGAGACTTCCATGGGGAGTGTCGAGTTTGCATCCATGGTGACATCTCTGCTGGCACTATCCCAAGGTGCTACCCTTATCCTAGCCAAATCCCTTCTTCTCTTTGATTATGATGCCCCGTACTACAACCAGTTCTCTGTCGGCTTCTCTGGCGTTCTTTTTGCGCTTAAAGTCGTGTTAAATTCCCGCCCCGATGCAGACTATTCTGTTGTGCACGGCCTCGTCATACCATCCAAGTACGCTGCCTGGGCTGAGCTGGTCCTTATCCAGCTCTTTGTTCCTGATGCCTCCTTCCTCGGCCACCTCGGTGGCATTCTCGCTGGTATTCTCTACCTACGCCTCAGACGCTCATTTTCTGGGCCTAATCCCCTTGCTATTCTCCTGAGGGGTTTTGTCAAGGCACTGAGCTGGCCTCTTAGGTTTCTGCGCAGCTCCCGTGGCCGTCTGTCGGGACGGGGTCGGGTTGGACATGGCCTTGCTGATGCTGGTAGTGTTTGGAGGTGCCCACTCTGTACATTTGACAATTCAGAATGGCTTGATGCGTGTGAAATGTGCAGCACTGCTCGCGGGACAATTAACAACCAGCATCAATTCTCTGTTGACGAGGTTCGTCAGAGACGGCTACAACGATTTGTTAGATGACCGCAACTTCACCATCTTGCTTACCTTTTTTTTTTTTTTTTTTCCTTTTACCATATACATTTTCTTGTTGGCTGCTCATAAATTTTTTATGTACCTATAGTTCAAAAATTATGCCTAGCTGATGTAGGCCTGTAACAAAGCAATCCAGCAAAATGGTGTTTCCGCCAAATGACTTTGTTGCATATTTGAAACATTGTATTTTGACGGGCTCAAATAATTAAAGAAAGATAAAAATAGTCATATTAGGATTATAAAAATTCAGAATCTGAAAATAATTTTGTGCTCAATTTGTGATTAGGCTATGATTAGTTAAATCATATCCAGAGAAAAGTATTGAGAGAGTTCCTTTTTTTTTTTTTTTTTTTTTTTTTCTCTCTATCATTTCTGTTGGACTTTAGACAGGCTACAGACCTACAGTGGGAACAAGCTTCTGATATTTTCTAGTTTTACCAAGCAAATTGTAGTAGTTTTCTTTTATTTATTTATTTATTTTTTTTGTGTCAAGCCACCGCAGTGGGATCGTAGTTTCATATTGTTTGTTTTATTGGATGAGATGAATTGATCCGTGGTTTGTTTTGGTTGACTGAGCTCTGATGGGATTTTCTTTTTAATAAAACTTTAAAAAAGCTTTCTGGTGGTGCAATTTCTCTATCCAGGCTAAGTCAACGGCTTTGCTCCTTGACGGCTTTAATTTACCTTTTTCTAAGTGACCTTGTGAACATGCACACGATATAAGACAAATATTTATTTTCTTTGTACTATTTGAGTTAAGGAAATTAAGTTGAGAAAGACGAGAAAAACTGTTCCTAAACCTGTACTACAAAAGAAATAAGAGCAGAGAAGTCGAATCAGAACCGTCCACTTTGCATCCAACGATTCGAGGTGTTTTTAAATTGTACGATTCAAAGACTACGCACTACGCAGTGGAGTCAGGTCAATTGTCAACAACTTGCACAACGTGGAATCTGAGTAACACCTAATTAAGGTCTTTGATCTAAATCTAAATATAAATCTAACAGTCGATCTCCTGTTCCCCTTTCTTATCAGCTAACCAAAACCCAACCAAATCACATCCCTTAAACACAAACCTCATTGGTTTCTGGACCCAAACCCTCCACCTAGAAAAAAATTAGAGAAAAAAAATAAAAAAGAAAACAAAAAAGGAAAAAGTAAGCGAGAAAGGAAAAAAGAATAAAACTTATGGCGGAGGAAGAGAAGCAGAGAATGATCGCTGGAGAAGACGACGACGAAGACGGAAAGGAATCCGACACGGAGACGGAAGGCGAGGAATTGGATGGCGATGAATCGGAACCCGATGACACAGCTGGCCCCTCTAAAGGCGATGAGGTGGCTGGAGGCGGGCCCACTGTCAGTGGGAGTGCCAATCCTTCCACCTCTATATCCCTCTCCACTCCGATCTCCGCCAATTCCAATCCAGACGGAGAAGGAAACGGAAACGGAAACGGAAAAGTGGAAGTGGTGGAACCGGTGAGCTCTCTTTCTCTGTCTTTGGGAGATACCAACAACCAGAGGAAAGGAGAAAGAGAGGATCCGACGGCTGCATCGCGGCGGCTGTTCCAACGACTATGGACGGACGAGGAGGAGATCCGGATCCTAAAAGGATTCCTCGAATTCACGCAACGACGGGGGACGACATTCGCTTCGCACCAGTATGATACGGGCCCGTTCTATGAGGAGATCCGACGGCAGCTGCATCTTGATTTCTCGAAGAACCAGCTGATCGAGAAGTTGCGTCGGCTTAAAAAGAAGTACCGCAATTGTGCTGCCCGTATGCGGTCTAAGGGACCGAGCTTTTCCTTCCGCAGCCCGCACGAGCAAGCTATATTTGAAATTGCACGCCATATATGGCGCCCGGCCAATAAGCGTCAAGCTCAAGGCCTTCCTGATGCCTCCCATGTTGACCTTGACCTTGCAGTTGACCATGCCTCTGCTTCTGCCCCGTCTGAAGAGATGGAATTCTCCTTCTCTTTCTCGTCCTTGCCTCCTTCCTCCACGGCAGCCCATCCCGATTTTCATCTTGAGGCTGATGGTGCCAAGCCACATCCTAGATCCTCTGGTAGGCGTTCCAGGAGGCGCTCCCAACAAGATTCTTTACCTCCACCTCTCCCTCCGCCTATTCCTACTGTCCCTGCAGGGATTACTGCGGCAATTCCTGTTAACATCTCACCACCTATCCACCATGAAGTTGCTGCTGCTGCAATTGCTGCAGCTGCCGCAGCAGCAGCCACTCCTGTTTCCACACCAGTTGTTCCCTCTTCGTCGTCGGGGGCTGCTGTAGAAGAGACAATTCGCAGCTGCTTGTCTCCTCTTTTTAAGGAGTTAATAAGCTCCACAGTTGGTGGAGGAGCTAGCTCTCCCGGGCTTTTTACTCTGGGTCCTTTGCCCACTTGTCCGCCTGGTAAGAGTGGTGATGAGAAATGGAGACGGCAGTACATTCTTGAGCTGGAGGTTTATTTGCAAAGAATAGAGCTTGTTAAGGAACAAGTCATGCAGGCACTTCAGGATCTCAAGGGCTCAGCCACTTGATTCAGCATCCAAAAGGTAGCTCTTTTTATTTATTTTTTTAAAGGAAATCTGATTTGCTTCGTGTAACATTAAATGATAGATTTTTCAATTTTTTGTTATGTTATTAGTGTCATTATTTTTGTATGATTTATGAGGGTCTGGGTGAACAGCACATAACTAATTATTCAACAAAAAGCTTGTGTAGATCTTGGCTGAGGCTGTATAGTGTGCTTTAATTTTGTTGTTCTGACCTGCGATTTATGACTATGACAGTATGACTGAAAGAGTTCCTTTATTATGGTCTTTTAGACTGTTGTAGTTTTTATAAATTATAATAGCTTGTTTTTTTACTATGGCATTTTAGGCTTTTGGTTGTTCTGACCTGTGATTTATGACTATGAATATGACAAAAGGAGTTCCTTTAGTCTGGTCTTTTGGATTTTTCAACTAAATAATAAAAGTTCAATGAAAAGTTCACAAGATAGACCTACATAATTGTGGTCCTAAAAGGACTCGCATGGTTGAGAAAAGCATTGCATTTAAGCTGGAGAGAAAAACTAGGTTGTTATATGTGGGTCCAGATTTATTCAGTCTAATGAATGCTTAACTTATGATTGGGTATCTCTCTATCCAAGCCTCTAGCATAGTCCCTGTTATAGTAGTTCCTGACGAGAAGGCCACATGAAATTTTATCATTCAAGGAGTCTGTATTAATTATTGTGTGGACCCGCATCTCAGTGATTCATCACAGGAAGCTGTGGCAGCATTGTGTAACAGAATTAAAACTTCTTTGGGTTTCAGACTTGTTCTGGGTTCTTGGGTAGGAGCAGGACAGACCATAAATCTGATTTTACTTAAGTCTACTTGGCAGCTATTGTTATCAATTCATGCTTATCTCTGGTATTATGTATTTTCTCGGAGGGATATTTTTTTGTGAATAATATGTGTGTTAAAAGGGTGGGGAGACGAGGGTGCTTCGTTTTTGCGTGGCATAGTTTCATGTTTTTTATTTTGTTTCTTAGCTTTCACAGATTTAGTGAGAAACTAAAAATGAAAGCAGAATTGATAAGGTAGTCTCCTAGAGCTACCTAAATAATTAGATGTTGAGATTACCAGCTTGTTTGTTTGTAGACTGGTATATTGTTTATTTTATACTCTGCTCATATCATTTGCTGTTGTGTGCCTCCGTTGTCGATTATATCGCTAAAACATGTTTCTGTTATGCTATGTGCATTGTTGATCCCTTTGATTTTATGCTTAGCTGAGGATATGACCTTGATTTCTTTGGCTCTTTATGTGTTACTTTGAAACAATTCAACTAACTGTTCTGATCCAGCATTATTCATTTTTACTATGGCATGCTAGATGTCTTAGAATTCTCTCCTTTTCCTTTCTCTATTGTCTAATGATTATTTGGTTTGGTTGTGTAGCGATCAGTTATGAAAATTATTTGCCTCATTTATTAAACTTCGTGCTGTATCGAGAAAGTCTTCTGGAATGGATTCCACACTTACGGTTCTCCAGGACACTAAGGCCCTGATCTGAAATTTTTTTTTTTTTTTTTTAACGTGGGATTTCAATTTATTTCATTTCATTTGGAAATTTTTTGATCAAAATGAGCATATTTGATATAATAAAATCTGGACAATCTCTCTCCTTCATTCTCCTTTCCTTTAGTAAGGTTGTTCTTGAGTACAACCTAATTTTACATATTTTTGCTTTAATTGGGGAGTGATAAGTGCAATCCCCTAATTTGCAATCCTTATCATTCCCCATCAAAAATGGAAAGGGCACTGGAAGCATCCTTTCCATTTTGAGCGCTCCCTCTTCTCCTAAAGGATTGCTACCCTCCCCCTCCTCTCCACTTTCCAAACTGATCCCTTATGGTAACAATCTGTTCATTTATATTTATAAGATGATCCCTTATTAAAATAATCTGATCTTTTATTATACAACTTGATCTTTTATTATAACAATCTGATTTTTTAGTATAACAATCTGATCCCTTATTATACAAAATGATTTTTATTTATAACAATATGATCCCTTATTATACAATATGATCTTTTATTAAAACAATTTGATCTCTTATTATACAATCTGATCTTTTTTTATAACAATCCGATCACTTATTATACAATCTGATCACTTATTATAACAATCTGATCCCTTATTATGCAATCTGATCATTTATGATTTTAAGATGATCCCTTGTAGTAACAATATGATCCGATCATTTATATTTATAAGATAATTCTATATTTTAACAATCTGATTATTTATATTATTAAGATGATCCTTTATTATAACAATATAATCTGATCATTTATATTTATAAGATCATCCCTTAATATAATAATCTGATCGTTTCCGCGTATTGGTTGATCACTTATTACAACATCTTTAGGCCGGGAGAGATGAAGGGAGGAAGGATGAGAGGTCTGAGGGAGGAAGATCGGAGAAAGGATGGAGGAAGGGAGGTCGGAGGTCAGATGAAGGAAGACGGAGGTGGAAGGAGGTTGGATAGAGGTAGGGAGGAGGCCGGAGATCGAAGGTCGGAGCGAAGGAGGGAGGGAGACCAGAGAGGAGATCAGAAGGAGATGGAGGTCGGAGGTCGGAGGTCGGACGAAGAGGGAGGGAGACGGAGAGAGGGTCGGGAGGGAGAGGATGACGGAGGGAGACAAAGAGAGACGGAGAGAAGGGAAAGTCGGAGGTCAGAGCAAAGGAGGGAGGGAGGAAGGCTGGAGAGGAGGTCAGAGATAGAGAGGGAGGGAGATGGAAAGATCAGATGGAGAGGGAGGGAGTTAGTTACATGAGTTGTTTTAAAAGGGAGAGGGAGAGGGATTACACATGATTGTAATATAAGGAATTGTAAAAACCCTCTCCATCAAATTCTTCAACAAAATTCGTTGCAATTTTTCTGTAAACTGCGCTTAAAAGATAGAGGCCATTGTTATATAAATAAAGCTCTGTCGCATTTTTGGGGGCTTCACATAATTAGTAGTTCAGATTCTAAATCATATTTCTCTTGTTTGGCAAAATCGGATATAAACCCCTCTAATCTTCATAATCGGATATAAACCCCTCCAATTCAATTTCATTTGGACATAAACCCTTTTCATCTTTCTTAATTATTTTTTAAATTAGAAAAATTTAAAAATAACATTATGACCGAAGTGCCCCTAACCTCTTCATCCTAGACAGAAACGATTCATCTTCTCGTTTTATTTCTTATCCAGCTAATCATCTTTCCAAAATAATAATATTTTATTTTTTTTTTCATAACCAATAAGGAAAGTTTTATTTACTTTCGAAATAGAAGCTACCAAATCCTTATATTCTTTTCTTCTCACATCTCCTTCTCTGCTAAATACGTTGGCATCATCTATATATCAAATTAACAAATTAGGAATCAGAATAGTTTCGTTGATGCTCTGACCCTTGATCACTGATATGATCTACTATACCTTTGTTTTAATTTTTTGGCTCTTTCTTTCATTCTTTTCATCAAGTTTGGTGAGACCTTTGACTATTCACAATGACAAGTTAAAATAAGTGTTATGTTTCAGTATGCTCCTTAACTATTTAAAACATGAAGTAACATTGTAACGAGTTGATATTATCAAAGAACTATTTATATGATACTATCCTTGAAATTCTTGTGTCCAGCAGAAGGTGAGCAATCCAATCCTCAAATTTAGTTTGAAATCTAATATGCAAGTTTTATTTTATTCAAAAAGAGACATGACTTCGGTAAACAAACACGAGCCAAGTGCAATGTTGACATGAGAGAGTTCCATGAAAGTCACTCATCGGAGACATGAAACAGACCACGTAAAGACCCGATTAGAAAAAATGCAATGAAAGGAATAGAGGAGAGGATGCGGACAAGCCCAGATGAACTTCACGTTTGGGGTATTTAAGTCATAATGTTAATGCTTTCATTTTTTCAGTTTAAAAAATAATTAAGAATGATGAAAAGGGTTTATGTCCAAATGAAATTGAATTAGATGGGTTTATATTCGATTGTGAAGATTAGAGGGGTTTATATCTGAATAGACAAGATTAAAAGGGTTTATATCCGATTTTGCCTTGTTTAGGGTACCTACACGGAGAAAAAAAATAATTGACCGTCGTTTATACTTGATGCACGATCTATGAAACTGTTGTTTCTTATTGGGCTTATACGGGGTATAGTTAGTTTCGTTTTTGTTTCTCATGTTCCTTGTTCACTGGTGATTCTCATTTTTTGTGATAACAAAATCAAATATTAAAAAATTACAGTTAAAAAAAATAAAAATATTGTGAAAATAACAAGTTGAGAACCGTAAATGTAATGAGTTTTTTTTACCCACCAAAGACTAAAGCGTTACTAAAATTATCAAACCAAACAAAACTACCATATACTTGATCATATAGTAAAAACAGAGTTTTTTATTAAATAAAAAGAGGTTTGTGGAGGAAGACAATTGTGATGGAAAAGGAAGTTAACAAAGAGATTATTAAACAATCACTAATCAGCGATATTGATCCGCATTGATTTGCCTCAACACAACTAAACAAGCGGTTTGGATATAGACACGTGCACGGCTTGTCAATATCTCATCAATATTCGTTAAATCTCGTTAACTAAGAACATTTTAAGCGTTGGGGGGTTCAAATTTTCACTTGTTTTATTGCCATTTCCTCAAACCTTGACTTTTAGTGAATGTTAATTATACATTGTTGGTAGTTTGACTTTTTTCCTGTATTTGCTCTGTATTTTCCTGCAGTGAATAGGTAAAATTCACAAAATATTATTGTTGAGAAAGAAAAAATTGGGATTTTGGGGCCAGTGATAGAGAGAGAATAAAGAGGAGAGTCGAGGAATCAGTCAATTAGAAGGATTGAGCACGGTGCTAATTCTCGTTGGGAAGAGAGAGAACAGAGAAAGTTGACGTGAACAGAGACAAGAGGGGTGCCGGGAAGGGTTCTTTGCTTCGCTTCGCATCAGGGGCGGAGCCAGGATATGAATTTGGGGGGGGCAATGGCTGACATCCAATGTCAAAATGCTGAGGAAAATAACAATAAAAATTAATATAAATATATAATGAAGTAATAAGTGACAACTTTTTAACTGTTTCAGTTGTAAGAGTAAATTGAAGATGTATGTATTAATATCTGTTGTCTCATACAATGCTTCAGTGAGTACAAATATAAGCTACAACCCATATGCGCATCTATCAATCTAATGACATCATAAATCTAATAATAGCTCATAGCAATCTAGATTTTGCCTACAGATATAACAATCTTAGCTCATAGCAATAGTTCTTAATAGTTATTTATGCAAACATTAAAAATACCAGAGACCAGACAAGAAACAAAAACCTTTTTTATTAGCATTGTTCAACCAAAACAGAGTCTATAGTCCCTTCCCTTCCCTTGCGTTACTTGCTATGTATATGTGAAGTGGAATTGGGAATAGATTCACAGGATAATTACAAGAAATAACGTGAGGTAATATGCATCTCTCATTTGACTTCCTATAATCCTATGTATCTGGTCTTGTCTTTTCTCAAATATTAGGGGGGCCAGGCCCCCCTTTGCCCCCCTACTGGCTCCGCCCCTGCTTCGCATTATTGCATATATTGCGATGAGCTTTTATCTGATTTCTAGTTTCTAGCGGCCTTGTCGGCCTCTCTTCTCACCTGCCATTTCAGCAGCAGCCTCACAATGTGAATCGAGACAGAGTAAATCGAGTACTATGCCGTTTGCAGACATTACACTAATATTGAAATTTTCAATTCGCAGGCGCAACACCTAACTTAACATTTTAGAATTCGTTTAATTAAAATAAGGCAACATGTCACTCTTTTTATACAAACTTTGAATTTACTAACGTAGTGTACTATAGTGTTGTCCCCAAGTTCCCTGAGTGCGCTTTTCGTGTACTACAATTACAAAAATGCATAGCTCCTTTTGACGATGGTAACCAGATGCCAAGTCGTGTAGTTCATTACTGATGCTTGATTCTGGTACAGTTGTACTGAACTTGAGAGAGAACTTTTTAGACTTAATTTGTCATCGAAAGCTGCACTTCTTTCAGTAAACTAATAACAAGAGAGTAGAAAAGCCTTGAGTAGACTTGCCTAACATTTGATCTTGACTTTATACCCCTTCCTCTTCCCTTAGCTGCCTTGCTAAGTATGCCTCATTCAATTGAACCATTCCTTATCATCATTCATTGGTGGGAAAGCGACAGCTTAGTCACAAGGACATGCCTAATTAAAGCTCTTGCGGTTTGTGCTGTCTATTACCTTTCATGTGTTTATTCTCTAGCAATACAGTCTGTACAGAGCAGGGTCTCCTTGTAACAGCCTTAGTTTAATTAGCCATCTTTTCTGTTTTTCAAAAGTTGTAATATGTATAAATAATTGGTGAACTAACATAAAGTTTTCATATCTATGTTGAAGAAAACATAAGTAGTTCAATGATTGGATTGATCGGTCAACTCTGGTAAAGGTGTTGATAAATTAAATTAAACGATGTACTCATTATATTTTCAGGGCTGATATACAGAATCCTTCTTTTTCCCATCCAGCGCCATTCAATAGCGCTCCGCTACCCTCCCTTCACCCTGCGCCCATCTCTCACCTGCGCTCCGCTACCCTTCCCCCTGCGCGCATCTCTCCCCTGCCCTCCTTCCGCGTCGCTCCCTACTCTCCCTTCCGCCCTTCCTCCCTTCTGCGATTTCACCTCCCCTTCCTCCTCCCTCTCTCTTAATCTCAGCTTTCATCTTCTCAGCTCCCCTCTCCTCCCATGGTCTCTCTTCTGTTCTAACTTCCTTTCTCTGCACCTCTTTTTTTTTTTAAAGTGAACACTTAAATGCAACAAAGTGAACACTTAAAAGCAACAAAGCGAACACTTACAGCAACAAATTGAAAAGACACAAAATGAACAAATAGAACAAACAAAGTGAACATTTATAACAAATAAACTGAACACTTATAACAAATAAACTGAACACTTAATGTTATTTAAGTGAACCATTACATTATTTTAACTGAACACTTGCTGTTATTTAAATGAACACTTGCTGTTATTTAAATGAACATTTATGTTGTTTTAACTGAACACGTAATGTTATTTAATTGAACCATTATATTGTTTTAACAGAACATCTAACTGAACACTTATTGCTATTGAACTGAACCATTACATTGTTTTAACTGAACACTTAAATCAGTCAATTTTGTTTCTCCTCCCATGGTCTCTCTCATGTCTCTCCTCTGTCCTCTGTACATAAACCGAAAAGAAGGAAGGGAGGGGTGCAGGGGCGACGCACGAAGGAAGGGAGGGTGCAGGGGTGATGGGCGAGGGAAGGAGTGAGACGCGCTGAATAGGGTTTATCGACGGAACGGAGGGAAGGAGGGGAGGGGGGGAGGGAACGCAGGAAGGAACGGAGGGAAGGAGGGGAGGGCGACGCGCTGGATCACGTGACTTCTCACGCGGATGGAAGTAGAGCGCTGGCTCACGCGGATGGGTTTGGATGAGCCTGGAGCGCGCATCTGGTCCATGGATGGTTGGATGGGAAAATGAGGGATGATAGGTACCAATTCTGTTATATTTTGTTTTTCTTTCCATGATATGTGATAGGGCCAGGGACCCCTGGGCCCTAGGATCCTAGCCCACGAGCGGGACCAGCCCAGAAGAAGGCTCGTAAGACCATCTAGCCTCGAGAGACGAAGTCGAAGTTGCTAACCCGGCCGACTTGTGGTTCGAGCCTTCGACGTCCTGGGGGTTCAAGAAAACCTCCGAGGTACGACCAATATATACGACCGTGCAGTAGACCTGACAAGTTCAGAAGATGTGCCCTCAACAGTAGACTATAAATAGAACACCCCCTCCACTAGGGAGGGGGTCGACACTTTGTCAAATTTCACATGTAACTAGGCTTGTACTAGAAAACTGATTGAATGAAATCTTTTTACCTTAATCATTGGTCTCTCTAAATTTGTGCAAAACACCTATAATCACACACTCTACACTAGACGGTGACAATATGTTGTGGCAAATTAATTAAGGTGACATAAAAGAGAAGTTAAACATAATTACTTGAAAAAGAGAAACATGCTTCAAAGAAGTCCATTCCCATCGGAGGAAATTTCAAAAGAATATGCCGGAAGGTGGGAGGTGACTTGCGCCTTTTAAAAAATAAAAAGTAGCATAATTGTTTTACTAACCCGCAATCATGACCATTTAATCATCGTATTGTTCTCCTGTTACACGCCCACAAACATTAGCTAGCTTTCTACTCGTGCAAATGGTCCCATATTAATTACAACTTATTTAAATTTCATTCTATGAGTAAAAAGATGCCCTCAGCGTTCACTTGAAATTTAATCGCTTATTTTGGTGTATCAAAAATTATATAAACTTAAAAGCCAACTTGGAAAATTAAGCCATTTAAATTTAATTAGGACATATTATTCTGTTCCAAGAAGATGAAGATTTCTATGTAAACTAAAGATGATTTTCTCAAAAGAGCTTTATAAGATCAACTTGGGAAGCCAAGCAAAGTAGTTACATTCGTGATGAGTTGGTAGTACAATAATTTTAAAGCAGCACAATGGCCAAAGCAGAGTACTAGCTAATTGACACAGTGTTAACAACATTGTTAGGCCAAGCAAAATTTATAGTTTACCAAACTATCCGACATGCAAACAGAGTAAATGTATATATTTCAATTATTGTGACAAAAATTTTATAGCTAGTTTGGTTGTGACACCCCGTTGCGACCGTGACTGGACAGTGCACAACGGCGTGTCCGCCGCGGATGCCCTTACACCCGCAAGGCTTACCAAAACTTAATTAATTCTATTTATTAACTTAAAATACAAATAACAAATCAAAATTTATTAAAAGAGTTAAGTTACAATCTAAATATAAATTTAAAAGAAAAATATTAACTTAAAAATAAGATGAGTTCTATAATAGTCTGGTTCACATGCTTTAGGTTGCTAACCGTATAATCCAATAGTCTACTAATCGTCTTGTTGTCCAACGCATCCAACTGAAACCTGGAACCCACAACCATTGTGGAAACAATGCAAAAAAGCAAAGAATGAGATAAATATAATTTATCTCAGTACGGTATTCAGTTTCAGCTACACGAACAATCTTACATGCTTCGAAACTATTTACCGACTGAGGTAGAAAACACATAATTTATATAAGTAAGATATCAACACATTTTATTATACAATACGAAGATGCAATGCAGATGAACACGAAATATCAGTCAATTTGAAAAGTCATATTCAAATGGTTGCACAAAAGTGTCGGTTCAACTTGGTCAACTGTCTAATACCGAGGCTGGTTCAATATCGATCAATCAAATCAAAATTGAATTATCCCGAAGGATCCATCTCTCCTTGATCAGAGGAGACTGAATATACAATAGAACATATATTGTATATGATACCATTATCACAATAATAATCCAGACAAATAGATAAATAAACGGTACTAATTACGTGAACACTGTCAGACCACGGATATAAGCGCTTACTCACGGAGACTGGTACGTCAGGAAGCCACCCCAACGTCCAACCCAACCAGTGTCATTTCAACGTACAAGAGTACCAACAATTATCAACAATCATTCAATTCGGAACCATCTCAACATGCAATAATATTAACTAATATAAGCCAAACGATACAATTTAAATGTGCGTGCAATTATCGGTTCAAATTATGCAATGCATTTATACGTAAAATAATTTCTAACATGTAATCAAATTGTGTGGGATCCGCACCTGAAAATTAAGCAAGCAAGTACTTATAAATTCTCAGTCGTATCAGCTGCCCCGACTTCGACAAATGACTTCCCGACTAACTTAATCCTTTGCATGTTGCCTCCAATTAGAAACTTAGATCCATGCCTTTCCTACTTCCCTTTCCTAATCTTTTTGCTTAATTTTTGGGCTATAGTTTTGTACGTACATGAGGTGTGGAGAAATGGCTGAACTTGTGGTTCTGGTGCGCAAATGAAAAAGAGTAAGCTTGATAGACACACGGCCTCATACTTAGCCTCAAAGTAAAACATATTATTTTATTTTCTTTGTTTGTATGTGGTGGCCAATAGGAAAAAGCAACGTATTTCGGATGGATTGAGGGAGTAAAGTCGGCTGAATTCGGATATGATCAAAGGGTATGGCGGTAACGAGAGATAGTAACGAATTAGATTCAATTTTCAATTTCAAATCAAAATCGGTCAAAGGTTTAAAAGAAAGTATAAATAAGAATTTTCCTTTTACAATATAAGGTCCAAAATATAATATTTTACAAATTAGTTTGAAATATTTTCGTTAAAATTTTAGATTGTTACAAAATAATTTTTATGAAAAATTTAGGATGTTACACTGGTTCAGCCTAAGTTAGGCCTAATTTGAAACCTAATTGATGTAGTCTACCAACATGTAAACATCTATTTAAATGTATATTTTGAGGGTAAGCTGTGTGTGGTTTTGTTAACAGCATGCGGCCCGTAAACCATTCAACTCGTAAGATGCTTCTTTGCTCGCTTGTCTCTTGCGTAACAATGACATCGTGGGGTAGCATAATTTGCAGTTCGCACGAACCGTGTTATATTAGTACCTTATATAATGCTCTTAAGTCTTAATGATGGCGCGCACCTTAGTGATATATATAGTATATATCATCCAATCAGAATTAAATGGTTTATGCCACCCTTGCATTTTTTAAGTAACAATTTATTTTTGCTGCTAATATTTTATATTTTCTCATTCTATTTACAAGATTTATTAATAAAAATATATAAGTAATTATATCTTATTTTCCAATATTGGTCTTATATTGGACGATCAAAATCATGAGTTATTACAATGCTGCAAGTACATCCCACGGTATTAATTTGGAGTTAAAAGGGAGCGGGGCTGGTGTAAATTCCAACAAGTTAAAGTAAATTGTTAAAATATAATTAAATTTCTGTATATTGTGCGCTACGTCAATATATACTGCACTGAATATATTGTGTTAGCGTGTATGAGGAGAAAAGAATGCTTGAAACGCCATTTGGGAGAATTATGGACACGTTTGCTAAATCCAGATATATTTTAGAGAAGCTGCTAGCGTTTTGGAGATACCAGGGGAATCCTAGTCAAAGAAATTAAGCTAATGGATTTCTTTTCCAGTCAACAACTCTGAACCGTAGAATCTACAGCTAGGAAGAACCGAAGAAGGGAGTTGGTACAAATAATATTTGTTAATTTAAACTGCGACTGCCTAACCAAAAGCATCCTGACCATGAATCATCTAATCAATATATTCTCTTAACAATTCATTGACACCAATCCCTTTCAATTGCCCAAGCAAAGTTAGGCACAGCAGCCTATATAAGTACCACACAGCTCTACCTATTTTTTCACAAGTGCTACAGCAATTAGTGAGAGAAGAACAATTCATAACTAGTTACATAAGAAACATCCATCATAATGGGAAAAGGAAAGAGGAACTCCTTTCTTGCATTGTTTGGTTTGAAGAAGTCGCATGCCGAAGAGAGCTGGTCTGGTGAATACAGGTACCACTACCAGTCCCAGAGGAAGGTGCGACCCAGCGATGAAGACCAACCACAGTGGTATGGTGAACCAGACATAGACCGCAAAGCCAGGGATTACATTGATCGCTTCCGCCGCAGCATCAATTCACAAGACTGATTGATTGCTTCTCCTATTTATCTTTTATCTATAAGTTTAGCCATGCATATTTGTCCATTATCATGCCATTCCCTTTCTTTATTTGTTTTTCTATAATTTATCACTTTTGGTTGCTTGCTTTGAGTTTTAGTGTGTCAGAAGGTTATTTACAAATATTTGCTCTGTATTGGCAATTTGATGCTTGTTTGTGAGATGCACTGACAGAAGGACTTTATTTTACATTGAATATTATCTCATATAGTCATATGTTTTGATTATTTTCAGCATTTACTTAAAAGTTATCTTTTTGTACGGTAATGCCTCTGTCATATTCAAAACCCACTGGAACAGAACAAAAATGCTAACTGGGATTAAAAAGGACAAGCAAGGATATCTTCTGTTCTGTGTGCGCGCGCGCGCGCGCATGCAAACATATTCCTTTCAATTTGTCGAGGAGCTTATAAAAACTATTATATACACAGAAATTTGCCTCATGACAGAGTTCAGTAGAGAGAGAAAAAGAACTACAGTCTTCTTAAAAATTTTGAAAATGTAATATATTTTATAAGATGTCGAGAAATATGCACACACACATATATATAACCATTGCATGCTAAGGTTTGCTAATTTAGTGCCGCCACCATCTCCCCACCAAAAATCTTCTATATAGTTTTGTAAATTCTATTTTTGGAAAAAAAAACTTTCGTAACAACCCCTCACCTCAATGAACGTGGTCAATCTCCCATACGGATGTTTATCTTTGAAAAAAGAAACATATTCATTGAGAAATTAATAATAATCATTCTAGCTAAAATAAGAAATAATTAATTAAAACTACTGCTGCAGTGAGTTTTTGTGAACATCTTTTTGAAAGTTGAACTGATCACTACCAGCTACTCGCACAATTATTCGAGATCAGTTTAGCCATACGAAGTCTAAGACCAAATAGAATTTGGATCATGAATCAAATTCCAAACACATATGAGAAGGGAGGTTCAATGCTGTACGGCCATATGCAATACATCCGATCGAGTCAATTAGTTTTGTGCATGCAATACATGGACCAATTGAAGACTTTCAATCGGTTTTGGTGCTTGATGACGGGACCTAGCCTAGGCTTGATTTCAATAGTCGTGCTTTCGATTTATTTCAGCAGAATTTAAAAAAAAATATAAAGTGTTCATTAATGTGCATTGGCTTGTGTTCTAAAATTAAAAGGCAATTTCGTTGCACAAAGAAAAAAGGCTTTTTTTTTTACTAGCTTTCTGAAGACCTGAATTCAACTTGAGAAGAGTGCATAGTGCATCTTTCACTAAAGAAAGCATGCACATATTTTATTCTAATGCATTAATTAGCAGTTGGAAAGTGAATCTTGCGTAGCTTTTTGATAGAATGAGAAAGACCAAGGTAAATAATTGAAATGTTCTTTGAAACGCATCGAAGAATATTTTTAGATTATACTGCATATATTTGCTAAATGGTAATAGGAATAAAACAATTCTTCAACTGGCTAATATATATCGACATGTATACAATCACATTCTGATGTATACATTGTTACATCGTACATCTAAGGGCTAACATGCATTTAACCTCGAGAATATACATTTTTTTTTATTATTTTAGTAATTGGATGACGCTAAGACAAAATGGATATAGGATGTACCTTAAAATAAATATATACACTATAATTATCCTATGATTATCAGTAATGTTGGAATTAATGGAATTAGAAGGCAAATTGGATACATATTGTACAAAAACATCACCTGCTTACCTTTGAACAAGCACAGTGGCTGTTGAAGACAGTACACAGAAACGACCTTTTCATTTAATTTGAGAGGGAGGTATGTATCGTATATGTTCAAATAATTTAAACTGTTGAAGTTCATCAGCAGTTCCAGGATTGTGAGAAGAGTTGAAAATTGATTTCATCCATTTATATCAATTGAATTCATCAGCAGCCCATTCTTCTAAATCTTGGGATATATTTTTTTTTTTTTAAAGCAGGATGGCGACCACCATCCGGCAGATATTAAATTAACCAAAAAGTCGAACTATTTACAAATTGAAGGAAAAAAAAAGTTTACAAGCTGGAGCGAAAAATTAAAAAGAAAATGAAAACAATAGGATCCTCAAAGGTCTATTAGTGCTGTCTTCAAGCGCTTGCTATCCATTGTCTGGCCGAAATATTGGGATATCATTTGGGCTGCAACAACATGGAACATTTGGAAGGCTCAAAATAAGTGGATCTTCTCAAACTTGAGCACCCACCGGGTTTTTTAATCAAGGAAATTTGTGTTTGTGTAGACTCCTTGAAAAAGCTTGCTTAGTATTAGATTTTATTTTTAACTTTGTATTTGTTTTTAGTCTTTTTTTTTCCCTTCTCTCTTTTCATCTAATTGTAATTTTCTTTTCTTATTTCTCTTAACTTTTGTAAATGTTTTATTTATTAATAGAAATTGTTGTGGTACTTGTCACCTGGCCTTCAAAAAAAAAAATAATAAATAAACAAATAAATTCATACATGTACTTTATTCCTACCGTGTATACTAAAAGAAGCTCTACACACTACAGAAGGCTCGCTTAGGATTTCAAAGACAATCTAATTATTTTTAAACAAGAAAAGGAAAAACGGTCCGAGCAAGAGCAATGCATATGCATGGTATGTTAACGCCTTGATGGTCACCTTGAAGCAACAATTGACCCGTAGAGCCCAAGAGATATCTAAGATTAAAAAATAAAATATATTGACATGCATTGGTATCTTGATTAATCAGCTCATTCATTTATCAACCACAAAAAAGTGTGAATGTTATTACGACTCTTACCTTTTATTTGCAAAAGTATGAAAACATCGCGTGTTGATGTCACTCAATGTTGCTTGCTTGTTGTGAAGATTAGAATTAAAAAAGGGTTAAGTAGAGATCTTGATTTTTAAGGGTATGATCGGAACGGAGAAAATAACGCGAAAATTAGAAATGGAATTTGATTTTCATCGATTCCTCTGATCGGAAAGGATACGATAAGAAGAATTGATTTCAAACCTCGTGATTTGGGAAGAAAAAATAGCCCCATCGAACTCCCGTCAAAATGGTAGAAATTTGACATGATTTCATTTCGTCAGTGCCACGCTCGGATACTTATCTCTATGTTTGATCAAATTGCCCTTTCTTTTGATACTCATCTCTATTTGGTTCATTTCATGGGCAATTGCACTCCGCCTTCAATAGCATTCAATTTTGATCCCTCGTGCAAATTCTCCTCTCTAGTCACCTCTCTCCATCCCTCATGAAGCTGCTCTTCTCTAAAAAGAGACGAAGAATGAGTAGACACATTTTTTGAGGTGAGATCTGTTACCAGATTTTGTTCGGTTCATGGGAAATCGCTCCATTCTATAATTTATTCATTTAATTTGATATAATTGGGTTTAGTTTATGTAATGAAGGAGATTCACTAATTGGAAATAATGCACCCAATTTTGAGGTGGTTGGAGTTTCAATTTTTCGTAATTGCTTCTAGTAATGAAGTTCAAATTTTCTGAAAATTTCAATCTTAATGTGCCCTGTTAATGCAATTTATTTTCTGTGTTCTTTGTATCCTTGTTTTAATTATTGGAGCTGGATGTGTAAAGTTCATGTAAATTTATTTTATTCATACAGCAAAAGTCTTTTGCCACTTTTATTTTTGTTTAATTTTCAGTATTTATCTATTCAGGGTAAAGATATGTGCAAGGATAAAATGGTAAAACTTCAAGAAATATATAAAATCATTTCCATCTTACTTCCATATAGTTCCGATCGCTAAATTTCAATTCTCATCAATTATTTTTACATTTGTTCCGATCACCAAATTTCAATCGAAAATAATTTCTTTTGAACTCTATTTTATTAAAATGAAATCAACTCTCATGATTAGTCATTCCGATCAGACCCTAAAAATTTCCTGCTGAAAGCAAGCGTAAGTAAGATCTTGATTCTTCTTTTATTTCTTACAAGTTTACAGATATAGTTAGAAACTAAAAATTGAAACAGAATTGATAATGTAGTCTCGTAGAGCTAGCTAAATCATTATGTTGAGATTACCAGCTTGTTTGTTTGTGGATCGCTTATTTTTTATTTTATACTCTGCTCATATCATCTGATTGTTATGTGCCTTTATTGTCTATTATATTGCTGAAACATGTTTCTGTTATGCTATCTGCATTGTTGAGAGAGCAAAAAAATGGATTTGGGGACTAGTAGAACAGGCGCAGGGGCCATTGATAGACAGAAAAAAAAGGGGGAGAGTCAAGAATGACTGAGCGCGGCACAAAGTCTCATCGGGAAGAGAGAGAACGAAGAAAATGACATGAACAGAAAAAGTAGGGGTGTTGGGAAGGGTTTCTTTGCTTTTGCATATATTGTGATGAGCTTTTGTATCCGACTACTACAAAGTTTCTAAAGGCCTCGTCGATCTCTCTCCTCACCTGCCATTTCAGCAGAAGCCTCACAATGTGAATCAAGATAGAGTAAATCGAGTACTATCTGGTTTGCAAGACATAAAACTAATAATATTAAATTTTCAATTTGCAGGTGCAACACCGAACTTAACATTTTAGAATTCCTTTAAAAATAAAGCAACCATGCCACTCTTTTTTTACTAACTTAATTTGAATTTACTAATGTGGTGTACTTTAATGTTGTCCCAATTTCCCTAAGTGCGTTTTCTTGTAATACAATCAAATTACAGGAACATAAGAGAGAAAAGAGATTACAGAATATTACAAAATGAATAGCTTTTTTTGACGATATTGGTAATAAGATGCTAAGTCGTGTAGTTCATTATTGATTCTTGATTCTGGTACAGTTGTACTGAACTTGAGATAACTTTTACACATAATTTGTCATCAAAAGCTGAACTTCTTTCTGTAAACAAATAATATGAGGGTAGAAAAGCCTTGACTAGGCTTGCCTAACATTTGATTTTGAATTTGCACCCCTTCCTCTTCCCCTTAGCTGCCTTACTAAGGATGCTTCATTCAATACTAAACCATATCTTTTCATCATTCGTTAGTGGAAAGCGACAGCTTAGTCACTAGGACATGCCTTAGTAGAGGTCTTTTGTGGTTTGGTTTATCTTTTGTGTTTATTCTCTAGCAGTACCGTCTTTACAGAGCAGGGTCTCCACGAAATAGTCTTAATTCAGCAATCTTTTCGGTTTACGAAAGTTTTATTATGTATAATAATTGGAACTACTACAAAGTTTAAAGCGCTGGAGTAATTAAAATAAAATGTACGTATATATGGATGCTATATAGAACTATAAATCCACTTGGTCAGTGAAATTTTCATATCTATGTTGAAGAAACCATAGTAGTTCAATAGGTTTGAATTGTTTGGTCAAATCTTGTTAAGGTGTTGAAAATAAATCCATGTATTCATTATAATTTTGATTTTCTTTCGATGAAATGTTGTGTCAAATTAGTTAAGGTGACATAAAAGAGTAGTGGAGCAGAATTTACTTGAAAAGAGATAGGGTAATTTCAAAAGAATATGTCGGAAATTTCAAAAGAATATGTCGGAAGGTTGGAGGTGACATGCGCTTTTTGAAACACATTTGGCTATGTCGGAAATTTCAAAAGAATATGTCCTATTCAAACACATTTGGCTATGATCGGATTTTGAAAATCCGATCCTAGCACATAATTTAAAAAAAAAATGCTTCTAAGATAACATTTCTTTTCTGATAAAGTTCGGTATATATTCTTAGTTACAAGTAATCTCTCAAATCTCGTGTACATCCATATTTCTTCAATTATGTGTCTAGTTGAAACCGTTACATTTTTTTTTTAACAGTAGTTGACGCTGTGACGTTAAATATTTAAATGTTCTTCATGAATGAAGAATAATTATTGTGCTCATTATTCCATGCGCTCCAGCATGCCAATAACCTCACCGATGGTGCAACGTTTAAATAAAATAACGTATTATGATTTTGAACTTATCGCTCAATTCAATTATTGTCCGGAACTTATAGCTCAGCCGTTTATATGGCTTATATGAAGGAATAGACAACTTTCATCTTCATGTTTATCCTTTCAGCCGCAATTTTAAAGACTTGAGCGGTTCACCAAGTTGTTCATATTTATCCACGTATCCAAATTGAAGCATATAATATATTACTAGTTAAGTGGACCAATGAGAAATTAACACAACTATAAGTATATCGTACAATTATAAGTAGAAAAAAATACTTCATACAATTTGATGTTTAACTTTTCATGCATGTCCCTTATCCACAGTTTGAGTCGGTTGATATGGTAGCAGTTATTAACAACTATGATATTTATTTTGTCAAAATCCTATACACAAGGCATACTATGTGAATAATTGACCACAAAGAAAATGTAAATATGCAACGCACATATTATAACGTGAGATATAAATAGTCCAAATTTATGCACAAAACTTTATACGATTATTTGTCTATGAAACTTAACAATTAAAATATTCTTTGTTGAATAATTAACTTATGTCAACAATTATTTATTATGTGCAAGAATTTTATTAGATATACTAAATATTTAGAAATCAAAATACTACTTTTGACATTTTCAGGACTCGTATGCCAATTTTAATCATGAAATTTATGATAATTTCTTTGTATATTATTAATCTATAGTCATTTCATTAAACTTTCAATTTGGCTTATAGATCAATTAAATTAATATAATAATGTCAGCATATGCTTGAACGGTTCTTAGACCAGGATCACCTAGCATAGAAAACATCAGCCACCACCTCCAAAAATAAAAAGTAATAATTGAATAATACAATGACAAAGAAAAGAATGGGAAAACAACAGAAAGCCTAACCTCTCTTTTAAAAGTTGTTGGAAACTAGCTTGCTGGCTCAAGGAATAATGAGCACAATAATTTATAAGAATGGGAAAACAGCAATAATTGAATTGAGCGATAAGTTCAAAATCATAATATGTTATTTTATTTAAACGTTGCACCATCGGTGAGGTTATTGGCATGCTGGAGCGCATGGAATAATGAGCACAATAATTATTCTTCATTCATGAAGAACATTTAAATATTTAACGTAACAGCGTCAACTACTGTTAAAAAAAAAATTGTAACGGTTTCAACTAGACACATAATTGAAGAAATATGGATGTACACGAGATTCGAGAGATTACTTGTAACTAAGAATATATACCGAACTTTATCAGAAAAGAAATGTTATCTTAGAAGCATTTTTTTTAAATTATGTGCTAGGATCGGATTTTCAAAATCCGATCATAGCCAAAATGCGTTTGAATAGGACAAAACTTTAAATCAAATTTTTGCCGATTTGTTAGTATCGAAATCTGAAATTCCGTTACTAGCTAGTATCGGATTCTGGGATTCCGATACTAAGCAGAATTAGTATCGAAATCCCAGATTTCGATACTGCGAGGTCATTTTTATATTTTTTATTAAAGTTGAATTATTTCAAAATTTCGTAATTAATTAAGGTTAGTTATAATTTTTTCGGGAGGAAGTTGTGTAAGGGAGTTGTTCTCGCCTAAGAGACTGGAGCTACACAGGCTGATTCGAAAGGATGAGATCACCGCCATGGTTGAGTCTATTTTCAGAACATATGTATGAAGAGGAGAATAACATAACAGAAGAAAGAAATGAAGATAAAAGGAGAAAGATTGAGAGACAGAAAGAGGGGGTACAGATTTTATTCAATATATTGTATTTGTTTTATTCAATATCGTTTTTTTTCCTTTTTTTTGTTGTTTGTTTTTAATATCTGATTTTATTTTTGTCGATTTTAGCAGATTTTATTTCTGTCTCAACTTCTTTCAATGTGATGCTTTTTTTTTCCTAGTGATTGACTATCGGAGAAATGGGATTTAAGAACTTGAGATTGATAAATTTGAGAAGGAAAATTTGAGATCATAGATTTTAGACTTTAATTATGTATTTGGGTTGATGCTGGCTTCAATCGTGACATTGCCTCATTGGTATATATATTTGTTTATGTTGTTAGTTTCAAATTTTGATATATTTCACTTGTGTATGATTATTAGTTCTTGGCTGATGCATAATGGCAAACGTTAAATCGTTATGCCGTTTAAATTAAATGAAACGAATAACGTAAATGATTTGTATGTCGTTTGATAAACGAATTGGTTAACAGCATATTAATATGTATCGTTTAATTAAACATAACGTTGACGATCACAGCTATTTCATGTCTTTATCACGTCTCTAGGATGGTTCTAAAACATTTACACACGTATCAGCCGCCAACGGAATTATGACACTGATGCACATCCCACGGTTTTTATTTGGACTTACGAGTTACGAAAAAAAGGGGTTGGTTTAATTTTCAACAAGTTAATCTGTTAATGCAATTGAATTTGTGAAAAAAGAAGGGAAAATATAAATTGTTTTATATTGTGCACTGCACTTACTATGTATGGTTTTTGGCTTTTTGCGCTGCTTGAAACGCCATTTGGAGAATTATAGACACGTTTGATAAATCCAAACAGTATTTTAGAGAAGCTTCCAGGGTTTTGGAGATACACAGGAATCCTAGTCAAAGAAACTAATTACATAGAAATTGATTTCATGAGAATTGATTGAGCCTAATAACATAGAAATCGATTCCATGAGAATTGCTTGACTTCCTTAGTTTATGGATTTCGTTTTCAGTCAACAACTCTAAACCGTAGAATTTATAGCAAGCTAGGAAGAACCGAAGAAGACCAAACTCACCCATCTAACCAATATATTCTCTTAACAATTCATTCACAATTTCACAGCAAGTACCTTTTATTTCCCAAGCAAGGAGAGACACATGCAGTAGCCTATATAAGTACCAGACGGCTGTAGATTTCTTCTCACAAGTACAGCAATTAGTGAGAGGAGAACAATTCTTAACTAGTAAATAAGAAACATTTATCAAAATGTGTAAAGAAAAGTGGAACTCCTTTCTTGCATTGTTTGGTTTGAAGAAGTCGCATGCCGAAGAGAGCTGGTCTGGTGAATACAGGTACCAGCACCAGAGAATGGTACGATCCAGCGATGTAGACCAACCGCGATGCTATGCTGACCCAGACATAGACTGCAAAGCTAGGGATTACATTGATCGCTTCCACCGTAGAATCAACTCTCAGGACTAATCGATTGCTTCTCCTGCCATTTCCATGTTCGTTTTCTTATTTATGATTTTTGGGTGCTTGCTTTGAGTTTTTAGAATGTCAGAAGGTTAGTTACTTGTAAAAATTTGCTCTGTATTAGCAATTTGACGCTTGTTTGTGAGATGTACTAACAGGACTTTAATTTATATTGAATAAATTTCACTTGCTTAATTATGTTTCTTCATTAATTTAAAGTTATCTATATTTCTAATTTATCATCGTTTTATATTGTAACACCTCTGTTGTATCCAAGATTCACTGGAACAGAACAATAATTCTAGCCGGGGTTAACAGGTACAAGCAAGGATATCTTCTGTTCTATATATATATTTTTTTTTTCTTTCAATTTGTGAACATTTTGGACCTAACAAGAGTATCCTAGACAGCAATTTGCCTCATGACTGTTCAATAGAGAGAAATATAACTACAGTTTTCTTAAAAAATTTAAATTGCAATATGTTTTATAAGATATATATATAACCACGGCATGTTAAGGATTGCTAATTTAGTCCCGCGCGCCACCAGTACCTCCCCCCACCTAACTCTTCTAGTTTTATAAATTGAATTTTTGAAAGAAAAAATTAACTTGCGGAACACATCCCTCCCTTTAATGAACGAACAATCTTCTATACGGATGTTCATCTTTGGGAGAAAAATATATACATATATATATTCATGGAGAAATTGAAATGTTTATTATAGCTGAAATAACAAATAATTATGATTACTGCAGCAGTGAGTTGTTGTGAAGTATTTTTTGACGGTTAAACTGATCATTACTAGCTGCTCGCACAATTATTCCAGATCAGTTTAGCCATACAAAGTCTAAGACCAAATAGAATTAAGATCATGAATCAAAATTCAAACCAATATGAGAAGGAAGTTTTATGTTGTAGGGTCATATGCGATAGTACTTCAAGTCCCGTTAGTTTTGTGCAATGCAATGCATAGACCAATTGAAAAGACTTTCATAATCGGTTTAATTAGGTGCTTCATGACAAGGACCTCGCCTAAGATTGATGTTCAAAAGTAGTTGTCCTTTTTATTTTCATTCAATATAATTCAATAAATAAAGTTCATTAAAGTGCCTTGGCTTTTGTTCTAAAATTAAAAGGCATATTTCGTTACGTACATATAAAGAATAAGGTTTTTGTGTTATGCTTCCTAAAGACCTGAATATATTCATGACGCGACAACGCACTAGAAATCAATTTGAGAAGAGCTTTTCTTTCTCCCAAAGAAAGCATACACATTTTTTTTTTTTTCTTTTCAAATGCATTAATTAGCAGTTGGAAAATGAATCATGTGTGGCTTTTCACGGAAAGAGAAAGACCAAGGAAGCAATTGAAAAGTTCATTGGCTCGCATCTAAGAATATTTTTAGATTATACTGCATATATTTTCTAAATGGTAATAAGCATAAAATAATTCCTTGACTGGCCAATATCGACATTTATACATCCAAATTCTGATTATCTGTATGTACATTGTATTAATTATAGAGCAGCGTTTTCAATACCTAGCGGTTACTTAAATATTCCGGTAATATTGGATGTCAGAACAGTGACTGAAAGGCAGTATCTGGTGTTAAGAGTGCAAATACCCGAAAAATTTTGTGAAAATACCAGATTTCAAGCACTGACCGTAGGGTGCCGGTTAGGATATTGAAAACATTGTATTATAATGTACATGTAACAGTTGAAATTTAAACTTGAGAAATATACTTTTTTTTTTTTTGGCAATTGAATGTACGCAAAGGCAAAATGTCTATATACATTATGTACCATAAAGAATACCATTTTTTTAAATAAGACAAAATTTATACAGGATGTACCATAAGACAAAATTTATATTTAATAATAAACATATAAAAAGAAAATTTGATAACAAATATGTCATATATAGCGCTATTGCCACTGGGAATAGCACTGCTAAGTTTCTGAGAAAATATTTTTTTTGAATATAGTAATGTACCACTGTCATTGACGTGGTCCCACAATTTTTTATTTAAAAATAAAAATTATTTTTAAAAAAATAAACTATTTAAAAATAGTAAACTCCATTCACATTGGCTATGCGTTATATTAGAGAGCAAATTGGGTACATGTAGTACAAAAAGATCAACTGCTCACCTTTGATGAAGCAGAGTGGCTGTTGAAGAGAACTCAACAGTGGCCTTTCTCATCTAATTTGAGAGGGAGGTATTTTCTAATAATTTAATTATACTGTTTAAGGCAGGACCGTCAAACATGCGAAACGGAACGGAAACAGCCCGTTCCGTTTTCGTTCTGTTTCGGCAACAAAACACAGATCTGATTTCGTTTCTGTTCCATTTCGTTAAACGAAACGATATTTCTATTCCGTTTCTGTTCCATCTTCAATTTTCTATTGTATTTCGTCATTTCCGTGTTCCGTTTCGGTTAAACGTATGAATTTTAATTTTGTTTCCATTTTGTTTTTCAAAACGAAACTAATTTTTCTTCCATTTCCGTTGGAACGGAAACGTTCGAAACGGTGGAATCTTGACAGCGCTAGTTGAAGGTGAGCAGTTCTAGGATTGTGAGGAGAGTTGAAATTGATTTCATACATGTACTCTGTTCCGGCCGATGGATACTCAAAGGGGCATTACACTATATAACTATAAGTCTCGTTTAGGATTTCAAAGGGTATCTAATTATTTTTTTTAAAAAAAAATGAAGTGGACAAACGGTCCGATCAAAAGCAATGCATCTGAATGGTGGAATGGTATGTTAACGGTCGCCATTTATTTTTGAAACAACAATTGACCCGTAGAACCCAAGAGAGATCTCTAAGACAGAAAACAACATTGCAATGCGTTGACATCTTGTTCAATGAGCTCATTCATTTGTCAACCACAAAAAGTGTGAATGTCATTATGACTCTAGCTTGTAATTGCAAAAGTATGAAAATATCGCGTGATGATGTCACCCAACGTTGCTTGCTTATTGTGAAAATTAAAATTAATTAAAAAGGGAAGTTGAGATCTTGATTCTTAAAATATTCCTGACGAAAAAAGCTTGGTCCCTATTGATTCTTAGACCTCACTAAAGTATAACATTGGTCCCAAATGAAGCAATGTTTTGAAAATAAACCAACAAGTAACGGTCGTTAGACCGGTTTTTTGGTAAACCTTCCAGGTCTAGGCTTTTTATTTTACATTTCGCATTGTTTGTGAGGGAAAAGTAATTTTTTGAAATAGTAGGATGGGATAGGATTTAAACTTAGATTCTAAAGAGTACTAGTACTCTTTCATCCCACATTAGTTTTAACTTTTTTTTCCATTTATAGAGAATATTGAATATAAATATTTATGTTCATCATATCAATATTCACCAGATTTTGCAACTAGCTAGTTTGACTGCTTTAACCGATGGAACCATCAAACTGGATTGAAGTCTTTAAAATAATTGTTTTCGAATACCATTGTCTAATTCATTAATGCATTTCATTGCCGACTTAATCTCTTTAAACCAGCATTTTGAATACTCTACTGTTCCAGCTGATATACCGGATAAACCGGAAACCAAAATAGTGGCCAGCATGGCAGTATTCAGTAAAAGATGGAAAATACCACATTTCGGTTGCTGGCCGGTATTGATTCCGGTATGGTATTCAAAACATTGCTCTAAATTAATGTAGTGTTTATGACCTATCAATTAGAGCTTAAAATTAAGGTTGTTCCTTCATTTGAAAGAAGAAATTATTATGTGCCTATAATACAAGGCCGAGTAATCCAATGTATTATTTCTAAATCGAAACACATGATAGGAGTTAATGAGTGCATGATTATTTGGTTGCAAAGGCAGCAATAACGAAAGAAAAGGAGGTGGGGAAGATGATGGATGCAACAACAAGCATTTTTCATGCATGTGACAGAGACATCTCAAAATATAGTATTTGTGTATGACATGTGGATAGATTATCTATTGTCGCTATTCCGATGCATATACATATGCATATCACTTAATTAATTATTAGCTCTGAAATTTCATATATCTAAATACAAACGAAGAATCCCCAAGCAGGATGCAAATGGTATTCAAACGCCTGGAATGTTATATTTCCCTAAAAAACAGAACTGTATTCAGACGCCATTCTAGGTGAATTTCACCTTGTATAATTTTAGAGGATGCTGATCTTCAGATCATATACATAGTTGCCTCTGCCTCATTTCCCGGATCTTGCCCCCCTTAATTAAATTGTTAATTAATTATCTTAATCATTAACTGTTACTCTGACATGCATGACGTCGCTTCCCCTTCAACTAGTCAAATTGTCTACCAGGCTCTCCTAGTATATATATCATTCTACCTTTAGAGAGGAGAATTCGTTATGCATTATTAATTGCATCATTTTCCTTCATTTACTGAATATTATTTGTTCAACAAGTAAAATATCAATCAGATTTCATGGGTTCTTGGGTGCGCACTATTACCTCTCCATTTCGAAAAGCTTGCACCATTTTCAATCCCAGGGAACAAAAAACACAAACAGGTTTGGTAATCTTATGTATCTTGGTTTCTAATTTTCAAATTACTATAAATCATATTTGCAATTAACTTTCTGGGATTTGGATTCAGGGCATGATCATACAAGATCAAAGCTTCATGGAGAGGTGATGGCGTGCTCGTACCATGACGTGCAAGTGATGTGGTCCATCCTCGACAAGTCGAGGATTGTCGAGCATAGCACCACCTCATGACGTACTCGAGGAGAAATCATCATGAGTAATTAAATTTTCAAGTCTTTCGTACTCTGATAGAAATAGAATCCCCATGCTTTATCCATGTAGTGCATGGTGAGATTTTTTTAGACATTTTTTGTGTTTTCTCGCTTGCAAGGAGAGGTGTATAAATTGATTGCTTACCAATGTCTGAATCTGTATTTTTTTGTAAGTACATGCTGTCATGTTTTTTATTTTCAAACAGAGCTGTACCCAGTTTCTGATTTAGAAACCTTTTCTAAATGTAAAATCACTGTTAAATAGTGGATTCCATCCATACTTCAGGAACTTGAAGTTAGTTGTAGAAGTCTAAAGAATGTATATATATATTGGTGGTCTGCTATCTATTAAACACATTATGAAAGCTAGGCCAAAATTTTCAAATTGATAACCTCACAAGCTACAAAAATATGATCAAAATTTATGTTCCATAAATCTTAACTGTAACTTACCACTGAGGATTTGAAATTAGTTCTCTTTATTCAAGTTGTCTTAACTTGATAACTAAATGGAAGATATATGTATATATATAAGGTACTTTATTAATAATCATTCCGAGTTGCAATTTACAAGAGATTTTGTACATCAATTAGTATTGAGAGAAATATTAAAACTACAAATCTTTTAGATTCATAATTCAATTGAGAAAAATGCAGTGTGGACTCTAATGATCAGATTATTTCTTCTTCGGAAAAAATAATAATTGCAACTGTACATATACATAAACAGAAGTCTCTTGTTTATAGAATCGCATTGGGATTGGACCGAATACGTCCGTAGGGCTTAGGGCCGGATAGGTCCATTAAAAGAATCGGACCGAATTTTTTTCGGATATCCGGTTCGGCCCATTATAATCGACCCGCTGATACTCGATCCCAGTTTGATCCTAGTCCGACGGAGCCCTTTGAACGGAATCGGATCCTCAGCAGCCGTTTAAAACGGCTGCTGAGCGGTCGTTTTGTTTTTTATTTTTATTTTTTTTATTTTAAAATTTAAATGGAGAATCCAAACCGTTCAACAAGTTAAATTTTACCGGCGATGCGTTTTCATATAAGTTTTATAAAATTTGAAGTTGATTTGATACTAGATTAAGCGGTCAACAAATGAACGGACCTGGTTAGATTAATTCTAATACGTTCATTTGTTGACCGCTTAATCTAGTATCAAATCAACTTCAAATTTTATAAAACTTATATGAAAATGCATCGCCGGTAAAATTTAACAAGTTGAACGGTTTGGATTCTCCATTTAAATTTTAAAATAAAAAAAATAAAAATAAAAAACAAAACGACCGCTCAGAAGTCGTTTTAAACGGCTGCTGAGGATCTCGTTCCCCCTTCGAACCCTATTCGTACCTGAGAGTCGAGCCGAGCCGCTCTCCTTCTCCGGTTTTCGACGCACGGCCGCACGCAACTCGAGCCTCGTCTCGACGTTGACGCCTCGCCTCTCGCCAGTCTCCGAGTTGCCTCTCCTCTCGCTAGTCGCCAAGCCGCCTCTCGAGCCTCGTTGTCGACGTCGACGCCTCTCGACATCCCTTGCCATTTGCCAAGTACTCTCTCTCGACTCTGCTACATGTATTTTGGGTTTTGGGTTTTGGGCATTAGCTATTTGGATTTTGGGTACCTTGGCCTTTGGCAATACTGTTATTTCCTTGATTTGAACTTTTCCTTATCACTGATTGCTATTTGGATTTTGGGTACCAAGTTTTTGAATTTCTGATATTCACTCTTACTCCAAAATGATATATATTTATACATCATTCTCTCTTACTCCAAAATGATATATATTTATACATTAAATCTACTAACTAAATTGGTGACATTTAATACTGGTGTCGATGGCAATGTACATTTTATTGGTTATGATTTTTAATAATGGTTTCTCTTATTTTTCTTGTACCTTTAATTTGTTATCAAAGATTTTTTGGATCATTTTGTTATAACACAGGTACATCTCGTGGTTGACAGAAACTCAAAAAGATTGAAAGGCATTGGCTTTGTGCTTTTTGCTTCTCCTGAGTTTGCAGTCAGGTATATATCTCTTTTTTTTTGTAAAAAAAGAAGATTAAATAAGCGAGAAACCAGAGATTGTGGGAGAGGCTTATGTTTTCTCTAAATAATATTGCATGTCAGCCACTTTATTTGTATATTATGAATAATGAACTAAAGAAATACATTTTTTTTCCAGGAGAATTATTGCTTACAAAATCTGATTTCGGGGCTGATTTTAATTGATTAGTGCAGGGTATCTAAATTTAGTAAGTATAATAATTGATCTTGCATTATGTGCTTACTAGCAATCTAGTTAATACATTATAATATTTTATGTCCTTCCATTCGTTAGGACTTATTAAATTTTAATGAAGTGCTAAGTACTGTAATAGAAAGAAATGCACTCAGCAGTATCAGCTGGCACATTCCATTCACTGGTACCAGATATGCAAGTATGGAATTTTTATGTGAATAGATATTTTTTTTAAAAATAGGTTTGGTAAGAGCAATGGTTTGGCTAAAGAGAAGCTCTCCTCATAGAAGCTTTCCTCAGGTTCTTTTTTTGATGAGGAGGAACCTAAGAAGTAACAACTGATGAGAAAGTGAGTTCACTTTTTTCTCTAAATATTTTTTACTAGCTTTCTTACAGTTTTGCATTAAAATCTCAGGAAGAGCAAACTGGCACCATAATATTAGTTTAAAGCAAAAGGTGAGCTTTGAGTTGAGCAGCTACTAAGGTATGTATAAGGGAGTAGCGTATCTGTTACTTTTGAGTTCTTATGATTTGTTGGTACATCTCTGATATGCTGATGAAGATTGCTTAATCCCCTTATGATATTCTGAATCATCTCAATTCTGCATTTTGTGACTAAATTGAAGCTTAATTATATTATTTCAGTTGTTTCGGTCCATTACCCTAATAATATTGATTTGATACAACTGTTTATTTTATTTATTTATTTGTTTTATAACATTGAACTCAAACAAAAGTTTAGGATCAGCAGGTCGAGCTGTTCTGTCAAGTAGTAGTTTAATTTTCTATTCTTGTCTAGTTAAGGATCAGCCACGTTTCATGGTAAAAATATTTGATGTGGTGGCCTCCAGATAATTTTTTTTTTTTTGTTGCATTTTTCATAAACCTTAATACTTTTTGTCTTATGTGTTTGTTTACTCTTTTCATTCGCAGGTAGCTTGCAGCTTGGTCATGTGAAAATATATTAATTTTAGGCTATATGGATCTGTTCCTTTTGAAGTCAATTTTTAAAATTTCTATTCCTGGATGCATTGTTTGCTTAAAAAAACGCATGGTAGCTGAATACAGATATTATTGTTGTCTTGGTTTGAGCATGAGTTGAATTTGGACATGCAAATATAGCTATGTTATCTTTTATAGTGTTCCAGCATTGTTGTTATATCAGGATGTATAAATCGCATGTATTCAAAGACTTGTTTTGCTCTCTTTTCCACCATCAATTTGAATACAAATTAGTGTTTAATATATATAACTATTGAGGTCTGATAGTGAGATTAAAGTTTGGTATTATATTCGTTTTGGTTTTTGTTTTAGTTTTGTATTTTTAACTATGAGTTTTTGGCTATTAAAAAGGATTTTCAAGTTTTCATGCAATCTGACGTGGCACAATATAATTGATATTTCCAAATTTTACATTTCAGATGTTGTCCATAGTGCGCATGGGCTTTTTACTTCTTAAGGAAAAAAATATTTGGTCCAAAACTAGAACGGAAGTTCGAATAATCAAATACAATATACAAAAGCGACAGCGGTTCAAAAATCCAAACCCAAAACTCGAATGGAGCCCTACGGACCTGATATGGGTAGTTCGGTTTCAACAACTGGACATCGGACTAGACCGAACCTTGAAAGGGCCGAACTCGGATAGGACTGAAAGTTTAATTTAACAGGGCCGATAATGGATATTCGGTCCAAACCCGCCCAATGCCAACGCTAGTTTTGAATAAACAGCGAAATATGATCTAATTAGTGAGAACTAATCATTGATTAATGCAACTTTACAGTACTTTGGAGTTTTGATGCACCACTTTTAACTTTGGCAACACAATGCCCGTATATTAACTAACTACAAATCTACAATTGGCCGACTGCGTATCTCATAATAGTTTAAATGCCATGTTACTGACGTATTTAGACGATCTCCACCGTTGGATAAAAATGATGCTGAATAGTTTTAGCCGTCCAACCTCCTGAAAGGACATCTTCTCCCCTCTCAATATTGGAGTAGTACATAAGTTTGTACAATTAGTACTTATCTCCAGTGATCTCCTTTAAGGACTGCCCTGCTAGTCTAGAATTGAAAAGTTACATCACTACTAAAATAATTAATATATTCCTACATAATTTTAGATCCAAAATTAGTCATTATGAGTTGCGTACCATATAGCAATGTTTTGAAAACCGGACCGGACCTCGAACCAGCTGTTCAGCTGGTTCAATGGTCCGACCGGTACGTCGGTGACTCAATCCAGCGAGTCAAACATAATGTCCGATAAGTATTAAGATTTATATATACATTCAATAATTCAAAAGAAAATGCAACAAACATAATACCATAGATCAAAATAAATCCAAATGTTCATATTATAATACAGTAGCTTTCTGAAATTTTATATAAGTAACTATGGTATTGTTTTAAAAAAGAAAAATACTATGATTCCATTAGTTTGTTGTAATTTTGGCAAATGAGACTAATTATATTTTTCTTTTCAAATGCGTCCCCCCCCCCAAACCAAACAAAAGGAAAAAAAAAAAAAAAAGAAAAGACGAATGCAATCCTATCTTTATACGCTGTATGCCTGATCTATTGGATTCCAATCCAAAAAAAGGAGAAAGTACTGATTGGCAAAATAGAAATAGGTCCGGTTCAGAGGTTCGATGGAAAGCGTCCGGCGGTATTTTTGTGGTTCACAAAACAACGGTGTTTTGGTCAGTTTTGGACCAGACTAGTAGGATTCAGTTCGCGGTTGAACCGGTAGAACCAACCGGTTCAGTCCGGATATCAAAACATTGCCATAGAGTAAGTTCTTCAAAAAAAAATATTGCAAGTCGGATATATATTGCATCAAAATTGCATGTCAAAGGCAGATACTGTATTCATTTCATTTTTTTCGAGAAACGCTAAAATCAAACCCAACTTTATTTCAAATTTAAAACTCAAATGAACGATCCAAACCGTTGCAATGTGATCTTCATATTGGGATCTCTACCGACAAATTTTACTATTTTTTGAAATTGTTAATGTATTTTTTATATATTTTTTAAATTTCTTGATCTAATTAGTTCTCAATCCTTCAATAATAATATTTTTAAAAAAATTTGAAAAAAAATACTTAAAAAATTTGAAAAAAAAATATAAGATTTGATCGCTGAGGAACTTTCAATACTTTTTGTCGATCATTTGAGCTTTTAAATTTGAAATCTAATCGAATTTGACAGAGTGAACTACCAAATCGCTTTGAATGGTAATCAAACTCTTATTATTTGCTAAATTATATGAATTCATGTATATTACTACTTTTTGTTGGTCATGTCCAAGTAGTTACCTTATAAACGCTCGCCAATAAAATTACCTCACGTAGTCAACTCTTATTATTTGCTAAATTATTTGAATTCATGTATTTTCTATTTTTGTCGGTCATGTCCAAGTAGTTACCTTAAAAACGTTAGCCAATGAAAGTACCTCACGTAGTCACGTGTATCCCTCACATGACATAATGAAAAATTACATATACTTGTCGCACCTATTGCAAGTGTCGTGCATTTATACGAATTCACAATAAAGCATTGCGAACGAGAAAGAAACGTTTTCGGAAAAGAAACAGTGAAGGAGTTAAGGAGCATTCCTTTGTCCTTATGTTAACGATTTAAGCATTTCAAAAATTTTATTTTTAGGTATTTAAATATAGTCATAGGATAAAGAGCAGTGTGGGTGAAATGGGACAAGCATCAGGAGTGTTATGTGACAAGAAAGTCTCACGTAAGCTAAAAGGAAAGTTCTATAGTACGGCAATTAGACCTGCGATGTTGTATGGCGCTGAATGTTGGACTACTAAAAGACGACACGTCCAAAAGATGAATGTAGCAGAGATGTGCATGTTGCGGTGGATGTGTGGGCATACGGGATATAGTTGGGGTTGCACCGATAGAGGAGAAGTTGGTCCAACATCGTTTGAGATGGTTTGGGCATGTCCAACATAGACCTCCGGAGGCACCCGTGCGTAGCGGAATTCTCAACCGCTTTGAAAACACAAGGAGAGCCAGAGGTAGACCAAGATTGACATGGGAAGAAGCCGTAAAAATGGACTTTAAAGAATGAAACGTCTCCAAGGAGTTGGCGTTGGATAGGACCGCATGGAAGCTAGCAATTCACGTGTCAGAGCTATGAGATGCGAATTTAGGGGTCAAGTGTTGTCTTAGCTAGATTTGTAGGTTATAGTATTAGCTCACGGCTTAGATATAAACCTCACTACTACTACTATTTATTATTATTGTTGTTGTTGTTGTTGTTGTTGTTGTTATTGTTGTTGTTGTTGTTGTTGTTGTTGTTGTTGTTGTTGTTATTATTACTACTACTACTTTATTTTCTCTACATATATTTTTTTACTATTATTAGCTCTAGTTTTGACATATACTTCTTTTTTCGATGACTTGGTGACTTTGTTGGGTATCTTTTCTAGTCTACCCAACTTGTTTGGGACAAAAAGTTTAGTTGTTGTTGTATTATTTAAATATAGACAAACTTGCCACTGCTGAAAAAACAGTTGCCAGTGTATCGGAATTTATGATAGATAAAGGTTGTGATATAAATCTGCCATTGTACTGTTAATTACTCAGTGGTCCACTGTACCAATGCCGAGGGTTGTGGCACTTCACTGTCGCTTAGTTCTAAAATCAACCCATAACCACCAAATTAAGTACTAATGAAGAAGATGCACCAATTTTGTTTGTCTTTGACTGGAACCTCAAATCTCTTTCTTCTTAACACCAAATAAAAAATAAAAAAATAAAAAATAAAAAAAATCTTTCTTCTTATGGTCAAGCATAAACAAGGGCGAGTAAAAAAAATTTAATAAAAAGCTATACATATAATCCTTAATTTTTGTCAAATGGGTGAGTTTGGAAATGGCAGAATAAGGACTTATTCGGAATAAAAATTTTTATGGGTAAATCAAATATGGGACAAGAGCAAGCTCTTATTCAGAATAAGTTTATTCAAGGCCTTATTCTAATTCCATGATATGGGTGAATAAGAAGATCCATGTGCTTATTCAAAAAGGTCAGGAGAGAAAAATTATGTGCTTATTCAAAAAGCTTATTTCGGTGCACATCCAAACACACCGATAGATATGGATCAGATAGTAACAAAATCATATCTATATTCATATATTTTATTTTTGTCACATACAGATATGAATACAAATATGTTTGAAGCACATTTTTTGGGATTCCGACTCAGGTCAGAACGGAGACATCCACGAATCCAAATCTGGTACTGCACGGTACGGCCGTGCAGGAAATCGCAACCGTTGACCAAATCCAACGGCTGTCGCGTGTTTTCCCTCTCCGCTCCCCCATATTGGATCCACAATTGATGCAAAGGTCCAGAGAAGATGTAGTTGATGCAATTGATGCAAAGATGCTGCAGTAAAAGAGAAGATGTAGAAGTAATAAAATGACTAACCTCCGCAACAAAGGGACAGAGCTTGGTTAGCTGCAGTTGATGCATGTTTAATTGGAAATTAGGAGAGTGCTCTAACACTTTCATATAAATGAAAATATCTGGCATTTTGCATCACTAATCTCTTTTGTAATATATGCTACGTGCCGGCTACAAAGGATTGTGATTTTGCTTTTGCTTAAGAAATGAATAGAGAAGAACCAAAAGCCGTGTAATACGAGAATTATGGTCCTAATTAATTAAAATTAACGCCCTGACAAATTAACAATTTGTTCCGCTACTCCAAAGCACCTCAAGATGATATTATTTATAACTTATAAGGCTAAACCAACAGCGGAACAATATATATTCATATTCATAACTAAAAAAATAAATAAATTATTTTTTTGGGGTATTATAATTTATAAAGTAAATACCGACGCAAAACATAAAACGAAATGAACATAGCACCATAAATTATGTTTATGGATAGAACACAAAAACATAATAGAGAGACATATTTTTAGATATAGCGCTCTCTATTTATGGTGGAGGTAATCGCTCCATGCTGAGGCTGCATCCAGATAAGGCTGCATGCTCACCATCTGGTCAGTGCGGAGAAAGCCGATGCTGTCTGCTGGGTTGACGTACCAAGCCGGCATCCTGCTGGTCTCAACTGGCACTGCAGGGGCATTTGCTGCTGCCTCTCGAGGCATTTGTGGAGGTGGAAGCAGTGGAGGGAGGATGAGTCCCTGGGTCAAACTCAGACTCTGAGAAGGAGCCACTGTGCTGGGGCCTGGCAGCTGCGCAACAGCCGGACTATGAGAGGAACATGCACCAGAAGAGCGGAGCTGGAGGATGCGCTCATGCACAGACCTGAGACGCATCTCAACGAGCCATGCAAGAGCAGTAGCATCCTCGATGGGAGTCCCATCAAGGGCACGGTGGCCAGTGAGGGCGTCATGCATGAGCAAGCAGGTCTCGAGCTCACGGTTCTCACGCTCAAGGCGACGAAGCTGCTCCTGGGACTTGGCAAGACGCTGGCGCAAGAATCCCTCCTGGTCCACCATCTTCTTCGATTGCTCAGTTTCTGGCATGCTCCGGAAGCGGCGCAACACCCGCAGGCTCTCTGCTGTCGAGGGCCATGCCTCCACTTCCCGATCCTGGGGGCCTCCGTACACCACCACACACGTCTTCACGTCGCACAATGTCGACAGCTCCTGCGCCTTCTTCAGAAGCCCCTTCTTCCTTTTCTTGAAGGTGGCCCTCCGTGTTGCATCGTTCGCTATCCATGCCAGCTTCACCTTTTTCCTTGCCATTAAAGTAATTCCCTAGCTTGTCCTTTTCTCTCTTCCTTCTTACTTTCTGTCTGTGTGCATATATATATATATAGAAAATAGAATTAATTTTTGGACACAGAGGTGATTCATTCAAATAATATACAGTGTATCCAGGGATTTCCTTATAAAGGCATGAAATTATGGTAAAAGATTTGTTGTGTTAATATAGCCATATATGGATGTAAGAAATCCGCGACCACAAGTAACTCACCTTGCATTGATCCGTTCATATATCATTCAAGCATTCTACTTTGCTTTGTTTTTATCGTGAATCATGATATCTCCTATTAATGATAAAGATATAGGCTGGATTTTAATCAGATTTAGTTGATGGTCAAGACACGTTTTGTTGTTCCATATCCCGAATCATGTTATTGCTTCATAGTTACAACTCTTTGGATGTTCCTATTAGCACAAATATAAGATGGGTAATTCTGTGGTGAGTTGAAATTTTAAACTATAGACTTAAGTTTTTAATAATCATATCATATACGTTCATAATTTAAAATTAACGCAGATGATTTTAAACCAAGTTAGATTTTTTGTCCACTGCAGAATTAGCCATATATACAAAGTTTGGTTCATATGATTATCATCATTTGATTACATACGAGTTTGAAAATATAAATGAATTATAGTATATATGCTTAATTAGATTGGTTTGATTCCAAACTTTTTGGCAATTGTCTTTAATATAGTCGACATGTTTCCAATTGTATCATGGCCGGATATTCTTTCATGCGCCGAGAGTCATTTCAACCCAACATTGCACAAATGCAACTTGAACATAAATGTGTGCATGAATTTGAGGTATATCATCAAGTTATCAACTTAAGAGAGAGCATGGTTTATAATCCGGTGGAGCCGTACGTATTGGCCTCGAGAGTTGAGCCATAAAATCTCCATAATCCATAAAGGCAATAATAATTAGTTGATGTGCTACCTATGAATCCTTAAATTCAAACCTGTCTTGAAGTTAATCCAATGTATGACATAAAATAAAACAGCTCATGACCTAAGAGTAACCAACGCTCCTGCGAATACTCCTTTCCAAAGAAATATGCTTTGCAAGCTATAAATGAAAGGAGGAATTGTTGCTTTCTTTATATGGAAAAACGATTTGTTGCAACTATTTATGAAATGTCCAGTCCTGATATGGTTGTCCAGTAATCATGCTAGAATTTTCTTTCTTTTAGCGTATATTTTCTCATTTTTTTCATTTTTATAAAGGAGAAGATCGACATTTGTTGCTTGCGGTTCATGGTTTTATCAAGCCTAGTATTTAATTTTAAAAGCCCAATAAATAATGGGCCGAACCAACGATGGAAGAATCTGTTTATGGGTCACCATATTATATGGGTCGGAGTTATTTACAATTAAGTTGATTTTTATAATATATTTTAATTTATTCTATTAAAGGTCTTTAGATAATAATTATTATAATATACACATAGTTTGATAATATATGCATAATATAAATTAAAAATTTAATGTCTGATACTAAATATAGAAAGTAGTTCTAATAATAAAATTATTAAATTAATTTATCATTAATAAAACATGTACATACTTCATTGCAATTTTCCTAATTAACAATACCCAGATTGATTGTACAGACTGGCCCACTGTTATTTTTTAATCATAAAATTGCCAGACCTCCCCCACCCCGGGACAAATCAGACTTTATCCATCTCGTAAGTCGTAAGTTTACTTTTGACTGCGTCCATAAATTTGTCAAGTGACTCAGAGAATTTAGTTTAGGACCTTAGATTCTGCAATTTACTTTTATGATTTTTATTAGCTTGTTTCCTTCATTTGATATATCAATAGTTGTCTTCCAATTCTTCTTATATTCACTTATTTATCACTAAATTAGCAACATAAAATTAGCGGTTTTTTTTTTTTCTTTTTTCCTGGATGACTGAAGTCCTTGGCGACGTAATAAGATAAACTCACCGTCAATTGAGAGTTCACTGCCGCACTTCTCTGTTTGCCAGTATCGCAATAGGAAGATAAAGAAAATTAGAGACGGAATTAAGAGAAAGAAGAAGGACAAAAAAAAAAGGAAAGGAAAAGAAAAAGAGCGAGCCGTATGAATAATCAATAATATAAATAAAGATGTGTGGGTGTCGGAATCATTTGGTTAAATGTAGTCCGACACTTCAAACATTGTGAAATAGCATTTTACCCTATTTCTGTAACATGATACTCTATAATTATTTGTGTCGCGGGTATTATTGCTCATAAAATTGGCTCGCTTCACCAACATAAAATAAATCGACAACACATTGTTTATTTCTGATTTTTGTGACCCCTTCATATTTTTGTTTTTAACATGTCTCAATCTCTCTTTTGTGGCACCTTTCACATGTATAATGTTTGGCAATTAATATGTCAAGAAAAATAAACATTATTATATAAGTGCATCTATAGTATATTACATATTAAAAGCAGTAGCCGCTATATATATATATTTTTTTATAATTAAATGTCAGTAAGAATTTCAAATCGAGCGAAGCTCGATGTATCCCTCTAGTACTACTACATATCAAAACTTAAACAAGTAGATGAATAAACAAGTTATACAAATCGAAGGATATATGAAAGAAATGAACTACTAAAGAAAGAAAATAAAAAGCAAGTAGGATGTATGAAATTAATCTGTTTTTCTTTATATAGAAGAGTGAAGTGATTATATAAAAATAAAATAATAATAAAATAAAATAAAAATAAAGAACAAACAAGGACCATTCAGTAAGAAGAGGAAAATAGACGTAATCCAATTTTTATCTATCTATGTTTAGTTTAGCCGTGGATTTGTGCCTGTAACGTAATGCGGATTTCTTGTATCTTTTCTTTTTATTATTCCGTCTTTTTCAGTCATCTCAAGTCTGAAAAAAAAAAAAAAAACACTCAAGAAAAAGATATGCTCTAACAAAACAAAATTAACCCCACGACAAAAAGAAAAAAAAAAAAACAAATCAGAAGCCCACGGAAAGTGAAAAAAAAAAAAAAAAAAACAATTTTCAGTTCCAGTCCCTCTGCTACCTGATTCTCCAAACCTTGCAATTTGCAATTCTCTCTCTCTCTCTCTCTCTCTCTCCGCTTCTGATTGAGGAGTTGTTCAATTGCGCATGTCTCCTCTTTCCCTCAATCCCAATCCCAGTCCCAATTCGAATCTCGTAAATGACTTAATAACTCGATTGAAGTGAAGTTTTTTGGATAAGACCTCTTTATATCAGATGGATCCCTATCCTCCGCCTCCTAAACCCTCCTCTTCCGCCCCCGACGAGGACCAGCCCAGTTCCTCCGCCAACGGCCACTCAAAGCCCGATCTCAACGGGCCTCTCCTCCCTCTTTCAAAGCGGCCCAAGCACGGGGTATGCGTTGCGTCCGAGTTCGTCCACCACGAGACCGGCGTGGCCCGGCTTAACAACGGCAGTTTCGGGTCGTGCCCGGCTTCAGTCCTCCAGGCTCAGGAAAAGTTCCAGCGGCTGTTCTTGGCACAGCCCGATAAGTTCTATTTTGATACACTACAGCCTGCGCTCGAGAAATCGCGGCGGGCACTGATGCCGTTTATTGGGCTCAAAGACGCAGAGTCGACTGAGGAAGTGGCGTTGGTCGACAATGCGACGACTGCTGCGGCGATTGTATTGCAGCATATGGCCTGGCAATTTACTGAGGGGACCTTTCATAAAGGAGATGTGGTTCTTATGCTGCACTATGCCTATGGTGCTGTTAAGAAGTCTATTCATGCTTATGTGGCACGAGCCGGGGCACAGGTTATTGAGGTCCCTCTCCCGTTTCCTCTCTCCTCCCCTGACGACATTATTTGCGAGTTTCGCAATTCTCTCCGGCTCGGGAACTCTAATGGTACACTTTCTACTTTCATATCATATTTGGTACTGTCTTGCAATTAAATACCAATGCCACTCAATTAAATACATACATCTGACAATTGTTCATGTTTTGTAGCTGCTCAGATAGTGTCATATATATTTGTATAGAAATGGCATGTTTGCCATCTACTGACATTGATCTTGATTGTCAACTGCTGCCATTATCACAGGTCGTCGTGTCCGTTTGGCTGTGATAGACCACATCACCTCCATGCCCTGTGTGGTCGTCCCAGTTCGCGAGCTTGTCCAGATCTGCCGTGAGGAAGGTGTCGACCAGGTGTTCGTCGACGCGGCCCATGCCATTGGCAATGTAGAAGTGGATGTAGAGGCCATCGGCGCTGACTTCTACACCAGCAACCTCCACAAGTGGTTCTTCTGCCCGCCGGCTGTCGCATTCCTGCACTCTCGCAAGGGTCGTGCCAACAGCCTCCATCATCCTGTCGTCTCCCATGAGTATGGCAATGGCCTGCCCATGGAGTCTGGCTGGATCGGGACCAGGGACTACAGTTCCCACCTTGTGGTACCTGAGGCAATTGACTTTGTGAACAAATTCGAGGGTGGGATTGAGGGAATCCGCAAGAGGAACCATGAGAAGGTGGTGGAGATGGGGCGGATGCTGGCACAAGCATGGGGCACTGACTTGGGGGCTCCCCCAGAGATGAGCTGTAGTATGGTCATGGTTGGTTTGCCGGGCTGCCTGGCCATCCAGTCTGACTCGGATGCAATGAAGTTGCGGGCACATCTAAGGGAGGAATACAAGGTAGAGGTGCCCATTTATTACAACTCCAGGAGGAGGGTGGAGGCTGGAGAAGCAGAGCCCACATGCGTCACTGGGTATGCCAGGATTTCACACCAGGTGTATAATGTGGAGGCTGAGTACTTTAGACTTAGGGATGCTGTAATCAAGCTTGTCAACGATGGCTTCAAATGTGCCATGCTTAGGTCTACTTCACAATAAGGTTTTTCTTCCCTTGCCTCTCTCTCTCACACACACAGTTTCTTCAATTGCATGAATTTGGCACTCATCATTTTTTTTGTTCAGCTAATTCTTGTTTATATCTATATCTGAAAGTTGTGAAGTCCTTGGAAACATTTTTTAAGTGCTTGAAGCTATAAAAACCTTCTATAATTCCAGATTCTCATAACATTGTGCCCTGAATCTTGTCTAATTTTATTTTTTTTGTTTTTTCCTTAATCCTGGGAAGAGGTTATCTGTCTATCATCGATAAAAGCATGTTCTACAGATACCCTATTTTCTTTGTAGAGAATTTGTTCTCCATATTCTTGGAGGAATACTTCAATGATATTCTGGGGATACCTAGTTGCCATATAGGACCAGGTTCTGAAACAGAACAAAATATGCTTACCACACAGAATAAGTGGAGCAACTTGGTAGAAACATACACTGCAATTTGAAACTCCAAATTCTATCCACTAATATGGTTTCAATAGGGCCAATCAGTACAGTTGTCACTACTTCGACAAGGTGTGATTTTTAAAATTGCAATTATTTAGGCTAGTTTGTTTAACCTTCGATCACTCTTTTAGCATAAGCCCTCTGAAACCCCAAGTGCTATCTATTATAATGGATTCAATAGAATCAAACTTGTCATTGTGGTAAAAATTACAATGTTTATATCCCTGATTTGAATATTGTAGTGTCCGTCCTGTTTCAGATGGTTTCATAAAGTACTCTTTTTAAGTGTTAAAAAAAAAATTGAGCTTCAAATGAACAAAATAGCATGAAAAATAAAATAAATAGATGGTGCTTGATCTGGTAAGGAATGCCAGTTAAATTTCTCTGTTTATTTAGATGTCACCAAATTTTGACACCTATTATTTATCTCAATGCACACTCAACTGAACTACTCATTAGTGTATTAGTTTCAATTTGACCATGTTTGCTTGTGTGGTGAAGGTATTATGGCTGTTCCATTTTTCTGTCCTTCGTTTAAGACTGCATAATTAAAATCCTGTAGTACATATAATTTTTTCTGGGGTAAAATCACCTGATATCTTAAAACTTCTGTGTTGGGATTAGGCACATCCTGTGCCAGATCATTTTTTTCCAGAAAGGTAATCAAGGAAAGATTATTTTTATTCCTAAAAAAAGATGATTGGGTTTCATTTCTAGTCTTGGTTCTGTGACTCTGGTCGGGTTGGGTTTCATTTCTTGCCTACCCCAACTTGTTTAGGACTAAAGGCTTTGTTGTTCTTGTTGTGAAAATAATGATATGATGGAAAGATAGAATGTTTCCAATATCCAAAACTCCGGAAGTTTTACTAATTTGACAAGTGATGAAGTCTTTCTGTTGACATGTTATGGTGTATCTTTTTTTTAAACAAGATAATAGACGACATTGAACCTTATTATTATGATTACCCTTTTTTGTTGATGGTGATTGCTATTTTCTTTGTTATTGCAGTTTGAGGCCTAGTAGTAGGTGTCAGTCTGGCTGTGCAGCACAAGACGTGCTTCTTTCTTATGGGTAGACTAATATAACATTGTATTTGTATTTGTAGTATGAACCTTTCTCATAAGATGGCAACATCACTCTAGTTATTCTGCTTAGAATTGACTTTTTTCTCAATAAAATAAACAGGCTGGCATTTTTCATGACATTTTCTTACCTTCTCTTTTTATGTTTATTATATTTTAATTTTTCCTTTTCTGCATTGTAAGAGTTGTTCACTTGTATTATTGTTTAGATTAATTTGAGTCGTAGCATTAAGCTAACAAATCTGTCAGCTTTTAAGTACCCTTGTGGAATTGTTAATCTTTGAGCATCTTCTATGGTGCTCCATGACTCTTTCTCATTTTTTTTAAAATATAAATGTAGAAATATTTGTAATTTCTGACAAAAACAACATAGTTTCTAGTTTAATTGCAGACCGGAAGTGTCTATTGAGAACAAATTGTTGGAGAGAAATTACAAATATGGAACCGTCCAAGACTGGCCACTACAAATTTCTCGGTCCGATGGTCCGAGAGAAATTGATAACAGTTACAGTAGATGCTAATATGCTATGACTTTGATATCCAAAAATGCATACGAATAATTATCGTCATATTTAATGTATCAATTTGGATTGCTTGAGATTTCTTACAAGTTTGATAGTTATAAAGTTATAATTAAGACAAGTGTGTGTAATATTCGATTAACCAAGAGAAGCATTTTCGTGTCCGGTTTCACGTGATACAGGCACGTCCTTCAAGCTACTTGTTTATGGAAAAGGTCATTTCAATTGATCATTTTGAACTTTCAGCGTGCTCAGTTGAACGCCGCGGTAGTTTGGCAATGTCTTATTAACTAATATCTAACACTACATTTGTGTATATAGTACACTTCGCTTGGTACCGTTGTGTTGTAACAAGAGGATAAACCATAAGTCTCATATACCTAGCTTCGAAAAAAATAGTATAATAATACGCATATCCATAAGAAAGAAGTATCGGGATACTGCTGTTTGTTTGTACAGAATACTGTTAATGCCACTGTTACTGTTGGGTTGTAATCAGATGACACCATTCTACGGTAAAAGGAAAAGACAAAATATTTGGATATATATCCAATAAAAAATGCATCAGTAATTTCTGATGCATTTTTCATTTATTATGGAATAAAACGTTCTATGAAAGACAGTCATTTCAATCTTAGCTACAGAACTCATACATATAAAAAGCCAATCGTTGCTGAAATGTCGAAAATAAATACCAAAAGACATGACGAATGAGAATGATTAAAAAAACAATTCGACGGGGGATGGAACACATTTAATGGCCCATGGATAAGTATAGAACTGCACATAATTTGTGTGACGAATGCCCAATAAGGGAGCCCAATTTAACAATTTCCCATTTGAATCGTTCTTTTCGAATTTCGATTTTGAATAGTTCTTGTCAAGATTATGCAAGTTGAGCAAATGGTTCCGTTCTTGCTCATACTATTCTAACATTTGGACTTGACTTTGGATACGCACATGAGAAGAACGTAAGAAAGCACATAAGTTGTGTACTATTTTCTGGTGGACCATGATAACTCCATGAAATTTATCTAGCACTAATGGCATTGCTCACTTGTTTTATGTAAAGGTGGAAAAACAGAGAGGTGAAATACTATATCCAAAATTTTAATAGATTATTTTCTGTATATAAAAATAATGACTTGTACATGATGAATTGAAGCAAAATTTTACCAAGTGATAAATAAAATATATTCTTACATTTTTTTTCTCAGTGAAAAACTTAATTTTTTTTTTCTGTCCTTTAAAAGAAAAAGGTTCTTTTGCCCTTCTGTCCAAATTGACATGCTTTAACTTCCTTTCAAATTGTTTACCATTGAATATGTTTGCATCCATTTTCGTGTAAAAGGAATTGACATCAATAAAGCAAACAAACAGTACGACAATAATTTAAAAATAATTTGAATCAAGTGGTATCCAAATCAGTAACATGCGGAGAAATATGCTGCCTTCCTTTAGTTGTTTTCCAAGACAAATTAAAAATTAGTATATAAAAAAAGTAAAGAATATTATAAATTTGATATTGCATCCATCTGCATATGCAAGAGAACTACTAGCAACTATTAAATTAATCAATTATTATTTTGTAAAGATTAGCTTTATCTTTAGGTGCCTGATCAAGCAATGGAGCAAACTTAGCTATCCATGCCAGCCCACGATATGTCACCTTTATATATCATACAAGTAAGATATAGTATCCTAAAACTTTACAGTTTTTTTTTTTTATCTTGAAAGAGAAAAAAAAATGGTGGCAGGGCTACGATGTCTCCCGAGAGTGGAGCGCAACCAAGGATGCGTAAGCCCCGTCCTTTATGCCAATCAAGGTGTCGTGCTTCCCCTTCTCTACAATCACCCCATTCTTCACAACCGCGATCACATCGGCATTTTTTATGGTTGAAAGGCGGTGTGCCACCACCACAGTTGTACGGTTGACCATAACACGATCCAATGCATCTTGCACCACCCGTTCAGACTCTGCATCAAGCGCACTTGTTGCCTCATCCAGTAGGACAATTTTGGGGTCTTTTACTATGGCGCGTGCAATTGCCACACGCTGCTTCTGGCCCCCTGACAGCTGGGCCCCACGCTCTCCTACCAACGTATCGTATCCCTACAGTCCAGAATCAATCTTTTCTTTTAGATATATATCTAAGTAACAAGTTTTACTACTAAACTAAAACGGCACAGTATTTCAGAATAATAACAAAGTGTCAGAGATTTTGGATTGGGACATTTAGGTGTTGCGTATAAGTATGCTGATACAGGTTAGGTAGGGTAACCTTTAGGTGCTGCACGAGCTCAATTTCCTCTCCTGACTGTATTGGTGGGGACTTTGCACCGGTTTTGTGTTGCAATATACAAACAGGCAATGTTGCTAACTATATCCCTAAAACAAATGATAAAATTAAATGGCACATCACGATGGTGGTTTTGAGTCATCATCACTCATAATTATAGACAGGTTAGGTTATTTGGCAATGCTTATACCTGAAGCCTTTATTAAACCCAAGAAAACAAAGGAGGTACACAAAATTAAGTAAGTAAAAACCAGATAGCATAGAAAAAAACTGAGAGCAGCCAACATAAAAGAAAATTCTTCACGGAAAGAATTAGAGAGTGTCTGTTACTGTTGCATAAAAAAAGCATCATCTCATTTATAAGAACCCTTATCTAACAATCAAACTTACTAAAGACGCCAAAAGAGATTTAAAAAAAAAAAAAACAAAAAGACAACTTTTTAATTTTACATAAAAATGAAAAGCTAACCTTGTGCAAGCTGCTGATGAACTTGTGAGCATTTGCCAGCTCAGCAGCGGATATGACTTCAGATTCAGTGGCCATCCCCTCCTTGCCATAAGCAATGTTGGCTCGAATCGTGTCGTTAAAGAGGGCTGGCTCTTGGCTGACGAGACCCATCTGTTGTCTCAGCCACCTCACCTGGAATTTCTGTATCTCAACCCCATCTAGCAAAACATGCCCCATGTCAGGATCGTAAAATCTCTGCAGGAGTGCGATGGCAGTCGATTTTCCACTTCCACTTTCCCCCACAAGTGCCACTGTCTGCAATGTCAATCAATTTAATTAGGGAAATTATGCCGTAACTGAGGTCTTTTACACAAATATATGTACCTACTGAAGTAACAGACTTTATTATAACAGCTCAAACAGCATTTTCACAAGAGTATAGCTTGTGACAGGGTGGTTCACAAAGAAATGGAACACAAGTGCAGAAATACAAACCTGTCCAGCACGAATAGACAAGCAGAGATCCCGAAAGATTTGAATGTCTGGACGAGTAGGGTATCTGAAGCTGACGTGGCGGAACTCTATGCTGCCCCTGACATTTTCCAAGGTCAGACCACTTTCCTCACTTGGATCAATCCTTGATTTCCTGTCTATTATTGAAAAGATCGAGGCAGAAGCTGCTTTGGCTTTGGTTGAGTCAGATGTCAAAGAACTTGACTGTGACACCCCTATTGCCGCCATTGCAAGAGCAAGAAACACCCGAAACACTTTGGGGAAGGTGGTCTTCCCCTCCTCCACAAGGCGAGCCCCAGCATAGAAGCTGGTGGCATAAACACAAAACAGCAGAAAGAATGAAAGCCCAAAACCAAAGCCGCTGATGATGCCCTGTCTGATACCAGCTCGCATTGGCCCCTCGCACTTCTTCTTGTAAAGCTGCATCACCTTCTCCTCTGCACAGAACGATGCTACTGTTCGTATGCTGCTCACCGCATCATTTGCTACTTGACTTGCCTCTTCATACATTATCTGTCGGTACATCACTATTATAACTTAGTCTAAGATTTACTTGCATACACACAAAAATTATGTTATTACCAAATGAACATACAATGTGAAAACAGATTACCTTAGCATCAGCACTAAATCCAGCCATGAACTTCATTTGGATAAATCCGTTCAAGGCAATTAGTGGAATTAGAGCCAATATGATCAGTGACAACTCCCAATTAGAGACGAATGCAATCACTAATCCTGCCACCAGAGTTGCAATATTCTGAACCATCAATGAAAGAGCATCTCCCACAAGTCCCCTAACCTTTGCAGCATCAGCTGACAGTCGAGCGCCAATCGCCCCACTGGAATTATCAGGGTCGTCAAACCACCTAATCTCCATGTTTACCACCTTCTCAAATGTCATCAACCGAATCCGCTTTACCAAGCTAGACCCGGCCACAGCAAAGAAGTACGAACTAGCTGGAAGCGCACAAAATGACACCGCACCAAAAGCCAGAAACATGCACGACCAAAAGTTGGACTGTTTTTTTAGTTCATGGGGCGGTTGGTAAAATGCACTTATCACATTGGACAGTAATACAGAAAATACAGGGAAAACAATTCCGCCAATAATTGAGGCAATGCAACCAAGCATGAGGAAATGGATCTCCGGTTTGTTTAAACTAGCAAGCCGGGAAATGGAGACGTCCTGTGGGGACTGCATCGACATGTCTGATGTGCTATCTTGGAGTTCAACCCCAACTGGGAGTGCAAAAGGCACCGAAAAAGAGTGGTGGCTGCTGTTCTCACGTGATGACCGCCGGCTTGGTGAGGGGTGAATTGATGAGGATTGTTGCTTACTAGACCTGCGGCTATCAGGTTTCTCACGGTCTGATTCTTTGTGACTCCGTTCCTGTAGACGGATCAACTGGCTGTAGGCTCCGTCAGGGTCCTTTAGTAGCTCTGAATGTGGTCCTGTACGATGTAAAATAATTTACTATGAATGAACTGCAGGACCAATTCTGTGGATGCATTAACAAGATAAAACCAAGCAGTACCTTTCTCAACAATGGTGCCTCGGTGTACAACAGCAATGGTATCAGCATTCCTGATAGTAGTTAGTCGATGTGCAACTACAACGGTTGTTCGATTGGTCATGACCCGATCAAGAGCCTCTTGCACTATCCGCTCAGACTCAGCATCAAGAGCACTTGTGGCCTCATCTAGAAGAAGTATTCTCGGGTCTTTCAGAATTGCCCTGGCTATTGCTATCCTCTGCTTCTGACCTCCTGACAACTGGGTCCCATGCTCCCCAACAGAAGTATCAAACCCCTGAGCGTTTTAGTTATGTTACTTTCTGTCATTTATGATCTGAATGGATTGCCCAACAAAGCTTTTTCCCAAAGGAAAAAGAAGAGACGTTGAGCACACATAGTAAGCATCAACTGAATGCAAAGCACAAAAATTGTACTTGTAACTCAGCATTGCTGAAAAAATTAACTGTTTTATTATGTGTGAACTTGAAAAATTCTTTGAGGATAAAATTTAGTCACTGAAATGAAAATTTTAGTAAATTTATTTTACATGCTTCTTTCTCCTTATGTGAAAAGAGTCATGTCAAGGAATGCAAAGAAGCAACAAAATCCAAACAAACTTGGTCTAAATAAGAAAAAATATTATTTTTATGGGATATAAACATATATTTTTCTTACTTTGGGCATTTTGTCAATGAACTTGGCAGCATTGGCAAGCTCCGCAGCAGCTCTAATCTCCTGCACGGTCGCGTTATCTTTTCCATATGCAATGTTATCTCTAATTGTACCCCCAAAAAGGACTGGCTCCTGGCTAACAAGCCCAATCTTGCTTCGTATCCACCTAAGTTGAAACTCCCTCAAATCGACACCATCAATCAACACCTGCCCCGCTTGCGGGTCATAAAATCGCTCAATTAAGCTTATCACTGTGGATTTGCCGCTACCACTCTGCCCGACTAATGCAACAGTGGTCCCACTTGAAATGGAGAGGGAGAAGCCTTTAAATATTAGTTCATGAGGCCTTGTCGGGTACGAAAAGTACACATCGGAGAACTCTATGTCACCTCTTATGTCATCCAGTTTCTTCCCTTTTTCACTGTACGAGTCTATGTAAGGTTTCCGGTTAATTGTCTCAAACATTTTGTATGCAGCTGCCTGACCTGCTGCAAATGACTTGAGGCATGGTGATCCCTGGCCTAGTGACCTGAAAACAAAAATTAAGATAGTTTTAACTTGTGAATTTCTGATATTATCAGCTACATCTACATTTACTAATTATAGAACTGAAACGTTTGTAATTAAATTCTTGAAATCATTGATATGCGTATACAAAATAACTATGTGGTGATATATGGACAATTTTTTTCTCAACGGATTAAAAAGAATTGCTTTCAGAATCCAGATTGAAGGAAAGAAAAGCAAAATGGGCTCAGAGCGACATTCAAAATAGAAAAAAAAAAAGTCAAAGAACTATGCAAACTATATGTAACGTTACCAAAATGAAAAGAAAGATGTAAGAGAAGAAACTCACAAAGAACCAGTAAGAACTGCAAAGATCACATTCATGACCTTCGCCCCAGTATAGCCTTTCTCAAGTATAAGCTTCGCACCGTACCATATACCCAAGGAGTATCCGCAAAACATGAGAAGCATAACCGTACCCATACCTAGCCCAGCCGCCAAACCCTCTTTTACCCCTGATTTATAAGCACTTTTAAGGGACTTGTCGTACTTTTCAACTGCTTGTTTTTCTCCAGTAAATGATGCGACCTGATACATAAGATATATTTATTTGCATAAATGACACTGGATTTTTAAGAAGTAATTATCATCATTTTGGTATAGTAAACTGCATTTTTCAGTCCTTTCTCTTATAGTTAAAAAAAAAGGACACGCAAAAATCTTACAGTTCTGATAGAACCAATTGTCTGTTCAACAACAACAGAAGCTTCTGCATAGGCTGCTTGACCCAGTGATGCCATTTTGGCAACGATTGTAGACATGACAGCACCAGCGAGCACTAGCGGTGGTATTGTTGCTAGCATCACAAGTGTAAGGAGCCATCCTTGTGCAAAGGCTACAATAAAGCCTCCGAAAAATGTCGTCACCAGCTGTAAGAACTTCCCAACCTGATTTATTAAACACGAAATCATGCAATTATAATTGGAATGAGACGGGAAAAAAAAAATGAAAAAATTGAATACAAATGAAATGGACTAATTAAAGTTCCGTGTCCGTACCAATTTGCGCCATGTAACATCGGACAACAATCCTTATAAGGAGCAGCTTTTACTACTAGTCTGCTAGTAATTAACCCTTTTTTTTTCTGTGAGACCATGATTTGTTATTTTTAAACTGTTTTTTTGTTCTTCTTGATCACCTTGGAATGTTACAAACCTGCCAGAACGGTGGTACCGTATGGTTAATAGGAAAGTGTGCATTTAAGAAGATACCTTTTCTCCCATTGCATCTTGAATTAGCACAGTATCGCCAGACATCCTCCCCACTACCTCTCCAGTGTTTGTGTACTTATCAAAGAACGCAATTTCCTGTCTTAATATAGTTTTCAAGTACAAATTCCTTATTCTTGCTGCTTGCCTCTCTCCTGTTGCCATCCAGCAAGTAACCTCTGTTTTCAGCACATTAACCCACAAGTTAATAAGAAGTTAGTAAATTGTTAATCTGTGATTTATGGGTATATGCATATTATCTATGTTGTAAATTGTATCAACAGCAAATATTAAGCATGCCTATGGGCTTGTTTTTCAAAAAAAATAATAATAATAAATAAATAAAAATAAGTCAGTACAAGTTCACAAAATACAAACAAATTAAAACCAGCACTTGATTTGACCCTGTGGTCAAAGTGAACAAAAGACCGGATATGGTGGTTTTTTCCACTGCTATTCAATATTGATACTGTTGAGGTTGGAATTCTATGGATGGCCTAGAATAGAAACTCATCAGTGGTCCAAATCAGAGCCGTCCATTGAAGATTGGAAGGATTAGATATGAGTAGGACCCTATTATTCAAGGTGGGTCTTGTAGCAGATAGAAGACCCATTGAAAATTTTAAGGATTGACAAGGTATCTGAAATTGACTTGTGCTATAGCAATAATTCTAGTAAAATTGGACTTACGAAAGAACGATGCAACAGCTGACCCAACGGCTAGATATATAAATTGGAGAGCAACCTGAGTTAATTCAAAAAGTAAAACAAATGGAATTTAATTTTTTTTGTCTGGCCAAAAACTTACAAAGGAGAATTTTTACTGAACTTTAATTTTGGGAAGCATATATTTATTTTTCCATGTTAGGCATGGCAACAAAAACACAAGGACATGCAGTGGTTGAATCATATAAGTTTTTCAACAAATAATCCAAAAAAAACAATCAGAGGTTGCTTTATCTTTTTCAAGCGAACCAGAATTATTAGGGAACTATAATTCTTAGAACACACTAATTGAAGATACAAGGAATTGTTTTTTTTTTTAAATTAGGAGAAATAATTACAAGAAAGAAAATTACCTTGGCAACCCGGTTAACCACTTCATGCTGGCTGATGGCACCTCCGAAGGCGTCAATCAAATTGCCGAAGAGAACGGTCATGAATGGCAGCGCGGCCCCATTGGCGACGGAGCCAGCTGTACCAAGAAGCATCAGTACCACATCTTTCGAATCGGCAAATGCGAACAACTTATAAAACGGCACAGTATACCGGCTACTACTCTCCTCATCCTGCTCTTGATCATGGCCAGCCTTCTTTGGATTGCTTGAAGTTGTGGTTGAGGTAGAACTCAATTCAACAACACCATCACCATTGCTTCTTTCCATGTCTCTCTATATAGTCTTTCTACCTCTGTTTCTTCTCTACTCCATAATCTGTTTATTTAAGCAGGGAAGCAAAACTGAGTTAGAGAGACATTTATATTTAAAAGAGAAAAACAAGGAGAAGGAGGTTAGTTTCAGATAAAGGGGAGGTCATTTTCATTTCAGATAAGACCCATAAGAGGAGAGAGAGAGAGAAGAGAGAGAGAGACGCTACAGCTATACAAACCAAAACGCAATGAATGAGCATGGCGGCGTTTTCAGTACAGTTGGAATCCACCCAAAATTTTGAAAGAGGCAAACTCAAAAGAAACAAAATAAAAGAAATGAACTTAATGGAGTAGGATAAAAAACGAACAAAATTTCACTTTAGGTTGTGCAAGTGCACTAAGAATAATACTAACTCAATTTAAAGTTGGGGAAAGAAAGAAAAAGAATGTGTGAGATGGTGATGTCCATACATAGCAGCCGTGAATAATTATTATGAGAGAAAGAAGAAGAAGGTTAGGTGCACAGGTGAACTCACCATTAGAGGTAAGGCTTACAAACAGTTGAGTTAGAAAAATAGTTTGAGAACCAGAAGAGGATAGAACAAAAGGAAAGGCATGTGTATTAGTAGAAGAGAAAAGTAGTTGGGACTATTCCTTTGACGAATAGAATATGGTTATTTTGTTCATATCATTTTTCTCATTTGTTCTTGGGGTTTATTTGTTAATATTTTGGAAAAAGAGAATGTGTATAAAGTTGATAAATGAAAGTGAAGACGGAGAGGTGCTTGAGAGGTGAATAATTGATAATGTCGTAATGAAATGAAAGCAAGATAATAGTATCATGCTTTGCTTGCTTCTGATGGAAGCTCTCTTGGACCATTGTCGGAAGCCTTTATTGTGAGATCTTCTGTGGCAAATTAAACCTTTAAGCTGACAGTGTATAATACGGTTGTTAATTAATGATTCCAGATGTAGACATTAGGGTGAGCTATGCGCTATTCATTAGGATGAGAGGGACAATGAGGGACCTTTCAAATTTTTGGGTACAAGTTAGAACTTAATCATATTTTAAGTATTTGTGGTGTGTTTGAATGGATGAGTAAAAGTTGTTAATGTAAATTATCGACTATTTTTACTTTGAAATTTGCAGTCATATTCAACGCGTAATATAATAGTACAAGAACAGTTATGTTTTGTTAATTCGTTAAAATAAAAGTTAAGATTCCTACATTTATTAACTGATGATGTGTGAAATGAGATTTTGTTGCCACAGAAGATCATCCCATGACTTAGTAATGACCGATAGGTCTCCTTCGGTACTGTTACATGTCAATCATGCATCATCCTATTATATACGTATATGACCTAATAAATTATTAATAAAGTATATTTATATGATATAAAAACGAGGAAGGGAATTGTGGACTCCATAAAAAAGGGTGGTCTCCTCAGCGGAGAAAATGGAGAATGCCACTCTGAGTTGACTGCCCTTAACCACTTATCATGCTTCTATTTTTTTTTTTTACTTTCATTTTTTTATAGAAAAAGGAATTATAAATTTAAAAAATGTAGGATTCTGTTTCATATAAATCCATACAAATAGTTAGTAAGTATAGGCATAATTATTTTTAACAGAATTTATTTTATATGAATATTTTTATACATTTTTTCTATGCGTAGCAAAATTTTATTAATAGACGAAATTAAAACAAAAATTCTGATAGTAAATTATTCCTGATAGTTAAATATACAGAAGGTTGAAAAAAGAACTGAAAATAGTAGCTAAACATTAGCAGCGCATATCAGTTGAAATGTTGGCAATAAGCACTGCAATTTTTCCTTCTTCTTCTTCTTCCTTTTTTTCAGGAAAAAAAAAAAGAAGGTAAATATGACACACTAGTGTAGTCTAAACTCTAAACCTAAGAAACCCAAACAAAAAGTACAAATAAAAAGTGAAATGGCCTTGAGCCTTTCAATGCTGATTCCTGACCGTTCTGTATGCTCTTTTTCTTATCTCCAATCTTTTTCTTCTTCTTCTTCTTTTCTTTTTCTTTTTCTATTTTTGATAGACCCCACTGCACCAGCAGGGCAGTAGGGCCGCTGTTTGTTGCCAATCGCCAGCCCCTTTTGACTGGCTCACTTCATAAAATTTTCAGAAATACAAGCACCCAATTTTGGTCTACCTTTCCTTTTGACTACTATGGTTACTGTACATCCCAATGCCATATCCATCCATTATGTTCCCATTTTTGGCGCTTCATTTGTGCTGTCATCTTTTCTAGTACAGAGTAAGCAAAAAGTTTTATGAAGCGTTCCATATCATTGCTCTTTTGTTATAGAATAGTTTTCTTCATAAAAAGTCTTTTTTTCCATACTTTTCACGTTTACCAATTTTGTATCTAATATTAACCGTTCATTGTAATAAATAAATTAATAAAAACTAAATTTAGTACACGTTCTAAATATATGTGTATGATAACATTAAGTGGAGCTGGAAAAAGTACACTTCCGTTATATAATATTATCTTAATCTTGTCATCAGTCAGATAAAATCTTGTAGCACTATAGGATCAATATACAATGCTTAGTGCTAATGGGAACCATTATGCATGGTTGCAAAAATATCAGGGGGGGGAAACATGGACATATACCGCCTTTTCAGTGGAGGTATTTGGTATAGTGGCCTTCTTCATGCTTTTAACCACTTGTGGGTCCTCCAGAATAATAGAGACTTGCATATGAAGCATGTTGATTTGTTGATAATTGTGGGATATGAGTAAATGGGAAACCTTTTTTTTATCTTTTACTTTTTTTTCAAAACTTTGTAATTTGATTGGTGTATTTTATATAGACAAATGGATAAATCACAAGTGACCCCTTCATTTCTTTCCCTCTCATATGTAGGAACTCAAAATAAAAGAAAGCATAGATAAAATTATTTGTTATTGTTATTGTTATTATTATTATTATTATTATTATTGAGGATTAAGGCTGTCGTGTTCAAGTAAAATGTCTGAACACTAAGAAATCAATAAAATTTCTAATGGTTCTTCCGATCTTTGTTTTTGCACGTCTTGTATGGATCTTCACATGGTTATATTACACCGTGCATAAAATATTCATTTAATTATGAATTCATATTTATTTGGACTAACATTTTTTTCCCTTTTTTTATTATAAATAAGGATCACAAATCAATCAGCATATCATGTCGATTGAAATTTATTTTATTAAAGACATCCTAATAGTAAATTACTACTTGAATTACTAGATGAAATCGGCTATAATAAGTTAGAACGCGTACATATAGCACATTAATTTTGAAAAAAAGTATGTACGAACGGCTATAAGATAGGCACTAAGTGTATGTAATATTATCTTAATCTTGTAAAGTCATCCTAATATTATCTTAATGGACAGATTCAGTTTGAAATTGTAAGTTATTTCAAATTGATAGGAGGATTTGTAACCTTTTTTTTTGTATATTATCCCATTAAGTTTTTTCAAATTCATGGAAACTTTTACTATAGAATAATTTAATACTTTTTAGTGATTAAAAGTCCATTATATATTATTCATTATATTGCTTCTTCAGAATTTTTTAAGGATTTTTTGAAAGTTATTGCAATTCCTTATCGTTTTTGAGGTATTTGTGTTGGAAAATAATTACATTTTTCAAGTATTTGTTTGTGAATTTCAGATTGATTTTTTAGTGTCAAGATATATCTGAGAATTGGGACCAGTTCTGAATTTCAGATTGATTTTTTAGTGGGCGAGACTGCGAGAACCAAATCGTAGACTGTATGAAAAAACTTGAAGAAATAACACATTTTGAAAATAGTATGTACGAACGAATTCATTTGCTGTATACATTAAATTCTTTTTCTAAGATGGGACATTTGAAAGCGACAATTGTCAAAACTAGTTGGTGTAAGATGTGGTCCCTATGTTTTTTCTGCTGGTATGTATCATGGTTTGGTGCGTGTAGAAATTCAAATTTGATTATACAATAGTCAAAAAAAAAGCTTTTACATGTCAAAAAGAATTTGTTGGTTAGTTCTGATAGCAATAAGCAAAGTGATGGAACCCTACGGGGTGTTTTACTGGTCAAAAAAAAAATAAGCAAAGTGATGGTCAATAAATAGATAATGATTTTTACGTCAAAAGGCGTGGAAACTCTTAACCTAATACGCTGAATATAACAAATCCGGCTATGTTCAACGAATTAATTTGTGATGTATACCTGATTAACCTTGTTCACCTGATGTCAATATGTCATCATTTTGACCATCAGTTTACATTTTTTTCCCCTTACATATTTCCTCTCAATAATAATTTCAATGGCGTTGTATATTCTCACGGGGTCAGACAATATTGTACAATGAAAAAAGTTATTCCCTTATTTTACTGCAGGTATAATTTTATTTATTTTTATTACAAACATAACTTTTAAATTTTTAAAAATAAATAGAAAAAAAATGATGTTTGATATTTTAAAATTCATTTGGCATCTAAAGTTTAGCAAGTTTAGTTTGCTACCCTTAGGTTAGTGCTAACTCTTGCCTCGGCAAGTGCACGTGGCAGATTAAGACAATCAAATAAACACGAGCACAACATTGAAATTAAGCACATTTTTTTTCTCATTAATATTCAAGTCTAAGCGAGTTTAATATAATTAAATGCATTTATTATTGAATCTTAAATAAATTTCATAAAAAATTCTATTGTATTAGAAAATTATTAAGAGTGATCATCTGCATATTATCTGCTTCTAACTGAATCCACTTTCATTTCACAAGCAAGGGTAAGTAATTAGAATTTGTACGTGGCCTACTAGCTCAAATGGTAAGCGCACTAGATTAGTCTCTAAAAGATCCATAGTTTAAATCTCACAACGCTTAAATTAAAAAAAAAAAAAAATGAGTGACATAGACCTCGATCTCTTTATTAAAAAAAAGTACTTAGTATTCAGATTATCATGATAAAACTTTTGGATCATAGAGATGTGTCATGTGATCAACACAGCAGGATAGTGCATGCATATGTGAACATGTTATACACAATATTTGTACTCGTGTATACTATATAGTTTATTACTATGGCGTGGGATGACGTACATTAATGCATATGCATTGCCAGAAAAAGCCAAAATACTAACTGATGAGTTCTCTTTCTTTGAAGATGGATTTGAAACTAATGATTTTGTTATAAGAAATGAAGAAATTTGAAAATAAATACTATCTTCTTGATTCGAATTTTAATTGACGGAATAGAACCAAACAATTGGGCCGAACAAACCCGGCTAATTGATGAGTTCAAACAGAATATTTTAGAATATTTCATACGAACATAATTATAAATTCAAATAGAGAGATAATGAAATATCATATTATTTTTTATAGATTTAAATGCAGTTATGAGTAAAAAACAAAATTAATTAATTAAAAATTATATACATAACAGATTTAAGACGGTAGAAATATTGTCCCTGTTCCTGTTGTTGGAATTCGCTTATGGTACTATATAGTCACACCCTCCGTTGCCACATAGGAAATTTTACAAAATCATTTAGGATCGCTACTACTTTACTTTTAGTTTGATTTTTGTGGGCTCAAGCCAAACTTTTTTAGGTATCTCCGATTAAAGTCATGTTCATGCCGCTTTTTGACCCTCACATATTCTTCCTTTTGCACGGTAGGTTCATGTAAAAGTAAATCCTTTTGCTGCCAAAATAAACCCAAAATTTTTGTTTACACTCCTAAGAGTGTGAGGAACTCACTAGGGTTTAATTAGATCTATAAACAAAAATATCAAGCATCATGGTTTTCATGTGTATGTGTTTGTGTTGTAGGAATCTCTCATAGCCACAAGGAAAGAAAACATATACAAATGAAAGAAAGAAAAATAGAAGCCACGTGTCTGAAAGCTGCGCAAAAGGCCATGCTCGCAAAGAGCATGTAATTGCAACATAACCAAACAAATAAATGTACTTACGGGTCAAACCATAGAGCAGCCTAACTATTATATATGATAGTCATCGAAGAGTTGCGTCTATCGACTTGAAAATCTAGCACACTACTACGGTAGATACCTTGCAAATATGTGGATCAGCATCTTAATTGCTAAATTTGCTTTAGTCCATTTATTGTATTTATCACGTCTCCTTCAATTTGTCGTTTTTCTTTTCTATTAGAGTTTTTTTTTCAGTCTTCATTGCAAAAAAAAAAAAAAAAAAAAAAAAAAAACAATGAAAAAAAAAAAATTTTTGGAAAATTTTGCATTCAAAAGAACTAAAATATAAATAAAAATTCAAAATAATAAAATATTTATAGTGATAAATGAAATCTCTTGTCGAGCAGTAATTTATGAAATTAAATACACTTAATTTTTATAAATAATGAAGGAGATAAAAAAAATGATTTATGAGTTATCCGATCAAGGTAAAGTAAATGAAAAAAATTATATCGAGCAGAAAAATGTACATAATTAAAACCTTACAGGCTTGAGTTAGCCCATCGCAGTAATTCGTTATTTTTTTAATAATAATATGTTAAGAAAACGTATAAAATGCGAGAATCATTAAACTATTGACCAGGTATTAGAACCCATTCCACTGTGTGCTTTACTGTTAAAAACGACGAGTAAATAAAAAGAAGCACGTGAGCTGCCCATCCACCATTTGCATAGATATGATGATATCCATATAATCCATGGCAGTATGGTTGAATCAAACAATAATTACACGCAAGATTTTTAAAAATGTTCAATTTAGTGTTGCTTTGGCGTTATATCGATTATGGACCCTCTTGAACAACTTAAAAATGGTTTGTAATATCTTCAACTTAGTAATGCTTTGGCGTAATATCGAGTATGGTCCCTCCATACTTGAACGAATTAAAAATGTTTTGTACCATTTTTCTCGATATATTGGTTTCATGTCATTATACCGTGTAATGTCAGGAACAATGTTTTCTATATCCTAATAATAATGCTCATATTTACAGTCTAGAGTTCGGTATATCGCGATCAAATCCGTCGATAATTTTACAAATAGGAAAATCTAATTTTACCAATTCAATCTACATATTGAAATCTCATAGCAAACCAAATTTTATATTTTTTGAAATTTTTTAACTATTTTTTTCTGAATTTTTTAAAACTTTCCTTTTCTGGATATAAACAATTATAAGAAAATTCCAAAAATGGTAAGTCTAAAAAAATTCGAAAAAAAATAGTAAAAAAAATAAAAAAAATGTAAAATTTGGTTTTCTATGAGATTTCAATATGTAGATTGAATTGGTAAAATTAGATTTGTCGATTTGCAAAACTATCAACGGATATGGTCGCGATGTACCGAACCCTCAATACATCGCGATGCACCATAACATTTCTCTCTCTCTCTCTCTCTATATATATATATAGAGAGAGAGAAAGAGAGAGAGTTTTGCTATGGTGAGTTGCAACTCACGAAGCCTTCCGTGAGTTGCGATCAAAACTGTTAGATTTGATTCGAAATGACCGATCTAAACCGTCCAATATGATCTCCATATTGAAATCTCCTTGCAGGCCAAATTTTATATTTTTTGAAATTTTTAAGTATTTTTTCGGATTTTTAAAAAATGTTGTTTTTGAACGGTACATAATTAATTAGATTAGCGATTTTCTAAAATTCCAAAAAAATACTTAAAAATTTCGAAAAAATATAAAATTTGGTCTGCAAGGAGATTTCAATATGGAGATCATATTGGACGGTTTGGATCGGTCATTTTGAATCAGATCTAATAGTTTTGATCGCAACTCACGGAAGGCTCCTTGAGTTGCAACTCACCATAGCAAAACTATATATATTCTAAAGAACGAACTTAAGTTGTGAAAAGTTCGAGAATTAGTTCTTGATCTAATGATAAAAAATAATGTATTTTAAAGTGAATGCTTCGAATTCAAAGTTTGATTGAGAAATACCTTCAAGATATTTTAAATTTAAAAAAGTGGGATGTTGGACTCCTATTTTTTCTTAAAAAATTCATAAGCTCGACCAATTATATTGATAGAAAATTAAACGTAAAAAATATATCAAGATGTTCGTAGAGCTCATCTTGAAAATCAAATGACTGATGCATCCAGAGATTCTTTTATTTGAATAATAAAATGTGACCTCACTATATAATTAATTACTAAGTACGAACTATTTAATTTGTGGTATTTGTGGTGTTGAGCTCCTAATATTACAGTATTTTCTTAATTTTTAAGATTTAGCATGTAATACACGATTTCATAATATCTTTACTTAGGATTATTGCGCAACACGAAAATCATAGTAGAGTATATATAATCTATAACGGTAAAATTAATGTAATGTCATATTACTATGTGAAAGAGGAGCAATCACTTGACAAATGTTTGTCTTATTAATTTTGACAATGGATTTTGAAATCAATACTAATGAAGTTAGAAATAAAAATTAACTCTTAAAAAAATTAATTTATAGATACACTATTTGACATAGATTGGCTATCAAATAAATTCTAACATAATTGAGTGTTATTTGATGAGCATCAAGAATTGCTAATTCTGATCTTCGAAAATTTAAGTCATTTGATGAAAGGTGAAATATACACCACCTATCATCATTGATAGATATGATATGATCATCACAAAAATCATGCCTAGAATATTAAATTTTCAACTCAAAATATCTTTAACAATTGTTGAAGATGTCAAAATAAATTTCTACCACATGATGACTCCTCTTAAATAAAAATTGTGTTAATGAATTATTTTGAAATTATAAAATTAAGAACAATTAGTTTTACAAAACAAGTAAATTCCAAATGATACTAGCATATATTATTTACTACAGCGCTGAATGATAAGAGTTGGCCCTTCCAACCGCTAAATGCTGCTGCCATATATGCTAAATTTTTAACCTTAGTTTCACTCTCACTTGCGACCTCTGAATGTTCCCCTAACCTTACAAAATTATAGATTCTCCTTCAACTCGTGCAATTGAAACCATAAAAACCAACGATTTTCTTTCTCCCTTTTTTGCTCTGTTTGGATATTTTGTATGCTCCCATATAGTTTGTCTGATTAGGAACTAGGGATATTAATTTGGTTTACACCAAAGCGGACTTAATTTTATTGAATCGATCGGTTGGCTTTTAATTTTCAATATAGTTGATTTAGTTAATTAGTTTGGTGAAAAGAGCTTCCGACTTAATATTTGGATTGTAGTTTGGTTTTGAGATCTGAAAACGCTGGTTTGCTTATAAGCTGAGGTTGTATGTACTTATAAGTAAAGCCTAGGAAGCATTACTTTTAATAATTAGCTTATTTCATTATGTTGTCGGACCATCTTCTTTTAAATTTGTTTTCTTTTTATTATTTTTTTAGAAAAAAAGTGGCAGGAATAATACCAGCTTTAATATTTTTCTCTAAAGCCAATAATACAGAGCTCCAAATAGAAGACAATTAAAGCCATATCCCACCAAACAAGGCAACTATCATCCGTACCGGATTAATACCAATCGGTATCAACCCTCCATGTTCTTTTCTCTTTGAAAGGAGACGGCTTGTGACCCTTCTTTCTAGGTCACTACAGAGGAACAACTTTGGTCGATAAAATTTTAGAGTTCACATTTTATTTGACTATGTTTTGGAATTTGCTCTACACAAAAACAAGAATTGTGTCAAATACATACAAAAATGTCAATTCAATGTCTTTGTTATGAATCATTAATCTTTTTAAAACATAAATTCCTCGAAACAAAACAGGGTGTGATCTCTTCAGCCGACAATCTGACATGTACATGTGACTCATCCCTAACTACAACTTTGGACCTATGTAAATGCAAAGACAAAATGAATGAAATTTGACAATGAAAAAACTAAATTCCAAATCAAGGTCTTTCAATTAAACAAATACAAAGACAACATGTATAAAATTTGACAATGGGAAAACTAAATTTCAAATGAAGGCCTTCAAATTGTTCACGCATGCGTCGGTTACCGACAGCCGCTTGCATTTTTCTCTCTTCTTTTCTTTTCTCATTTTTTTTTTTCTGTTTTCTTTGGTTAATTACAGCAAATTTTTAGCACCCAGTTAACCAAAATAACTAAAACCAACATGCATCAATAATGATGTTCGGTAGATTTATGCATAACAAATTGTCCTTTGGGATTATTTCGTCTCAAACTTAATTAACATATTTTTTTTTATCATATGACAATTTTAAATATTTTTTTCAAAATAAAATCTGTACAACTATTTTTGTGTAAAAAGTTTGTATATGGTTTGTGTACCTGCGAAGCTTTGTTTGTAGTGTAGATGAGTCTAAGTGAAATGGCTCAAACGGTAAATTGTCATTGGGATAATTTCATCTCAGACTTCTTTATCAATAATAACTTTTGATCACGTACGAGAATTTCATCTAAATTGTTTAGAATGAAAATTATAAGGTTTTTTTTTTTTTTTTTTTTTTTTTTTTTTTTTTTTTTTTTTTTTGCTTAAGTTTGTAAACAGTTGCCGCAACGAGTAGCATGGACATTTCTTCGAAAAAGAAAGAACTTTCAAATAACAATATATACTAGATATGACGGTCGCAATTTCACTGCATTATATTTTTTAGTTTGAAGAATAATTCAATCTATTTCGTCAAAATTAATATTTTTTTCTATATAAAGTCGCTATATAAAATTGACATAATTTTTTCGCCCAAAAAAATCTTGGTAATCTTAATGATTGGTACGACTATTTTTTTTATTTATTTAAAAAAATATAAAAAAGAAAAAATAAATTATTTTTAATTAAAAGAAGTGGCCAAAATCCAATAGCGGCCACGGCGTGGCCTTTAATATATATCTTAGATATATATAGTTTCTATTATGAATTCATTGAGGAGATATATACAACCAACCATTCTTTTTTTTAAAAAAAATGCTCTACCCGAAGAAAATATAAATTATATAATTGCCAGAATATTACATTATTTTTAGAAAATTAAAATATTGAAAATAATTTTCAGACCTTCAAATACTCAATTTGGCTCTAAATAGTCGTTTTAGGATTAAAAACCACTGTTATGAGCTACGCCTCAAAATCTTGTGTGTCATATCGATCATTTCCGGTTATAAAAATAAATAGAAAAATCCTATAAAAAATATATATACATATAAATTTAAAAAATATTTTAAAATATTTTTTCTTATTTGTTCTTTTCCTATATATATATTTTTTTTTTCTTTGGTCTGGTCCAGATATTCCTCAATAGCGGCTCCGCATCATTAGTCCATATATATGTGGAAACTTTATTGATAGATTTATCTGAAGTGTAATGGCTAACAGGCTAAGAGCCTAAGACGGTCTCCTAAATAGCCCCTATCTAGTGTATCAAAAAAAAAATAAAATAAAATAAGAGCCTAAGACGGTAAATATCAAAGACCCTTTTTTTTTATATATGCATTTAATATGTTTACGCGGATATTTGTATCTACGCTTTTCACATGTTGATAGAGAAACCTCCAGTGAAACTACATGAAGATCAGAATACATGTAGCTAAAATTTTAAAAAAAATAAAATAAAAAAATAACCACTGCACAACTGTATTCCCCGAATTTTTGTCTCGACTAGTACTGCAACATCAAAAGATCAAGTGAGGTGAGGACGTGAGGTATATTCAAAATAATTATAGTCATTTTAATGAATTAATTTTGGTAGTAGCTCCCTATATCCAAGTATTTCATGGCCCCATGAAACACTTCAACATGCTCGAACTATTAATACAACACAACACAAGATGAAGAATCAGATAGGACTTAGGAGTAGCATCTTGTCAGAATTTAACACAGTTTTTGATCTTTATCCAACTTGATTCAGACTGCGCATCTACCATTTTTTTTATGCTTTATAATATTGTTCACCAGATTTCTGGAATGACTCGGTGTCGGTGTGATTTTCCATAATGAATGTGTTAAATAGTTAAATTTAATAATCACTACTACATGAGTCAGATCGATACAGAGTTAGCTACTCACATGGATGTTTAATTAGGTAGAGATTTTGGTTGTTAATCCTTCAATTTATGATGAGTACTAGCATCTTAATTTGGCTTTATGCTCTAAATTTTTGTAATAATTTTCTATTACATGTCATATCTAACTTAACGAGGTGATGAGACCAGGCGTGTCAACATAAATATAAATATTTGTAATGAAGCACCTGTGGGTCCCATTTCTATTGCCAAAAATTGTAGCCTGTCCATATTTTAATCTTAATCTATACGGGAAATGTGGGGCAAATATCATAATTAATAAGGGTAGCAAGAAAGCATTTAAGATGAAGACAATATTAACTGTTAATTGCTATTCAAGGATGATTTGATGCATTAGTTGAAACTTTAAGTAGTGTTCTGTTAATGTAATTGAAAAATCAAATTCGACAAATGATGTAATTTTCAAGGGGCATGAGACTTAGGTAAGCTTTCAATTGTTTGTATTAGAAAGTGTTGACACCAGGTCATTTTCCCCAATTATGCATCTAACTACTCCCTTAGTCCCTTCTTTTATCTTTGCTCTCCTCTTTATTCCATGCTAAGCGTGCATGAATAAAGGGATTCTATTTCTAGGTTAGTTGGATGCTAATTAGATTTTTCTCGGATGATTTGTTAATTGCATGTATTCTTTTATTATTTTCTGTTTTGTAAGCACATGAGTATACTCTTCCGTACAAGCAAGCTAAATTCAAAGCAATGATTGTTACTTACAACAGCTTCATTAATCTTTGATTAAGATTCAAATCCCATCCGTTGCTTTGCTTGTCATTTTCCTTTACTAGTACTGTTACTTTGGTTAGTATAACTAAAAGTTACTATTCCATGATGTATAATTAATTTGGATTTTAAGCTCCACAACATGAGAATGACTCTTACTGTGTAAATTTTACCGTGTCCTCTTTTTAGGGAAACGATGTAAATTATGTGCAGCATCAATTGTGTTTTCTTTTGCGGGCTCGTTTGGGATGAGTGGAATAGGCCAATTCCTAGAAATAGCCAATTTCATTCCTAAATTTTTCATCCAAACGGTTTTGGAATAGTCAATTCCATTCCTAACACAATTTTCAATAACACTCTTCCCAACAACACTTTTCTCTATACTTTTTCACACTTCCCAACGCTATTCCTAAACTCACCATCCAAACAACATTTCTAATTCCCGAAATAGCCAATTCCTCCAATTCCTATAAATAGTGTTTTTCCCTAAATTTATACTATTCCTACCCTATTCCTAACCATCCCAAACGACACCCGGTAAATAAAAAATAATAACAATAACACTAACACTCTTGTTAATGCGATTGATATGAAGATTTTCAAAATTGTCAAAATATTTAATTAACGAGAGTGACCCCTAATTTATAGTTTCTATATGTAATTATGGAATGTCCAATGCTCATGATCTTTCTAATTTACAGAGGTAAAAATTATTAAATTTATAGAGTGAATTCAGCAACTGGGATTAACATTTTTATGTTTGATAAATCTAACCATTTCATACCGAGTTTTTTTTTTTTTTTAACTTTACAAATCACCCTAGTATTTCTTTTTGAAATACAAATTACCCTAGTACAAGTCACCATCATTTGGAAATTTGCAATTCATCAGTGTTGGACTGTTGGCTACGTGGCTATATGCCTATATGTCGTAGAGTTGTCAATCGAACAACAGTTTAGCGTTGACATTTGTTGTTTACGAAGAATGAAGAGCGAGACCTTAATGATTAGTATAACACTCATCAAATAGTGATATAATTTAAAATCTTAATCTTTAAATTTCAAATAATCAATTTTTCTGCTCAATCCGATTAACAGTAGAAATTATAGAAGTAAAATGTCAGTTTTCTTTTATAATTCAATACTGTATATATATGCATGTATACCATAGCCAAGTCTAAAACAATATAAGGACGTTGGTACGTAGAAGCATTTCGAACTTTTTAGACAAAGGATGGAAAATAGGAATGAGTGCAGACTATTTAAAAGAAAATTAAATTAAAAAAATAAAAAAGGAGAGAAGAAGAAGAAAATAGTGCAGACAGTACCTAGTGCCTAGTTGGTACGCACGGACGTACCATCTTATTATTTTGCGATGAAGCAGCAAGTGTATCATTCGAAAAAAGTTAAAAAAGGTGCATAGGAAATGGTTGGCGTCTCTTGTACACTCATTGCTTGTCTCATCCAATCATTCATTATTCTTTTCCTTTATTAATGGCTTTTTTTGCTAATAATAGTTGATTGTTAGAAGATGTACCAATCGCCTTTAATAAATAAAGAAGAAAGGAAGTAATTAGTTCCACTTGGATCTTAGTATGTAAGTTTTGTTTGGTAATTACTATCTACCATCCACCAAATAACCATCCAGCGTCATCCAAACTCAGATTTTCCGCGTGCTGACGTCCGCAAAAAATTTTTGACCAATTTTCGAAAAATTTTTTTGCTGACGTCATCAAATATGCTGATTTAAGGGTTCAGTTAAATGTTTTAAGGGTTGAATTAAAGTGTGTAAGTGTTCAGTTAGATGCAACAATAATTTATTTCTCTTTGTATGTTGAATATGATCATTTATTTCTTACTTACGAAATTTGTATATATGTTAAGTTTATTGTTATTGTAAATGTTTTTTATGTTTGTTGTATCGGTTCATTTTGTTTTTTTATTTAACTAGTTTAATTGAACACAAAAACTACGAAATCAAATTTCTGCTGCAACTAACTGAACACATAGACACTTTAAGTTCATCCCTTAACGTATTTAACTGAACACAAAATACTAAAATTCTAAATTATTGCGGCATCTAACTGAACACATACATACTTTTAAATAATCCCTTAACGTATTTAACTGAACACAAAACACTAAAATTTTAAATTATTGGTGCATCTAACTGAACACTTATACACTTTAATTCAACCCTTAAAACATTTAATTGAACCCTTAAAATCAGCATATTTGATGATGTCAGCACAAAAAAAAATTCGAAAATTAGTAAAAAAATTTTGCTGACGTCAGCATGCGGAAAAAAGGCATTTTGGCCTGTTGAATGGCGCTGGTTCAATTGGATGACATTGGATGGTTTTTTGTTGGATGGTGTATATCATTTCTAGTTTTGTTTTGTACAATACAGGGAACAAAACAGAAAAATATTAAATGTGTGTGACAAAAAAAATTGAGGGCACAAAGAAGCCCACATATATAAGATGAAGACGAGGCTACATCGTTATGAACATTCATGCCGAGGCTTAATTACAAGTATGCATGAATGAAAATCAGGTCCAAATGAGTTCTCTGAAAACAATGGAGCCCATTTGGCAAGTTTTTTGGGCCACCGATTTTTTACTCAAGACTCAGAGCAACATTTGGCAGTTTTGTTAAGTGTCTGATCGGAATGGTTCATCGTGAGAGTTCATTTCATTCAAAGAAATACAATCTTGAAAAGAAATGATTTCGTTTCTTGATGATCGGAACAAGAGACGCCAACCATTTCCTAAGATGTTTTACCATTTTGCCTTGAGTTTAATTCATTTTAATAAAATAGAGTTCAAAAGAGATATTTCCAATTGAAATTTTATGACTGGAACCCATATAAGAAGATTTGAATCAAACTGAAAATTGGTGATTGAAAACCCTATGAAAATAAGAAGGAAAGATTTCACTTGTTAAACTTGGCCATTTGACCTCACATAATCTCTAATTATTCTCTTTTAATATTTATTTTACAATTGCAACAACCGATTACTAAACTAACTTTGCTCTGTTCTTAGCAAAATTGCCATATATGACCAATGGGAAAAGATAACCCAATTGGATCAGAAAAGCGAGGATCTTGAATGACAAACAGCCTGATCAGTGGGAAGCATTGCAGAAAATAGGATTGTTAAGCAACCAGTGGGTAAGAATTGCTAAAGTGGACGAGGGACTGCTGGTATCAAGTTGCTGTTACCATAGGATGGTCAAAAAGGAAGGTATGCCAGAAATGCCATGCTAACTGGTATCGCTGGAGACACTGGTCCGCAGACTGATACCAACTGGAGAAGCATACTGGTACGGTTAAGTCACAGAAAAAGCGGTCATAGGACACTTTTCACACGGTGTACTGCTTATATTGTAATTTAATTTTACTTTAGTCATTTTTTTTTTTTTCATATTGTAAGACTGCTTATTGTAATCTGGTTTATACTCAATGAAGTTTCTGGTTGCCGGTTGGCATTTCGCCACCCAGCTTCAAATAAAAAAAGAGAAATGCGAAAAGATATACATCACTTTAACATAATGCAAAAAACTTTAGAAAAAATAAAAAAAAAAAGAAAAGGAAAAATTTCACCTTAACATAACAGCACAAATTGCACAACTTGTCGAGCAAACAAGTATTCAGTCAGCCAATAATTGCTGCAGTTATTTCTGGTAACCTTTAAAAGACAAAAGCTTATTTACAAATTCCAAAAGAATTTCTTCCTATGAGACTTATTTACAAATTCATTACATACTAGTATTTCATTTCCAGTCTCATCATGTTCTATCTTCTGTATTGTACGCGTAATCAGATCAAAGTTGTCCTTACTCCTCATGAAATATTTATATATACAATATCCCTAATTAACATACATGTTTTAATTAACATAAATTAAGTTACAAATATCTCATTTGAAAGAATTATGAATTTTTCCTAACAGAGAAATTACAGAAACGTATTCCATTTTGCTTAGTTTTAATTAGCAATTGGATTAGAATAGACGAAACATCAAATATGATACTACGTGTTATATGTTATGAGTACAAGCATCTGGCGAAATTCCATATGGTTTAAAAAAAAATTAATGCTATAATAAAACATGTTAGACGTCAAACGCGATTCGAGTCTCACGTATTGAATCTCAAACGCCGATCTGAACTACTCAATATGATCTCTATATTGAAATCTATTTGCAAACCAAATTTTTTATATGTTTATTTTAATTTTTATTTTAAGTAAAGGTTTAAATAGCGGATATGCTAATGTCATAGTGGATAGTGGGTATTTAGCTGCCACTATCGTAGCAGATCTGTATATATTTTGAAAGTATAATTTAGTCTACAATAAAAAAATAAAATATTTTCATGCATCTAATTAACGCTAACTAAAATTATATACATTTTATATGCATATTTGACCATTAAATTTTAAGAATTTGAAACTGTTCAAAACATAAAAATTGTGTCTTATTTTGTAAACTTTCCATAGAAATTTGTATCACATTATTAGAGTTCGTATGTGAAAGATATGCCCAAAACTAATATTATATCAGCAAATTATAAACTGCACCGCTATTTGTAGTTATTTCACAGCTATTTTCCGCTATACGTCGCACTATCGGAAGGACCGCTAAATTGTTTTGTTGTAGCGGTGCACCAAATAGCACCACTATGGCCGCTATTTGAACCTTTGATTTTTTTTTTTCTGATTTTTTAAGATGGAAAGGTCTAAAATTAATTAGATAGAGGATTTTCTAAAATTAGAAACAAATAGTAAAAAATTGAAAAAAGATATAAAATTTAGTATTTAAGAAGACATCATTATGGCGAACAAATTTAACAGTTCGAATTAGCCATTGCGATTTCTAAAATTAAGATTCAATCGCGTTTGACGGGCTCAAGTGTCAAATGCATTAATTTGATTTTAACATTACTAAAAAAATTACCTATTTTGGTGAAAGTTTTCCCGTGCATGGGAACTTTTTTCCCCTCTGGATAAGAGTTTTGCGAGATCTAGTTAAGTTACACCTGCGAATAAGTTCCACAAAGGTGTTATATATTCTCGTTGTAATTTTTTTATCAACGGAAGTCTTCTTTTTGTGTACAGGATCGCGCCGGATTTATATTGTTTTAGTATGAGAGATAATTATGACATTATATATACGAAAAATCATATTAATGTTGACGCGAAAAAAATGAAGGTATAATTAGGAAGTTCTTAATAATGCAACCTTTATTCATACGAGAAAAACTTGAAATTACATAGCTTACAAGTACACATAAAAATCAATATATATGCATCTCATCTAAATCAACGAAAATATAATTAATAATATTATTACACACAGAGATCAACTATAAATTTTATAACTTAAAAAAGAAGCATTGCATGGAGGATACCATCGTTGGTTGATGCTTGCCACTCGATTGATCAATAGGTGAAAGTAGAATCACTCAATTTTTCTTTGGTGATCTCGTCCAACTTGTGAGCCATCTCAGGCGTCATGTAGTTTTGCCAATCTCCCACTACGGCCTTTCTGAAAAAGTAATTATTGGGCACATTACCCGCTCCGTTTTTGTTGACATCAAGGTCTTTGAGTTTGTTGAAGCTACATAACTCAACGATCTTTTCGACCACACCATTTTTTATTTCATCCTCAGAGAATGGGCATCCAATGAAGTTTGCCATCCTCACGACACTATCAATTGGGTCCTTCGACATCTCCTCATACTTGAGGATCATGATTTTCTCAGGGTTGTGAATGCTCTTTGTGTAATATTCGAGCACATGATCCCAGACTGGGCCGTATGGCATCCGACCCTCACAAAATAACTCAAAGGCTTTAGCAAAAGGAAATGGCTTATTAAACCATTCAAATTTTGTAACCATGTGCCAAAGAGAGACTAAGACATCTTTTGGCTCTCTACATATATAAACAATTTTATTGGTTGATGCTTTGATGCTGTCTGGGAGCATGGAGTATGACACGTGGGTCCCGAGTACTCTGGGAGAAGGGAGAGTTTCGAGATACTGTTCATCTCTAGTAGCATAGTGATGTTCAATGATAGGTACACAATCATGAGGGTTGAGCTTAAGCAGAGGGTGAGATGAGAGAGTATACTTATCTCGGTGCATAACTGCGAAAGCGAGGGCTTTGAGCCAAGTGGTTCCAGACTTCATGAAACTTGCTACGAATACATCACTGGGTTGAGACTGAAAAACCTCATGCATCGCTAATACTCCTTGAAAATACCGTTCTGGGTACCAAAAACCTCTATATTTTCGAAGCTCAATTGCCAGCCATTGATCTTCTTTTGGGAGCGTGAGAATTAGTTCTTTGTATTTAGGATCCACGTCTTCAATTTTTGTAGTATCGGTAAATGGTAAACGAGACCTTAGTTTTGAATCTTCTACTGCCATTTTCTTTTCTCTATTCCTTAAAGAGGATTGGATTTTCGTGGAGGTCGGACGGATATATATATCTGGAGGATCACACACGGGACATGCTGGAAGATATAAAACAGTTATTTAAAGTACAAATTTTAGAAGTAATTTAACATACGAATAAATTAATTTACTTGCGAAGGTGTTATTTCTATTCTTCAAATTAATGGCCATGAGTAATCACGTAGAAGTACAATTATCCAGATTTTGTCTCAAATATATTATGATTTATTCAAGTGTGTCATAATAAATTTGATTTTTATATTTGTATTTACAAACTTTTAGGCATTATTATCTCTCATTATGGAAATTTAAAAAAAAATTAAAAAATATGTTCCATAATGAGAGGTTTTTTTTTTTTTTTGTGATTTCATAACTTAGCTTATAGCTCAGCAATCTATGCAATAATTATTGAATAATATATACATGTATTATTTGTTGTGTGTGATTAGTTGCATGAACTCTGTGGTTAGCTGTTTCATATGCAATCAATCGGATTATAGGTATTTAATTAGTTATAAATTATCTTCAAATATGAAAATTAACAATATATAGTAATGCAATTGGGGCAAGCAATTCTGGCCCAAAGGAACTTAATATTTATATATTAAGACCAGCAACAGTAAAATCTTTATATATATATATATTAAGAAACTTGACAAAGTCATAGATGCACCCTTTTCAAAGATCTATCGCCTCGATCCATTCACGGCTGCATGTAGCTTTAATAATTATTAAAATATAGGCAAAATTAGATATAACCCCGATAATCTGTGCTATCCGGATATAACCCTGTAATTTCTAAAACCGGATATAACCCCCTCCAATCATGTTTAATTTGGATATAACCCTCTTTATCAGGTTTAGTTAATTTTAAATTAAAAAAAATCAGTTGTGACCAAACTACCCTCCTTCAAACAAGTCTCTCCTTCCTATACACACGACACCAAATTTAAAAAAAAAATGTTCTTTTCCCCTGCAATACACGACACCAGTATCTGTCCAATATAACTTCCTCATGTTTCATGTCTTTAAGAAAGATTCCTGATATACACGATAACAAAGAAATAACATTGTAACCTCAAAATATTAATTGACTAAGACTAATGAATATTGATAGCATGCATTAGCGATTGTATTCTTCAGTGGACCTAAGACTAATGATGTGAGATGTCCCTGTATGCAATAATAACCAGTTGGAAATTCACACACTTGAAATGTTGTGGTCAATTACAGAATCCAAACTAATAATGTAGAAGCAAATCTTGAGTTTAGTATTATCTTGAACCTTCGTTATTTTTTTCTTTTTCCATTTCATTTCGCCCTTAATCTCTGATGAGGTTCTTCGCTAATACAAAATTTCAATTTGAAAAGTTGCTTGTTGAATAATCAAGGACGAGTAAGGGCATTTGATTTCGTGGTCTCCATTCTTATTTAGAGCAAAAGAGAGATCGGAAAATAATTTGGTATTGCCAATTTCAAAGAGAAGATAAAATAGTTTTAGGAAGGAAGACAATTTTTGTATGGTATATAGCAAAAAGGAAGTTGAAACGATCTTTGGAAAGAAGGAGAAGAGGGTAATTTGGTCATTATTTTTATGCTGCTGTTTTTTTAAATTAAAAAATGACTAAAACTGATAGAAAATGGGTTATATCCAAATTAAACATGATTGGAGGGAGTTATATCCGGTTTTGGAAATTGCAGGGATTATATCCGGACAGCAAAGATTATGGGGAGTTATATCCAATTTTGCCTAAAATATAACAAAATCTAGCTAAGCGTTTATAAGTTCCTAACTTCCTCAATGCTTGAGGAAACTATCGTACGATCTTTATGGAAAGTATGAGTTTGGATATTTGATCATCACTATTCTTAGGTAGCAATAATGAAATGACAATTTGGGTATGATCGATGATTGTCAGAGACTCAGACTCTCAGAGTAGTCAGAATCAATCGTTTATTTATGGTTGGGTATCAATAATTATGATTTTTTATAATAATCCAAATAATATGAATTAAAACGTTCTAATATATAATTGCTGGTGAGTGGTGACATAAATATATAATTGCCAGGCTGAAATAAAAATTTCCTATTCCTTCAACGACTGGTTTTAGTGCTAATGTTCAGCATCGGGGGCCCACGTCAATTTCAGCTGCTTTCCAAAATTTATCAGTGAAACAAAGTTCATGGGATCCGCTAAAATCCAAGTTGTACATATATATATCGATCCCTTGTGGTAAATAATTAAGATAGTAACCAAGTAACAAGAGGAAGAGCTACCAAAAAGATAGACTTGATAAAGGGAAATATTATATTGGTCCACAGCGGTATAGATGACTATCTCTGTAAGATATATCATATATGTAGACATGTAGTACATCAAGCGCTAAAAGCAGTGGCGAAGCTAGGATTTTGTATCAGCAGGGTCCATAATTTTTTTTTTGTTGAAAAAATATATGTACAACTATGACATAAGGTCTAATCAAGCTTTTAAAAAACTTTGTTTTATCACTTGAATCTAGATTTTCGTTTATATCGCACTACCGTTTTATCACTATTTTATCGTTGTACAACTGTTTTATCGTCATTTTGTCACCGACAAACGCTAAATCAACACCTAACCGCTAAACCACACAAATTACATTTAAAACCTTGCATCTAATATAACCAAAGTATAATATAATAATTTTTAAATAAACAACTCTAAAATAATATCACATAAATAAACATGAGAAATCAGTCATCTATTATAATAACAACGGAAGAGCTAGAATAATATATATATGCAACATACAAATAATAATTTAAGAATTAAGAATCATTCATCCAAGAATCTCCTATTCTATTATAAGTTATATATTAATAAGATTATTTGCGAATGAAAGGAAGAAGGTGATTCATTAGGACGAATACGACATGGGTCCATATGCGATATTTTAGGAGTCGTTACGCAATTCAAATCAAACATAAAATGTTCAGCTGGGTCCTTTAAATATTTGAGATGGGTCCATGACTTCTTATATATATATTTTTTATTTACAAACATACTAATTGTTAAGTAAATTTTTTATTTTCAGGTGGGTCCCTGGACCCACCAAACATAGTGTGGCTTCGCCACTGGCTAAAAGTATGGTGTATGCATGATTCGGCTGAAGCTCCACGTGTAACTGGAGCAGTGTTGGCAGGTCGCCTATTTGATGAAGATGGCAGTAGCAGCCAATATCAGGCATTGGAAGTTGGTCGAGCATTGGTGGATGTGGAACTGAATCCAACCGATGATTAAGGAGGACTTTTTTCAGGATTCTGTTTGGATGTGCACCGATGCACCCCATAGTGCAAATCTTGATAAACTCGGTGGGCTTTGGATAGAGCTGAATAACGGAGGTTTCGATCCGTATTCCAATTCGAAAAAATGTGTTTAATTAATATCTCAATTGTATTCAAATATATTCATATTTGTATATTTATCTGACAAAAGAATATAGATACAGATATAATTTAGACACTATCCGATTATTCGTATCAGACAAAAAAATATGAATCCGTATCAAGTCGGTATTCGATCTGTTTCTCAATAATACAAGATGGTTAGCATAAATACTCGTCTAATATTATACAAAAAAAATTTAATTAAATAATATTTAACTTTTATTAGATAAATTGACTTACAATAATATTTTCATTGAACTAGTAATAAGAAATTATTTTTCATTACCATGTTAATTACATTTGACGATAACATAAAAATTAATCTTTTTTATATCTTCATGGTTACATATTATCAAATATTAATAATATAGTGTACTGATGTATGATGGGATTGGATTATTATTTTAGTTATTTTTTATTTCTATTAGTTTGTTAATTTATATATATCCGTTTTAGTATCCAAATATATTTGTATTCACATTCCAGTTGCCTTTTAAAGTTTTTATAAGAAAAATGTTGCATTTAATAATAAAAGTAAATCTTTTTCAATTGAAGGTGCATGGTTCCGGCTCAGAAGGAAGAAATACAGGACTTTATAAAAGAATTGTGCCGCTTAAGAAGTGATACGTGCCGACAAGGAAACGTACATGCGTGAAATAAATTAGACACGCAAGGTGTTTTGTTGGCAAGTCAAACTTTCGGTCAAAAATTACACAAAGAAATTGTACAATTTAAATTCCAATCTTTAACGATATTAATAAAATAGTTTTATAAAACTTCAAAATACACTTAACAAAATTTGGAGTGTTACATATATAGTTCAATTTTGTGATTTTCCTTTCCTCATCTTGAAAATGGTCCATTGGTTCGAAATCCGACCGGGAGTCTTTCATAGATATTTAATTTAAAATATAAGTTGGAAGGCTTGACCACCAATTTATCTTAAAAAAAAAAAAATGGTCCACTGCTGGTACTTTCTTGTATTCGATGGAGATGTCGGCAGGTACAATTAAAACTCAGGCGATTCCTTGTATTCGCTCCACCCCTTTCTTCAGTTTCCGTTTAATTTTTTATTTTGAGTTGTGTACCAAATAGTATTGATGACTCGGTAAAAAAGAAATGACTCAGTGTATCATCAATTACCTGTCGACATCAAAACAAAGGAGCCCATTTGGCAAGTGTTTTGGACAACTCGACAAGAATACCCTCATATAATCAAGCGACATTTTCTATAATTTAAAGAAGTAAAATGACTGCTGCCCAAAACACTTACCAGCCTCTAATTGGCAATTTTTCTAGAAAGATAATATTGAATGAATTAATTTTAAAATCTAAAAGATGTCATTATTTATTTATTTATTCACTATTATTTTTTTTGTTTGATAGACTTAATTCCTAAAAGTCATACAACTTTCTTTTTATAATGGTGATTGAGCAAATGTATTTTGTTTATATGGACTATATATATATTTGTTTACTAATATATAGAACTATAAGGAGATGGTAAAAGGTATTAAAGGAAAAATCTCCTCTGCACTACAGTTCCGAGGTGCAAAATTTTGACTGTTCAAGAGAAAAGCATCGCCTCTGCATTTCATTCCAAATTCTAAGGGTGCATATGGATAGTCTAAGAATAAAATTAGAATCAGATATTCAGTATAAAAAAATATTAATCCCAAAGTTTTCTTGGATTAAAAAAATAATAAATAATTTCTTTGCTAAAAAAAAAATAATAAATAATTTCAACCTAATCTCCCCTTCCCTTTACCCTCCTACTTAACCATTCTGGAACACAGCCCACGCATCTGACCCATGCATCACATTCCCATAGCAATTTTACCAATAGAAAATATTTCTTGAACCTGTTTTCGGGTTATGATATTTTACTTTTGAAGAACATAAGAAAAGGAATGGTAATAGCTAAATGGGAGACGTTTCAACCCAAAAATATAATCAGAAACATCACTTCGCCAGTGGAAAGAAATGCCATACACGCAACTAAAATTTCTTAATGAATGATCCCTCTATGCACAAATTTAAAGTATTAAAGGGAAACTGATATACTAATGTTAACATACATAAATTCTACAAATAATAGGATCTCTTTTGATACATAACTATAATTGTTCCAACTTTGGAAGCTGCAGCCCTATCCAAGTCCCTAACCGTCCATGAATATATTGTAACTAAAGACCAAAATGCCTTATAATACAACAAAAGGCTAGTAATTCCCAGCTAACAAAATTTCAAAAACCTAATCCTAATATAAAATAGCCCTCCCTACAAAATTGATGCGAATACTGAATAAATTATAAATACAATGATGCGGCAAAAACAATATCACGCTTGATTTTGGAAACAGCCTCCTCAAACTTGGCTTCTAACTCGGTCTCTCCAATTGATTTTGCAGCTGTGATCAACTGCTGCAGAACCTCTTCTAATCGTCGGATTGCTCTGATCAAGCTGCCTTCAAAAACTTGGGTTATCTCCATAATTTCATAGAATTTGGCACCTCTTGCCCATGAGTAAACTGCCTCCATTAAGTCGGGCCGGAAGGAGTTAACGAAACTCTCTACATCAATTTGAACCTAGAAAGTAGAGCACAAATTAGATGCATATTCCTTGCAACAGGAAAGGTTAATTATGCACATCCCCTATAAGGCAAAATTTATTTAAAAAAAAAAATAAACCATAAACATTTGAGATAATACATTGCTTATTTTAATAGATGCGCAACCTACTATTATGAATCGCACAAGAAAAAGGATTATGAGAGTTCTATTTTGGCAGGCTTCATTTTGAATTCATAATTCTTTCCTCTTTTAGATTATGATTTTCAGGGGAAAAACAAGGCAAAACACACTACATATATTACTTCATCACCAACAATGATAGATGCATAGGTATTAATAGCAAGTGCAGGACAGACACCCGAAAATCCTGATCAATAAAAAATTGTTGGATCAACAAAGCACATGGCAGAAAACAAAGATAAATGACTAATGCTATTGCCTTTCTCCTTTCAGTAATCTTACTACATTTCTCTTCTTTCAATAAAAATCAGTAAGCACATTACCTTGCAATCATATTGAACATTGGCAACACGCCTTGCAATCTCTTGCAATTGTAAGAACAGAAAACCAAGCTCCTCTCTCGGTTTCTGTGCATCATGTAGTCTCTCCTGCCAGACAAAGCAAGAGAGCAGTGCCACCATTTGTTCTACAGTTATATCCTTGAAGGCCCCACTAAACATCAGTTCAGTCAGTGTCAGCTCATCAGCTGAGCTTATTTCACATGCTACCTTCCCCTTCAGCTCTACCACATCCTCACTTGTGATGTACCTACACCAATATGGCTACCTCTGAGACTTTTGCAAATACATCCAACAACATATATTTCATTTGTTAATAACGCTCAATATAAATAGTTGCATAAAAATGGCTACAATCCATAAGCATTTGCATGTTGGATTAAAAAAAAATTACTTCATAACTTATTCACATTAATATTGCAAACAAATAAATACTACATTTTCCAGAACTCAAATTTTAACATGTAAATAAGAGCACTTACCCAAGACGGCGAAGGACCCTTTTTCGGGCTTTCAGCTCATCCTTAAAGGCAAGAGTTGTGGATTGGCGCATAGTCTTCTTTATTAACTTGATCCTGGCTGTTATCTCATGCTTAGCATGTAAAACCTTCAACTTTTGGTTTATGAGAGGGGAGTTTCGAATCTCATGCCTCTCAAATAAGCTCTCAAGTGCTTCTATCCTCCTTGCTGCCTTCCGGTATGAACCAGATTTTACCTGTGTACACTCAGAAAATGTTAACCACACGTCTAACAAAAAAAAAATAAATAAATAAATTGAAAACAGCTAACAGTGGTTGCTAACTTTCATGTCCTCTTCAGGATCGAGAAGAGGGATCCCGTCTTTTGAAAACCTCGACAGTACTTCCGACACCTTTCGCAGTGTACTATCTCGAGCTTCATGTGGCAATAAGTCCTTTGGTATGAATAACCTTACGCTGCTTAGGTTGTTGATCTTAAAAAAATAAAGGTGCCCTTTATTAATAACAAGTAACAAGATGAAAATAACAAAAATGCGCAAGTTGGGGTGTGAGGTTAGGTTGGGCAGAAATACTTACCTGAGAAAGAGGAACTGAAATTACAGCGGCTTCACCAGGGTCATTTACTGGAACAATCTTAGCTGGTGTCCTTGCACCTGCTTCTTTATTTGATACGCATCGTGTGAGTATATCAACAGTATACTCAGAATCTTCTGGCTTTTTATCTAGCAAAGAAAAATTTGACAGGAGTTAATTTAGGAAATAAACTTAATAACACAAATATGAAAAGCAGACATCTTTCAGGGAACACTTCCAGCACAACCAGCAATAATACTTCAGACCCCTTGGACTCTCACCCCCACACCCCACCCCCAACCCTCATCCCATCTGTCCAACACCCATGACATCTGCATTTTTCTAGAGGTGCCATAATTATTATTCACTTCTCTCTCATTTATGAAGAAAATAAGAGGGCACACATTCCACTATGTAATATACATGCAAGACATCACATTTTGCTGGGGTTTTGTGCTAGAAAATTTCCACTTCATTGACAACAACAGAAAATATTTAAGTACCATTATACCTTCACCAGGTCTTTTGACTTTGTTAAAATTAATTATCACACCCCATGTAGTATCATTCTCAGAAGTATATAGTGCTACGTCACTGTCAGTAGTGCATTGTATCTGCGCAAGCCGACCTGGTTGCAAATAAGGCAAGCAATATTTTGGAGAAAAAACGATCTCACATACTTCACTCTTCAAGCTTCTGTATTGCTTGAGCAGGTCATAGTAATCCTTTAAGCTCTCCTCTTCTTCTATGACCATCGAATCCCTCTCTATTTCCAATTCCTTGGCTTGTTTCTACAGGATTGAATCAAAATACTTAATCATAAAGCTGTCAAAATATCCATATACCCATCCTGCCCACCTCAACTATAATTATTCAAGAACCACTGAAATTGTCCTACTCCCTTTATTTGTCTACTACTCTGTTTTTGTAACTGATACAAAAATATTATTTTCAGATAACCCCATCTCTTACAAGCCAACAAATACAAACATAAAAATGATAGTGTATATTATAAGAAAGTTGTGCTCCATTAACAAAGTTAGAACTTGTTCTCTGAAGAAAGTATACCTCAAGATCAGGAAGAGAGCGATCTGCCTGGAATTGGTAAAAAGAATACCTAAGGAGCTTTTCTGGATCTCCATCCTCACTACGCATTTGATTCAACAACATATTGTAGCTCAGATGAAATGCACTGTTCATTTAATATTTCAAATAATTAAAATATAATTTCACATGCCAAATAAAATAAAAATAGAAATTTATCTTTTGTTGGGGTGAATGATCAAAACCTGTTCAAGCTGTCAGCACTTCCTTTTAGGATAGTTTTGGCTGTAGAAGGCTCCATTTTCTCATCAATCATAAATATACAAATACCACGCTTGTCAATACCACGCCGACCAGCACGACCACTCATCTGTATGTACTCACCACTAGATATATACCTAAATTTATCACCATCAAATTTGCGCACATTTGTGAAAACACAGGTCTTCGCAGGCATATTTAGTCCTATACTGAATGTTTCTGTGGCAAACAAGCACTGCAAAGAAAGAATGTCAAGACAAAAATAATAATAATAATAAGATGTGAAAATATTTAAGGAAAATAAAAGACAGAAAGTAACCATGACTGGCGAGCAGGTGCAGAGAGGGATTTTTCAAATTGAGATCAGTATTCTGAGTATGTAGATTCTACACATTAACTGTTCCTTCAATTTATTGTTTTGCATGTACATAGTATGTCGATTACAGTTTTGTCAAGAGGTTAGTTTAACATTAGATTTCTCCACAGATGTGTATAAGAAAATGGATTTTACAATGAATAATCAGTGATTATAAACAAAAACTATGGGGGCTCAAGTCTACTGTTCTAAAGAAAACTCCATACATGAGCATTAATAAACTTTTTTTCTCATATATGCACCATTCAAATACTAAAAGGAAACAAAAAATCAGTGTAAAACAAAGAATAATAACCTAACCCAAAGAAACATTTGTATTGCTAATTAGAGTTTTGGTGGGGAAAAGATTAAGATGCTATTGGTCCAAGAGAGTACACAAAATGTAAAGCACATAACTCATAAATGCAAGGGCGGGTGGGGGGGTACCTTGATAAGACCTTCCTGGAATAGAATCTCTATCACTTCTTTCAAAATTGGTAGTAGACCAGAATGGTGAACTCCAATTCCTCGTTTCAACAAAGGAAGCATATTTGACACCTAATGATTTTGGTATTATCATCCTATCATAACGAAGTAGAATCAAAAGAAAATGAGAACAAAATATTCCTATTTTATGAAAATTCTTGCCTGAGGTAGCTTCTTGTCATCATCAGAGAGCAAGTCCATAGCACTCCAAAATATTGTCTCTATATTTACTTTCTCGTCTTCATCATTCAAGTCCATCTTAGCCATCTAAAATTGCCAAACATCATAAATTACAAAAGTAAACAGTTCAAAGAAAATCAAAGCAAAGTAGTCCAATAGATTCTCCTTTTCTGGTAAATAACCCATGTTATGTGATAATAAAAATTTTATAGAACGAACTGAAGTAACTATGATAAAGAGACCAAAAAAGGTCAGTACCTGCATCGCGAGAACTTCACACTCCCTCTTGCTAAAACAAAAGAGTATAACTGGGTCATACTGCCTCTGAATAATCATCTTCACCATCTTAAAAATGTCGCTTTGCTCGCCACCCTTCCCTTGAAGAAGACCTTTTTGCCACTTGCCATTGTCTCTTTCCCCCACCACCACTGGTGCAAGAGCATTTAAGGCTTTCTGAAAGCTGTCTTCTCTAAACTTACCCTTCTCGTCCACAACCAAGTACAAACCATCACTTCCAGAAGGGAACAAATAGTGCTGGAGGGGTGTTGGTCGGTAGTCGGTATAGACTATATGGCATGGTTGTTGATGCACCTGAACTGACCAAATTGCCCTTTGTGATTTATTATTCATGCAGATTAAAATAAAGTAAACAAAGAATGTTGGAGAGTAAAGTTACAGTACTGCATAAGGTAGAAACTGTACTGTAGTGGTATATAACTGGAAATACCAAACCAATACCAGGTGGAAACCATCAATTATCAATAATATTTTCTTGCATAGCTTGTAATTGAATATTAAAAAATTTTCAGCATAGCAACGGTCAGATGCTATATATCTATGTACCACACATGATGATCAGTAGAAAATCTCTACTTGTATAGTCGCTAGTCAAGTATATTACATTACTTTTTCCTGTTACGTTACATTAAATCTTGAGTTATGGTTCTAATAGCAGGTGACTGTCATCAACAGAAAATTGAACTAAATAAAAGGGGAAGGGTTTAACCTTAGCAACCCAATCAGCAAACTCCTTAGCATTTGGTACTGTAGCAGAAAGAAAAACAAAACGGGAGGATTTAGGCGCCATGACAATACTTTCCTCCCATACCACACCTCTCTCTCTATCTCTCATGTAATGCACCTCATCAAATATGATCCAAGCCACCTCTCTCATTATCTCTGATCCTCTGTATTGCATGCTTCGCCAGATCTCAGTTGTCATCACCTGAGAATTTTACAGTTTTCCAAACACATAAGCAGAGAAAGTAAACTCGATTTCTGATCCAGTTATGGCTAATTAAATGTAATTTCATAACTACAAATAATCGGGCATGTACATAAAGGAATAATGATGTATTCTCAAATAAGCAGGGGATCCCCAGCATGTTCATCTCTCTTTTTTTCTTTTTCTTTTTTGGAAAATAAGCAGTCACAACATGGACTGCCTGTTCCTATTACAGAAACAAACTATGTTTTCCTGTCAAAATAGCTTATTTTACAAACTCCCCTTTGTTTGCAAAGATAATTGACTTGTCAATTTAAACAATGAGAAACAGGAAATATAACAAAAAACAGTTTTGGGAAAATTGATAATGTACCAGGCAAGATGCATTGGGTTCGATAGTGACATCACCAGTCATCAGACCAACATCACCGAACTCTTCTTTGAATTCCCTATATTTTTGGTTGCTCAATGCTTTAATAGGGGAGGTGTAAATCACCCTCTGCCCATCTCTCAGGCACATAGCAATGGCATATAGAGCTACAACTGTTTTACCAGCTGACGTATGTGCCGAGACCTGAAAAAAATTTTAACAGAATAAAAAATAATGATAAAAGAATCCTCTCCCATAAATGAAAAACTTTATAGTATTACAAGTTTACTTAATACATAAAGAACTAAGCCAAATTTGTTTACCATTACAGATTCTCCGATCTCAAGACAACTAATGGATTCAGCCTGGAAGGGGTCAAGCTGAAAAGGGAACTCCTTGGCAGGTTTCTTCATCTCCTTCTCCTTCTCCCTCCTCTCCGTACGCAACTTCGCATATCCTTGTGGGTACGAAACATCGTGGAGGCAAGTGATATGCTCGTTCGACCGAATCTGCGCCGCCACTTCTCCTTCCTCTTCTCTCGCTATCTTACTCGGTTGAGGAGAGTCGGAGGCTGGTGTTTCTAGGGTTTTCCTCTTTTGCGACGCCATTGGAGAGAGAGAGAGAGAGAGAGAGACAGGGTTTTAGACCTTTTGCTCTTTCAAGGTCGAACTGAGGCGCGCGAAACTCTCTCAGTTGCTGGAGAAGAGAGGTTAACGAGTTAGGGCACGCGTTGAAACGGGCCGGATCTTTATATATTTTAACAGGCCGGATCTTTTAAACAATGACAAAAGAGATTTATAGAATGGGCTAGTTTAGACCCGTTTATTTATTACTGTGGGCTGGGAGTCTGGGACAGAAGATTAAAACAATCGTGCGTTGCACGTGAATCTCAATCTTAACAGCTGGCATCCGCTGGCGTTTACAGTTTACACCGTGGCAATTTTATTATGGCCAACGGTCACCTGCAGCACTAGGAGAGCATTAGCAGACTAATTACCCCGCGCCGATTAGTGATTATAATTTATAAGCTCATCTTCTACGTGTTATGGAATTGTTGCTTAACGAATAATTATTCTTTCGGTGCAAAAGTGAAAAGTGTTTAAGGATTCTCTTGTATTAACTTTTTGAAGTATGAACGGCGCAATGGATAATCACTCCCTGGCTCCATGACGGAAAAAAAATAAAATAAAAACGTACTGTTTAAAAATGTTTATATAAAAAAAAAAATGAAAGAAAGCTAACCTAATCCTTTGTCTTTACATTGCTATTTTTTCTTCGCTAGTGGGCCCTTCAGTTTTAAAAGAGAATAATTGCATGTTGGGATAAGTGGGCCCATGGCCGCGTCATCTAAATCCAAGAAAAGAACACCGGAAACGCGGCGATCCAGTTTGATTCTCGATCATCTCCATTTTTTTTCCGAAAATGGAGAGATTTTGTCCCCTAAATACTTCTGCATTTTACATCTTAGCACTTCGGCTTTACATTTTATTTTAATCTGAAACTATCCATCATTAAAAGATATTGAAATTTTAAGAGTTTAAAACATAAATTATATGACATCGAAATTTTTTTATAAAATATTTTTATGTAAATAGCCCAATTGCATTTTTTTTTTATTTTGAGCGCGTAACACGTGCTGAACGATATCGAGGCCGTTTAACGCACATTGCTTTTGGTGCGGCTCCAATCCGTGCTTGTTACACACCATTCTCTTTTCCAGTTTCCACCAATGTTCTAGTAATGGCTTCATAAATTTTTTTTTTTTCGTGTTTGACCTTCTCAAAATGATAACCTTTTGACCTCCTCAAAACGATAACCTTTTTTAGTTATGCACAAAATTGATATTATTAATAATGTATAATGGAAAGCACTCCTACATGACCTAGTTTTGAAATCTTTAAAACAGCTGAAAGTTCTAAATTTAATTGATGGACCTAATCAAACACAAGTTAGAAAATAAAAATCTATTTGTAATGTAACTATTGTCAATTTGGATTGTTTTCCTCACAGAGATACATAAGAGAGTACCTTAAAAAAAATATGGCTGACACTGTAATTAAGCTCATAAACAACTTTCTCTAAAACGAGAAGTTGAGAACCGATTTGAAACCAGGAATAATATATATAATAATTTGAAGGACTCAACGTAAAATATCCCAAATGTAAATTAAACAAAATCCCGATCTTACTAGCCCACGCGGCCACGCCAATCCACTTCCTCTTGTCTCTGACATCCTCCAATGAAACAATTAAACAAACAACCATGTCTATAATTAGATCTCCTATAACTCTCCAACCGTAGAACACCATGACAATCATAACAAACCCACTGGACCAACGCTCCACGCATAACCCGCTACACAATAACCTACAATTTCCAACTCACAGCAAAAAAAATCTTAATTAAAGTTGTTTAATCGCTCTCCAGTCTTCAGTCCCATCCTCCAACACGTCTCTCTCAGAGTCTCTCTAACAAAATATAACCCCAATCGCTTTCCACATTCACCCCAATCCAACCACAAATCTCACCTCACCTGAGTCTCTCTGTTTCTCGCACACGCTCTTCCACAACCTCTCGCTTTCACAATGAGCTTCCATCACCACCGATTCGACCCATTCGACCCGTTCTTCTCCTTCCCTTCGCCTCCCCCTACCTCCTGCCCCGTTACCTCTTCTTCTCTCCACTACCACCGCGAATCAGCTCTCTACGCGCCTCCATTCCCCTTCCCTCCTCTCCCTTCCTCCCACGCCTTCGACCAATTCTCGTCCGATCTCGACCTCTTCACACCTCCTCACTCCTTCGATCGCCTCCCAATTTCCTCCTGCCCCTACTTCAACTCCTCCTCCCTCGATCTGCTCGATCTCAGCGATCGCGTTACTTCTCTCGAGTTCGGTGCGTACCGTCATTGTCCCGCTTTCAATCGCGAGGTGAAGCACACGTGGACCACTGAGATCAAGGGAGATCGCAAGTACAAATGGGTCGCTGAGTCGAAGTCGAATGGTGAGAAGAGTTACGAGTACGAGGCTGAGGTTGAGAGCCCATTTGAAGATGGGTTCGATCGCAAGTACAAGTGGAAGGCTGAGAGTGATGGGAAGGTGAAATGGACCAAGGAGATCAAGGGGAAGGGATGCCATGAACCGTGGGCCCACAAGTACACTTGTGAGGAGTCGTTGTATGGAGAGGAATGGAAGAAGTGCCATGAGAAGAAGAAGATTAAGGAGGAGAAGAAGAAGGATGAGAAGAAAGAAGAGAAGAAGGAGAAGAAGGAGAAGCATTCTTCTGCTCGTGTTGTGGAGATCGAGGATTCCACTCACGCTTGTGCTGCCATTAGAAAGGTTTGAATTTTTTCAGGGTTTTGTGACTAATTTTACTTTTTTCTTTTGGTGTTTTGTTAATTGGTTTGACATAAATCTGCCTGCTCCATCTTTTTTTGTCTTTAAGTTGGTTGACCAATAGATGAGAGCCATTAAATTATTGAGTTAATTTGAGTTATTTAAGTTAATTGTTAGAAAGTTCAATTATTTAAGTTAATTTGACTGGTTGGTTGATGTCAACCTTATCGGTTTTATATACCTGGCCAACAAACTAATCTTTAAGAAAATGAGTGTTTATGACTTAATTAATTTTTGAACTGTACTTTACTTTATTAGTTAGGCCTTCAGGACTAATTAAAATGCATTACTTCCAAATGTCTCTTGGAAAATGAAATCTAATAGGAGCTTACCTTTTTATAAGAGTAAAAAATTTTGCTGTCCCTGTGATACCTGAATCTGTCTTATTCTCACGTAACCCAAACTGTCAAAATATATTTTGAATAAATGTTTCCGTAATTTACTCATCTTTCTGATATATTTTGATGTAACATATCCAATGGTCAAAAAATATGTATCCAACTTCAGTTTTCAGTTGACTACATACAATATGAAAAGCTTCAGCTTCTATGAAGTACTTTTTACTTTTTTAGCAAGCAGTATTGGGAGTTTCTTTGGTTCATGTCTTATTTATCCAACTCCCCTGTAAAACTTCATAATATCCACCTGCATATCCTGCAAAAATATGGAATACTATATCACCTATGAAGCATGTCATCTCTCTGCTCATGTTCTCAAAATGTCCAAAGTGACTTCCTCGTCTTTTTTTCAATGAAGCAATGAGAAATGAGTAAGGATTTTAAAATGTGGAGCAAAGTGGAAGGAAACATGTCTTTGGGGGTATATACTGGACATGCCTCTCTTTTATGTTTTTTTGTTTGCGCAGGACAGGGTATATACTGGACTAAGCATGTCATCGACTCAGATTGTGCACAAAATTTGTTGCAATTTGAGAATCGTTTCATCATCAATCAAGTGTAGCAGAAATTGAACCATTATTTAAACTAAGTTTTTTTTTTCAAATACCTTAATGATCTATGGATTTTGAAATCTCACTAAATTAATACAGAGTCTGAACTGTAAAAAAGATAATATATTTTTATTTTTTAAATTTGATAATTGCTTGATCATTTCTTGCGATTGTCAAATAAGTGTTGTTAATATGACCTGTATCGTTTGGTTTATGCAACGTACTTTCAGTTTTAGTTGGGATATGCTGGATGTCAATCCTAAATTTGAAAGCCACCATTTTTAATTAGAAACCTCAAATGGTTTTGCAGGGATGCTGTTGTCACTCTTAAAGTTGGATTACCTTTCGACTAGTGCATTTGAGGGGTTTTACAATGTTGTACTTTTTTTGTTTGTTCTTGTTTTGAAATGGTTTTAGATCTAATTTTAATATGTTTATTCTTTTTCTTAGTTTCCATATTTTCTTATGCGTGATAATAAGTTGTACCTTGTGTACGAACTCTGATGCAGTGAGTTTTTTAATTTGAATTTGTGATTGATTCTTGGCCTTGTTTCCAGTGATGGAATGGAAGTATTGAAATTTGCTAAGCTATATTTATGCAGATTCTCTGTTGCTTGTTTAATTTTGTAATTTTTATACGAAACACTAGCATTGGCATTATTTGATCTCAATAATGCTTATTCACATTCACATTTTGTGTAGTACTAAATACCAGGCAGCACATTCCTTAACCTGTGGTTGTTTTCATACCTGGTGTTTCCAAGCATGTGAATAGGGTCTTGCTGCTATGTATGGGTTATGGCTGCTAACTTACAGATTGCTTAAAACCTTCTTTTGTAATACTAGATAGAACGTCAACTTTTTCTGAATTAAAGAAGTATAACAGAAGAGGAACATTACAGTATAAGGAAACTTTTTTATCTTGAGGTAAAAAAAATGCTTTGCAAACACTTACTTTGAGTGCTTGAACCACCTATCATTTCTTTTGCTATCTACCAAGGTAGATTTTTGTCTGCATTTGTGAGGATAATTCTTATGTCACAACTTTCTGTTTTGAAACCCTGATGATCTCAGGCATTTCACAAGAACTGTGCAAAGGGAAAGAAAAAGGAGTTTTCACCACAAGATGCAGCGATGATGATACAGATGAACTATCGGGCCCACCTAGCGAGGCGGTCCCAGGTGCTTCGGTGCTTGCGTCAGATGGCGGTGGCCAAGGCCAGGCTGAAGGAGATCCGTGACCTCTTCTATAACTTTGCATATCGCCGCCGTGTAGCCTGTGATGCAGCTGAGCGCCAGAGCTTCTCTCAGAAGATTAAGGTTCTTCTCCTCACAGTTCAGGACCTTGAGGTAGCTCCCACTTTTACTTGGTTCTTTTGTTGGTACTTGATGCATGCCTGTGTGCATGTGTTTAAGTATGTTGGTAATGATATGTGTGTTTGGGTGCTCATGAATTGGGTCACTAAGGCCCTAATCACAATGATTTTTTTTCATTTCATTTGAATTGATTTCGTAAGATTTCATAGGATTTCGTTAGACCTAATTACATAGGAATTCCAACCAAATGACACCAAATCCGTTCATTGTGATCAAGAATTTTCCAATGAAATGAAATGAATTGAAATCCTACGTTAAAAAAAAGGGATTGTGATCAGGGCCTATATACATGACTGCCACTAATGGTCCTTCTAAGCTGTTATTTCACGTGAAGGGTTGCATCAACTAAAACTTTAATACAAATCAAGGGTTCATGACTGGTCCAAGGTCCAAATTCAAGTATAAAAATAGCAAGGGAAACAAAAGAAAAGCTCCTATCAGTCAGCCAACACAGCTAAGTAGAAATTTGAAAGTCACATTGAAAGGAACTTCTGGTCTAACAGCAGCCCCTCCAAATTTACTTATTTGCAGGGACCCGACTACATGGTGCGTGTTGCAAAGAAATCAATGCTAGAGGAGCTAGAGGCAATGCTGGAAGTGATCGAGCCACAGCCACCAGGCAGCAAATATAACCTGCTGAGGCGATGTCGTTTCGACCTCCCTGAGGGTCCGGTCTCCGAAGAACTTCACTCTGGCGTCTCTGATGTAATCCGTATTGTTGAAAAAGAAGAGTGAATATGAGATTTTAGGGATGAGTGTTTATTTGATGGATCCTTAAATAAAGGTCAAAACTGGGCACCGGTACCAGGTTGTTTGGCACTGTGGATCTTGTCATCTCGGCTTTGTAATGTGTTGTTGTGTCATATGTTAGTACTATGTATTTTAGGATTTAAGACTTCTGTTTTCTGCATGTATCTTTGTGTCTGTTTATCTAGGCTTTGTTTGTTGAGACTGTTTTAATTGAGAGCACCTTTGTGTTGAAAATTATGGTTGTATTCATCTTGCTATCTCTGACCTTGGTTTTAAATACTTTCTCATATGTGGTTCAAAATCATCTTGTAAGAGTTGTAATGGAATTGGCCTGTGCAGTGGGTTACAGTGTTGATAAAAGCAGATCCAGTATAATGTGAACTAGCAATAGTGGTCCCATCTTTCAATGGCATAGAGGCAGTGCCAAATTAAGGTCTTATATGGCTAAGATCTCGCCTGTTTAGTCCTGGTCATTGCATGTGCATGCGTGCGTATGCATGTCAGGAATTTTGTTTTACCGAACAGTTCTGTACTGTGAAATTGATGGTGCAATGTTTCTCACTGCCAGTGGTCGGTCCGTATGAGTTTTTAGATGAGACTAGAATTTATTGCAGCTTGTACTGGTCGTGGCATCAGTTGGGTACTGATGCCGGTCATATAGTTAGTTTCTTATTTATTATTATTATTATTTCAATCTTCATCTTGCTGGGTTTCAGCATAGCAACGGTCACAACATAAACAACGAAAATATGTAAAAAAAAATACTATATATCAAATTAGTGACTGTTATTATAATATTATGTAAATATTAACTCTAAAAATAAAAAAAATAAAAATATTATAATTTAGCGATGGCTTTTGGGTGAAAATAGTAGCTAATTTGCAACGGTTTTTATGACGATTCAGTGACTTCCTCTTCTGAAACGGAACAAAACTGTGATTAGTCGATTTTTTTTTTTTTAACCGTCACAAAAGCCTAGTTTACCAGTAGTGAACTATTGGAATGCATCCTTTCAAAACAAACCTTTTGAATGCGTCTACAATTACGCAATTTTTTATATGTAAGATTAAAATCTAGTACTCGTTCCAAGCTGAGTAACACAAATACATAACAAGCAATTAATCTCCAAGTCAACCTTCATTGAGTCAACGTAAATTTGAACTTGAGTTGGCCATAATTAAATTTAATCGGATGAGTTTACTCAAGGTGAGTCAAGTCAAACAGTGTAAGAAAAAATTAAAGCTAATTTTGTAGCTCCAGACGTTGTGAGTGGCTGACATACATTACAATACGGTAACAAGAGTTCATATTGTAAAAGATGATAGCATAAATAAAATGATTATATGTATTAATTAAGTAAATGGACTTGTTTTTTCTAAGTATATATATATAGTGAAAGAAATTACTACGAGTCAATCATATTAGCAGCGTAAATTTTACATAAAACTTCACCTTCTTTCACGTGATTTATTCTTCGCACCATACTGGTACGTCTTACTACAACGTCGTCTTTACCACTAGCCTCTAGGTCCAATTACTTCCGGACTTGATTCCAAGGCTCTAACGCGATTCCGAAACCTTTGTAACACCACAACACACGTTCAAACCAGTTTTTCACTTTTTCTAACATTATGAGTTATAACGCACGGTTTATGATTTTTTTTGGATAAAATATGACCTGAGATTGTATACCCGTTTCATTTGCAATAAGCACGGTTTGCGTTATAGCTTCTAATATTATATATTAAATGAAATACAATTATACAAATGCACTCTTGGACTTGATCTTCCCAGTTATGTCATTCTTACTGTATTTTACTCGCATAAATACAAATGTTTTGTTGCTCTGGATGACCGCGTCCAACTTACTTATGTTTGTGTTTAGAATTTTTTTTATTTCTTTACTATTTCCACAAGTATATATTCTTTGAGAGTTGGATTCAAGTTTATTTCAAAAAACAATAATTAATGACAGAAAAATTAAAATTAAAAAAGATAATCTATTTTAAATATCTTAAATTATTGTACACAAATAAATATTATTTGAAACACTATGTACAAATAAACAATAACACGATAAAATGAGTGAAAATTTATAGAGATGAATCACAAAAAGAAATGTATTAAATTAAGAATTTTTATGTTTTTTTGTTTTTGCACCGATACATTAAACACGGTTGAGGGTCTGAATATGATAATTGTACAGCAATAGGAACTGTCTGATGTGATAAATAACAGAGAAATGTATAATTAAAATTAAGTAGACAGTAGAGAGTCTGGATAATTAGGATAGATATGGATAATTAAGGATCTAGAAAACTTAATTTCTTCTATTTTTATTTTTTTTGGAGAGAAGGATTTAAATGTAGAAGCGTCCAATCTGAATAAATAAAAAAAAAGTAAATGTAAATTTAAACAATTGAAGATCTAGGTAATTATGTAACACGGCTAATCATTTTGAAAACTTGAATATTTTTATTTATTTATACATTTCTTTTGTTTTTAGTATGCGTAGGCATAGAACAACAGGGACAATGGTTGAATGAATGGAAGTTCTTTAGTTTCCTCTAATAGAAAATAATAAAATAGTTTCGACTTGTGCATTTTTGGAGGCAGTCAAATTTTGTCGTCACGGGAATTAAAGCGACCCCTGCTGGATTTGAATATGATGAGTAATTGATATATTGTATATGTCAGCCCATGACCTCATCATCTCCAATTTCTAATTTACTGATTGGCAAGACGGCCGGGATTTACGGACTATATTACTTTAACGACTAGACTAAGTCATATACTCATATTATTACTGCATTACATAGTTGACCATTTACTTTTTTTTATTGGGAAAATTAAATTTTTGCCACTTCAAAACTGAGAAATTAGAAAAATACCACCTCAAAACTAATTCTTTGAAAAATGCCACCTTAATTTCAACTAAATTAGATTTTTGCCATTTGTACTGTATAAAGTACTCCACTTTATACTTAATTTTTAGTATTGACATAAAACTCCTTGTCCTTTCTTCCTTCCTCTTCATCCATCTGAAAATAAAGTTAGTCTGACAATCCTCCATGGAAATTGGCGGCGTTTGAGTGAAGTCCTCATATGGAAAAAGTGCATTTATTATTATTATTATTATTATTATTATTATTATTATTATTTACGGGTGATTTGTGTGAAGTCCTCTTCAATCGGTTTGTATATTTTATTGGATCTATCTTATTTTTTTTTTCAATTTCTGGATCTTCAGGTTCTTCTGTAAATCGAGATTTTTTATAAATTCGTATAAAATTGCTAAATGTTAGGAGCAGTTGAGGTAATTCCATTGATGAGTATTGAAATCTTTATTTCCCTTAGATATAAATTTTGTTTTATATAATTATGGTGAATTGATTAAATAGTATTTAAGAGGAGACAGAGGGATATGTGAGGGTATTTTGGTCAATACGAAACATTAGGTATGGAGAGGGTATTTAATACAATAAAAAGTGGCAAAATTCTAATTTAGTTGAATTTAAAGTGGCATTTTTCAATGCGTTAACTTTGAGGTGGCATTTTTCTAATTTCACAATTTTGAAGTGGCAAAAAGCTAATTTTCCCTTTTTTATTTCATCCTTGCCAGAAAAAGATTAAGAAAAGAAAAAAAAATTGAGTGTCAATTGGTCAGACGGATTATACACCAACCACTTGTAGTATGGCTCTTCTTATACGCAAGTAATTGTTATATTATAGCCTTGCATTCATAATTCACGGATCTGTCAATTACATAATAATTCAAATATTTTTACAGTAGCTTGATGTACGTTTGCAACCATGGGTCAATGGGTATTACAACTACATATAGTAGTTTTTCTTTCATCTTTAAATCAACTTATAGTTGAGTGCCAACCATAGCTATCAAAGTTTAATTAAGTGATGGACGTATTAATTACCCATCTATTCGAGGGAATGAATGCTGTGGTTATCGCCTGGTACCGAGATCGGACAGGCATAGCACAGAAGTTCAGTCATTTGGACATGCTCGTGACCAAATTACGTAGTGTCGTAGAGGTATCTGAGAAGCCCGAAATAAAAAGTGCGAGCTTGCGCAAATGGCAACAGAAGTTCAAAGATGCTGCAGAGAAAGGGGATGGAGTACTCCATAAGGTCAGAACCCATTTGCAGGGATCCTTGTCCTCTGGATCATGTGTCCGAACCTTTTTTGAGACATTCATTTCATGCAAGGATGACGTGAATGAACTGAACATTACAATCCAATTGCTGGAACATATCTCTGCGGGTGTCCAGGACTTCATCAACATACTACAGGTTGAGCGGCTGTCAGAAAATAGGAGGAACCTGAAACATGGTGAAGATGGCGTCGATATGGAGCAAAAGAATGAGCAGCTCCCAGCTGGTGATTGTACTCGAAGTGTCTGCGTTGAAAATGTACCTGTGATAAGCGCTAATGCTGCTCATTTACACATGGTTTCAGAGGAGTTGGAGAAGTGGTTTGTTAAGAAGATGAAGGATGAAAGTCGGTTGTTGGGGGACATTGAGGAATCCTTCAAGGAATTTGTAGTAGGCACGTTGATGAAGGGGCATTTGGTACCACTTAATCTCCGGCACTTGCTTCCGAGGAGGACAATTGAGGAGGTTGCTGTGATAGAGGGGTTGGCTGCCAGCATACAGTGTGCAGTAGACAAAGTTAAGCAGAAAGGTGAAGATGGCACATGGTTCGGTCAGTGGATTGCAATACTAAGGAAGGTCATAAATGAAGGAAACACTGTTGCATCTGTTATTAAATCAAATAATTATCATATTCATCATGATCAAATCTTAGACGAGGTTGGTGTAATCGTGACTGCTGTTCGTCTGAGGTTGGAAAGCATGGCTGCTGATTTACAGGACTTCAGTAACCTAGCAGAGGTAGAGAAACTGGCCAGGGAACTTAAGTACGCTTGCTAAGAGAAGCACACAAAAAAGGTGATCCTTTATTAGTGGTATATGTTTCAATCGCTCAGCATAAATGCATGTTGAAACTTGAATGTACCATTTCTTTGTTTTGTTGAAGCATGATATATGTTTACTGTTTCTGTGAGATCCTCATTTTTCTTGTCAGTTGAGTTATGTCGCCCGTCTAGTATTGTATAAGTTCATGTGATGCTTCAATTAAGCAAGGTTAAAATTATAGAATGTTATGTTTAAGATGTACTTGATATATGAAAGACGCATGAGTGTCTCTGTTGTCTGTTCCTCTTTCTGCAGTGACATTTCTCATACTCATGAAAGCTCATACTAGCAAACACAGAATTATCTTCTCATTATCATCATTCTTCCTTCAAAATAAACTAGGTATAATTCTTTTTTTCATTAGCGTGAGTGAATGGCTGCATTGACCGTTTCCTTTGATTTAAAAAAAAAAAGTTCAAAAAATCAGTGAGGTTCTGGTTAAATTTTTTTTATTCTCACCCTCTTGGATAGTACAATACTTTCTAAATATTTATTATTCAGAAAGCTTCCCAGATTGAATCAGCTTCCGCACAAATCCCAAATTGAAATATATAATTCAGGGTTAACTAAACTAATCCAACACAGAGAACAGAGAGAAATCTAAAAACTTATCAAAACTTTTTAAACACATTTACCTGTAAGTTACTGGTTCATTTCTGAAGCAGAGAGAATACTCATTTATCATTTCTGAAGCAAAGAAATCTCATCATAAATGTAAAAAGGATGAAAATAAAAATCAACCAAGGATTGATTGGTGAATCAATGGTAAATATTTCTAAAGAAACAGCCGAAGCAGCCGTAACTGAAGGCAAAAGCTTGATATAGCCATAATTAATTGAACTCCACTGAGCCAAGTAACATGGCAAGATTCCCAGTAAAGCACTCAAAACTTATATGAACTGTAGAGCAAACTATTAACAGCTTGAGATGTTAGCATATTATGATCAACTTACGAGAGATCGAATTGAAAAATAAAAAAAAAAAGCTTAAGCTCCCTTACTGATGTCCTGACTCCTGAGCAGCCTCTAGAAACCTCTGAAGGGAATTCATGATTGTAGGTTTTCCCAATTTGAAATTAAAATTGAAACCAATCAATCTCCATTGCTAGAGCCCCCAGGCAAAGAGGACAACTGTAAATACATATCCAAAAGATTCTAGCATCTAGCCAGCATTGCAGAGATGACATAGAAGCCTTTGTCTGTTAATAGCACTTTAAATTATAAGATAGAGTTCAATCGATGTATGGTGCAGTTTGGAACAAGGTATATGACAGAAGATCATACTATTCAGCTACATCAACTAACCAATCAACTAAAACCCCTCTCATATTAGCTGTCACATCTACTTGAGAATATATATTCCGTAGAGTTAGAAAAAAAAAAGGTCTCCACTTTGCCCTCAGAAGGAAAAAATAAAAGTGTTACGCCCCTATTTGGTTGCGTTACACGAGAGATAAAGTGAGGAGGGAGACAAGCCATTCTTCCGCCAACCAACCGCCCCTTGCGGAAGAATGAAGAAGTTCTCAAATCCTAGTTGGGCAGAATCTCCCCCTTTGAGAAGGAAGACCATGTCTTTTATATGAGGTTGTTAGGGCAACCTTGTTATGGGCCAGATTGGGCCGAGTTGGGCTGGATGGATCATTTTGGACCCTATCACCAGCCTGTTGGGCTGGATGGGTCATTTTGGACCCTATCACCAGCCCTCCAGCTTTTAGTGGAAGTAATTCCAGTGAAAGCTAAAAGCAAGTTTGTTAGAAGAATACCTATAAAGGAATGAAGGGAGCTCCCCTTCCGCCAACCAACCACCCCTACGCGGAAGGAAGATGGAGCATTTATTTTCTTGCCCTTTGACGGCCTTTCAAGCCATCTTATTATAGCAATATTTATATGTCTTAGGCTAGGCTGAGTCGGACTGAGCCGAGTCAGGCCGGACCGGGTCATTTTGGACCCTATCACCAGCCCTCCAGCTTTTAGTGGAAGTAATTCCAGTGAAAGCTGAAATTAATGTTGTTCCTTCGAGATTTGAAGTCCTTTTGAATTTTATGTCGAGGTGAAAGGCCCTTTTAACCTTACGGCGTGGTGAAATCTTAGTATAATTGGCTCGCGAGGTTGATGAGGTTGACGAGATCGGCGAGGTCTTTGTAGATGAGATCGACCTTTCCCTTACTAAGAGGTACCGGGATCTTTGTAGACGAGATCGACCTTTCCCTCACTAAGAGGTATCGGGGATCTTTGTAAACGAGATCGACCTTTCCCTCACTAAGAGGTTCCGGGGATCTTTGTAGACGAGATCGACCTTTCCCTCACTAAGAGGTGCCGGGGATCTTTGTAGACGAGATCGACCTTTCCCTCACTAAGAGGTACCGGGGATCTTTGTATGTCGACGTGAGTGATCCTTTTGACCTTTTGACGCGGTGGTCGAGCTCTTTAATATAGTCGACTCGCGAGGTGGAGAAGTCGATGAGGCTGACGAGGTCGACGGAGTTTGAGATGTTGGCAAGATGGAGAAGTCAACGAGTTGGCGAGGAAGACAGAGTTAAAGAAGTCGACGGAGTTGGAGAAATCAGCGAAGTCAACGGGGTTGGAGATGTTGGCGAGGTCGATGAAACTGGCGAGGTTGACGCAGTTGGTGAGGTCGGCGAAACTGGCGAGGTCGATGAAACTGGCGAGGTCGACGAAGTTGGCGTGGATAGGTCAACTTTATTGAAGATGAATTTCTTAAGAGAGGCAAACCGAAAAGTCACTTGCATTTATCCTAAATGAAGAGCATGATGACTTAATTCAAAATGGCCTAGCTATCACACCCCTCCTTCTCCCTTTTTTTTTTATTTAGAGAATTTTTTTTTTATTTAAATATTATTATTTTTTTTATTTTTTTAGATTTGGGATTTGAGAAGAAGAAGCCGAGTGGTTTTGAATTATTTACTGTCTTGGAAATGAGGCCGACCGTTCCCTTAGAAAAGGTATTAGGATTTATTGAAGATGAACCCGACCGTTCCCTTAGAATAGGTACTAGGATTTATTGAAGATGAACCCGACCGTTCCCTTAGAATAGGTACTAGGATTTTTTGAAGACGAATCCGACCGTTCCCTTAGAATAGGTACTAGGTTTTATTGAAGATGAACCCGACCGTTCCCTTAGAATAGGTACTAGGATTTATTGAAGATGAACCCGACCGTTCCCTTAGAATAGGTACTAGGATTTGTTGAAGACGAATCCGACCGTTCCCTTAGAATAGGTACTAGGTTTTATTGAAGGTGAAACCGACCGTTCCCTTAGAATAGGTACTAGGATTTGTTGAAGACGAATCCGACCGTTCCCTTATAATAGGTACTAGGATTTGTTGAAGACGAATCCGACCGTTCCCTTATAATAGGTACTAGGATTTGTTGAAGACGAATCCGACCGTTCCCTTCGTGTAGGTACTAGGATTTGTTGAAGATGAATCCGACTATTCCCTTGGTGTAGGTACTAAAATATTGAATCCGACTATTCCCTTGGTGTAGGTACTAGGATTCATGAATTCCCTTGGTGTAGGTACTAAAATATTGAATCCGACTATTCCCTTGGTATAGGTACTAGGATTCATGAATTCCCTTGGTGTAGGTACTAAAATATTGAATCCGACTATTCCCTTGGTGTAGGTACTAGGATTCATGAATTCCCTTGGTGTAGGTACTAAAATATTGAATCCGACTATTCCCTTGGTGTAGGTACTAGGATTCATGAATTCCATTGGTGTAGGTACTAAAATATTGAATCCGACTATTCCCTTGGTGTAGGTACTATGATTCATGAATTCCCTTGGTGTAGGTACTAAAATATTGAATCCGACTATTCCCTTGGTGTAGGTACTAGGATTCATGAATTCCCTTGGTGTAGGTACTAGGTTTCGTTGATGACGCTGACCGTTCCCTTAGAATAGGTACTAGGTTTTGTTGATGAAGCCGACCGTTCTCTTAGAATAGGTACTGAAGTAATAATCTTGATCTCGTTCCCTCACAAGAGGTACTGAAGTAATAATCTCGATCTCGTTCCCTCACAAGAGGTACTGAAGTAATAATCTCGATCTCGTTCCCTCACAAGAGGTACTGAAGTAATAATCTCGATCTCGTTCCCTCACAAGAGGTACTGAAGTAATAATCTCGATCTCGTTCCCTCACAAGAGGTACTGAAGTACCTCAAAATATGAGGCATATTCACATCACAAAACGATGCAGAAAAATTCAATTGCACATATTGAATAAAAAGGAGAAAGGAAGAATGAACCTTTCCTTATTGGAGGTGAATTTCCCGTTGGCTTGGTAATCTGTAGTGCCATTGATATGTGCTTGTTGATACAAACGCTGGCTCGATGTCGCTGCATCGCCCATCAATTGCCATACTCCTCCAATCACTCATGCGGAGGTGGCCGACACTTGTTGCAGATGTCCTCTAGTCACGAGGAAGAACTGCACTTTGCTTCATAAACATCACTCAATGCAAACTGGTCAGTTTATATAATAACAGTTATAATCACATGTCGAAGATGTCGCTATATGGCAACTCGCTTGAATGATAAATGTTAATGCCCTCAAAATGTCAGGTGGCTTTGCCCAATAAATTACTTGTAGCATGCCGTGCAAAATCTTCAACGACAATAACGATTTAAATAATTCAGAAATCATCATATACTACTAACGTGCCGAATCTTTAAGAAGTGACAACAATAGTAATTAAGATATCCTCGTATAATAGCGCTGTACGAAATCTTTAAGAATAACACTTTATAAAGCATCATACGAGGTTGGTGCGCAGAACTTTGGTGGCACAAAAACAATTTATAAATCAGCACAGAAAAGTAACATGTCTAAATTACTTAGCAGCCTCTGTGCAGAGTCTTCAAGAAGTGACAATATTAAGACGTTGAGCCACATATAAGTGGCATGTCTAAATCAACACAGATAAGTTTGCACGATCATGACTCAATGCAAACTTGATAGTTTATCATATAATAATTATAGTTGCCAGTCTCGTAACAATGAAGCATTATTTTGCACACTTAATCAAATAGCTTGTTGTGACTCAATAATTAAACAATCTAATTATTTCTGTCAAAACCGTTTGACTTTAAATCCTCTGACATTACGACAATGTCAAGTTCACATCTTGATACTTCCCATGGTTTAATAATTGTACCTACCATGTTATGGAAGTTGTCTTTAATGCACTCTATTTTTTTTTATATATATATCGTGAAGCAAAATTGAATTACCCAACACATTACCCATCTCATGACCGGAACATCAGGTTCCAACTGGGACCTAAATTATGAGTAAGGTAAGGGTTTTACTTTTGCCATGTACCAAAATCTTGCATATATAGTTGGCTTTGTTACTGGTACAAATAAGTAACTGTCGATTTAGAAGGTCTAGATTTATTTGTCTTATGACATAGTGACGCACAAGTCACGTGCTTCAATTTCACTTAAACTGAAAGCACTCAGTAAAAACTGATTTTGTGATTATTGAATCTTGACCTACTACTTGAGTAGTCACAGATAAACAACTACGATGACATACCGCTTGTTAAGGACTTGGGCTAGTTGAATAAGTAGTAAAAACTTTAAACAACTAGCTTTTCATTTAAATTAAATGCACTGTTTAGAGCACAAATGCAAGATGTAGACATGTATTACGCATGGTGCTTCTTCAATCATGGAATAGATAGTGTATTTCAATAGCTAAGGTTGCCACACTGCAGGAATTGTGCAAGACTTGTAATTTTTACGATTTTGAAGCATACTGCAAGGGCACACTTCAAGACCAAATTGCAGGAATAATGTACACTCTCATTTTGCGCCAGCCAAATGATGTCTAACCTGATATAGGTTCTCTTTTTATTTCTCTCGTTTTGATACTTTATAATTTTGAAAATTTCTGCATTTGTTTTGCAGGGGTACGTGAGTACTTGCTGTTCTGGGAGAAGGAGAACAATAAAATCAGAGAGAGATCTTTCTTCAGTGCTTCGATTACTCTGTAGACTTCCCATTTAATTTACAGAAATAGTTTTCTGAAAATTTTGAACTGAACCTTCGGTATTAACTGAGTGAAATCTGTCTAGACTTCTCAGTTACTTTCTAAGTTATGTTTGTGCTTAGAGATAAGTTACTTTTCTCAACAAAACCCAAGTCCAGTACAAACCTGGTTGTTGCAGTGAGAGAAAGGAGGGTACCGAACTGGTACTAACAACTAGTACCGGTCCCTGGCGCGGACACAATTATGCATAAGATAAAGTCAGAAATTCTTAGCAAATGTGTCCAAGCGGCTTCTCAAGGCAAGCATATTCAACGTTAAAATGACCAATGTAAACTCATAAAAAAAAGAGAGAGAAGAAATCGCAAACCGAATGGGAGAGATTGCGAGCTCAGAAATTGCAAACCCAGGTGGCAGGTCGACAGACCCTCCAGCCGGTGGGTGCGCTGTTTACCCATCAGCTGGTGGCAAGGTGCGACGCCGGCCTTGGCCACCAGGGTAGCACGTGAGTTGGCCTTAGCCACCGTTGACGTCAAGAAGTTGCACCGCTTCAGGCCGCCGAAGATCTCGAAACGCATCTCGAGTTCTGGAGCTCGGCGGTGGGCGCGCTGTGGTGGCTGTGAAAGAAGTTGCGGATCCGGGCGGAGGTTGAGGATCTGCGTAGAGAGGTTGTGAGGGGATTGACTTTGTGCAGCGGCGAACGACGAAGGAAGTGTCGTGGCCGGTCGAGTCTGGCAATAGAGCTCACGGGGAGGACGGGGAAGGAGAACGGTCTGGGAAAGAAGCTCACGAGGTTGGCGGAAAAACAGCCTCACGCTTGTATTGGTCGGAGGCTGGGAGAAGAGATACATGTGGAGAAGGGAAAGACGAGGCCTCCTCCTCTTTTTTTTTATTTTTTAACCAAATTGGGGGTCTGAGCTCAGATCGAGCGGGGTGAGCCCCACGGTTGCTGTTACGCCCCTATTTGGTAGAGTTGTTCAGGGAGCACGGAAGGTCAAAAAGAGGAAGGAGGCAATTATTCTTCCGCCAACCAGCCGCCCCTCGCGGAAGAATGGAGAAGCTCTCTAACCCTAGACCGGTTCCCCCCCCTTTGAGTAGGAAGACCGTGTCTTTTATAAGAGGTTGTTAGGGCAACCTTGTTATGGGCCAGACTGGGCCGAGTTGGGCTGGATGGGTCATTTTGGACCCTATCACCAGCCCTCCAGCTTTTAGTGGAAGTAATTCCAGTGAAAGCTAAAAGCAAGTTTGTTAGAAGAACATCTATAGAGGAATGAAGGGAGCTCCCCTTCCGCCAACCAACCACCCCTACGCGGAAGGAAGATGGAGCATTTATTTTCTTGCCCTTTGACGGTCTTTCAAGCCATCTTGTTATGGCAATATTTATATGCCTTAGACTAGGCTGAGTTGGGCTGGATGGGTCATTTTGGACCCTATCAAAAAGAAAAGAAAATTTGTTCAAGATTTGTGAGTTCAGTATTTGATGAGAATAGTGCTGGAATCATATCAGACCTAACATCGTACGTATAGAAATGCTTGCAAGAGAAGTGATATAATTTTGGAAGAATAGAAATTCAAGTGGAGAATTTGCATCACAAATTGTTATTTTGTCTTTCTGATTAAGCTAAGTCAGAAAACAGGGGAACATCTGAGAAATGGTATATTCTGGGAGTTGCTTAAAGAAACTTATATTGCACAAATGTGACAGTCTATTAATTCAGAAAAATCAATCATCCAAGGAGGTAAGAGAAATGAAGAAACTGATCTTGCCGTTCCAAGTGAATATGCGATAATCATTTATTCCAATTCCCATTGGAAACATAAATGAAATTTAGTGGGAGAAACAAATTAAACCTGAAATCATGACCTCAAGTTCGTATTGTTTCTTTTTTTTTCACTTTTGTTTGCCTGCAAACTAAACATTAAAATGCATAATTTACAAATCTGAACTCCTTTTATCATACAAAACATATCTGAAGCATGGATCCTAAATTTTGCATAATTCATCAATGGAACCAGCAGTGGAAACATGGATACCAGCGACCTTGACCTCCCTTGACTTGTGGAACTCTGATTGCCTTGGCTTCAATTCAACAGAGCAGTTCGTGAATTCACTGACTTGGATTCAATATTGGACAAGTGGTTGAGCGCTACTCACTTCTTCTTCGCCTGAGCTGAAAGCTCAGGACCTCCATGGCTGATGTGCATTACTAGGAAATATAATGTAGGTTTTGAGGAGATGCAGAGGAGGAAAGGAGGAGAGAGCGCACTATTTGAAAGGACAATGAACTTTTGAAAGAGGAGTAAGCATGGAGCCCAAAGAAATTTTGCGAATTATCAATTATGCATTCAAAAAAACTAGAGAGAATGGAACCAAATAAAGGATTGGTCCAGCTCAGACTCTGATCATGATTAAAGAAGAGAAACCCAAATCGACCCGGATCAATTATTTAAGCTCATACAAAAATACCCAAGTCAGGCTCAGTTCAAATAATACACACCTGCCAGCTTGATAATTAACCAGAGAACAAGTGCATACTTGGTTTGTTATTTTACTTGCACAAATACAAGTATTGTTGTCGCTTGCTGACTTCCTCATCTGCTTGTTTAAATTTTTCAATTCTTCCTAATTTTCACGAAAAAATTAAACTTGCAGAAGTGCAAGTGCTGTTGTAGATTGCTGATTTCCCATTGTGTTTTTAAAATTTGTCATTTCTTCCCAATTTCCACAATTTAACTATCAATTATCTTATATTTAGAATTTTTTATAAATTTCATTAAAAAGATATTTTAGTGAGGGAAATACTTATAAGATTATGGCAATATTCATAAAATAAATGTTAAAACTAGGATAATTTTAAAAATAAATGAATATTCTGGTAAATTCTAAATATTTGTACGATAAGTTGCATATATATAGAGAAATAATAAAATTTTAAATTCAGCCAAATTTTAGTTTGTATAACCCAAATACTTGCACAATTAAAATAGCAAGGTAAATTACATGAAAATTTATGCAGAGAAATACAAAGGGATTGTATTCTTTTTTTTTTTAAGTATGCAGTATTGATACGCCAGTCACGTCTCTTTAAATAAAAAGAGAAATGCATAAGAAAACAACGAACCGATGTGAAATACAAGAAGAAAATGTAAAATCGGACAGGTCTAGAATGTCAATGATGGATCAACTTGACCTTTATTACTTATAATTTTTGTTGCGCAAAGTATGGAATGATGTAAATTTGTTAAATATTCGAGTCGTTTTGTTGATTTATTTTTGTCTGATACACAGAAGACGTGTCACGGTGGTGGCACGATCGATTGGCAAGCTCTGTGATTTGTCTCCAATAAAAGAAAACGAAAACAAAATTGTCGTCATCTGCAGTCCGCAGATGTGGCCATGTGGGCAGTCACTAATTAGTAATTACCGACTTTTAATTCAGTCTTTGGAGGAACAACTGGACAATAAAGTCGTACCGATACTAATTATTGATTTACGATTTGTTTTTTGCAAGCGATTAACACAAATTATGTGTGTCAGGGGTTCGGACCGAATATCCTAATTAACAAGAGCAAATGGTGAGCATTTTTCTTTACCTTGGTTGCACACTTGCATTGCTACTTTAAGCCCACTGGTATTGGTCATTTCGGCCACGATCCTAGCTGCATCTCATACTGTTCCTCCACACTTTTCTATTTTAACCGTAATAAATTATACTCTGATCCCATTAGTGATAGTTTACACAACAAAAGTAACTACAAGATTAGATAATCTACAAACATCACTAAAATAATTTATTTAGCTATTATTGTATGCTGGAATGATACCCACAAACTTAAAAGTCGGAAGGAAAAAAAATTTAACCTTGTTTTAAATAATTTTACATAAGCCGCGCCGTTGGGAAATGGGAGGATAGATTGCAGCAACATTAAAAATGGCTTAGGAAAAAAAGAACTCCATTGACCATATCTATAACTTTATAAATAGGTTTGTTTTCTTCTCTGAAAATACACAATTTATATCAACTTAGTAATTAGTAATTAACCAGTGCAGCATCCTAGCTCTCAGGCTTTGATGGATGCATTACTTGGCCAACTATTTGATGGACTCTGTCCTGTGGTTCTCGCCTGGTACCGAGATCGGACAGGCATAGCGGAGAAATGGCGACATTTGGAAATGCTCGTTACCAAGATACGCAGTGTAGCAGAAGTAACTGAGAAGACAGAGATACGAAGTGAGAACTTGCGCAAATGGCAACAGATGTTCAAAGATGCTGCGAACCAAGGAGATGAAGTGCTAAAGCTTCAAGACCAGCCAAATATCTCTTCGTCCTCATCATCATCAGGAGGTAACTATTCCTTTTTTAGAAGATTTATTTCACGGAGAGAGGACATGAATAAACTCAATAGTACAATCGAATTGCTGGAACAGAGCTCTGCTCAGATCAATGACTTTCTCGAAATACTGAAGTTCGAGCTGTCGCAGATTGCAAAGAAGGTGAGAAGAGAGACTTGCTTAGGGGACAAGAGGGAGAGGGCTTCTCCTAAATGGGGGGGAACCGATTCCTTTTGTAGAGAATCAAAGAAAGGTAAGCCTCTGTCCCCGCAACCAGCTTGTACTTGTGCTCGAACAGAAATAATGCCTGTGGGAGGTGCTATTGCTTCTCATTCACTTACAGATGCAGATCAGTCGGAGAAGGTAGAGTCCAAAAGCCCAAAATGCGCACAGCAGGAAGTAGAGGAAACAAAGAATATGTTAGAATTCGAAGAAGACCCAAAACTAGAGGTGTTGGTGAAGCCGTTGAGGCCACAGCCTCGGCGCCGAACACGACGAGGGAGGCGCTTATTACGTGACAGACACAAGTTAGCGAAGTCAATAAAGTCGGAAGGAATAGGGTGCGCTGTGGACATACTGAAGTTGGAGAAATGTGCAAAACCAAAGTGGGCACTGGACAGACTGGAGTTGGATAAGTGTGGAGAAACAGAGTGCGCACTGGAGGTGGAGGAGTGTGCAGAGCTTGATGTTTTTCAAAATCTAAGTGGGTCCAAAGACCAAAAATTCTCGGACCTAGATATCTTTGAAAAAGAAGAGGAGATTGTGTATCCATTGGTGAAGGACAAGTCGCATTACTTTGACTCCCGAATTTTCTCAAGTAGGACGATTGAGGACATTGCTGCAGTGGAGGGTTTGGTTGCTCGCATGCAAGATGCTCTTGACATGGCTCTGGATCACGGTGCTGTTGAAGATGGCTCATTGTTCGGCCTATGGATTGCAAAGTTGAGAAAGGCCATGGAAGAAGGAAACAGTGTTGCATTTACTATTAAATCAAATAGATATCGTTCTAATTACGACCAAATCTTAGACGAAGAGGTCGGTGTTATTTTGACTGCTGTTCGTCTGAGATTGGAAAGTGTGGTCCCTGATTTGGAGAACTTCCGTAACCTAGTCGAGATAGAAAACCTGGCAAGGGAGCTTACATCTGGTCCGAGTGATGCACATAAAAATTTATCAAAATCCCGTAGCTGATGCATGTTAAAATTACCATTTTCTTTGTCTTCTTAAAATATGTTATGCTTACTGTTTCTGTGAGATCCTGTCACGCCCCGCACCGACGGGTCGCGGTCGCGTGAGGGTGGGGCGGTATCTTCTGCATCCATCCGTCGGCCCGTCAACCTACGTCGCAAGCACAAGGAAACAAACGGATGTCAGCTACAAAGCTCAGTAAGATTTTTTAACGACGCAACTTCTCTATACTAGTTAAGATAGCAAAAGTATATCAATCCAAATATGCATATTATCAAGACTCACCAAGGTCCCCTTACCCAACCGGTTGGGCTGGCAAAAGGGAGACCTTTCCCTCACTCAGGGCAGATAAAAGAGAAATATTCTCTCGCTCAGGGCAGGCAAAAGAGACATATCTCTAACCTTGGGCAAGCAAAAGAGACATATTCTCTCATCCTGGCAGGCAAAAGGGAATTTCCATATCCGCATAGCGCTACCGAACTAGCCGAAGTCGATGACCGATCGACTTCGGAGAGTGATATTGATTTTCATGCTAAGTGAAGCAAGCAAATCCAAGCAATAATCAAATCAAGCAATACGAAACTAGATATAGAGAAGTCCGGCTACCTGACTGAGCGATCCACGAGCACAAGCAAATCGAAACGACTATCCAACAGGACCGCGACGTAGAACTCGAATTCCAAACAGCCGACTATCCAAAGCCAAGACAGTATTCAAGAGTGGCTAGGGAGAAAGAGAGTGAGAGAGAATTGACGGAATGAAATTAATAAGGCTAGGGGTTATTTATAGTGGAGGTCACGGCTGAAATGATAAATATTATATTACTTAGTCACTAAGAAAGTAAATATTTATGGCTTAGGGGCTATTTTTGAAGATAATTGTGGCTATTTTGGAAAATATTCTTGACTTAGTGGCTAAGAAAGTAAATATTTCTAATAGGATATTTTCATGTGGATAAGATCAAATAGATATTTTCAAATGGATAAGATCAAATGAATATTATATAATATCAAATGGATAAGAATGAATATTTTCAGATAAGACCTTAAGATTTGAAGTATTGCAAATAGGTCCTAAAATTTAGGGATGTTACAGATCCTCACCTTTATATTGTCAATTGAGTTGTGCAACTAAATAGTGTACTTCATGCTATAAATTCATGTTATGTTAGATTAAGCAAGGTGCAAAACTATAGTATGGGTCATTTCTTTAATTGAGCTGGTTTCTGTGAGATCCTCGTAGGGCTGTCAAACGTGGCCCAAATAAAAGCAGCCTATAAAGGTTTCAAAAAAAGCGGCTATCAAACGTGGCTAACGATCACTAAAATCACTGTGATCGTTATCGTTTTGTTTAATGAAACGAAACAAATTTATTTATCGTTAACTAAATCGTTTATTAAACAGCACAAAAATCAATTACGTTAACCATTTCGTTTAAATAAACGATATAAACGATTTAACGTTTATAAATTTTCTGACAACAATACAAATTTCAAATCAGTACAAAAATCAATTATATTTGCCAATAACAAAACAAATCTCAAATCCCACTGTCAAACTAGTGAATTCATAGTATTCTAATAGTGAAAACACATTGCTCAAATTGTCAGAAAAAAGAGGGCCAATAGATGAACAAAATCACCTCTGAAAAATACTTTACTGTCACATCCCCTTAACTAGATATGACAACTCCCGCCACGAAAGTACAGATTCCAGTACTTCCGTAAGGCTTAAGTCAATAATTATTAATAAAAGACGTATAATTTTTTTTTTCTTTTGATAATATAAATGAATATTATCAATCAGACGATGGTAGAAATAAATAACAAACAAAATCGCAAAGATAATGTACAAACTCTATTATGCATAACTATGTACATATAACTGTCTAACTCCATTTATAATACACAACAAACAAACCTCTAGGAACTGCAGTCTATAAACAACACTTAGACTAGTCTGTATAAATATAGAGCAAAGACTAGTGCTAGTGCAAAACAAAAGTTGACTCACAGTTCCGATACACACATAGCAAACTAAAAGAAACTAAACTACCTCCTCCTCCGGCTCCCCCTCGTCCTCTGAGTCACTAACAACAATAACTGGTGGTGGTGCAGCAGGCTCAGGGGCGGGCGGTGGAACTGGAGGATGAGTTGGGGGGTCTGCATACTCAAAATAAAAATATATCTCGTCTGGGGCCAAGGATATATGATGGGTGACGCTAGTACGTAAGTGGGGCACATAAACTCGGTGGTGATAAAAAGATCCATCAATCACCGCTATAGGCGGTCCTCTCGCAGGCCGATGCGTCCTCTGGAACCCCCAACCGCCGAGGAACATGCAACAAGAAAATCAAGTGAGAAATAATTTCTCAGTGCGGGTTTTAGTTCCAGACGTGGATTTCTGGTCGAAATCTTAATCTGGAAATAATTCCCCTAATAATCAACATGAATAATAATAATAAATGAATAATTAAATAAATAAATAACACAATCAAGACAATATAGAAGTAATGCAATGCAATCGCTGTTCAGCTGCATACCGAACATCGAAGAAGGAACGGTCCTATCACAACCATCTGTAATAATATGCATATAAACAAGTCAGAAGAATCATAGAACAAATCATATCATCTCAATATATAATCAAATGTTCACTCAGGTTCCCTCACCCAACCGGTTGGGCAAGCAAAAGGGAAACTTTTTCCTCGCTCAGGGAAGGCAAAAGAGACATATCTCTCACCCTGGCAGGCAAAAGGGAATTTTCATATCCGTGTAACGTTACCGAACTGGCCGAAGCCGGTGGCCGACCGACTCCGGAGAGTGACAATCAAAACTAAGCTCAATCCATACTTTTCCTTGTACTATCACTTTCCACATTTTTCAAGCAAGATTAAACTGAGCTGGAACGATTCAGCTTCTTCATTGCAAATAAGAATACAAACTTGCTTGATTAATCAGATCATTTAAGCAAAGCAGATCAATTCAACATGAGTTGTAATATCTGTTCCTATAATCTAACATGATAAATTCATAATACATCTCAATGAATCGTCAACATGCTTATGCAATAATTTAAAAGTTACCAAACTAGATTTCTATAGAAATCCACGTATCCGCACCTGTATTCGTCTCAAAGGTTTCCTCCGTCCAATCTCCTGAAATTAGTAAAATCGTTATCAATTAACTAACGGTTGTTTTAATTTAGAAAAGTGGTCCGGCTTAAGCTACAAGACTGACTAGAAATTTCTAACTATTTTATAGTAATTGCTTGTGTTTTCAGAAATTTTTAATACTATTATTCTATTTTTCTTTTATTTTTAACTTAATTTATTTAATTTCCTTCTTAATTATTTTGTTTAATTTATTTCTTAAATTAATTATTATGTTCATGATTTTACTTAAATATTTTCTTTTATTTTTAATTTAGTTTATTTATTTTAACTCTTAATTATAATGCCTTATTACTTAACTTACTTAATTTATTTTTATTATTAATTATTTAATTTTATTTATGTCCATAATTTTACTTAGATAATTTCTTTTAAATTCTAATTATAATGTTTTATTAATTTATTTTTATAATATTACTTTACTTAAATTTTACACATTTTGATTAATTTCTTTTGTGTTTATTTTAATTAATTTCCTTTAAGATTAATCTATTATGTATAAAAAGATTTAAGTCATCGATAAAATATAAATTCAAAATCCGAAAATCAAAATAAAAAAAAATCATAAAACAAATTCGAAAGTCTGAAAGTTATTTTATTTTATTATTGGGATCAGAAAGTCGGTGATATTGTCATCGTATCTGTTCTCGACTCACTCGGACTATTCTCATCATTTCCCGAAAATCCGACTAATTACAGAAATACCCGACATTTAAGTGGCTTTTTCTTTAATTAAATATCTAAGCCCACAATTTAAACTAACTTAATCATTGATTAAGTTTGTTAATTATCAATTAGTTTAGCCCACAAATTAACTTGCAGCCAAACAATACAAATTTCCAAATCGTATAAATTTTAAGCCCACTTTCCTTATTATTATTTTTTTTTCTCTCGACTCAAGCCCAGTCCAGAAACAGCCCACAAGAGCCCAAACGCGAATGGGTTAAACCAGGTCAACCTGACCCAGTTGACCTGGATCCCGCCTAACGGGTCCGAACCCCTTTCCGATCAGATCCGCCAACCAAAAAAAAGGATCTGATCCGCAACCTCAGAAATTTTCTAGGAAAGTCCTCAAATTATTTTATTTCTCATATAGGCCCTTTTTATTTGTTTTCAGGTCCTTTTTCATTACAAACAAGCCCTTTTTCCTTTCAAACAAGTCCTCAACTTATTTTTTTCTCACAACTCAGCCCCTGGCACTCGTCGACAGGTACCGGAATGGTACCAGAAGCCTGTACCATGTACCAACAGCTGGTACCATGCCTCAAAAACGATCAATCAACTCTTCAAAACATTTCCCTAAAGCTTAACAGCGATAACAACTCAGATTTTAGCATTTTTCGACCAATTCCCTTCCTACAGAACCCAATATCCTCAGAACTACATCGCAACCAATTTATAACCTTCAAATCACGGATTTAATGCTTAATCTACTCAAAAATTGCATCCAAACCTCGGTTCTAACATCTCAGTTAAGAGTTAAAGTTTATACTCAAAACCCTAAATTTCTAGCAATTAACCAAATCAGTTTAACAACTAAACAAACGATGACAGAGAAGGATAATATACCTTCGATCTTCGGTAATAATCCCCCCCTTTTCCTCCTTTCCGCTCAATCCCTCTCTAATTTTTTTTATAGAAATTTTCTTGTTTACTGCCAACCCCAAAATCGACCAAATAAGGAGTACTTATAGACAAAACAAAAGAAGAAAGAAGGAAGGGAAGACCAACGACGAAGATGGCAAGCTCGAATCTTACAGTTCGAGTCACGTTGTTCGTCCTTATCCTTTTACGCGCTCGAAGCTCTCTCGGATGGAATCGAGCAAGCGCAATGATGGCGCTGCTCAGCTGTGGCCAGGCGCTATTGGCCCGCCATACTCGATCAAAGCCTAGGGGGTAAGTGTGGCATTTCATCGGAGAAGAAGAAGAGAAGAGAGGAATCGGGCGGAGCGGAGAGAAAAGAGAAGAAAAGAGAGAGAATGAGATGTCGACAGCGAATTTTCTGATTTTTATTAAAAATTGGCCTTCTTGATCCTTTGTGGCAAATCCCTGTGGCCAACCGTGCTGCTCTTCGTTTTAAGTTATATTAATTACAAATTTTACTTAAAATTAATCAATTTAATATTGTATTTCATGATTAATTAAACTTTGATTTTGCTAGAATATTTTATACTAATTCTAGATATTACACAAAATCAAAAATTTCGAATTCGAGTCGATTTTTATATTACTTTTGATTTAATTTCTAAGAAAATGCTATATATATTTTTATGAATTCAAATTTTCTAATATTATTTTTAAATTAACCTAATTGATTCAAATTAGTTTGGTTTTCCTACTATGTTACATTTACTCAAATTTTCTAAAATTGACACAGAATGAATTTCCAACCGGTCGCATGCCTGATAAATCGTCTCTATGTTGTTTTCCAAGTCAGAGCTAGAAACTGGATCTGGAGCAAGGACCTTCCAAGCAAATCTTTCAATCCAAGATCCTATCCAATTTTCTCCTTAATTTGTTGAACCTTCAGGCCGACGATCTCTCTCCATCCGTATCCGTCGTCGATGGTGGCTGAGGCTGAAGCGCCCACCAAAGAGGCGACCCAAACGGAGTAGTTGGAGGTAGGGTTCCACGGAGGAGGTGCTCGAGTTTGAGTAAATGAGGTGGTGTAAAGACAGAAAATTAATGAAGATGCGGGAGAAAGTGGGAAGAAAAGACAAGAACGTCTCGTTTACTCCGCCCTTCCTCTCTGCTATTGTAATAATTGTAGATCTGTAGAATATATATGCTCGAAAACGAAATAACGAAAACGGAACTTCCTATTTCGTTTACCGTTACGTTATGTCTTATATACCAGTCTGTTTCGTTTGTCATTTCATTTGACTAACGAAACACATTTCGCTGCCATATAACGTGCTGTTATCCATTAACGTTGCGGCATAATGTGTTATATTGTTTCGTTGACAGGTCTACTCGTTAGCAAGTTTTTGTTCCAGCTGTATTTAGCTTTAGTACTGTTGTTGTTTTTAATTAGCTTTGGACTTAGTTTTGTTATTTTTGGTCACTCTCTATGTGACGTTGGCTGTAATACTCTGCATGTATGGTTTAATAGATGCAGGCACTCTTTTAGGAGTGCTTTTATCAAAAAAAAAAAAAACAATATCGAAACAATGTTTTAACTTTATTAAAGAAAATAATAAACACAAAGTGTTGGACGAATGTGCTTTGACACGATTCAACTATATTCTATCATACGACTGACACATTTTTTACACGACATGCACTGCCGTTGATTAATTAATATTATTACCTTTTATTAAAATTTTCTGATTTATGACCGTTAGATGAAGATTAAGGGAGGGAGAGAAAAACACAAATCGGCCAACTCCGTTCTATCAACTAACCAAGCAGAAGGCGCCATGTGGCTGTCGGGAGGTGCTCTGGACACGATAAAATACTCTGGGAACATTCTGCTAATTTTTTTCGGACAAATATATCCACACGAAATCCTGCTATAAATTTTACCATATATCACGTATAATATTTCCTTAATTGAATTCCCTAAGCAATTGCAGTAAATTTTCTTATATTAATTCTTAGCTGCCCAGAACCAATTCTTAAGCGAGAATTTTTTTATATGAGCTCCCAAAACTTTCTTATACAATTTTAATGGTCTTCATATATTTTTAGCTGCCATTTTGAAAAGACACTTATTTTTATTTATTTTATTTTTATAATTTCTTGATAATTTGAATCGTTTAAGGATTAAAATTACTTGTGCTTTTTTTTATAACTTATTAGACTTACCTTTGATGCATCATGAAAAATAAAATGATAAATATTTATTAATAGTCTGAATTAGTACTTTCTGTCATGTACAATATAGTCCTAGTATAAATAAATAAATCTGATATGAATTTATTTTTAATTTAGTGGAATTTTTAAGGGTCTAAATCTATTTTTTTTTTAACCACAAATATTATAAAGTGTAACACAATACTTGCACACTACAAAATATTTTTAGTATTTTTATACACTAATAGTTAATTCTGCCAACTATTGTTTAAGAAAGATTAATAGATAATTAAATTAATTAAGGAAATTTTATGCGATATAATTGCAAGGAAAAAATGGTAAAAGTTAGCCGCAGCATCTAACTTTATTTATCAGGGGCATATTTGTCCAAAACAATTTTAGAATGCTCCCAGTGAAATGTAGCGTGTCCAAAGCACCTCCCGTGGCGGTATCAGTTGGCCCATTTTTTTTAAAAAAAAAACATCACGAAATATTAACTATCAGCCAATCTGCAGCTGTGACGTGGCGCTTTCATATTGACTAAATACCTTTGGAGATCAATTAATTTAGGGATATGCATATCATCGGTCTGGATTAGTCCACATTCGCTTAACGTCTATATTTCATATTTATCATCTCCGTCCGATCCCTTCTTAAAATAATTTCACATATCGTTATACAGGGGTGTTCACGAGCCGAGCTACGAGCGAGTTAGCCCTGTCTCGAACTCGTCTTGGCAAGATAACAACGAGCTGGCTCGTCTCGTGATAGGGTCACGAGCTCATATACATAGATTGATCTCGTCTCGTTAAGAAACGAGCTGGCTCAGGCGAGCTCAAGCTAGCCCGTACAAAGCTATCTCAGGTGACGAACAGTGTCCCCAAACCAATTTATGATCATTTCCTTAAACATTTTCTGATTTCTAAGTGGTGATTGCTCACTTGTGAAGAGAAGTAGCAGAGAGAAGCGATGGTTATCAGTTGAGAGTGGTCAATGGCGCCATCAGAGTGGATTTCCAGAGAACAGTGGCAGCGAGACGAGAGATGGATGAGTAAGAGACAAGATTGTTGAGTGAGAATGAGAGATAAAAGAGGCGGTGCAGCGGCCGGCAGGGGACAGTAATATGGTGTGAGCTGTGTTGGACACTTGATTGAAGAGAAGAAGACAAAAAGGTGGGGTTCGGAAATTGGGGTTGGGTTTGGGAAGTGGGAGCAGCGCTGAAAGATGAAGGAGTAAGCGGATGGTTGTGATGTATTTGCACTTTAATCAACGGACCATATTAACTTGTTAACGTATCGTGTTAGTAACGAACGAGCTGGACAAAGTTCGAACTAGTCAATTTAACTCGCGAGCTAACTAGCTTGTCTCGTTAACAGTTCAAGCTATAAACGAACGAGTTGTTAGCGAGTTTTTTCTGAGTCGAACACGAGCGAGTTACGAGCTACGGGTTTTTCTTGCACCCCTAGTTATACTTCCTAATTTATCGTCTCGTTCAGTCGTTCCGATCTCTTTTACAAAAAAAAAGGCAAAATCCACATAACGTTATATTTCCTAATTTCGTCACCTTCGGACCCTTTTAATTTTTAAAAAGAGGCAAAATTCACATAACATTCTCTCTAATTATCGTCTCTTTCACAAAATTAACACAGCATCATTCTCTTCCTATTCATCTCGTCTCGTCTCCATCTCTTTCTCCGTTTTCCTTTCAAACTCTTGAGAAATGGAATCTCAAGTGGAGCCGAGATGGGGAGAATTTCGTGAGAGCCCAACACGTGTGGAAGTTAGGGATAGTTACGTTCCTCGCTTTCCCTTAGTAGCGATCAGCCGATGTCTCTCTCAACAGCAACCAGAGAGGTACGATTCTCTGTTTTCTACCGAAGTTTTTTTTTTTAAGTACCTACTTTTGTCATGTTTTTCGTCTATGATTACCTTGATTCTATCATTCCTCCTTATATGTCTTTCTGGTTATTCTGGTTTTTGGTGTTAAATTGCATACTAGATACTAGAATTAAAGATATATCATTCTCGGTCTTTTTATCTGTTCAAACTTTAAAGTAAATTTTGAGAACCCAGCAAAGTAATTAAGGTGGTAGTACATACAAGAGAGAATCTTGATTTTCAATTTTCGCACTTGCAAAAAAATAGAAACAAAAATTAAGGCTCAATTCTAAAACCCGAGGTCATTTTTCAAACAAAAAGTTAGGGCTTTGTTCAAAAAAATTAGAGAATTATGGGCCGAGATCAAGTTATCTTATATGTTCAAAAAAATCCAGCCACACATCAAGCTTAAAATAGCCAATAGATTATCATCATCGCTTATTCCTCTTTTGGAATTTTACTAGCCGTTAGGCATCATTTAAAATAGGAAACAATCAAACGGTTCTTTTTATAAATTTTAATGACTAAAACACTCCAAAATAAATTTTAATGACTAAAATACCCTCTTCGATGAGGTTTTTCGATGCATGGTGTTGTAATCTAAATTAAGGGTATTTTAGTCTTTATAAAGTTGTTTTGGAGTGTTTTATCATTTGAGGGGGTGTGCAAATCAATTCCCCTAAAAACAGCCTTTACACTTACATCATGTAAAACACGCGAAGCAATTATTCGATAGAAATACTTTCTTCAAAATTCTAAATACCATCATGCAATGGGAATTTTATTATAACCAGAAGTTTGGGTTCAAATTTCAGGGGCTTCTTTGCAGAAATTTGAGGCTGCTGAAGGCACGGGACAAGTCAAAAACAAAACCACCTCAAACAACATAAGCAATGGAAAAGATAATATCGGTCCCCCCAAAACAGAGTCAACTACTCAGAAGCATGATACATCTGACAAGAAAGTAGCACTGCAGGTGTACAGACCAAGGCCTGCCATCAAAAAAATTCTCAAGCCAGTCCCTCTACGAAGCCTGATTCCGAGAAAGGGACTGGACTGATGCGTGTATGTTCTAGGCCTAAGAAAAGACATCAAGCACCTGTTATTCGGGCCAGGGATGAGGTGCATATCATATTATACCTTTTAATTGCTCCACTTGGTTTCTCATACAGACCTGGAATTTCCTAAGGAAGCTCTTTTTATGTGTTTATTTAGGTTGAATGCAATTTTTCTGAACAGCAGAATGTGCAAATTGATGAGATCAAACCACCAGATGCAAACAATCAATTAGCTTTTGTCACGTACATGAAGAACTTGTACAATTTCTACCAGCAACAACAGGTATTCTCAGTTTTCAATTTATGTAAACAATAGGTACATTTCAACGAAACTATTAAAGTTTTGTCCTGCTTGTGTTTCGAAACAGCATGCCCGTAGACCGACTGACTGTATGGACACACAGCTTGAGTTAAATGCCGGGCTGAGAGGAACTGCAGTAACTTGGATAATGAGTGCACATTTCAGAATAGCGCTGTGGCCGGACACACTTTACCTTTCAGTGTACATTATTGACCGGTATTTGACACTAGAGCATGTACCAAGAAGGCAGCTCCTGCTTGTATGCAGCAGTGCATTGCTGATTGCTTCAAAGCAGGAAGAAGACGATCCAGGAAACAAGGCAAGTTTTTGTTTATTTACTAATTTATTTCTTTATTTTAAGTACAGAACGTAGTCAAATTTTACTAATTAAACTGAGAATGTTATTGGAAACTTTGGAATTGTTTTCAGGTGTCCGATTTCATGGAGCTTTCCAACTTTGAACATACAGAAGAGGCGATGATCAGCATGGAAAAAAGCCATCCTCTGCAAGCTCGAGTCATATCTGATGGTACCTACAGCATACATGTTTTTGGTCAGATTTGTGAAGGCAGCCAAGGCTGACCAGGAGGTACAACATGCAACAATCTCTTATCATTCATTTGTTTGACGACCTGTAAATAATAAATTGAATCTGATCATAAGGTGCTAATTTGACAGTTGGAAAACATGATATATTTCTTTGGCGAGTTGGGTCTGATAGAGTATAGTCTGATGCGGCACTGTCCCTGCATAGTGGCTGCTGCAGCTGTCTACGTAGCAAAGTGCACTCTAAGGAAGTCCCCTGTCTGGACTGACACCCTCCAAAGACATACCTCTTATGCTGAGCCAGAGCTACTGTAAGTTTCTTATCCCTACTGGACTAAATTAACTTAGTGTCTTTGGAACACTATCTGTGTATGTTATTTAAACTTCTGGAAATGATTCAACTTCTATAGTCTTATAAAATTTAAAATATCTATACTTTTCCACATTTAGGGAATGTGCAAAGATTTTGGTGAAAGCTCATTTAGCTGCACTCGATAGTACACATGAATTTAATCTGATATATAAGAAATATAGTCTCCAGCAATTTGGCTGTGTGGCGCTCATCTACCACCCTGCGATGAAACTGATAGAGGAGTCGAAGTCTGGAGTTTCTTCTTCTTCATAAAAGGATGTCCATCGCCTCAAAAAGAGAGAGAAAAACAAAAGAATGACGTCCATCCAAATTAATTAATAATTTGAGAACTTACAATTTTGACTAAGTATAGGGTTTCTAATGACAAGTGAATTGAAATGGGAATTGAGACAATTTTTCATTTTATACACCTACTTTTGTGTATAAATTTTTTTTTTTCAGGTTCATGCTATAAGTTAAACTAAGAATGCTGATCTTGTTGGTTGCAATTCCTGATACCTTTTTACTGTAAGTTCACCTTCAGAGTTCTCAGCTCATGAGTTCATTGCTGGAATCGAGATAAATTTTCTTTTGAAAGACCTTTTGTGTGTTTTGGGGCAGGGGACTTTCATTCAGGTAATAAATTTAACTAGGAGTGAAGTTCTTCTTGACTGCATTTCGTTATGCCATTATTTTTTATGTAAGTTCACTTTCTGAATTCTTGGTTCTGAGTTTGTTTTTGAAGCAGTAGGCCAATTTTCACTAACCAAAAATAAAAAATAAGTACAAAAAGAAAGGGAAGGAATGAAGAAGAGTAACATTAAGCTTTTCATATGGACCGAAATGTTCAATGCTTAGTTTCATATTTTGACCATGCACCTATAGTGGGTATGGACTTGTGGAAAAGGTCATCTGATCAGCACAATTTTCCTGTTTGGTTGGTACACAAGGAGATGTTTTGATTCGGGTGGGCAAACTGAAAATGCATTAGCCAGTGACAAGGTTAGAACATTGGACATGATGTGGATGGCTGGCTGTTACCTGTTAGGCATTATGCAAGAGAGAAATCGAAGGATATTCTCAGGTACAGCGCAAAGAATGGAGAAGCTCACGTTGGAAGCTGCTCTTTATACTTATCAATGGGTTATTTGTGTCAATTAGCATAGCTCCCATTCTAGGGTAGACTTTATGTATGCTGATTTTGAGTGTAACATATGTGCCTTTATTTTTATTTATCTAAAACAACAGACTTTGTATTATTTTCTATCTTGATTAATGAAAAGAATTTTGTGTCATCTATTTTCTTGTACTCAACAATCTTCCATATGGTTTTTCTGACAGTGCTTTCACATTCTCGAACAGTTAAAACTTGGGTCTGATCAGAAATGTGGCTTATCTTTTTTACTCTGCTGCCAAAATTTCTGATTTCTGTTAGCATGCATCTTGCTTTGAAATTCTATTAAGAAAGTGCTTTTAGATGAAGATGTTCTTTAGTGCAGTTGTAAATTGTATGCTAATGGGATCATAAGATGTATTGGTGAACTGGCTTTCATTATTTTTTTCAGTTTAATCTTTTAGGCGTGTTGTGCTATTCTTATTTTCTGGTAGTTGGCATTGTTTAAATATTTGTAAAACCAAGCTCCTGATTTTTCATTCAGATGGATTGGGTTTTCATTTGCAATGCATTAGACTATGGGATAAGCCTTTATTGTTGGTAATGTATGAGTTTAATTGAAAATATTTTTTTAAGAAAATGGATTAGAAAGACTTGCAGAGCAGGACTGGCTAATTATCTGGTACAGGCTTCAATATTTTAATAGTATGGTGGACCTTTTTTTCAGAAGTTCTCGCCGTGCTGCTTGTTATTTGTAAGGCAATTTGTACTAGCCCAAAAGTTGTTGTCGATTCCTTACAAAAGAGCCCGTTGTGTTTTGATCCATAAATCTTCATTCTTTTCTGAATTTCTCGAAGTTTGCTCTTGAAAGAGAACAACAAAGCTAGAGCAGTTAAATAGAGAAGTATTTTCACAATACTGTCACAGGAAAAGTATCAGCGGTAGTTGGGGGAGCCTGGCTGTATCTTTAATTTGGAGAAACTTTTAATTATTTTCACAATACTGTCAATACGCCTTAATTTACGAAAAATTTAGGAAAGTTATTTTCTCCCTCAATTCATCCATCGCATTTAGGGCTGTCAATGGTACCTTTTAATCATTTACCCTACCCGTACTATATTCGATAAGATGGATATGGGTAAAGTTTTATTTTCGTTAAGTTATCGGGTATGGGTATGGATAGAAAAAAAATTTCGTTATTTATTGGGTAAGGGTATGGGTAAGACTATTCGTATTCGTTAATTACCCGTACCGTTATATATACAGTTTATAATCTAAATCATAATAAAAAAGATATAATTGTAAGATTCAATTATACGTTAAAAACAAACAAAATCAGAAATATATAATTGTAAGATTCAATTGATGTGTCAATAATTAAATTACTTGATTAAATTGCTAGATAGATTTGTTTAAGATAATAATGCATTAATTTGGAAAGATATGATGGCAATATTCAATTGATATATTATTTTTTTTTTCTGATTTTCATTCCCTAAATTGCGTCTGACCTTATATTGGGGAAAACTTAGTTTAAACTCGGATTAACATTAATTTCTATGAAAATGTCTTAGTGGACATGGTGCTAATGAACTATAGAGTTCAAATATATAAAATAACTAATATATGTTTATCAATGAAAAACGTAATAGAAAGGAAAGAATACAACAGGCCTTAAATTGTCGCCACCATTGACTGATTCGGCAACATTGGTTATTTGCTGTTAACTGATATCTTTAGTTCACATTTTATTAACATAGTGTCCGAAATAAATAGCCACTTCGACACGTAATTATGCAATTTTCACAGAATACTATTGCAATTTCAAAACAAAAAAAATGCAGCAAGACATAGAACGATAGCTCGTGTATCATTTTATCAATGTTTTAATTTATACAAACTTGTCAAACCAAGGGCGGTTCTGTTCTCTAAATTTAATCTATGCTAACTTGTAATTGGACCAAAACCTGAAGCAATGGTTGATTAGTTCACATTATTGGAGGCCCCACTATCATATGACCGTGATGCATTATGATTCTGTATGTAAACTCAACTGAAGTAGGTTTGTTTCCATAACTGATGTTTAGATTCTTGAACCTTCGGTTGGTTGGTACTTGGTTCAAATTTTTTTACAAGGGGAAAAAAAACAAAAAGAAACTGTAAGACACGCAATATCAATTTACAAGTAAATGGAGGTTTGGCAAAACAGAATATAGTAAACTAGAAAAGTGACAATAGAAACTAGAAAGTGACAAAAGAGCAGTGATTTAAAATTTCTAACAAAATGTTCGTACAGCATTATTGAGTATAATGTGTTTGGCAACTAAAATGTGCAAAATAGCGAAAGATTATTCTTTTAGTATCTTATTGAACAACATCATGGAAATGAAACCCAATCAGTTGTTGTTGTTGTTGATTGAACAACATTACCATTTGTTAAGGTATAGTTAATAATTTGCAAATTACCGCTTATATTTTTAAGATAAAATTGAAAAAAAAAGGATGACAAAATACACCGTAAGTTCGTGTTTAAATGTTTTTACGGCTCGACGACATCTGTCAACCTTTTCGGGAATTTTTTTTGAAAAAAAAATATATATCCATGTTTAAAATGCAACATATGCACTCTCGGTTCGTAAGATTTGAAAGTCAGCTTAAACATTAATGGACTTTTCGTACTTATTTTTTATTATATGGAAATTTTTCACTTTTCTATTTCTCATGTAAACGTGTGTTTCAATGCTTATTATGTATTTGGTCTTTCCATCGTGCATGTATATACTTTATTCACGTTAAAACTTAAAACTTCAAACGAAAAACGTATACCATTGGTGTCAATTAATCTTAAGAAAATCTAGTCACGTCATATGTAGTGTAACATTTTGATAAGATAAAATGTTCGAAAAAATAAGAACTGTTTTTAACTGATGCGGAACATTTTTTTTTTACTTTTGATAATTTAGAAAATAATATTTCTTATGGGACTGAGTTATACTCTTGACAAAGAAAAGATCATCAATTAAAATTTTTTGTTTACTATTGAATTTATGAGCATAATGTGAAAAGAAAATTTAACATAATGAATTATAAAAGAAAATATAGATATTGACCTCGTTAGTCGTATACTGTACGAAAATTTCAATTGGTGAATTCATAAAATATGTGGTTTGGAATGTGTAAATTTGATTTTATGCATCTAATCGAAGTTTTATTTATGATTATTAATTACTATATTAGTGCTGCCAATTTAATCTGTCCGTTTTAGATCGGATTGATTTAACTAGAACAGTGGGATCTTGCTAATGAGAAAAATAGAAGAGATGAATTCCGGGTGGCATATATAATTAGTGCCGCTTTCCTATTTGTATTATGTTAATTAATTACTATATTAGTGCTGCCAATTTAATCTGTCCGTTTTAGATAAGATTGATTTAACTAGCTAGAACAGTGGGATCTTGCTAATGAGAAGAACAGAAGAGATGAATTCTGGGTGGCATATATAATTAGTGCCGCTTTCCTATTTGTATTATGTTAATCAGACAAACAAAAGACTAATCTGGTGGCTATAACTCACGCTGAATCTGCTTAATTGTAAGGGAAAAAATGAAATAAAAATAATAATTAAGCCGTTGATCTAGCTTATTGAATGCAGTTAAGAGATAAATTAATTTATAAAGTATTGGTATCTTGACACTGCAAACCTTGATTGATTCACATTTCTTTAATTTAATTTTGCTAAATTGCGTGGCTTGTGGCACTACCTTGCAATAATACCAAAAGTATAGAGCATATTTTGGAACTTGGCATTGTGGCGCCATATAATAATGCATTATTTTTTTTTTCTTGCTTAGACAATCATGCATTATTGGTGTCTCCTCCAATCTGGTGAGCCCACGTGCCCTTACCCTTAATTTGCTCTGGACGACAAATTTTTCCAAGCAAGCCACGGAATGCAATAAATCAAGCACATCTGCCAGATCAGAATTTAATCATTCTGGGATACGCCAATACCATTTTTTCCAGGGATATTTTTCACATATAGACCTTCGAAACCATAAAATGTTAAGCATAATGTGCGAAATAATTAAAAGTGAATTAGAATAAATTTTAATTGTTTGTATTGTTGTTATTTTATTAAACTACGAGAATACATAAATGTGAAAAATTAATTAGAAATTTATATCTACTTGGTTTTGAAATATTTGTTATGTTGGATAGCAATGATAATTAAGTATGCAATAAGATTAACAATCCATCTTTGACAATATTGTCATGTCTAAAAACTATCCAGTTTCTTGCATGCTCCTCCTCGACTTATTGTGAATGTGCTATAAAATCTGACAGAAATATATCAACATGACTACAACTACACACCAGACAGTTGGTCGCATAAAAACTTCACTATTTAAAAAGTAAAAAGGAGGATTTGTAAAAAAAAAATGTTAAATAATAAAAAGACATAATACTAGTCTATAGAAAGAGTGTGTATTGCATGAGACCTAGAACTAGATAAACAACTGGAGTTCCAGAAAAGATGCAATACCTTTTTATTTTCTGTGTTGTTAGTCATATCCCGACCAAAAACTTTTTTCTTGCTTCAGTGCTAAAAGGGGCTCTTTGACATTTTGCAACTTTTCTTTAAATTTATTCGTAATTATTTACTGGACAAATGTTCCAAGAGAATAAGCTTTTTTTTATTATTTTCAAGACAATTTCAGCCCATGTGCCATTGGTATGGACCTATGCTGAGATGACATGTAAGCAGCGACTCCCTCCACTTAATAAAGTATGGTGGATTATATGATGAACTATCCACCAACCAAACCAAGCGACACAAGTACAATAATTCTTGTAATTTATTGGCCTTTTGATGGCGACATGAAAGAACTTTTGCTAGATTGTAGCTGTGGATTATAATCCACATCTTGTACCGTTGGATCATCATCTAGTTAAGAACCCACACTCGTGATGGAAGTGGAGGAAAGAAAAACAAAACCTGTGAAAATGAAATCCTTATCTTTATATGAGATTCACAAGTTCCATATTCTTTTCTAGAAGCCCCAATAATGTGGAACCAATAGGTGTGTCTAGCTGTTATTTTCAATCACAGACAGTACCAAGATCAAGATTAATTCATTCAAAATTTTAGAATGTCAAAATTGAGATCCACATTTTATAAAAGTCAAGATCCTAATACAAAAATTAAATTCTTATATTATCATAGTGGATTGTTGATAGAAATTTGACAAGATTTGGATCTTATATCGAATATAACTATATAAGAACTATGCGTTTTTTTTTTTTTTTTTTTTTAGGGTAAACCACACCTACAAATTTTGTTAAGGAAACAAAATAAAGAAGTATTTACAAAAATTTTGAAAACGAAAAATAAAATACAGCATATGCACAGAGGCCATCTACTCTATTTAGAAAAGCCTAAGAGAACTAAATCAGCAGTATATGCTCCACACTGCAGAGTCTTGTATTGCCCCCCTGATTGTATTTTGTAAGTTCGGTTGCTTTCCCTGGAAAATAAATTCATTCCTAGTCTTCCATATCCTCCATAGAACTATGCGTGTTTTAAAAAATCATTATTTATACATAAGTGCTACCATACATCCAATTATATTTTAAGGTCAGTGTTATGCATCCAACTATTATGGTATTTTCATAATATTTTAAAATATAGTTTAAACCAAAAAAATTATACTTGTTAATTATTTACTATTAGAATGTCGTATATCAAATTTGATTCAGTATAGATGTCGTTTATTTTCAATCAACCGATGAAATATTCTGGATAGTTGAGGTTTATGTTTTATTTTTCCTTATCAACGACCAATTGAATTATAAATTAATTCAGATATGATACATGTTACAAATGATTCGTGGATTAGTTTAACCAAGAAGTTTTAAGACGATTAAATTGATATATCATTTAGGTGGAATATATGCTAAATTATCCATATTTTAAGAAAAGTAAATTTATGATAAACGATTTCAAAATTTCTCAACCATAAGTATAACGAAATACGGAAATATGCATTAGTTACTTTGAGTGTGAATTTTATTCAACCATAACTACACAAGTGTCTGCAATTTGATTATTATATCATTAATTATTAATATATAATTCATTTTTAATGCAGAATCTTGACCCTCGTCATGAGCAAACATAGAAGCATGTCTATCATATTTTCAAAGTTCAACGCTGAAGATGTGGTCCAAGAACAAAATTTCAGCCAAATTCTAATCCAGAGACCGCAATACAATACGCCTCTTGAATGGCATGTTCAACCTATAGAATTGGAATTTTAATTTTATTAAACGCAAGTGTTGAATAAAACAAGCTAACCGAACTGTCTTTCAAAATCCAGACGAGGGTCCTATTTGTTATTAATTATTATTTGAGGTCCCGCACATGTGCATCCAATTATTCTTATTTTTAGATTAATTAATTGCATTATTGACAATCAATGCATCACCAGCAAGAAAAAATTTACAGGCGAAATAACTATGGAACTCAAAATTTCAAAGATTCAATTTTGTCCACCTAATTTTATTTTCATTAGTCAATTTTTATTCCCTGCCAAACGAAAAATCGAGCATTAGAGACGTGTTATTTGGGTTTATAATTTCTTCAAGCCAGAGAGTCTCTCTCAAATTTTGCAATTGAACTCTTCTCGTCATCAGCCTGAAACTTCAAACTCGAAACTGCCAATTGTTTTCTTTACATAATTTGCTATCAAGCAAATTTGAGTTTGGCAATTTTTTCCTAACATTTGGGCGTAAACTCCAAAACGGAGCAAATCACCGAGGACCCCACTCATATAATTAAAAAGTAACTTGCATTAATTCTCTTTCAAGCATAATCAGTTTTTCACTCTGATCTAAATTTAAAATTCCTGCCTTAGTCTTAGCTTTTCCACTCTTATTAGGATAAATTTTTTCATAAAATTTTCATATTGTAGATTTGATTTTATTTGATAGGAATATCTATCTTATTAGACATATTCAAATCCTGAGAAATCAATTCTAATCAAATGAAATCTCATGCATAAATCATTTTGATCAAAGCTTAGTGTTGAGAAAAATTGGAAAACAAATGAATCAACTCATATCATGGCATTTTGCATTAAATGGGCATATTTCTTTCATTTTAGACAATGTGAAGTATTTGGACATCGATTTATCATATATGCTTACTTAATGTTTTGAGTAATGGGAATACCAAAAAAAAGTCCTTCGCCGTATTATTTATTCTAAGACTTAAAATTCATAATTTCTTGTCATGTATCATTAAAGGTGGACCAATATTAGTTCCACACATCTAACATCCATTAAGAATCACAATCTCGTTCATGTCAACTTCAATTATATTCACACAGATACTTACATTATTAGATTAATTTCGTCCAACCTTCACTGAAATTAATTTTTAGTCATTGTTAAATTATTTATGTTTAATCAGCGAACTTTGACTTTTTTTTATCCACAATTTGTCACTCTGGTAATATTTTTTTTTATCTAAAACACTAACAGATATAGGATAAATTTATTTTTTTTGATAAAAAAAAGTTGATGTAGGTACCAAATTTGAATAAATATTGACGTTTTATGACTAAAAAGTGGTAATTCAAAGTTCGGTATTAAAAAAAATATATATTAAATTTAGTGACAACTGACATAATTTACCCCAATTTTTTATTTAAATTTATACCATAAGTTAACAGTACATAATTTTTTTTGTAAGATTAAATTTCAAAAATACAGGAAAAATATGAAAAAAAAAAAAACAAAATTTTTAATGGCCGTCTATGTAATCTTGCCTAAATTCTAGGTGTCAGTTTCTGTATAGGGTGCACCTGGACTGCTTTCTTCATACGCCAGAAAATGTCATTTTTCAACATAACTGATAATAGAGGCTGGATGCGTAACGCCAGACACCGATCAATAAAAGAAAGAACAACAAAATTGCTATCTGGAATGCTTCCAATCGGGCATGTGAGTGGCTTACAAGAATTCAGGTACCACTGGTCCACCGCTCAGGCGCTTACAAGTCACCACTCGCATACCGCATGTGGTTTTTGTACATTCTTTGAATTTAGGTACCAATATTCCAACGGCTTACAATTTACAAGTCATGACTCCCAGTCCAATACCACATGTTGGTTCTGTAATCCTTTGGATTTTGATGCCAATTTATCATCCGCTTACATGTCATGACTCCCATGCCACATGTGGCTTTTGTAATCTTTTGGATTTAACTGACAATTTCCAATATTCAATTTGATCCACTTTGGATAATTAATATCATTTTTTTTTATTTTGATGCCAATTTTCAATTTTCATGGTTCAAAAAAAATAACAATATCGATGTAAATGGATAAATTGTTTTCATTTTCATGGTTCAAAAATTACTGTGCTACAGACCTATAGTCATAACATTCCAAATGTACATTACTGGCCAACACAGAATTGTCATGTATAATAAGCATAACTGTGTTTTCCTTTTAAAAATGACAAATGGGCATTAATTAATCAAGAATTGCAAATAGAAAACAGATTCTCATTGTCGGCTGTCTACATGGGACTAGTGTTCTCCAAAATGACACGACACGATCGTGTTGGCACGACACGGTGTGCGTGTTGACACGACACGACACGACACGAATCCAAAATTGACACGACACGATCGTGTTATCGTGTCGTGTCATAATCGTGTCGGGTTGGGATATTAGAAAGTTTAACACGAACCAACACGACACGATTTGACACGCAACACGACACGAACACGACACGAACACGAATTAACACGATACATTAACACAAATTTAATTATTAATATTAATTAATTAAACAAAATTAATAATTTAAATTCAATTTATAATACTATATCATATTATTTACCATCATTTGACTCATATTGTTCTAATTTAATTATTATTTAGTAATTTTTTTCTTTTACTTTAATTTTTTAATATTTTTTAATTTTAAAAATAATAAATAATATGACACGATGTGACACGACTAACACGACGTGTCAACACGACACGACACGATCGTGTTAGTCGTGTCGTGTCAGAATGCGTGTCGTGTTGCCTATCCTCACCATTTAACACGACACGACACGACACGATTAAAAAAGTAGTTCGTGTCAACACGACACGACACGAGACTCTAACACGATCGTGTTTGACACGACACGACACGACACGCACGATTGGAGAACCCTACATGGGACTTGGGTTTCATGCTTCGGTCATGACACATTCACGAGTTTATACAGCAGGAGCGTCTCATATTACAATCAGTCAATATCTCAAATTAATTATGTTATTAACTTTTTAAACTACTAATAATTAAATGAAACCTATGCCGGCATCTATAAATATTTGACATGTGTACACAAATAATTTCGAAACAATTCCAAACCTGTCTTATTCTCTTAAAAAAAATTCCAAACCTGTCTTATTCTTCTAAAAAAAAAAATTCCAGACCTGTCTTAAAACTTGTTCAACACGCATAAAAATGTGTTAATATATACCATAGTCATGTTCACGAGCAAATTAAAAAGTGCTAACTTAAGGAAAAAAAAATAAAAAAAAGGAAAGCAAATTTTCTGATATATAGTAGTGTTTTTACAAAAGAAATCACACAAATTTTATAAAACATTCATATAATTATTCTCATATTATTTTGTAAAATTAAAATTCATGTATCCTTAAAAGCATCCACCATTTAAATTATTCTAATATATGTAAATATTATGTTTCAAGGAGAATAAATAACAGTCGTCCATATATCCTTGCAATACAGGCCTCATAAATTTACAAACATCATTAGAAAACTTCATTAGAAAACAGACAATACATTCAATGTGATTCACGGTTCCAAGTAACGATTACGTGGCAACCTATGAAAATTGGAGAAGCAACAATGGAGCAGACCTGCCACGTGGCTTCTTAGGTCACTGTTATCCAAACCAAACTTATTAACCACCTGATTTAAGAGATTTCCCGAACTCTCTCTCTCATTGTCAGCGCTGAAGCAGCAAAACCAACATTGGCCACAAAAATTTATCAAAAAAAAACATTGGCCACAAAAAAAGAGAGATTATTGGCTTTAGTTACTGACCCCACCTCAACTAACGTGGAATGGATAGGAGAAATTATTGCATTTGCTAGTTATTACTGTTACCTATTTATTCGTGGATATGAGTAAATATGTTGCTCTTGTTCCAAATGTTTGTTTGTTCTAGAATTCTTCTATTAATACTAGGCTTTGTGAGGACAAAAATGACTGCGGTGTCTGTGGTCATTTGAGTTGGGTACTTTATACTTTTTTACACTTTAGGATAGAACAATAATCGTTTTTCCTTTTTGATTTTTTTTTTATTGGTTTCTGAGAAGTTAAATTTTTAACAATTTTTTCTTCTATTGGCAAGGAAATATTATTCAGGATATCTCATCATTTTATAAATAATAACAATATTATTTTTGTTTTTGTACGAATAGCGAAATTAAATCTAATAAAAATCTAAATACACAAATAAAAATATTTTAGTGCATTGGCTTAGTTTTTGGGTATTATTTGAAGTTCAATTACGCATTCAGACAGTACTCTTGAACATAGAATAAGAATTTATTTGCTAATTTTATAAATAGCAGCGTAAAAAGACAAAAAATTATCATTATGCCAGTTGAATTTCTCAAAAAATTTCAATTTTCTTTCTTTAAACATTTTCTCAAAATTTATCCACCAAACGTTCATCTTTTGACGTTTTCAGTAGCCGTCACATCAACCAATCGTAGTACGCCTCGAATAAAAAGGTTAAATGTGGACCTTATGTTATATGTTTGATCATCATTATTCATGTGCAATTGTGTTCAAGGAGCAATAAGTTTGTTGACTCTCACAATCGATCTCTGATATTGATCGATATGAATTCCAAACATGAATTATTCATTGTTAATGAATTAGTATTTCTAAAGATAACTAAATCTTCTTTTTTCTGTATGTGATCTAAAAATACGATATCAAGCACTTTATAACATTAATAATTATATAAAACATTTAACAACGTATTGTAAGTATTAATTATATAGAATAGTCAAAGAGTTTATCCAAAGATGGATGTTGGATGATGGCTTGCACTATTCTTTTTTTTTTTCATTTTTGTCAAAATGGTTGTTTAGAAGGTCCTTGGATGCTCGAGTGCAATAAATATTGACTAGTTTGTCCTTAAAACAATAAGATTGTATCGGAATTATGTGTTAAAAAGGAATAGAAGAATTGTTGTGATATTGTGTCGGAATGAGTACTAAATTAAATTGAGATAGAAAGAAATTGTAAAGATGCGAAAAATATAAAAAAAAAAACAAATTAATAGCTTAAATCTCTCATTTTGATTTTTGAGTGTGTTTGAGTGTAATTGGTTACACGGGAAGAAAGAAGAGGGAAAATGAAAGATGAAAAAACACCACCTAATAAGAATAAAAAAAAAAAAATCCCTCAACACAAAATAGAAGGAATAATTTTTTTCCCCTGTTCTCTCTATCTCTCCGCTCTTCTTTCTGTAACCAAATACACCTTTAATTCTTTCTATTACGTAAAATAGACTATTGTTTTGGTTAAAGTAAGCATAACTGCGTAAGACACAGAAAGTCCGTCTTTTTCATGGTAAAAGGGTTCAATTTTATTCCTATACTATTACATGCTCGCGGTACATAATTAAAAACTTCTTTAAAATTTAGATTCATGCATTCTCCTTGGTGCCGAATAAGCCAAAATGAAATAACAAACTACTTTAACCACCTTAGTAATTTACAATTTGAGGAGGACTTATTCATCAATTCTCAATTTCTCATGCATATTCCAACTTTGCAAGTTTCCAACTCACCTTACTCGAATCTCCATGTGGCCCACCGGCCACCGTCGCTCTCTTCTTGGTTCGCGGCGATCGCCATGACGTGGCAATAATTAGCATTTAAATAATCATATTTCAGATGCTTAATTATGTTAACAAATACAAACAGCCAACCAGCTCCTCTCTAATTATTATTTCTTTCCTACTCATCCGGACGATTAATTTCTTTCTGGCTTGCCAAACACACAATATCATTTCCAGCCGATGGAAGATGGACACCTATTAAAAATAAGATGATTTGGTATTGTGTCTAATATGATTCTCTGACAACGCTAACATGGCGGCAAGCGGTCAGAATCTGCCAAGTCATGACTCATGAACTCAAGTGCGACATTTTATTTTAATATTTTGATCTATTATGTATGGTCCAAATCATCATCATATCATGCTTTAAATTTCAAGTCCGACTTCACCCACCGACCGCCACATCAGCATTGCATCTTGGTGAGAAACTTAACGGCATAGTGATAGTATTTTGACTCTGTCATTGTTCTAAAGCAAATAAGAAAAAGGTAAATATGTAAAATTCAAGAACAATGTTATAAAGCTTTATGTTTATAATAAAGAGGTGATAACTAACACCAATAATTTGTTGATGGATTATATTTAAAACCAATGTTTTCAATACCGTATTGGAAACTGAAAAATTATGATAATACCGGAAACTTAAACAGTAACCGAAACAATGATTTTTTATATTGTGAGACACAATACATAAAAAATCAGATAAATACCGAAATTCGGTTATCTAGCTGGTAGAGATGTTGGTACGATATTAAAACACTGCTTAGAACAGGCAACACTTGCACTTATAGAAGATGTGGTGTGAGTGCTTAATAATAATAAAAATAATAATAGGCCGACATTTTGTAAATTGAGCATGCAATGTAATATTAATTGAATTGTATTATCACTCAAAACGCAGACACATTTTGTTTTATCTTAAATATTAAATAATTATAAGCGACGTTTATTGGTGAATGAGCCTTGGGTAATTAAACTCTCATAAATGATCGTCTTCCATCCTTTTTATTGAGAAAATGAATGACAATATATAGATAGAAACATAATCTTGATCCAATACTATCTGACAACGTGAAATATGTGAAAGGATTTTATGAAATTAAGAATATTATAAAAAAAAATTTTAATACTATAAACAAATATTTCATAACCATTAATATACCTACACATTTTGTCGAATAAATGTGTTGGTCAGTTCTCTTGGGTATTATATCCGTCCGATGTACGCAACTTCTATGAATAATACTTGTCTAGCTTGTTTAATTTATTTTACTATGATTAATATTTCTCAATTCAATCCGCTGACTAGATATGATGTAAATCCTACATTATCTTCAACAAGCAAATCCTAGTTGTATATGTATATCACCTCTTCAAATGACTAGTCAAAGTTTTTTACCGTGCAAATCAACTGGGTTAATCTTACAATTCAAGTTAGGAAAGAGGTCGGAAGTTACAAGAACACCATAATTTTAAGAAAATAGTTTCAACTGATTTGTGTCGCTGAAATAAATAGCTTGGTCATACAACCTCTAATAAATTTTTTATAATAAAATAATGCTAGATCTCATGCAGTCTCCTTTTTAATAGTTTATTATCATTATTTCTACATGTAACTAGAACTCAGCATAATTACTTGTTTAGTAATCATATAGCGTATTTTAGATTTAAAACATTGTTTTGCTACTTTTAATCATAAATTTTACCAAATAATTATTTATTTTTGCCGGGTAATATAAGCAAAATAGATCCATCTACTATGATTACTTAAATGAAGATGGTTTATGTTAATACTCTTTTGTCTCATATATACATAGAGTCATAGTCTCATAGATATGGAATTTGGTGTTATAACTAAAAGAGGAAAATTAAATCGCGGTACAAAAAATTGTTTAATCTGTTAGTGTTGTGTTGCTACTAATTGACACATCTTAGGACCGTTTAGTTTTTTTTTTTAAAATAAAACTACCAATATTTCCATGCGAATTAAAATATCGTCTCAAGCAGCATTATGAAGATTTTTAAATGCACACATATTCAGTTTATTGTTCTCATCCTACGGAAGCTTTCTGAGTAATTTTTGTATGAATTTCTATGCTTCCACAAGGAAAAATCAGTTCTTTTTTTATTAAAGAATTAGAGAATTAAGACAAAATTGCTGAAAATCGGCGATAAATTCTGTTAAGACATAACATGCGAACAGAACACCTGTATTCCAACAGAACGACTTACAAATGCAATTAAACATTTTCTCGAGGGCCAAAAGAAGAAAAGGCCACCGAATCAGACTCCTATATAAAGCGTCCCTCGGAAACGGCCCCCAGCTCGTGATGTGTCACACGTTAATTACTTGAATTTCAAATCGGGAAAAAAATTAAAGCGCAGGAGGAAAGAAACATGGACCCGCGCGACACTCGCTCCTCCTACGTTCCTCTTCCAACCACAGCCGATGAAGCCGCCACCACCTCCGCCGACTCATCCCGGCGCCGCCGTCACCTCCTCGTCGGCGCCACCTCGTCTCTCCTGCTCCTTCTTTCCCTCCTCGGAGCCGCATTGTACATGTCGCCTCAAAACGGTGCAGATCATGAGCCGGCCGTTTTGAAATCGAACGAACAAGTTCAACCGACGGTACTCAAACCTGCCGTGTCTCGTGGGCCGTTGGATGGCGTGTCGGAGAAGGTGTCGGGTGTGCGTGGTCCCTCGAATAGCTTCCCGTGGTCTAATTCCATGCTCCAGTGGCAACGCACCGGGTTCCATTTCCAACCAGAGAAGAATTGGATGAACGGTCGGTGTTATTTTTCCTTATTTGAGAAAAAAATCGAAAATTTCTATGATGCACTGAATCCTCATTTGCATTTGTTTTGAAGCATTAATTGTGACAGTTGTGACATTCTTTCTAATATTGTTCAATTAATTATTAATTTAATCGTCTTATGGGAGGTGAATGAAGGATTCAGGTTTCTTCATTTTTGTTAATTTTAATGAATTGAGAATTAATTTATTTTGCTTTATTTTGTCATTTCCTGCTTCGGTGCTGGCTTTGGATTGCGTTGGTGATTGGCTCTGCATTATGTTTATCAGATCCTAACGGTATGTATTCTTTTCTATAGTATTTCTTTGCTGTTTATCTGGTGATATCTAGCTGTGGTACATATATAATGCACTGGTGGTAATCATATAATTGCCTTTATGAAATTTGCTGTGTATAACAAATTGCAAGACTCACATGACCAACTTGTAACATTGACTTTTCAACATATTATGCTAATTATTTAGTTGCATTATCAATCTTAGTTATTATTCATAAATTATTTTTATTATATAAAATACTTGCAATTCCCATTTATATTGAGTGTTGCAGTTTAAAACTCAAAGTAGCTGCATTCTTTCTGATACAAAACAAGTTTTACATTTTGTTAGTGTCACTTGCTATAATGAAGTACCGACTCTTGTTTTTTTAATTGATGTAATCATAATTGTCACCAAAATAGGTCACGCTGTATTTAAATCAATTAAGTCATACTACTCCAAGCCTAATGAAAACAGGGTATCTTTTGGTTGTCTTTAGGATACAATCTAGAAACCAATTTGCCAATTAATAAGTTTACAATATTCTCCCAACTATTTGCTACAAAACAATACATGCTATGTCGTTTGAGTATTTGACCATCTTTCCAAATCTCTTTGCATTTAAGTTTTGAAAATTCTACTATTGGTAGGGAAGTCAAAAAAGGCCCAAACATGACAGTAAATTGAGTACGATGGTAAAAGCATTCACATGATAAAATGAGACAACAAAACAAAACAGTGTGGTTTTATGTCACTATATACTCCCAGCAACCACGTGTAGCGCTGTCAAACGTGCGAAACGGAACGGAAATAGCCCGTTCCATTTTCGTTCCGTTTCGGCAACGAAACACAGATTTGATTTCGTTTCCGTTCCGTTTCATTAAACGAAACGGTATTTCTGTTCCGTTTCCGTTCCATCTTCAATTTTCCATTGTATTTCGTCATTTCCGTGTTCCGTTTCGTCTAAACGGTATGAATTTCAATTTCGTTTCCGTTCCGTTTTTCAAAACGAAACCAATTTTTCTTCCATTAAACGTTCGAAACGGTGGAATGTTGACAGCGCTAACCACGTGGAATCAGGAAACCCCTCCATCTTACGTAGTTCATATGCTTTCATTTTCATACACACAGTACCATAAATTATTGGGTGAACCTTACCCACCAGTTGAATCTGTCCAATGGGGCCTGCTTGGATCTATGTATTGCACTTTTCCTTCCGTGGGGATCCCTTTCCAAGTTTCCATCAGGCCCACTCAATTGAAAGTTTGATATAGACCCCTTTGAAAAATACTATTTAACCCTGTAAAACATGCAAATTATTCATTTAATGCAACGAATTACTCCATTAGTTTCTTCAAAATGTATGTGCAAATGCACTTCTTCCGGGAAAAAAAAAGATTTATTCATGTCCCTAAGACAGCATGTGTATTTAAACTCGTATAACATGGAATTATCTTTTAATATGATAAATTTCTCTATTAATTTCTTCAAGTTGTACTTTAAATATTTAATACCGATTGAGAGGTATTTGTGATGTCTCCTACGTTTCACGGTAATCTAATATTTAATTTGCTATCTGGAAAGAGAAGCAAAATCCAAAGCAAGATGCGTACCCAACATTGGGTTCCATACGGCCATACCATCAGTTCCTTGCTGTCCCACGTGAGAGGCTTTCTTATTACAGCTAAAACGTAAAACCTGGATTCCTGGAACTAGATATATTACATGTTTTACCATCCACCTTGAGGAATAGATTAAATATTAATCTCACTATTCAAATTTAAACAAATTTTTATGCTTGAAACTTCATAGTTATGGTGATGCGTTAAAGCTTGTCCAAATTTTTATGGATCAACTCCAAGGTCCAAGTTATGTATCAGCACTATGTCTAATTATACCAACCAAAGTAATTACTCTGAACATTACGTGTTGAATTTGTTAGTTGGTGAATTGTCATTTTACCATTTCCAGGGCATATATAGTCGTTTATTATATTCAACAGTCCTATCTATGTCACATCCACACAGGCACAGGGAAAAAAAAAGAAAGAACAAAGAATAATACTAATAATATGTCATCAAAATTTTCTGTATGCAGGTCCAGTATATTACAAGGGCTGGTACCACCTCTTCTACCAGTACAATCCCGACGCAGCAGTATGGGGCAACATCACATGGGGCCATGCCGTGTCACGTGACATGGTGCACTGGTATCACCTCCCCTTGGCTATGGTACCAGATAAGTGGTACGACATCAATGGTGTATGGACTGGATCTGCCACGGTCGGTCCCGATGGCCAGGTTTACATGCTATATACTGGTTCAACCAATGCCTCGGTTCAGGTACAGAACCTTGCAATCCCATCTGACCTGTCTGACCCGTTGCTTCTTCAATGGACCAAGTATGAAGGGAATCCGGTCTTGACCCCCCCAAGCAACTTATTGCCGAAAGATTTCCGTGACCCTACCACTGCCTGGTATTAATATTAACAAATCAGTTAATTTCATATGTAAAATTTGTGCAAGGAGAAAATATATATCTTTCAATTGTTTTACTTCAGAAAAAAAAAACAATTATTTTATATGCTTATTACAGACTTGTCAGTAGCTGTTGTTTATCTTATCATCATTGGCCTCAATCTAGAGATCCTGAATCAGATTTGAATTATTTAATTAGATTAGAATCTTTTATGTGACCACTAGTTAAAATTTATTTTTTAGTTTTACCAAATTACTTTCCAACCAGCACAATGAAAATTTTAATGTTGTATAATGGTTTTACATTAAAGACTTTTTGACTTGAACATTACTTGGCTTTATTTAATACATGAATGCCATTTTGAAAAAAAATCAGTCAGTTATCTTACAACTTCATGCTTAATCTGATATATAGGTTTGACAACTCAGACAGCACATGGAGAATCGCCATTGGCTCAAAGGATGATTCCCATGCTGGCATCGCACTGGTGTACAAAACAAAAGATTTCATTTCATACGAGCAGATTCCGGGACTCCTCCACAAGGTGGCCAAAACGGGAATGTGGGAGTGTGTTGACTTCTATGCAGTTTCGGCATCTATCAGTTCAGCCAACCAGGCAATTGATACAACTGTGCTTGCTACCATGTCGAACAGCCAGGATGATGTCCGACACGTACTTAAGGCTAGCATGGATGATGATAGACATGATTATTATGCTGTCGGGAGGTATGGCACTACTATATAACAAATAAATTCTCAAAGAATAATAACAGAGATGACTATGGTACATACTAAAGCATGGATCGGTTGGTTCTTCTTAGTTGTTTTCCAAATCCAAAATTCGAACTACTGATCCAAAATATATAATCTGTTCTCCATATTAAAATCTCATTAGATACCAATATATATATTTTATTTCTTTTACTATTTTCTTTCAGATTTTCAAAAATTATTAATCTAAAAAATATGGGCCCTCCATTAACCATGATTCTGGACGATCTGAAAGAGTAAATTAGCTACAAATAGCACTTCTTATTTTAATGATTTCATAATCATGTCTGAATATTCAAAACAATTTGTACACCTCTGCAAAAAGAAAAATGTTTCATCTGGCCCTTTAAATATTGTAATTTCATCCAACGCAAATTTATGTCAAGTCAATGAAAAAAATGCAGTATTTTTCTATGTTAACAATGAAGGTGCAGAAAAACGTATAACAATATAAACAGGGTCGATAAGTTTTTCATTTTTTTATGTTTTGCAGGGACATTATACTTATTGGTTTGAAAAACCACAATCAGATTTGCCCTTTTTATACCATGTTAAGCAACCTTTCTTCAATAAGAGTTACGACCAAAAATAACATAACTAATTTTTCTATAATTGTTGTAGATATGACGCCATAAACAACAAATGGAAGCCTGACAATGCTGAAATCGATGTTGGAATCGGGTTGAGATATGATTGGGGTATTTTCTATGCATCCAAGACATTCTTTGACCCAGTAAAACAGAGACGCATACTCTGGGGGTGGATTTCGGAGACAGATAGCGAAAAGGCTGATATTAGAAAAGGCTGGGCCTCCTTGATGGTAAGGACATATAATCACTTTTTGTAGCGTTTCTTAAGCTGCCTAACACTGGTATAATATTTTTTATTTATGTCATTAAAAAACTAAAGAGGTGCCCACTGGTCGTGCTGAATCTCCTTTTCTGCCCTTTGCACTTTTTGGTAATAGGACCCAAACAACTGATAGTTATGTGGGGAGATTAATCTTCGGCTGTATCTAATAATTTTTGGAAGCTTGTGGTGCATTATTGAAACGCGTCATAACATCTTAGTTGCAGGCTTAAGTTATTGCAGTACAATAATTGTGATACATTCATGTTCCTTTTTTGTTCTTCTCATGACATATCTCACCTCCATGTGCTGGTTGTTCAAATGTTCTGGCTTTAGCTATGGGTTTCACATTATTTATTAATAACTTGTTGCTCCTAGACAAAATAGTAATCTGTTATAACTACTGGTTTTGAGCAACAATTCCCAGAAAAACCACTTTATCTTCCCCTTACATATCTTTTGTGGCAAAAATAGTGTGGACTAATATGCAATTTTCAAAATGCAGTCACTTCCACGAACAGTGTTGTTTGATATAAAGACTAAAAGCAATCTTCTCCAGTGGCCTGTTGAGGAGGTAGATCAGTTGAGGATGAATAGCACTACCTTTACCAACCTCACCATCGACACTGGTTCATATTTCCGCCTCAGTGCCTCCAGGGCTGCACAAGTACGCACCACATACAATCTTGTTTCATTTTGTCTCTCTTTTTGCAAGAAGTAGAACATTATTACTAAGAGCCTTTAAAATTAAAAAATAAAACTAAGGCCAAACCTGGACTTACCTTACTTACTGGTACAGTTAAACCAGACCCATTGAAAAAGTTCAAAATACGAGGAAGTATGTCAGTTGATGTGGCACTGCTTCTGGTTTGTATCAGTTAGTTCAAAACCTGCAGCAACCTTGAGGCTTTCCATAGTTCTAATGCTAAATTTGAGGAGTAATGTAATGCTGCTCGGTTTATTTATTAATACGAAATTCTCATTGAAACAATTCAATATTATTCAGCTGGACATAGTAGCCGAGTTTGAGATAAAGAATACCACACTGGAGAAGGCAGTGGAGGCTGATGAAGAATATAGCTGCGCTACAAGTGGTGGAGCAGCTGGAAGGGGCCTTTTTGGTCCATTCGGTTTTCTAGTCTTGGCTGATGAAAGTTTGACAGAGCAGACACCTGTGTATTTCTACGTCTCAAGAAATTCAAATGGAAGTCTTAAGACACACTTTTGTCATGATGAAACAAGGTAATTTTCTCCATTCCTTTCAAAACTGCTGCATTAAGGAAAATTATCTTATGATCCTTCTGTAAAAAGGGGAAAAAAAATAAAGGTACGTTTGCTAATGTCTCTAAAAATGATAGTTTATGAAACTATTTCTGCAATTCTATTGATTTCAACACTCGATTGTAAGCTCTCTGGTACTCCAAATTATGTGTTTTCCGGTATCAGAGAGGAATAAATCCAATAATGACGCGTCAATAATGAGCAAAACATGTCCAAAATCCCAGCAGTTTCAAATTATGTGTTTAAGAAGATCTTAAAAAAATTATATTTAGTAATGTAAGCTTCGTTTAATGTAGGTCATCAAAGGCTACTGATATTGTAAAGAAAATAGTTGGCAATGTTGTACCAGTGCTCAGCGGTGAAACTCTGACAATGAGGATATTGGTATGTCAACAATTCTTCAGATATCTATTATTATCTCCTTTACTTTCTGAGAAGATATTACAATTGAAACTGGACCAAATTGGTTATAATTTGCAAAGAAATTAATATCATGCTTTCTTTTTCCTATTCAAAACTAATAACCTGAGTTAAAATCTAATGTTGGCCTCAGAGTCAATATTTTGTCATAATCACACCAAATTTGAATTTCACAAACTCAAAATGAAAAACGACAATTTAGTTCATCAATTTATTACACAAAAATACTGTAATCTTAAATCAATGCTACTTTAGTTTCTTAGGCTTAAAACAAACAGATGCCAATCTCTCTAATTCAAAATTGTGGTAATGAGCACTTATTCCCTTCAGAAGCATATACAATCTAATACTTGTGATTTAAACTAAATATATCTCAAAAAGCAGAATTCATAAAAAGACCTCTCTCTCTCTCTCTCTTTAGGTGGATCACTCAATAGTAGAGAGCTTCGCACAAGGTGGCCGTACATGTATAACCTCTCGGGTATACCCAACAAAGGCAATACATAATGCAGCTGGAGTATATCTCTTTAACAATGCTACAGCAGGACCTATCACTGCAAAATCAATCACTATTTGGGAAATGAGTTCTTCAAATAATCGCTCCTACAATGGAAACGATGGGGAGCCATAAGGGTTTTAGACCCTCTTTTCCCTCGATTATTTTTTGTTTCTTTTCTTTAATTATATTTTCTTTTTCTTTTCTTTTTTTTCGATGTTTCCCTTTCTCTACCTTGTGTCTATATCATTTTTGCTGTTTAAATGTAAATTAATTGCATCCGTGAAGGTATCACAAGGAAAGGTAATATGTGTAAAGAAAAATTTTGTTCTGTACATGAGAATCATTTGGTTCTACTGATATATTACTGCATTCGACTTGACTCTCTCTCACACGCACGAGCGCCTCTCTCTCTCTCTCTCTCTCTCTCCCCTCTCTCGACCTTTAAATAAATCAATCAAACGTTGTAGCACTACGGCACTTGTTAATCCTTTTCATTTTCAATTGTCCTGGAGGATGTTACATTAGGTTGTAAAGTGTTATAGATATATTGGTTTCAATTATTTGTTTACTAACCACAAGAATTATTCTTATAGTACATCTTCCTTAGAAACAAATAAGTTACCGAACTCTGAATATAAGTTAGCTCAATAGTCGTTCATGTAAAAATACGAATGGTATTGGATCAGGAATGTTTTCTCGAATTGAATTTATAAATAAATAAGAAATTTCAATGCCGTCATGTGTTGGAACATATAAAAAAGATGATTCACGGTGTTCAAATATTCGAGGAAAAGCGTTATTTCAAGACAAGCGTTTGTCTGTCGGGGGAAAAAATGTTAATGGACTTCTATAATATATCATTAAAGGCCTACATTAAATAAAAAAGGTCCGGCCCAGTGATAAAGGAAAAGTGCTTTGTCATCGTGTCTAAATTCTGAGAATTTACTCTCAAAATGAGTGAATCTATGTCATTCTTATTACTGCAATTATTAATTAGTTAAGTACAAGTGTCCAACCAAAATTTATTTTTAGAATTTACAGACAAAACAAAAGTCGTGGAGTAACTCCAATTACACCTCTTATTCACCGCTTATGATTTTCCCTTGATCTTTAGTAAATCTAATAATTTTATATGATCTCGATTCTCGAGTAGTTGATATTGCCTTCCCAATCATATATTCATATGTTATATCCTGTCTAATATTTCTTTAGTAAATTTGGAACTTCCCTCGTGCATAGCTGGATTCCAGGAGATAGTGTTCCGTTGGCCTATATGACTATATCCTTCTCCAAAATATGCACAATGAGAGCGTAATTCGTGGATGGAGACTCCGATTCATCCGCACAACCAAGAGATTTTTTTTTTTTTTTGGAATAATACAATTGAGAGAAATCGAATAATTACTTTGGATAATGGGTCAAATAGGACTCCTTTTTTCTGTTGCTATGCAGTCATTTTGAGATTACTATTTACGAAGTTTATGTAATCAAGATAATTTCGATGACTTTAATATCAAAATTCATCAATCGATTTTAGATGGCATTCAGATTGTTCAAACTGATCTAAAATTAAATTAAGAATTTGACACATGGTTTAAAAATTTTCATTTAATATAAATTCAAGTGGTATAAAAATGATAAATGATCAAGGTTTTAAAATGCGGTTTTTGTTGTATGACGGTACAGAGTTGATTTAGCGATTCGGTGTTATAATGGTGATATAACGGAGAAAAAACGATGTGTATAAAAAGACAATATACAACTAATCTATCTTATAAGTTACTTGAAAATTTAAAATATAAAAAAATAATAAGTCAAAAGGCAAAATAGATGAAATCAAAGTATTAAAAACTAAACGAATTAGGGTTTTTGTATGGATTTGTATTCAGCAAAAAGTTTTTTTTTTTTTGGTAAGTTACATGAACCGTCCGTTATGACGCCGCTAAAAGCAACAATTTTAAGTTATATCGCCGATTTTTCGAAAATATAACGCAACTGTTATTTCGTGCTAGGTTGTTGTAACGTTGATGCGTTTTGTTCCAAAAATCTGTTATTTCGGTCATAACAGTGTTATTTCGGTGAAATTTAAAAGCTTGTAAATGATACATATATTTAAATGAACTCCTAAAATGTCTAACTTGCTTAATTTATACTAAATTAAAATAATTCACATTTTTTAAATGTATAAACGCATCGTCTGCAAAGAAAATCGATTTTAACTTTTTAGATTTATATTTGAAGACAATTCGATAGGTTGTGGAGTTAAGCGCTCTAATCATCATAGGAATTTTTAAATTCATATTAAATTATATTATTTGGTCTTATACTAATAGAACTTTGGCTTTCCAGTTGCCTCGTTAAGTTGCCACAAAGAACTTACAAAAGTGGATCTATATTCATTATTCAAGAATCCTAGTTTTTCGCCACCTTGTGTAACTAACCTTCGAAATAATAATCTAGTTTGGATCTGGAGATTTGATTTCGTAAATTTTAAATGTCAAATTGATTCTAACTTGATATGATTTTAAATTTAAATCTGAAAACTTAACTACAAGTCGACCTAAAACTAGACGATCAAAATTCGATCCGAGACTCGTCTCAATCTAAACTAGACGACTGTCATCTGATCTGACCAATTCGAAAGATCCAAAACACACGCACGCAAAAAAAATAAAAAAGAGAAAAACCCTTCTAAATTTGAGATGACCCAAAACTGAAATGAAAATTTAACCGTGGATTGGAACTTTTTTTTTTAAACCCAATTACCCAATCGAATACCTAATTTGATCAATACTTAGAGCAACTTAAAGTCTTAAACCGATTGACGCGAAAAAATCCTACAACTTTGAAGCTTGACGGTCTGAAATTGAACTTGACCTGAAACAACATAAGATAAAATTTGAAATTAATCGTAGTCGGATGGTATTAAAATCCAACCCGACTCGACATGACTCGTGTATGTCCGATCTAACCCGTTCAATTTTCACCTCTACTTTTGGTACTAGCCATTCCATTTTGTAATAAACTTATTTATAAAACTTTTTATATATTCTAGTTTTTTTAATATATATTTTTCCAAATTCACTGGCACATGACACACTCGTGCACTTTCTGCTGTTTCTTTTTACTTTTTCTTCAGCGGTTTCCTGGTCCGACGGCACTATCCGTTAAGCTTGACTTCTCGATTGATACTTTAAACGAATCAAATATTCCAAATAAAAATTAAACGAATCATTAACCACCAAGCAGGGACCCACATGGCCCCATTTCCGCGTGGCAGTAAAAATTAACTCCCAGTCCCAGAGTTGCGCCGTGAATTGCTGCCGTTAATGGTTTACAGTTGTTTAGCCATATTAATTAAGGGCCGGAAAACATCTCCCATGGTTGACAACTTTAATGCATTTTTTTTTTAATTATAGATAACATTTCTATATTTTTTTACTATCTTGATTGCTGGATCATAACTTCAGTTATCGAAGTTGTCCGAGAACTAAGTCTATTTTAAGTGGATATATTGACAATAAATTAATCACAATCATCATAACATGTAAAATAATTATCAAACTTTTCAAAATAAAATTTTTGACATGTTGGCTAGTTCTTAGATAAATTGTATATAATGTTTTGGAGAAAGTTTAATATGAACCACAGTGAATAGGGCGTTCTATACACCGCGGACTTTTTCGGTGGTATTTTTGTAAATTGACAAATCTAATTTAACCAATTTAATCTATATATTGAAATCTCATAGGAAACCAAATTTTACAATTTTTGAGATTTTATTACTATTTTTTTCAAATTTTTTTTAACTTGCCATTTTTTGAAACAAACTACTATTTACAACATTCAAAAAAGGCAAGTTATAAAAAATTCAGAAAAAATAGTAATAAAATCTCAAAAATTGTAAAATTTGGTGTCCTATGAGATTTCAATATGTAGATTATATTAGTTAAATTAAATTTGTCAATTTACAAAAATATCTCCGAAAAAATTCGTGGTGTATAGATTGCTCTATGCACTATGGTGCATATTAAACTTTCTCATGTTTGGTGTACTTTTAAATCTGTTCATTATTCATGAAATAATTTTAAAATTAATGACTTTGCTTTATCGACAGTCGTTTAGTTATTTTGTGGCCTAATAATTTGCAAATTATATAAAATATCATATACAGTCTATCTAATTACAAACATTTATCCACATTTGGTACATTTTTAATTAATAATTGTATTGTAGTTTTTCGTTGACCTTCATGGTTGTCTGGTTTATCCCATTTCCTTTTTAAAATAAACTTGATTCGATCCAACCATAAAGTAGACCTAATTCGGACCGTTAAGGCATTTGGTTTGGGTCATTTAATGAATTAACGGCCGTTTTTCCTCGTCTAATCAGAACTTAACATAAAATGGAACATGGTGACCTAAACATGCTTTTAAAGGTTAGCACATATGGCGCCACTTTCAAGGGTGACAAATCCTACAGTTTCGTTATTATTTTATATTTCCTGACAAAAACTTGGAGTATTATTGGAGTATAATTGAAGTGATGGAATTGCAATCTTTATTATTTTTTTTGGAGAATAATGAAATTGCAAATTGGTGAATGGTGATGCCTCTGTAGCAGGTCCTGCACCAGATGGAATTGCAATTTGTAAATGATGGTACGAGAGCTACCAGGCTGCCTTTATCCGACTGACTTCCTTTCTTTAATCATATATTCGAGTGGCGGGGTAGGCCTGGTTTGGGGATCATGAATCAATGCCATTCAGCTGTTGCTTTGACTCTGTATTTTGCCATTGATCTGCATCTCATACATTTTTCCTTGTGTAAATATTTAAATGAAGTTTCTCGATCTTAATAACTAATGAACAGCGTACGACAACAGCTAGCAATCGGCGCAAGTGTTCGCGAAAAAGTGCAACAGCGCTGTGCAAGTGGCTACTGGCGGTGCAAATTATAAAAATAAATAAAATATTATATTGCAATGCAACTAGGTGCCCTCAAGTCACCACGTCACAATGTATTTATTAAAAAAAATTTGATTATATAATTTTGAAACTAAATAGTGTAGAATTTTTAAATAATTTTATCAATGCATAGTTGAATCTACAAATAGAGTGTTTGTTTATCTTCATACAATTTTAATATTGTTTGGTATACATAAAAATTTCAAATCATTTAAAAATAAAAATAGCTGAACGGTAAAATATTATCAAAGTAAATAATATGGGAGATGTTTTTTGTTTATATATATAAAAAAGTGAAGTAAAATTATATATATTTTATTTTCTTGCTAATAAAATAAAACTTTGCATTAGATGGAATTTAGACAATTTTTTCTAAGTGATAGATCTAAATTGATTAACTTAAACTTAAAATATAACTAATGGTGGCATCAGCTTAATGCGATGTACGGTTACCTGAGCTTTCCTGGCGACGTGCGAATCTCGAGATACCAAAGAGAAAAAGGAACACACGGGATGAATCTATAACGGTCATCTTGTTTATTGCAAAGAGTGACTATAGGGAAGTTCGCTTGTAACGTTAGTTATATCCGTGTATAATATGATAATTATCGACAATACCGTTTGTACGTAATAATTGCTTGGTTCATGGTAATTAATTATTAAATGGTACATAAATCAAAGCTGTCATGTGTATATTACTATACTTTTTCGTAAATGTCGCCTTATCTTATGAACATAACGTTCTATTTAACTATTATGCCATCAAACCTTATAATCTAAAGTTAAAAAAAAAGGAAGAAATAAACCTCATCATCTGTGTCAAATAATAATAATAACAATGAAACAAAGAATTAAAAAGTTTCCACTTTTTTTTTTTTTGCTGCTTGAGTCTACCTTAATCTTCATTCTTCAAGATTGTTTAGATGCATGAATAAATATTCTTCTCGAAAGAACTCGATCAGTATTTCAAATTAATATCATTGATTTTAATATAGAATTTAATACATAAGTATTGATTTTATTATAATTTTTTTATACGAAATCCACACTTAATATCTCATCGATTGGGGGAGTGATAAGTGCAATTCCCTTTTTTGTCATCCCTGTAATCCCATCTCCAAAAATGAAAAAGGCGCTGGAAGCACCTTTCCATTTCTGGCTCTCCGCTCTCCTCTCGCGCGTACCCTCTCCTCACTTCCGCTCCCCCTCTCATTTCCTCTCCCTTCTCTCCCCTTTTCCTGTGCCTCTCCTCTACTTTTTGCTCCCTTCTCCGCTCCCCTCTTCACTTTTCCTTCCACAGCCTCCTTCTCGTGCTCCATCTCTCTTTTTCGTCCTCTCTTCTCTTCATTATAATAATCTGATCATTTATTATAACAATCTGATCTTTTATGATTATAACAATATGATCCCTTATAATAACAATCTGATCTCTTGTTATTATAACAATCTGATATCTTATTATGACAATTTGATCACTTATTAAAATAATATGATCTCTTATTATGACAATCTCATCTCTTATTATAATAATCTGATTCTTTATTGTAACAATCTGATATCTTATTATAACAACCAGATCTCTTATTATTATTATAACAATCTGATCCCTTATTATGATAATCTGATATCTTATTATGACAATCTGATCATTTATTATAACAATCTGATCTTTTGTTAATTGTAACAATCTAATCTCTTATTGTGACAATCAGATCTATTATTATAACAATCTAATTCTTTATTATATCATTGTGCTTGTCAGATGAGTGATGCAGGGAGGAGGAAGGAGAGACGAAGGTCGAAGGAGGGAGGAGAGACGGAGTGATAGGTGCACAGAGGGAAGGAGGGAGCGAATGAGGTCACGCGGAAGGGAGGGAAGGAGGGAGAAGAATCACGTGGAAGAGGGGGAGTCATGTGGGTCGCGTGAGAGGGGGGAAAAGAGGGAGCGCCTTTGGCACTAGAACAGAAGGAGGGGAAGGGGAGATAGCGATGGGATTACGGGATGACAATTCTTAGAATTGTCCTAATCAATTTCCATTTTTAGACACTTAATTTTTGGAGTATGAACTGTATACTAATTTGAAGTACAAGGTTCCGTATTTTATACGTTTTTTTTAATATTTTGCGATTCAAAATTCGCAGTAGCGCATCAAATATTACGCCTGCAAAGTGCAAACTTTAACGATTCGACAACGATGGAAATCATTTTCCAAATTTGATTTCTATGTTGATAGCCATCAAGAATACGTAAATAAAATACCATTGTCATGTGCAATATGTTTATATATATTCTAAGTTCCTATGAAAATAACATTGAAATATAATAATGCTTATTCGCATAGGAAAAAAAAACATATAGATTGCATCTATTTTTAAAAAAAAAATCTTGAATTTATTATTAAATTTTCAATAAAATCGATTAGAATATATAATAAAAAGATTTAAACGTTAAGAATAGTTGGAAACTACTTTCATTTTTTGTGTACAAATAACAAAATTCATCAAATCTTCTTCGAGTGCTCAGATAAGGACAAAAAAAAAGGAAAAAGCGCCGAAAACATTTTGGACGAATTAATGGAAGGAATAAAGAAAAGAAAAATCAAAACGCGGTGGCGCACTGGCGGCCTGGCGCTGCATGTGCTCCGCTTGATCTGCATTGACATCCGACGTTTGATTGATCAGGATAATAAACAGGTCTGATCAAATCCCCATGCTGTAACAGCAAACACCTTACTCAGCCACTCAACGACATCCAACTGTCAATATTCAAGCGCCAAAACGGTGCGCTTTTCTTTTCATACTGATCAAGTTCTGAGGGGCACGCGCTTCGCGGTGCGAATCTTACTATATAACCCTCCGGTTTAAAAGAAATTATCTACAAAGGGCAAAAATGTAATTTACACAATTGTATTGCGTATTTATCCGTTTTAAGAGAGAGAGAAATCAAGCTAAATCCAAAAATTGAATCTTTGACTACTTTATTTATTCGGCATCGCTCTGTTTTTCAGACAAACCACGCTCTCTCTCGTCAAACCCTAACAAACCCCACACACCACCTCTACTTACTGAGACTGACACACAAAGAAAGAGAAGCACACTGTTACCACTTACCACCTTCTCTGTGTTGAAAGAGAAACACACACACACACACACACAAACGCACTGAACCACCAGTCCAATATTTCCATTAAAATGCGTTAAAATTTTTTAAAAAGAAAGCTAGTTGAGAGCGCCGAAAAGAGGTTATACTAGTCGGAGTACACCTACATTGTCTTCTCTTTCCATTTGAGTTGAAAGGGCCGCGATGCTGACGTGGCGGGTTGCGTTGGTGGCGGTTCTGGCGGTGGCGGTGCTGACGTGGCACTCAAATGCGGCTGATCCCTTCGCGTTCTTCGATTGGGATATCTCCTACATGACTGCTTCTCCTCTTGGCGTGCCCCAACAGGTGATCTCCAGTTATTTATGGTTTTTTTTCAACTTTTTAAACAAAAATTTTACTGGGTTATGGAGTAGAAGTGGAGATTTGTGACCATTTTGAATTACACCCATTTTTGGTAATTTGCTTTCCCACAATACCTTTGCGACTACATGGTTCTTTTCTTGGAGAAGTATTTTCCAATGTGGATATGATTAAAGAGGGATTCACTTTCTTACTTTATAAAGAAAATTTCAGATTGTGGTGCTTTTCTCTCATGAGAGTACTGAACTTTTACCTATTTCAGAGAATCCAATGATGTCTAAGTCGTTATTGGATCCTACTCATATTTCAGAAATCCATGATTACAGAATTCCTAATCTAAACAAGAAAGCTTTCTGCATAAGCATAACTAAAGTTTACACTAATAACTAGAATTAAGCTATACTAATACTACTTATACAAAAATATTGGCTGTCACGAGCAGCTTATTAACTGGATTCTAGCATTTAATTGAGATTTGACACATTCTGGGTATTTAGAGCAACACTGTTATTGGGTTTTAATTTGTCCAGCTGCAACCTTTCTCAACTTTTCAATTTTGCACCTAGCTTAGTTAATGCTTTTATTTTTATTTTTTATTTATAGGTGATAGCAATCAACAAGAAATTCCCGGGCCCAGTGATGAATGTAACTACCAACTATAATGTGGTGGTAAATGTATTGAATAGCTTGGATGAACCTTTACTGCTTACTTGGTAAGGGTGAAACTATAATTTCACTCGTTTGTCTCCTGGAGAGAGGAACTCATGAAACTTCTAAACTTTACTTTGGTTTCTTTGAAATTTCTCAGGGATGGAATCCAAATGAGGAAAAATTGTTGGGAAGATGGGGTTTTAGGTACCACTTGCCCCATTCCTCCAGGTTGGAACTGGACGTACCAATTTCAAGTCAAGGATCAAGTTGGAAGTTTCTTCTATTTTCCCTCACTCAACTTTCAGAGGGCGGCTGGTGGGTATGGAGGCATAACTGTAAATAACCGGGCTGTTATTTCAGTGCCATTTGGCACGCCCGATGGGGATTTTACACTCTTCATGGGGGACTGGTATAAAAAGAACCACACGGTATGTGCAAACTTTTAGTTTGTTAGATTCCTAGAAATAGTTCTTTTTATATAAAATTGAAAATATTAACGAATATATTTCTCCCATTTTTTAGGATTTGAGGAAGATGTTGGATGATGGGAAGGATCTTGGTGTACCTGATGGTGTCCTGATAAATGGGAAGGGACCGTACCAGTACAACACCTCCCTGGTACCAGCTGGTATTGACTATGAAACAATCAATGTTGAGCCAGGTATGTAAAAGAAATTTTCCCTTAGACATTGAATATAGCATATTTACTTAACATTGTCACCACCAAGGTATGCGATGGGAAGCTGCATACTTCTGGCATGAACCTAGTTATTTTAAGGTTTAAATAAACAACAAAAATTCAAGCAAGCCAAATCTAATCCCAGTTTCAGTCAAGCAGGGTATCCATATACATTTGGCATCAACTTAATTAAATCTTCCTGAGCTGACTTATCCCAATTTCAGGCAAGACATATCGCTTCCGTGTACACAATGTTGGGATCTCAACAAGCCTAAACTTTCGCATACAAGGCCATAATCTCCTTATGGTGGAAACTGAAGGCACATATACTGTACAACAGAATTACACTAATCTGGACATTCATGTGGGCCAATCATACTCATTTCTTGTTACTATGGACCAAAATGCTAGTAGTGACTACTACATTGTAGCCAGTGCCCGATTTGTTAATGGGTCGTCCTGGGATCGAGTAACAGGGGTAGGTATTTTGCACTATTCAAATTCGAAAGGGAAGGCTGCAGGACCTCTTCCTGACCCGCCTAATGATCAATATGACAAGACCTGGTCGATGAACCAGGCTCGATCTATCAGGTGTGCAAGAGAACCTCTTTATTATTGTTCTTTTGTCGTTCGCAAATAATTTGCTTAACCAGACAACTTTACTGGCCTTAAACTATTTTGAGTCTAGTAATGTTGGGTTAAATTACATCAATACAGTATATTAGAGGAACCACTTATGCAAGATACTAACTTTTTCATAGTATGTTAGTTGGCATAATAGACAATGAAAATTGCAGCCTATATTGTAACTTTGGTGTTCAAACAGGGTTTCCCAATTGAGGGGTTCTTAATTAAATTATCAAACAATGTATCTCATCATCTCATGACAAATGCATCTCTGACTTATGATGATGGATTAATGATATTTTTCTAGCAGTTCCGCATGCATAATATACTTGTTTACTTGATAATTTTTTTTTTAATTTACAGGACAAATGTCAGTACTGGTGCTGCTCGACCAAATCCTCAAGGCTCATTCCATTATGGGTCCATTAACGTAACTCATGTCTATGTACTCCAGAACTTACCGCCAGTCAGGATCAATGGTAAATTGCGTACCACACTAAATGGGATCTCTTACGTAGCACCTGAAACACCATTGAGACTTGCCGATTTGTATGACAAGTCAGGAGTGTATACATCCGATTTCCCAACTGGGCCAACTACCGGACCACCTACCCTGGGCTCTTCTATAATTAATGCATCTTATAAGGGCTTCATGGAAATCGTTTTTCAGAATAATAATACTGTTATTCAGACATACCACATGGATGGATATGCCTTCTTTGTTGTTGGGTATGTACCCTTTTTATGTATTGGTTTATGACAATAAATGTGTTTTTTGATGTTTTCATCCTTTTTCTCTTTTGAGTATTTTAATTGAGGAATATATGTGTGCTTTATTTGAACTTATAGAATGGATTATGGGGTGTGGACTGAGAATAGTAGAGGCACGTATAACAAATGGGATGGTGTTTCCCGGTGCACAATTCAGGTAACTGCTGTTTACTTAGTTGTTCATTTGTCCATCAGTCATGTCAGTACATTTTTTAAGATGGTCACTTGATTTCTTTCCAAAGCATTGTTAAAAAAGTAATGTCATTCAACTTTATGCACAAGTATACGTTACAAGATTAATTTTGATTTGTACGTGTATCGTAATTTTCTTGTGATATCGAGTATGAATACTTGATATTTGATTTCTCGCTGTGTGTATATTTATAGGTCTACCCTGGTGCATGGACAGCTGTTATGGCATCCCTAGACAATGTGGGAATATGGAACTTGCGAGTAGAAAACTTGGACACATGGTATTTGGGTCAAGAAGTTTATGTAAAAGTCCCTGACCCCAGTGGATATAATGTCACAGAGATGGTTGTTCCTGACAATGTCCTCTATTGTGGCCTTCTCAAAGATAAACAAAAGTAAGATTCTAGGGTAGAAAACTAATTTTCCATTTATTTTCTGCTATTTTTTTCCTTATTCTGATTGTTTATTGGGGGAGCCTGTTAGGCAGGCATGTAGAAAGGGAGAAATTTGGAATTCTCGGAGTTATTTGGAAAAAAGGGTATAGGGCATTTCTTTTAGTGAAGTATGCAAGGAAGCATTAGCATCTAGTGTTATTCTTCTAAATTATTTGTATTAATTGCTCTGGTTCTTTTTTGCACCTGTTGCCCTGCAAAATACACCATGGGCAACTCATTTTTCACATGGAAGTGTTGCTCATTGCACAAACATCTCAATGCAAAATTATGTTGATTAAAGATACTAAAGCTCTGTAAAATGCCTCTCAACTTGTTTACTTGTAAATTAAAAGTTTGAACGAATTTCAGGCAACAAGTACCTCATGGTTCTCTGGCAACAGCATCCTCCTCGGTACTGGCAAGCAGCACGACACTTACATTCATGCTTCTCTTGCTGGCGCTCATGTTCTTGCCTTGAATTGATTCCATTATTTAACTTTCCTCTTTTTGTTTGTTTTAATTTATACATTGACATGATTTGATAAGTGTAGTTTTAGGGATTTTCGTGTGCATGTACCTTTCTTGTATTTGATAATTTCTTCTGGGACTTCCAATTGTTGTTGTATCTCAGGTTAACAAAGTCGGCCTGAGTTTGACAAATTATTTTGTTAGGCAAGTAGTATGAACTAAGTTTTGTTGTATCCCATCTGTGGAATGGCACGAAATTATTCCTTTCTTTTTCCCGCTTTTGCAAATTCATTTACGCTCGATTTGATTTGCTTGAAACGTTTTACAAATATTAATTAATTTTAAAGGATTTAGCATGCTAATTCCATGCAAACTAACTTTAGTTCTCTTATATACCATGCGTTTCTAGCTCAGTTGCCAGAATTTTATACTCCAGAGTCCACCCTCATTTGGGGGTTTGAATAATTTGGCTAATAATCTAGTCAGGAAGAAAAACAAACTATCATTGTTTTTATGCACTATATGACTCGAAATGCAGCCAGTACGCATACCAAACGACATAACAAACGAACATCATACCTCCATCATTAATCTCTGTAGTAAAAAGTTGCCTTAGATCTAGTAATAAATTTATTAGAATAAGATTAGTAAGGCAGCTTAAAAAACAAAGAGCAATAAACTATTTTCTTATATAATACACAACAAGAGGAAAAAATAAATGAAAAAAGTACACACACAGTCACATTCTGGTCTCTTTTATTTCAAAATTCAAAGAACTTGGGTAAAATGGAAGAGCTAAAAGGTTCGTTGTTCCCTGACCATCCCAGTAATGAAGGGCAAAATTTCCAATAGACAACTAAAAAGAAGAAAACTACAGAAAAGTAACGTATCTTTTAGGCTATCTAAAGTTTATTTTATTTTCTCCTTATCTTGACAGTTAAAGTCCATTGTATCTTCCCTTCGGGGCGGGGTATGTCTCTTGGCAAGCGAAGGGGCACCTCATACTCACCCAGAGATTTGAGCGGATTTGGCAGGTGCAAGTTCTCAGGTTTTATATTCACCATTAGCTGCCTTGCCACCTAGAGAGAAAGAGAGAGAGAGAGAGAGAGAGAGAGAGAGAGAGAGAGAGATGTTGAATAATTTAACAAAGATAATGAAAGTAATTTGTCTACATAACAAGCAAAACTAAAAGAATTATATCTATTCCCTATGCTTGGACACCCTTTCTTATAATAAAAAAAAAACAGGGAAGTCATATAATTAACTAAGTTTGTTCAAGTAACTACGAGGCCTACAACAGTTGCAATTGGTTCAATCAGACAACTGAAACTTGTGGGTTCACACCAGTGCATCTTTGTTCAGTTGGGCTTGCTGCTGAGTTAAAGACCCTAATGTTCTAATACCACGTTCTAAGATCATTAATTTTTCAGTTTTCAATTTCTATATCCATCCATATATGAAGTTCAATTTAACCACATCCAGAACCATTTCCAACCTATTTGGTAGCTGAAAAATGCTGCATTGCACCAAATATGTACTGGCTGCAGAAACCCACTAAAACCAAAATAATAAGAGGTGAATTCAACCATAAGAAGTTTTTGAGATGCCTGACCAATCAGATGCATGGTTCAGCTGGCTAACTGAAATCAAAACTAGGAGGAAGAGGGAGGAGAAGCAGCTAAGATTGAGACCAAGTGCAGTATTTAGGGGGTCAAAATTGGACTGTCCTAGTTATGCAAATTATGTTTACAGAAATTCCCTTATCTTAATCTAGAGCTTGCATTTAATTTATTTAGGCAATTTCCCAACAGATGCAATTACCCTATGAAAATAGGTAGTAGTAACAAATGGATTTTGCAAGTTACCCTCGGCAAAAGACATCAGAATCAGAGAAAAGTACCTCAGCCACAATTTCCTCTTTGGTTACAGGATCTCGTATGTCATTGTCAATCTGAATATACCTCCTCAAAACCTGTCATTCATGGTTTATAAAACAACATCTTAAACTGTGTATCCAACTTGCATATGTAAAATTTCTCAGAAAGAAAAGTAATCTATCATGTAATAGTTATGCTAACCAGGCGAGCATTATCAAGGATCTTTGCTGCCATCTGATATTCTTTCATTTTCGCTTCTTGTTCCTGTAAGTACAGTTAAAAAAAAGGAAATATATAAACAAAAGTTCATTGCTAATGAATTTAGAAACATAATTTAGAAACAATTTAAAAGAAAAAGAAACTGAGATCATTGAAATAACACCTCAAAACCAGTGTAGCTGATTTTGGGAAACCATAGTAACAAACTGCATTTAATTAGATATTTATATAATCGACGGGAATTCAAAAGTGTAGAGAAAAAAAAAAAAAAGAACCTTAATGGCATCATCTGTCTTTGTTTCTGTCACCATCTCCTCTTCCTCCTTTTGGTATAGCTGTTTAGTACAGAAATAGGAGGGGAAAAAAAAAAGATTAGATGAATTGCTATATTCTGGGAACTAATTTTTCTGAATTATCAGCGCCAATCCAGAAAAGTATATGAAACACTACAAAGAAAAAAAAAAAATACATAGAGAGTGACAATGAGAAGAACAACAACTACCTTGCGCTGCTCTCTGATTAAGAACGCGTACTTATCAATATTAGGCACCGCCAGCAATTTGGGCATGAGGTGATTACGAAAATGCCCCGGAGCCACTTTCACAGTCTCTCCAGCTTTTCCCAATTTATCTATCGTCTGTCCAAAATCGGATCCGATCATTATAGGCTATTATTACAAGCTCAGAGATTAACGAATAAGAAAAGAAATGATTGGGGATTGTTTTTACCGTGGTAAGGATGACTTCTAGTTTGCGATAGCGAAGGCCGTGCGCAGAGAAAAGCACCGGGTTCGTGATGCGATCGCATCTAGTTTCAATGGAGCCGTTTATGACGCGTCGGAGTGTGTCGCGGCCGCATCGCGACAGAGCCATTGCCTCCGGCTGCGATTCTCTCTTCCTGTGGCTGTGGGGTTTAATGGATGTGCGCAGAAACAAAAGAGGAGAAAAACCTCCGGAGTGATTCGGGTTGTAGATTTTCTCCGCTCCGATCCAATCCAAGGGCTGGTATTACGTGTGAACTTGAATCGGATCTGCTTCCCTTGTTTGACCCAACAGGACGGAGGCCCGTATCGATATCTGGATCCGTTTCTTTCTGTAGAGTGTTTGCGTATTTGCAAGCCCTATGATAATCTCGTCACTCTTTTTCACTCATCGGAAAACTGCTGATATCGAGTGAGCTGTGAGTCTGTGGGTGTCGGGATAATTGCGAGTGTGATTGGAATAATGATCCCTTAAATTTGTTTTCAAGTTTAAATTCAGTATTGAGGATTTTGAATATTTACATTAGAGACATGTACGGTTCAGATTGGTGAGATACTGAGATTTCATCAGAACTTTTACTCCGATAGTCAGATTATGACATCTATGATCCATAACTAATCATCACACCTTAAAAAAGTAAATTTTGTTCGTTCTTTGTTACTTTATTTTTGGTAAATCTAAGCAACTCAAAATGCATGTGCAATATAAGTATAACTGAACATCAGCAGTGACAAATGTAATAGAACATTTTTCAATTTAATCCCGAATTTAGGTGAGAGTTGAGGCAAAGTTAATTAAGAAAATAGTAAAAATTTGAATTAATGGTTGATTATCATTGGTAGAATATCAAACAATAATCGCATTTCATCAATTTCAATTACACTGCCTCTGACCCTGGATATGCAAATCAACAGGACCAGCCCTGATATGATAATCTTAAAATGAGGTACTATAATTAAACTGAAACAGAAGGGCATACCCAATTAAATACCCATTGAACTTATTAGAAAGCATAACACAAGGGAACAATCACTACAAAAAAATTGAACATCAGAAGTAATCTTCGTTATAAGTAGAGAAAAACATGATCTGCATCTTCGCAAAGAAAATGGCTCACCTTTATGTCTTGCTCATAAACTCTTTTGTTTTAAGGTCATTAATTTCAAGCAAAATACCCCTATGAGTTTAAGCCCATTAATACTACTGAAGGAAATCAAAGAAAATAACAATTGAATGAAAAACCGAGGTGGGCCTTATTAGAGAGGAGCTACAAAAATTGTGATTTTGTTTCCTTTTAGAGTCGATTCGCTTTACAGCAGCATGGATTGGGGGTTCTCAATGTATCCCTTGAACGCCTTCAACCATTCAGCTCCAATAGCACCTAGTAAAATGAACACCAGATATTAGTAACAGGGAAAACCTTTGCATACAAGAGAGATTGTGTCACAGAAGAGAGATAGATAGAGAGAGAGATAAGTACCATCAATGACCCGGTGGTCACAGCTCAAGGTGACAGACATGAAGGAACCAAAATCAAACTGGTCTGGGCCCGTACCAGGGATTACTCTCTTCTCAGCTGTATAAGAAAAAGAAACGCAATTTAACCAGTTAATGTGAATAAAATGCAATTGTAACAAACTATAGGGGCGCCAAAATTAGCATCAACAGGATCGGCCAAAATAAATAGGAGTATTTTGCTTTAGATGAGAATCCAAGGATTTAACCTAAAACTACTGAACAATATATGCTACAGTGATCCTGTAAAATATCAAAACTCTTCATCCCCTTTAAGATTAATATTATAATAGGACCAAATAATTGCAGATCAGTATTACCAACCCAGTAACCTTCCCATAAGAGAGAAAAAGAAGAAGAATGATAAGTACCAGATCCAACGGCCAAGATGGCACACTGAGGAGGGTTCACAATAGCACAGAATTGCTTTATTCCAAAAGGTCCTCCCAGGTTTGATACTGTAAATGTCCCACCCTACATTAATACGCACACAGAGATGAAAAAAATCAAATCACTTCAAGATAAAAGATATTCCACAAAGACCAGCAAAATATCAATGCACCAGTCTATTATATCTGGACATTCAGAAAATTCTATTACATACCTCATAATCTTGGGGCTTGAGGTTATTCTCCTTGGCTTTCTGAGCCAACACTTTCACCTCGTCTGCTATGGCTGACAAACCCTTCTTGTCAGCATCCTATTAAGTAAAATTTTTATATAAGCAACCTGCTAGTAGTATAATAATAAGACAGTTCTACCATAGTCATCCTACTTGATATGGTACCCTTTTTTCTAAAATGATTGGCCGGGTCATAAATTATCCTGTATTTCCCTATGATCTTGGTTTCAAGTATGGAAATGAAAAATAAAGAAGCATAAGTGACCATACCTTGACGACTGGTACAAACAAGCCATGCTCGGTTTGCACAGCAACATTGATATTCACATTGTGGTATCTGAAAGCCATATATTTTATATTAAAGGATAAGTATCTCAGATTTCTGCTGCTATGGCAAAATGTAAGTTAAATATCAATCTTTCATTAGGATTTAGTAAACTATGTGACTCACTGGCGGATAAAATCATTCATCCAAGAGCTGTTGCACTGGGGAACTTTCCGGAGGGCCAAAGCAGCAGCCTGTACAAGCACCAAATTTCATAACATAAGTTATTGTAAAGTGGCCATGGTAGGCCGAAGTACCAGCACTGTGCCAATAAACAACAGAGTGTGCCTGCTATTTGGGATTCACTAAGGGCTGCAAGTTTAGCTCGTAGCTTGTGGCTCAATTGAATTTGAATCAAGCTAATGAGCTTGAATCATTACAACTCAAACTTCACCAAGCTCAGTCATGTTTGATTGTTTGCAGCCCCAGTCTTACTGCCAATTTCCATAAAGTTTTAATTTCTTCACCAATTTTTCCATTGAAGCCAATTTGTTGAACCAGCACAATGTGCCTATCAGTAATTTATACCACTCTGGATGTTAAGTATTAATAGAATAGAATTCGTTAAAAGACCTTAATAACTAGATCATTGACTGATATCCTCTTCCCACCAGAGGCTTCTTGCAAAGCATTCAACTCTCCACGCAACCTGAAAAAAAGAAAACCAAAATTGTGTCACTTAAATCCAACTTCATTCCATAATTAATTCAGAGCCGACAATATGGTGGTATAAATAACACTTACTTCATCAGATTGTCAACACGAGTGTCAACAGTCAGGTAGTAGTGTGGGATGGTTTGCTTAGATTGTAATAGCCGTGCAGCTGTAATCTGCAAAGGTATACCAAATTGTAAAGAACAGTATATGATGTCCATTATCTGATATTAAACCAGTTGCAACTGGCCAAATCTCCTTAAGTTTTCAGCTTCCATCTTGGGATTTATTTTTTCTGATATTTCCTAGACAAGTTTTCTGCAATTATTTGCCGCCGACCAAAGTTTATTCAGGGCTCAAACTTCCAGAACCTGCTCACCCACAAAAGCAATCTCTATTCGGTCCAAACTGGAGGTAGAGACCATCACGTGAGGTAATACTGAGAACAAAATTAAATTAAAAAATAACAACAGAAGATAATAGAAATAGGAGAGAACAGTCGGACCTTTCTTATCTGGGAAACTGGAAGATCAGCATAATTTATATCTGCAGATGGGGCCACATCCTTCACTGGAGCACCCTTTGTTGCCGAGGCTTAAAAAGAAGAAGAAGAAGAAGAAAAAGCAAAAGCAGTGTTAGTCTAGGGCATATATAGGAGAATAAAAAAAATGTAATGAAAAAGTACTAGTAAAGATTTCAGAAGCAGTCTGATTCTATGAAAGAAAACGTACCCAAGTAATCTTCAACATCTGCCTTCACAATACGGCCGTCAGGTCCGGTACCTTTTAGACTTGATAATGGTACCTACACCATAGAAAGATCCCAAATCAAACTAAAGCTCACCTCACACCCGTCATGCTAAAAGAGTGACTCTGGTGTTCGACACGGAACAGACCTGCAATGTGTTTTTCAGCTATCTTTTTCTGTGCAGGGAAAAATCAAGAATATGGTGCTTTAACGGTTTGGTACTATGCCTGGTTAACTCCAATATGTTGTAAATCTTAGCTTATTAAAACAGAACCTTTACCAATATATAAATAACTAAATAAGTAAGAACAATCAAAAGCATACTTTGTTATCCTCTGCCAGTTTTCTTGCTAGAGGGCTGGCAAAAATTCGGTCTCCCTTCTGAGAGGCATCCTCAGACTTAATGGGTTTTGGTTCTGGTGCCTTAACAGGCTCACTTTCTTCCTTCTTAGGTGGGGCCGGCTCCGATGGTGCAGGTGCTTTTGTCTCAGCAGGGGCAGGAGTGGAGGAGACTTGATAATCTTTGAACTTGGGAATGTCTGCCTCGTCTTCCACCATTATGGCAATAATCTATGTTAAGGAAAAAAAACATTGGTTTAATAGAATTATCGTTTAGAATTACTTTTGCAAGTGTCCTTTAAAACCTCGACAAATCATGTCCATCTGAGCAATTTGCATATCTATTCTCTTAAGAATGGAAAAATAAACTAATTCTGTTCTTGTATGAAGTTTTTCAAAATTAACCGTTATTATCATTTATAATTACTTTTGTACGAAGTTTAGGTGCCCTTTAAAAAATATGACAGAAACGGGTGATTCTGTAAACTGTATAGTCCATACTCCATGTTTCATGTTTAAAAGGCATATGTGACTGTTTCTGTAAACTGTATAGTCCATACTCCATGTTTCATGTTTAATAAGGCCTACGTGACAGTTTCTAGGCAGGCTTCTAGGTTGCCTGCCCATATGCATAAAATTAATGCCCAAGGGCTTTACATGACAGTCTAGCATTGCCAGGGTCCATATGCAGTATGTAACAGACCCCATTTATGTCCTAAAGATATCAAAATTCAATAGGTGTATAATAGTGAGATTAATAGAATAAGGCACCTCGCCAACTTTAATCTCTTTGGATCCATCACCGTGAATTATCTTAGCAAGATAACCTTCCTCCATGCACTCCATCTCAACCGTCGCCTTGTCCTGTTCAGAATCATAGCAAAATCAGAGTTACCAATTCGCCTCATAATCATTTCCTGTATAAAGATTTAGATCAAGAAAACATACGGTCTCGACTTCACAAAGAACTTCACCAGGTGAAAGCTTGTCGCCTTCCTTTTTAAGCCATTTAACAATGTTTCCCTAATTCAATTAAAGAAACTTCAGGCAAATACTTGCAAAAGCCAAATGATGTTAATGTGGGAAAAAAAAAATATTATTTTGTATTAAAAAAAAAAGAAAATCTAACCTCTGTCATGGTAGGAGAAAGAGATGGCATCCCTAGTGGCAGATGAGAAGGTAAATCTGCAATATATTATGAATATTAGGGGGGGAGACAAAACATGAGATTAAACTGTGCAGAGAAAAAACTAAATAACGAAAAGGAACGCACCTGACGAAGAAAAATGTCTCACTGAAGCAGCACGTGCACTGATAAAACAAAAAATGAGCAATATAATAACAATTTGGCAATGAATGAAACAGAATCGAAGATTTTGCCACATACCTGTTGAACCCTAGACCAGTGGGCTGTCTGAAATGAGCAATGTCGCTTGCACAGTTCACAGAGACCTATGATATTAGTCAACAAAAGCACTAAATTATGCGCAAAAAATGAAGCCACAAATTCCCTTTTTGGTCCTGTCTAATTTGTAAAAAATAAAGTATACCACTGAAAAATAAGATTTATTGTGATGGTCCTTCAGGTTACAGAAAATATTATATCCACCTCCCTTGGGGATTCTAAACGAACTATGCTTGGTGAATCATTATAAAGTGTTCCTGATTGAAGTACCTACCTTGAAAGTACGAGCCGGAGTAAATCTAAATAAGCTCTCTTTTTTTCCAAGCAGCCTGCTTGGCCTGAGACTAGGCATGTCTGATATAAAGCAAATGAGCAGAGTAAAATTTGGGTGTTTATTGCAGACATTAAAATGAGAATGCTGAAGTTGTATCAGCTGTAAGCAATATAAACATACCATCTATCCTGATGATGGTGCTAGCATCCTTCGAAAAATACCGTGCTGAGCAAACACTCTCAACTTCCAAAAGGTTCTGGGCACTCCTTAGCTGCTAATCAAAATTACAAATAATTAAATATAATTCATCATAATTGGGTCACTGATCATTGCAAATTTGCTGTAGTCTAATGCTTCCAGTATGAGATAAAAACAGCTCATTCAGCACTACAAGGTAGTTTAACATAATTTTACCTCCTTGAGAGCTTATGCATTAATATTTCTTTAAAGGCCATTGGGTCAGTTTGTATTACTAGAAACAAAAGTTAAACACACAAACATCAAAGCATCAACCAGTATCTATGCCTCACTAAAAACTCAAACTGTCCTGCCACTATGCTCAAGCACTCTTCTCCTCCCGGAACAGAAGTTTAGCACAAACATCGAATACCATTATTACAAGACTTAACATTCAACTAAAAACTGCAATTATAAAGTTGCTTGTAATGTATGTGAAGATAAGATTTCAACAGCTCCCATTTCAAATTTCATAATTCTGCTACTTTTCCAATCTTATATTTCCACTGAGCTAAATTTTAACACAGGTATTTACATCTGCCTATACCATTACCCCACACACATAAAGGCACATCCTCGCACAATTAAAAAACAAAATTTCGAATCTAGTAAGAGTAAAAAAAAACAATAATAGTCAATCAGTCAAACAAAAATATTCCTTCTTAAAATAAGAAAGCAGACCTAACGATGAAGCACAAAAATTGAGAATTCACGTAAAAAATGGTAATTCATAGCTACATCAGCAAATTTCAAGCTATACAATGAATTTAACCACAGAACGAGAAAGAGAGTACAAATTCAGAGACAGAAACAAAAGACAAAAACAACCTTGCGGGAGTGCCGGAGCAGCTGGGTCGCACAAGACATGATCGGATCCGATCTGACAAAGACGGCTCCAAATCTGAACCTGAAAAGAATTTCATTACCAAAAAGCGAATTAGTAGAAGAATCTATGGAAAATGATTGAAGGAGAACATGGAGTGATGTGAGAAAATGCGACACCTAACCTCCTTTTTTTTTCGTTGTTTTGGCGAGACAGATGAAGCGAGAAAGGAAGAAATGACTGGAAGGAGGTTCTGAGAATTTTAGAAGAGAGATGGTCGAGTTTCGCTTGGAATTGTGTTTTGTTTTCTATTCTGGGATAATTGCAATCTGATACCCTATACTTTGCATATTTAAAATTATATTGTCAGCAAATTCATGTTTTTATCTATTCCGTATTTGATTTTTCTTTGACCCCAGGCAAGTGATACTCGATCCTCATAACTTCGAAATCCAACAATCATCTCTGAACTACTAATTTCAATTAAATAAAAAAATTTCTTCTGTTTATTAAATTAAGTTTTTTGTTATTTCATAAAAAATAACTAAGATATCTTAAATCAGTTGTCATTTTCATTAAGTCATGCTATCAATTTTATTATATGTACTTTATTTATGTATAAGTTACAACAACTAAAAGGCCATAATACGTGTTTGTAAATTTAGTTATATTTATTATAGGAATTTAAATCTATTATGTCAATTTTTTTTTAAAAAAAAAGAATGTGGTTCACTATTGAAAAAACATTTAACTTGTTTCGAAAAGAATGTATGTTCTTTTTATTATATACGAGATGAACAAATAAACAAATATATGTTCTACTCGTTATTATTGAAACCATAAAAAATGTGATCAAGTTCGTCTGAAGCCCTTATTATTGAAATCATTATAGGATGATAAAGCTAACACTACTAATTATCTGCATAAATTTCAGATAAAATTAGGTAAGTTTATACTTCTGTTAAAGAACTTGAAAAAATTTGTTTTTATGATAAGTAGAGGGCTAAGTTGTTCACTTTAAGCGTATTGACAGTAAAAAATTAATACAAATATTGTACCATAGCTAAGAATACGCATATTCAGAAAATTACTATAAAAAGTCACAATTTTAGTAACACAAAACATCAATCGTGAATTTTTGAGCTGGTTATACCCCAAACCCACCCTCTAAAAAGGCGAGAAAAGCTAAACAGAAAAAGGAGTATGAAATGAAATTTGGTATCGCATCTTCCAAACTGTCTCAACTACTGGCGGCGCGAAGAAAAATAAGAAGAATCAAATTTTATTTAATCTGTCAAATTAGCCACAAACACAAAGATTTGTAGTTTCCTTAACACAGCCTAATCGCCTTTTGGCATTCCAAAACAAAATACCAGTTCCTTCAGGGGCATGAATGAAATTCCAGGTTTTAGCTTTTGACCCTGGCAAAAGGGCGTAGACATCAGACAATGAATTATTTTATTTCCATTTCAGTGGCCAACATGCGCGGAATTTAATTGAACAGTTGTAATTTCCATGTTAAAGAAATATTTATTTTATACTTGTTATTTTAAATCGTACCAACATTGTCAACTTAATTATGTGTACCTTTTATTTATTTATTTATTTATTACGTGAGGGTCTCTAGTTTGTTCCTTCAATCCTTCAGAAGTTTATTATTTGAATATTTTTTTGTATGAAAAAAGAAAGAAGACTCCAAAATCAGGTATTATAATATTGATTTCATTTTATATTCACTAATAAATAAAAAAAACTAATGACTAACCCAATCTGCTTATATAGTCACGGGAAAGTTCATATAACAGCAACTAGTTGACTCTAGTTCATACCAAATAGAAATGCACAGAATATTTTTGAACAAACACTTAGTAGAGTTTGTTCCTTCAATCCTTCAGAAGTTTATTATTTGAATATTTTTTTGTATGAAAAAAGAAAGAAGACTCCAAAATCAGGTATTATAATGTTGATTTCATTTTATATTCACTAATAAATAAAAAAAACTAATGACTAACCCAATCTGCTTATATAGATAGTCACGGGAAAGTTCATATAACAGCAACTAGTTGTCTAGTTCATACCAAATAGAAATGCACAGAATATACTGCTCTATTGTTAGACAACTGGAAAAAAAAACATAAATTTTCCTGAAAACATACAAATTGTTATAATAACAGTAATGTTATATGCAGATCAAGTTGGCGCAGAGATAATAATGCTTGTAATCAGATAAACCTAAATGCTGACGCCAAATTATGCAAGTTGGCAACGAATTATTGAAGGGACAAAAAGTTGTTGTTTTACAAAATTTTGCATCAGTGAAACCATATGGAGATGAGCCGAAAATTGAAACAAATCGTTCTAAGCAGGTTATTTGAGTTAAGGGTGTGTTTGGAACCCTTCCGAATAAGCTATTCGGAATTGCTTATTCGGAAAGTGGAAACCAAACATGGGGAAATGAAAAAGCTTATTCCGAATAAGCTTATTCGATTGCTTATTCTAATACTTGGGTCTTGGTGGAATAAGGGAGAATGAATAAGCCAATTCCGAATAAGCTATTCGGAATTTGCTCACCCATCTTCCAAACACACCCAATCCACATGATCAAGCTTTCATAACGAGAGCATTACTACCATCTTTGTTTCAATATCGTCAAAGAAACGAACTTCCAGTTCACCGTTTCTGTCCACCTTTTACATCCTTCAACCGGACCTAGAATTCGAACTCTAAGTAGGGATGCCGCGAGAATTAATAATGCAGTGCCGAAGGAAACAATGGAGATAAACCGAGAGAAATATATACTGGTTTACCAAAATTAATGAAAGGAGACCGGAGACGCCGATGAATCGGAAGAGAACTTCAATTTCTCATAGCATGAATTTAGCGACCAGTACATGATTTTCGGCGCATTCAGCAAAGTTAGAAGCCGACGTTAAATTATTTTTCTAAGTATTGATGTTCGGTAGTAGGAAAATAAGTCGATAAAGTAAAATAAAATTTTACTCTTAATTCACTTGCTAAACTGAGGAATCTGATACAAACATTATCGCTTAACGCAAAATAATAATAAATCAGCAGGAAAAAAATGGAAAAAACATCTAGTCATCTTGTAGCTACTTTTTGCTTCCTTTACAGAATTTTTACAGGGAAAAAAATATATAGAGAGAGTCTAAAAATCTTTTACATAATTTATATCCAAGACCATAAACGCACAATTAAATAGTGCATCCTTTTTCTTTTAGCTAGATACATTCGCTTGTAAATAATAACCAAACAAAAGCCAAACAAAAGCAGCTTCGTGGCCTGTGCAGGACCCGAAGAACGACTTCAAATTGATAAAAGAAAGAACTATCACAAGTTTCACCAAGCAAGGCCACTTCAAAGATTATATTTTCCATTCAATTTATTCACCAACAAAGATAAAACTCAACTTGTAATCCATCTCAATTAATAAACATCCGAGACAAATCTACCAAGGTCAAATTACATTTCATGGTCATAAGACCAGCTTAGTGAAGCTTAGGCTCACCAAGCTTTATAAAGATTCCAGACAAATACCTGATCAAATCTCAAATATACTAGGTTAAAAATGAAACTTTATGAGATACTACAACCAATTAGTGCATCCAAATTCACCACCAACTATTAATACTCTATACCTGTACCCTACACATTTTAAGTGCAATCTACAGGGATTTCTTATCCTGCCACTAGAAATAAGGAATATTATTTCCACCCAAAAAATAAAGGCGCCAAAAAAATTACTTTTTGAAAAAATAGCCCAGCAGGATGCCAAGGAGAGCAACAAACACCACGACTATGAGCGAGAAACTGCCACCTTGTGGTTTCCCTACTTCCCGCTTCAGAGTTTCCTGCGCAGATGAGAAAAGGCCAAAATTATTTTTTTTTCACAAGGAAAAAACAGTACCCGTCCGGTGGATTCCATTATCCTTATGTCATTAAATTTGGTGCTTAGTTGTATAAAGATTATAGTACTAGCCCCCAAAATAAATTTTGACCATGCAACAAAAGCGATACAAAGAATGTTGCTAATTTGGCATTAAGCTGAGTTCACGTCACAATAAGACGTATAATTAAATTTGAACCATAGGATAGTGTTGTTCAGCAATACTCACCAATTCCTGTCTGAGACTCTTGTTTTGTTGAATAGCCACGTTTCTTTCTTCTGTCAACCTTGATATCATCGATGCAACCTAAAAGAATGAAGAAGAAAAGTAAAATTTTGACCTTTTAAATTTAGGAACTGAACCAATATTTTTATATATTGAATGCACCCTTGCTTTACTGTAAGTGTGTTCCTTTTCTAATGACAACAGTGCTAATAACATCAGAGAACAAAGTTCCCCCCTCAGTGTGCTTGCATGCTCACAAAAACAAATTAAAAAAAATACAGAAGGCAGGGAGGGGCACAAACCTCAGAAGAACTATCTTCTGACTCCATGCGGGCCCTCGGTAACTATTTCAAACAAAATTAATCAATTGATTAATAATATACAGGCCTTGCAATTTTTAAGACAACATATTCTTGTATAAACAGTACAATGCTCCTGATCTTGCACCTAATCAATTCCTTTGAGCCCAATTAGGCAATTGGTAACTACAAGTCACGCCTGTTTTCTGGCAACGTCAGATACATGTGTTGGCCAGAGATACATGTAGATGCTTTTTTTAAGGATGCAACCATGCAAATGATAGAACTTTAATTCCAAATAAATTAACGAAAAATGAAATATTTGAAAATGAAATTCAATTGGCATACATGGAATTCTGAATGGTCCATGCTGTGGTCCAGACCAAAATGCCAAAATGGAGTACAGTAACAAAGTCAGACATGAAAATCTTAGGTCAAAACACAATCCCTTAGAAGTATTACATCTGAAAACAATCAGCCAGACAAATTGAAAACCCCAACCAACTACAATAGAACAAACTCCTGACTCATAAACAGAAGAAAAGGGAGGAGAGACAGTAACTTACAGTGGTAAATCTAGAGAGGCTCTTAGCTTCTCCCTCAGAGGCCCTAGGAGAAGATCCCTCTTCAGACTCTTCTGGAACTGGTGATGGAGGCTGTGGTGGTGCAACATACAGCACTCTCAGCTTCACTTCATCCACCTTATTTCCTGATTCCTTGGTAAACTGCACAAAAACAGAAAAAGACAAAGAAAAGAAAAAAATAAATATAGCCAAATTAAAAGGAAATACTTATCCAGCATCAAACTGTCTAACAGTATGGACAACCCAAGCATCTAGATGTGTAATTTCTGTTGGTCTTCTTGAAAGACAATACTTCAAACATTTGTTGAACCCTACAAACAGAACCAACCCCACCCCAGTCCCACTCCCCACGAGAATAAGCCTATCTAATGCACTTAGTGCATAAAGGCACATATAGCAGGTAAGAAATGAAAATGAAACCGATTGGCCTACCATTTCTTGGGTAATATCTTTGGCAGCGATACCAGGGTCAGAAACTACGCTTTGTACAAGAAACTTGTCCTTGCATTGCATGTCAGCTGGCATCTCTTTCTGCGCTTGCATTGTAACTTCATAACCAAAAGACCAACAGTATTAGGAAGAACAACAATGTGAAGTTAAAATAATAAGAATATAGAAAAAAATAAAAGGCAAAAGAAACATACTGATGACATCGCATGTGGATCTGGGGAGAACAACACCAGTGTTAGGCCTGACACAGTACTTTTTCGGGCTTGTTGTCTTTACCTGTTGATATGCAATGCTATTAGTAAGCTGAAAAGGACAAAACACAGCAGCAATTTCTCCGGTATGCCATTAATGCATACAAAACATCCCCTCGACACTTGATCAAGAGAACTCCTCTATTATGAGGAATGTGTGATATAAGTTGACAAAAGCAATGCATCCCACTGCTTGATACTAACTGATGCATGATACTGGCTAACATTAAACACTGGCTGGGCCTTCCAAAAATGTGGAAAGTTTGATTTGTTTAAGATGACAATTCAGAGAGAACAGATAATATTTGCAGAAAACATTTGTGCACAAATTTTATTTTCGAACTGATTTGAATGTTCCATCAAAACCATGCATCAGCTCTGCTTGCATTTGAGCTTGAGCGGGATTCATTTTGTTCAATTTTGGAAGGTTTGCATCCCTACTCAATGAAACAGGCAATACCATGCTATTGAGAGAGAGAGAGAGTCATTCTCAGAAAATTGGATGTTGTAAGAGTGGCAATAATGACCAACCACTACAACAAGTGTTCAATACATTGAACTAAGGTGGAATTGAGATGACAAGGATGGAATAGTTGCTGGTCAATGAAATAGGATGAAATAAAGGTGGATAGAGTTTTAGGGCCCTCTCTATTTCCACTGGTTAGATATTTAATTCTGACAGGGGTGTGGAATTCACCTATCCTATAGAAAAGATGGAGGTGGAATTGAAGATGTTCCCCAGGTCCCGAAATTGGGACTGTTCACTTTAAAAGATGGAGTTGGAACAGAATAAAATCCTTATCCCTCATTCCCTCTCCTACTGTTGCTGCATGCATTCTAAAATAAATCACCACTTATTCCCAAAAAATGCTTGATATTTCTGTTTAGAATGATTCATTGTGAGTACTGGCAAATATGGCTTACTATATTTAATTTCTAAAGCAATCTTAGCTATCTGGAGCTCATTTGGTTTCGTATTAGCCACAACGACATGGTTTATCGATGTGCATTTCTAACCACGGATCAAGATGCTTGTCATTAAGAAAAAGTGAGTTAAGAGTACTTTATGATCTAGTAAGTGCTTGTTTTTCTTTGAACAGTATAATTAGTTTCTAAAATCTAAAGGTACTACTTGAGCTGTGGGGAATTCACTTATTCCATTGAGGTCAAGGGTAGTGGAATCTAGTGTGTAAACAACATTTCTACTGCTAGAAAATATCTTAGGATTACAAAATGCGCAAGGACTAAAGTGTTGAGACAGATTTTTGATAATCATAATTCAGATATAAACAACCTATTTTGCAATCCAAAAAGGAGTTGCTTCTATAACATATTCAAATCTCATATTTTTGTATTTTTGTTCGCTCAGCCAAATCACATTACGAATCTATAACAAATCTCAAAGAGCTCTTAAACAAAATTACAACAGAGTAGAAATGGGAAGTAATGATGAACTTTTACCTTGAAAGCGATGTGATCGTCAGTCTTGTTGGTGAGCAGCAGCGAACATGAGATCTGCTTTCTCAATTCAACTACATTTGAATCAAAAACCAATAGTTAGACGCAGATCAAGCTCGAATCGATCGGGTTGTAAGCATTCAAACATTTGAAAATGTAAATTACAAGGGAATTTGAGCTCAAGAGGCTCGATTTCGAGAAGATCGCTGGAGCTCATCTCGAGAGATCAAATCGCCTCGTAAGAGAGAGAAAAAGAACAAAAGAGAGATGAGATGCTTTGAGAAAGAGAAAGAGAGAGAGGTGTGGGAATCCGCTAGTATAGGGGAAAGAGGAGCTCCGATAGCGACGAGGCTGAGTGAGAGGAGAGAGAGAGAGCTTGAATCCCTGAACCGTAATTAGGGATTGTGTCTCTGACTTGTGGGGTCCATTCTGTATCAGTGGCTGCGGTGTGTTCGCCACCCGAGTATCTAGAAAATTTCCGGAGGACAGCCTAATCCGGGATCTGATTCCTCTGTGTCTCCTTCTTTGGAAAAATGTGTAGCGGTTCACTGACAGGAGGTACTGGGCTTGGTGCTACCCGGAAAGGAGATCACTTCATGAAAATGCTTACGTAGAAGTAGAAAGATGAAACGAACTCAGTTGATCCTGCCTTTTTGGCTTGTAACCTCGGAAAAATAAAAAATAAATAGTTTACTTTGAGGAAAAAATATAAAAGACCCGGTCTATTTGCACTCGTGGCTTGTATACTCCTGTATTTGGATGAGAGGAGAATAAGAAATTTGAATAGGGATGGGTGTATTTTTTATTTTTTATTTTAATATTAAGATTTTGTTAGAATATGAATAAGGGTCCGAATAAATTCAAATTTCTTATTCTTGTGTTGTTTGATTTTCACCGAAATAAAGAATAAATCCCTTATTCCTTATTCACTCCACTTCCAAACACACTTAAATTATAGACGATTACTTCTTTACATTTCTGACGGTGATATAGTTTTTTATTAAAATTTTGAAAATTTGGAACGTGAAACGTGTCCCTTCATTCGTTTTATTTATTATTGTTGTAATTTGATCGCTGAGTGATGTTTCAGAGGATTTTTTGACATTTTTCCCAAAAAAATTCACTTCATTTTTTATTAAAAGTTCTGAAAATTTTAAAAATACCTCTTTATTTATTTATTTATTATTGTTGTAGTTTTTCAATGATGTGTCGCGGGATTTTTTGATAAATCGTTAAATTTAGATTAAAAGCACGTAATCTGTTGTTATAGTTTTCTTTCTCTTGGTATCGATAAAATATGATAATATACTCATTCTTAATAATTTCAATTATATTAATCTATAAATACTGTTTTCAAATGATATTAACTAAAAGGGTACTAATAGTCTATAAATGTTGTTTTTTTATTTACGATGTGCGTCCAATCATTTGTCATTGATCGATAATATATGATATTTTTTTTCTTTATTCGACCTCATAAAATGTTCATCGTCTCATTTAATATTTTGGACACATAAATATCAATTTTTTTTTCTCTTTTATAATATTATTCTTTTGCAACCCCTCATCTGATATGAAGTATATATTTGTTTTTCTATTTCTTCAGGAAAAATTATTTATTTTACAATATTATTTTTTAAAAATATGTTCTAAATAATCATCAAAATCTTCCTCGGAGTTATTATACTTAGGTTATTGATCATCAAAGTTTATTGTTATATTCTAAAAATCATCGTCTATGTATTTACAATTTTTTGAATTTGAGTTTTTTTTTTTACTAGAAAACATACTTACCCAGTGATTGATCCAATAAGTTATCAAATATATATCCCCTTCGGAATTGCTTTCCATCATCCCTATGATTCCCATCATCCCCATCATCCCCAGCGACGCGTTTAATATTTTCCATTTTCAGAAAGAATACACCCAGCGTCCTTTCCATTTCCATCTTCGATCCTCATCCTCCCATCATCCCTCATCCCTCCCGTCACCCTCTCATCCAGCGTTAATAACTGTCATCCTCCCATCATCCCTCATTCCTCTGTTTCTCTTCCCTCTGTCACCCTCCCAGAGTACTCCCTCTCTTCCCTCTATTTTTCTTCCTCAGCCATAGTACTCACTGATTCCAGAACTAGAACAATTAGTATATGAAACTAGAACAATTAGGTTCTGAAACTAGAACAATTAGTTTTCAAAACTAGAACAATTAAATTCCCAAAACATATTAATTAGAACAATTAGGTTTTGAAAATAGAACAATTAGTTTTCAGAACTAGAACAATTAGTTTTCCAGAAAATATTAAGTAGAGCAATTGGTTTGTCTTCCTCCCTTCTTCCCTCCTCTCTGTTTCACTCCTTCTCCCCTTTCCTTGGCACACTTTTTTTAAGGAACAGAGGGGATCAGAAAAATAAACGATGTGAGGGAGGGAAACAAAAGGGACCATAAACGGAAAGGATGGGAGGGAGATAAACAATGGGGACCGAAATAGTGGGGACCAAAAATATTCCAGAGACGGAAAAAACTTAAACGCGTCATGTATCTCGGAGATGGGATGATGGGAATGATGGAATCTTGGGGATGATGGTTATCAGTCCCGATATCCTCTTTATTTTAAATAATATCTAGAATTGATTACACTATTTCAGTGATCGTATATGTCCAGCATATTTTAAATAAAAAATCAATAATTAATAAAATTTAACATAAAGGGTTGAATACTTGTTTTTCTTGTCCTAAACCGTTTCATTGAATACATGCTCAATTTACACCACGACAGTTGTAGAACATTTTTTTCATCTAGTTCGAATGGCGGGTATATGAAAGTATGCAACTCAGGTCGGGTCGAATCCTAAGCTCCCCTTGACCCCTTTCGAGTCCGTCCCTTTGCTCCCTAGTTCTTACTTCTTTTTGCACCACACTAAACAGTTGGCGTACTAACGACTTTTCCATCCATCCGGAATGGTTGTGGTGGATCTAGCCGAGTTCGGCGAGGAGACCTTCGATCGGAAGCGATGGATCAACGCTTCCATCAACGCCCACAGGCGCCGCCGCGCTCAGGCCACGGCGGAGGCGGATCCGACGGAGCTCGGGGCCGAGGATGGGAGGCTCATGTCGGAGCTCCAGGATGCGCTGCGCCAGGAGGCCGACACTGTTGGCGCCGCTGTCGAGAGAGATAGTGCCGATGCTTTGAGGCGGGTTCCCATGGCTGGTAGAGACGCCGTGAGGCTGCGAGATGACGCCGTTGCTATCCGATCTCTTGTTTCATCCCTTCTGTCGTCTCTCAGACAGGTTCGTGTGGATTGGATCTGGATTTGATTTGGTCGAGCTATACTATGCAGTTGTTTGATTCATTTTTTTTTATATCAGAAAATGTGACTATTAAAGGTAATGCCATTACATTCTGGTGCACAGTTCCAGCATTTTTTTTTTTTGTGTGTAGCTATTGGTAGTGAATTGAACTCCCAGTGACCACAATAGTATTTGAAATGTATCATACTGAGTGTACAAGGAGTGCCTAACTAAGATGCTTGATAATGTACTGCAATTAAGTCAAAACTAGTGTACTTTTCTATATGTTGTATTAGATCCCATGAGTTTCACTAGATATATATTCTCTAGCACACAACTCTGATTTATGTAATAATTAATAATAAAGCTAAGTGTCTTGAAGGAAGCTGTTTGCTCGAATTAAATTATAATGGAAAACTAGCGAGAGACCCAAGAATATTAATTTTCCAATCAAAATTTGTCTATGTAAATGTGTACAAAGTAACAATCAAAATAAGGTTTTTATCTGGACAAGCACAGAATTGTCAGCTTCCAAAATTTTATTATCTTCTTAAAATGAAATTAGACCCACTCTAACAATTAGACACCTCACAACATTGTCCTTGGCTCTTTGCCTTTTTATTATCTTACAAGATTAGCTTCAATTGTTTACTACTTTGTTTATTCCTGCATCAATCCTATTGATGCAGAGAGGAGATGGTGCACATCAGCACCACGTCCAACTAATGCAGTATTAAGTTCGAAGAAACATGTGCTGAGTTGAATATTTCTGAATTAATAACAATAGTTTGGTTTAATATTTTTGTTCAGGCTGAGGGCTCATCAGCCGAATCAATTGCAGCTCTTGCTAAAATTGACACTGTAAAACGACGCATGGAGTCAGCATACACCACATTACAGGTATTTAGCAAGTCAAACATAGGAGCAGTATCTTAAATTTGCATCGTTCATAATTCATATCATTCTTGATAGTTACTGAAAAATTTGTACATGTTATTATCAAGTGGTAAGAGCACTGTGCTGACTTCGAAGAGGTCAAGTGTTCAAACCCCTGCATGCTTGTGATAGGCTTGGCGAGCCAGCTTAAAAAAGCTAGCCATATACAAAAGAAATGACCAGGGTTGGGGTGTCATTTCTAGTCTACCCCAACTTGTTTGGGATAAAGGCTTTGAACTTGAACTTTTTATCTTCATGTGATCCACTCTTTTTGCTATTCATCTTTTGATCTTTTTCTTCTTTTTTTTTTATTTCTTATTTCGGAACAAAAAAGGATGCTGCTGGACTGACAAAATTGAGTGCAAGTGTGGAGGATGTATTTGCAAGTGGAGATCTCCCTCGAGCTGCTGAAACACTTGCTACCATGCGGCATTGCTTGTCAGCTGTTGGTGAGGTATTCTATCATCTCCAAAATTTATCCAAATCAACTTCACATTCAAGTTTATAGGAATATCACTTTTACCCTGCAAAAAAGTAGTATTCTTGCTTAGCCTTCATGGACAAAAACTTGTGTGTCCAATTGTCCATCATCCCTTGTTGTTGTTGTTGTTTTTTTTTTAAATAAATAAATAAATATATATATATATATTTGCCCATGCTTCTGTTCTTCCACTTATTGTCTTGTTGGAGATAACCAGTGGGAAAGAGGCATTTTTGGCATAATTGCAGAAGATAGTTGGGTGTATGATTATTTTCTTCCAGCTTAGAAAGATGTGCTGATATATCTTGCTTTGAGAGCATTTTTGTTTAGTATTTATATTTATGTATAGAAGTCCTTCAACATATGTGACATGAAATTTTCAGGTAGCAGAGTTTGCTAATGTGAGAAAGCAATTGGAGGTGCTAGAAGATAGGCTGGATGAGATGGTGTTGCCTCGTTTAGTTGATGCTTTAACAAACCGCAAGGTTTATGTCTTTATTTTGTCTTCTGTATATTAGCTGTCTACTTGGTGTCCTCACAGTTTCAGTCAGGTTTTTTAAACATCAGTTCTTAGAACCTTGTTTCTTGTGTCTGTTCCTTAGCTCACCTTAGTTTGAAAGATATACATATTACCGGATCATAAATTTTCTCTTGCAAACTTTTGTTTGGGATTTAGGTTGATGCTGTTCAAGATTTGAGGGGTATACTTGTCCGAATTGGGAGGTCTAAGTCACTAGAGTTGCAGTATACTAAGATTCATATTAAGCCTTTGAAGAAACTCTGGGAGGATTTTGACATAAGACAGAGATCTTACAAAGTAGAAATGGAGAGGCACGGTGAGACAACTAGTGCGGTCTCCTTTTCTAGCTGGCTTCCAAGTTTCTATGATGAGATGCTCCTTTACCTTGAGCAAGAATGGAAGTGGTATGTTTCTGAGTGCATCTTTATCTTGGTCAAGTGGTTAGTGGTAGCCACAGATTCTGATTTTGGACCATCCTGTACCAGTATAATCCACATGTACTTTTAGAGAGGTCCTAGTTCAATTATGTTTTCCCCTCTTTTAATAGGCCCAGCACTCTATGGGCTGGGTACTACTGATATACAATACTTGGTTACAATTGTGATGAAGTATATAATTATTCAGTAAAATATGGAATTATGTTTACTTCATGCAGGTGTCTGAGTGCTCTTCCTGAGGATTACAAGTCTCTTGTTCCAAAGGTGTTAGTCGAGACCATGACTGAACTGAGCTCAAGCTTTGTTTCTCGTGTTAACCTTGCAACTGGCGATGTAATCCCAGAAACAAAAACTCTTGGAAAAGGTCATTTCTGGAAACCCGAATATAAAAGTCGTAGACTGTTTTGCTATTTTTATAGTAATCTTACAAAACCTTAAAACCTGTTCTTTGCTTGCTTTGCTGGTGGTCATTTGGTGGGCTCCATTTTTCCCCTTTTTTTTTCTGGGGGTTGGGCAGGGGAGGGGGTGCTATGATGGGGTTTTTTCGTTTTGTGTTGTAAGTCATACCTCATACCGTGATATTTTGATTGTTGCGCTTATCAGGTATAATCGATATTCTATCTGGTGACTTGCCAAAAGGAACTAAATTGCAGAGCACACACCTTGAAGCGCTAATCGAGCTGCATAACATGACCAGCACCTTTGCCAGGAATATTCAGCACTTATTAGCAGAATCTGACCTGCCTATTCTACTTTCTACTTTAAGAGCTGTTTATTCTCCTTACGAAACCTTCAAAGTTAGGTAGGCTGTTTTTTCCCCAGGTAGAGTTGTAATGACTCCTTAAGCACTATGAGAGTTGAGGATTTACTTTATAAATACTCGTTTTAAAATTGGACCAATCTTAGATAAAAGATGGTTGATTTATTTATTTTTATTTTCTCCAGACCTAAATCGACCTTTTGTAATAGCTTATGCTACAAGAGTGTTTGAGCCAGATACCAAAAACAAGAAATAATTCCCACAATTATCCTCACTAACTCATCAGTGTCGTAATTTTGCGTAGGTATGGTCAAGTGCTACTTCATTTTATTTTCATTTGTAATCTCACATGTTGTGTTTTTCAGGTATGGTCAAATGGAGCGTGCCATTCTCTCAGCTGAAATAGCAAGAATAGACATCCGTGGGGCTGTGTCACGTGGGGTAGGTGCACAGGGAATCGAGCTGAGTGAAACAGTACGAAGAATGGAAGAATCTGTTCCTCAAGTTATAGTTCTTCTAGAAGCTTCAGTGGATAGGTGCATCAATTTCACTGGAGGATCGGAGGTCGATGAGCTCATACTTGCCCTGGATGACATCATGCTTCAGTACATTTCAAACCTTCAGGTAAGAGTTAACGAAGAATTAATTACAGTCAAATTGTGGATTGCTGCCAATTATTTCTCTGTTTCTCTTTTCTTGCTACCTTCCCTATTCTGTGGTTAATTATAAGGCGAAATGAACTTAGTTGGATTGAGGAACTGTTGCATACAGATGCAAATTAGTTAGAGGAAACATGTTACATTGCATAATTGATTCTGACTAAATCGGGGATGATTTGTTGTATTAAAAAATAACTTAATTACAGGAAACTCTGAAATCGTTGCGTACAGTGTGTGGGGTAGATACCAGTGCTGCGCATAGCGGTGATACCACAAAAAGTCAAGCTGCAAAATTAGCTGAAATGGTGTCGGAGGAGGAAGAATGGTCAATAGTACAAGGTGCTCTCCAAATCCTCACTGTAGCTGATTGTCTGACAAGTCGAGCCTCTGTGTTTGAGGCCTCTTTGCGTGCCACAGTGGCTAGAATAGGCACCAGCTTGTCCCTGTCAGTGCTTGGTACAAACTTAATGGAGAAGTCGAATGCAAATGAAGCTGGAGAGTTGTCGCTTATGGGTAAGAGTGGGGCACTTGATGTGGCTGCTTTGCACCTTAGTGACATGCCAGAAAAGGCCAAGAAGCTTCTTACTTTACTGGAACAGGTACATCAATTTGCAAATTTGTTGAGGATAGTTTCAGCTACTACAGTCTACAGTAAAATCTGGTCATCTAATCCCTACGTTTGAATTTTCTTGTGAATTTATTTATCAAAGAATTACTGTTGTTCATGTGAATCATGACAGAACACAAAAAGTTTCAACAAAAAATAATAACCATGAAACCAAAATTACTGTCGTATTCTAAACCTTCCTCTATTAACTTGCAGTCAAAGGACCCAAGGTTTCACGCTCTTCCTCTGACTTCACAAAGAGTTGCTTTATTCTCGGATACTGTAAATGAGCTTGTATATGACGTGCTCATATCCAAGGTGAAGCAACGCTTAGATGATGTGGCCCGTATGCCAGTCTGGTCGTCAGTGGAAGAACCAAGCTCACTCCCTTTGCCCAGCTTCAGTGCTTATCCTCAAGCATATGTGACAGGTGTGGGAGAGTATCTTCTAACTTTGCCTCAGCAGCTTGAGCCACTTGCTGAAACTGTTTCTGGTGGAAATTTAAGTGAAACAGGAAATGAGGAGGCACAGTTTTTTGCGACTGAATGGATATTCAAGGTATGGATAGGATTTTTTTGTTGATTTTATTTCTTGTACACCTTTCAAAACTTCAGAGATTTCAAATTTCCTTCTGCATATGTCTTTCCAAATTTTCTCTTTGGAATGTTTAATATGTTCCTTAGCAGGAACAGTCAAGTAACACAAAAAGTAAATTGTCTCTAGTTACTAGTGAAAAAGATCGTTCATTAAGGTTGTCCCACCAATTGGTGCTATAACTTATAAGAGCAAGCAAAATAAAAGCCAACTACTTTGGAGGAGTATATGATATATCATTTAATTTGATAATTCTCAGTCTTCGGTATGAAAATAATACTTATTTAATTCTGGAGAGGGATTAATATATGACAAGACATCTAAAGCTCTGGAGAGCAAACGAGCCAATATTGCCCCTTTCATTCTGAATATTGCCATTTGTCTCTGAAAACTGCAACCAAATGTGCTATAACAGGTTGCAGAGGGCGCAACAGGTCTTTTCATGGAGCAGCTGAGAGGAATTCATTATATTACTGACCGTGGGGCCCAGCAGCTCTCTGCTGATATAGAGTATCTGAGCAATGTTCTTGCTGCACTCTCCATGCCCATACCTCCTTTTCTCTCTACATATCACACTATTCTGTCTACACCGAGAGATAGAGTCCGTGACCTCATTAAATCTGAAGATGGTGCCCATCTTGACCAACCCACTGCGCATCTGGTGTGCAAAATTAGGCGTATATCCTTGGATTAGTGTAAGAACAAAGAAAAAAGGGACTGCTTTTTACATCTGGGAAGTTCGTAGTTTTTGATAGATTCTTGTAGTGTTTTATGTGTTGTGTAGTCCTGAATTTTATATACTATATATAAAGTTTGTTTCTCGAATGAGCAGTGATGGACAGTGATTTTGATTTTTTGTTTCTCACTTTGTGCTGCTCTTGGCGATACCTTCTCTATTGTACATGAATTTATTTTCTGAAGTAGGCAACATAGCCGCGCCATAATGATTTTGAGTTTCTGTTTTGCAATCTGTGTATCGTTGTGTAGCGTCACATGTACAGTATGCACAACCTATTAGGTTGCATGCGCAGCATGTCAGCGCACATAGCTGAATTAGATCTCCACCTCATATTTCCTCATAATTTATGAGGTGCCGAATGTTTATGAACGAATGTAACGAGTCATACAAAATAATTTTTCCATTTTAGATAAATCCGGATGGAAAGGTCGCAGCCCACCACCATTTGATAGCATCTGAAATCTTCAAATTAGGTTGGTGTACCTAATTTAGTGTGATTGATGCTTCTAGATCATTTGGACATCTTACAACATTCTTTTGGTTTACACCTTTCAACTGAGATCCAAGCGTCTTGCATCAATCAAGCATGCAGGTCGCCTTTGATAGACCAAGTGTATGGAAATATTCTTTGCGCATCAATTCTTTTTTCCTCATCGAATGACTAATCTACCTTTCTCTCTCCTTGTGCCTTTGCACACGAAATATTCTACACTTAGAGGGTGTGTTTGTTTGCGCCTTGAATAAGGCTTGTTCAGAATAGAGTTTATTCACGTGCATCTAAACATTGAATAGCCTATTAAAAATCTTTTGAATTAGCCTATTCACTTCATATTCTAATACCATCCATATGGATGAATTAGCTTATTCTCCACGGAGGAGAGAGAAAACCCATGTGCCTTATTCACATTGCTTATTCCAAGCACATGGGGATTAGAAACAAATACACCTCTATTATTTATCCTATTGGGTAACAAATAAAATATTAAAAAATGATGCACATTATAAGCATTATTTACACATTATATGTGTATTTTCTATATATAATCTAATATTTTTTAAATAAGTACAATCTGAACCATATAAAGAGCTAAAATATAGATTATTGTGAATAAATAATTTCGAATGGATCAAAAATTTCTTAAAATGCTCAATCAAGCTCAGATTAATATTATTTTACACATTATATATGGGTATTTTTCTATTTATAATCTAATATTTTTGTATAAGTATGATCAGATATATATTTTAGACAATATAAAGAGTTTAAATATAGATTATTTTGACCAAATTACTTCAAATGAATCTAGAATCGCTTGAAATACTCAACCGATGCTCATAATTAGTTTTATTTGCCATATATATGAGTATTTTTTTTTATGTAAAATGCAATAATTTGAATAAGTAAGATCTGAATTAAATTCTTGATGGTATAAGCCGTTTAAATAAGAATTATTGTAGTCAAATGACTTCGAATGTGTCTAGAATCACATAAAATATTAATTGTTGCTAAATTTTTTTTTTTTGGCAATTTATATGCATATTTTCTATGAATAATTCATTATTTTGAATAAGTAAGATCTGAATTAAATTCTTGACCGTATAAAGATTTTAAATATTGATTGTTGTGATCAAACGACTTCAAATGAATTCGGAATCGCTAGAAATGCACAACAGCCACAAAAATGCTTTATTTGCAATTTATATGCATTCTTTCTAAGTATAATGCATTATTTTGGATATCCGAGATCTGAATTATATTTTATACCATATAAAGAGTTTAAATATAGATTACTGTAATCAAATTACTTGAAACAAATCCAGAATTTGTTTCAGAATCACAAGAAATGCTCAAATGATATAATGCAACATTTTTAATAAAAAACTTATATGATCAAATTACTTATAACACAACATTATATGCGTATATTCAATATATAATGCAACATTTTTAATAAATGAGATCCGAATTTAATTCTTGACCATATACAGAGCTTAAATATAGATTATTGTAATTTGTAATCACATGACTTATAATGAATGTAGAATCACTTGAGATGATCAAATAATGCTTAGCATAAGCATTATTTGCACATTATATGTATATTTTCTATGTATAATTCAATATTTTTTAATATATTCTGAATTAAATTCTAGACCGTATAAATAGCTTAAAAATAAATTATTGTAAATAAATGATTTCGTATAAATCCAAAGTTGCATAAAATGCTCATATGAAGCTCAAAATAATATTATTTTGCACATTATATGAATATTTTTCTATTTAAAATCCAATATTTTAAATAAGTATGATGTGAATTATATTGTACGGAGTATAAATAGTTTAAATATTGATTACTATGATCAAATGACTTCGACTGAATCAAGAATCACTTAAAATACTCAACCGATGCACAAGGTAAGTTTTATTTGCCAAATATATGAGTATATTTTATGTAAAATGCAATAGTTTGAATAAGTAAGATATGAATTATATTCTTTATTTGCCAAATATATGAGTATATTTTATGTAAAATGTAATAGTTGGAATAAGTAAGATCTGAATTATATTCTTGACTGTATAAGCCATTTAAATATGGATTGTTGTGACCAAATGACTTGGAATGTGTCCAGAATCGCATAAAATATCTAATTGTTTCTCAGAATATTCTTTTTTAATTTTGCACTTCATATGCATATTTTCTATTAATAATTTATTATTTTAAATAAGTAAGATTCCAATTATATTCTTGACCATACAATGAGTTCAAATATAGATTGTTGCGTTCAAACGATTTTGAATGAATCCAAAATCGCCAGAAATGCTCCACTGATGCTAAAAATATGTTTTATTTACAATTTATATGCGATCTTTCTAAATAGCTTAAATATAGATTATTGTGATCAAATTACTTGAAACAAATCCAGAATTGCATGAAATATTCAAATGATATTCAGAATGGGCTTTATTTGCAATTTATGTGTATTTTCAATGTATAATGCAACATTTTTAATAAGCAAGATCCGAATTATGTGCTAGACCATATAAAGAGCTTAAATATGGATTGTTGTCATCAAATGACTTAGAATGAATACAGTATCACTTAAGATAATCAAACGATGATCAGCATAAGCATTGTTTGAACATTACATGTGTATTTTCTATGTATAATCCAATATTTTTTTTAATAAGTCGATCTGAATTATATTCTAGACGGTATAAAGAACTTAAATATAGATTATTATGAATAAAATAATTTCGAATGAATCTAAAGTTGCTTAAAATGCTTAAATAAAGCTCAGATTAATATTATTTTGCACATTATACAAGTTTTTTTCTATTTATAATCCAATATTTTGTGTAAGTATAATCTGAATTATATTCTACACCATATAAAGAGCTGAAATATAGATTATTGTGATCAAAATACTTCAAACGGATCAAGAATCGCTTGAAATGCTCTACCGATGCTAATAAAAAATTTTATTTGCCAAAAATATGAGTATTTTTCATGTAAAATGCAATAATTTGAATAAGTAACATCTGAATTATATTCTTGACCAAATGAACCGTTTAAATATGAATTATTATGAACAATGACTTCGAATATGTCCAGAATCACATAAAATATCTAATTGTTGTTCAAAATATTTTTTTTTCAATTTATATGCATATTTTCAATGAATAATTCATTATTTTCAATAACTAGATCCGAATTATATTTTTGACCATATGAAAAGTTTAAATATTGATTGTTATGATCAAACGACTTCGAATGAATCTAGAATCTCTAGAAATGCTCAACTGATGCAAAAAATTTTTTTATTTGCAATTTATATGCGTTCTTTCCAAGTATAGTGCAACATTTTGGATATGCAAGATATGAACTATATTTTAGACATATAAAGAGCTTAAATATGGATTATTGTGATCGAATTACTCGAAACAAATCCAGAATTGCATGGAATGTTCAAATGATATTCAGAATAGGCTTTATTTTCAATTTATATGCGCATTTTCAATGTATAACGCAACATTTTTTATAAGGAAGAACCAAATTATATTCTAGAGCATATAAAGAGCTTAAATATAGATTATTGTGATTAAATGACTTAGAATGAATGAATACAGAATCGCTTGAGATGATCAAATGATTCTCAACATAAGTATTATTTGCACATTATATGTGTATTTTCAATGTATAATCTAATATTTTTTAATAAGTATGATCTGGATTATATTCTAGACAGTATAAAGAGATTAAATATTGATTATTGTGAATAAATGATTTCGAATGAATCCAAAATTGGTTATAATGCTCAATTAAAGCTCGGATTACTATTATTTTGCACATTATATGAGTATTTTTCTATTTATAATCTAATATTTTGCGTAAGTATGATCTGACTTATATTCTAGACCATATAAAGAGCTTAAAAATAGATTATTGTGATCAAATTACTTGAAACGAATCAAGAATCGCTTGAAGTTCTCAATCGATGCTCATATATGAGTATTTTTAATGAAAAATATAATAATTTAAATAATTAATATCTGAATTATATTCTTGACCATATATGCCATTTAAATAAGGATTATTGTGACCAAACGACTTCAAATGTGTCCAGAATCGCATAAAATACCTGATTGTTGCTCAGAATATCTTTTTTTTTTGCAATTTATATGTATATTTCCTATGAATAATTCATTATTTTCAATAAGTATGATCCAAATTACATTCTTGACCATATAAAGAGTTTAAATATTTATTGTTGTGATGAACGACTTCGAATGAATCCGAGATCGTTAGAAATGCTCAACTGATGCAAAAAATGCTTTATTTGCAATTTATATGCTTTCTTTCTAAGTATAATGCAAAATTTCAGATATGAAAGATCTGAATTATATTTTAGACCATATAAAGAGCTTAAATATGGATTATTATGATCAAATGACTCAGAATGAATACAGAATCACTTGAGATGATCAAATGATGGTCAGCATAAGCATTATTTGCACAATATATGTGTATTTTCTATGTATAATCCAATATTTTTTTTAATAAATATGATATCAATTATATTCTAAACAGTATAAAGAGGTTAAAAATGATTTTGAATGAATCCAAAATTATTTAAAATGTTCAAATGATATGATTATGATCTGAATTATAGACCATATAAAGAGCTTAAATATAGATTATTGTGATCAATTAATTTAAATGAATCTAGAATCGCTTGAAATGCTCAACCGATGTTTAGAATAAGTTTTATTTGCGAGATATACATGAGTATTTTTCATGTAAAGTGCAATAATTTGAATATGTAAGATCTAAATTATATTCTTGACCATTTAAATAAGGATTATTGTGATGATTTCGAATGTGTCCATAATCGCTAGAAATGCTCAACTGATGCAAAAAAATGCTTTATTGGAAATTATATGCGTTCTTTCTAAGTGTAATGCAACATTTGATATGCAAGATCTGAATTATATTTTTTTACCATATAAAGAGCTTAAATATGGATTTTTGTAATCAAATTACTTGAAACAAATCCAGAATCATATGAAATGTTCAAATGATATTCAGAATAGGCTGTTTTTGCAATTTATATGCGTATTTTCAATGTATAACAGAACATTTTTAATAAGTAAGATCTGAATTATATTCTAGATTTTGTGATCAAATAACTTAGAATGAATGCAGAATCGCTTGAGACAAAAATAAATTTTACACTATATAAAGAGCTTAAATATTTATTGTTGTTATCAAAATGAATGTAAAATCGCTTGAAATGATAAAATGATACTCAGAATTTGCATTCTTTGCACATTATATGCATAATTACTATGTATATCTAATCATTTTGAATAACTAAGATCATAAACATATTCTACACTATATAAAGAGCTTAAATATAGATTATTGTGATCTCATGTCTTAAAATGAATACAAAATCGCTTAAAATGCTCAAATGATGTTAAGAATATTTATTATTTGCAGATTTATATGCGTAATTAATATATAATCCAATCATTTATAGTAAGTACGATCAAAAACATATTATGGACTATATAAAGAGGGTAATCAAGCTTATTGTGATCAAATGACTTAAAATGAATGCAGCTTGAAATCCTCAAATAATATTTAGAATACTCATTATTTGCATAATATGCGTAATTATTATGTATAATACAATAATCCAATCATTGATACTTAGTAAGATTAGAAACAAATTTTAGACTACATAAAGAGCTTAAATATTGTGGTCAAATGACTTAAAATGAATGCAAAATGGCTTGAAATGATAAAATGATACTCAGAATTTTCATTTTTTGCACATTATATGAGTAGTTACAATGTATATCTAATCATTTTGAATGAGTAAAATCATAAGCACATTCTAGACTATATAAAGAGCTTAAATATAGATTATTAAGATCACATGTCTTAAAATGAATGCAAAATCACTTAAAATGCTCAAATTATGCTAAGAATATTCATTATTTGCAGATTATATGCGTAATTACTATGTATAATCAAATCATTTAAAGTAAGTAAGATCAGAAACATATTATGGACTATATAATGAGCGTAATCGAGCTTATTGTGATCAAATGACTATAAATGAATGCAAAATTACTTGAAATGCTCAAATGATACTCAAAATACTCATTTTTTTTTTTGAATGAAAGAATACTCATTATTTTTTTTTGAATGAAAGAATACTCATTATTTGCATATTACATGAGTAATTACTATCTATTATCGAATCATTGATACTAAGTAAGATCAGAATCAAATTTTAGGCTATATAAAGAGTTTAGATATTGATTATTGTGATCAAATGACTTAAAATGAATGCAAAATCGCTTGAAATGATAAAATGATACTCAGCATTTGTTGCACATTATATGGGTAATTACTATTTATATTCAATCATTTTGAATAAGTAAGATCATAAACAGATTCCAGAATATATAAAGAGCTAAAATATAGATTATTGTGATCAATTGACTTAAAATGAATGCAAAATTGATTGAAATGCTCAAATGATGCTAAGAATATTCATTATTTGCACATTATATGCACAATTACTATCTATAATCTAATTATTATGAATAAGTGAGATTATAAACATATTCTAGACTATATAAAGAGGTGACCAAATGATTTAAAATAAATACAAAATCGCTTGAAATGATCAAATGATACAAAGAATTTGCATTGTTTGCACATTATATGCGTAATTATTAAGTATAATTAAATTATTTTGAATAAGTAAGATCAGAAACATATTCTAGACTATATAAAGATCTTAAATATAGATTATCGTGATCCAATAACTAAAAACAAATGCAAAATCGCTTGAAATGATGAAATGATACTAAGAATTTGCATTATTTGCACATTATATGCGTAATTAAGATGTATAATTCAATTATATTGAATAAGTAAGATCAGAAACATATCTAGACTATATAAAGAGCTTAAATATAGATTATCGTGATCTAAGGACTTAAAATAAATACAATATCGCCTGAAATGATGAAATGATACTAAGAATTTATATTGTTTGCAAATTATATGCGTAATTACTATATATAATCCATTCATTTTGAATAAGTAAGATCGGTATCTTATTCTAGGATATATAAAGAGTTTAAATAGAGATTTATTATGCTCAAATGACTTAAAATGAATGTAATATAAACAAAAATGCTCAAATGAAGCTCAGAATACTCATTTTTTGCAAATCATATGCTTATATACAATAAATAATCCAATAATTGATAGTAAGTAAGATCCGAAACATATTTTAGACTATATAAAGAGCTGAAATATTGTTTATTGTTATCAAATGACTTAAAATGAATGCGAAATCACTTGAAATGATAAAATGATACTCAGAATTTGCATTGTTTGCAAATTATATGCGTAATTACTATGTATATTCAATCATTTTAAATAAGTAAAATCATAAAAATATTCTAAACTATATAAAGAACTTAAATATAGATTATTGTGATCAAATGACTTAAAATGAAGCAAAATCGATTGAAATGCTCAAATGATGCCAAGAATACTCATTATTTACACATTATATGCATAATTACTATCTATAATCTAATTATTTTGAATAAGTAAGATTAGAAACATATTCTAGACTATATAAAGAGGTGACCAAATGACTTAAAATAAATATAAAATCGCTTGAAATGATCAAATGATACAAATAATTTGCATTGTTTGCACATTATATTCGTAATTATTATGTCTAATTCAATTATTTTGAATAAGTAAGATCAAAAATATATTCTAGACTATATAAAGAGCTTAAAAATAGATTATCGTGATCCAATGACTTAAAACAGATGCAAAAATCGTTTGAAATGATCAAATGATACTAAGAATTTGCATTATTTGCACATTATATACGTAATTACTATGTATAATCCAATCATTTTGAATAAGTAAGGTCAGAATCATATTCTAAGGCTATATAAAGAGTTTAAATACAGATTATTGTGCTCAAATGACTTAAAGAGCTTAAGTTTAGATTATTTTTCTCAAATGATTTAAAATGAATACAAAATCGCTTGAAATGATCAAATGATACTCAGAATTTGCATTGTTTGCACATTATGTGTAATTTCATTGTATAATCCAATCATGTTGAATAAGTAAGATCAGAAACATATGCTTGACTATATAAAGAGCTTTAATATATATTATCGTGATCCAATGACTCAAAACAAATGCAAAATCATTTAAGATGATCAAATGATACTAAGAATATGCATTGTTTGCACATTATATGCTTAATTACTATGTATAATCCAATCATTTTGAATAAGTAAAATCAGAATCATATTCTAAGGCTATATAAAGAGTTTAAATATAGATTATTGTGCTCAAATGACTTAAAATGAATGGAAAATAAATTGAAATTCTCAAATGATGCTTAGAATGCTCATTGTTTGCACATTGTATATGTAATTACTATGTATAATCCAATCTTTTTGAATAAGTAAGATCAGAAACATATTCTAGACTATATAAAGAGCTTAAGTTTAGATTATTTTGCTCAAATGATTTAAAATGAATACAAAATCACTTGAAATGATCAAATGATACTCAGAATTTGCATTGTTTGCACATTATGTGCAATTTCATTGTATAATCCAATCATATTGAATAAGTAAGATCAGAAACATATTCTAGAGTATATAAAGAATTTAAATCGAGATTATGGTAATCAAATGACTTAACAATGATGCAAAATCTCATAAAATGCTCGAATGATCCTCAGAATACTCATTATTTGCACATTATATGCGTAATTACTATGTATAATTCAATCATTTTGAAGCAGTAAGATATAAAACATACTTTAGACAATGTAAAGAGCTTAAATATTGATTTATGTGATCAAATGACTTAAATTGAATGCAAAATCACTTGAAATGGTCAAATGATACTAAGAATTTGCATTATTTGCACATTATAAGCGTGATTACTATGTATAATCAAATTATTTTGAATAAGTAAGATCAATATCATATTGTAGACTATATAAAGAGTTCAAATAGAGATTATTGTGAACAAATGACTTAAAATTAATGCAAGATCGCATTATATGCTCAAATAATGCCCATAAGTAAACTCAAATCGGCTATCAAAGAAATAGCGATAATGCTCAATAGATGATCTCCTCAACTTGAGGGCTGTTTGAATTTAGTTCGCACTGATTTTAATTGGGGTTATAAATAAATGAGGTTTTATCCAACTTTATTATTGCCCTATCTCACTTTTGATGAGTAAGAACTTTTTGTTTTTTTTTTAAGAGAGCATGCTGCTGAAATTAAGACATTTTGTAAGTCTTTAATTTCAACCATTTTTCTTCAAGAGAATTAAACAAAAGAGGATGAAGTTGTTTGTAACAGGTTTTGAATAACACTTACTATATCCATTATCCAAGTTGTTAATTGTTAGTACAATAGAATTCAATAAAAAAGAATGGTACGAAAGGTAGTTAACCTTCGTTTCTGTATGTTACTTCTTGTTAGTATTTGAGCATAGTTTTCCAGTCGAAATGTTGACGGCTTTCATTCAGCACCCCACGAAAATAATCAAATTGTCACAGGTAATTGTTGTGAAGTACAGGGACTAAGCGGTGAAAAAAGGATAAATAATATTTGCTTTCATACAGTTTGCTTTCTTTGCTCAGTTGATGTACTTTGCTTCAAGTATATGTATCGATCATGCATACAATATAGGTTGTAGTTGTCTTGAGAAGGAAGAAGTTAATACTGTGATTTTACCTCTCTTTCAAATTCAGTATACTGTGTAAGAATTAATACTTTAAGATAAGGCATGATCTTAGTACGCAGGGAGTAACATAGGTATTAGTTCATGGGAGACCAGCAAGTTTTGAATTTCCTCTAAATTCCACTGCTTAGTCAAATTTTTTTGAATAAACTTTCATTGAATAACAGAAAAGTTATACAAAGTACAAAATACATAATGTAAATAAAAACAAAAAGAACACAACTTGTTTCCAGAGTTTGAAACAGAAAGAAACAACAAGAAAATAGAACAATATTAGTGAGCCTAATCAGGATGTAGTAGTCTCCGGTCTTCATGGATAAGCATTGTTGTTGAATGCACCGAGTTATTTGCATCAGTAAAGGTTCTGACACATCTTTCTTTCCAAATGAAGTAACATGATATAGCTAAAATTTCCCTCTCATGCAATGAAAATTCAGTTGAAGTGAGAGCAATCTGCAAATGTATGTCAGGAGTGGGGTAGCTAGAGATGTATGAGGTGTAGGATTTGACAGACATGGAAAAGGGGCAGGTGTTAAACAAATGAGTTGTGGTTTTCAAATTTTATTTGCATAGGTAGCACCTGTTAACTAAAGTCATCCCTCTCTTCTGCAAATTGCCAATGGTGGCAAGCTTGTCATGTAACGGTAGCCAGCAGAAATTCCACTGCTTAGTCAATTAATTGAGGCATTCAATAATAATTGAGATGGTGTTGTGCTTTGGGAATTGGGCATGCAGAACATATAACACTGTTTCCACCATCGCCATCTTCATCTCATCACCCTATCAATGCATTGTCCCCTCCACCAAATCAAACTTTTCCACCACGAATTAACCCCAGAACCTACCTCTTCTCACCTTCACGTGAAGCTAACGAACCCACCCACGCTCAGTATCATGGCCTGTATCACCGAAAAATAAAATCCAAAAGAACAGGGATATATTCGAAAAATAAAACACGGAGGTGGAGCGGTTTCAATGTTTCATTTTTCTTTCATTCGGATCCGATATGAGAGGGGAGCGGAGAGAAAAAAACACGTCGTTAGATTCACTAAACGTTTTGATTTACTGCGCCTACACGGTGTATCCCGCCGCACCAGATAGATTTGGATTCGTATTTAGGGTAGCGTGTCTGAGGTCATTATCATCTTTGAAATTAAACAAACCAAGTAATATTCAAATTCAACGTCTTTCGTAATTAATAAAAACATGTTGTACTGACTTCTGACTTCTGACTTGCAGCGACACGAGCGTTCACACTCGTTTAACCAAAATTTCCAACATTGTAAATTCTTATTTCTCAATTGTAAATAGCCGCCTCTCATATTAATTAACAACTAATTAAAAGAAAAGAGTAAAAATCAAACGAAAAACAAAGACATTCCGATATGAACTTTATATTACTTTTATTTTTTATTTTATTTTATTGTTCCTCCAAATCTTTGGAGCAAAATAGAAAAGGCGAAAGAAAGAAAACAAAGACGCCTCGCATGGGTCAAATGCCAGAGATACAAATTATGATTTATATGGAGAACCAAACAAGAAAGCAATAAATTAACAGTCTAAATCAAGTCCAGACATTTAGTTTTTAACAAAACGAGTTCTATCTCCATATTGAATTCTCATAATAAATAAAATATGAGAAAACCTATGGTCCATATTAATGTATCGGAGTTTTGGTGCATACTAATCCAAACTCTTTGATCTGCTTTAAAATGATCGATCCAAATAGTCCAATATGATCTCCCTATTATAATCTCCTTGTCGACCAAATTTAATATTTTTTTTAAATTTATAAAAATTACTAATCTAATTTTTTATGAACCGTTCAAAAATTGCAGTATTTAAAAATCCGAAACAAATACTTAAAAATTTTCAAAAATTATATAATTTGGTCAGCAAGGAGATTTAAATAGGGAGATCATATTGAACAATTTGGATCGATTATTTTGAAGCATATTAAAGAGTTTGGATCATTATACACCGCAGCTCCGGTGCATTATTTTATCATGATATTTTCAAATTGGAGGGCTTGAAATACTCCACTTGTAGTGATTTTTGAAATTATCATAATATATAGTAAAAAAATTCGAAAAAAATATAAAATTTGGTCTCCAAGGGTTTTTCAATATGGAGAACAACTTGAACGGTTCAGATTGACCGTTTGAATTTTGAATCTTGAAAAAGGACTCATGTGTACGAGGACGATCCCTACACATGAGTATATTTTATCCATCCCCTATATATATATATATAGAGAGAGAGAGAGCGAAAAGGCTAATGTGTCATCGATGACACGGAGAGTTTCCGTACCGTCGGGTCATTTTTCAAGATCCAAAATTCAAACGGTCAATCCGAACCGTTCAAATTGTTTAACATATTGAAATAAACTTGGAAACCAAAATTTATCTTTTTTTTCAAATTTTTTGTTATTTATTATAATTGGAGTGTTTCAATTTCTCCAATTTGAAAATATCACACAAATTGCAAAAAAATCGAAAAATGACTCAATGGTACGGGGATGATATGTGCCATTAATGGCACATTAGCCTTCCTCTCTCTCTCTATATATATATATAAAGAGAGAGAGAGGGAGAGAAAAAAATGGATATAGAACACTAATGTGTACGGATCGTCTCCGTACACATGACTCGTTTTTTGAGATCCAAAATTCAAACGGTCAATCCGAACCGTTCAAATTATTCTCCATATTGAAAACCCTTGGAGACCAATTTTTTTTAAACCATATATTATGATATTTTCAAAAAATACTACAATTGGAGTATTTTAGGCCATCCAATTTGAAAATATCATAATATATAGTAAAAAAAATTTTTTAAAATGTAAAATTTGGTCTCCAAGGGTATTTCAATATGGAGAATAACTTGAACAGTTCGGATTGACCGTTTGAATTTTGGATATAGAACACTAATGTGTATGGATCGTCTCCGTACACATGAGTCATTTTTCGAGATACAAAATTCAAACGGTCAATCCAAACTGTTCAAGTTATTCTCCATATTGAAAATCTTTGGAGACCAAATTTTATATTTTTTTTTAAATTTTTTTTTACTATATATTATGATATTTTCAAAAACCACTACAATTGGAGTATTTCTGGCCCTCCAATTTGAAAATATCATAATATATAGTAAAAAAAATTTAAAAAAAATATAAAATTTGGTCTCCAAAGATTTTCAATATGGAGAATAACTTGAACTGTTTGGATTTTGGATCTTGAAAAACGACTCATGTGTACGAGGACGATCTGTACACGTGAGTGTATTTTCCCCATTTACTATATACATATATATATATATATAGAGGAGCGTTCCGGTGCCCCCAATTTGAAATGCCCCAAGATGTCACAAATCGTGGACCGTTGAATCAAAATTCAATTGACGGTTCTGATTAACTTTAATAATAATTAATTCTATCTCTCTCCCAACTTCTCTCCCAAGTCCCAACCTGACTTAGAACTTTATCTCTCACCTTTGCTTCGTCCATATCCTCTGAACCTCCTAACGCGACCTGTTGATTCTCTTCAACTTAGACACACATTAATAACTCTTTATCCATCTCGTTATATCCTTTTCTCGGTATAAATTGAGCTTATTTTTGTTTAATTTAATAGAGAAAAACTAAAGAAAAAAAAATCGAAATCTCTTCCTTTAAGTTCGTGAGGTATAATACTCAAATTTGAAATCTCCTCCATTACTACAGCTATCGAAGGGCTTCGATGGATTAACCTAAGTACATTCCTCTGATTTTAAATTTATTAGCATATTGGAATAAAAGTAAGGTTGACGTTGGTAAATGGTAATAGTTCAAGGTGGGATCATTTTCGATTTTTTTTTCGCATACCAAAGCCCTCAATATTTATTTGTTTTTTAGAGACAGTTGCACATGAAGCATTAAACCTACACAGAAGCATTACCTCTCTTTATTTTTAACTTATTCTAGAAAATAAGTAGACAAAGCCACTAAGACAAAGGCAAAAGAGAAAAAAAGAACAATTTAGGAAGCATTACGAAAGAGTTTAAGAACTAATTTTGTGATTATAGATTTGAGATGGTCTTGCTTGTAAAATTTTAATGCTTTGAACTTTTTGATGAAGTGGGTTGTCTTGAGCAGTGAGCACTAGTGTGAAGTGGCTCTTTTAATTTAGCCATAAAAGGTTGCCGTATTTCAAATTTTTAAGACGTAGACCGAGCACAAAAGTAATGTTAGAGAGGAGGGGTTCTAACAATTTTAAAAAATTAGGGTATGAGAGAAGCAATGAGTTGCATTCATGGGTTTAAAGAGTAGAGACGAGCTCATGAACGAGAGGCGAAGGTTAGAGAAAAAGTTACAAAGGCAGTTTGGGTTGGGAGTTGGGAGAGAGAAATTGGAGGAGATGATATTAATTTATTAATTTTTGCAACTCTTTTGAGTTGTTATCAGATTAGATCTGAACCGTCTATCAAATTTCAGCCAACGATTCACGATTCGTGACATTTAGGGGCATTCTAAAATGGGGGCACCGGAACCCTCCTCATATATATATATATATATATTGGTTTTCTATGAAACCTTAATTTTTAGATTGAACATACTTAAAATTAGATTTACTACTAATTTAAAATCAAATTTTAGTAAACTAGTACAAAAGAGATGAAAACTGGTAACATTAACAATATGTCCCATCCAACGGGGCAACCGGGGAAAATATTTGTAATTTCCATGTGCCTATGAGAAATTGGTATTTTCCAAATATTTCATGTTAGTTGTGTTAGGAAGATTTCATACTAAGGTTTTGATCCAAATAGGCCCTAAATTATTGTTAATTTTATGTGTTTCTAACTTCATGTCTTCATATAATTGTTAGATATAGATACTTCTATGCCTTTTTAGTTTTTATTAGGATTTATTTTGGATCTGGAAGATTTTGCACGAAATTGGGAGCATTTAAGCGACCCAGCGAGCATTGTGAGCGGACAGACAGAAGAGGACAGCTCGAGGACAACCAGCCGGACAACTTGAAGTCTAAGCGGACCGCGAGCATGGAATTTGACAGTTTTCATCAGAGCAATTATTCTCAACCTAACTCCTCACATGCGCTTACTCGACAGAAACCGCTCAAACTTGCATGATCTTTCTATCAGGTTATAAGGACCTGAAGACGAAGAAGAAGGGAGTTCTAGAAAGAGAGAGAAAACACCACATAAGAGATCTAGGACTACGACTTCTGAGACTTCATGCAATCCGCTTGACCTCCAGGTTGGCCGCTTGATGCTTAGAACAGAGAAGAAAGCTGAGGGAAATCGAGTTGATTTGTTGTAATCTCTTCTTTTCCTTCAACTTACCTAGATCTAATGTTTGATACCTGTGTTTTAATGATGATTTGTAAAGGCTAAATACAGTTTAGGGGCATAGTTGTGAACATATGGTTTAGTTTAATTTAGTATATTTAATTTGTTTTAGTTTTATCTTTTGTGTTCTTAATCTTTGTGATTTATTCTTATTGCTGTTTTGATTTGTTTTCAAGTAGATTTGGTATTTTCCTGTTGAGTTTAAGCTGAACTCAAGCCTAGGAGTTTAAACCCAACCAAGCTTAGAACAAATCCATCACATCATACCCTTAGATGGCAATTAATCGAAAGATGAAAGCCTATATCATGAACCAGAAATTATGAAGTCTAATCTTAATACACGAAAGTTGAGAGATATCATAGACCCAAAGATCAGAACTGTCGACCCTTAGTTAAGAAATGAAAGTTGACGCTTAGGGTATGTAGGAAGTTAGTTATAACAGCTAGTTGAACCTTAATCTAAATGAAAGTTAGGATTAAGTACAATTAATCGTTAGTTGACTTACACACAAGACCAAACGGAACTAATGAAACTACTTAATTATCGTCTGGATTAGGAGTGATACTTGGATTATTCGATTGTTGTCTGTGCAAACTTAGAAACAAGTAGACCGCCTGAGTCCTGTCGACCCTCAGTGATTCGAGCGGACCGCTATGAAAGTAGATGGGTCGCTCGTATCCGGAACTCGACCAGAAGTTAACAACTTGATCCCCTAGTTTACAATTTCATTAGGTCTCTATCTTTATTTCCAAGAATTCATTAGTTTAATAAGTTCAATAGTTTAGTTTAATTCCAAAATAATCTAAATCCTATTATCGAAACTTGTTATCCTCATTTCATTTGACTTAGATTTTAGAACAAATAATTTGTGTAATTGAATAGTCCGTCTTTGAGTTCCACAACCTGACTATACTAATCAAGTTATTTTAGTGGCTGAATTGAGTAAAAATCGATTTTTATTTTCGGTATGACTTCTCAAACAACGATAGAATAAGTCCTTATCAAGTTGCATATGACACTTTCTAATTATGCATATGAACGAGTATATTATTGCATTTTAAATTGCTAGTCGTGTAAGAAAATTTTGGTTCTAATCAAACCCCGTGCAAACGGTTTGACCAATTAGTTGGTACCATTCAGAAAATGCAAATTGTAAGAGTATTATTCAGTGCAATATGTAGCCTCGTGCAGTACATTACAAAACAATTAGAGATAACATATTATATTGCCGAACGCGTCAGCAATATATACTGATTGGCAATAACTAACATATATATATTAAAAAAAAAAAAACGTTAACCATTTACCACTACGGTTGGCCGGGATAGAAAAAACTTCAATGAGTTCTCGTAGCTAGTACTATATGCTCATACTAATATATATACAATATAAATATGTACATTGTACAATATTTAAAATAAAAAATAGAGACATTAATTTTCCGCTTATGGGGCTAAGAGAATGAAGGTGGATTTTACAAATCATTAGTTGGAACTCATTTAACGTAGGTTCCGGACTTCCTGATATCAAAAAGAGATAAGATTCCAGAGATAAGGACGCGCGTTAAATGATGTAAGTTTTGTGTTATTCTTACAATGATTCTCTTTATTCGTTTAACAGAAAATTATAAACAGTCTATGTTTAACTTTACATAATAATTTCTTTTTGAGGAAAAAAATAACCTGTATGGGTTACCGTTTCGTTATATGAATCATAAGAAGTCGAACACATTGCAGAAAAAGACGATCAACTAAACGTCCTAATAATTCTTCTGAGCTGACACAGTTACGCAAGCTCATCTTTATTACGCCCCAATTATATATATGGCGATTGGCGATAAATGGCGAACCACCTTCCACGCTAAAGTAAACTCCTTGCACAGTCATAAAAATCAAAGTCAAAAGCAGGCACTGAACAGGGACACTCACACACCATTATTCCATTAATATGCAAAGTTCAACATTTTTTATATATTAAAGTGTATCTCTTCTAAGTTGACACTGCTATTTCCCCCACAGTGTTAATTTATAGCCTTCCGCGCGCGCACATCTATCTCTCTTGGCACCAGTACGTCTTCACTTCCATCTGTCATGAGAGGGGCAATATAAGAATTTTTTTTACAGTTGTAAAGAAATTAGCACGGAATTTTCAGATTTTTTTTTTAGGATGAATTTAGAATCATGGGGAAAAAACCCACTTTCATCTGTACTTTTCTCAGCCCTGCGTTCAATATAATTCAATACATATATGATTCTTTTTTGTTTGAAGAAGAAAATTACAGGTCAAGCTCATAATTTTGAATTTAATATAAGTAAAGAAGTTAAAAATTACAAAATTCGATTATGAGAAAGAACCTAAAAAACTTAAAAAATAAAAACATAAAAAAAAAATGAAAGAAGAAATATTCTCTCTAGATTACAACAAAGGAGAAGAAAATTGCGGAGGAGTAAGATGATGAGGAGCAAGGGAGTTCAATGAGTTATGATGTCTGTGGCTTTTCAATCTTCGATTGCTTCCTAGCCACAAGTGAGAATATGTTAGAAACTTTCATTAAAATTATGGCACATCTTTCTCTCCAAATCCCTGAAGATGCATATTTGATTATTGTAGGTAGGACTTTTCATTTGCGAAATATATAACTATTTGTTTACTCCTAAAGGATCAGTTTTTTTTTTTTTTTTTTTTTTTTTTTGATGATAAGGCTCTTGGGCCATTTAGATTAAAAATAAAAGTCAAAGTACACATTAATTAAGGTACGAAAAGCCTGGGAGATACCACCAGTCAATTGAAGCACAACCTTTCTTTCCCATCTACCCAACCACCCATTCCCACTAATTAAACTCATCGACTCCTCAGGCAGAAAAAAGAACGGAGGAAAAAAATGAAGGAAAATTACATCAAGAAATAGAAAAAAAACCGGAAGGAGATGATCGACCTTGAGCTAAGTTCCTCCTTCTGAGCTAGTGAGTAGCAATCTCTTTTGCAATTTTTTGATTAATGCTTTCTTTTTGTTTTGATGGCCAGCATAAGAGGGATGCATTTCATTTTTGCCAGCTGTTTGGCTGTCGGGTAACCATTGAGGAGAAGACGTGGCTTGTTTGATTCATCTACTAAAGATGAATATGTTCTTGGTTGATTCATCTACTAAAGATGTGGCTTGTTTGGAGTAACGTTTTATCGTAAAGACTTACACATGCTTTGACTGTGACCACGGTTGCCCATAATTATGTACTATATTTTAAAGGAAAAATTGGGCTCATACCCTTCAAATCTTTCTTATTTAGATATTTACCCTTCAAATCATTTAAATTGACCTCATACCCTTCAAATCTTGATATAACTAGATATATACCCTCCTCAGCAATTTTAATTCATTTTTTAACATAGAAATTTGATTTTTATATTTCATGACCAAATTGTCCCTACTCCCTACCCAATCTCCTCCAACCCTTCAGAAATCTTTCATCCTTTCATCTTCTCGCTTATTTTATTTCCAAGCGATGTAAACTCTGATATATTTGAGCATTGCAAATTTGAGCATTCAAGGTGAAATAAAACATTGCAAAATTGAGAAACGAACACCTCTTTTATTTCGTTATTTCCACCTTTATTTCTTTGACTGAATTCATGGTAATCTCCTTGTCTTCTCTTAAAAAACAGAAATTACAACTTGAATAATAACTTTAATGGAAGTGTGAACGATATTATCTATTGAAAAAGCAATTTGTATAATAGAACTTGTAAGGTCATGTTAATCCATCTCTAACTTCATATATCTGATTAATAAAGCGCACCTATGTAACAAGTATTTCAAATTGACAAAAGCAAGGGTTTGTAATTAGCAGTTTGCACTTGACTATTAATTAACAAGTAAAAGCGATATTACCTCTTTTCAAATAGCGCACACTAACAGGAATGAGAGAGGAAAAGGACAAAAGGTATATGAGTATTAGAAAAAGAAAAGAAAAAATAGAAGAGGTTCTCATGTGATCTAGTACAGCCGATGATGGTAATTTTGTCTTCTCCGTTTCTCTTACTTTTAATCTCTTGTAATCCACACTAGCACCGTGATGATTAGTAACTGTACTTCAGGTCTCTATGCAATTAATAATAGGAAGCATCCCATCTCTGTTTATTTGTAGCGCACAGAGAAAAAATAAAAAAAAGTTGTCGTAGTACAGGTCTGTAGGAGAAAAACCTCTGATGTTTTAATTGGGTAGTTTAGGAAAGGCTTTTTACAAGTTGCCCGAGGTTAAGAAATCTTTTTCAGTAAAAACAGACATGCTGTACTCTTAGCTTAATAGATATATCAGGGTATGTAATCTAGTGCACACAAGATGTTCGATATAATGTCTAAGTGGCAGCTCTATCCGTGTGAACCAGAATTTCAAATTAACTGACGTCATGAATTAACAACCACTTAAATACTTAATTGACCTGAAATTCACAATTAATTTAAACGTCAATTGGTCTTAAGGTCTAAATCGTTTCAAGTTGGCAAGCGGTAAAGTAAATTTATAATGTGATATGTTTCGGATCTATGACTGGTTAAGCGTGAATGTATCAGTATTTATCAAAGTCCGTATCTCGATGTTGGACAGGGACAATTTGGTCATAAAACATAAAAATTAGTTTTTTATATTCAGAAATTAATTAAAATTGCTGAGGAGGGTATATATCTAGTCATAGCAAGATTTGAACGAGATGAGGCCAATTTAAATGATTTGAGGGGTAAATATCTAAATAAGAAATATTTAAAGGGTATGAGCCCAATTTTGCCTATTTTAAACAATGATAAATTAATGTTGTTGTCAAAATTTCCCCTCATTATAGATGCATGGTTGCAAATTATAGGTTTTAGGTGGACAAATGTGAATATATGGAATATCTCTAACTATAAATAGAGCAGCCATATACACCTCTATCCACACTTCCAACCAATCAGCGTACACAGCGACAACTCAGTTTCAGTACTGTGTTCTATTCTTCCTAAAATGGTACGGGCTATGTTTCTAATTTTCTTATACAAAGGTCAAAACTCTGGATTTCTTTTCAGAAGATGAAGGTTCATAAACTAATTATAGGAAATTTCCTGTAACTTTTTATATCTTCCACATTTCTATTGTAGATTGTCTTGATTTAATTAAGGAATTAACTAAAGTACAGGCTAAGAAGCTCGGACCATGCGGCAGTACTGGTGGTTCAGATAAAAAAATGGACACCAATCTCATCAGTCGCATTGTTAAGATCAGCGTTCGCCATGGAGCTTCTGTCGATGCTCTTACGGTGCGTTACATACGCAATGGCGTGGAGGAAAGCACCGAGCAGTGGGGCGGAAATGGAGGAAGTCTGACAGAGGTATCGCCTTCTCTCTAGTGATAGAAATAAAATTAAGATTCAAAAGCATTAAAGAGTTAAATAAAATTGGTAAACTAATTAATGTGCTGATTTTTGTTATGTGATATCGGTCTTATAGTTCGATCTTGGGCCAGCAGAGTACATTACCTCTGTCAAAGGCCACTATGGAGATATGGTGAGATCAATCACTTTTGAGACAAATCTTGGAACTTATGGACCATACGGTAAAGAAGAAGGAATTCCATTTGAACTTCCAGCAATTAGTGGTAAAATTATTGGTTTTCATGGACTATCTGGATCATATCTTTATGCAATTGGAGTTTATGTCGAGGTAGTAAAATTGTACTGTGATTATAACTTTATAAGAAATGCTGTCCGATTTTTCTTTTCATATTTCTGAATTAATTTACAAATTAAGTTTAATTAATTATGCTAGTTCGTAATTAATTACAATTGCAAAATTAATACTTCTGTTGTCTTCGTTAGTTTTCTTGGTATTGCAAACCTCATACATTATCTTCTCTAGTAATTAATTTCCGCTTGTTTTTTTTATATATAAGACTTTTGTTACATTGTTCATACTAATATATCATTTTGTCAGCGTATTTGATAATTCAGTCCAAATATTTAAAATCAATGATCCTTCAAAATGTTTCAGATATATACAATTTGTTGCTTGGAATTGTTTCATTTAATTTTTTACATTACTATTGAACAAAAGTTCTATTTTCAAAAAAAAAAAAAAAAAATACTAAATCCAGCAAGGATTGTATCTTACCAACTCTGTCTTGTTACTTTTGGTGATGTAGGTTGATGGTGCAGTTCAACTGATAATTAAGTAGCACAAGGCAACAACTTCTGGGCTGCCCGGTTTCTATCTAAACCATAACATTATGGGAATCAGCCCACTCGTTTCAAAGTTTGATGGGTGTTATACATGTTTGCACTTTTTAAATTTCCGCAATGAATTCCAATTTAGGAATTCATAAATATTAAATGATAATTCTGGTTTTCAGTTTATGTTTGTTGCATAATGAATGTAAGTATCCTTAAATAAGTCTTACATAAGCTTGTGTACAACAAAATAATAATAATAATAAGAGTACGGGTGTTCATAAAGTTTGGATGATGAAGCTTTTTTATTTCATTATTATTTTTACGTATCTGTTTCTCGAGCCTTAAATATCATACAATAGATTTTTTTAAAGTTAATAGACTAATTAGTATATAATAGTGCCAACTGTTTGGAAATAAGGCTCTGATCAAAATGATTTTTAGTCGGAATTTCATTTCATTTGAATTGATATCGTAGGATTTCGTTAAATCTAATTATATGGGAATTCTAACCGAATGACACCAAATCTGCACATTTTGATAAAAAAAAATTGCAATAAAATGAAATGAATTGAAATCCCACGCGTTAAAAAAAAAATTCTGATCAATGTCTAAATCTCTACTACTTATAAAAGCACCAATCCAAAGATCTATCAAATTTTTGAAATGAAAGGGTGTTAAACTTGTTAACATTTTGTAATATAGACCATTGATTTTTAAAAATCTGATCAGATGAGTGATCTGGATTTAATAACTGAGTTCAAAGTTTAAACTTTTATTGAGACCGATGTTAACCTTTCGCTGGAGCGAAATTGCGCTGGGTTTAATTTGCGTAAAACCAGTGTTCGATTCTCCGTGACTTTATTTTTTTTGCTGCGTTTTTTCACGAAAATTTTTCATTCGATCCACAGTTCATTAATCATCCGCTCTAGGTTTTTTTTTTACACCCAAGCCCTCAATGGAACGAGATCCTCTGGATGGCTATCCAATGGACATTTTTGGATCTGGACCGTTTGATTTAATCTCAACGGCTAAAAGAAGTCCCGTGAATTCTAACACTCCTGAAAAAAATATTGGCCCAAAAAAAATAAACCGTCGAGATTAAATCGGACGGCTCGAATCAAAAACTACCGCTGGACGTTTTAAAAAACCTCAGTCCGCGCCCAGCCGTCAATACCCTCCTCTCCGCTCTCCATCGACCTGATATGGCAACATATCTTTCATCCTCAACAGATCTTTCCATTATTTGATTTATGTCGCATATCCTTCATCATAATCAAATCACCCAGATTGCCTCTATCATAATCTCTCTTCCCACCTAAACCCAATCGATGAAAACCTAGATCACAGCCGCACCCCTCCCCAATCGAGCCGCCTCGATCCAGCACGCCATACCACCACGACCTGGATTCAATGCGCCATACCACCTCCCTACGACGACCTTGCTTCTCTCAGTGTGCTCGAAACAAGATTTGCGCTCTCGGTACTACTCGCGTCAGCCGAGTCGCTCCCGTCGTCCGACTCCAACGTAACCACCTCATAGATCTCTCTCTCCTCCGGTGTCCTACCCACTAAGGCAGACATCTTCCTCCTCTCATCCACTACTTCGTTGTCGCATGCCTTTCTACGGCAGATCCAAACCCAAGCACCCTCCTTTGGTGACCCTTTGGAGACCACCTCGCAGCTTACTTGGATCGCTAGAAGGTACTAATTTTTCTTAATTTTCTGAATCTGTTTTTTTCTTTTCATAATTTCAAATCGTAAGAATGACAAAATTATTTCAATCAGAAAAGTGTGCAGAAATTATTAAGGTATCTGGGATAGCAGTAAAACATTAAAAAAATTGTAATAACAAAAATTGGAACATTTAAATATGTTTTTAATTTTTTATTTTCATTTCTAATTTATTTAATGGTGACATGCAGTCGTGTTTGTTCGAGTTACATTTCTATTACCATATAATGAATTCCTACTGATCTGCACAACACACCATTTCTTTTATTGTCAGAAAATCGCACAAAAACTCTAGCTTCGATGGAATCAGAAGCTCATGCTCTTTTCACTCATGAGAACTGTTGATCCCACAACACTAGACGGATCCATACCTCGAGCTGACACTCTGGTTAGTCACTCTCTCATTGTTTTTTTTTTAATTTTATTAATTTTTCATTTGATTTGAATCTTGCTTCCTATGGAATATCAGCATTATCAGAATAAAGGTTTGAAATAACAAACTGGCATGTGCATGATTTCAAATGGTGAAAGAAGGAGATCTTGCAGTCTTTAGAGGAAAACTGCACATTGGAGATGGTTTAGATTTTGCAACCTCTCCAATTTTCAATTTCCATTTTGCATGGTAAGGTCAGTATTCAGTAATTTGTTTTTCTCATGTACTTTTAGCAAGGTTTTAAAATACGGTTTTTGCGGTATGACGGTACAGAGTTGATTTAACGATTCGGTGTTACATCGGTGATATAACGGAGAAAAAACAGTGTGTATAAAAAGACAATTATACAACTAATCTATCTTATAAGTTATAAGTTATTTGAAAATTTAAAATATAAAAAAATAACAACTCAAAAGGCAAAATAGACAAAATCAAAGTATTAAAAACTAAACGAATTAGGATTTTTGTATGTATTTGTATTCAGCAAAAAGTTTTTTTTGTAAGTTACATGATCCGTCCGTTTTGATGCCGCTAAATGCAACAATTTTAAGTTATATCGCCGTTTTTTTGGAAATATAACGCAACTGTTATTTCGTGCTAGGTTGTTGTAACGTTGATGCGTTTTGCTCCAAAAATCTGTTATTTCGATCATAACGGTGTTATTTCGGTGAAATTTAAAAGCTTGATTTTTAGGTTACCTTAATGCACTTTTTATGAACTTTTTGATATATTTTAGGACAAAAAAAATTGCATTGCCACATCTGACATTCAAGCCAAATATTTGGAATTTTGCAGGAGATCCTCCAAAGCTGTCAGAGAAGGATGTGAATGTGTCAGCTTTCTGACCAGAGGGAAAAAAGCTTAACATAGTCGACGGGTCATCCATTGGTTCAGGTCAGATCTTGACTTTCAGATGTAATAATATTTGGCTTTATACAAGATGAAATAATATAGAAAGTTTTTTTGCATTTACCTTGGTTCTTGTCCAGTGAGGTTATTAGGAATGCGATCCCATTATTTAAGATTAGAAAGGCATACAATTTTACTGTTTATCTCTCTTAAGCGTTGACTATATTTGTTGTCTTAACAAAACAGAAGAAGGAAACACTTGAAAAGTGCTGAAACTATGTGGATCCAATGCTAATGAATCCATCAATTTCAGTACTAATCATTCAGTAAGATTGTACTAGATACTGTTATCTTCGATTATTTTGGTCAGTAGAGACAACATTTACAGATGGTGAATACATTGAGCTATAAAAGACTGGGAATGCTTGTCTTGTCTGTCTAAAAAGGTTTAGTTTTCTTTATATTTAGCTATTTTTTTCTTTTTTTGTTTTTATTATTTTCAATTCCTCATCAAATATAGGCTGAGTTTCAAGGAATGAAGCTTCTCTTGTGTATTGGAATCCTTAAGCTTGGTAAGTTTGTTTTAATTTTTCACCTCATCTTTATTAGATAAAATCAAACGCTATTAAATTATCATTTAAAGAATTCCTTTTGTGAATGAAAACCAAGGAACTATGATGAGTTTTGGAAATATAATTTGTCGATTCTTATCTAAATTTGTCCACAAAGAGGATCAAAGCATGATCTAGAAAAGGAATTTACAGGTCAACGAAAAGTAAGCATTTTGTTGTTTATAGAATTCTACCACTTGCTGTTACATTGTCGTAATTGTGCTATTCCTTTTTTGTATTTAAAATGTATTGATTCCTTAAGAACTGAGAAATGTTATATTTCCTCTATTATCATTGTTTATTATAGTAACTGTTGCTGCTATTTCTAAAATATTTATATTTCTATCTTCTTCTATTGATGTGCAGCCTGGCATACTCCATGAGATAACGTTGGGATAGAAAATTAAATCAACTACCTCCTATTGTCTTCATTAACACCTTCCTAAATTAATTTGTGTCGCTGTGAATTCATGAAGCCATGGTGCATATAAAACCATTTGCCTTTACATAAGTTCTAATTTTTTATTGTTAATACATAATTAATTAATTTACATCTTCTCCGTGATATTTGATTGGACGAATAAAATTTGCATGAGCTGGAGGTAATGATCATCAGATATTTCCATATAACACTTATTTTGGCTTGAGTACTTACTATCTTCTATTTTTACCTTAATTTCATATATTTTTCTCTCAATTTCTAATTGGCTAAATAGGAAAGCATAATCATTAAAAGTATTTTATTTTGAATTCCTTCATGTTTACTGTGCGCATATATTGCTTTCTCTCTCATGTAATTATTTTGGCTGATCAAAATGGAACACATTTAATGACAAAAAAAATAAGATTCAGATTGGACACCAATTCACCATAGATTCGCTATCGAGATCAATCTCATTATACTTGCTATTTTAGATACAGCCTTCTTATTCAAATAAACGCCCCGAGCCAAGCTGAATAAGACCCACTATTTTCACAAATATTCTCTATTGTTTGAAGTTCTAATATAGCAAGAAAAATTTGTTTGTGAAGTCCAAACTATCTTTCTTCATATTGCAAGACGAAACTTTTGTTAAAGGGTTCTCCGAAGATAAATCTGATACTTATCAACAAATAAAACTAAAATATAAGAGTTGAAAATAATAAAAATTTTCGTATAACGTGGCTCTTTTCAAAATTTTCCCATGTGAATCATTCATCTGAAGTTAAACTGTACCCTACACTAGAATTTCAATGGTTGTGAATCAAATCGATTGGTTTGTGCCAAGCCTATTCTAAATTGTAAATTTATAGAAGAAATAGTAATGTTGTATGTTTGTTTTGCTTTTCATTTGTCTTGATTTTGCAATATTTATCATATCAAAAATAAAATATAATAATTTTAGTTTTAGATAGTTTTATTTTTACATATCACATTTTAAAGTATGCCCGCACATTGAGCGGACACTGCTGCTAGTCGTAAGAATGACTTCGGAAATTTCTTAAAAACATCTCTCCACACTCAAATAGAATTCCAAATCTTAATTAAATTTTCTATGATTATTTAAGCAACTATACAACAGAAACCCTTGACGGCCACTGTCAAGTTTCTAAAAAAACACTACAACAGAAACCCACGACAAGCAACACTGACCATTTGCCATATTATTTTTTTTTTTTTTAAAAAACACTATATACACATTCATAAACCATAAAATACCAACAGGAGAAAACACAAAAGATTATTGTCATGAAATATTGAATCGTGCCAAAATAAAAATGAAAGAGACCATTAGAATTAATTTTAAATGATTCGAATGAGATATATATTTCAAACGAAAGTAACAAATTAACAAATATTTAATAAATTAATGGCGTTGTGTGCAATGAGTAAACAAAGAATTAGTCAAGCGCTTAGAATGAAACTTAAACTCTCCAATTTCTCTCGAGCAGAAAATGAAGCTTTTAAACTAAACGAGCAGAAACTTAAGTATAAAAATCCAACATTACGTCGGATCTATGAATTAAAAAGAGACGTGGAGTCTCCTCTTTTTAACAAAAAAAAAAAAAAAAAATAGAAAACTTAGTATATATTTTGATTTTTATATTAGAAAAACGAGATATATAATCTCGGTACGCATGATCTATTAGAGATATTTAAAAAATGAAGACATGCATGCATTTTTCTTTTCAGACATCTTTGTTTTGTTTATAAAACACTTTGCTAAGCATATTTATTATTTGTACATTATATGCGTAATTACTATGTATAATCCAATCATTTATAGCAAGTAATATCATAAACATATATTAGACTATGTAATGAGCTTAAATATAGATTATTGTGATCAAATGACTTAAAATGAATGTAAAATAGCTTGAAATGATCAAATGATCCTCAAAATTTGCATTGTTTGCACATTATATGCGTAATTACATATATAATCTAATCATTTTGAATAAATAAGATCAGGAACATATTTTAGACTACATAAAGAGTTGAAATCTAGATTATTGTGATCAAATGACTAAAAATTAATGCGAAGTCGCTTGAAGTGCTTAAATGATGCTCATCATTTTCATTATTTGCACATATTATATGCATAATTACTATGGATAGTCTAATAATTTACAGTAAGTAAGATCATAAACATATTATAAACATATTTTTTAAAGCTTGCCATTTTTGGACGCTAATTAGTGAATTATCGTCCAAAAATGGCAAGCTTTAAAAAATTCGGAAAAAATAGTAAAAAAAATTTAAAAAATAATAAAATTTTGTTTTTTATGAAATTTCAATATATAGATTGGGTTGGTTAATTTAGATTTGTCGATTTGCGAAATCACTGATCAAATGGTCATGGTGCACGGGGCCTTCTATGCATCATGGTTCACAATAGATATTCTATATATATAAAAAATATTCTTATTCTGGAAGCCATCCAAAGGAAACCAGCAGCTGTTGCCATCGTTATGTTTTTATGGTGTCTAATTGTCGTATCACTTGAGTCAGGATTGGACTAATTTTGCTGTCTACATTAATGTTCATTGAATTATCAAAATTTGATTCAGATCTATTTTATAATAGCATGTGGTTGTAGAGTTACAATAATTGACGCAGAAGCTCGTTAGATTCAGTTCTATTTTTTTTTTCCTTTGGTATGGTTTGCACAAAATATCTTTCTGCTTATCAATATAGCTCATTGATATGGTAAATAGATATTTTCTGCTTATCAATATAGCTCATTGATATGGTAAATAAATGTCTTCTCATGACCGATATATAGGGCTGTCAAACGTGTCAGAAAATCACGGAATCGCCCTTTTATGTTTGTGTTTCGCTAAAAAAACGAAACACCAACCCATTTCGCTAACCGTTCCATTTTCGAAACAGCACAGAATACCATTTTGTTAACCGTTCCACTTCAGAAATAACCAAGCTTTTAAATTTCACCGAAATAAACAGATTTTTGGAGCAAAACGCATCAACGTTACAACAACCAAGCACGAAATAACAATTGCGTTATATTTCCGAAATATCGGCGATATAACTTAAAATTGTTGCATTTAGCGGCGTAAAAACAGACAAGTCATGTAACTTACAAAAAAAAATTTTTTTTGCTGCATACAAATCCATACAAAAACTCTAATTCGTTTAGTTTTTTAATACTTTGATTTTGTCTATTTTGTCTTTTGACTTGTTATTTTTTATATTTTAAATTTTCAATTAACTTATAAGATATATTAGTTGTATAATTGTCTTTTTATACACACCGTTTTTTCTCTGTTATATCACCGATATAACACCGAATCGTTAAATCAACTCTGTACCGTCATACCACAAAAAACCGCATTTTAAAACCTTAGAAATAACACATGAAACGATTTGAAATGAGATTGAAACAGTCGAAACGACACAATTCCACGTTTCGTTTACCGTTCCGTTATTAGAACGAAACAAAAATGGATTTTGTTATTCGTTCCGTTTCGGTTTTGTCCCGTTGACAGCCCTACCGATATAGCATTCACTTCGTTTCAATAAATTGTTTGTGCTCCTGCTTTTATTGAGCAAATATCCAAATGACACTACCAAATAATCTGGACCTATCACAATACAGTGCGCTTGAGGCCTATCCATTAGACATATAGGGGCGTTTGGTTGTGTAGTAAGGGGTTGTATAAGTTAAGGATGCCTAAGTGTTTATGTAGTGTTATGTAATAGTTGTTTGGTTGTGTAGTAAGGATGAGTAACTTAATGCATGCATATATTCATGTCAAAAGACTAAAATGCCCTTAAATTTAAATTAGTATTATGTATTAATAAGACGTTGTGACCTAATTATTGTTAATTATTAATTATTATAAAAATTAATTATTAATGAATAATAATAAATCATTTTTATTGTTATGAAATATTAATAATTACTTTTAATTAAATATTATCAACATTATTAATTATTTAACAATAAAAAATATTATTGATTAATTATTTTAATTATTATTATTTAATCGTTATTATTATTATTAATATTACTTGTTAAAATTATTAATTATTATTTAATTATGATCTTATTCATAATTAATCTTTATTATTAATTATGACTTTTTGATCATTATAATTACTTATTACATATTATTATTTATTAGTTATTATTAATTATTTTCTATTTATTAAATATTATTAATTATTAATTATTGTTAAATTATTATAAAAAATAATTATATATGATAATAATAAATCATTTTTGTTATTATGAAATATTAATAATTACTTTTAATTAAATATTAAAATTATTATTAATTATTAATTATAATAATTAATTTTATTATTAATTATTTTTTAATAATCATTGTTTCTTATTAATATTATTAATTATTTGTTAGTTATTAATTATTAATTATTTCTTAGGGGTATTGTTGGAAAAAAAATTGTGCATAACTTATGCAACCTATTTAGGTTGCATAAGTTATGCACCCTTAAGGCGCCTTATGTAGGGTGTTTGGTGACTTAAGGATGCATAACTTAAGTTATGCACCCTTTAAGTCACAAACAAACGGGCTCATATGATTCAACCACTTTTTGCTCTATACAAGCCTGCCCATTTATAGTAATACAGTTCACCATCTCTCTACTCAACAACATATATCCATACATACTTGCCAACATAAAAAATACAATCGCCATACAAAAAAAATAATAATAATAATAATAAAAAAAACAAACAAGTTAATCCATGCTATGAATTACATAGCCTTGACATTCCAACAAAAAAAAAAATCCCCAGATGATTAAATAACCAAGAAACGAACCTAAATCAATAGTACGATCATCTCACATTAATCATACATCGGGCGAAACGCAATACATTCATTAGTTTACCTTATTTCAAAACCGAATTTAGATATGTCAACCTCTGCAGGGGTTGTCAGCATTTTTAATTTTTATGTAGAATCATGTAAGACGTTTGTGAAAATGTTGTGGGTATCAAATCGTTTGTGAAAATGTTGTGGGTATCAAATCGTTTGTGAATTTTACAAATTATTTTAGGATTTTTAAAGAGAATATTCATGATAAAAACGCGGAGCAACTGGTGTATCGGTGGTCCCACTTGGCAGTAGAAAATATCCAAAGGCAGCCACAAAAAATCCTGAAACCGGTCGTTGCAACAATGGAACCACAACCCAATAGCTTTCATTTCCTTTCTTCCTTGAAGCACCGTGCTCTTATCTCTATTGTGGGGACTAAATCGGCCACGTCGAATCAAATCCGTCCCGTTACTACTCTCTGCTCTTCTATTCCTCCACGCAAAGTAATTGACACGAACCAAAACAAACCAACAAAAAAATCTCCTCTATTTTCTCAGTGAAAAAATCCTCTCCTTTCGTTCTCTTTCACACTCTTTGTAGACTCCTAGTCTATATAAACTCCATCACACTCCCATCTACTAAGTTGCTCGACTTCTTCTCAATTGCTGATCTTCTAAAGGTTAGATTTTTTTTCTTTTCTCTCTGTTTAATTTATGCAGTTTGGTTATAAAAAAGTGGATATTTTATGTCTTTATACTGAGAATTGTTTAGTTACCTACTGAGCCCCTTGACTATAGTTCCCTCAATTATGTTCGAATATGGATGGAATAAGGCAATTTCAATCATTCTTCCTATCAAATTCCCAACTCTAATAAATCTTTCTCTGGCATGGTTTCCTTGTAGCATTGGTCTTTAATCTTAGAGTGATTAAAATAGCAAACACCCACAAAATATTGTTGAAATTTTTTTGCAAATTATAATTGTGATGTTGTTTGAAAGAGTTAAAGAGATAATTCAGATGCATTTTTGTTCATCTTGCCAAATATTGGTTAACATTATGTTTTTATATTTCACTGGCAGGAATGGCTTCTTCATCGATTTACCTCTCAGCGAACACAGTCTACACCAAATCAAAATTTCGCCAAAATAAATCCTGCAAATTCAGTCCTCCAACAGCTTCTTTGAACCAAAACCAACAACAAAATGAAAATAATAAAAACAGAAGAAATTTTCTTAAATTGCTTCTTGGAAATGGGATGGCATTACCGGCAATCACCGCTGCATCCCAAGCCCGTGCAGACGAGCAGGGAGTATCATCCTCTCGCATGTCTTATTCACGATTTCTGGAATACCTCGACAAGGACCGTGTCAAAAAGGTCGACCTATTTGAAAACGGCACAATTGCAATTGTAGAGGCTATCTCTCCAGAATTAGGTAACCGAGTTCAACGGGTCCGGGTCCAGTTACCAGGTCTCAGCCCTGAGCTACTTCAAAAGTTGCGTGAGAAAAACATTGATTTTGCCGCACACAATGCACAAGAAGATTCTGGCTCCCTTCTCTTTAACCTGATTGGCAACCTCGCTTTCCCCCTTATTTTAATTGGCGGTCTATTTCTTCTCTCTAGAAGGGCATCAGGCGGGATGGGCGGACCCGGTGGGCCTGGGTTCCCACTTGGCTTTGGCCAATCACGTGCCAAGTTCCAAATGGAGCCCAACACTGGGGTTACCTTTGATGATGTTGCAGGTGTCGACGAGGCTAAGCAAGACTTCATGGAGGTCGTCGAATTTCTAAAGAAACCTGAGAGGTTCACTGCTGTTGGGGCCCGCATCCCCAAAGGTGTCTTGCTCGTTGGCCCACCCGGTACTGGCAAGACTCTTCTTGCAAAAGCCATAGCTGGTGAGGCTGGTGTGCCATTCTTTTCCATTTCAGGATCTGAGTTTGTGGAAATGTTCGTTGGAGTTGGTGCATCAAGAGTGCGTGACTTGTTTAAGAAGGCCAAGGAGAATGCACCTTGTATTGTTTTTGTTGATGAAATTGACGCTGTGGGGAGACAGCGTGGGACTGGAATTGGTGGAGGAAATGATGAGAGGGAACAGACACTCAACCAGCTTCTGACTGAGATGGATGGCTTCGAGGGAAATACAGGAATTATTGTCATTGCTGCAACTAACAGAGCTGATATTTTGGATTCGGCTCTGTTGAGACCTGGCCGATTTGACAGACAGGTTAGTTTGTTCTTTTCAACTGTTGCAATATTGGTACTTTGGTAAACCACAGGCATCAGCATACACTGATTTAAATGTGTATGAGACTATGAACCACAAAGGAAAAAAAAAAGAGTAAAAAGGAAACAATATTCCTGTTCCCAATAAGTATACAATTTTGTTAATGGTAGTATGGTTATGTCGGTTTTGTCCTTAGTGATTGTCTACTTAGGCTAATTATCCACATTTTAAATTTTTATTTTAGCAACTTTTGAGTTCTTATTACTGATCTTCCTTTTGTTGTGCATAGGTGACGGTTGATGTACCTGATGTACGCGGCAGAACTGAAATACTAAAAGTGCATGGTGGCAATAAGAAGTTTGATTCTGATGTATCTCTTGATGTAATAGCTATGAGAACACCTGGGTTCAGTGGTGCTGACCTGGCAAACCTTTTAAATGAGGCAGCAATCTTGGCGGGGCGTAGGGGCAAAACTGCCATTTCTTCAAAAGAGATAGATGATTCAATTGATAGAATTGTGGCTGGAATGGAGGGAACTGTTATGACTGATGGGAAAAGCAAGAGCCTTGTGGCATATCACGAGGTTGGCCATGCTATTTGCGGGTAAGTGGTGAATTGTTTCTTGTCAAGGCCTTTCATGATTCCTTGTGCTTCCCAGTTTCTCAGTTGACATAATTTTGCGTCTTTACCTAAGTCCTTGAAAAATGGCAGTCCAACATTTCTTTTTTATTTATTCTTGTTTGAAGTGATCTTGCAGTGTATCGCATTTGCATGCTTAACTTTCTGTTGTGAATTCTGTATATATGTCCTTAAAACATTGTTGTGCCTGTGATATAAATAATTGCATAGTTAAGTCATGCACTTATTTTCATGTATGCTCCTTGATGTAGTTCTACTGCATGTTGCTGCCATATGCAGACTTTAGTTTTGCCTTCTGAATTAAGAATTTACTCCATCTTTCTTTCTTTCTTTCTTTCTTTCTTTCTTTCTTTCTTTCTTTCTTTCAGAACCTTAACACCTGGACATGACCCAGTGCAAAAGGTGACTCTGATCCCACGTGGCCAAGCGCGTGGTCTGACATGGTTCATCCCAATGGATGACCCGACACTAATCTCGAAGCAGCAGCTATTTGCCAGAATTGTAGGTGGCCTCGGTGGGAGAGCTGCTGAAGAAGTAATATTTGGGGAGCCTGAGGTCACCACTGGTGCAGCCGGTGACTTGCAACAAATTACCGGCTTAGCCAAACAGGTACACATCATCTTACCAATAGATACCGCCCAACAGGCCTTGTACTTGTTGATACTGGATATAACTTGTCTGGTGCCGCAAAGTTACTGAACTATGAGCACGCTGAATAAGGTTATAGTTGTTGCTGAAAGATTGCACACTAGATTGGACCATTTATATGGATAACCAATAGATAAAACTTTGTTAGACCAAATAGATTACACAGGAAGCGATGACATGTCATATTATGGAGTCCGGTATCAATTTTCCTAGTGGTATCTGTTTGTGCTTTGGATGGTTTATACTTCATAGAATTAATTAATTGTACTAAAGATTTTTTTTCCTTTTTCCTTTTTCCATTTTTGGAACAGATGGTGACAACATTTGGCATGTCAGAGATTGGTCCATGGTCACTCATGGACTCAAGTGCCCAGAGTGCTGATATCATCATGCGAATGATGGCCCGGAACTCAATGTCAGAGAAACTAGCTGAGGACATAGATTCGGCTGTGAAGAGAATATCTGACAGTGCATATGAGGTGGCATTGGCTCAAATCAGAAGCAACAGAGAGGCAATTGATAAAATAGTTGAGGTTCTACTTGAAAAAGAGACCTTGACAGGAGATGAGTTCAGGGCTATTTTGTCCGAGTTTGTAGAGATACCGGCAGAGAACCGGGTCCCACCATCTACCCCTGCTGCAGTCCCAGCTTAAGTGGGCTTCTCCTTCCTAGTTCAATTTTTTTTGGTTTTAGAATTCTTGTGATTACTAACTCTTGTAGAATTTTCCTATTTTTAACCTATTATTTTTGTACAATATAAGTGCTATTTTTGAGTTGCAATTTGCATCAATGATAATAACTAGATTTTTTAGTAGTTTTGGTTCACATAATGCAACTAGACGTGCAGTTTTGCACCACGGAAGCAGCAATGATAAATATTACTAATTGCTTTAATCGAATGGCCATCAAGGTGCCATTAAGAAATGTAAAATAATGCGTTAAAGAATAATAACAGTTCCTCTATTCACAGTTTTTCAATATTAGTAAAACAAACTAGTGTGTGCTTATCAAAAGTTATATCCATCGGATGTGCATCAGATGACAAAAAAGAAAGGTAGTTGGGAGCTCAGCTACACAAAATTATAGAATTAAAAAATAGTGTTGTTGTACAAAATTTCAGCTGTATCAGGAAATAAATTTATGGTTTATGAAGAAAAATGGTAAAACTTGGAAGCAACTTTACTTCTTTATTTTTGCTGGCCTCATTGAACTCCTTCCCCCCATGATAAATTCAAGAAACAAATGTGCAAAATTGAAAGGTTAAAATGATACAGAAAAAAATTATGTCGTCATTCTGTACAACAAAGTCTAGCCGCCTAAAATGTTAACACCCAAGTATCCGTATCGACATTGCGGACTCTGCATGCAAACAAGAAGTCATGGTCAAAATCACCATATAGCAATTGAAGTAAAACATATCTATGAGATATTGAAGATGAGAAACATACAGATGGGTTGAAAAGAAATACTAAATGGGTTGCAAAGAAATACTACCCACCACGTCAATAAAGTTAATCTCACCTCCTCTCCTCCCAGGCTATTATCAAATAAACAGAAATTACTAAAATTAAAAATGTTCTGGAATCCAACAGATAGCAGCATTTTCTTTCGGGTACTGGACAAAACCTGTAAGGTAAACTCAGCACCTATAAAAGTGAAATTAGGAAATATGTTAAAATAAGATACCTTGCGTATGGATGGCTAACAGAAATGTTAACACGTCAAAATTTGCTCTGGCGCTTAGTTCCTTGAGCATGTCAGCTAAATCCAAGAATTAAATTCAATGAAATGCAGCTGCATGGGCAAAACATCAGCCTATGAACTTGGATCATGACCCATTTTCTTTACATCACTTTTCAATTCTAACAATTGATCTATATCTTCCAATTTTAATTGGTTGCTTATGAAACAGTTGTAAACTGCCTCATCAGGTGCAATTCCCTTTATACGCATCTCCTCCAGCATTTCCTTAGCCTCTTGCATTTTACCACTCTTACAGTACCACCAAATAAAACATGTGTAACAATGCAAATCTAATTCCAAGCCGCTCTCTACCATTAGCTCCCTGGTTAACATTGCTTCATCTATTCTCCCATGCTTCAAATACCCATCAATTAATGAAGTATAAACCACCTTATCTGGTTTCAATCTTTTCACAAGCATTTCATCGAACATGTCTTGTGCATCATCCACTGACCCGTTTTTGCAAAGTCCATCAATTAAAGCTGTGTACGCCAGTAAATTAGGGCTTAAACCTAATCTCTTCATCTTGTCAAAATGATTTTTAGCCTCGGTAATCAACCCCTCTTTGCATAAACCATCTAATAATGAACAATATGTAACCAAATTTGGTACAATGTCTGAATTGGTCATCTCATAAAACAGAGAAACTGCTTGAGTTGCCATGCCGGCTTTAAAGTGAGCATCAATTAAATTAGAATATATGACAAGATTAGGCCTCAAACCAAGCCCTTCCATCTCACTGACCAAAAGCATAGCCTCACTTATTTTCCCCTCATTACAGAGACCCCAAATTAGAGTTCCATACATGGACAAATCAGGCTCAATCCCTTTTGATTTCATCTCACTTAACAATGCATTAACCTTCTGGCCATTTTTACTCAGGAAATAACCATAAATTAAAGATGTATAAGTTAACTGATTAGCCGACACACCGGCCTTCTCCATTGACTTAAAAACCTCTTCAGCCTCGCCAATCTCCCCTCTTTTACACAAACCATCGATTAAACAGGTGTAAGTCACAATATTCAACTGAACACCTTGTCGGAGCATTTCTTCAAGTAGCTTGAGTGCATATTCAAATCTATTGGTTCTACAGCAACCATCAATCATACAAGAAAAGGTATACTCATTTGGCCTTAGACCTTGTATTGTCATCTTCATAAATAGATTTATCGCCTCTCGAACCATTCCCTCTTTGGAAAATGCATTGATAAGCGTACTGTATGTCACAACATTGGCCTTCAAACCATGTCGATTTAACTCTCTAAGGTACCCAAAAGCCTTTGGCAAATTACTAAATTTACAGAAAGAATCTATTAAGGTGTTGTAAGTAATAATATCAGGGTTGCAACCCCCCTCTCTCATTTTACAATATAATTTTTCAACTTGGTCCAAACTTCCCACCTTTCCATAACCATCAATAAGAGAATTATATGTGACCAAATCTGGAGCACATCCCAATCCATTCATTCTTTCAAAAAAACCCATAGCTCTATCCAAATCCCCATCTTTACATAAAAAGCCGATCATAATGTTAAATGTGTATACTGACGGCCACAAACCCAGAACAATCAAATCCTCAAAAAGCTTCAAAGACACCTCCTTTTGACCTGATTTGTTGAGTCGATCAAGCAAATTATTGCAGGATCTCAGCTTGGGGAAAATGCTGAAATCTCTCATTCTGTAAAATGCCTCCACTGCCTCATCCAAAAATCCCAAATCAGTCAAAACCCCAAAATAGGCATCAAAAACCCCCTTTTCAGGATTTCTACATGCAATTGCAGCTCCATGTAAAATGTCAACTAAATTCTCAAAAATCGGGGATGATTTGGTAGTGTAAATTAAATCTTCAAGGATCCGTCGGGCTTGTGGATACATCTTTGCGCGAAATGCAATATGAGCCATGACAGAGCGTGACCTAACACAGACTTGGTGCCTCCCGGCACGAATGAAATGGCGGTATGCGGCTGGTGGGTCATGCACAAGGCCCAGCAGCTCTTGTGTGATGTCTAGTGGTTCTAATACCCCACAAGAAGAGGTAGAGGTAGAGTCAGCACACTCTTTCTCAGATGAAGAACAATAGGAAGAGAGACTGAGGGGGTAAAGGAGATAACCTTTGGAGTAAATAATACCCATTTGAAACCTTGGTCTCAAGCTAATACCTTCAAAAGAGCTTCCGAAAGTGAGAAATTTTGTTATGGGTCTAATTGAATAGAGTTTGTACGTCTTTACGGGGTTGAAGAGAGCAAAATGGGAGGAATAAGAGCAAATGGTGCGTCGAAGAGAGAGCATCGTTTGGAGAGAAGCAAGGTTAAAAGGGCAGGAAGAAGAGTCTCTCCTCTTCTTCCATTTGGGAATCCCAAGAGAGATCGTCAATGGTGGTATGGTGTTTGTGATTTACTGCTTGTTAAGCTTGGGAATTGGTTAAAACGAAAAAACAAAAAAAAAAAAGTGTGGGGTTTCAGTGTATTAGTTGAATAGGGTTTTAGGTTTGGTGGCTTTTGTTGAACGATTGAAATGGAGAGGAAACCTTCGACAATGGCGATTTCTAGCCGATTTCGTCAAAATAATAGGTTAAATTAACCAAAACCTCCTTCTTTCCCACTAATTAGATTCCTACTTTCAACCCAAATTACCCTGCTGTTGATTTTGTACCTAAACCCTTTACTCTCTTCCCTGTCAAAGCATTTATTGCTTGCTTTCTCCCCCTAAATCCACACTTTCTCTCTCTCATTTATTACACCTTCCCAAAATCTGCTCTTTTCTTTTCTACTTACCCTGGAGTGTGAATTGTCTTACTGTAATTGACGATAGTAGTTTGTGTTACCCCAAATGGCAAGTAAACCAGTAGGCCGAACTGGTGCTCCAAGACAGCTGACAGTACACTTGGAGGAGGATGAAGAAACAGATGAAGTGATGGAACAAATACAGAATGCGATTGTGGTGTATCAGATTAATAGAGTACCGGATTGCACACCAGAGGCAGTTATAGACTACTTGTGCTCTAAATTTGATGAAAATAGAACATCATATAAAGTATGGAAAACCTCTGAAAATGGGTACCTAATTATGCTGCCAAACACAGTAGACCCAAATAATGTTGTACCAGAAGCAGAAATATGGGGAGTGCAAAATAACTGGTGGATAATGCACCATGATCACCAATATGGGTCAGATACCATACAAGCTAGATACAAGGTTCGAATGAGAATTATCAATTATCCTTATGAATGTTGGAGTGAGAAGAAAGTGGCAAAAGCAGTGTCGGGATTTTGCGAATTTGAAGGTGTCACAGATGCATGTCTCAATGGAGGGGATAGGAGATTTATGGAGTTGTGGGCACACTGCATCGACCCTAGAGACATACCCCGTTATCTGCGGGTCTTTCGAGGGATCAGATGGAGAAGGTGTCGGGTGATACTCATGCACTGGGAACACCTATCTTGGATACCACCGCATCTGAATAATGGTACGAAGAAGGATGATGATACTGATGAGGATACTGATGAGGAGAGTGATGTAGAAGGGAGGAGGAGGGATGGTAATAGGCGAATTGATTACCTCATGAGGAGAAATTTTAAAAGAGTACACGATAGGGTGATGGAATATTATGCAAATAGAAGCTCGCCGGCATCATCCTCGACGCCGCCGTCGGATGCCGAGATGAAAATTCAGGAAACTGGATGCATGGTCCATAAGGAGACACATGAACCGGGTCCATGTGAGGGTATGCAAAAAATGCGTGAGAACAAAGCACGAGGAACGGCTAAAAAGGACTCTCAGGACGAAGGCATACAATTGGATGAGGGGACTGAACGCCGATGCAGGTTGGGTAAGGAAAAGAGCTGCTTCAAGCTGACTGAGTTATCCACGCGTAAAAAGTTTTCTTCAACCACTCCTGGTTTGAGAAAAAGAATATATGCACATACAGTAGAGGATATGGGTGGGACCTACTCCTTAATGGCATTACCTCATATTCAAAGTCAGAGTGCGTTGGGAGGAAATGGAGTTTTAATTCAGCCCAAAAATAAGAAAGGCACAACAGGCCCATTAATTACAATTCCATTAAAACTCTTAAATGCAAACCCAACCAACCAGTCTGTATCTATTCTAGGCCCACACCCCTCTCAGAAATTCACAACCAAGCATAACCAGAGCGCAAATTGTACCCAAGAAGAAAACACCATGGCACTTACTGATGAAGAATTCATTGCACAGTTTGCTGCCTTGAGTGCAGATGATGATGCTTTTTCAGAGACAATTGAAATGCCGAGACATGTGGTGAGGAATAGAGAGTGGGAGAAATGTGTTTTAATGAGAGTGATATCACCACGGGTTGTGACAGAGGCAATGTTTTCTGATCAACTGAGGATGGTGCTCATGCCACACCCAGACACTCACATAGAGGCAGTGAGAAATAACTATTTCCTAGTGGATTATATAGATGATGGAGATAGAGAAAAGGCAATTGAAAGGAGCATCTGGTTGATGCGGGGCGGCAATATGGTCATAACAAGAATGGCAACGGGGCCTGTGGATCTTACTGAACCGTCAATACAAACCATGGAGTGTTGGGTGGAGTTCCATGGGATACCGCCGGGTACACTGGAAGAAGAAGGGCTCAAGCTGTTGGCTAAAAATGTTGGGACACCCATTTCAGGTTCAAAAACTTTTACTCATGCTGGCCAGAAAGCATACAGAATGAGAATGATTGTAAAACTTGGGGAACCTTTGAAGGACAAACTAAAATTGCCGCATATACAGCTTGGCTGGGTCTGGGTGACCTTGGTGTATGAAAATGTTAAAGGCGTGTGTATGTTTTGTGGCTTGATTGGCCATGACAATGTACATTGCCCGATTAGGATGAGGGCGATAAGGATGAAGCATGATGAAAAACACAAAGAAACAATGGGAGATGTTAATATCCCTGATACAAGGAAGGGGCGATGGATAACAAATAGAGGATTTATTCCGCGTGGAATCTGGGTGGTAAAGCAAGGTGGCATTGCAAGTAGTGGGAAGGATGACCATAACAAGGAGGTGCAAGATACCTCGGCAAGTACTGACAACGGGAAAGGAAGACAAATAGGAGGAAATGAAGAAAGGGCAGGACAAAAAAGTCTAAAGAGAGGCATAAATGGCTCTGTTGGTGGGGGTGCGATTGTCATTATGGAAAATGTTGAGGAGGCAAGACGACAAGAAATGTCGGCGGATCATAACCGCCATTTAAACTTCAAACGGGCCAAGGAGGCGAACCCAAACTCGCCTTCCAGGTTTCACTCATGAATGCAATCTCATGGAATTGCCGGGGCTTTGGTGGCACAAACAAAAAGGATTTTCTTAAAGACACTATCCGAGCTACCCGATCGGATGTCGTGTTCCTATCAGAAACCAAGTCGTCGGCAAGGAAAATGACTAGGATGATGAGAGAAATGCCAGAATATAATTACCATGTGGTCCCAGCAAGAGGCCTATCAGGTGGCTTATGCATGGCGTGGTACAATGCAATTCAGGTTCATATTTTACACTCATCCCTTAGTTACATATGTGCTCGAATACACCCTAAAGACAAACCACCATGGGTTTTGATAGGAGTGTATGGTGATTCTAAACACAGAGAGAGTAATCTGTTATGGGAAACTATAAAGCAGCTCATTAATATTCATGGCACGGTTTGTGTCATGGGGGATTTCAATGAGATATTTAGTAATGATGAAAAATATGGAGGGAGCAGTAGAATTAAGCCACACACTATAGATTTCCAAAACTTCATGTTTGAATCAGGTTTGGTTGATGTCGGGTATAAGGGACCCGCGTACACTTGGACAAATAAAAGGCATGTGTCCAATGCTATCTATCAAAGGTTGGACCGGGTGCTTGTTACAACCGATTGGATCCAAATGTATCCCAATGCGTATGTAAACCACCTACCAATGATACATAGCGACCATTGCCCGATTTTGTTACGAGTTAAGAAACCCCCTGAGAAGTCAAGCACATTCAGAATCGAAAACTGGTGGTTGCTGGAGACGAAATTCAATGAAGAATGGGTGCATACATGGCAAAGCACAGAAGGAAATTCTTGGCAGAAAAGGTGGGATGAGGTTAAGGTGACAATGCAAAGATGGGGAAGGAATAATCTTACACCTAAAAAGAAATTGGAAAAAATAGCTGCTCAAATTTTAAAGGTGCAATCAATCCATCCCGCAGTTAGAGATCATGTTCTGGAAAATAAATTGCTTGCTGAATACGAAGTGGCGGAGGAGGAGATGAACCTCTATTGGAGGCAAAGATCGCGGGTACAGTGGCAGCAAGAGGGGGATAGGAATACCCGTTTTTTTCACACAGTAGCTACAAACAGAAGAAGACATAATCTTATTACCATGGTACAGAAAGATGATGGCCAGTTAACTGGTGATGAGAAGGTAATCAGAGAGAAATTCCTAAGTTATTTTAGGAATTTATACTGCCCAGCTGCTACAACACACAATCAAGCCCATGAGGATAATACTGGTCACAATGCGAGAATTATGTTGTTTCAGGAGTTAAGCAATTCACAGAGGCAGAAAATTCCTGACACGGCCCATCATAGAATTATTGCTTTGCCAACTCACCAGGAGATAAAACAACTTCTCTTTGAAATGGGTCCTGATAAGAGTTGCGGGCCGGACGGCTTTACGGCTCGATTTTTACAACAAAATTGGGGCTTATTAGGCCAGGAGATTTGTACACAAATTAGAAAAATTTTTCATGAAGAGGAAGTCCCAAAGGAATGGCTTAAGTGCCATGTAACACTGATTCCCAAGTCACCAGAACCTCAAACGCCAGCAGAATACAGGCCAATAAGCGTCGGGAACGTCTTCTACAGATTGCTCATGAAATTAATTGCAAGGAGGCTGAGGTCGGTTCTCAAAAATGTAATCTCCCAGGAGCAAAATGCATTCTTAAAGGGGAGAAGTATTTCAGATAACATCATTTTGGTTAAAGAAATACTTCACTCTTTCTCTCAAACCAATTTTAAGCAGAAGGCATTCTTACTAAAAGCTGACATCAATAAAGCTTTTGACAAACTTGATTGGTCGTTCTTGGAGATGGCTCTTGTGTACCTTAATGTGCCGCAAAAAATTATAAAACTTGTTTTATCTTCCTACAAGCAGGCAAGGGTGACAATAAAGATAAATGGTAAAGGAGATGGGTTCATAAAGCCGACAAGGGGGCTGAGGCAAGGATGCCCTATGTCCCCTTATATTTTCATCATTGCCATGGAGATGATGTCAAGAGTGTTACTTAAAGCACATGATGAAGGAAGATTGAAAGGAGTTCAGGTGGCAAAGACAAGCCCAGCAATAACTCATGCGATATATGCAGATGATCTGGTCATAATGGGGGATTCGAGTGAGCAGGAGATACATAGTTTTCAGTCCATTCTAAACATGTTTGCAGAAGCATCTGGACTATGTATTAATCCTCAAAAGTCCAAGTTGTGGTTTTCAAGAGGATGCAATGAGAATATCATAAGTAGAGTTCAACAAAAGTGGGGGGCAGTGAGAGTAAGCAGTCATGAGAGATACTTAGGAATTATGATTGATGAGAAAGGAGATACAAAACACAATGGAAGGATGTTGGTGGAGAAGTTAAAAAGAAAACTGGCAGGGTGGAAGGCTAACATGTTATCTCATGCAGGCAGGCTGGTCCTGATAAAGTCGGTGTTGATGTCAATGCCGGTTTATGTCATGACTATACAGCTGTTACAGAAAGGGATTTTGAAGGAAATTAACAGTTTACTTGCTAAATTTTTTTGGGGAAAGTTGGACCGAGATAGATACCTCACCTTTATTAGCTGGAAAAGAATTTGTAAACCGATTGAATCAGGGGGATTAGGAGTCAAGGACATAGACAATTTCGGGCAAGCTCTATTTCTGAAATTGATATGGTCTTTGATGGCAGATGAAAATAAATTATGGGTGAAGGTTTGCAAATCAAAATACTATCCAACTGTGGGGTACTGGAGATCAAGAAGAAATAGAAGATGCAGTAAGGTGTGGAGTCAAACTCTTGCACTAAGGGAGGTTTTTAAAGAACAGGTTCTCTGGCACCTAGAGAATGGCAAAAATGTGAATGCACTGTCACAACCATGGTTTCAAGGTTGGACAGTGCAGGAAGTGGCATCTCCAAAAGATAGAAAGATAAGGGTGAGTGAACTAGTTGATGGACAAACAGGCCAGTGGAAGGTAGATGAACTTTCAAGATTGTTTCAACACCAACAAGTGCAACAAATCATTACAAGTTCGAACAAACCAAAGCCACAATCTGAAATCAGTGACCGTTTGGTGTGGAGGCTGACAAAATCAGGGAGATATGCAGTCAAAGAAGGCTATAAAATGTTGTTGAATATGCAGGAGAGGGTTCATAGCATGACAAATTTTGAGTGGGGCATAATTTGGAAATGGAAAAATATAGAACCAAGGGTAAAAATTTTCCTGTGGAGGCTGGTGAACAAAGGGCTGCCTATGGGGGTTAATATGCATGTTCGCATGAATAATTTTGACCCTATATGTCAGAGATGCCACCAAGAGAGTGAGTATGAAATGCATTGTTTATTTTTCTGTGAAACTTCGAGACAAGTGTGGTTTGGGGGTCAGCTGGGCCTAAGAGTGCATGATTTACCTCTAAACATAGATGAAACAGTGAAGCAGGTAATGAACATTTTGAATGAGGATGAGGTTAAGGTCTTTGCTACAACAATGTGGGAAATCTGGAAGGAGAGGAACAAAGCAGTGATAGAGAAAGGTGTTTTTAAGGTGCAGGATGTCATTAAAAGGGTCAATGCGAAACTCTCAGCTGACATATTGGCTCAATTACCAGTAAACAGAAATCTGGTGCCATATAATCCTCCTAGATATGAATTCGATGAGAATGGTTGGCAGGTACTAGTAGATGCATCTTGGCAAGTTGGAGGCAAAGCGGGTGGAGCTTATGTGATTTATGACAGAGGCAAATTGCATTCAGTGGGGTTACACACTATGAACCTTGATGATCCTTTCCATGCCGAAGCAGAAGTGCTCAAAAATGCTTTATGCCATATGTATGAAAGCATACAGGTGCCGGCATCCCAACTGGTACAGTTTTTCTCTGATTGTTTGAATCTGGTAATAGCGGTTAATCAGGATGATACAACTGATTTACCATCGTGGAGGGCAATTAACACTGTAAATAAAATCATTCGAGAGGTACAAAGGGGGGACAAAAGAATAGTGGTACAGCATGTGAGAAGGGATGCGTTACATCATGCGCATGGCCTGGCAAATCTGGCAAGGAGGAATGAAATAAATTATAGGGGGCAGATGATTATGGCTTTAAATCAACATGGGATAATTAGTGAAAGAATAGAGGAGCAGTTTTTTCAGAGGGTTGTCGAAGCCCCACCTTGACTGGGTTTGTTGTCTTTTATTTTACCTGGTGCTGTTTCATTAGTAGGGATGGGTTTTAATTTTATTGAAGTAGAGTTCTATTTTTTATTTTTTCAGTTGTTTTTTAGCTTTTCTGTTGTTGGAAAGTTGGGTAATCGGGTTTCAGCAAGTTTGGGATTTAGGAAGCACCAGGTTTTTATTTTACGAGTTGCTGTTATTGTAAGCTAGTTATCTGTACTTTGTTTTTTTGCTTATGGATTTGAAGCCTATTGGCGATTATCAAAAAAAAAAAAAAAATGGAGAGGAAGGAGATTAACGGGTTTTGTATTGTTTGGGCCCTTTTGGGGCTAAGATTCTTGCCCGGCCCAAATGGTAATAGCGATCCACCAACGGTTTTTTAAAAATATGAAATAAATAGTAAAAAACACTCAGAAAAATGTAAAATTTGATTTTATATAAGTTTTCAACATGAATATTTAATCTAACCGTTTGGATTGGTGATTTAAAATTTAATTACGTGAATATGATCATGTTAGCCGGACCATATCCTTACTAGTTACCACGCATAAGACCTTAGTATTTCCCTTTCTCTCTCTATATTTATAAATGTACAGTGGATGAATAAAATATACTATGGTACAAATCGTCCCCCGTACACCTAAGTCTTTTTCAAAATCCAAAAATCAAACTGTCGATCCGAATCGTTCATGTGCGGCTATTGCGTGAGAGTTCGACATGTGTAGCTGGTGCACGAGAGGTGTAGCCAACTATGTCTGGGTGTGGTAATTGGAAGAAATGGCATGATGGTTAGATGGTGGATGCATTGCAACTTATATCTATTTTTTGTCTTTTTTATTGTAGGTTTAAACTTTATTTTCATTTTGTTTTGTATCTGATTACTTAATCCGTCACTTGGCAGCCGATGTCAAGTTTTTCAAAAAAAGTAAAAATTTTGGAAATCAAATTTTATTTTTTTCGAAATATTTTGCTATATATTATGATATTTAAATAAAACACTATAGTATAAATTATTAGAGAAAAGTAATTTATGCCCCTCCAATTTGAAAACATCGAAATTCGCCGAGATACGTGCGATACTTCAATTTTAACTGTCCAGATTAGATCGACCGTCATTTATCGACGTACCAGACTACCAGTCCCCACCGTCAAAACTAGAACTTAACATTTCAAGTTGCTGCCATTACAGCAGGGAACCGGATCCTCAGCAGTCGTTTTAAACGACTGCTGAGCGGTCGTTTGGCTTTTTTTTTTTGTTTTTTTTTTTAAAAAATTTTAATGGAGAATCCAAACCGTTCAACTTGTTAAATTTTACCGGCGATGCGTTTTCATATAAGTTTTATAAAATTTGAAGTTGATTTGATACTAGATTAAGCGGTCAACAAATGAACGTATTAGAATTAATCTAACTAGGTCCGTTCATTTGTTGACCGCTTAATCTAGTATCAAATCAACTTTAAATTTTATAAAACTTATATGAAAACGCATCGCCGGTAAAATTTAACAAGTTGAACGGTTTGGATTCTCCATTAAAATTTTTTTAAAAAAAAAACAAAAAAAAGAAATAAAACGACCGCTGAGGATCTCGTTCCAGTACAGCAGTGCTTCGCTAATGCGGAGCTTCCCGTTCGGTCTCAACCAAGCAAATTCCACAAATACCCTCGCCTCCGCCCTCCGAACCCTCCTCATTCCGAGGGCTATATCGGTCCATTTTTCTCCAATGTCGACTCAATCCTTCCAGCTCCGCCTCAACCCTCTCACTGGCGAATCCGAGTGGGTTGTCATCACCGAAGAAGACAATGAAAAAGACAATAACGAGAAAAATCCTTCCAGCTCCAAGTCTCTCTTGGCTCACACTTCTTACCTCGACATGCTCAACGATTCATATCGCAACCGTACCGCCTTGCCATTGAAGGCGCCATAACACGTCCCTGCCACGTCATCGATATTGGGTATGCATGTACTACTGTATAACGATTATTGGTACTGGTACACTGGCATGTATCAGTACAATATTTTAAGTTGAGTGCAAGTGATGGGTCTGTACCTGACTGGTACATGCTTGACATGACGCTGGTACCAACTGGTATGAGACATTGTGGTGACTTCTGCTTTGTGCACAGGGCCGGTACAGGACTGCTATCAATGATGGCGGCACGTGCCATGGCAAATGTTGGAGATGAGAAAGAGGGACGTGTGTCGGCGTGCGAATCGTACCTTCCCATGGTGAAGCTAATGCGAAGGGTTTTGCATGCAAATGGGATGGAAAATAAAGTGAGGTTATTTCCAAAACGGTCTGACGAGATTAGGGTTGGATGCGAACTCGACTCTCGAGCTGACTTAATGGTGAATATCGAATGCTCTTTTTTTTTAAAAAAAGAGGGTTTTATGGTTGATCATTTTTTAATTGTGGTTTAGGCATTCTCTTTTGTAAATGCAGGTAAGTGAGATTTTGGATTCTGAGTTACTGGGTGAAGGCTTAATACCGACTTTGCAACATGCACATGATGAGCTTCTAGTACCAAATCCACAGATGATCCCATATCGAGCCACTACCTATGGCCAGGTTTGTCCTCTCCCTCTCTCCCTCTGTCCAATCTAGGTTTTAAAGGTTAACACTCCAGGCAAATGTTTGGGAAAAAAAAAAAAATGTTCTTGCTCTTTTAAGTTTGGAATTCAGGTGCGAACAATAAAGAAGGTAAAATATAGCTAAATAAACTAATGGGTTCATTGTTTCTTTCCCTCTAGTTGGTTGAAAGCTCATTCTTGAGGAAGCTCTGCGACTTGCATAATCAGGAAATAAGTGCATCAGATGGGATACAACTCTCTCCAGTCACAACTCATAGCCTCATCTCCCTTAAACCAAAGCAATATGCCATGCAATGTGATGCACTCTCCTCAGAGATAAAATTGGTAAGGGACTGATGAAAATCAAACAGAGTAATATTCTCTTTTAATTTTCCCCGTGCCTAATGAAGCAGTATTTACATAGCTGTCGGAGCCATTCAAAGTTTTTGAATTTGATTTTTGGAAAAGGCCAGAGAGTAATAGAGAAACGGAGATAACAGTACAAGCAACTAATGAAGGGACCGTGCATGCTATTATTTCCTGGTAATGGTGATGTCATTTTGTTATTTGAATGATTATAAGGGTGTAAATTTGTTAAATAAATGTGTTGATTTTTCAAATTGATAATTAGAAAAAAATTTTGTAGGTGGGTTCTTCAACTAGATGAAGCTGGATCGATATTTTATTCCACGGCCCCCAAATGGATCAACTCTCAATATATAACTAATTCTATATCAGGTGCATATCTTACCAACTACTTGTTTTGCTACCATAGTACATATTCATCCGATTGGAGTTTTTTTTTTTTCATTTTCTTTTTACATTTTTGCGAGCCTCATGAATGGCTAGTGGCTTATTACTGTATGTGCATTCAAGCAGGTAAGGACTGGTGTGACCACTGGAAGCAGTGTGTTTGGTTCATTCATGATACCGGTTTGCCCACCTTAAGGGGTGAAAATGTATCTATAAGGGCTTCTCATAATGATATCAGCATATCTTATGGCACTACTCCTGAAGTAAACAAAGATAATAGCAGTTTCCTGAAATGGTACGAAGAGAGGATCATTACCTTATTGCCAGAGAGAATTGGGATCTACGGTGATAGAAACTGGAGGATGTCATATATTACAGCCATTAGAAACATTGTGAGTTGTTTTTCTCATTGTCTTGTCTTTCTTTTTACAAACAAAGAGGTAGATATGATACTTTAAGCCATTACAAATTGTATAAATACTGACGTGACTGCACACATGAGTACTCTAGATATATCCAGAATATTACAAAAAAGGGGATTAGGCTTATTTTTCAGGGTATATATAAGAAATATTAGATCCCCAGGAATATTTTCTAATGGACCTTCTATCTTTTATTGTTTTTCTCTTAGTTGAACAGGAGTTCATCTCCTTTATGTGTGGTGGCTGACGACAGTGTGTTTCTGACAGTTCTTCTCTCGTCTCTCTCTGAATCTTCCAATGTAATTGCAAGCTTCCCTGGTTTGAAAGATAATGGTGCTCAATATATAAAGGCTGTTTCTGCTTCAAATGGTTTTTCCTCTGACAGAGTTAGAGTTTTGGATACAAAAATCTCATCATTTTCAGAGTTTGAGAGAAAGGTAGCTGCTTATCGAATCTGTTTTGAAATATTTGCTTCATGAAAAAATTTGAACTGGCTAATTGCGTATATCTTGGTTAGTTGGGATTGCATGTCTCTATTCAACATGGCAAGTTATATGTTAGTGTCAGATATCATGGTCAAAATGTTACTTATTTTAGTTATTTACTTTTCTAGATCGACATATTGGTGGGAGAACCATTTTATTATGGAAATGAAGGCATGCTTCCGTGGCAAAATCTGCACTTTTGGTCAGTAGTTGACTGCTTTCTTTTGTTAAATTCGATTTTGAAATTGTTATATCCCGTGTCAATTTAGTCAAAGTAACATTTCCTAAAATCTCAATAAACATGCTCTTTTTTGGTGCTGTTTAAAAGGAGGGAAAGAAGTCTACTTAATCCAGCTTTGGCGGAAGATGCATTAGTTGTTCCTGGTAAAGGCATTTTGAAGATCTGTGCCATGTCTCTTCCTGTAGGGTCTCTTGAGTTCTTTTTGTACAGTTGTGGATGAAATTCACTCTTATTTAGTTATTTGTTTGATCTTTTTATATCTGGCAGGATTTGTGGAGGAGCCGGTGCTCTCTAAAGGATGTAGAGGGATTTGACCACTCGAGTGTAAATGAAACTTTAGGGGCATGTGGGAATTTGCCTGAAATGCAGCAAGGCCCCTGTTTGCCGTTCTATTTATGGCAGTGTGGTGAAATTGAGGTAATTGTATTGAACTTAAAAAACGAAATAATTTGGGATTTGAAATCAAGTGTAAGCAAATTAAGGACTGCCAAATCCATCTTTACTGTTGCATACTTGTTCAGAAACCCAATTAGCCTAGAAAGCATTTTTGAAAAGTGGGGGAGAGTGCAAATAAAATGAAATGGGAGGGTATGATGGAATAATCTGCTTTAACCATTAACTCATTTGCATGTAGGAGCTTAGTCAGGTGTACCAGCCCATGGATTTCAATTTCTCAAAACCCATTCATTCATGTTTGGGTAAATTGCAGGTATCATTTTCCCCATTCAGAATGCTTGAATTTGTCAATTTGTGATACTATTTTTCAAACTTCATTTGCAGCCTCTCTCCTGTTCTTCCTTCCTTTTCTTTTCCTTATTTATAATATAGTTTTAATTGTGTAATATCTTTTGCAGATGAAATTTTTGAAACCAGGATTGTGTCATGGTTTTGCAATTTGGATTGATTGGGTTTTAGATGAAAGGAGCTCCAATATTGTCTCTACAGGACCAGGTGAGAATCAGTGAAAAATGCTGTGATCATCATGTAGCACATTTTTTGGCCTCTATTTTTCATCTGTAAATTTATATGTTGATTGCAGATAGCAGATACTGGAAACAAGGAGTGCAGCTTCTGAGTGTGCCCCAACCTGTTAATAGTACATCGGCTTCTTATGCAGAAGTTGAGGCATACTTCGACCACTTAACTGGAGAACTCAGCATAAAATCTTCATTCTCTTGACTCTAATTGATGCATTCAGTTTTGTTCTCACTCTTAGCCAAAGTTTGCCTTTGTTCCCCAAAAATAGGATGATTTTTGTATCCAAAGTGGATGGTGTTTGCTTGTAATTTTCTTACTCCAAGCAGCTAGCCACTTTTGTGTTTGGTACTATAGCTAGTCTAGTTTTTAGGACCACATGCTTTTCCAGCAAAATTCTGTCATGACCTGGGTATATTGTTAATCCCCGTCCTTGAGACTAGTAGTGAAACAGAAAAGGTTTTTTTTTTTAAAACTAAAATTTACTAGTTAATTATTAAATTGAATTGTGTTCGGATTGATACTGTGGTTTGGTGAGTATTCTGAGTCAGTGGAGTCATTGTAAGCTTCTGTTTTGGATTAGGTTTATTGGCAATGACAAGTATCAATCTTGACAATACAAAAGCTTATAATTAAAGAATCAAACTGTCCAATAGGCAATAGTGCACCTGTCAATTTATATTGTTGATATAAAATTTTTTTGGCTTGATTGAAAAATAGAGACACGACTATCAAGAGAAACTTTCATTTTTTTTTTATTCATTTCGAAGGAATAAATTGATCTTTAAACTTCTAAAATATTCAAAATTGCATATTCATCGTTAATGCGACGTTATTTCGGAGGATGACCATATCATTGACGCCTCGTTTTCTCGTGCATAATTGCGGTGCCCTTGCTGTATGAAAGCTATTTTTTCCCTTTTAAGTGATGATAACGAATGTAAACATGGCAACTTGCCGGTCATAATTTATGGAGTTCAAAGGATTTGTAATTTGTCGTGCATAATTCGGTGCCCCTTGCTGTATAAAAGCTATTTTCCCTTTGAAGTGATTATAACAAATGTAAACGTGGCTGTCTAGTTTATAAAAAAAAAAAAAAAAAAAAAAAAAAATGTAAACATGGCAACGTGCTGGTCATAATTTATGGAGTTCAAAGGATTTGTAAGTTCTGTAACTGGAGTGATTTTTGTAGCCCTTTTTCTCATTCTCTTTTGTTAAATATAATTGGAAGTTTATTGCAAGCACACACTGACACACACAATTTTGCATTTTTTTCAAAATTCTTTTGCTAATTTATGATACAGAAAAATTCTAAAAATATACAATTTGTGTTCTACAAGATTTTGATAAATAAATTATTTCGAGCTGCAGACCGACTGTTTAAATTAAATTAAAAAACTAAATTTAAATGACAATACCTCTCTATCGATACGATGCGTAAAGCATCATAGTCTAATCCATATAACTATATAATAATATTATACAAAATCTCAAATAAATAATGCTGGAACCCGCTATTCCACATAGACTACAGTCTGCAGATGATGCAAATATCATCATTATCACATACGACCACTAAACACTGCCACGCTGGTCACTGGAGCAGATATAATTTTGCGGAATTTTCGTACAGAGCATATTCGAGCAATTTCTTTTTTTTTTTCTAAAGATGTCGTCGTGTCGTGCCGATCGGGAATGGTCGGATGGACTGGACAGGTAAAAAGTTCCCAGTAGCATCCAGGCGGTCGTTGAATGATTCGTCTACACGAATACCCCGGTTCACGTTCATAGACCAAGCCTACGCAACATTAGTCACCGAACAAGGCGAGGGACCGGCCGTCTTTGCAGGGACACATTTCTTGTGTACCCCTCAAAAATATGAAATATTGGATCAAATACAGTGCGTCCTGGACCCTCGAGAAAAAAGTGCGAGAGAATTATTTACACAATTTTTTTTTCAAAATATACGAACTGGAAAACACGTAATAAGAGTACTACTATGTTAAAAGCACGTAATACTAACTGGAATTTTTTTTTCAAAACACGTACTTCATGACCCATCATAAAATACTATTATATTTGGTCTCACACATGTTCGTACCTTTTTTTACTAAAAAGAATACTACTATGTTAAAGGTGCTAAAAAAAATAAATTCTCATTAATTACAAAATGATTAATTTTAGATTATAAAAATTTCAGTATTGGAGATTTATTATTATTTTTCTCATTTTTTATATTTCAAATAATGAAAATAAGTTTGTCCTAGACAATCTTTGTCAAAAGTACTAAAAAATTACAATTGTTGAAATTATTATCATATTTTATTGTCTCTTAATCAAGCTTTTAAAATGCTCCGTTTTATCAACGATTATACTGAAATATCTTTGTTTTTAGCCATTCCGAATGACCGTTTATCACCGTTTTATCACCGCATAATCGTTTTATTACCGTTTTATCACCGTTTTATCACCGCATAATCGTTTTATTACCGTTTTATCACCGCTTTATCACAAATCACCGCTAAACCGCTAAACCGCACAAATCGCATTTTAAAACCTTGCTCTTAATTTAAACAATATAAAATATTACCGAGTTTAAATTACGAACCTGAATATACATAATTTTTGGACTGATCTGGGAGCTGAAAAATATTTAGAGATTCTTTAGGGTACTTCTGAAACTTTGCTTCAACAAAGCCTACACCAACCCATCCTCTCACTCCACCTTCTTCTCCGGTGCACAAACACCGAGAGAGAGAGAGAGAGAACAGAAACCATGGAGACCAGTCAAACGCTCATTGACTCTCTCACCGACCACCTCGCTCTCTTCCACTCCTCCCGAGCAAAAAACCCTGATCGCAACCCCAATTCAATCCAACCTCGCGCTTCCATTCTCCGATGGTTCTCCTCCCTCTCCGTCTCCGGCCGCCGCGCCGCTCTCACCATCCTCGACCGCGACCTCGTTTCTGTCCTTTTCAACATGCTCTCTTACCTCCATCGCCATGGCCATTGCTTCTTCTTCCTCCTCACCGATTCTCCCTCTTCTCCTTCCGTTCTGTACCGACGATCTCGTGGCTTGTTGGCTCGTGCGGCAGCTGGACACGTGCCGGAGACGGAATTAGGCGAGTCGATCCTTCTATTCTCTTCTGGCGAGTTTGGTAGTCATGAACCTGATGCTGTTACAGTCTCTGAAAATTTTGTCTCTGATATTGACAGGTTCGACTTAATTCTCTTTTCCAACATCCACTTTGTCGAGGGATGTCAATCATCCTTTTCGTATGTATTATTATAGAATTCTTAAAGAGAACCTGAAAGGATCACTAATTTGATCTTTAATGTAAGTTAACAAAAATTTTTTAGTAGTAGGGGATAATAGATAGCTGAGTTATAGTGCGATCATCTCCATAATGCTTTCCCAGTATGGAACACTAGTAGGGATGACAATGTGGCAAAATCAAAATGCTATTACATAGCAATTAACCAATCTGCCAGTCGTGTAAACTGGTAATGGAGGCTATCTTCTGGCAATATGGTGCGAATTGTTCTCTAGAATTATGAAAAATTGTACAAAATTATACCCATTGTAGAAGTGAAACAGGAGGTAATGTTATTGTGAATTTTGTATAAACAGGAGTTCAAGTTATAAATGATTTTCAATGCATGAGCTTACATATAGCATTCCAAGATCAAAGTAATAATGTAATTTACCTGTTAGCTGGTGCCTGGTGATATAAGCAGGTTTTTAGAGGTGATGGATGTTATCTCTGGTGGTAGATTCCTAACTGGAGAGGAATACATAGGTGCAGGAAAAGCCGAGAAATGGCCGGAGCTGGCATGGTTGAAAGATAAGGGGTATTACAGTCTGGAGTCCTACATTGTGAATCGACTGGAAATCACCTTAAGAATTTCGTGGAGAGAGGCAAATGGGGGAGGAGGGGGGAGAAAAGGTAAAGGAGGAAAAGGGGTTAAGGATAAGGCTGTTGTAGCAACAAGTGGGATGGCCGCTAATGTGTTTTGGAGGAAGAAAGGGTGCCTTGACTGGTGGGATAGGCTAGATCAGAGACAGAGGCAAAAGGCATTTGATGCTTTTGTGGGTAAAGCTTCAAGAACCATGGTGAGTTTTATCTTATTGTTGGGCCTTTTGCAATTTATGCCCCATATTTGGCAAAGACACTGGAAAATCCACCTGTAGTGATTTTTTTGTAGAATTATTTGCAGTTAACATCCAAACACTTAAAAAATTCATGCAGTAAAAAAAGTTTAAATTAATTAACTAATTTCATCTTTATTTTTATTCAACCAACTGCTTCTAATAATGTACTTGGAATCTAGTATAAAATTATTTTTTGTTTGAGTTAAACTGCATTTGGAATTTTTAATAATGAAAGTAGAAGCAGAGATGGCTTATATGAGAAGTGAGAATATTGTCAAATAATATACCTAAAAGGCTAATATCATTTTCAAATAGCCAAATATTTGTTTCAGTTTCGTAAGATGCCTTTATTGTTCAGTACTGCATTCTCATTATGTCCTGCATCTAAAAGCTTGCCCCTTAAGGACTTAGTAACTAATAATTTACTGACAAAAAACTTATTTGAATAAATGGTAACAACTGATGCATTGCTCATCAAAATAAAAAAAAAAATATTGATTTTACTATGATTTGGATAGGCCATGTATCTAAATCAAGTGATAGATCAACCCTCAAGTGATCTTAAAAGCAGTTTAGTTTAACCAGCACTTGCAGTGATCCAACAATTCTTAAAGTGCTCCAATCTTGATACACAGTATATCTAGATGAAGAACACTTATAATTTTAGATTTTCAATTTTGAGAAATTTTGAAGCTGTGTATCATTGATGTCAAATAAGAATATAAGATAGCTGTCAAGCTCTCTTACCTTTATATATTTGCACGTTATCAAATAAATTTTCTATATATCTTTTCCCTTCATATAGCTGCATACCTAACCATTAAGTATCTTTATATGACTTTGTATGTTTCCAGTTTTGATAGTGCATCAACATATTCTCTTTCAGGCGGATGAGATTGTCAAGGAATCAGAAATCTTTTCAAAGAAAAAACTTCTTTTCTTTAATCATCTGTCAGCATCGTCTTGGGAAACCACAAAACAATCGTTCTTCAAAAGAAGCCGATACTCCATTACCTCTGATGACATTAGCCTACTATCCTATAAAAGAAATTCAGGCCCTCCGTGCATTATTAACAAATTGGTGGTGCTTCACATAATTTCACTCTTGAAAAGAGAAGTTGGTCATTATGGAGAAAATTGCCTATTCTTCACCACATTAGCAATGGCTGGTAGTATTTCTGATTATGTGCTGTATAAACTAAGAAAAGTTTTGATGGATGTCTCGGTGGAGTGTACTAATTTAGAGCTTTTAGAAGATTTTGGTATAACAAAATCTAGTGCGGTTGTACAAAATAAAGGAAAGAAAAACAGCAGCAAGCCGAGAAAGCCCAAGCCTGGGTTAAAGTCTTCAAAGGTAACAGTTGTATAGCTTTTCTATATTTCAACGTAGAACCTTGAATAGTTATTACTAATTGTATGGGCATCCCAAATTAACAAAATTCGAACATAATTTAAAAATAACAAGGTGGGAATGTGCCAATAGAATCATTTTTTGCAATATTCTCAAAGTAATCAGTATTATCATATTTGTAAATTGTGATAAGCAACAACTTTTGTATAAAGTTATTGGCAGCCAGTGTGCAATACTCAACTGGTGTAAATTAATTATATAGTTTGATTTTTTTGAAATAAGGGCTTATTCAACCCTTTTTAGATGCCTCTTGTGGGAATTAGACCTGTGTTTTCTTCATTGAGAGGCAAGGCCCATCATCATCTGTGCTAAGCCTATGGTTCCAATTTTTATTTGTTTTAGTTTGACTTGAACTGTGTTAGGCCTATGGTTCCATATTTTTTTTTTTTCAGCGTTAACTTGAACTTAATTCTAGTTGTTGTGTAATATCTCCGGCGAACTCAACAATTAATTATTTAGTTTGATTTTTTTGAAATAAGGGCTTATTCAACCCTTTTTAGATGCCTCTTGTGGGAATTAGACCTGTGTTTTCTTCATTGAGAGGCAAGGCCCATCATCATCTGTGCTAGGCCTATGGTTCCATTTTTATTTGTTTTAGTTTGACTTGAACTGTGTTAGGCCTATGGTTCCATATTTTTTTTGTTTTAGCTTTAACTTGAAGTTAATTCTAGTTGTTGTGTAGTATCTCCGGCGAACTCAACAATAGTGAGTTTACAGTAAAAGATGATGTATTATTTGGTTCCATTGCCAACATTAAGGTGGAATTTGAATAATCTCACATGCATAAATTTAATCAGGATAACAAACTAGAAGGTGCAAACAACAACTGTCCTAGTTCTACCAAATCATCAAAACAAAGCAAAACATCATGTGTGAAAGAGGAGCCCAAAGGCAGCTCGAGTACATTGCCATTACAAGAGACCTGTGAAGAAATGCTTATATCAGGGATAAATAAGGTGAGATATATTTCAAATAGTAAGTTTTCATATGAATTCCTGCAAAGACTCGAAATATCGCAAAAGACATTGTGAGGTATTTCCACCAGACTTCGTGTGAGGTCCTGGAGAAACATAGACAGTATACTGTAATCCCTGTAGACCTTGAAAGCCCTCCACACACGTTCAAACTCACCCACCTTCTTTCCTTTCATTTGTTAAGTTTTAGATAAAGAACCACATTTTCCTCATTCTGGACAAGTGTCATCTGTTCTTTGTTAATAAAAATTTAGGTGCCTTTATTTGATGGGAGGTGTAATGATAAATGTACTGTGCTGCAGCCCAAAAAAAATGGAAGGTGCCATTGTGATGTTAATGCTGCACAATAATTCTTTTTTTTCACAAAGTTAATTGGGGTGTTTTAGATTTTCGGGGGTAAATGAGAAACAATGCTAGAAAATTTTTATAATTCTCTTTATCATTCTAAGTGTGGCTTTTCATATCAGGGGACAGAAGAAGCTTCAACCAAGAACAAGGGTAACCCAGCCAAGAAAAAGAACAAAAGAAAAGGAAAGAATAAAACTGCCCCCACATCGGAAGTCAAAAACCAGCAATCTAACAGAGCTAAGAAGCTCGTCTCCGATATCAATGTCAAACCGCTCAATACCAAGTCAGTTGGTTGTTCCAAAGAGTGGAGTGATCCCTCACAAGTACATGATAATCCCCATAATTTCTCCAATCCCTCGAATAGCACTGAGCGAGAAAACTGTTTGAACATTTCATGTATTATTGACAACTTAACCACAGACAACAATATTGTAATTAACAAGACAGTAGAACAGGAAACAGAACAGATTGGTATATCTGACAAGGCTGATGAGGCACTAATACCACCCATCACCCCTCTGAACCTGACCCAAGATATTCCAAATCCTACATTGGACCCAAGAAATCCATTTTGGGAGGGAACCCCTGCCAATTTTGACATGCCTTTTGCTCCTACACCCCAGCATGTCATGTCCCCTCCCCTGGCTCTTCCCTTGAGCTATGACTGGCCGCCAGTGTACAGAAGCTACAACCGCATGACCCACAACTTTAGCCTTGCACCTGATTTTATAGATGACTCCGAGGCCTATTACCTGTCAGAAGAGGAAACGGACTACAACTTTCCCTATTCAGAAAGGGGCTATAATCAATATTTTGGTGGTGGAGTCATGTACTGGAGCCCAGCTGAATATGGAAGTGGAAATGGAAATGGATCATTTTGCTCTGACGACAGCGCCTGGGCCTGGCATGAGGCCGATGTCAACAGAGTCATAGAGGAGATGTCAGTTCTGCCCTCCCCCTCCCCCTCGACCCGTGCAGCTTCTATTGCTGGAAGTGATAATGGCTTGGAGGATAGCAAGCCTGCTCTTGCACCAGTTAAGAGTAGTGCCGCTTCTTCTTGTGGTGATACTTTGCCTTACATGCTGAGGCCAATTAATGTGCCTAATGGTATAACTCGGAGAGGATCAAGGTCGGAGCTCAAGCCAGGTCAGGAGTATCATAGGAGCCCATGTATACCTTCCTCTGCCAGGAGGGAGCCATCTAGGGTTAAGCGGCCACCTTCACCTGTTGTATTGTGTGTGCCTCGTGTACCACGGCCTCCTCCACCTTCACCAGTTGGAGAGTTTGGCAGGAGAAGGGCCGGGGGTTTGCCGGTGGCTAGGTCAGGGAGTTCGAGCCCAAGAAATTGGGGAATGAGAGGGGTATTTTCAGAAGAGAAGGGAAATTTGGAGAAGGGGCAGGTTTTGTTGGATGGGCCTGAGGTGGTCTGGCCGAAATCTGCATTGATGATGCAGCCTTTTCAGGGGACGCCAGTTTTGCAAGAACACTTGATGAAGATTACTCAGTTCTCTCGGGATCAGCAACATGTCAGGGTTCTACTTCTCTTTTTATTTATTATACCCACTGGTTGGTGTATGTAGTGGGAGTAACTGGCTTTGCACATTATATTGAGATACCTTTGTTTAGTGACAGTAAAACAGAAATAACTGGTCAAAGTGAAAATGGAATTGAAATATGGTTTTACAAGGAGGCCCTGGTATGTACATTGCAAAATTTGGTTGATAGATATCTGGGTTCATCATTATTTTTTTCTTTTCATCAGGTCTCCTATAGAGAAACACACAAATGCACATTTGGATAGAGACATATATTCAGCATAATCATCTCATGTGGATATTATGTCCTTAACCAGCTATGATTGGTTATTTGTATACCTTGCTTGTTACGTGATCATGCCATAGTTCTCTAAATGAATGGTATCTGCTGTTTCCACATTTTACCATTTCCTTTTAATAATTTCAGCCGGACATTGCTTTGCCTTTGCAACCTCCCAACTCAACTGATTGTGACTCCCGTTTGGTGATGCATAACCTGCTACACGAAGAGATTGATTACTTTTATAAGCAGGTAAATGTCTTTACAGAGAACTGGTGGAAGAGCATGAACTTGATAAAACTTAAATGTTTCTAATTTATTCTCTATTTTCTTCTAGTTATCATTCTTTACTCGTATGGAAAATTTTCTTTTCTGTTTTAACTATAATAACTTATGTGTGGCAATGTGGCTATCGTTCAGGTTAGTGCCGGCAATCTGACGAGAAAGCCTTACATAACTTGGGCAGTAAACAGGGTAACAAGATGTCTACAGGTGCTTTGGCCCCGGTCCCGTACCTCACTGTTTGGATCCAATGCCACAGGCTTGGCTCTTCCCACTAGTGACGTTGACCTCGTGATCTCTCTTCCTCCTGTGCGGAATCTGGTCAGTACAAGTGCAATTTGCCTTTTGTGTTATGTATCCTATCTTTTTTTGTCTTCCTTCTGTCATGCACCCCGCTGACCTTAAAAATCTTGAATATTCGTCCACCCAAACCTTATAAACCTGGAACTCATTTAGTCAACAATAGGGTCTGATATGAACTCTTCTCCTGATTGAGCCTCAGAAAGAAGAACGGAAAATGACTGTGTGAATCAATCAAATCCTTGATTCTTACCCAACTAAAAATCAGTTCTTTCTGACCCAAAAAGTCTCTAATGGATATCTTACTAGTTCCCTTATCTGACTGGAAATGACAAAAATCTCTTGACTAATGACCTGAACATGAGAATACCCGCCAAAATATTGAACAGCAGAATTGGCCTGAACTCAAAATGGCCAAACCGAAGGTCCAGATTGACTGACCCATTCTATCCTGGCCACTGGCTTGCTATCTTGAGGATCATTTACTATGGGACTAGCAAGCATTTTACAGGGTTTGTTTTCCATTGGTCGAGGTTTAATCTCTGTGTTTTAGTACCAAACCTAAGAACAAATTAAAAAGAATAATAGAAGGAAAACAAATCACCTTAACAATTTGGGCCATTAAGTCCGTAATTGACGCAATAATGAAATCTGAGAAATGCTTCTTTGGAAACATTACAACACCTTTTAGTAGGCGTCAACCAAGCTGTCTTACAAAGAATTCACACGGGATAGTTTTCCTCCAGGAACCCATTAAGGAGGCAGGAATTTTGGAAGGGCGAAATGGCATCAAAGAGACATGCCTTCAGGTTATATTTGATTTGGATGAACAATGGTTTCTGATTTTATATAAGCTAATTGTGATTTAACGGTACTTCTTAAAGTAAAATCTTGTTTCTTTTTCCTTCTGCTCTTCAGCATGCAGCTAGGCACCTCTTAAATCAAGAATGGGTCCGAAGTGATTCTCTCAAAACTGTAGAAAACACTGCTGTAAGTCTCTTTGACATGTATACATTTGCTATTATAGGTAAAAGTTCAATTGATTTCTGTCGTTATTTATTGTAATAGAATTCTACTTAACTATTGAATAGTTACTAATACCCATCTTAGGAAGCCATAAACTATATTGTGTCTGTTTAACTCTTGACTTTTTTGAAACATTTGAAATAAGGTTAGAAATGTAGCATGCCTATTACTTTGTGATTTTTATAATACTTGACCAATTGTACAAGGCAAAATATGGTTATGGTCGTGTGCTTATTGGTCATACCATAGATCTTTTAGTGGACGATTTGGGTCTTTTTTTGGTTGTACTATTTTTTAAATTTCCGTTTGCTGTCTGCAGATACCAATAATTATGCTTGAGGTGAAGGTTCCTAGTGATATTAACCTTTGCAATGACAGCCCTCTAGTTTCTGATAATCTGCAAGAAGACCAAGAGAATATTCTTGGAGAACAAGGCGACATCTCACCTCAGTCTGACAGATCTACTATCTCAAAGACCCAGGGTAATTGTGCCGTTGTTAAGTCAATCCGACTTGATATAAGCTTCAAGTCACCATCTCATACTGGGCTTCAGACTTCTGAATTGGTATGCTTCGAATCTTTCCATAGAAATGGCAGTTTCAGATTAGATTAATTTGGAGACTAATCGTCTGGTTTAGGTCATTATTTGGGTTTGGATCCAATTAGGTTCTGGTCTATTTTCAAAACATCATTGACTAGGTCAGTAGGTTGGAAAGCTACACGCTTTTCAATCTTCATATTAGGTTAGTTATAATCTCAAGCACTGTGTTAATTGTATGTAACTTTGTTGTCATGGTTAGTATATCAACAGTTGAGTCCTGTGAGACATCATGATTCGATATTTATATGTTTTTTTCTCCGCTGTTTGATTGGCACTTTTTCCTTTTAATTCTATCTGATTTTTTTATTCTATTACTTTATTATAGAAGTTCATATATGAAATTTGAAATTTATGGATATCCTCATATTGTGCACCTTGATCAGGTAAGAGAGCTTATCCAGCAATTTCCAGCCTCTGTGCCTCTTGCTTTGGTTCTAAAAAAGTTTCTTGCCGATCGAAGTTTGGATCACTCTTATTCTGGTGGTTTAAGCTCTTACTGTCTGGTAAGCACAAATACATCAGCTATTCTCATAACAGTCAAGTTTAAGCATTGCATCTTCTATAATTGCATGACCTAAGCCAAGAAATGCACCTGAAATCAAGATTCTCCGCAAAATGAACAAATAGTGGCTCGTTTGTCTCAGTCATTTCCGCAGAGATATGCACTGAGAACAGGAGATAAGCAAGCAAGCTGTGTGTGCATGTGTATGTCATTTTTGCATGGCTGCATGTGATAATTTGAGTTTTTGCACTGGCATTTAACAAATTGTCTCAAATTTTCACAACGATATATAATCCAATACAAAGACCTCAGAGAGTTTTTATTTATGAATTGCTTTGTAGGTTTTGCTTATAACTCGGTTTCTCCAGCATGAGCATCACCTTGCCCAGCCTGTTAAACAAGTATTCCCCAATCTTTCATCCTTTGTAGGATATTTTTTTCACATTAAGTATAGAAAGAACAACTGCTGAACCATCTCTCCTAGCTTCAGCTAATTTATTATTTGTATCATGTATCATTTGGCAGAATCTGGGCATCCTTTTGATGGACTTTTTGTACTTTTTTGGGTGAGAAATGTTCACATGTATCCATGTAAATTTCCAAAATAGAAGATGACAGTGAATTGTTTGATTATTTATGTCTTCTCTAAATGTGAAATGTCAGGAATGTTTTTGATCCACGCCAGATGCGAATATCCATCCGAGGTAGCGGACTTTATCTTAACCGAGAAAGAGGGCTTAGGTCAGTACAGAAATTACAGAAAATTTTCTTTTTGTTTTGCACATCATCCCATACTTCTAGATCAGATTTTAAATCTATATTTTATATGTTTCAGTATTGATCCTATTCACATAGATGACCCCCTTTATCCATCCAATAATGTTGGAAGAAATTGCTTTCGCATTCATCAGTGCATCAAGGTCAGCATTTTTTTTTTGTAGTTTAAAGAGATAGAGAAGTGCTGTTGTAGTTGGTACCAGAATTGTACACCTCAGTGCTTTGGATTTTGAGCTAGTAACTGCTTGCACTTACCCCTATTCTGTAGAATATCATCTTATTAGGCTGAGGTGGACAAGGTAATCTAGAGAATATCTATATCAGGTTGAACTTAACATGCTAGTAGGTCAAGTATATGCTGAACGTATCATGACTTATTGGATTGGGTCGTATTGATTCTTAATCTTTGGATTCGGGTTCTTTTTAGAATTTTTTACTTTGGACTTAATTTTGACAAAAAGATAAAAAATATGATTTAAGTATTGAAATATTTAATAGGTTGTTAGTTGGTCATTAGGCCTTATATGGGTTGGGCCAACATTTGGGAGACCTTGTTTGTGTTCAGGTCTTATGCTGGCATGTATGTGATGTACTATTGGAGAAATACACATAATAATATATGATGGCATGCAGGCTTTTGCTGATGCATTCTCTCTATTGGAGAGTGAGATAGAAAACTTGCCAGGGGATGACACTGCTGCTACAACAGCTTCCAAATTCAGGTTACTTCAGAAAATCATCCCCACAATTGATTGCAACGAATGAAGTCGCCATTCCACGTCTTTGTACAGTTTCTGATGCTTGTATCGTGAGATGTGAAATCTTCGGCTACTAATCCCTGTTCCAAAGGTACTATGCCAGTTACTATAGCTTCTATGGTTTTGGAGCTTACTCTTTTTCCTCTTTCATTGAGATTGTTTGTTCCCTTGCTGTACTCCCAGGAATGGTATGGCTGGGTGTGAAGTCCAGTTGGAGTTTGCAATGTTGAGTTCTAGCCTTGTATGCATGTGTTGCAGACTCTCAGTGAAGTCATGAACCGGCGTAGGACTGGGATTTGTTAGTCCAAGGGAAGACAGAAGGAGAAAATTTGGTCTAATTAGCGCGAACAGCTATCTCTTGCTGTCAAGTATGGTCAATTCTAGAGAAGGAAGAAGGAAGGAGGCGGTGACAATAAAGAGATTATGGGGGTCAACGGAGATTATGAGACTGAATCGTTGACAAGTGGGGTCATCCATAATCTTGAAGGAACAATGTGCAAATCCATTAAAAGCAATTGACTATTGGAGCCAGAAGAGGACTGATACGTTTAATTCTGTGAATCAAGCCAGATTAGGAGGATTTAGTGAATCTAGCTAGTATATTGTATGTATCTAGTTTCAATAAATAGGAGAGGAAGCTGTAAACAGATTAAGCTAGTTGATGAAATAAGAATCGTTCCTGCTTTTTTTATCCATCCTTTCCTTCCTCGTTCCAGTTTTGATTTTTACCTTTCACATTTCCTTTTCAGTTACTGGTATCCATACTGTTTTATTTGAAACTCGAGTAAGATCGTGACGGACACTCAGTAATATCTGATCCTTAAAAAACTAATTTTGAGGTTGGAAGAGTTAAATTGTATTTGATTGGTGCCAACTGGCGCATAATTATTGCTTTTGACTGATGCAAACTGGTACCAACCCCTGGGTTACATTCTAAAGTGAATAATGTGTATTCGATGAGTAAAAGGTAATATAAATTGTCAATTGGTATCATTTACTGCGTCATCATTCTTTATTCATACTTAAATCTGTTTTGATAAAAATTTAGCAGTGTTATCGTTCTGCATTCATACTTAATCTGTTTTGATAAAAATTTAGCAGGAATTCTTGGCTTGAGCCTGCGATTCAATTTCCTTTTTGTCTATTTAGAGGCTGGTACCAATGGGTTAGCGCTCTTTTATTCACTTGTTCAATAGTTGTGGATTTTAAAGGCTTGTTCATAAGGTTTTATGCAACAGCAGCCGCATATGAGTACACACATGACAGTGACTGCAATTGACAGCAACCATGTGTCAAGGTTGCAGATAATACTGTATTTTGTAGCTAAAAGAGAAGACACATGTCATCAAATTTCACTGATAACGACGTCTCTCCAAATTTTTATTTGGTGTGTAGCAATTCATGTCCTGTCCCTCAACCTATCAGCAGCGACTGGAGGCACATATGAGCAGCAACTGGTATATATGTATGGAAGGCAAATTCAATTATCCAATCATCATGCACAAAATTAGTTTTCACTTTACTGGTCCATGAGTTTTTGATCAACCTATTCTTCTAGTATCATCAACTTGATGGACAAACTATATTAGTCCACTGAGTGATGTTAGTAGCTCAAATCTGGTGCAACGACTGGATTTATTCTGATATCAGCCCTTGAAACTGATATATGCAATTTTGAAATCCATTTTTGTAATGTTCGTTGCATACCACAGCAATTATTTCTTTCCATGCATATATCAGACTATTATATCTATTACTTCTCAGGATTTTCTGGGTTTAAAGTCGAGAGAATGGACCAGAAAAATTCAATCTTTAGCGTTTACTGTCGTGAAGAACATTCAATCTTTTCTTATTGATTTATCCATTGCAAACTGCAAACCATAAACAGAAAACAGTTTCTGACTTCAAATCAATAGCGTGCCAGTACTCAGCACATCAGCTCGCAGACATTCTTATTGCCAACTAATATGCAGCTATCTTTCTCAGGTTGGTTATTAAATAATTTTCTTTTAAAAATCGTTTTTTGTTTTCAAGAATTAAATAACTGGTATTCTTTCTCCGTAAATATAATCTATAAAACTAATAACTGCAGTTGTATAGCGACCGCACTTATAATTTGTCACCAGAAACCATGACAGCGTGACCGCAACGTCTGAGCGACCATAATTTGGAAAATCAGCCGATTCCGATCTGACACGGCAGAGCCGGAACGGAATAGGTGGAGTGCAAGCCCATTTTGAGGGTTTTGGAACAGAATCGGTTGAGGTGACCATTAACGATGATGTCCATTGATCAATGGACAGGGCGATGGGGCGTGGGAAACCTTGCCTGAGATGGATAAGGCGGGAAATCGTCACCACGATCACGAGGTAGGGGAACGGGCAGTTTGTCAGTTTTTCGGCCTCCTTGCATTTGCATTCTACTGGAAAACAGAGGCGGACTGGCAGAGAGGAGAGGAGTCAGGAGTGGGAGGAGAAAGATGACAGATCCGTTTCTTCCCTTTTTCATTTAAATCAAAAGAGACGGTTCAAATTTTGACAGCAGTGAAATAATTTTAAGAATGATACTTACCCAAATATCAATGCATAATTTTGACAGCAGTGAAATAATTTTAAGAATGATACTTACCCAAATTTGGGTAAGAATATCAATGCATAATTTGGGTAAGAATGATACTTACCCAAATTTTGACAGCAGTGAAATAATTTTAAGAATGATACTTACCCAAATATCAATGCATGATACTGATTACTGTTGAGTCCGATTCCAATTAGTATCTTTTCCGAGTCTTGTGTATGTTTCATTTTTTACGTTTACATATTATGTCTCTGAAAAGTCATGACTGCGGTCTATACTGAAAGTTCGTTGCATGTGAGCATATATTAGTGAAAATAGAGATACAAGGGTGTTCTTTTGTTTTCCACAGTTATTTGAACCGCAATGATAATTTTTTATAGCGGTACAGTATTCTCTCAACTCTTACAACTCTTACGCATACACAATTTACAGAAGTGGTACCAAGTATGAGCATTGACATCTTGATGCTTGTTAACGTATAAGTGGTACGGTAGAGTTAAAATTGAGCAGGTGTTTTTTAGAATTTTAGAAGAATCATATGTTATCAACACAACAAAAAACCTACTGAAGAAGTTCCGCTTCTGGGTCACTTCACGTGAACCCTCAGTGGATCAGAAAAACTATCTCAATCATAGCGATAAAACAATAACCAACAGTAAGATCACCTGATTCACCTCACATCTTAACTGAAGTATCCAATGCTCCCCACCATGATACTAATTAATTTTAACAACCACAAGAAAGGAATGTTTATTAGTTGAATAAATTCTTTCCCATGGACAAATCATCAAAGTTGTTTAGTACAAAGAACTCTGTCAGTATTTTGCACTGTGAAAATAATATTATCAGGATATCTAAATAGTAGTTTACATTTTTACAAGCTACAACTAGGCAACATATTCTGGTCACTACCAAAATTTCCTAATGTACTGTCTGATGCGAGGGGAAAAAAATGATAATTTACAACAACAATTTTTAGTCCCAAACAAGCTGGGGTAGGTAAAAAATTGATAATTAGATCTCATAACAAATGAATTCATGTTGATAAAACAAAAGCAACTTCACTTTGCAAATTCTCAACACCGCCTTTGCTTGGGTGCCTTTAAGAGATGTACACTCTTCACGAAACCCTTTCCTATTTGACCTACTTCCTTGAGTATGTCTATCGGGTCCATATTTATCTCTACTTCTTCATCTCTACCTCGTTTCTGAAAAAAGGTTAACATCAAAAGTAGATACTGTTACTACTCTGGGTACAGGTGAAACTGAAAAGATTTTAAGAAATGGATAATACAAGATGTATGTACCTTGGAATCATTTTTCTTCCAGGTGATACCAATAGCATCTCCACCAATTTTGTCATACCACAACTTGAACATGTCATGGAATTGACTCTGCAAGGTTCAAGATGCACCAATGTTTCATATGTATTCCTCTTACATGCACCAATGTTTCATACAATAAGCAAAAGAGGATTTTATATAATTCTGAACCTGGAGATCACGCAAGAAATATTGAGCTGGGTCAAAGTTGACCAATATCTTATCTCTTGCCTCCATCAAACTTTCTGTACCACCTTTAAGCGGTACATAGCAGTTGAAGTCCTTACTTGGTTTGCCCCATGTGACCAGTTTACCTAGGTTGTTGTTTTGTCACGGTTAGGCATACATTTCTATGTAATGAGAGTGCGCCTTTAAAGTTCCAGCAATGCAAAGGATTTCCAACATTAAAAAAATACCAAGGAAACAGAGAAATTAGCAAACACCATAATTGAAAATGTATTCAAAAGTGCTTTCCCTGAGACGAACCTTTTGGCTGCTCAGAGGGGAATAGTAGATGCTGGGGTTGTGGAAGCTTGTTGGGGTGAAGGAGAATCACTGCATCATAGTTTGTCATAGGAGTCCTAAATACACACTGCAACCCACCAAAAAATTATCGTAATGCAATTGGGCAAAGGTTTTATGAAAAAAATTAAACTTATTCGGATCTAAGACATAATTTTCACGTTAGGGGGAGACACCCCATCAAATAACCATTAGACATTTACACCAGACTACCAGAGAGAGATGCAAACATCAATCCAGCACAAGGATTAAAATATAAGCACAAATGCCTCGAGAAAAAGTACTAGCAAAATTACATCATATTACTTCCATTGCTTTTCTCAAATCTCAAAAAAAAAAAAAGAAAAAGAAATGTGAAACGAAAACAGAGAGCAAAAGGATTCATCTTATTCACAACTAAATGAATGCTTCCCAAAGGTGCAGGACTTCCAGCATTTGTTTAAACCTCACGAAAACAATGAAAAAGAGAACACAGTTCTATTTTACCAAAAAAAAAACAAGATTCATGATAGGAAGGTTCGATATAAGACCTTTCACATCAATAGTTTGTAGCAGTGGTCTCTGCCAGTGTTGGTAATTGATGACAACAACTGACAAAGAGGGTCCACTGAGGGGTAGAAGAAGAGAGACTATTGGATAATAGGACATCAGAGTCTGATAACTTTGCTCAAATGATTCACAGAAGGGCGAGAGTGTTGTTAAAACCCTCTTCTTCCATTTTGTACCATCCAAACTGGGTTGGTAAGGAGGACACAAAAATACTTATGCTTCCAGGCCAAAGCACAAATCATTCCCTCTCACATTTTGTAAATTCTCCCTGCCGTCCCAACAAAAACCCTTGATCCATTTATATCCTAATTCCAAACTGCAACAGGAACAGAAGTTTTACTTGCTTACACCTGATTGTCTAAATGCTCTACTAACTTAGGTACGACATCCTCTTTCGTGGCACTCTCAGTCTAATTGCAAATTTGAGGCCTTACCTCCCATGTGTATTCACTAGGTGCACCATTGGTGATTAGACCCGTCAAAAGATCAGCACTGCTTCGTGCGTAGGAAGCTATCCTCTTAAGAACCTAAATTCAAATACAACAGATACAACTACCTTAGTTTCTCAATCAGGGAAACCAGAAAAATGCTTAACAAGAATTTTACCAAACTTTTAGCTACAGCATGCCACTGCGACAGCACTTAATCGGTACCCCAGACAGTACCTTTTTGTTCTCAATCAGTGCTAAAAATATGCTTTTCGACATTGTTTAGGCATACAGAAAAACACCCCAAATCCAATCAACCCAAAACCTAAAACAACCTCAAGATGACACATATTGCCATAACCTGAAAGCTGATGAAATTAAAGGACTACACAAACAGCCTTAACAAGAAACAAAACCCAATGCAGATCCAAACCTGACCCTCCGACCCATTTGTCATCTCTAGGTAAATTATTTCCAAAAAAAGGAAAAAGAAGAAAAACAAAGAACTTACCAGCTTACTAGGGGAGAACTTGGTCCAAGCTTGCGATTTTTTATCATATGATGTTGCAATGTACATAGCCACATCCATTTCACCTTGATTGTCACCTTCCATCTTTCTACATGACAAAAAACTCTCCTACAATTTGACAAAAAAAAAGTAAGTAAAATAAAAAAGAAAAAAGAAAAAAAAAACTTCAAAGTTTACATACAATAAAGTAAAATATGTCACACTGGTTCTCAAAAGCTTGAAAAACAAAAGAAACACAGAAAAACATTGAGGGCTTTAGAGTAGGACAGGTGGGATCTTACATAAATTTCTTTCTCGTCTTCTGGAACGAAATCATTGTTTATATCAACAACCAATGGATAATATGCCCAGTCATAAGTAGTTAGCAGCCGCAGGAACCTATCATTAATTAGTCAATTACATTCAAATAGAAAGCAAACACATAAATGTAAAAATCAGTAGAAAAATAATACACAGTACCAACAAAATTTAATGAAAGCAAAGATTTTTTACCTAAGGAAGCCAGTAATGCGAGAACAAGGGACATGAAATGGAGATGATCTCAAAAATAAATAAGCCACCACCAATTCTACTACCTCTTCTGCAAAATATGAAGAAAATAGGTGTGCAAATACCCATCTCTTCGCTAGCCTGTGATAATTACATCGGACAAAAAAAGAAAGAAAAGAAAAATGAGCAACAAAAAGTTAAACTATTAGAATGAATAATAGCAGAAATGTAAAATGCGTAGAAATCTCTCTTCAAGATAGTTTGGGTGTCATTAAATGTTGCCCCCAACAAGCTGTGTCTCTAAAGGGGTAGATCTTAGGTTATAATTGTGGGTAGAGGGTTGACGATTGGAATCATTCCCCCGGAGAGCTCCTTTTCTTGCCATGGTTCTGAACTAACAGATACAAGAGAGAGACACTAGGAGAAGAAGACTAATTTTTTATTTCTTTTTGTCTTTCCCTTACATCTAAATCATTAATATATAGTTGCCCAAAAATTCCCCTAACACATTTCCTATATAAAAAAACTTAAGACTTGGCAATAAATAATATGTAAATAATTGAAAATAGCCTAAATCTGTTGTTTTTCTTTTTTTTTTTTACGCCCAAATCAGCTCCAAACAAATCTTGTTCTGAACTTCTGCTAGAACAAGAATAAGGTGTCTTTTAGTTTGTTTATCAAGTCAGAACAAGAGCATCCTTTGTTCAAGACGCTACCAAAATATCTTGTTCAAGGAAAAACCAAACACATCCTCAAGGTAATTTGGAAATACAAAAATCGACATATATTAACAATTCACTAGCACTGATGCAGTACCTGACAACCGGACCGTACATGGGAAAACGACCATGCAAACCATTTATCATACTTGAATGCTGGCTCTTGATGAATAACTCCTTGTCTCTGCTGGCATAATTACTTTCCGCCTTGCCATTCATAGCTATTACATAATTAAGAGAGAATTAATCCCAAATAATGAATAAAAATTGAAAACTGAAATAAGAACCACAAGTCCAGCATGGATGATGATGGAGAGTTGGAGACCTCGTCTCTCAATGGAGAGATGCAGGCTCAATACCTACTAGAGATCTAAAAATAATTGGGAACATTGTTTCATGGGACAAAAAAAAACTTAGAAAAATAGTTACTACTTGCTTTCCTCCTCCTTTAATGAAAAATAAAAATACTGATTATACATTCCAATGCGAAAATGGACTCTCTATGACATAGAGCTTGCACAAACAGACTCAAACTGAAAGACTTGTCCAATCTGATGATTTTTGGAAAAAGAAAAATCCAATGGACCCAAACCCAATAGACTCGAAGCAAACCTGAACCTGGAAAGACTGTAACCTTATAAAACACAAAATGTATGGGTGCCGCCTCAAATCCCAAACACAAATTTTCCATCTCCAAGGAGGTCATATAAAAAGAGTTATTGCACAAAGGATAGGAAGGATACACAAACCTTGATTTGCCAAAGTACTTAGAGCTCTTTCATGAAGGATCTTAAGAGAGAATGAAAAGCCTGATGTGTGAACATTCACCTCTTCTTCACTGGCCATACAAAACATGCCCCATCTTTCCTCAAGGCTAAGTTATTTACAAATATTAGAATATTCCTTACCAACAAAAATGTAGTTACCAAAAAATATAAATAGACTTACCTTTTTCCAATTTTCAGCAGAAACGCTGATTTTGTCTTCTCAATTGCTACAGGATCCAATGGCCAGTTACCTGACCCCTCCAACTGTGATTATTATTCATAGCAAGAATTCATGAGAAGTGAATGTTTGAAAATCACATAAAAAGTAACTAACATGTATGACTAAAAAAAAAAAATGAAAAGCTAGGTCTCTAGAAAATGAGTACTATCTACTAAGCCACCTTACGTAAAACATGGTGCTGAAGAAAAGAAAAAGGAAAAGGAAACCAACCAACTCCTACATTTTGCCTTCATTGTGTACAAAGTAATTCAATTAAGAATGTGAATTAGATCTAGGCTGCATAAGAACTCTGCATGCTTCTCAGGCATGATCTTCTCATTTTGCAGGGTAAAGCATGAAATTGGCTCAAAAGAGACCAGTAATTGGGAAATACAGGAGAATACCTGAATCAACACATCCATCGATGGGATACAAGTCAAGGCGATGCTTTCCATGCTCTTTCTTGAGAGTTTTTCGTGTGCCAAAGGATGAGGAAAGGGGGGAAACACGGATGCATGTCTGAAAGCTGTACATCAAAAAAACACAAACAATTAAAGGGCTGAAGAAAAGGATCCATGAGTAAATTCTGACAAAAATTTGAGAAATCATGGAAATAACCCTCAACTAAACACCAGCTTAACCTCAAATGATAACCAAACAAGCCTCAAACCTACCCAATTATGTCTCGAGTAATGGAATCAAACCTAAAATGAATCCAATTTTGCTCATTTAACCTTCAACAGCGTAATTATGTTTTGATCCAATGCATTTGTTTTCCTCACATTGCATTGATTCTACAAACCACTCAAAGCAAGCCAAAAGGGAAAAATATACCAAGAAAGTTCTTAGAAAGCTTACCCTAGTATCTACTATCTGGACTTATACTGGTAACTTGGAGTGACTTAAGAGGTAGTGAAAATCTGTAAATTGCTAGGAAAATAAAGCATACCTGGGTCAAGAGGCTGTACAGTAGACACTTTAAGAGGAATATCATCCAAAAGTTTCAGCCTTTTTGACAATGTCTCAAAGGCCTCCATCAACTTACCAGAATGTGACGCAGGATCTGCAACAATAACAACAACAACACGAACAAATCATTTAGTCCCAAACAAGTTGGGGTAGGCTAGAAATGAAAACCAACCAGACCAGAGTCTGCACAATCAGGTAGATAGTAAAACTAATAACAATAGTACTAATAGTAATAATGATAGCAATAATAATAGTAATGATAATTAGCCTCGACTAAAAAGTTTTGAGTACTATCGGGTAACTATCCGGGTAAATAGTATCCTATATATAAGATTCAGAGAACCTTTTCCATTGAGGTGTAGACTAAAGTCGAGCTGATTTACACAATGGAATATATCTTCGCTTGCAAGTTTGAAATGCCGATTAAGTACGTACTCCACTATTCTTTTGATAATTACATGCCTCTCCCATGGCTCGCACTCCCACACTGCAACAAACAATTTGGTAAGTTTATATTCATCTATCTGGCTTTCGCTTCATGTTTCTCTTGTACTGTCCATTTAATGTTTAAATTGCACTCAGCTTGTTCTTTTCAGTATTTGTTTATCTACCCACTTCATTCACATTGTTCTTTTTTTGTACTAACGTACAATTTACTTGTTTGGGTATTCCTATCATGCGTATACAAGATACCTCCAAAATGTAGGAGAGTAATAAAACAAAGAGCCAGCTCTCTTGCATAGATAAGCAAACTTTCAGATCAGTTAGAAATAGATGAACTAGACCTAGCATATTTCCAGGGGCATATGTAACAGTTACAAAGAAGGTAATAGAAATTGCCTGTGCTTTCAGCGATGTTTCCGTCTTTGAATCTCCTGAGCTCAGCCTTTTCTCCCCAAAATCTTCTGAATTTTATGACCTAGAAGTGATATCATTACAGATTTACAATAGCAAAAAATGAAAGAAAAATGTCGCTTTTGCCAATTTGTATGTTTTGGCAAAACTTTAGATTCAGCACAATTGGCAAACCCAAAACAGTTTTAAGTGGTAAAATAGAATATTCCTTCTTACAGGGGTCAGACAAAAAAAATCTCACAATATACACACAATTCAAAATATATTGACTGACAAAAATAACAGAAAAATATATAATATTTATTGTCATTCTCTCTGTTATTTTACTTGATTATTTTCATTGATTAAAAATACATAGGATATTTTTTTTCTAACTGTATTTTCTTCCCAAGATTCTGCTACCTCTTTGTGTAATATATGCAGGTGAAAGTACATTACCTCCTCTTTACTTTCAGCACTAGGCCCAATGTCAACAATTCGAAAGCTCTTCTCTTGGGAAGAAAGCAAAATACCAACAAGAACGGATTCCTCCCCAAACTTCCTGAAACCCTACTTTCCATAATGCCAACAATTAGAACTCACAATTACATACAAGCCAACTCAAGTCAATTTGTATCCAAAGGTCACATACCAAACAACAATTGATCAATATGTTGCAATTAAATTTGAAAGAGGAATAGATTTCAAAAGGAAAATACCATCTTCAAAGTTAAATAGGAACAAGAGGGGCACATAGGATATTTCCCACTTTATGGAATTGCATGTGATTCTTAATTTTTATTGATAAATTTTATAACATTTCATAATAATAAAGACCACCCACATTTTTATATAAATCAATAGCCCTGCACCTTAGTGGCTTAGGTCGATAATGCTAAAAACAAAAGGAAGTAAATAATCTTACGTCATGAATGTTCCAATTTGATGGGGAATTTCTCCAAACAACCCGTACCAACTTTGAGCGATCGGTCAACCCTTGGGAGAGGAGCAATTGTATGTCCCTTTCACACACCCTCCACCGCTCCTCATCCATGCAAAATCCCAGACCCAAAACCCTAGAATTTTCTTTCATGTTTATCCTGCAGTCATAAGAACAGAACTTCCTTTCAGAAAGCCACTTTCACTTGATTTTCCAAAAATAAATAATAATTGAAGTTGATCTTAAGGGGAAGACCAAGAAGATACTGTGAACCTTCACTCGCACCAAGTGTTCACAAACTAAATTGTGGCCTTTAAAAAAAAAACATTTTTGAATCGTCTAGTTATTCTGATTTATCATTATCAATATGATTTTACTTATGGCTCAGAATCATTCACTGTTAACTTATAAGTACCTAAGCTTAATGGATTAATTAGAATTCAAGGCACTGCAGAAGAAGTACCTTAAGCAAGAATCGAATTTTGAAGCAAAGTCAACCTTGGTCATAAAAATCTCCTCAAAACCATCATCTCTATGTTTCTCAAGACAAGCAAGTGTAGAAACTGCCTCGTCTTTAAGCTGAAAGACATGTTTCATCAGATGATATAATGTCCACATAATTACATCGTAAGTGGGCAGCTAGAAGTCTGTGGAGGATATATAGTCCCATGTGGCCCACCACACCCACACAGATGGAAAAGAAGTACCTCTAAAAATGCAGCTCTTGTCATGCGAAATGTGAGGTTTAGATGGCCAGATACATCAAGTAGTAGAATCGGAAAATATTCGAGATGTTGATTTACATCCTGACAAAACCATTGTATCTTAGTACTGGCATCAAATAAACAACAAAGCTAATACCACATATTATTTGAACAAAAACCAACAGATGAAGAGAGGAAATACCTCCTTGGAGAGATTACGCTGCCCGAGTGGCTGGAGAAATAGGCCCTTTTCCCATGCATTTGAAGTTCCTAAATATAAGGATTCAAAATAAAAGAAAAAAAAATATCAAATTTCCAGAAATGCAGGAAAATTAATTAATCAGGAACTGTCTTAATTTATAATTCAATACATATATGTAAATACCATGTTGGAGTTCCATGGCAGTACCCAATAAATCAGTTACACCATGAATAACCGATTTTATAGGTTCCCTGAAGCTAAAATTACTTTAAATCCATTCATTTTAAACTATTCCAGATAGTTTGTCTATCCATATTATCATAATCAATTGTTAACTGAAAAAGTATCCTATTGCTATGTTTTCAAAGTTTAGAAATCAGTTTTCTCCTTACAGCACAGGGTCAAAGTTTTCATCTCCTAGCTGTTCACTTCTTTTCATTTCTATCGTAAGTTTGTAATCTAATTATGGCAGAGGACATACCAATATATTTGATGATGACACGAAAGATCTGGCGTGCGGTCATAGACTTGCTCACAATATTCCCTCCAGACTGTGTTGTTAGAAAAACCACAATAACAGATAACAAGTATCCATTAATGCAATCATGTGTATAAACTGAGCTTCTTTGCCGCGCCCAGACCTATATAAATTAAAGGAAACTTCAAATTAACGTTTGTACTTTATATGTATAGTTGCTTTTCTCTTATTGCTCATGTCTAAATATATCTTAGACAATGAATATTGTTTGTTAACACAAAATTACAGATCAATGATTAAGTCATACAATTGAGCTTAAAGGATCTAGAAAAAAAATCCAGCTGTCTTGCAAATTGGGCTAATATTTTGTTGTAAGTTTGTATTAGTTAATACCTTTTTTTCTTGTAAAATTTTCCATAGGATTGTATTAGTAAAATACAATCCATGCAACATTTCTTATTTCTTGCAACTAACACCACATTTTAAGAAAATATCTTCAATAATAAAATTCAATCTAAGATTGGTGCAGTAACAAAGGTACGGGTCCTTATTTCTCCTATCAAATAAAGCCCTTTCTAAGCCCAAAACAAAACAAACTTTACTAAAGATTATTCAGGCTTTAAGAATCGAGTAATGGGAACTAATCAAGAGTCAATTTGTAATGTAGAACTATTAGATCTAGATCCTTTTTGCTGGACTTGATTTTGGTCTCGACATGTGCTGTAGTTTGTAAATAACTCAGAAAAAATATTAAATGTTAGCTCTATTGAATCATCATTTGTAAACTGCTAAAGTAGTTTTAATTTGCACGATGACCACAGAAAATACAGAAACAGATACCCTGCTGTTCAGAGCTTAATAATTCCAAAGAAAACTATACCTTCAGCAAAATCAAGGCATCCACAAGACTTCTAGACTCGAGAAAACTTTTTCTGACAAAATCAGAGTTCTCTTCCAGAAACAAATCTTCAAGTATGCTGCTATTGTAATTTGGCGTAGGTTGAGTAATGCCACCTTGGATAATTTATGTGATTGTAATGGTGGCATTAATAACAACATATAATAAAACAAATATTAAGTATTTAAGTATTTAACCAACAATCCACCCACCCCCCAAACAAAAATACATTTATGTTATGCCTAAATTGAAAAAAATGCTCTCATTTATGATCTACTGAAAGTAAAGACTAGTCTTAGTATTCTGGAAAAATTCAAAAGGCAGGTATGGGCAAAAAAAAATGTTGTATTACTGCAGAACATTGAAATAATAGCATTCAAAAGGATTTTTCTGGAATGAAGAATATGTAAATTAGTGAGGGGAAATCCTAGGTTGTCATTTCTCAAAAATTTACAAGAAGTTCTCAAGCAAATTATGACAGAAACAAATGTCTTCTTGAGTAAATCTAGAAAATGTGACGATTTCTAAAATAAAATATATATATAAAGAGAAAACCTATGGTGCATTGCAATGCACGGAAGCTTCGGTGCATACTGATCCAAACTCTTCGATCTGTTTCGAAATGACCGATCCAAACCATCCAATATGATCTCCCAAATGAAATCTCCTTGCTGACCAAATTTTATATTTTTTGGAATTTTTTTACTATTTTTTCGGAATTTTAGAAAATCGCTAATCTAATTTTTTCTGAACCGTTCAAAAATACCAGCTTTTAAAAATCCGAAAAAAATACTTAAAAATTTCGAAAAAATGTAAAATTTGGACGGCAAGGAGATTTCATTAGGTAGATCATATTGGACGGTTTGGATCGGTCATTTCGAAGCCGGTCGAAGAGTTTGGATCAGTATGCACCGAAGCTTTCGTGCATTGCAATGCACCATAGGTTTTCTCTCTCTCTCTCTCTATATATATATATATATATATATATTATAAAAAACAAGTACCTAAACCAAACACAAAAAAGAAATAAGTTTCAATGATGCATACCCTGGGAAAATGAACGAACATTGTTTCTTGATAAATTTAGCTTGGAAATATTAAACACAGCTGATGCTGTTGGGATTATCCTCAAGGACAAAGAAGCTTCAGGAAGCTCTGTCTCTGAAATACAAAAGACTTGAAGTTTAGTGGATAATAAGTCAAGAAAAGCTTGAAATGGAATTAACTTATGACTAAGTTCCATTTGTGTAGGAAAGTTCCGGCTTTATTTGGGTAAAATAAAATGATGGTATCGACAAAATGTTCACATGTTACTACTACATACAAGCCAAAAGAGCATCCCAGATTGAATTCAGCTAGTCATGCCCCCAAATCAAATGCTCTTAATAATGCAACCATGCAAATTATTACTCTGTATAAAAAAACAGGGATGATTGTGGAGGCAAGATGTACCAGTATATCGCCTTTAACTAGATATTGAATAAAATCACCTCTGTATCATATCCTTACTAATGAGAAGTCATCCAAATAACTACCCTGCACAAACTGACCGTACAGCAAGGATACTTGTGAAGGCGAGCCTTACCAGTACAGCACAGTAAAGATACCTTTTACCAGTGCAATTTACCCAATGGAGCTCTAAAAATAGCCTAAATTGATTGCACATGAATCAAAGAATAAAAGATGGGCAATAGAAAAAGGTTGAATACGGTGAGGAAAAAAAAAAAACCTGGGTATACAAGAAGAACAGGTTTTCTTCCTTCGCCATTGAAAGTGGACCATTGGATGTGGCGAATGGACGGCTCTGATTTTATGAACTTCTCAATCACACAGAGATAAAGACACCTCTTTGCATGGTAGCGATAATTCAAGTAGTCCTTCTCATGAAAGCATTCCTATATTCCAATTGAAAAGAAATCAGCACGTCCTCTCAGAGAACTCATCAGATATGCTTATTTTTCCTTTGTCTTACATGACAAAAGAGATGGACAATAGCCAGTTATTTACAACATCAAACTAACCTAGTAATGAGACCAGTAATATCAGTATCACTTCACCTAGTTCAGATAACAAGTATCAACCTGTTAAAAACATGTCTTTTCTTTTAAAATGTCAGAATTTATTATCTTTTTAGGGGATGTTGCTCTCTTATTGACAGTTCAAGGTAAGACAAACTTCATACAAATTGATGATAATTGTAACTTGTAAGTTTGTAACTTTGATCCAAAATTGAGGACTGTTGCCTGGTAGGCCACGAACAGCCGTCATAAGATTAAAATGAAATTAACAAGAGCCATGCTGAAGCACAATTGGCTCTTAGTACCAAGACCGAGGTCCTATATTTCCAAAATGAGTTCCTCAATAGTCAATTGATGGAATTTTGGTAACGATAGGGTCCAATTTCAATATGTCAAAAATATCTGAAGCTGATTGCACAAACTCAGGGTTAATTGAGATCAGTCATGGTCATATTATGGCTTTATTGCATTGTATGAGAGTTGAGATATTAAATTTCAGTATAAAGTTGATTACTGCAACCTTTATATAAATCATATAAGTTTCACTCCAGGTTATCTCACCTTTGGCATCTGGACCAAAATATCGGCATTGATATCTGGCTTCACAACAGCACCAAACGAATAGCTTCCTGCCGCGTGTGCCTTCACTGGCCTCCTAAACGTGAACCGCACCTTATCCTGCTCCACAGCAAGGTCCCGCACAAACCCAGGAGCAGCATCCGGCCCAACTTCTTGGTCAGGTATGGAGAGAATCGCCTCGATAACAGAAGAAACGGCTTTTTCGACGATTTCGGACTCTTTATCACTGAGCCGGACCTCCTTTATGAGCTCCGTCAGTTTGAGATCCGTCGTATCGGATTCTACACCCATTATACCGGACAGGTGGAGAGAAAGCGTGTGTCTTTGGGGGGATTTGAGCTCTCCTCAAGCAGCTAATGGAGATGAGAAAGGAAGGTTTAGTTTAGGGTTTTAGGTGGCTGCAGTGCTGCAGTATGAAGAAAGAGAGAGGAACCTAAAATTTCTGGGTGCTGAATTGAATCTCGGCCGTTGAAGTAAAATATGATACGTAATATTTTATTGAATTAAGGCCGAGGGATAGGGACGCGACGCGAAAACAGAGAGTTTAAATTCTCAAGCTGCTTTGATCTCTATATCTGTCCATTATTTAATTATTATATTATATATATATATAATTAAAAATAAACATTTGTTTTTGAATTTTAATTCGATCAATTGAATCATGTCTTCTCCGATCATACTAGAAACATTTTTATTGATTATAGATAGATTCAAGAATGTTTTAAATAAGTAATTACTCAGACTGAGATGTAAATGCAGTTTATGTGCACGAAATATATTATGTTTTTAGAATATTATATATATAACTAGAGGAGCATATCGAGTTTCGCTCGATGTAGATGTCTGTGTAAGAATATTTTTATTATGTTTCTATAGTTTAATTATGTTCATTTTTAGATATATTTATCTTTAGAAATATAGTTTAATTATCGTAGGTAATTTGATTTGATTAAATTTAAAGAGTTTGATCAATTTTAAAAAAAAATTATATGTTTGTAAATATAGTTATAGTTATAGTTATAGTTATAGTTATGTTGATATTATTCATGAAATGTAATATGTTTATAAATGACTTAAATAAAAATATATATATACTAAAAGATCTGATTTTTTTTTCTATTTTCAATTGAATGAATTTAATTTATACTTTGTAAATCGGAATTAAGAATGGCGATGAAGAAAAATTAAGGTGGAGATGGACTCTAAGCAACACAAAAGAGATGGAGATATGATGAAAATGAAAATAGGAAGGGATCACAAAAATCAGAAACAAAACAATGTATTGCCAAATTATTATCTGATGTTGAACCGAGTCAGTTTTATGAGCAATAACACCCGACACACAATTAGTTACAAAGTATTATATTACAAAAATCAGAAAAAATGCTATTGCACAACTATTTCACAATGTTTGGAGTGTCGAATGATACTTAACTAAAGGATCCTGACACTCACACATCTTTATTTATAATATTGATATATTATGTTTTTAGAATATTAAATATATAATTATTATACTGTATTGCATATTTTTTTTGGCGAATAATTGCTAATTTGTGTGATTTATGAATTGAAATATATTCAAAATTGCTTACAATGTTGAATAACATCTCATGAGTTACAATAAATGCATTTCTACGTCTTATATGCATGAAAAGAAATTTATCTTTTGAGACCTTTAATATGAAGAAAAAATTTATGGAGTCGTAGATATAGAACTGTAGGTATTTGGAGCCCATTGGCGTTTCTCTCAAAAAAAAATAAAAAATAATAATAAAATAAAAATAACTGTAGGTATTTGGATTATACGACTTGAACTGATTTCTTAAAAGTAATAAATAAATGCTTATTATAATTATAAGTTGTAAAAATGCATTTCAAATACGCAAACATAGATATCTCTTTCTGAAATTCACAAAAGTAAATTGTTTATTTTGTCTAACGTATTTGAAGTACAAAAGCTGTTTTTTTTTTAGGTCTCATGACTTGAAATGCGTCGAGGAGCGTTTTAAATCAGAAGAGTATTTATTGTATTTTAGAAAAAAAAAAAAAAATGGCGGAGTAGGGGCAAATAGTAATCTGGGTTATACTGTCGTTTGGTTGCACAAGGATAAATAAGGATAAGCAAGATGAGGAAATAAGGAAGAAGGAAGAGAGAAGAGTGAGAATAAATTTGGATAGAAAATATAGATTATGCTTTATTCCTTGATGGTATTTGGATGGTGCATTGAGTATAAAGATGGATAATAATGTGTTTAGATTGTGTGCTTTCTCTTATACATTCTCATATCTTCTAAGTGAAGGAATAAGGGATAAGGACTATACCCTATTTTATTTTATCTTTGATCGAAATCGGACACTTAACACAAAGAAATGAAAACGAAAAATCATTTTTCTTCAAATCTTGCTGATTGGAACTGATGAAAGAGGTGCGAGAATTCTCTTCCAGCGAAAATCAATAAGAAAATTTTAGTGCTATGAATTCTCGTCCAAAACCAAAATGTTTGGCGAGAATTCTTTTATTTTATTTTCTTTTACTTACTCGTTTGTCTTAGGTTCCGATTAGAGCCTTTGTGTTTGGACGAGTCAACAATCAAGTATAAGCATAGTTATACGCTATGGGTGTGTTTGTTTGCGCCTTGAATAAGGCTTGTTCAGAATAGAGTTTATTCACGTGCATCTAAACATTGAATAGCCTATTAAAGACATTTTAAATTAGCCTATTCACTTCCTATTCTAATACCATCCATATGGATGAATTAGCTTATTCTCCACGGAGGAGAGAGAAAACCCATGTGCCTTATTCACATTGCTTATTCCAAGCACACGGGGATTAGAAACAAACACACCCTATACCTCCTTATACCAACCCATCCAAACACACTCATACAACTAGTATAACCCTTTTATTTCCAATTATGCAGCTTCTTTTTTAGGTCTGATATGCTATGGTGACAACATTCTTGGTGTAGTTGTGATATGTGTTTCTCAGAAGGAAAAAAAAAACTACGTCGTGATTATATATTATTGCCGCCGTTGTCATCGTCATTGTCATTATATTGTTGTTGTCGTCATCGTCATAGTCATGTTTTCATGTGTTTTTTTGATAGAGTTTGTTTGGATCACATGAAAATAAAACTAGGATTAGTAATTCAAAATAAAAAATATTATTTCTAGACGGTCAAGAATAATTTTTCTTCCTCATTTTTAAGTCATATTTTTAATTCATATTTAAAAGTTGTTGAGATAACTTTTTAATCCATACTTAAAAAAAATATGATCGAAACACACTAGAACGAATATTTATTTTGGATTCAAAATCACATAGAAATAACACTCTTGATTCCAAAAAAATAAAAAGTTTATTCTAGATCACATAAGAATCAATTTTTATTTTTATTTTGAATGGATAATTTTAATTTTATTCCGAACACACCCATAATTATCATTTATTTAAATCTGATGAAGAAGCCTTAGATACTTCCCTGCCTTTATTGATGCTTTGGCTATTGTCTCACTCTTTCTATTTTGTTTTTTCGGCTTGGAGACCAAATCTTTTTAGCCTTGGCTTCTCTACGACTACGAGCCTTCTTGTTGTTTAGTAGCGATAACTTTTTGTGCGCATCATGGGGGCTAATATCTGGTGCTACTTGTTATATATTAATTAAACGCAAGAGGTTTTTTTTTAAAAATTTTATATAGGATGCTTTGTTGTTTCTTTTAGTGCTACATCGCCGGAGTTATTAAATGCATGTTTTATTCATATTTTTTTCCTCTTATTTCTTCCTACCACATGTGTTACGAATTGTCTTATATTGAATTAGTTCACTTTAGGGTTCGGTGCAGACAGAGTGTCTTTCTCCTGATTCGGACACGAAAATAATTTTTCATACTTATATCACGGCGCCCATTAAATGTGCCCCTCGTTTCTTCCACATGCAGTGGGTTTATTTATCTTTTGACACCTTAAATGCGTTTTTTTTTTTTTTTTTTTTTTTTCCGTTGTGCACTTGTGCTCACTGTTTTGATGTCTTCGTAGAGGCCATTGAGTCAATCAGCACGTGGGTATCTTATTTTCATCTCCTTTCTCGCACCAAGAGTTCGTTGTTTTCTCCTATTAATTTTTTTTTTTTTGTGCATGACAGATGCTTATTTCGTGCTTATATCATGGTCAAATCAAATGCGCCCCATATTTCTTGCATCCGCGTGGAATTTTATGCCAATTCTCTTTCTATGCAAATTTTATCGTGTCGGTTTATTCTTTCGTGACTAAAAACTGGCTACATATTTTTTTTCTAAAGTTTTTTTAACGTCCTACATGCTAAGGTGTATTTATAGAGGCTTTTAACACGTTGGGATCTTACTTTCTCATCCTTTCTCGTGAGGTGTTGGTTCTTTATATGGTTTATTTTTCGAGAAAAATAAATCATATAGCTTCATATTATCATTTTTTATTTTTTAGTATTTATTGGCAGAATTTTCCAACGCCTAAGACCTCATGAATTCTACATTATCGAAATAAAATATCCATGAAGTCTCTTCCATCCAAAAATGGTATCTCGCGGTTACGGTAGAAAAATACAATGGTGGATTGATATCTACACGTGCAGTTTTGTTTTCTGTGCTATTATTTTTTTGCCTTTTGTATTTTACCTCCATTTATTATGCCATAAGTGAGAGGAGGATAGAGAATTGAAGAATTATTACGTTTAGAGCAATATGTTTGGAATTCTAAATTTTGTAAAAACATAGTTTTACAAAGTTAAACACATAAAGAGTTTTTATTATTTTATATTTTAATAAGTCGTAAGCCATTAAGTAAGGACTATGAAGCTTTACATATATTGTCTCATCTTTAAACAACACAGCAGAAATATTACAAAATTATACACACAGAACTACCTTAATAGAATTTTTATTATTTTAATATTTATATATTTTTATCGAGTTACTTTTTGTATTACAGGGGAAAATAAATAGTCTTAGTTTATAAAAAAAAAATGTAATTTTAAAACTTTGGAAGGGATATAACGCAGTTCCGCCTAAAATCTCTTGTCCATGATCGTGGTCCACCATGAACCTAGAAAAACTAGAAATAATCACAGTAAAAAATCATACACCACGTTCACTCCAAAAAATAAACAGCCAAAGATTTTCTCTCGAACCCAACCAAACGCCTCATTCCGTATAATTTCTTTCGGCCTCCATTGTCTTCTTCGAACCAAAAAAAAAAAAAAAAAGAAAAACAAATAAAAGAGCGCAACAGCTAAGATCTCAAATCAGGAATTAATAACGATTTCCTCGCTCACAACCTGAAGATACATACCAGTGAAAAACTCGCGTCGCGAGTCCCGAAAATCTCTTCAATTTCTCTTCTCCTTCCGATCGTCGGTGGCACCGTATCGGGTCGACGGCGACCCGCAATTAGGAACCTCCATACCAAGTCGCGTGTCGCACCGTTGAGGCGATTTCAGGTAACCCTGGGTTTCAATTCTAGATCTACTGGATTTTGTGTTCCTTTCGCACTGAGGTTTGAATTAATTAATCGTGTATTAGTTGGATCTTTGGATTTTTTTTTTTGTTTTTGGGTGAAATTTAGAATTGGATGGAGTAAGCGGTTTTTATTATAGTAAGGCGTAGATCTTACTGTTTTTCTACGGTTTGTGAACAGATCCGAGGTTGCTTCTCCTGAAATCAGCTCAATTTTACCTAACTCAGCCTGAGAGATCAATTATTATCTTTGAATCGGATGGCTTCGCAATTCTCAGCAGAGGATCAAACTGATGAAGATTTTTTCGACAAATTAGTGGAAGACGATTTTTCAGTCACTGAATCAACTTCAGTTTCTCATACTATGGCGAGGGAATTATCCAATTCGAATCTTAGTTTGGATTCAGATGCGATTGATACTGCCAGTACCAGTACCGAAGTAGCAAATCGCCTCTCGAGTATAAGTTTGGATGATAAGGTTTCTACTTTTGAGAAATCTGAAGTTTCAAATTTGCATGTTTCGGAGGTTATTTCATCAAATAAAGATGCCGCCTCGGATGGACTCAAAAGTTCAAACCTTGTTTTGGATGAAAATAAAACAGTGGTTGATTCTCCCGGCAATGAGGCCTCCATGGAGAAGGAGGTCCCGAATGCTACTATTTCAGGTGATGCAATGCCAGAGAATAAAGGTGAAGCTTTAGGTGCAGGGTTGCCTGGAGGTGCGTCTAAGGGAACAAGTGTCAAGCAGGTGCAGTGGAGTTCTTTTGGGTCTGATTCTGCTTTCGGCGCAGCTCTGCAACCGTTTGCGCAAACTGGGTTTGAACCCTATTCGGATGTCTTTGGTGGCGACTCTGGAGATCTGAATCAAGACTTTTTGCAAAAACCTGTCGGAGATCAATTTGCAGTTCATCAGGATACACAGCTGTTTACAAATCAGGGTTCCGGTGAATTTCAAAATTTGAACACAAGTTTCTATACTGGTGTGCATAATCAAAATGAATCCGAGTTCTTTAACAATCCTAGTTCTGACCAGAGCCAGTCTAAAGCAGTTGAATCTGCTGTTCAAACTGACCCCAATGAAATACAGAACTGGGAGAATCAGTACCCAGGTTGGAAGTATGATTATGCAACTGGTACTTGGTACCAAGTGGATAATTTTGATCCAGATTCTAATTCAAGCACCCAGTCAGGTAACTCCAACAATTCTGCCAAAGTTTCACAGGAGAATTTATATCTGCAGTCAGAGGTGTCTTACCTGCAACAATCAGCTCAGCCTGTTTTGGAAACAATAGCAGAGGAGAGTAGCAGTACGGTTAACACTGTTTCTGGAACAGAGTACCCAGGTAACATGATTTTCGACCCACAATATCCAGGCTGGTACTATGATACCAACACTCAACAGTGGTATAGTCTTGAGTCATATATACCAGCTGCACAGGCAACAACTACCAGTGTTATAGGTCAAGAACAAGTGAACAAGGAACTAGGCCAAAATCAGAGTCAAAACCAAACCCAGTTAGGTGAGGAAATGAGAGGGGATTGGAACTCCTCTTATGCAAGCAGTACTGTAAACCCTGACTCTAATCAGCTTGCGGAGAGTTTCTACAATGACAACAGTACTGCAAGTAATGCCTTAACAGGAAGTTTTTATGGAGACCGAAGAAGTACCGATGCTTTCACAACTAGTGCAGTGACATCTAGTTATTATAGCAACAACACAAATGTAGAAAGTTTCCCGAATAATGACCTTTCTCAGAGTTTCTATGCAAATAATTTAAATGGTGACCTTTCTGGAAGTTTCTTCAGTTCAAATGAAGGTTTCAAGGTTTTTCAACCGGCGACAAATAATGCGTTTGGAGTTTCCCATAATAGGGCCCATTCTCTGGACCAGTTTGGTCAGACTGGCATGGGCAGGGGTCATAAACAAGCAAACTCAGTAGATGGCTTCTATGGTGTACATAATGCACTTAATTTTAAACAACAAAATTTTGGGAGCACAGATGTTGGGGCCTTTTCTTCTCAGTTTGGTTATAACCCTAAGGAAGAGAGGTTGTCCGCGGGACGGCCTGCACATGCTCTGGTCACATTTGGATTTGGGGGCAAGCTTGTAATTATGAAGGACTCCAGCTCTTATTCAACTGGTTTTGACTTCGGAAACAAGGTAAAATGTGCAGAATTGAAAATTTGGTTTTCTTTTCTTACTTTCCCTTTATTTTAATTAGTTTCATTGATCAAAATAGCTTTTTTGTATTTTTAGTGGGGGGATATGAAAAGTTACACCTCCTTTTATCATAGGTCTGCAGAATGTTTAAAGAATCATCTATGTTAATTTCTTCTGTCATTGTCCTAAGTTCATTGTAATGCTACGCGCCCATATATAATTTTAGGTAGAATAAAGCATACGTGTTTCGGGCATAATTGCAGAATCAGTATATACGAGAAGAAATAATGCAGATATAATTGAAAAAAATAATCTTGAAGTTCACAAGTACTTGCCAGTCAAACCCTAACAATATTGAGTTTGACATGGTACCATTTTGATGCTAATAGTTTTTGTTTCTTTTTTAAATAGGGTGGTACAGCTAGCAGCATATCAATTCTGAACATGTCTGAAATTGTGAAGGAGAAATGTGAGAATCCAAATATAGTACATCAGGGTGCCTTCAGCTACTTTCATGCCTTGTGTCGCCAGTCTTTCCCAGGCCCGCTTGTGGGTTCAAACGCTGCAACAAAGGATGTGAACAAATGGCTTGATGAGAGAATCACTGGTTGCCAAGCTTCAGATGATTTTGAGAAAGGAAAGTATATGAAACTGCTCCTCTCTCTCCTCAAAATCATGTGTCAACATTATGGGAAGCTGAGGTCTCCTTTTGGAGCTGACCCTTCTCTCCAGGTATGCTCCCCCCTCAACAAAAGCTGGTATCAATGAATAAATATAAAACAAAGGAACCAGCAATAAGGCTTTCAAAGGTACGCTAAATAGTGAAACAAATGGAAATTTGAAGTGGTTTTTAGCTAAATTACCTGTAAGTTGTTCCCAATGAAGGACTACCTTTTGCTGTAAGTTTTTTCTACATTGTCAGTGTGCTTGTGGAATCTGTAACTTTTATTTGTAAAAATCTAATTACAGGATGTTGATGGTCCTGAAATGGCAGTGACCAAGCTTTTTTCATCTGCTAAAAAGGACAGATATGGCTCTTTCACACAATGCATTCAGAATTTTCCATCCGAAAGCCAGATAAGGGTATATATATGCTCTTATTTGACTCTTGCATATTTTTTTGCCATTGAAATGACAAGAAATAATAGGTTGTAATCATTTGCAAATATCAATGTTTTGTGTAGGCAACTGCACTTGAGGTACAAAACCTTCTTGTATCAGGAAAGCGAAAAGAGGCACTTCATCTTGCACAAGAAGGTCAACTCTGGGGGCCTGCACTTGTTCTTGCAGCTCAACTGGGTGATCAGGTTAACACAGTTTCAGTTGCATACTAACTTTATTGTATACTAAGATCTCTCTAATAGTTCTTTCTTTAAATATTTGCTGCAGTTTTACGTAGAAACAGTGAAAAAGATGGCACAAAGGCAGTTCGTATCAGGGTCACCATTAAGGACGCTCTGCCTTCTAATTGCAGGCCAGCCAGCTGATGTTTTCTCTACCACCACTTCCACTGTTCCCACAATGGCTACTCCATATGGTGCTCCCAATGCCTCACAAACCATGGAGGTGTCTCTCTATTTTATTATATCATATACAAGTGATAATGTTCATTGGGTTGTTTTGGTCGGACCAACCAATATTAGAGCAATCAATGTTACATCTGTAGAGCAAGAATAATACATTGAAATACACATATTTATTAGAAATCCTTTATTCAGTACAACCAAGCAACTTATTTGAAAAAAAAATTAAGTCGTATGCAACATGACATGGTATTGTTAGCTAGCTTTAATAGAGTTCTCTTGTCTGTACAATGCACTATATAATTTTGTTATTTGTTAGCTTTCCTTCACTCGCTCGTCTTGGTTTTCAGCTAAACAATAAATTTACCGATGAGCTGAACCAAAATAGCACACAAATTGCCATTTGATCAAATGAAACCCAGTTTCATTTACAACTCACAGTATATAAGCTAGATTGGACAATTTTTAGGGTTTTTGCTTGAAATATTGAAAGTAATATTTATCTAAAGAAGAGGAAGTAAACTATTTGAATCTTTTGGTGAAAATATGAAATAAAGGTTCCAGGGTTTTGGTTTCAGTTTAGCCTCAGGGTGTGGCAGGAAGAACCTGCTGCAAAGTGTGGAGTGTGGGGGTTGTCATTGGAATAAATGTATTTTTTATTTAAATTTTCTTTGTTGGTCGGAGTGTAGGTCCAAGGAGGTGGGATGTTAGATGATTGGGAAGAGAATCTTGCTATTATCACAGCTAACAGAACCAATGATGATGGCTTGGTTATGATCCATCTTGGTGATTGCCTCTGGAAAGAGAAAGGAGAGGTGATTGCTCTACACATTCTGTTCTTTTACATATAACTTCTGTAAATCCTGAAATTTGTAAATATACATTACTAATTTGCAGGTGACTGCGGCACACACATGCTACATAGTTGCGGATGCAAATTTTGAGTCTTTCTCAGACACGTCGAGGTTATGCCTAGTCGGTGCTGATCATATGAAATGCCCTAGAACTTTTGTTAGTCCCGAAGCCATACAGGTCATTTTTACTTGCATCCCTCAACACCTCTCCTCGTCCTCCCCCTTCTCCTCCCTAGCTTTGTTATGTTGTATATAACTAAAGTTTTCTATATTCGTGTAGAGGACGGAACTGTATGAATATGCAAAGGTGCTAGGCAACTCTCAGTATGTGCTTCTGCCGTTTCAGCCGTACAAGCTTATCTATGCACACATGCTTGCCGAAGTTGGCAGGGTCTCTGATTCATTGAAGTATGTTCTTGTCATAGTGTTTTTTTTAATATAAATTTATTATCTGGAAATATTATATGAGCACATATTGTACTTGCATATTATAGATACTGTCAGGCTTCTCTGAAATTGCTGAAGTCCTCTGGCCGGGCACCTGAATTGGAGACATGGAAGCAGCTCTTCTCCTCCTTAGAAGAGCGGATCCGTACTCACCAGCAAGTAAGAAGGCCAACAACACATAATTGCTACTAGACATGGAAGTCGTTAAAATATAAAAAATCTGTCTTAAAAAGTTTGTCAAAATTTATAGACAATAATTTGTAAGTTCAAAATTAGTAATTTCTTCCATAGAAAGTCGCTATATAAACTTGACATAAATTTTTTGCCCAAAAAAATCTTGTTAATATTAATGATTGGTACGAGTATTTTTAATTTATTTAAAAAAATTATAAAAAATAAAAAAATATTTTTGGCTGCTTTCCATAGCGGCCACGACTTTTAATATATATCTTAGATTTAATGCAATTGTAAACGTAACCGATGACATTTATGTTGTACCCTACTCTGACCTTGTTATTTCCTGCCCTCTTTTTTAGGGAGGTTATAGCTCGAATGCTCCAACCAAGCTTGTGAAGAACATATTTAGCTCACTTGATCAGACATTACAGCGTGTAATGGGTGCACCTGCTGCACCTGCTGCACCGCAAGCAGCATCCTCTTTACCCCCAATGCCGCCAACTAGTGGTGTTGGTAGTGGTGCTTTTGTTGGTGCCAGTGTTGGTGCCAACGACAGAGACATTACTAGTCAGACTGTACCAAAATTTGTGAATAGCCAATCTGCAATGACCATGTCTGCTCTCATGCCGTCTGCCTCAGTTGAATCAATCAGTCAATGGGCCAATGATGGCAATAACGTTAGCAAGAAGTCAATGCATAACCGCAGTGTTTCGGAGCCTGATTTTGCCAGAAGTCCAAAACAGGTCTCTTTCTCTCTCTCATTCACACACACACACACACAAACAAAATCTGTCCTCGAAGTTTACAAAAATTTTGTGATTGTGACAGAGTGGCAGCCCGGATGGTACAAAAGGCAATGTATCTGGGAGTTCACGGTTGGGATGGATTGGGGGGGCCCTTTCAAAGACTGTCGGCTGGATGTCTAAGTCACATCGTCAGGTAATATTTAGCTCTGTTGTTTTTTAACATTTCAATTTCAATTTAAATTTTTAGGTTATGTAATGGATGCTCATCTTCACAATTAATTATTGAAGGCGAAGCTTGGGGATGAGAATAAATTTTACTATGACGAGAGTCTGAAGACATGGGTGGAGAAGGGGGGAAAGGCTCCTGCTGAGGTGGCTCCACTTGCCCCTCCACCTACTACTACGGCTTTCAAAACTGGATTACCAGATTATGGATTAAATAATGCTGGTATTAAAGCTGAGAGTAATATGACAATGAATGGCTTGCCTGAATCAAAACTGGCTAGTAGCACTAGCTTACCAGAGACCAGCATGGTCGGTGGGATACCACCAATGCCCCCTACCCATAACCAGTTCTCTGCCCGTGGTAGGATGGGGGTTCGATCCAGGTAATTTCATTACTTGTTCTGTATTTATTATATTTTGCTCTTTTGGATCTCTTTTGTACTTGTCTGTTGTACAAGATTCGCAAAGTTCCCAGCAACTACACTAGTCAGATCCAGTATTTGCCAGTCAGTATCAGACGTGTATCCGTACAAAACTTCTTTACCATTTTATTGCTACTATATTCTTTTTGGCTATCTGATTTCAGTATCTTGGCAGGTTTTCAAGCAATTTTTTCTTCTTTTTCTGATTGTAATGTTATTTTCTAAATCAGAATGTGCATTTTTTTGTCCAGATAACAGAAAGCAGAAATGACTCAAAAACCTCTTGTTTTTACATAGGTACGTCGATACATTCAACAAAGGTGGCGCAGCTTCAGTTGCACCAACAAACTTATACCATTCTCCAGCTTCATCAACCGTAAAACCACCTGCTGGTGCCAAATTCTTTGTACCAGCAGCCCCTGCTACCTCCACCGACTCTCACGAAACGCCCCAATTTCCATCAGTATCCCATTCACCCCCTTCTCCTACTGAGGAAACCAACCCACCTTCCACTTCACTCACAAAACAACAATCATTCTCTTCTTCTACCAGCACTTCCCCACCGCCTCTGCAAAATATCCCATCTACACCTTCTACCTCTTCTTCCATCCACCGTTTCCCAAGCATGGATAATATTACCCCTCACGGGAACACGGTTACTTTTGGATCAAACCCAGGAAGTGGAAGTAAAGGTCCAATTGCACGGACCCGAGCTGCCTCCTGGAGTGGGTCATTTGACCCATATTCTGGGATGTCAACCCAGATGAGCCCGCCCAGTGTTCACACATCTTTCATGCCTAATAATTCTTCTTCAGAAGAGTTGCAGGACATCCAGCTGTGATTTTGAAAACCTAAATGAAAAATAGCACTGGTGGTGGGGTTTTTTTTTTTTTTTAAATATTTTTCTTTTTTTTTTTACATTATTGTTTGGAGAAAAAGAAGTTTACTTTCGCTGTATTACAAGTCAGATTTTGGATACCAATGTAGTTAAAATGATGGTTTGAAATGACGAAGTGGTATCCTTTCGATGGTGAGAAAAGGAAAGCATGAGGATGCCAAACCTGTACAGAAAATTTGTTCCAAAATTTATTCATGATCCAGTCTTCCTCAAATTTTTTAATGTTGTTTTCCCAATCAAGGGAAGGCGATGGAGGAAATTTTTTTCTTAAGTTGCTTTTCTAGGACGAGCTGTAATGGACTCTCCAATTCTTTTTAAAGTTATTGAATTCAAGTTAATTTATTCCGATATGTTTCACCTTGTACGCGTGTTTCTAATATATTTATTTCTATATTGTACTACCCTGGTATAAATGGGACGCTTAAAACGAAAACCTGGATGGAAGTAGCGGGTCAAATGTAACTTTAATTGAAGGGAACACTTCGGACTAATAACGGAATGAACAAATGATGTGAGATCCTGGGGCCTAAAAGGTTATATAGGTTTAGTTTACTATTATTTGGATCTATATACTTCTGTGATGGTTTTTTTTTGCCAGCCCAGTAGTCCGATCCGTTGTATAGGCCACTTTTATTTTATTTTATTTTTTTAGGCTTAGGTGTGCGCATGGTGCGAAGTGATAGAGACATGCAGAGTTGGATGATTTCTCTATTGAGTATATTTCAGTTAAAACTAGGCGTTACTGCGGTTCCCTTAAACCCTTTTTAACTAGTCATTTACTTGTTTGGATAAGTGATATAACATTACTTTGCATGTCGGACTCACTTTTGTTGGTTCGTTAATATCTGGCTCCCAGCACGGGGATCCTAGTTTCAGAAAGTAAAAGGAAAAAAAAAAAAAGATACAATTACTAGTGTATCTCCCCTATATACTTTCATATAAGCACAAAATAGAGATATATGTACATCTGTAGCCTTCCTTATAAAATTAAAGGCTATAAAAATATCTAAGAAAGAAGAGGCTTTTCTATATCTGCTGCAGAGGACACCGAGCTGCCATCTTCTATTGAAACATCAAGGGTCTCATTGTTCTTGGCCCAGAGGACTGCATACAGACCGCAGAACATGAGCACAATTCCTGCAGAGCTGCATTCAACAACAATAATTGCTTGATCAGTTTTTACTGATGACCAATGTTAGCGCCGAAAACTTAGCAAACCAAAATCAACAAGAAATAAAAACCTCAAATAGAATTTTAATTTTTCAGCCCTTAGCAGCTGTAGATTTAGCAGAAGAGAGGAACTAATAGATTAAAAGAAACGGAAATGTGATTTACTCACCTTCCTAGACTGATCATTTGATGGTACAAAACAGCTGAGAGGATGGTAGAGCAAACAGTCTGGACAGGACTGAAAATTGAGACAAGCACAGGCCCCTTCTTACGAACACACCACACCTGAAAGGCGATACATGCACCGATAACCACTCCTCCCTTGATTACATTAAAACACAATTTAACAAAATATTAGTAGCAATTATTGCTTAAGTGAGAAGTAGCAGCTTAACTATTGTTTCTGATCTTCAATAGCCTCAGTTCAAAAATTTGTGAGTGCTTGTTCTTGGGCTTAGAGGGTACAGGCTCTATTCAAAGAAAAGAGTAAATAGGAAGAACAGAGTACATATGAAATATTTGTACTTTGTATAGGAGCCTCGTCATCAATCCTCGTGAACAACATATTGCAGGAAGGAATGATTTCATATTCGATTTATTTTCCTTTACTCGGAAAACTCATAATAATTATATATTATGTCATGAAATGTATGAAATTTGTCCAGAAAGGTTTGCATAGGTGTAAAGAAAATCAAACGAGGTAATTTTAATAGAAAGTTATTTGACCGACCAAGTTTAGATATGCTCTCAAGTTTACAGTAGGGAAACAAGATGAGGTGTCAACAAATCATACCATTAGACAGATCTCTCCAATCAACATGACACTAACATCGGGTGACCCAATATCTATCTTCCCTTTCATGACCACAAGTACGATTGCAGTGAATAAAGAACCCATCATAGCCGTAATTGTACATAGTGATAAAGGCGCCGGGAAGTTGACCAAAGTTGCAGCCTACAGAAAGTTGTAATTATGACTTAGTAAAAGATACACTGATTTGAAAATATTATTCCAGTTTTACTCTGAAAAAGAAAGTATTAATTGGGAACGAGTCTACCTGCAAAACTGAATTACAGGATAGCACCATCACTCCAGCTAAAAGATAGAAGCAGCCTAACATCCAGTCAAAGTATCCATCGCTATTTGAGTTCTCACGCAACTGGTGCTTATTGATTTGTGGACTAGTTGAAGGGGGACTTTGCAAAAAGCTCATCGCCATGGCACCACTTAAGCACACCAAGGTCCCTAGTACCTTGGCCTTGCTATATTTGCACTGCTTATCAAACTTCTCGAACCTATTAAAAGAATTTGTACATCATATTGATTCAACTAAATATATCACAATAAAGACATTTTTTTTATGCCGATATTTGTATTTGCATCCGAGTTAGCTTTAAAGGGTCATTAAAAAGAATCCATGAAACAAAAAAGGGCATAACAGAACAAATTAGGACATGCTAAAGGTGACTGAGCAGTTCATATAATCTTAATCCCACACACACATTGCAAATGGTTAATTTAGATCGAAATATTCAGATTGCACATAACCAGAGTTACCCAAGATGCCTTTATTTTGAAAAGCAGGTTCGTTTAATTTGTCCTCTCTCTATTGATGGCTTGATCTCCACATTTCTGTACAATTAAATTGCAATCAATAACCAACATACACATATACTATACCCGAGACATGCAGCAATTGTGAATATAAGACCAGGAGACAAATTGGGCATGGCAGAAGCAATTGTCGGTGTCGTCTTCTCAATCCCTAGCAGCATCAACATTTGAAATATGGTCACCCTGCACCCAAATAATCATCCTTAATTGATCGATGCATTGTTTAATCATTTATAAGGAAATTAGTTGTTAGGGGCTGGGGGGTGGGGGGGGGGGGGGGGGGGGGGGGGGGGGGGTGGGTGACAACACAAGCATTTACTTTGCTTTCTAAATCCTTTTAACTTACTTTTTGGTTCATAGCTCATGTTAAAAAATTATCAAATATTTTTCGGCTTTTGGTAACAACCAGAACAAGAAACTATGGCGTTTCTGTAATTTTTTTTTTTCCCCTACTATCGCTATATCAGCGCTTTACTTACTCAACTCATGCTTTCGAAATTTAGTAGATCTATATACAAAAACCTGTATCATGCATAAAACCGATTTAAGGGTATGGCAAGAGGCTTCCATCATGTCAATTTTATTTTTTGATAAAATAACCACTAGGTAATAATAGCTGGGGCTGTTTAGACGCCCTTTTCTGGTCGGTTCCTTTAGCTATGTTCTTTTCCTTCTCTTGACGCATCCTTTGACGCTAATTACAACTATATCAACCAACATTAACTATTAGATTTTAAACTGCGACTTTATTCAATTTCTTTCCTTGATCCTGGATCTTCTATGGCACCACTTCATCGCATGATGACTTTCTCAAATCAGGTGAAGTGATAAAGAATGAGAACCAAATGTCTCCATATTAGTGCTTACTTCTTACACAAAGTACTGCATTGAAAGCGCCATTGAAGAGCTGGAGGCCTTCTATTGCTTTTTAAATTTTATATTTTGAGAACTATAGGCTTCGTGACGCACTGACGCCCCATGAAAGCAACCTTCCCAATTACCCACTACCAAAAGTTGACACCCAGATTTGAAGGGGAAAAAAAAAAAAATTAGATTCCACTTCTGGACTATGTTTTGTTCCACCTGACTAGTTGCAAATTTTCACCAATTAGGCAATTACACGATGAAAATAAAATATTGCAAAGGAAAGGGAAAGAGAAAACAAAGAAAAAACACTATGATGAGAGATAAAACATAGGAAAATTGGAAAACAGATTTGGGACAACCTTAATAATAATAATCAACAAAGTAAAGAAACATGTTGATATCAATTTTAAAATATATATATTATATAAAAGAAACATACCCTCCAAGAGAAAGCGCCACAATTTGAGCCACCAAGACTGGAGTTAGTTTTGTATTCCAATTTTTCCTACATGCATAATAACGTGAATCTCAAATTATCAAAATAACTCACAGCAAAAACATTCCCTCAATCAATTAACAAACAAAGAGGGGCAAAACGGAAAAGAGCACCGTATACAGACCTCTCAAGTGCAGCCGCAAAAGGAAGCAACGCCACAGCAGTGGTTGATCCAGTGAGAACGATTAGAAACAGAGGATTGATTCCAACGGCCAACGCATGGTTTACAAACACCACGTAGAAACCCATGATGCATTGCACCGCCAATAATCCGGAGATGATTAGCGTTTCTTCAATCCAATTTCCACTTCCTCTTCCCAACATCTTGTCTTGGAAGGAAAGGTTTTGTTCTCCCTTGAAGTTGTTCTATCCACTTAGAGAGGGAAGAGGCCTCGCTTCTCTCTCTTTCTTTTAAAGGGTTTCTTTTGGTTGGAGACGAAAGTAGGTTTTCCCGAAGAAATATAATTGTACGAGATGTATAGTTAGTGTCAAGTTATTGATATTGTCGAAACATGGTGCATTGATGCAATTAAATGATAGTACGATATACATATATATACTCGATACCGATGCATATTTGTGGGAGTGGGACCTACATATCCGTCATAGCACTTTCTTTGTGACTTTAGGAAATAGGAACTATATGCGTATGTGGAATTAATGGGACGGTCGCTGTTAGCCTGTTACCATTTTTAGAATATTTTGGTTCGGGTTGAGTTCGCAATCCGCACCCCTTAATTTATGAGAAAAACCCATTTCCCTTGGCCACCACCTTGCTCTATATATTAAAAGTTGTTATTTATTTTGATTTACTAAGTTCATGAACATATTTAAAAAATTAACGAAATCACGCATCGAATATAATAATTTTATCAAAATTATTGAATTATTAATCTATAATTAGTTAATTACTGAACTGATTGCATTTTGAAAAAAATCACATGAATTTACACATTCATTTGAACTTTTATGAGAGGTTTTTTATGATAAAATAATTGCAATACTTTTGATAGTTTATGAAAATTATATTTTTTAAAAAAACGTATAGATATTGTGCTAAAAAGGTCATTATACGTGTAATATTCAATAGAAAAATGGAAATATTGTCTCTCCATATATGATCAAATTTCAACGACGAGCTATCTAATAAAAAATAACGTGAAGTTCAACACAAATAGATAACTCTGCTAGTTTGTCATAAAAAAAAAGAAGACGCAAAATGTAACTAACTAGCTTTTTTATACGCGCGAAGCGCGTGAGGTTTACATATCAGAACAAAACAGTACACGGTGGGTAATTAAAAGGCAAATTTTAGTTTGTGATGGTAATTAGTAACTCTTTGCTGGATACACAAGTAATTAAAATTGAACATGGAATAGTGAATCTTCCATAAGTTCATTTGTGAAACAACACATGGCAATCATCTGACATTGGAAAGAACTGAATTACCTTCATGTTTGTGTCAGTAACAACATAATAACATATTTTAGGGGCATAAATATAAAACTTGGTTTACCGAAATCCAAATCCGCTGATTTCTCTAAACAACAAAACCTATCAGTACCTTGAGGGACCTGATCTGTGTGGTAAAGAGATTTGTGTATATCCATGGCAAAATCAACCATGTTGGTCTCGCTGAGAAGGTCGATCTTAGTCTTGAGTATCTCTTCGTCATTGTACAACTGCCTCTCTTGCAAGAACTCGAGCAATGGAAATACCAAATGCCTATCCAGTTACATCGCTATCTTCCATGTCAAATCGTGCGTGCTCGCCATCGCGCTAAATCGACCTAGCGCGTTGTTATCCCTTCTCCTCCTCTCTTTCTCTCCTTTCCCGTATAAACCCTAGCTGCGATCCTTCTCCCAATTTATTTTATTTTTCTTCTAATCTCGCATAGAAGAGCCAGAGTATAGAGGAGGAGTCTGTCCAAGAAGGAGAGAAGCAAAATCAAAATGCAGACGATTACTAAGGTCTAATTGCACTTAAAACCAAATACCCAACTAAACATTGCACCATAAAACAGTACTCCAATCTGTACCAGTAAGGTTATTGGTACACTGTTAAAATATAGAGAGAGACTGTGATTTTATAAGTTTACAGTGTTATGTGAGAGTCTGTAAACTGGTGTTGAAAGGCGTAATAAGAACTTGTTTAATTTAGCATATGCACAGAAAAAAAAAGTATGGCAAAAAGATAAAGAAAATTACTCATCATCTAAGAATGCTAGAGGAGAGGTCATGACTGTCTTTTCAGTGTCTTCCGCTCCAGCACTGATGTTGCTATCAGAGTCAATCTTATCCTTGGAATATTTTAGCTTATTTGCCTGAACCTAGGATAACACAAACCAAAGTAAAAATTATGTCTAACCTCCTAAAGAATACATTCCATAAGACTATAATTTATTGAAGCAAAAGTATCAGCATGAGTTTAAGAACCGCAATAAAAAATTTTAAAAAAAATAAAAAATGGTCCATATCATCTGTATATGAACATGTTCTTCCAACACAAGAAAAGAAAACACCAATGGCCAGCCAAAAAGAAGAATAAAAAAGAAAAGGAAAAGGAGAAACTATAGCAATCCTTACAAGAGCAATGTTGTATTGCTCTTTGGTTGCTGCTGTCTTCTCTTATTCAATGCTCTCTTTAGAGCTCATCCTGAAATTCCAAGGTAAAGAAAAGTTTCTTTGTAAGAATTTTTGGCCTCTAATACTGATATACAAATATTGACTGTGTTAATGTGTTATAACTATTACTCATAAATAATAATTGAAGAATATTCTGTAGTTCATACCCCCAAAATTGTCCTGGTATTATGATTGTTATGCAAATTTAAGTAGCCCTTTATATTCAGAAAAAGTGTTCTTATCCCCACACCACCAAACTATAGCTTTCTTGACAATGCATAGATTTTCAATAATATTAGTCTTTGCTGTCTGTGTTGTGTGATTTTCAGATTTGTTCCCTTTTTTCCCTAGTTGTGCTTGTCTTCCATGTGGGTCTGTGGGTGTGAGGTTGTGTGGGTATATGTGTGTGTGTGTGTGTGAGAAAGAGAGAGAGAGGGGTAATTGGGGTACATGTTGAGCTTCTTCCTGCTTGCTATCATCTGATACAGTCTGTTCAATCTTTGCTTCAGCATCATTATTTAATCCGTCTTTATCTTCAGAAGCTTCTGATTCATGATTCTTTGTTTTCTAATATTGAAAGAATTCGGTAACAAAATAGAATGTAAATTGAAAATAATGAGAAAATTGATATTTGCAACTATTTGTAGAAGTTGGAGCTTATTATTGTACCTCTTATTCTTGTCCCTTTTTCTCAGCCTCCTCTTCCTCTTTCATCTTTTTCCAAGCCTCCTCAAATTAAGTCTCCTCAGTCTACATTACCATCCAAAATAAATATTAGAATAATTTAAACATAGATTAAGAAATGTAAAAGAAAAATTTAAATGAAAGACAAGTTTCAAAAAAGGCTCATATGTCCTTGTGCTTTCCCCATGTCTCCTCGGTAAGCTTGAAAGCATACTCAGGATTGTCACATACCAATATATTATCAAACAAGGTGCTTGATTTCACCTGAAATATAAAAAATGGAATAAAGATAGGAAATTAAGTCATTACCATTAAAGAAGAACAAACAAAGAAACTAAGAAAAAAGGTCACATATTAGACCTGCCAGAGCCCAATGCCAATGTACTTCAATCGGGGATACGCATATAGATAAGGATCATCGACAAACTCTGCAGTTCAAAACAGAATATTTCAAGGTTCAATTGGCCAGAAGGGTTATGCAAAAGAATTGCAGATGGACGCTGGTGTGCAATTTATGAAGATGTTGACATGTGTTCTAGCTATTTCATACTACATCTTTTATTGTAATAAGACTGATATATTATTATACGCTAATGATAAGCTAGATAGTTATTATGTCAGTACTGGTACAAGGGAGGTATCAATACATGTAGTTGCATTATATCATGCTTTGTAGGCTGGAGGGGTTTTCATTGTTACTTAATCTACTGATGCATTTGTATTTGTAAGTGTTCCTTTCAGTAATAACAGAGGTGTAAAACTCAATTCCACTTATCGGGAAAAAAAATGTTTGATTGTTCAAGCAAATTGATGGAAATGCGTCCAATATGACAGCATGAGATGCACATACCAGGATTATCTAGCATGGGTGTCGTCCATTTGCCTTTGTAATCTGGGTTCTTCATTTTCTATCAAAGAGACAAAACCCAAAGTAAATATAAAATTTCAAAGGAAAATATAAAGTCTGGTATATATAAGGGAGTATTAGTAAAAATACAAATCAAATACCCTTTGCTTCCATGGGCCATGGTATTCAGGGTTAGGAATTTTTTGGTGCAGTCCATTCACCATCCTCTTCATCATCCCAATTATCAGGCTACCATAAATAAATATAAGTAAATTTGTTTTGCTTTGTGCATTACTTGTTATATGTACGAAATAAAAAGAACTTAGTGACTACCTTCAAGGCATTAGGATCAGGAAGTTCTTTTGGTATGTCATCATAGCCCTACAACAAAGTTGACATGAACATAAATAGTCTTAAGTTCCTAATACCACAGTATTGAAATACAACATATGTCAATACAAACCATGTTATTAAGTAGATCTTACCTCTGGCTTCTTATCTTCTGGATCAGGAATGTACTCATCTTCGACCCAATCTTCAGGCTATTAAAACATAATAGATAATAGAATAAACTTGGAAAAGAATTCTGTGTATATACAACTAAGAAATTACTCTCACTAAAGCCTATAGGTGGACAATCATGTGTCAGCTAGGTCCCAATAAATAACGTTCAATAAACTTACAATCAAGACTCAGAAAAGCTCCCAAGTGAGGACACATGTAAATTTTAGCTTCAATACTTGTGCAGTGAAGTCTTTATTTGTACCAAGCTTGCCTGATTGATTGCCTCAGTTAAAGCTCATCAGTTGAAGAAGGGAAGCAGAAGCGACCTTGTACGGCGTGTAGCACGGCGCTGCCTCTGAGGATACACTTGGCAAGGTAGTGACTCCTCGTCGGCGCCGGAGAAGCGGCGGTGGCCTCCGCCAAGCCCTTCTCTCCAATCGCCATCCGTCTATGCGCAACACCTCGATCTTTAATTCTCCACTGGATTATTGGAGACGCTTATTAAGATTCGGGAGCTCAGTGGCGAGAAATTATTTTTTTTTTGGGGGAGTTCGGTGCCAAACGACTACTAAGTGGGATCAGAGATCAAAGAGAGAAAGAGTACAGGAAGGAGGGGCTGAGCCAGCGGAGGAGGAGGCGACGGTGTGAATTTTTTTTTCTGGGAGAATGAAGAAAGAAAAATGACGATACAAAGACTGAAGTCAATAGAAGAAGTGGAGCGACTATCTGCGCGGAGAGATCGAAGAAGTCCATTGCGGAGATCGCGAAGTAGAACGCTGACGTCATCATGGTTACTGTAGAAAAGGCTCCCAGAATTGGAGTATTTTTTGATTTTTAACAAAACATTTGAAATTGAAATCTGGTGCCACGCGGCAAGGGTGCCACGCACAATCCCAACCATCCGATGGATGATGGGTCCCCCGTAAATTATATCAGATTGATAGGTCCGAAAAAATTAATTGTCGAGATGAGATCGAACGACTCGAATTGTGCGCGGCACGGGACAAGGATTCAAAACATTAGACCATGCATCTTTTAATAAGATTATTACTTATAAAAAAGATACTATCTAATAAAAAAAATTAATGTAATGACCAAAAGTTCTTTTAAGTTAATTAAAATTTTTATCAGCCGAAAATGACTTTCAAAATATATTAAAATTTATAAAACTAATTATAAATTGAGTAAACACATTTGTATTTTTCTATTTTTCTTTGCTGTGTGACTGTAATATATATATCTAAAGTGACAATCCGGATTATATATGCATTTTTTTCAAATAAAGATTATATATATGTGTGTTAATTACTTAATCAAACGATAGATATGAGACAAAGAATATATCCTGCCTCTACATCTATATGTACTGCATAAATTTTATATAGAGATGATAATGGAAAAGCTAGAATCTCTATACTTTTACATATATATAGAGAGAGATTGTATATGTATTACTAATTAGTGTATCAAATTAATGATAGATATGGTACAAAGAATATATCCTGCCTCTACATGATTTAACTTTAGATATATTATGAATAAAATGTGCGAACGGAAGGTCAAACTTTATCATTTTCGCCGCAAGTGGAATATAATATAATGTTATAAAAAGATTAGTATAATTAATTTGCTTGACTTAGTTTTACAGCATGATGATATATGCTTTTAAAGTTTCATATTTGTTTGGTGGAGTACTGAAGCTATACCTTATCCTTGGTTCCCCCGTCTATAAGTGTACTTCATGTATACTTAATTCTTATATATATTATATTCTAATATAATCAATAAAGGTTCACATCACAGTATAACGTGCAATAAAACCCCTGTAAGTTGTCAATTTTCTTTTAAAAATTTACTGTTGAAATGCATAGCCTTTTATTAGCTAGATCAGTTCTGCAACAAATTAAAACAAGACATCTTCTACGAAATGCACAGATGGTAAATGATTCCATCTTGTTTTTGTCGAAAATAGAATAAACCGTATGTTTTAACAGCTCCTCGTTTCCATAAAAGAAAAGGAAAAAGAACCAAAACGCTTTTTGTTATCTCCCGGGACTTCGGAATTAACGGCATTGAAACTCGATTGCTGTATGTAAGGAAAATTAAATCAAAAGAAAGAAAGTGTTCATTAATGTTTCTGTAATATTCAACCCTCGAGTTTGAAAGCCAAGCTTGAATATAACAACTACATTTTAGTTTCTCGAACAAACATATAATTAAATAATAGGGAAGGTTTAAAGCGGTGTCCTTTGTTGCCGAAACACGCGTCATGGAAACTGTAAAACTTGTATAAATTTTCACGATCTAGGGAGATATGTTGCAGGCGAATATAAAACGCTGGCAGGCGGCGGCGTTACAAGTTGACAGATGGAATAAACTGCCACAAGGCTACAACATTTAAGATGGCCGTTTGAAAAAAAAAAAAGGAACGACAAGAAACATAAAATAAACGAAGGCTCATTGGGGTTAATTTGATTCAATGTGGACACGACATGGTTTTTTGCCCATTCAAATAAAATATTATTAAAGTGTATTTTACCAGAGCTAGGAGTAGAGACAAGTTTTGATTTGAGACCAAAATGTCATGCATGAAACGAGTGAGAAATTGGACTTTGGCAGATCAATCCAAGCCAGAAACGTCTAGTGCAAGATCGATCACCGACTTTTGTGTAATTTGTTTGTACTATTATCTCATATTTTATGTTGACGTGTTCAACTCCGTTGTTGGTTTGTTTATCTCTGTGGAGACAAGAGGATTCCCTGCCTTCTGGGATGATGAAGTAATAGGTAGGGACATAAAATATTTAGGATCCTCTCCAACGTAGTAGTAGGTGAAGTGCACTCTCACAAGAGTTTTGAATTTGATGTATACTAAGGGTCCATCTGCACCAATTTTGAAGGATCCAGCGGCTGATCCTATGATGAAACATGTACAGCAATGCAGAAGATCAGTGTTCATTAAAAACAGCGAATTTTCAAAGCGGTTCACTGTGTTGGGCGGTGCTCACTTTTGCCTTTTTATTTTCCCCCTCCTTTTTCTCCAACTCCGGAGGCAGTGTTCACTTTTGCTGACCATAATTCGTGATAATAACGCCATTGTTTTACTTTAGTTATCACTTAATTGTCAATGATAGTCAGCAGTTTTTATCATGATGACCCCCGATATTTTGTAATTTTCGCAAGTACAATACTTTTTCTTGGTTTTATGCAATTCATCTTGGACACCCAAGTAAAGGTCATTTTCTTGTCTTCATATATATTATCAACTTTCTAACTTTTCATAAGTGATTTGCTTTAAACGACAAACCTGAAAATACCCATCAATCCCCTTTACTTTAGCGCAAGGATGCATCAAACTCAATACGATGAAAGATTTGACATATTTGAGGTTGGAGATGTATATTATATATAGTTTTGTGATCCCAAAACATATGAAAAGAAATAGAAAATGACTTACACAGTTTTAGGGAACGGCAGAGACAACAACCAAATGTAAGAAAAATATAACAAGAAATAAAATAAAAATAATAGACCATATAAAATAATAACAAATCTTCGGAGTTAATGCAAAGACCCTGTCCAATATACGAGACGGATTGTCTGACTCATTCAATCGTTCTCGTATTTTAAATTTTAGATGACTAATTCGAACCGTTCAATATGTTATTTATATATTAAATATATAAAAATTCATTTTTATATTTTTATTTTTAAAAATTATTGTTATTGGAGGATCCTACTTTTTCTATCATAGATTTTCTAAAATGCTAAATAAATAGTAAAAAAAAAATGCAAGAAAAAAAATTTGATTTTTTAGAATTTCTCAATATAAAGAACATATTAAACGGTTCGGATCGACAGTTTGAAATTTGAAACGTGATAATGTTTATAGGAAAGAGTCCTCATCCGTTTCATATTTTGGACACTAATATTTTAAATATATATATATATATATATATATAAACATATTAGACATCCGTTGGATAAAACGTAGTAAAAGAATATAATTAAACCATGGGTATATGTCAACTTTCAACTTGGTCGCTAAATGACGCATGTTACTTACAGTACTGGAATACAGCAAGTATACGAAAGTTAACTACCGATCTAGCACCAAGAGGATTCATAGTGAAGGTCTATATTTTTTGGCATGTTTCAAAGTCCAATTGTCCAATTGAGCGACCCAAAATATACACTGTGATTTGTACATCAATAATATCTAGAGAGTGGATTCAATATATTAATCCCCTCCATAGTAAGAAAATAAAAACTGACTTATCTTTTTTTTTTAAAAAAAAAGGCAGGCAAAGTGAAGAATAAAATACGTAAACACACAACAAAAAAAAAAAAAAAACACTTAAACCATGAATATACAAGAGCAGGAGTATTGAATACAAGAAAGGGCCGGAATTGAGGGAGAAAAAAACTATTAGGGGGAGGAGAAGTGAGTTTTTTAGAATGGTTAAAAAAAAAAAGTAAATGTTTGTTGAGTCATGGAACGAATATACAAGTACATTAAATTTCAAACCCATATTATTGACAGGATGTTCCTCTTGAGTATAACTTGCAAAAGCACCACTTACTTGAATAAATCCTATAATATTTGGCACTAATGTTTTTTTATTTATTTATTTTGAGAAGGATTACACTGCCACAAAAGGTCTAAATCCCACAAATGACATTTCTGTATTTCATTATTATTTTGTAATTAAAAATCAAAACTTCAAATTCAAACAGTAGATCTTATTCAATTTAACCAATGCATTTTTATATAATTTTGTAAATTATATACTGCAATTTAATGACCAGTGCATTTCAATCAAGAGGCTAAAAACATGAAGGTGTTAGAATTAATCTACTAAATTTTACAAATTTAGGCATCTTTATCTTGTATCAAATGAAATCTAAATTTTACAAATCACTTGTTAAATTGAACAAAATCAACTTTTTGAATTTGAACTTTGAAAGTTAAATTTAAAATATTAATGAAATAGATAAAATTGTGGCATTTGTGGCAATGAAACCATCTCATTTTTTCTCATAAAGCAAAGGAATCAAGGAATTTCCTTCACCATTTTGCTAACAAACTTTAATTTATTATTTTTAATTAATGAGCAAAATTTTGTTAGGATGCAAATTTTATTGTACTTGTATATAAAAATTTACACTTAATTTATCAACCACAGTAACCATGAATTCATTACTTTAATATACTTGTATTATAAAATGTAATTGTATATTGCCTCACCGCTTATTCATATTAATTATCCTAAATAACAGCATTCTAATAATATATGTATGTTAGAATTATTAATCAAGTTGGCAATACAATGAGAATTATTTTCTGGCTATCAGGTTAAAAAAAAAGAAATTAAAAAATAGTAAAACCTTAGCTGAATATCCGACAAAATCCAATAATTGTTCATGTAAGTTTACTAAATTAGCACAAGTAGTGCGAACCAACAATCTAGTAAGCTAGCGTTACTCTAGCAAACCATAGAGTGTGGATTGTAACTTGTAAGGAAGTGATATTTCGTCCCCACAAGGAAGGTTAATGAGTACAAGCAACAACATTAATTAATGGAAGAGAGAGTATTAATATCCAATCCAAGTGCGTGCTTGGATCTTTTATAACACAAGCATTGTAGTAAGCAAGCGCGCCGTTCCTTAATGTCTTTTTTGCAACAAATTAATTTTGTTCACAATCCAAATTTTTCTTTCTGTTCATTTTTTTAATGGTTTTTTTTATGTATATTGGAAATTAATTTTTGTCTGAAGTATACTGTTGACCGCACGGTCCGCCTAGAATTATCTGAGTTGCTAATTTCAAAAAGAAAATGCCAGAGTTGTTGGCATGAATCTTTGAATTGAATATATTTTTTTTGGGGGCATGATAACTGCAATCCTCCATTTTGTCATTCCCGTAATCCCAATCCAAAAACGAAAAGAACGCTGGGAAGCATCTTTTCGTTTTTGAACCAGCGTCACTTCCGCTCCCCTTCCCGCCCTCCTCTCCCTTCTCCCGTCTCCCCTTCCCGTTCCCCGCTCCCCTCTCCCCTCTCCTGTCTCCCCTCTCCACTTTTTGCTCCTCTCTCGTTCCCTATCTCCTCTCTTTCCATGGATCTATCTCACGTGCGCCTCTCCTTCACCTCTCCTCTATTCCATGATTATAACAATCTGATCCTCTGTTACATGATTATAACAATCCGATCACTTATTATAACAATCTGATCGTTTATTATAACAATCTGATCTCTTACTATTATAATAATAATCTGATCTCTTATTATCACAATCTGATCCCTTATTATAATAATTTGATCTCTTATAATAACAATATGATGTTATTATTATAACAATCTGATCTCTTATTATGCCAATGTGATCTCTTATAATAATAATCTGATCTTTTATTATGCCAATGTGGGTCTCTTATAATAATAATCTGATCTATTATTATGACAATCTGATCCCTTATTATAACAATCTGATTTTTTTTATTATTATGTCAATCTGATCTCTTATTATAACAATCTGATCCCTTATTATAACAATCTGATCGTTTATTTATTGTAACAATCTGATCTTTTATTGTGACAACCTAATCTAGTATTATAACAATCTGATTCATGTGCTTGTCAGATGAGTGACGAAGGGATGAGGGAGGAGAGATGGAGGTCGAAGGAGGGAGGAGAGACGGACTGCTAGATGCAGGGAGGGAGGGAGGGAGCGAGGTCACGCAGGAGGGAGGGGAGGAGTCGCGTGAGAGAGGGAGGCGCTGAGTCGCGTGAGAGGAAGAGAGGGGAGGGACATAGACGCTGGATTTTTTCGGCAGGAGGAAGGAATGAGAGCGCTGGATCGCGTGGAACGGAAGGAGGGGAAGGAAAGGGAGAGATGGGATTACGGGGATTACAATCCTGAGGATTGTCACAATCAATTCCCTTTTTTTTTTAACAAAACCGAAAGTGAAAAATTGTTTGTACTTTTTACTACGTGATCTATGGAGGAAATTTGAGAAGTAGGCTGATATCATAGGATCTTGTCATTCAACATTTCCATAGTTTTATAATATGATAGTGAAATAATCCAACTTTTACCTTTTAAAAAAGGGAATAAACCAACTTTCGTTGACATATCTGGTATGTAAGATCTATTTTTACAATCAACCGTTGTGAATCTTTTGTTTTCTTCAAGAGTATTACAAATTTTGATGTGATGGCACCTTGTTGCAACGAATTATTTCTAGAGATGTGATCTGTGATAACGACTAGAGGAGGAGGAGAACAAAATATCATGTCAACTTTAAATAGGAAACTAGAAGGCTACATTTTTAAGGACAGTTTAACGTTAATGTACTCCGATTAATAATTTGACAACTATTTTTGTAAAAAATATTTTACATCAAAAAGTTTTAAACCGTAAATTTGGCACCGAGTGATTAAACAAGATGCATATTGATTTTGGCCTAATTTTGAACTTCTTTTCATCCCGCAATTTTGACATATTAACTCTTAAAATTTAAGATTATTGGAGAATATTTAAGTTGCTTTTGGAAAGATATATTTACAAATTCGATCCTTTAGTTAAAGGAACTATGAATGTACGCTTGAGTTTTCACTTTTGAATTAGTAGGTTTATCATGTAACTCGTTAAGTATACTCAAAAGAGCATATTAACAAAACTAGCCCAATCAGACAAACAAAGCCACATATGCAATTTCATATTATAAATTTTGAGATGGATTTCTACTAAGACTTTGAAGGCACTTATGCAATAGTATTTGGACGATATAAAAGGCAAAGAACAGAATAAGTAAAAAATGTTTGGATGACGCTGTACCAGAAAAAACAAAGGCGGTTGTTGTTGCTCACCAAGCACAAATTTAATACTCTTTGGAAAAAAGAAAAGAAAAAAAAAAAAAAAAATCCTACAACAACAGCACATGAAACATGTAACACGTGAAACAAGAGCTGATTGAATGTAAACACCTAAACATAACACATCATGAGGTTGTTTCTTTCAGATCATTCGTCACCGTTAAATTAATGAATGTGGCATAAAAAAAAATCCTTATGTAGCCACTAAGCATGGCCTCTAGATGTACAGCATCACATTTTTTCCTTTCTCTATTTATTATTATTTTTTGGAGGAAATACAGCCTCTGAGCCTCACAAATTGGCCACACAATTCTGATTGCATGTCATTAGTTGAAAACACAGCTGAGCAAACATTTGTTTGAAAACAAAAACAGGGTAGGAGTAAAACGCTCGAAAAAGAATTACTGGGTTGCATTTCAAAGACCGGAAGGATCCTAAAACCACCCCTTAACCACATCAACACTCATGAGCATACTTCCTTAAAAAGTAATGAATTGTCAAATTTATTGTACGCATCTTTTAGTATTGTCTAATTAGTCAAACTAATTGAATAAGCAGCAATAATTTGATTTTCCTAAACTGCTCTGCATGTTTTGCCAACATCTGTTAATAATGCATGACAATAGACAACAACTTGCAGATTTGGGAAAGAGTAAACCTTATAAAGTATTAACGCCAGAGTTAGATAATAGAGTTAAATGGATAAAATATTTACAGTAATTAGTTGTTTATTGCACAGTAACTGAAATTAACCAAACTTAGTAGTTAAATTAACATGACCTACAAGACTAATGCATGAGAATGATGCAAAAACACTAACAAAACCTTTTGTGTACCTAAAGAATAATATAAACGTAAACACGTAAAAACATGAGATTTTTAAAATGACAAGATCCATCAGATTCTTCGTCTTGCATCAACCTTTGGCTTCTTTGAAGCCATTGAACTGTCTGAGCCCTTGCTGCTTGATTCAATCTGAAATAACCAACGAAAGTTTGAAGTTGACAACTAAGTCTCTGAATTATCCATATTACAGAGAGAGAGAGAGAGAGAGAGAGAGAGAGAGACCTTATCAAGCTTGTCTCTAACTAAATTTACAGTGGCATTCATGGATGCAGAAGGAAAATAATCCTGGAAAAGGAAAAAAAAAACATAATTCATCAATTTATCCCACGTAGTAGACCTCATAAAATACAACAATAAATCCATCTAACATATTTATTTCTGGTCGCATAACTTCCTTGAGATTAAAAAAATAAAGTTTGTTTACTCTCATAAGAAAATAAAATGGGGTTTGCATCTTTGAAAAGGGTTAGAATGAAAAATAGCATGCCTTGTTGGACGACACATGATCATAAACCATGTCTGTAGTACTAGAACCTTGGCTTGCATGTCCGTGGCCCCTGGAAATTGAAAATAGCGGCCAATTTTCAAAAGAGTAACAAGGATTATAGTGCCTGTTCCATTCATTGATTACTGGTATAAACTGAACTGGTATTGGCTACACATTACAGATCCTGAAACTTTCTTTTACTATTTATTTTTGCACAGTCTCATTATTATGAAACTAGATACCAGTATTATAATTGATTTGTTGAGGTGACAACATCACCTTGATACTATCAATTTAACATGCAAACAAATAAGCGGCTAGCAGTAGTTACGACTGTTTACAAATAAATGGAAAATAACGAAACTAATAATTAAAAAGGAGATATAGGGAAAACAGCTTCAAGGTTTACAAGAAGCACACAGACTCATTTTATATGGCTATTATAACAAGGTATATGTACATATAACATAAATTTTACTTATAATTTTAGGGTCTCTACAGTTCAGAATTCAGATGCGTTAATAAAACCTCTTTTCCTAATAATAATAATAATACGTAATAGAAAGGATATATAAATTTAAAAACAAAGACAAAAGAAACTTTAGATCGTACCTTTTATGAGAGAGAGAACTCTCAGCTTGTGTGCTTTCTTTTCTCCCAGATGTAGCTGCAATGAAACAAAAATGGATTTAGGTTTTTAGGAAATTACAGACCAGTTGCACAAGCTGTATAGTACCAGTACAGCCAGGCACCAGAGGCTTGAACTGCATGTGCAGTACCAGTATGTGCTTGTACCAGACTAGGACTTGCATGTACAGTACAATTTGGAATTGATTTGACTTGCACTGTACAATCAGTGATACGAGGGATACATATTGTTAAATCGCTACTTCAGCCTTGATTTAGCCATGCGATTCAACCAAACACAATTGAAAAGAGTTTGTTGAGTAAATGCAAAATCTAACTTACAATTGATGCGGCTTAGTACTTCACGTCTTCTGACTTCAAGTTTTTCTTTTGTGTCAGAAAGCGTCTCAAATTGAGGTGCATATGTAACTTGTATCCGATTCCCAAGAAAAATGGACTCATCAAGTTTTCTCTTTGAAAACCTTAAAATAGTATTTTTCCGTCAGAAGTACGATTACATATTCAGAATATATTTGGAATCTTTAACAGAACTTAGGTCATTTCTTACAAAAACTTTCAACACTGTTTGTCATTGTTACTTTATAGGTAAGCATCCATTACAAACAAGATTAACTATATTCTAATTAGATTGGCCAAACATTTCATTAGAAATAATGATATAATTTACTTTGATAAAAGGACAACCATGAAATAACTTATCATTGCTACTGAGAACAATGAAAGCATATGTTTCTATTGATTAATCACACTGACAACCTAGACCAAAATAATAGAAAGGAGTAGTCGGTCACCGCTACTGAATGTCACATCATTCAAATATTATGGATTTGGTCTTACACATATATGACGAAGCTAAATTATACTAACAATCACCTTGCATTGCTGACCTGAGAGAATTTGATAAAGAAAACATCTGTATACGGTTCGCAATCCTCGGCATCCATGGGCTTGCACCTGTAAAATAATATCATATTTCCTTGGCTTAAAAGCATAACAAAATCATAGAACAATCAAAAGAAGAAACAACAGAAAATCTTTAAGTACACTGCAAGCTGGTATTATGGAAAGAAGAACTAACTCTTCGACAGGACCGTATGATTCAAACAAATTTTTGAGCTCCTCACCACATCCTAAGGAAGGAACATTTCTCACAATTAGATATCTACAAAAGTAACAGGAAACAATTAATATTGTAAAACATGCCCTCACAAAATCGGATTCCTCATTACTCATTTAATTACTACATTTATCTCAAATTTAATGTCTAAAACTCAGTCAAGTCTATATCTGTGCAGTAGCAGCAGTAATAGGTAAGTAGTGATTACCAAATTGTACACTTTATTATAGTTCAATGCCAATTTCAGATAAATTGAAGTTTTATTAAACCCTAGAACAATGAGAAGGCCTGAGTAAAAGTAAATAAGACCAAATAACAGAACAGCCGTAGAAATAAACTTGTCGAATTTCGTTTCTATTACTTGGATTCATCGCAGACAGTGTAAACGCGCACAGCTACTGGCTCGTCCTTGTATCGAGGCATCTCCGACCGCCGCTAACGAACGTGCGCCGGTGAGTGTGTGAAGAATCGGCTTTTGTTGCGTCGGAGAAAGAGGGACGTGGGGCAGTTATATTAATTACTTGGATTCAAGAGAGAAATTTTCTATCAGATCAATCGGCAGTTGGAGTTGGAGTGGGGCGTCCGGTGTCGGGAGAGAAGGAAATTGGAATCGGGCCTATATTCCAGTGCACTTGGAGCAGGCGAGGAACTCTTGTCGAAAGGCGACTAGTTCTCCAGAGCGGTCGTCGTGACGGAAGAGAGATGGGCACCGAGAAAGAAGTTTCCGTAGAGGTGAGAGGAAAAGAAAGAGGGCCAGAGTGGAAGAAAGGAAAAGGAAGAAGGGGAAAAAAAAAAAAAAAAAAAAACAGAGAGAGAAGAAGTGCGGTCCCACATGTCAGTTCTCATACATGAGAGATTGTTTATGTTAAAATCTGCTGCGGTATTTCGTGTTTCAGCCGGGGCTGAGGACGAGTTTAATGAATCAAGAGAGAAATTTTTCAATTTTTTATATTAACTAGATTTAGTACTGATTACCAAATTGTACACTTTATAGTGCTTTAGTGTCAATTTCAGATAAATTAAAGTTTTATTAAATCCTTGAACAATCAGAAGGCCTGAATAAAAGTAAATAAAACCAAATAAAAGAATGGTTTCAAATTTATTCCTTTTCCTCCAACAATACGACCAGAGAAAGAAATTTCTTGAATTTTATTATAATTTACTTGGATTCATCGCAGACGGTGTAAACGCGCACAACTACTGGCTCGTCCTTGTATCTAGGCATCTCCGATCGCCGCTAACGTGCGCCGGTGAGTGTGTGAAGAATCGGCTTCTGTTGCGTCGGAGAAAGAGGGATGTGTGGAAGTGGGGCATACCTGTCAGCAGAAAATTTGAGAGAGATTGGATTGCGTGGGCTTGTGTTAAGCACGTATGTTCGCTATCTTGCTTACAATAGTGACTGGTGAAAAGTGGTTCGTAGGTGCGCTGGAGAAAGAGCTATCTGGCTAGACGTTCAATTGCTTGGCCTCCACAGATAGAGAATGCTAACCAACTACAAAGTGCTTTTCTCCTCTTCTGTCTTTTGAACGCTCAGAGCGTGAAATCAAATAGTAGAGAAAAAAAGACGATTGTAAAGGAAAGGAAGGGGAAAGCAATGCTTTAATCTCGTCGAATCGCTTCCTTCTTCCATTTTCTCATAAGTGTAATGGAAAACTTTCTATTTTAATGAGAGCCCATTATCCCCTCCCTGGGTTATTAGTTGGGAGCTCACTGGTCATATAATTGGTAATTTTGTATATTTCAGCCTTGTAAGGCCCAATATTGCATTCTGCTGCGATTTGGAAAATAACAGAGGATGAGAACATCAGCGACACCGGAGCAGGCTGAAGGTTTGACAGAGAAGGAATTCAAGGCGTTTATCAATCTTATAATAAATTTTCTAAGAGGTCACCAAAATTTGTGTATAATCTTTTTTTTTTCAATTATGGTCATTAAACTTGTCCAATTTTGATCACTTTTGAAAATTTTGTCTAATTAATCATATAATTAGTCCATTAAATAATACATTTCTAAAAAAATCAGATTTGATATTCAAATTACATGTTTAGTTAGACAAAAGTTTTACAAAGTGACAAAAACTGAACAACTTGAAAATTTAGTGATAAAAATCGGACAATTTAATTTTCAGTAATTAAAAATGAATTACTGATAAAATTTGGTAACCTCGAACCTTTTTGAATAGCAATGGATGCAAGTTGTTTATTACTTGGAAATAACAAATGAGCTTTTCTTTAGCATTGCAAAAAAATCAAGATATTGAAAATGCAATGTCTCTTGTAATAGTGGCAAAACAACGCTTGCAAGTTTTTAGAGAGGAAGGATGGGCATCTGTTTTAGATGGTACATCTTCATTTTACAAAGAACATTCAATAAACATATCTAACATGGAAGATAGGTATGTACTTCAAAGTAAATCTAATCGTAATGCTCCTCATATTACTTTCTTTCACCATTATCGTCTAGAGGTTTTTTGCGCAATTATAGATACACAATTGCAAGAGCTTAACAGTAGGTTTAATGAGATAAATTCAGAATTGCTTATTTGTGTGTCTTGCTTAAATCCAAGAGACTCGTTTCGAGCATTCAATACAGAAAAGTTGGTCAAGTTGGCTTCCTTTTATCCTTGTGAGTTCTCAAAGCCAAGTCTTTTAGCTCTTCCAAATCAACTTGGAAAATTTCATTGCTGATGTGCGTACAATTAATGAGTTCTCTAACTTAAATGGGCTCGGTAAATTAGCTAGAGTAATGGTTGACACCGACAAGCATAGAGTCCATTCACAGGTTTACTTATTGTTAAAGTTGGCATTAATTTTATCGGTTGCAACAACATTAGTTGAGAGAGTCTTTTCAGCAATGAAGTACATTAAGAACAATTTGCAGAATAAAATGTGTGATCAATATATGAATGATTGTCTCGTGACTTATGTTGAGAATGGGATCCTTGAGAAAGTAACCAACACTGCCATATTACGTCAATTTCAAAATATGAAACCTCGAAGAGTACAATTAGATGAAGAAGATAGCTAGAACTTGTATGTTTAATTAGAATGTATTTTGCATTTTTTTTTTTTGAGCTTTTAAGTAATGGATGTATGAATGAGATGTCTATTTTTTCTAATTATAATTATTAAAAACTGAATTTTAAAGTAATAATGTAAGATGAAGATATGGAATTCAATTTTATCTGAATTTAATGCGATAAATTAAATATAATTAATTTAGTGAACTCCCTTATGAAATTTTCTAAATTTTCTAGCTCCGTTCCTGTTTATTAGGTTATATCAAACAAAAGGAGATACTGATCGTGAGTTTATGACGCAGATCTAACGGCTATTAACTCCACGCTGTGGAGATGACTTGAGAGACCAGTATTCGCACGGAACCGGATCCTCAGCAGTCGTTTTAAACGACTGCTGAGCGGTCGTTTGGCATTTTTTTTTTTTTGTTTTTTTTTAAAAAATTTTTAATGGAGAATCCAAACCGTTCAACTTGTTAAATTTTACCGGCGATTCGTTTTCATATAAGTTTTATAAAATTTGAAGTTGATTTGATACTAGATTAAGCGGTCAACAAATGAACGGACCTGGTTAGATTAATTCTAATACGTTCATTTGTTGACCGCTTAATCTAGTATCAAATCAACTTCAAATTTTATAAAACTTATATGAAAACGCATCGCCGGTAAAATTTAACAAGTTGAACGGTTTGGATTCTCCATTAAAATTTTAAAAAAAAAACAAAAAAAAAAAGAAGCAGAACGACCGCTCAGCAGTCGTTTAAAACGACTGCTGAGGATCTCGTTCCGTATTCGCACGGTCTTCAAAGGAATTCTTAAGTATATTCATTTTTGGTGAATAAAAATTGAAAAGAGACTTAAATATTAGGTCAATCTAGTCAATACAAAAGGACAGTTTGGCTAAGGATGAATCATGAAATGAGAAATGAGTGCTTCACGCCTTCACGGGGTTGACTTGAGTCAAGTCAAGTCATAAAGCAGGCCTCTCTGGCTCTCTGCTAATGGAAGCTTGCTAAAAATATATCTTTGTGCGCATGATTTTTCATTTTTTTATTTACTTCTTTATTGCTTTCTTTTCGGGATAACTTGCTTACTGGAAAGACGATGAAAAGAGAAAAAAAGCGATCAAAGCAAAATTGATTCTCGTTTAATAACACAATCTGTGGACCGTGGTTTAGAAAGCAGCCATATTTCTTCTTTTTTTATATAAAAAAAAAGCTCAAATAACCTAGAAATCATTTGAACAAGAAACAACGGAACAATAATATAGAATATTTTCGTTCTAGAATGACTTAAAAAACATGAAACCTAATACGAGTGCATTATCCCTAGGTGACATTAATTATTTCTCGAGGGAAGTAATATTTAGCTATTATAGGTCGAGTAATCGAGTTTATAGGATAAGATAGTAACAAGTATACGGAACAAAAAGAATGTTATCTAAAAGAGATTTTATTTTTTATTTTTTTTAAAAAAAACTACCCGTTCAAACACGTTCCCTCTTTCAAAACTAAATCCCTTTTCCAACTACAAAAGTTTTACACTTCTCTGTTTTCCCGTCTTGGTATTTTTACTTTTTTAATAATTATTTTCATTATACACGGTCTATATATATTAATTGGTACTTCCTTCTCAACTAAGCTTTCATTCAGATTCTGTTTTTCCTTTCGTACAATGACTGCTCTTTTACTTCTTTACTCAACTCTTGTGCTACTGTCCTTCTCCACTACTAAAGCCAGCACTCTAACACAAGCCCTCTGCCTTGCCGACCAGCGTCATGCATTGCTCCAACTCAAAAAAGGTTTCGAATTAACAGATCAACTCCAATCATGGAGCGCATCCACGGATTGCTGCAGTTGGGATGGCATCACATGTGACCAGCTGACCGGTCTGGTAATTGCAGTTGACCTGTCTGATCTTCACATCTCTGGTGAACTCAGCCCAGCTTTGTTCAATCTTAGCTCCCTTCAATACCTTAATCTCTCTTACAACTCGTTCATCGGTGTTGAGCTTCCACAAACTGGGTTTGACCGACTTGCTAATTTAACCCATCTCGATTTATCCAACTCGGGCTTTGCTGGCCAAGTCCCGTCCGGCATATCTCTTCTTACAAACCTAATCTCGCTCGACTTGTCATACAATTACTTTGAAGTTCATGATCCAGACTTACAAACTTTACTACGCAACCTTACCAACATCCAGGTTCTTAACTTGGATGGAAACAATCACTTCTTGAATTCTTACTTCCCAACATTCTTAGCTAACTTTTCACGTTTATCTGTGCTTTCACTTTCCTATTGTGGATTAAGGGGACAATTCCCACTTAAAATATTCCACCACACAAATTTAACAGTTCTTGACTTAACGGAAAACCCGATGCTAACTGGCAAACTACCAGAATTCACAAGAGCAAGCTTCCTGCAATATTTGTCTCTTGCATCAACAAGCTTCAATGGTCCAATACCGGATTCAATTGGAAATCTACAAAAATAAGCAACATTGGATCTTTCGAGCACAAACATCACCGGTCCAGTACCGAGTTCAATAGGAAAGCTAAAAATATTATCAACATTAATTCTTTCGAGCACAAAAATCACTGGTCCAGTACCGAATTCAATTGGAAATCTACAAAATTTATCAAAATTGGATCTTTCAGACTCTGATTTCTATGGAGAAATTCCAGCATCAATAGCAAACCTTACAACACTCACCTATGTGGATTTTCATACGAACAAATTCACAGGTATGATGCCCATTTCACTGTTTACTCATCCATCTTTGGAAGTATTGGATCTATCAAAAAACCAATTCACGGGATATCCATTTGAATTCTCAAATTGGTCATTGGCTTTGAATAAAATTGACCTTCATAACAACAATCTTCAGGGAATGTTACCAATTTCGATTTTTAAATTACCTCTACTCACTTCGCTAAACCTAGCATCAAATAACTTTACAGGTATTTTCAATTTAGATATTATCAAGCAAAGTAAGAATCTTGCTCATTTGGACCTCTCAGACAACAAGTTGTCAATTACACAAGGCGAAAACCATGATAAATAATTCTATGATTCATTTCCCACAATACCCGATCTCAGACTTGCATCATGCGGCATAACAACGTTCCCTTCCTTTTTGAATTATAAAACATATATTCTTTTCTTAGATCTCTCAAATAATAAAATGGATGGCATTATACCTATTGTTCCTGCAACAGTATTGTTGTTGGATTTATCATCCAACCACTTCTCGCAATGGCCTTCACCTTTTACCTTTCGTGTTAGTTATCTTTTGTTATCTAACAATAGACTCACAGGAGATATTCCCATTTCCATTTGTCATACCAACTTACTACTCCTCGATCTTTCATATAACCACTTAAATGGTACCATGCCTCCTTGCCTTTATGGCTCTACAGCTGCCCTCCTCCAAATAATTAATCTGAAAAGTAACAATTTGAGCGGGACATTTCCTAGATATATTACTAATAGATGTGCACTTAGAACATTAATTCTTAGCGGAAATAAAATAAATGGAAGTTTGCCCCAGTGGCTGGTAAACTGCACTGATCTAGAGGTCTTAGACCTTGCAAACAATGAAATAAGAAATACATTTCCCTATTTCCTTGGAAACCTTCAAAACTTGAGAGTTCTTGTCCTAAGATCAAATCAGTTCTATGGAACAATTTCAAATATGGAAATGAATAATATGATAAATGATTCAATTTTCCCCATGCTACAGGTCTTTGATGTTTCTTCCAATTCCTTAATAGGCACGTGGCCTAAAAACTTTTTTGGCTTTCTAAAGGCTATGGTGAAAAATTCAGATACTAGAAATCAAACTATCAGCTACCAGTACGAGTATAGTTATTATCATGATTCAGTTACAGTAACATTTAAAGGGCGGGACATGGACATACGGAATTCACTTGGCATATTCAATTCCCTTGATTTGTCAAATAATGGGTTTTGGGGAGAAATACCCGAAGAAATCGGGCAACTCAAGTCCCTTGATTTGCTCAACTTGTCACATAATGCCTTTACCGGTTTAATCCCATGCCAACTCACTAATTTAGAGCAGCTCGAATCACTGGACCTCTCCTTCAACCGACTTTCTGGACACATCCCTCAAGTGCTCACCTCTCTCACTTTTCTTGAAACACTAAATCTCTCATATAACAATTTGGTAGGAGAAATACCACAAGCCAACCAGTTTTTAACCTATAAGAATGATTCTTACTTGGGTAATCCCGGATTGTGTGGTATCCCTTTAACGGTGCAATGTCGAGCACCTCCATTATATCATGGGATGAACGAGCCTCCCTCCAAGTCTTCCTCGACTGATGATATTCCAATCGGGCTGTCCATTTCTATTGGAGTAGGGTTTGCTGTGGGGTTTGCCTCTATAATTTGGGTTCTGGTATCGTGGGAAAATGGAAGAAAGTGGCTTTATTTTAAGGTTGATAGGCTTTACTTTATGCATTTCTACCGATGAAAATTCATAAGAGCTCTATCTACATAAGCAGGAACGTACTACCATCTATATTGTAAGTCTTTATATACAAATATATATTTAAGGGTATGAACTGCTACGTACTATATATATACTGTGATGTTTAGAGTTGCATTTTTGCTGGTTAGTCCTGGATATAAAATGATATCATTTTTTTTTATTAATTCAGGAGCACGAGCGAGTTTAAATAGAAGAAATGGTGCAATTAATGCCATCCATTTTTTTCCCAATCAAGATTATAATATATTTTTTTTTGTTATATATGGGGACATTTTACTTAAAATATCACTAGAACTGCTACGTACTATATATATATATTGTGATGTTTAGAGTTGTATTTTTGCTGGTTAGTCCTGGATATAAAATGATATAATTTTTTATAATTAATTCAGGAGCACGAGCGAGTTTAAATGGAAGAAATGGTGCAATGTCATCCATTTTTTCCCAATCAAGATTATAATATATTTTTATTGTTATATATGGAGACATTTTACTTAAAAAATCACTATTTGAACCCCATAAGAGTGTAATTATTGCCCACTGGCTCATTACCAAAAAAAAAAAAAAATGTAATTAGGGTTTCATCGTTGATCTCCAAAATAAAAATTTTAAATTTCTATATGATAATTCTATCTATATTCATAAAAAAAAGTATTTAATTTTTATTTATTTGGGTGACTCCTAATTACAAATTCTTTTGGGTTGGTTTCATCATTAACATATCAGCACATAAAAAGTTTATAGGATTGCTAGAATGCTACGCGTAGCACGGATGGGATCGTGCTATGCATTAAAACCTCAAATTTTATGCTTTAAATGATCGATCCAAACCTCTCAATGTATTCTTCATTTTGAAATTTCATTGGAGACGAAATTTTATATATTTTTGTCTTTTTTTACTATTTCTTATGAATTTTGGCAAAAGGCTATTATTGGAGGGCTCAAAACTAATTAGATCAATAAATTTCTAAAATTTCAAAAAAATAAAAAATAATAAAAATATAAATTTTGATTTCCTATAAATTTTCAATATGGAGATGAATTTGAGCGGTTTGAGTTGATTATTTGAAGAATAAAATCCCGTGCTACTCATAGCATTCTAGCAATCCTCAATAGTTTATACTAATTACTTTTGCTACATCATGACACATTTTATTAATTCATTGATACTTCAAAATTTGAAAATAATGACAAACTTAATTATTTATTCTCCTTACTGTAGTACCGGCACTTGTCGAATTTAAAGTTCACTTTTGTGCATGAATAAAAGTGGAAAAATCAGCACGCCAGATTAATTACTTTTATTTATCTATTGTATTTATTTATTTATGCATTTTTTATTTTACACTGCTGCACAAGATGAGTGTGTTCTCGAACTGTGTTTCCAGTTACTGCATCAAAACAACTTACTTTTTTTTATTATTGTCGAAGGAATTCATGGATCGCATAATAGCTTCATTAAAACTCTCAAAGAAATTATTCTGGTGGGTTCCATAGACCTTTTGTTTTAAAATCCCAAAGTAGACTAAATTGACGTTTGGTTAAACCCCAAAACAATGCGATGTTTTTCGAATTCATCCGTTCTCCTCCAATAATACGATCGGAGAAAGAAATTTTTCGAATTTCGATTCAATTACTTCATTACTTGATTCATCACAGACGGTGTAAATGCGCACTGGTCTTATACGGGCTTGATTTTTATTTTGATTAAACAGTTTTGGGCCATGTAAGGCCCATATTGCATTCCGTTGCGATTTTATAACAGAAAATTAGAGTACCAGAGCGTTCCGTTCCAGACTTCCAAACCAGCACTGATCCGACTGTGTTCTTTTCTCCGAAGTTCGACTTCTCACTTCAATCGATCGAATCAAGTATCAATGGAGACGGGAAAGGGAGAATCGTCAAGCTCAGGCGACACAGCGGAGATCGCCAAAGAGTTGGCGCGCCGAATGATGGACAAAGCCATGGAGCAGACCGTGGCGGCGCAAGCGGCTCTTGATTCCGCCATTGACTCCGCCTTCGCCGGAGCCGCAGCCGCCGCTGATTTCTCCTCTGACCGTTTTGTCGAGGCGAAGGTAACACTGTTTCTCTCGGCGTTTTTCTCTCTCTGACTTCTTATAGCAGTATTTAGTCGAGGAATAAGATGTGTAATTTGCGAGCGAAATGTAAATTTGGATTAGAATTACTTGGAATGATTAACATATGTCAGTTCGGTGCTGGTGTCGTAGAAAGAGTTGAAAAATTAGGGGTCAGAATGCAAGGATTTACGTCTTAATTTATCTTTTGGTGTTTTATGTAATCTCAGGAAAAGGTTGAATGGATCAAGAGTCAATATGCTTTCCATGAAGAAATAGCTGTTGAAAAGATCAAAGGTATGCTCCTATTTTTTTTTAATCTCTTTTTTCATAGTAATTGCGGTGCTCAACGTTTGTTAGCAAAGCTTGATTGAGCATCAGTTAAGTGTCAATTAAGGGATAAGGTGTAGAATTTGGTGATTAATGGAAAATTTTTAAGCAATTAAACTGAAAATGTCATACCAATTCTATTTACTCTATAATGTTAAATTGGTTTCATAGAGGGAGTAGAAGTGGCAAGATCACATCCTGGCTTATCTGTTGCGGCGGCAACTGGTGCAGGGCTAATTCTTCTGAAAGGTTGTTCCCTTATTTTATGCTTTTCCATTATGATTTTTCTTCATTTTGTTCTCTGTAACTTGTAATTATACCACATTGGTGTGCTGCTTGTTTCAGTACGTACAGGTTCTGGTATGACCTTCCATAAGTTTCTTTTGCTTGCATTTCATTCTTTCTTTTGATTTAAAAAATGGCATAAAGCACCCTGTTCCATTGGAGAAACAAAGTTGAAGTTACCGGCACTACTATAAAAGAAAAGGTGACTAGTAAACAGCCTAATGGGTGTAGCCGTGTAGGTAACTAAGTTGGCACTGGTACCAACTTTATCACAGTATGACCCATTCTTTCACTAACATTGTAGTGGGCCATCTTTTGACCTTAAAGGATACTTAATCTTTTCTAACCTAATCAGTACAATTATCTTTTCATCTTTTGTTTAAATTATTTTCCCTCTTATGTTGCAGGTCCAAGACAATATCTAATCCAAACTCTGAGACGCACCTTTGTGAGCAATGAGGCAAGTACAAGGTTTCTCTCATTCTTTTTATTTTTTTTTTGGTAAAGAATACGAAGATCAGTCTTTTAACAAGTCTTTCGTTCTAGCAGGCCCCTTAATTTCGTTCTTGTTCATTTGAGCTCATCTGTCAGTTAAGTTTATAATTAAACAGAATCATAAATGTAGTTCTCTAAGGTTGTGCTCCAGAACTTCAACATTAAAGGGAGTGTAAGGAAAAGATATGGAGAGGAAAATGAAGTTATGGAAAGGAAAACAATTCTTGGTTTACTTGCTCCAGGCCTTTACACGAGGGGAGAGGACGGAAAGAAATGTATTCGGTTAATCAATTAAATATTAGATGAAATTGACCATTTTACCCGTGTTCATTATACTAGGCGCTGCCTTTTGGAGGATATTTATGTAAATTAATCAATCTTACTTCTTGTACCCTCCAAATGGAGGATAACAAAATTAAGAATCTGATGGAACTGACGCACTCTTTCTCACCTTCCATTCCCTTATATTTTTGTCGCTGGAGCAAGTAAACAGTCGCTCTTTACTTAACCTTCCGTTCCATTCCCTCAGATATTGCTTCCTGGAGCAGAACCTAAGTTCTCTATACCATTCTAGCACCTGCAAGGATCGATTAGATTACTCTATTCATGATTCAAGTACTGAGAAGAGAAATGACAAGTTAGAGTTCATATTTGAATTAAGCAAATAGATTAACTGTATTGAATTGTATGCAAAGTTCACAAACCAATTTTTAGATTTGCTGTTTTCTTTGCTACTTGGCTCATATTCATTATCTGGGAAACAGATTTTTAGATGATGCATTTATTATTTTCATATTGTGACCTAATGTATTAAAAGTAAGTATCACATTTGCTCATTTTGACTTTGTTGTAGGTCCTGATTTCAAGTGCAAAGACAGAAGTCAATGGATTAAGACAATCACTCAATCTTATCACTAACGAGAATAGAAAACTAATGGTATATATCTCTTGCTAATTTGTCAATTTCCTGGTGCAACTTTTTTATGTCTTGATTTACTGTCTCACATTACAAGAGTAGTGAGTCTCTATTTCTATCAGAAAAGGACCAAATTACCTTTCGACATCCATCTTAATACAAACATTTTGAATTTAGGGGATATTTTTAAGGTAAGTTCTATGGCACCAGATTCAATGCCACTGGTTGCCACAATATATTTTGTCTTAAAAAACATTCTGAAATGCTGGTATTGCTGTTGATAAGTCATGAGATCACATCTACATATGAAATTGCACGAATGAAAAGCAAGTGCTGCAGATTTTAAGTGAGTTTAACAAGATATTATATATACAATGCATTTTTTATGACCAAAATTAGGCTGACAAAACTCTAGTAGTTGTGAACTTGTGATCTTGTATATCTCGATATAGAATTCATGTGATGATTATAATTAAGGTCAATGATTTGGATTTGCTGCCTGTACTCTGAAATATTTGGTATTAATGTGAGAAGAACGTCTGCGATGGACTTCTGGTACCAAAACTATGTGTCACCAGAACTCACTCTTTGTTAATAGATAAAGAGGTTGGGGCAATTTGAAATATTTGTAGGATCACACTAAAATTTCACTTGCTTAACCAGATAGCACACAAGATTCTACCTGGCAAAATCTTAATCTTCAATTTCTCTGTTCATTCTTCCAATGCAGGAGAGATCCCTCAATGCGGAAAGGCAGTTTGAAAAGGGGCTGACTACAATCAAGTATACAAACTTTTGTCATATGGTATTTTTTAGTTCTGTTTCCCATTTTTTGTGCAACTTTTGCTTCATCCTTTGTGTAATCTAATGAAGGGAAGAAGGCCGTGCTATTGAAAGACAACTTCGCAACATTAAACACATAGAAAATGACATAAGAGGTGTGCATGCATCCAACACCATTACTTATTATTTTTTTCAATTCTATTACCTTACTCAAAATTTAGGTACTGATAATACAATTATAATTGTACCAGATCTGAAGGAAGTTCTTCATCAGCTTCCTAGACCTCAAGCCTCGCCCTTCAAGTCCCAGGTTGATTTGCATTTTGAGGATACTTTGGCATTTAGAAATACTGATTAAATTCTGATAATTTATAGGCCCATACAGTAGTCGTACTGGTTCCTGTAACTCCCAATATTCCTTTTTCTAACGTTATAGTATTTAATTCGAAATTGATAGGCATCTAATCTGGAGTCTGAGGTCAAGCGGGAGAAGAAAGTGCTTAGTTCTGCCCTGTCAAGAATTCTCAATTATGGCGTGTCATTCTAGTTATGTACTTCTTTTTCTTAATTAATCTGCGATCTGTATGTTCATTTTTCAAGTAACGCTTTGAAATTCTTTATTTTCAACAAAAGTTTTGGCTTCTGTGACCACTGGGAATATGGGTGGATCAAAATAAAAATAATTATACGAAAGAAATCTACTAACATTTATCGGGGTCGATGTTGTAATGTTTTTACTTAACTAACATGTTTTTGAATCTTGAGGATTTGGTAACAATTTTCTCATCCAAGGCAGTCTGTCTTCTGGTGCTTTGAAAGTTATTCACAGTGAATCATTTATTATTATAACGAATTTTCTTACAAAATCTGCATAGAATAATATAATTACAAAATTGTCCAGCCGAAAGAACAACATTATTTTACATTCTAGAGGAAATGAGTAAAGCCACTTTCCTAAAATTTGCTTCTATGAGATAATTCTCTTTCATGAAAAGGTTTTTAAGCCTCTCGCCATATTATGCCAATTAGAAGCCAAACCTCATTTGAGCTACAAGTTGGATTCGAAAATTTTCATAATTATTTCTATTAACATCAAAATTTAACTCAATAAAACCATTTTGGTCTAGACTCCTCTTCCTTCTCAGACAGTTCTGCATATTGATACCAACTTTCAGCACCTTTACCAACTGGCAATGGAGGCCTCATGAAAACCTCTACTGGCTTTGGTACATGAACTGCCAAATGGAGTTCTCCAGTGTCTTCTTCATCATCATAATCGCCCCCTGCTGGCAAACCGAATGGCTCAACAGATATCCACCCAAGGCCGGATATTGCAATGTCGCATGCAGGCCTGTAAAATAGTTTACAATATGAACAATTTGTTTTAGCTCATTTTGGAGAACCAAACCTCGCTTTACAGTCATTTTAATCCTCTAAATGCTCTAAGATAATACCTCTAAAGTTACAATTTTGGAACAGAGAAGTAATCTATAACATACCCATTTTTCTTAGTGTACTTAATTTGCAACTGCCGTACAGCTTCAAGACCTGGCCAGGTTTCTGCTCTGTCTTTACCAGTTGGAGGCATCAAGGTCAACCCAACCTCCCTCTGTAGACAGTTTTATAAAGTTGTATTGTCATTTTATTGCTTTCTAAAGCAACAAAATCTATTATAAAAAAGATACTTAAGCAAGAGTATTGCTACTAAACTTCCTCAGGCATTTGCTTGTGAGGTTCTTGCAACATTATTCCTAAAGGTGTATTAAACTATTTATACAGTATTGAAGGTCATCAATGTTAGAATCAAATGCTTGGGAAGCATATTAGCTCTAATAATAAAAAAATTAAAATAATTTATAAAAAAGTACTTGGTAGAAGTCATCTGCTTCATTAGAAGAGACTGTGCTAATTTGTAATCTCCTTGGCCCATAGAAAGTCAGACGTGTTGTTTTCGGGCCCTGGCTCAAAGTACAAAGAAAATACAAAATAAGCCACTATCAAATCTTTTACGAATTAAATGGGTCAGGATCCTTTGACATTGAATAAATTTGACAGAACTTCCAAGGTACAATCATTAAAAATTTACTCCTACTTTTAAAATTAACATTTGAAACAAGATCCAAACCTTATAGCCAAAATGTAGCGAAATATGACACGTGTTAAAATTCATCAAAAAATTTTGAATTTTGCAATGGTCTAGATTAATAATTCTGATGGGGTAATAAATGACATTTAAATTCCATAAAATTTGATGCACAATCAATCTATATGGCCAACAATGTCTATTAAGTTCTTTTTCTATTTTCAGAATTCTTTTAAACCTGTTTTGAGAAAGCATTGTCAAGACTGTCAAGTTAACTATTGTCAATGGATACCTGACTTTGTTAAATTACCTTAATAACATCAATTCTGACAAGACCTCCCCAGAACAGAGAGCACCCATTCAATCCATTGTTTGCATCTCTTGTTAGACCATTGACTGTCGGAACCTAAATACAACAAAGCAAAAAAATTGGCATGCAGGCTTTGGGGTATGCATAACATACAAAATACACAAAATAAAAAATGACCAAGAGAAAACATACAGGATAATAGCGGGGTTTCAAACGGCTTTGAGGAGCAAGAGCTGGAAGGTCATTTGCGTGTACCACTGCTGCTTGCCTATGATGCAAATGAACTCCTGGAGTGTCATATAGTTTCTGAAACAAGCTTTTCTTAGAAAGGAACAGAAAATTTAAAGTAATTAAGAACAGCAGATAGAAAGAAAAACTACCCCGCCTCCTACGAAGGCCTCAATTTGAATAGGACCTAAGGTTGTTCCTGGTACAGCTGACTGTATTGGCTTATACTTTTGGGCTGCTTCTGCCGCTGGATCATTCTTTGCCATTGTTTCTGCCAATTTCAGTTTTACATAATCAAACACCTTTTTGTAAATAATTTTTTTTCAGAAACCAAAAGTATGGTTGAGACTTACTGAGCAAGGCACTGATGAATGCAGATTTACCAACATTCGCCGAGCCCTAAAAGGAAATTGATTTTTCCTTTAAAAAAGAATAAAATAATACAAATGCTAATAGAATGTATAGTTTTTAGATATAGCAAGAAACTCTTACCAGGATATAGACATCACGGCCCTGCAATAAGAAAAGTCAAGAATGTGTCAGCTACTTTTCTTCAGAGGGCAGAAAGAGTTTACTATGGACATTCCAACAAGCTCTCTCCTATCATGTTTGATGTTATTGTCTTTACACTATCAAACATTATAGAACTGATGTATGGCATGAGAAATACAGAAGTTCTTTTTTTTTTCCTCCCCTTTTGGTTGTTCAGTCACTGGGACAGTACTATGGGATTTAATCAAAATGAAAAATTTTGCTCTGATACATTTGTTAGATAAGTCACTTAAAGGGGAAACATTTTGTCTAGGAGATAAATCAGAAGAACCTTCTTTTCATTCTGTATAGCTGATATAACTCCAGTAATTCCAACCAATGACTTTGAGCTTGTCAAATGGACACTCAGAACGCTGCAAAAATATTTCCAAAAAGTATCTAGAATCATCAAAACTTTGGAAGAGAGAGAGAGAGAGAGAGAGAGGGAGGGAGGGAGGGAGGGATGGAGAAAATTTTAGAAGAGTTGATCACTTACTTGAGCTTCTTCCTAACAACAGCCTCAACAACCCAGTCTCCTACACAATTCAAATCTGTATCTCTTGGAAGGAGATCAACCTGAGTATAATATATCATTTAAGACTAAATCAAAGTTAACAAAAAATATTAAGAAACATAGAAATTGATCTACACATGGGATTTGATTTAATTTCATTCGATCAGAATCGATTTCTCAAGATTTCATTGTATCTAATAACATAGAAATTCCGATCAAATCAAATCCATTTATTCTGATCAGAGAATTGCAATAACATGGGAGTTACAAATCCAGTTCATTCTGATCAGAGATATAGAGAACGGATTTCTTTGCTGGTCAACTAAAGCACATGTTATGTCATTGAAGAGAACTCAAGTAATTAACTTTAGTTTGACTCCGGGACAAGTAATCATATAATGACATTCTAATTGGCCTGATCGGATAATTCTATCTATTCATCCAATAAACAAAAAGAATAATTAGGTATATGTACCAGTTGTAGTTTTACATATTTCTGCATCAGGACTCTGTAATTTGTTAATTACTCATTAAACTCAAATACGTTATTAATATACCATTCTCAAACGTAATGAATTAGATATAGACTAACAATAATGACTACTTCATCCTTACCTTTCGAAAGATAAGGATATAAAATATTTCAATTTTAATGGACAAATTGCAATTAATGAAGAATATCTAAATTAGAAATTTTAATGGGTATATGACAAATTTCCTCATAAACAATCTAGAAGTAGGGAGAACAGATGAACAGAGAAATATGATCGCCCTGTTCTTTGAGACAAGCATGTAGACAACTAATTAGACGGAAAAAGCAAAGTCAAGCGACAAACTCTTGACATGAGTTATACTTTTGTGACCACAGAAAGATTCAGCCAAAACTTACAAGCAATATTAATTAGAAGAAAATTACCTTTGTTATAATAAGGATAATAGGGTTACCACCGGCTAGGTCACGTACACGTGACAAAAAACTGCCATTGAAATCCACAATGTCAACCTACAAAAATAGAAGGGGAGAGATTTAAGCAACAAGCGACAAAAACAGATACCAAAGGTTGACCCCCAACCCTTATCTCTACTCCTTATAAACATACGGATTCTAGAGAAATTACACACTAGATCTAGCGTGTATCCACATGTTTGTGCCGTTCAATCAATTTGATATGTGGTTAGATATCAATCGATAGACGAAGCAACATGTTTTGGTTTTTCATCTAATTAAGAAACAAATTGAACAATATATCTATCTGTGTAGATTGAGCAACATAACTTTATTGCCTAACATTATTTTGTTTCTTTATTTGCCAACGTATGAGGGCATTCTTTTTGCTATAATGTCAAAACCAGATTGGTTTATAGGTCAGAAGGTATCAAACTTCCATCAGAAACAACATGCAAATGATTTTGCTTTTTTCTCACAATGGCTATACTTCCAATTAGCCTGACAGTTTTTATTAAGAAAAATATAGAAAGAACTAACTCCAATATGAATAAAAACAATCAAACTTGAAATTTGGCTTTAGGTTAACAAGTAAGATTTGCTTCATCTTTTCTTTAGCTCTGGAAGCAGCACATCAGGTTAGCATTGCCATTAAATAAAACTTTTGATAACACATTATGCAATTTTTTCAAATGCAGTCTGGTTTTGTTGAAATTTCAAAGTAAACAGATGACAAGCACAGAACCTACTTTGTTTTGTTCAAAACCATACATAAATAAGTTATGAAAAAAGTAGTTCTATACCAGCTTAACAATGAGAAACTTGTCATGGCGAAGGTGGGATAACTTCTCCCTTAGCTCTTCAGCTGAAATAAACTGCTTGCCACCTGGATAGCCACCATGGCCTCCTACAGCTGTAATCATGTGACCATGCGACAATAGGCGGCATCTCCCACAAAGAACTGTTTTTAGTTGGTGGTGCCTCTTCTTCTGAAAATTTTCAGAGAGTTGAATAGACACTTCAGTGATGGTTTGCTGACATTATGCTTGGTAGGTGATCAAATTCCGTGCTCCAGAAAAAAAAAAAGGTGTAGAGGGTTACAAGATAGGCAAGGATACTGTCGAGTAGTTCCCCTCCTCTCTCGTCATCCTACCTTCAAAATTTTAATTTCTGGAGCAAGTTACAAAGATTGAGCAGGTTGGCTCACCCCTCCTCTACCATTTCCCTTCCTTTTAGACCCAATTTGTAAAATTGGAACAGCACCGTACATGCCAATAAAGTGAATCGAAAGGTAAAAAAAAAAATGGCCACTCATTTCCATGGGTTGATCCCAATAATTATAATTATTAGTTTAGGCCTCTATTAGAATAGTTTTGGCAGAAGACATACTGTGCTGGTTTGAAATAGATCAGGTTTTTGCATGATACCTTTCAAGTAAGAAATTACATAGGCTATATGTCATGTATTATCCATATATAAGGAATTTAGAAAATTTAAAGGCGTACATAGTGCCTATAAAATGCTAAATTTAAAAAAAAAAAAAAAGTTTGAAAACTCCATACCAATTCATAAGTCTCAGGTTCAACAAAACCAGGTGCATCTCTCTCTTCAATCTGAAGAGGCGCGCCACAACCATAGCAACAAGCCACATTACTCGCCATTTTAGCTCGAACCAATTTCTTCTCTTTCCTCTTCTTCTTCCTCTCGCGATAATCCTCTTGTCTCTTGTAATCCTTCATTATCTGCGCAGCTGCAGCTGAAGAGCGCTGCATCTCCAGGAACACCTCACCTCTTGTCGGCGCCGCCGGGCCAGCGCCTTCCGACTCGGCGGCGGGAGGCGGAGATGGCGCCGGAGGTGGAGGAGAGGAAGAGGCGCGACATGGGAAGGCGCAGAGAGAAGGTTTTAAGGTTAGGGTTTTGGGGAAGGGGATAAGAGAAAGAGAGAGAGTGTGTGACACTGGCGCCATGGCAGATAAGGGAATTGCTCAGCTCAGGTCACTCCTTTTGCTATTCACTTCCAATTTTATAGTAAAAAGACCGAAATACCCTCAGTTGTTTATCCATGCATATTTGCTTCGATAAGGGTATTTGAGTCTTTTACTGAAATTGGGAGTGAATTGTGAGAGGAGGAGTGCCCTGAGCAATCCCCGACTCCCGACAGATAGCTTGTTGTAACTTCTCAGTTCTGAGTTTAGTCCCGCTCCTATAAGAAAAAATATCTTAAAACAAAAACAAAAAAGAAAAAGACACTGTTTATACTATTGGGCCTATTGTAGAGCACCAACCCCGAAAAAATTATAAATAACTTTAATTAATTACGAAATTATAAAATAATCCGTTTTTAATATTTTTTTTAACAATGACTTCGCAGTTTCGGAATCTGAGATTCCGAAACTAAAAATCCTTAGTTTCGGAATCTGAGATTCCGAAACTAGCTAGTTTCGGAAACTCAGATGTCGAAACTAGCTAGTTTCGGAATCTCAGATTCCGAAACTAGAATGTCGCTTATTATATAAGCGGGGACCCTTCTTTCTCTCTCTGTCGCTTTCATTTCTTCTCCGCGGATCGCCGAAGAGAGAAGAGCTCTCGGTAAGTTTTTTTTTTATTTTTTTAATTCATTTATTTATTTATTTATTTAGTTATATTAGGTTAATAATAGAAAAACTAAAAATAATATTTCAAAAATATCAAAAAAAAAAAAATCAGAATAAATTCTATTAATTAGGATAAATATATTTTAGTAAATATTATATTTTTTATATGTTATAATAATATTAAATTGATTTTAAAATTAGATTAATAATAGAAAAATTAGGAAAATATTCAAAAAAATATTAAAAATATACAAAAAATTCGGATTAAATTTTATTCATTACGGAAAAAAATAAGTTAGGAATTTTATATTTTTTACATCTTATAATAATTAAAAAATGTTTAAATAATTAGGTTAATATCAACAAAAATAGGAAAAATATTCCAAAAATATAAAAAATTATTAAAAAAATCATATTAATTAGGAAAATCAATATAAAAAATCATATTATTAAAAATATTCCAAAAATATAAAAATTGATATATTGTTTTGGTTTTCAATGTGCAGAAAATTTCAAACAAGATTCAAGATTCGAATTTCCTATTTCAGCAGCAATTGTCGATCGAGGTTAGTATTTTTTATTCATTAATTTAATTATTTTGCATAGTTAATGTACGTAATTTAGAATAGTTTACGATTTAGAATATTGAATGTGATATGAATGTGATATGATATGATAGTTTATGATTTTATGATTTTTAGTGTTGGAGTATTGTCAACTTTTGCATCAACCTTCGCTTTTCCCTTCTCCATATCTCTCAAAGTTCAATTCAACTGCTCTTCTTGTAAGATATTTTCTGTACATTTTAAAAAAATAATATCAACCTAAACGAATTATCAAATTTTAGTATTAATTTTTCCAATTTTTAAAATATTTCTAAATTATTATAATCTGTCAAAATCATTTTACAATATTTTTTTACATATTATTTATAATATCTTTTAACATGTTTCCAATATTTCTACAATATTTTTACAATATTTCTAAATTATATTATTATTATACATAACAAATAGAATTTTTTCTAATTTTTCACTATTTTTTCTATTTTTTCTAATATTGACCTAATTTATTATGCAATTTTCTATTATTATATCATGTAAAAAAATCAAAAATTATATTATTAATATACATAATATATAAAGGAATTTTTTCTGAGTTTTTCAAAATTTTCCAATATTTTAACATTATTTTTTGTATTTTTTCTAATATTAACCTAATTTTTAATGCAATTTTCTATTATTATATCACATTAAAAATTTAAAAATTATATTATTATTATACATAACAAATAATAAAAATTTTTCAGATTTTTTCAAAATTTTCAAATATTTTATCTATTTTTTATAATATTAACATATTTTATCTAAATAAAATAAATAATTAAATTAAAATATAAAACAAAATAAAAACTTACTGATTCTCTTCAGAGACGCGAGAGGCGAGAGAGGAGTGAAATGAAAGGGACGAGGGTGGAGTTATATATAACGGGCAAATAATTGATTAAATAGTGGTTAAATAGTGAAATAATTGATTAACTATATATAACGGGCAAATAATTGATTAAATAGTGGTTAAATAGTGAAATAATTGATTAACTATTTAAATAATTGATTAAATAAATAATTGATTAAATAATCATTATGAGCGGGAAATAGATAGTTTCGGAATCCTAAAATCCGAAACTAGCTAGTTTCGGAATCTGAGATTCCGAAACTATCTATTTTCCCGCAAAAATGTCGGCAGGTTTAGTTTCGGAATCTCAGATTCCGAAACTAAGCAGAATTAGTTTCGGAATCTGAGATTCCGAAACTGCGAAGTCATTGTTAAAAAATATATTAAAAATGGATTATTTTATAATTTCGTAATTAATTAAAGTTAGTTATAATTTTTTCGGGCACCAACCTATGTAGATCTAAATTGGGGAAAACAGAACTTTCTATTTGGGCCTAATTATTTTTCTTTACATTAAAAAATTTAAAAATCATGCCTGGGAAATTATACTTTTTTGGGTCCAAACTTTCATAATTTACAATGAGGGGTAAGAGGTTCATATAGACTGGTTGATTTGGACAACACTGTCCAAATAGACTACCATAATTCATCTATTTCTTTCTAGGCTTGAGTAGGCACAAAGACCTATGCTCAAGTACGATTTGGAATATGTCACTGCAATATGACAATACGAATAGTGTAGCTATACTCTCCTCTTTTTCTATTCTATGTACATGATGCAACGAATGATTGTTGCTTGAGCAGAAAAAGATGTCATGTCAGTCAGTTCGGATCCATAAAGGAGGCGGATTGTACTGGTTATGGATGGGTTTGATCAGAACTGATACAATTATAATCCTTTTCATTAAGGACACACTATTAATTTTTTATTATTATTTGAAAAGTACAATTAGGAAGGATCATCCAAGAATGTTTGTTAAGGCATAATTAAACCAATCATTGATCACAATAAAATTGCTACAATTAAATGTTTTCATTATGATATAAGACGAGTTCAAGATTCTCAATTTATTTCTAAATTGAAATGTTCAAGTTTTGAACTCACAAAATCCGCACAAGATGCATTGTTTTTTTATCACTAGCATAAGATGCCCTCATATGTGAGCAAATAAAAAAACAAAATAATGTTAGACAATAAAAATATGTTTCTTAATTTACCATCGATACAAATTGATATGTTATTCAATTGTTTCTATATTAGATGGAAAACCAATCAAATCCAAAGAAAATTTTTTTCTTCTGTGCAGCAATTCAAAACCGAATTAATTATTTCCTTGTGTGCGCATAGAGATGTGTTGAGACAAATCTAACCATATATTTACAGATCAACGGTATAAAAATTGTTAACAAAAATTGTTGTGACCTTTCTCTAGGTGCATTTATAAGTAGTAGAGAAGTAGAGATAGAGACTAGACCAAAGACTAATGCTCAAAATGTTTGTTAAGGATAATTTATACGTCTGGTCTAGACGTATCATATCTATACTTATCAGGTTGGTGTGCATTCCCGTTCATAAAACCGACCCGATAGTAGTAGACATTAGAGAATTAAGATACTGGTACAAGAGCACATGGCAGGAAAGGTGACAAAGAGAGGAGGAGACACCCCCAGGCGCAGGCCCAGGCTGCGGCATATATGCTGTCTAGGTCGTTTTCTCTCATTTATTAGTTTGCATTTGCAATTGCAAGGGAGGGAGGAGAGATACAAATCTGAGGCCCAGAAAAGGTCTCATGAGCTGTAGACATGGTACCACTGTACATGCCATCTTAAAGGTCTCTAGAGAGAGGTTTTGGCTCTTTATAAGCGAAATCAATGCAAGGGGGTCTTGTCGTCAAGGGGATCCCAATTTTGATTTGGATCTTTTGAGCCGCTTCATTTGCAATTGTTTTTAATATTCTTTCCAATACAAGGAAAGTGCACATACAATATTACAATCACATTATTATTGTTTAGAATTATATGTATTATATTCATATACCTCCAAATTTCTGAACTTTCTGACTTACAAAGAACACACTATTCTTCACAAGTAAGCAAAGTTTTGTATTGATTTTATAAAATTAGCAACATTTTGAAAGTTTAGTCAAACTCCAACCTTATCTCAAATTTGAAATTTCAAATGACCGATCTGAATCGTGATTTTCATTTTGAAATTTCCTTACCTACCAAATTTTATATTTTCTTAAAGTTTTAAAAAATTCTCAATCTAATTAGTTCTGAACTCTCCATTAACAACACTTTTTAAAAATCTGAAAGAATACTTAAATTTTCGAAAAAATAAAATATAAAATTTGGCAAGTATATTTTAATATAATATGAAGAACACGTTGAGTTGTTTGGATCAATCATTTAAACCTTAAATTTGAGATCTAATCTAGTTTGATGGAGAATCAGTCAAATCACTTTGACCATAGCCAAACTCATGCAATTATACCATAATCACGACTGATAATGTATACCTGAATCACGAATTTTTTATCTTGCTAAATTTCTTCCAATTATGTATTTTTCTACTTGCACAAAATGAAATCTTCAAATCATATTAATTCGTAAGTAAAGGAGAAATTATCAATTATAAAAATGCCATCTCAAAATCATAAAAATTCAATAAAATACCAAAAAAAAAAAAATTTGTAAAAGACTATCTAACTTGATCCAATTTTTACTTACAATTTTTCCGATTTGAAAAAATTTGAAGTGAATACAAACAATCAAAATCTGTGGCCATTTTCAAAACTAGATGTGATTACATTTTAGAAAACAACCATTTCTGCATGGGATGCAACAAAATGGGGACCTAATACAAGATCCAGAACAAGTTGATGTGATTTGATGAACGGGCCCCACAACCGTACGGATGGAGAAGTGGGCCTCTGGTGTAGAAAACAACGGGTCAGGCGGGAGAGGGGGAGGCCTGTCTGGTACAGTGGGCCAGGGCCCACAACTGGGTGCACTCACACACACACAAACGCACACACATTCATTCACCCACAGCAGCTGCCGCTGTGATTTGTCTCTATGTCAACGCTCCTTCTCATATTGTTCAGGGATCTCTGCTATATCTTTTTGGTCTCTGACATGAGGGACCTGTTTCATGTTTGGTTTTTCAGGTTCATCATCTCCTTATATAAGTTTTTTTTATTATTGCTTACGTGGTAAAGCTCTGCACCGTTTAATTTAGACATGAATGGTTTAAATATTTGTTGAGACTCTGATAATTAATATTATCATCAATTTCTTCTTTTTTCTTGTACATTATTAATTTACACTAACAAAAATGATACTTGAGAAATTGCCCACAACTAATATTGTTAGCGGTTTAATCTGACAAGTCGTAGGTAAAAAATAAAAAAAAATCCTTTGATGAGTGAAATCATTTCTTATATTTATTTAAGACTGCACTTAATCATTCACATCTGACGACTTGGTAGCTATTTGATTAGAGTGATCATTACCATCATTTCATTTCTGTAATCGATCGTTCGGATTTACCTAGTCATTTACATATTTTGTAAGGGAAAAAAAATGTGGTATCAATTATTAGGCTTCACATTTTTCGGCTAAATATTGGGTTTCATGTTGTACGAAGTTAACCCTAGTCGTTTTCATTGAAGTATACTTTTTGATTGAATGATAGGTACTAATTCAGTTCTGATCCATGGATCTAGCACCTAGTATGAGTTAGTTAGAGTTTTCGCATTGAAAGAGAAAGAAGAAAGTGAAAGAATTAAATATAGGATCGACCGATTGTTGACAAAATTTCCTACCTAGTTGCATCACCATGACCAATATCTAAATTTTCACGATGCATTATTAATAATTAATAACTGCTACAAAGAAAAGGATTTCTAACGGATAAGAAATATGTAGTCAGATAAAGGTATAGAGAAGATTACTGGTCTACCTAAATTAGGGGCAGCGGCAGCCGACATAGATCATGTTCTTTTGGCAGAATTGCAAATTCAAGTTAAATTGCTCTACAAAGGACAAAAATATGAAGTTAAATGTGAAATTCAGTTGACCAATGAGAGCAGCTATCATGAGTACTACACAGCGGAACTTCACATGGTTCCATTCAGAGCAATAATGCAATAACAGAAGAAGAGTTGCAGAAGTTGAAAATAGAATATTTTGGGGATTGATTTCTCATGGTGCTGCATGCTCAGAGCTATGTAATACAAAGGAATAGCAGGGTATGATCTAAGATACTGTTGGGTACATTTGCAGAAAAATATAAATTGAACAATTATGGTACTGGAATTTTCCGTTACTAAAAAACCCACAACAATTTTGTCCTTTTTTTAGATTAAACATATATGCACAATAACAACATCGCTCCATACTAAGCACTTTTCTACTTCAAAAGAAATAATAATAAGAAGGTTTAAAGTAGGAATAGTGTTTGATTAAAGTTCAATTTTTTGGGTAATTGTTGAGGATCCTTATAAAGTATTGGTTGGTTGTTAGGATGCAGGGGTGTATGATGTATAACTAATCTAACAACCAACATAAAGCTCCTACAAACGCTTCCTTAGCGCACATGATTTTGAATGGCACCGAACAAGGTATGTATGTCATGCATATCCTTGCGCCACATCATAGGTTTCCTTCTCTTCATATAAAGTTAATACTATTCACGTGCTACTAGTCGTGCAAGTATTTATTTTTGGTTGTTACTTTTATTAATTGTCTTGCTTACACCGTTGAATATATGGGCTCACCAATATTATGCATCCTGGTACATAAATGTCCTTCTAAAATTTCAATTTTGATAATATTATTATTCCCATGAAAAAGTTTTCTTTGCAAATTTTCATATTATTCTTAGTTGAGGAGGATCCAAATGGTCTATGAATTTTTAAATCTTTAATGACAAAAATTTTAAGACCCTTGTTTCAATTTTTTTTTTTAAATAAAACGATAAAGTTACTAAATCAGAATATAAATTATAGTATTTTGACTTTAGGTAAACATGATAAATCAGCGTCTAGAAATTGTCCACTCAACATATATTTATAATTGTTGATGCGTATCGAAATGAAGGCAAATTGCCGCAATTATTCATAACTGTGTAGAAAAAATAATATTGGTCACATCTCAGCCGTTTCATTTTGATATATTTTAGCTGTACATTTTGAGTTATTAAATATATAAACATCAAGACCTAAGGAAGGCATATAAAACAGAGGCATTTATTTGAACCCTCCTCTTCTTAATTTTATATATCCCAATGATCTGATTCTCAATTTCATTAACAAAAAAAAAAAAAAAAACCACATATATCATACAGAATTTAAACTGAAAACCAAGAATTTTTCAAAATCTAAATCTCTGCTACTGTACTTGAAAGAGATTTTTGTAAGAAAATATCCTGATTCTGGCCCAAAAAAAAAAAAAAAAAAAAAAAAAAAAAAGAAAAAAAAAGAACCAAGATTATCATAAAAGTTCATCACAACTTATAAATTCAGGACATGTGGAGGCATCACCCTTCAAATAAACAACGCGGATAAGCATCAATAAAGAGTACATTCTACTTGACAAGTGACTTTATCAGGTTTGTATATATATAGAAAATGATGCTCTTTCTCCATAGTCAACCAAAACGATTAATTACTGCCATCTGTCTCCTCATTTTTGTCATTTTATTTAACAATGAACTTAGAAAATATCGCAATATATTACCGTTGATAATATCCAAATCCCATCTAAAATAGAAGGTCTATATCTGCAAGAAAGAAACTCTCCAATAGTGAAGGTACATCTGGAACCTGACTGGTACGTATGTACCAGCACCAGAAAATATCATAACTAGCAATTAATTGGTATTCCTCAAGTTTGGTTGAAACCCTAGAACCAATAATTTAGAGGCAGAGACAGTGGCAGGGATAAGCATGGACGTGAGTGTAGGAATGGATTCATGGATAGCGAAGGAGGAAAGGGGACCATTTTGAAACGAGGAGTCAAGTTGTTTGGTCTAAGAGAGAATACAATTAAATTTTGCCAAATGGCTAACACTTTTGTTTTTTCCTTTTCCATGCCTCCCACGTGCACAGATATCCCTCACAAAACATTTTTCTATTTTCTTTTCTATCTGTTTCCCGAATGCATCCTTAGAATTTTCTTTTCTTATTTTTTTTTTTTAGTTTATCCTTTCTGTTTTTTATAGTCTCCCTTTTGGTTGTTAGAATGATTTATAAAATAATAACTATGGCTTAATTGTTTTTACTTTATATATGAAAGCTTTAAGCTTACTCCATTAATCTCTTCCTACTATAGAGTGATTATGTACAAGCTTGGTAAAATATATACAAATGTGTCATGTGTTCGGAATAATTTTGTTGGAAATACGAGACATTTTCATACTTACTAAAGTGTGATTAAGATATAATTATTAAGAGTAATATTTATTAAATATAATAAGTGGAACAAACTTACCCTTTAAAATGAAAATTGTTTTTCAGGTTGCGAAATGCCATAAAAAATAAATTAGACCTTAATTTAAGGTATTTTCCTGTCCCCTCATACAAAAATTCCGGTGAGCCTACCCTCAAGTTGTGCCAGAATTCTGCAAGAATAATTGCGCAAGAGGTCGTTAGAGCCTCATTCAACATTTAGTTAGTTTGGTCGGTATAACCTAAATTTAAAGTGCAAATTTAATTCTTATATTAATTCTAAAATTTTTAATAAACGTGAATTATTCTTTGGCTAATGGTGCAATAAATGAAGATTTTAATTCCTATATTAACTGTGTTAGACCAAAATAAACGAATTGTTATTTGGCTTGGTCAAAAGGACGTAATATAAGTTCCGTTGTTTTAAACTGAGTCCTAACTCCTAACTTCACATGTCTAAAAAGACAAAATAGGGAGAATTCCTAAAAAGAGATGCATTTGAATTCAGAAAAACTGGAAAAATAGTACTAAAAGTACTTCAATGTCCGTTCAATTTTATGATTATAAGTTAAAGCGGGAAAAAATAATTCGGTCACAAAAATATGCAGTTTCATAAGTTATCAAATGATCTCATAAAATTAAATACTCAAGTTTGAAGAATCGATCCCTAATTTTTCTCAAAAAATAGCTCGGTTTTGTACTGCATGGAATTTCGTTGATGATTTCAACCTTTCATGTACAACTAACTTATCATGAATCATGAATCATTAATTTTAAATCAAACAACTCAGGTGAACTGTTCAAACCACTTGAAATGATTTCTCTACAATTTTTAGAAACTTAACCTTCAGACTATATCTGGAAGTATTATAATGGTTGGATACGCAAAATAACAACAAGAAATGTGTCTTAAAAATTCAAATTCACAATTAATTAACAGAGGGAAACGATATTTGAGAAATTGTATAGTATGAACACCATGCTTTTATAACACAAGCCTTGATTTATAAATCAAAACTTCTTTTTATTTAAAAAAAAAGAATGGTCCGTTCTCTTCGACTAGTACAAAGAGATGTGGTTTAATATGTAGAATATGTTACCTACAGGCTACGGGTTACCCAAAAAAAAAAAAAAAAAAAAACACTACGGGAATGATTATGGCTTTTTTTGTTTTTAAGAATAACCAAGGTCTTAATGACACGATCGTGTTCCTAAGACATTTTTGGCGTCTTAAATAGTATTATTTGGTGAATGTTTTTTAAAGAAATACTAATTTGGTGAAGTTGATTTTTTTTCAAACATAAATACATAATATAATTCTGATAAAAGTTTATCCCCATTTTGCCACTTTAATTAAATTCACTTCTCAATATAATTTCTTCTAAGAAAAGATAAGTCTCTACGACTTGTCCTGTCTTGTAAAGCAATCCCCAATTAGAGCATTTTTGTCAGATTATACAAGTACTTCCCCTAGAATTTGTATAGGCTGCTTTTTAGCTGCGTAGTTTCATAACGAGGGTATGATGATTTCTAAAGTGTAGATCCCCATTTTTGAGACTGCACAATATTTTGCTAATGTTGCTATCATGGGCAAGCATCCTATGTTTATTTATTTCATAATTTCTAGGTCCTCCCAAAAATTAATTTGACTTTCTATCCTCCTTTATTATTTTTCATTTTTATAAGAATTCTTCCTAGAGTTGAGTAGAAATACAAAGTGCCACCAGAAATGATACCCAACTTAAATCTGAATCCATGACAAATGAGCTTTGATATTTCAGATTGTTAATTTAAATAATAATCATGCTAAATCGATAACTTAATTATTTAAAATATACCTAATTACTGTAATCAATAAATTAGAAAAATCATATGTATATCATAACATGTTGTGGGTTCGTCAAGCAACATGCATCCTTTAAATAGCACCAGAAAGTATGCTAAGTTCCGAAAGAAATACCCAACTTGAAATGAATAACAAAATAATGTCTCACACAGTCACACCTCCTAATATTAACGTGTAGATATATAATATTTCCCCAAGATGACATGCTCAATTATGAAATATATATTATGGACATAAATTACTCTTAGTAATTTAGTGACTTAAAAATCTGCTTAATTAGTGTAATCAATAAATTACAAAATTCATAGACATCACAACATGTTGTTGTCTAAATGGGTTCATGACCCTTTTTTTTTTTTCAAAAAAAAAAAGGTTCATGAAGCAAGATGCATCCATATAAATGGCACGATAGATCTTGTAAATCATTGCTCTGACAAGTCGCCGCTTAGCTTTAGATAGAGAGAGAGATTTGGAAGAATCCAAAACTTTAAAAGGAGGAGAAATGAAAGATGAAGAAGGCAAGAGGCTAAAAGCCATGTAGTCCGAGTCTGAGAAGATAACCCAACCCCTCTTTACTCTCTCCCTGCAAAACCAGCACCAGTAGGCCGTGGCATCCAGGACCACTGACACGTGTCTGTCTTGCTGGGCCCCTTCCCTTACGGGCCCCACTGTTATGAAAGTTTTCACGCAAGCCCAAAAGTTAAAGCTGTGATGAATAGCTGTGGCAAGGATTTGTGAATCTTGGGTGTGACTCTGACATGTGTCATTGGTTAGATATATTAATTTATAATCATAGCTACATCAAAAAAAAAAAAAAAATTCTAATCATAGCCTGTTTAATACATGTGATAAATGAATACTATATATATAAAGTATGATTGATACTTTATAATAAATAAACTATTTGTCTAATATAATTTATGAAATATTCATTATGATTAAACTTATTTAATTTTCATGCGGTTATAAATTAACTGCAAATTATGGAGTGATCCGACTTATATGGGTTGAAAATCAAATCGTTTCTTCGAAATTATGAATGATTGTGATTGATCATGACTCACATGATCACATCGCATTGAAGAACTTGTTTTACTGTAAAATATCTCTGATTTAATTAGTGTTATTTGATCAAACTAACTATCATCGATAATAAAATCAAATGTTGGGCGAAAAATAATTTGATTGATTTTTTTTATCAACGTATTCTCGACATTGCAAGAATTTAACTTTCTTATGCAAGTCATGTATCTCACATATTCTCAATAATTAAAATCGATTGAAATTAATTTAAAATACTAAAAGTTGAATAGCGAAGTCATAAAGCTAAATATTTATTTAATTTTAATACCCTTATGGATCCAAGTCTACTATTTCCACAACATCTATCCTCGGAAAGAACTAAAAGAAACTTACATAATTGAAGGCAAATTCTATGTATTACCAATCTATTGTTAATTATACTTTTTTATTTTTTAACCAATATACTAAGGTGTCGTTTGGATCGGTTAGAATAGGGTAGAAATAGCATAAATTTAGGGAAAAATACTATTCACAGGAATTGTGAGAATTGGCTATTCCGGAAATTGGAAATGTTGTTTGGATGGTGAGTTTAGGAATAACATTGGAAAGTGTGAAAAGTAGAGAGAAAAGTGTTATTGGGAAGAGTGTTATTGAAAATTGTGTTAGGAATGGAATTGACTATTCCGAAATCGTTTGGATGAAAAATTTAGGAATGAAATTGTCAATTCCTAGACAATCCAAACGAGACCTAAAGGTGCATACGATCTTCTACGAAAGCAAATACAATATGATCATATGATCATGATATTTAGTCACATACTATTGACATATTACAAGTAATCAACAAATCATACATAATTATAATTGAATCTATATGACCACGTTTCAACTATCATAATTTGAACTTGTTGAAAGGGATCATAATTTAGTATTATAGAGAAAATGAAAGCTTGTACAGTTGTACGTCATGGATCATACTATATTAAAAGGGATTTTGCATGTCCAAATTTTTTTACTGTATACCACACTACAGTCTTCAAAACATCCGTCGCAATAGATCCGAGACATGCAAACGGCCCCCACACGACGTGACCCACGTAGGCGCGGTGCCCGTCCCGTGCCGCTAAGAGCAGGGCCTTTCCATAGATCCAGACGGGGAACCACAACAACCAATGGCCGACAGACACGTAGGCAAGGAGGCGATGACTTAGTGATTTGACAACGCGTGGGCCACGCTCACTGGTCAGCTACAGTGTTGGGTGTTTCGGACGGAACAGTAAGTCCCGTCCATGTATTTGAATCGTAATCGTAATGGAGTGGCCAATGATCCAGTAGGCAGTAGTAGCAGCAGGAGTATCTCTGTACCCATTCCGGCGACCAAGGAAATACTACATTTTTATTTATTTCAATTTTAATTTTTAATAATAATAATGAGACTCTTCGTACGTAACCTCTCCTTTTTCTGTATTTATTGATTATTATACTATCGTGACTGACGACTCCTGTATTAAAATTCACATCATTGAATTGGTACGTACCACTAAGTTTTGTATTCCAGCTATCTGCCAAATAAAGGTTTTGTACTTCACCTTAGATTAAAAGGTAGAGAGGTACAGATTTTTGGATCTCCTATATTTTCAATTCAAATAAACTGTATATAAATTCTAGATGATTTTGTTTCTAAAGTTATCGGGAAAAAAATAAAAGGAACAAAAATAAAACATATTTTACACAATTCTTTACAATTTAAAGTTAAGATAATTAAGATCTGTTTATAATTTTAAATGAATAACCTGGATTGAAATATAATTCCAAAATTTTATCCAAAACAGAATTTATCTTAAATTTATACATTGTCTCAACACCTCTTCTAGATCACATGTGCTCACAAAACTTTGTTTGAATTTAACAATTTCAGAATTTGAATGGTCCTCTGTCCATCCTCTGGATAAACTATATACTTTCAACTGGGTAAAATAATTTGGACTTGACAAAACTTTAATATATTTCTTCATTTAATCCAAACATGTCAATCCATACTAAAATAACTCAAAGATATATTGAATTCTGGAACACAAACACACACTGTGACAGAGTCAGCCAAACAATGCAGTATATTATTGTTATTATTATATAAAAAAATACGGAAGATATAGTAGTAGTGGTCGTACCGTACTAGCTAGTAGACTAAAGAAATACATAGGGAGAGCACCTAAAACTCAGAAAGAACCAAAGCGTGGCATTTCCCAAGGCTGCCCCTCCTCCGTCCTCAACTCATTCACACGTGCCAGGCACGTGACCTCTGCCGGTGGCAAAACAAATGCCGTGTGTGCCAGTAGTTGCTCATCCCCATGCTGACGTCACGGTCTGTACCCCATTTCTTTAACCTTTCCATCTACCCTCCTTCCCCACCTTTCTCTCTGCTTCTTTATTCCTCTTAGCCCCCTCGGGAACCTAATTTTATATTTTCTCTCTTTTTTTTTTAAAAAAAAAAGTTTGGTCCTTACAAAATAAATATCCGGTACAAAAAGAATTAAATGTTTGCATTTTAATAAGTGTGACGGCATCTTAATTTTTTATCAGTCGTAATTTGTTTTCAATTATAAATAACGAATTGATTGGGTGGATTTGGTTGGAATTTTATTAAAGATAGTTCAAAACATTTCGTACTAAAATCAGTTTAAATAAAAAATATTTTTTGTCGACAAAATAAATATTATTTGGTTACATAAATTTACTTCATAACTAGACTAGCACTAATTTTACATTGTTGATGCTTTGATTGATGTGATCTGTTACTATTTTTTTATTGTAATCACATTCACAATCCGAAAATAAATTATCGCAAGTTCTTAAAACGAACCAAATTAAAATAAACAGAACAATACAAACTATTTTATCAATAAAAAGTTTTCTCAAGGAAAATCGAATTAATTGAGACATTTAAACATATTCCTTCTGATAGTGCCCTCATTGATTCTTTAGTTGTGTTTTATTGCCAACTTTTGAGAGTGTTGTATAATTTTATAGACAGTAGCTGAGTTGTGCTTGACAAACTTTATGGTATTATTATGTCATTTTATGCGCAGTAATATAACAGCAATTTAAATATCAATCATGATTAAACTAAATGTTTAGTAACTTTATAACTATATAAAAACTGAAGGCTATTTCTTGCATTTATTAAATTTATTTGGCAGAATAAATTCACTTAGCTCAACTTTTAAGTGTACTCGGTACTCCCACCATAGTGCAAGAAGTACAGCAGCCCCAAGTAGATTTGGCATTTTTATATAATTTTACCGAAATAGGAGGTCAATTGGACAAAACTCTCACTCACTCAGCTTAAGCGTTCTAGTAAGAAAGAGAGACTGAGAGGTTTATCTCTCTAGCCAACGTTCTTCTTCCAAGTTCCATTCCATCCACGCGCATGAACCAAACGCATGACCCCAAACCGAGCAAGAGAAAGAGCAAACTCAAACGTTTAAGTTAGAAACAAATTCTACTACAACTCTGAAGAAATTTCCTTCTCCAAACTTCCTTTCACCTACAACAAAAACCTCAATTCACACAGAGTTGCATAATTTGTCAAAACTTCAAGCACCTTCTTGCACTTTCTCCACTTCCTCGTCCCCAATTCCTCCCCACAATATCCCAAGCATGGCACCAAACCGTTAAACCCAAACGAAGAAGAGTTCTAAGTTCTCATTTCTCTAATTTCAAACGAATTTAACAAAACCCATCTTGGGTTATTCGAAATTCTATACAAAGATGCAACAAGGGTACGGAGGAGGCGTGTCAGAGTTCCAGCAATTCATGGTCGACGCCTCCTCTCTCTTCTCCATCTCCTCCGCCACACCTCAGGCGGCGCCGCCTCTCGCACCACCAGCTCCGCCACTCTCTTCGCCTGTGGCTGTTTCTTCTCTCCAACCCCATTATTCCCATTTCCATTCCCACATTCCCTTCACGCAACAGCTATTTCAACAACACCACCATACACAGAACCACCATGTACAACACCATTTCCAGCTGTTTAACCCAACACCACACACCCAACAAGACCACCATGAGAGAACGAGGTTGATGGTGCACCAGCAACTTGGGCTCGACCCGGAGTCGGGCCCGGAGAATTCGGGAGGTGGCGGTGGGCCTAGTGCGGGAAGCGGCGGTGGCGGGACCCATGCAACGCCGTCCTTTTTCAATGTGGCAATGGGTTTTAAGTTGGCAGTTGATACTGGTACAAGTGGTGGTGGTACAGGAGATGATGATGTTATTTTACCAGGTGGAGGTGCCGGTGCCGGGGAAGAGGAGTCGGCAATTAAGGAGCCGAGTTGGTAAGTTTGAACTTGAATTTAGACAATTGCATTCTGAATTTGGTAAAATGCTTTATTTGATTTGATTTCAAGTCAGAAGATGAAGGGTAGTTCACATTTTGAAATTTTCAATTTGGGTAAACTTGCTGAATTATATGTATATCTGAACTGAGCAACATACGTACTATAAGAAAATCATATAAATGCGTGTTTTATTGCAAATTTATTGTATTTGATGGGCTAATAATTGTAAAATGATGAAATGTGGAAAGTGACACCTGATTCCTATGACTTGCTTTAAGGGCGCCTCACAATTCACAGGGCAGCAGAGAGAAAAAAGGAAAGCCTGGCCAACATTTAGTAGCATAAACTTTTCAGAATTAATTGTTATCTTTCATCTTTATGCACTCTCTCCTTAATTTTATCCTTTAAAATCACATTTATAGGAGGCTTTTGGATAGGGACTTCAAAAGCAGTAATGAAAATTTAAATGTTATCTTTCAGCTTTGCGCATTCTCTATTTAATTCTATTCTTCTTAAAAATCATATTTGTAGGAGGCCTTTGGATATAGACTTCATTAGTAGTAACAACAAAAGGTGCAAGGAAAAGGAGCCTGATGCAGCCCCACCTTCACCACAACAGCCTCCAGCCAAATACTTCAAAAAGGGGCCTGAGGCCGGTAACGGAAATAATTACAAACTTTTCAGTGAATTAGAGGCAATCTACAAGCCCGGTAGCAGTTCTGGTTTTGCCGATTGCAGTGTTGCTGGTGGAACCGGCAGTGCTGGGGGAAATACCGCCGGTGGAAGTGGTGGTGATGGTGTTGATTGCACTGGCACCGGCATGGGCAATCAGACCGGTGCGGGTTCTGGTTCTGGTTTGACCGGCGATGAGAACCCTCTCGTTAATGAACCGGTGGGATTGGGCGACATATCAATGGCCCCCACAGCAACTGAAACTTCAGCTGGTGAGGAGGCCACACCAGTGAAGAAGGCATCCAAAAGTGGCGGGGAAGGGAGGAGGAAGAGACGGCGGCAACGCAGGCTTAGCTCCCTTGCTGCATTTTTTGAGCGGCTGGTAAGGCAGCTTGTGGACCACCAGGAGGCGCTGCACAACCGCTTCCTGGAGTCCATGGAACGGCGGGAGCAGGAGCGCGCCAGCCGGGAGGAGTCTTGGCGACTCCAAGAAGCCGCCAAGGCTGCCCGTGAGGCCACCGCTAGGGCACAAGAACGTGCCCTTGCTTCTGCTCGAGAGGCTGCCATTGTGTCCTTCTTGGAAAAAATCACCGGCGAAACGATCAACCTTCCAACAAACCCTGATATTGACATGACTGGCACTGCAGCTGATGCTAACAATATGCTTTCAACTCATGTAGTGGATATGTCAGAGAATCAGGATCTTGGTAATGTTCGTGCAGGTTCAGGTCTAGGGTTTAGCACAAGTAGATGGCCGAAAACTGAGGTTCAGGCGCTAATTAGGGTCCGGAGTGGGCTTGAGGCCAGGTTCCAGGAACCGGGCTTGAAGGGCCCACTTTGGGAGGAGGTTAGCATGAGGATGTCAGCACTGGGCTACCGTAGAAGCGCCAAGAGGTGCAAGGAGAAGTGGGAGAATATAAACAAGTATTTTAGGAAAGCTAAGGAGAGTGGCAAGAAGAGGCCCCAACATTCAAAGACATGCCCCTATTTCCACCAATTAGATCAGCTCTATTCTAAGTCTAGCAGCTATATGTACTCGCCGAGTTCTCCATCAGTAAATCCGACTGGGGATACTGAGGTGGCAAAAGGTGGAGGTTCAGAACTGCTTGATGCAGTGGTGTTGCCGTTGGATCAAATGGGTTCTTCACGTGAGTTTGAGAGAGAAGGGGATGATGGTGAGGAGGAAGAGGAGGAAGAAGAAGAGAGGCATGAAGAGAGAGAGGAAGGGGAAGGAGAGAGTCATGGCCATGGACAAGAGGTGGTGGATCAAAGGACAAATGAGTCCAGCCTTTTCTTCTAGGTAATGCAGTGTTAGTAGTAATATTGTCTAGTTAGAATGTTCATTTTTTCCCCCTTAATTTTGTAGGGTAAATCTATATATTCTGATCGCCCATTTACCTGTTTCAGTTTCATCTCCAAAAAAGAAAAACTTCCACTCTCAGAACCATAATTTACGACTTCGAAATTTCAGCTTAGAATCTATATTTGCAAAGATAGGATCTGGAATGATATTAGTTTAAGTAGTGTTATTTGTAGGGTCATCAGAAATGAGCACTTTTTTAGAATGCTAGTGCTTTTTGATACCTTAAACCATTCCTTTTGGAGATGAAACATAGGTACAAATGGGAGACCAAGAACATTCCCTCCCCCATTTTCTCTGTTTTCCTCTTTTGTAGTATTATTATCATGTTTGTTATTCATTTAATTCCCAGTCGAGAGAATTAGGGGCTGAAGTTGTTACTGTAGCTAAATAATTATATGTAATGAGGGGTAAAATATGTAAAGCCCCAATGCTAAGCAAATGAACACATTAACCTAGAGGTTGAACCATTAATTAGTTATTTACTTTCTTTTATTCCACTTGTACCATTTAATCATTGGATTTGTTTCTTTATTTTTTACAAAATTTTTTTTAAAAAAAATGGCCTTCAAAGAGGAATTGGTAATTCCTCTTTGTCATGCAACAACAAAACTGGTACAATTGCTTGACTTTGAGGATGAGAAAGCCAGCAGATGTCTGCTGGTTAGATGTGTATTTAACCTTTCTAAACTTGGAAATTCTTTTAAAATGATAGAACATTTAATCATGGTACAATAATATGCGATAGTAGTGAGGATATATGTGCAAAATTTATACTACTAATTATAGCATTAAACACAGTTGGAGGGGACCGCAATGGAGATTGTACCTATCCAGATAATGACTGTAGGTGCTACATGCACCATTTGTACGGTTTACTATTTGTTTAATTAACGTATATATTATATGACAAATGAACAAATTAGGAGGCCACCTGCTGACCTGCATCACTGCATAGATTTTAGCATGGTTGGGATTAGAGATTTTAAAATTCTGTTATCCCTAAATTTTATTGCCATTGGAGTTTGCTCCTCGTATTATAGTGTTTAGAGGAGAGACATTTGCAAACTCACCCCCCTCATAATTGCCAATCAAAGCTAGATGGTAAAATTTATGCTGCAAATAAAAAATGTGGAGAAGTCTTAATTGCTGGAAATAGCTGGTTATGGTGATCTTAATACAATCTTATGGGAACATAACTTTTTATTTTAGAAAAGTAAAATCAAGTCTTGCAATTGCAAGTATTAAAAAAAAAAAATTCTAATCAGATTTCAACCCACAACCTTCGCATAAAATACTTTGTCTTTGGTCACTAAAATATAACGAAGCTGATTTTCAAGCTCTTAAGAAATGCAACAAAAGCCTGATCAAGATGGTAGTACATAATAACAAGTAATACATGATGAAGAATTGTAATTCCTTATGGGTACTTTCTCTAGCATGACGTCATAAATTAATAACATAGAATGTATTTGGTTGTAATTTTCTCCGAGGAGCAATCTGTGACACAATACTGGCCTGATTCCTTATAACATGGTTTTTCATGAAAGTTTGGGATCTCATATTTTATGGTGGCGGAGGGAGACAGATAGAGGAGACCAATGCAAGTGACGTCAACAATTCAAACCTCAATGTACGGATATGATAGTTGTCCAATAGTTTTATTTGATTCCCTGGTTCCTTGGTTTATTCTTTATTAAAATTTGAGAACTGATTTTGATCGCCTAACTTATCCACATAAACAATTCAAATTCAAGCGGGCTACTCACAATTGAGTTTCCTATAAAATTTTATTGGATTAAGCTAGTTTAATTAAACTTTTGAATTTATAAAATGTTTTGAGTTGATTTGATTTGTTAAGAATTCGAGTTGGCTTAATTAGTTAATTCTAAGGGTCTGCTTCAGATGTGTAGAAGGGGTGAATTGAGGAAGGGGTGAGCTGCCCTGACTCTGTCCAAGAGTTTAACATGCTTCCTAACTTAAAAATTCAATGGAAACCAAGGCGATGGAATGGAAAAAAAAGGTGAAACTCTATTCAAAATTGAGATCAGTTTTGTCATCCCAAATTTGAGATTAAGATTTAGTTCTCCCCTTTTTTTTCTATTCCATTCCATTCTACTATATTCCAATTTCTGGTGCAAAGCCTAAATGAAGAAGGAATTTTCAATTTTATGAATATACTATAACGAGCTAGCTTTTGTGCGTAGTTGAGTATTTTTTTTTAAAAAAAATCTTAAATTATAATTTTCTTATATGGAAAATACCTAAATCGTATAGGCCTAAAATTTGTTAAAATACTTCTGTGCATATTGAGTTGGTCAAGTTCACGCATACGCGCAGACGACATTTGAATGAGGTCGACTTTAATTCGTCAGTGATACTGATTTGAGCTTAATGCATGGTTTGTTAATAAAATGGAATTGAATTGTCGAGTTTTTAATCCTTTTGTCGTTCCTATTTCTACTTCTATTGCCAAAAAATGATGCGTTGAAAATGTTCTATTGTTGGCCTCAATCCTACTATCATATTTGGCAGTTAAAATCTAGTTTAACAAGAAAATAAAAAATTCTAAACCATTATATGGTTTCTTTAATTTTGATCTGGACGACTTTAATATACAACAACAATTAACTGTTTTAAGAAAAACTTGACAGTGATTGCTAAGGTTAACAAATGAATATGTTTCATTCAAGTACCAAAAAGCTCTATGCAAATTGCGCACTTTATTAAAACATTATATTCCCACGTATATTTCAAAACATTTTCATGTTGGTTCTGTACGTAATTCTAATTGGTTCTAAGATTCAGTGAAATTTCGGTGAATAGTCAGTTTGTGATTAGTGACTAGTGACTAGTTGCGATTCCTAAAGCCTCATATAATTGAAGCGTAGTTAGATACTAAATGCATGCAACTGACCTACATAATTGTTCCCTTGTCTTTTTTACCTTTACCCAACTTTTTCTTCTGACATATGGCAATATAAAGTTCAAGTGTTTTTTGTCAGAATCTCTGGAGAGAAGTACGCAAACAGTAACTAGCAACTCTGCTCCATATTTCTTTTCTAACATACACTTGATTCCTTTGCACTTATTTGTTCTTATCTTCCTATGCTACGTACAATAATTATTTTTGCTATTTTCTATGAAACCCCACAAAATGTTAATTCATTGTGATATCCATCATAGTTTGTTCCTGGTAATCTCCCCTCTATTCAAACATGTCTAATTGTGTCTGAGCTGTCTCTAGAATCCAAAGACATGATCTGTATAATTTATCAATCATCTTGTGTTGTCTATCATTATTATGCCGACTAGTGCACCAAGCAGTATCCCTATCCTCATATTTCCATGAGTCTCACCTCCACAGTCTACATCACTGGCAAGTTATATCGTCCTTTGCTTAGCTAAACTCTGTCATATCTTGAAGTGATTTCACATTATGATTGATTGCTTCAATAATTTGAAGTGAAATGTTCAACGGACAAATGATTCAAATTAGAAATAGAAAACAGAAATTAACAAGGCGGATTTAAATACAAAAATATATGGTGCAAGGTCCACTTTATTTTTCTTTTCATCAAATACTTTTACATATATTTTCATATTTTGATAGTTATATGCCAATATTTACAGAAATTTTATATTTAATTCCTATTAAAAGATACTATAATTATAATATTTACCTCAAGAGTTAAATTTCATTGTTTTACATAGCAATTATATTGCTATTGATACAAAATTTTAAGTACTTAAGTGACCTCTGTTGAATCTCCGGCAATGCAAAAAAAAACTCAAGAATAATGTATGCAATATGCATCGTTCATTCATGATCTTCACGACAGTCATTCAGTATTTATAATACTAAAAGATTGTTCATCTATTTCCCCTCACATGTAAGATTCTATCTACTTTAAGTTGTAACTGGTAACAAAAAGTGTAAATAACTCCCAGTTGTTTAATCGGCTTGTTTGTTTTATCTGAAAATATGATCTAATAATTAATTACTAAACATTATAACACATAATATTTAATGTTTTACCAATTACTCTCTCCTGCTTCGGTTGATCCATTTTATGGCATTGCATAAGAGACTATAAGATGTCATGTCCATTGTAGCTTTTGCTGATACGAAGATGCCAATCAGAATAATCTCGCAGTCCGGTAAAATTTATTTCCAAAAATTAACACAAAAAAAGTTATGCAATATAGGATTGTCAAGGAATTGGTAGAGCAGTTGGCCAAGCTGTTTAGGCCTGGTATAGTTCTGGTACAGGACTGATGCAGGAGAACTCGTACATGATACGTGAAATCGCGGTCTACTTGTTTGTTTAGGAATTTCTGTTTGACAATGCTAGTTCTTTAAATGTTTGACATCAATATTACCGATTTTAAATCTTTGACAACTTCATGCCTACTTTCTGAACGAATATGCTCACAAACGATATTGAACTCAAACATTCAAGTAATAATGAATACTAAAAAAAGTTTTTTTTTTATGTACAAAACAAATTAGAATGCACGGAAGAAGTGTGAACGCATGCTTTGAAAAGTTCATTTTGAAATTTGAATACAAAAGTTCGTCGTTGTTGTATTCAGTCTGGTTTAGTATCCGTACAAAAAGAAAGTCCATGTTTTGAATTGTCTGAACACATGAGCCCAGTGCATTCAGCCTTTAGACAAATCGACATACCATGGTAAAAAACTATTTTGAAAATAAGATTGGATCAAGCTGTCAAACTTTGAAATAAAATTTCTGAACTGGATTTCGAATCCACGACCTAAATGTCCAATACAACTAGAATAAGGACCAGTTCCCAATTATCAAATATTTGAAATTAAGAATATTGTCATCAACTATCAAAAAGTCCGAGATAAACCAAAAATATTTCTTTAATTAAAGGCCGCCTGTTAAGAACTGGGCTTTTCTTTTTCTTTTTTTTTCATGTACTGGGCTTCAGTATCACCTTGTTTATTCTTCCGAAAAAATTATAAATAGTGCTAAAATAATAATAAATTTGGACAATAAATAAAAAAATAATAAAAATTTTAACATATGAACAAAAATTAGTCTGAAAAAAGACTATCCAAACTAATATTAAATCTGGAAAAAAAAATAACAAGTGACAGTGACGAAAGAAGGTATCTTAACTGATTTAATTTTAACCGGTGTCAAATAATTTTTTCTAAATTTTGTCTCTACTCATTGACAGTAAGATAGACTCTTTTCTTTCATTTCTGAAATGATGTGATTCAATTAGCGTGAAGCAAAGTATATATAATTACTTGTTATGAGTGGCATCAAAACTGGAATTTTGCCTGACATGAATCACAGAAATTTAAAAACTTAAAAATAAGATAAGCAGAATATAGCATTTCATGAGAGTTTAAACATCCAACATTTGGACGATCAGAACAAAGCTTTATTATGTACTATCAACTTTTATTACATCAATTGTAATCATGGCAATTTTATTAATTCAAGATAAAATATAATTAGCAATGGCAATGACAAACTTGAATTCCTTCAGTTTTGCACTCTCCTCCCCTTGTACATCCTTTCAAGCACCAGCTGTTGCAAGCAGCATTATCATCTGTATTATTTTTAATACAACTATTATAGCGATTGTTTTCCCATGTTCCGAAGGATTTGCAGCAATATGGAGTCTTACCTGCACATATTATATATTCCAAAAATATGAGCTATAACTCTTGAGTAAAAGGCACATATATAGCAGGGATGATGCTAATTAATACATAATTTAATAATGTTGCATAAAATATGCACTATTTTTCGTCTACAAATCGAACAAGATTCAACTACTTCTGTGGCTTCGGGGGAAAAAAAAAATGTAGAATATGTACATGTACTAGATATTGCATGAAGAAAAAGTTATAAGATATGATCTTACTCTCAATAGTATTAGTCATCGCAATGAGGAAGGTAAGGCATAGAACAAGAGCAAAACTCGAACGAACCATTTTTTTTCCTATTTGTGTTTGAATGAATTAATTGATAAATTACATGCAGCTACCCTACTTATAAATAGTCGGACTGATAAAATAGAAAAGGGTAGGAGGTGATATTACTGAGAGGTTATAATTAAACTAAAACGGATACATAATTTACTATTCTACCCTTGTTGGTTGGTACATTAGTTCTTTCCGTCTTTTTTTTTTTAACTTTTTTTTTATTATTGGTTTGCTATTGCCAACGCAACTTAATTCATAAACCAACAGAAAAAGTTTTGCAGGCTATTTAGACTACATGTTTCTAAAAATATCAGAACTTTTGCAAAACAAAATTAAAAAGGTCAGCAGGTACAAACAGATTTGAACCTCCATGACCTAAAAACTTGTAGCGACAAACTTATGCCAATTCTTCCAAGCTGCATAGAAACTTGAATTGGTTGTACGAACAACATGACAGATTAAATTCTCCTTTAGAAACCGTTTCACTGCAACAAACTAAGTTATTTCTGTCGGTTATAAAAACCAAATAAGGAAGTTCAAATACTTGGCATGTAAATTTACAATCAAACACTAGAACTAAGATATCATTTCTTTATGGGAGAATAGCATTGTTTCACATAAGATTACGGTGATAATGAAATTACGGATGCAGAGGAGTTCGATCAACATCCTAAGATGTAAAATAACCCATTTTATCGAATCTCAAATTAATATTTGATTTGTTTTCATGTATTTATATATGTCTATGTATATATATATATATATATATATTGTAGCTTATGTGATTATTCTTATGAAATATGTCATTCGATACTTAGTTAACAATTTTCAAAGTTATAACTTATAATAGAAAATAATATGACGTTGTTATTCTGTTCGGTGTGTGTATGTTGTTGGCTAAAATATATTCAGTAGTACAGATCTTCCCAAACATGCATGAGGGGGTTCAAAATTTTAGCTTGCAACGTAAAGATGGCTGTTGGCATCTACTTTGTCAAGCTACGAACATGCATGACAGTTTGAGAACAATTATATCTTAACAAAAAATATATAAATATATGTGAAGAAATGATAATATTTAAAGCGATTTGATGAGTGTTCCATCAAGTTCAATTAGATTTCAAGTTCAAAAATTCAAATTGTTATGGTCGATCAAAACCGCTCAATGTATTCTTCATATTGAATTTTTTTTTGTCGACCAAACTTTATATTCTTTTGTCGATCAAAATAACTAAAGTTCTATTTTACACCCTATTAATTGGGAATGCCCCATGACGCAATGTGAATAGTACCATTTATTTTTTTTCTTCAGGAAACTATTTTGGGACCTCGGATCGTTCATCAATGGTGAGGTTGAGAATAAAAAATTATTTTCCATGACGTCAGCAATTGTGAAGAAGATCTTTAATGATGCAACTATAATTACATTATGAAAGATAACTATCTATATGTAAATTTTGAAAATAAATTTGAAAATTCCATTCTTTTTATTATTGAATAGGTTCGATATTTTTGGTATATGTTACTTTGTTGCGGTAGATTAATTCTTATATAATTTATTTTATGTTTTATTTTTTTATAATTATTATTGAACATTTTGATAATATGTCACTTCGTATTTTAAATTATATGTTTATCACGAATTATCGTTCGACAAAATTTTTTACCTTCAAATTTCAGCTTTTAATTTTTTTCCAATCTTATATATATAAGTATTCGTAAATTTATGTTCTCAAAAGAGTTAGGAAAGATCAAGATATAGCATAGAATGTTACTATTCCAACCATTAAATTAGCACTAAATAGAGTAGTCCTTGCACTATTCTTGTGAGCGAATTAATGGTTGAACAAAAATTAGTCTGAAAAGGACTAGCCAAACTAATATTAAATCTGAAAAAAAAAATAACAAGTGACAGTGACGAAAGAAGGTATCTTAACTAATTTAATTTTAACCGGTGTCAAATAATTTTTTCTAAATTTTGTCTCTACTCATTGACAGTAAGATAGACTCTTTTCTTTCATTTCTGAAATGATGTGATTCAATTAGCGTGAAGCAAAGTATACATAATTACTTGTTATGAGTGGCCTCAAAACTGGAATTTTGCCTGACATGAATCACAGAAATTTAAAAACTTAAAAATAAGATAAGCAGAATATAGCATTTCATGAGAGTTTAAACATCCAACATTTGGACGATCAGAACAAAGCTTTATTATGTACTATCAACTTTTATTACATCAATTGTAATCATGGCAATTTTATTAATTCAAGATAAAATATAATTAGCAATGGCAATGACAAACTTGAATTCCTTCAGTTTTGCACTCTCCTCCCCTTGTACATCCTTTCAAGCACCAGCTGTTGCAAGCAGCATTATCATCTGTATTATTTTTAATACAACTATTATAGCGATTGTTTTCCCATGTTCCGAAGGATTTGCAGCAATATGGAGTCTTACCTGCACATATTATATATTCCAAAAATATGAGCTATAACTCTTGAGTAAAAGGCACATATATAGCAGGGATGATGCTAATTAATACATAATTTAATAATGTTGCATAAAATATGCACTATTTTTCGTCTACAAATCGAACAAGATTCAACTACTTCTGTGGCTTCGGGGGAAAAAAAAAATGTAGAATATGTACATGTACTAGATATTGCATGAAGAAAAAGTTATAAGATATGATCTTACTCTCAATAGTATTAGTCATCGCAATGAGGAAGGTAAGGCATAGAACAAGAGCAAAACTCGAACGAACCATTTTTTTTCCTATTTGTGTTTGAATGAATTAATTGATAAATTACATGCAGCTACCCTACTTATAAATAGTCGGACTGATAAAATAGAAAAGGGTAGGAGGTGATATTACTGAGAGATTATAATTAAACTAAAACGGATACATAATTTACTATTCTACCCTTGTTGGTTGGTACATTAGTTCTTTCCGTCTTTTTTTTTTAACTTTTTTTTATTATTGGTTTGCTATTGCCAACGCAACTTAATTCATAAACCAACAGAAAAAGTTTTGCAGGCTATTTAGACTACATGTTTCTAAAAATATCAGAACTTTTGCAAAACAAAATTAAAAAGGTCAGCGGGTACAAACAGATTTGAACCTCCATGACCTAAAAACTTGTAGCGACAAACTTATGCCAATTCTTCCAAGCTGCATAGAAACTTGAATTGGTTGTACGAACAACATGACAGATTAAATTCTCCTTTAGAAACCGTTTCACTGCAACAAACTAAGTTATTTCTGTCGGTTATAAAAACCAAATAAGGAAGTTCAAATACTTGGCATGTAAATTTACAATCAAACACTAGAACTAAGATATCATTTCTTTATGGGAGAATAGCATTGTTTCACATAAGATTACGGTGATAATGAAATTACGGATGCAGAGGAGTTCGATCAACATCCTAAGATGTAAAATAACCCATTTTATCGAATCTCAAATTAATATTTGATTTGTTTTCATGTATTTATATATGTCTATGTATATATATATATATATATATATATATATATATATATATATATATATATATATATATATATATTGTAGCTTATGTGATTATTCTTATGAAATATGTCATTCGATACTTAGTTAACAATTTTCAAAGTTATAACTTATAATAGAAAATAATATGACGTTGTTATTCTGTTCGGTGTGTGTATGTTGTTGGCTAAAATATATTCAGTAGTACAGATCTTCCCAAACATGCATGAGGGGGTTCAAAATTTTAGCTTGCAACGTAAAGATGGCTGTTGGCATCTACTTTGTCAAGCTACGAACATGCATGACAGTTTGAGAACAATTATATCTTAACAAAAAATATATAAATATATGTGAAGAAATGATAATATTTAAAGCGATTTGATGAGTGTTCCATCAAGTTCAATTAGATTTCAAGTTCAAAAATTCAAATTGTTATGGTCGATCAAAACCGCTCAATGTATTCTTCATATTGAATTTTTTTTTGTCGACCAAACTTTATATTCTTTTGTCGATCAAAACAACTAAAGTTCTATTTTACACCCTATTAATTGGGAATGCCCCATGACGCAATGTGAATAGTACCATTTATTTTTTTTCTTCAGGAAACTATTTTGGGACCTCGGATCGTTCATCAATGGTGAGGTTGAGAATAAAAAATTATTTTCCATGACGTCAGCAATTGTGAAGAAGATCTTTAATGATGCAACTATAATTACATTATGAAAGATAACTATATATATGTAAATTTTGAAAATAAATTTGAAAATTCCATTCTTTTTATTATTGAATAGGTTCGATATTTTTGGTATATGTTACTTTGTTGCGGTAGATTAATTCTTATATAATTTATTTTATGTTTTATTTTTTTATAATTATTATTGAACATTTTGATAATATGTCACTTCGTATTTTAAATTATATCTTTATCACGAATTATCGTTCGACAAAATTTTTTACCTTCAAATTTCAGCTTTTAATTTTTTTCCAATCTTATATATATAAGTATTCGTAAATTTATGTTCTCAAAAGAGTTAGGAAAGATCAAGATATTGCATAGAATGTTACTATTCCAACCATTAAATTAGCACATTGACTAAATAGAGTAGTCCTTGCACTATTCTTGCGAGCGAATTAATGGTTGAACAAAAATTAGTCTGAAAAGGACTAGCCAAACTAATATTAAATCTGGAAAAAAAATTAACAAGTGACAGTGACGAAAGAAGGTATCCGAACTAATTTTATTTTAACCGGTGTCAAATAATTTTTTCTAAATTTTGTCTTTACTCATCGAAAGTAAGATCGACTCTTTTCTTTCATTTCTGAAATGATGTGATTTAATTAGCGTGAAGCAAAGTATATATAATTACATGTTATGAGTGGCGTCAAAACTGGAATTTTGCCTGACATGAATCACAGAAATTTAAAAACTTAAAAATAAGATAAGCAGAATATAGCATTTCATGAGAGTTTAAACATCCAACATTTGGACGATCAGAACAAAGCTTTATTATGTACTATCAACTTTTATTACATCAATTGTAATCATGGCAATTTTATTAATTCAAGATAAAATATAATTAGCAATGGCAATGACAAACTTGAATTCCTTCAGTTTTGCACTCTCCCCCCCTTGTACATCCTTTCAAGCACCAGCTGTTGCAAGCTGCATTATCATCTGTATTATTTTTTATACAACTGTTATAGCGATTGTTTTCCCATGTTCCGAAGGATTTGCAGCAATATGGAGTCTTACCTGCACATATTATATATTACAAAAATATGAGCTTTAACTCTTGAGTGAAAGGCACATATATAGCGGGGATGATGCTAATTATTACATAATTTAATAATGTTGCATAAAATATGCACTATTTTTCGTCTACAAATCGAACAAGATTCAATTACTTCTGTGGCTTCGGGGGAAAAAAATATATACAATATGTACATGTACTAGATATTGCATGAAGAAAAAGTTATAAGATATGATCTTACTCTCAATAGTATTAGTCATCGCAATGAGCAAGGTAAGGCATAGAACAAGAGCAAAACTCGAACGAACCATTTTTTTTTCCTATTTGTGTTTGAATGAATTAATTGATAAATTACATGCAGCTACCCTACTTTTAAATAGTCGGACTGATAAAATAGAAAAGGGTAGGAGGTGATATTACTGAGAGGTCATAATTAAACTAAAACGGATACATAATTTACTATTCTGCCCTTGTTGGTTGGTACATTAGTTCTTTCCTTCTTTTTTTTAACTTTTTTTTATTATTGGTTTGCTATTGCCAACGCAACTTAATTCATAAACCAACAGAAAAAGTTTTGCAGGCTATTTAGACTACATGTTTCTAAAAATATCAGAACTTTTGCAAAACAAAATTAAAAAGGTCAGCGGGTAGAAACAGATTTGGACCTCCATGACCTAAAAACTTGTAGCGACAAACTTATGCCAATTCTTCCAAGCTGCATAGAAACTTGAATTGGTTGTACTAACAACATGACGGATTAAATTCCCCTTTAGAAACCGTTTCACTGCAACAAACTAAGTTATTTCTGTCGGTTATAAAAACCAAATAAGGAAGTTCAAATACTTGGCATGTGAATTTACAATCAAACACTAGAACTATGATATCATTTCATTATGGTAGAATAGTATTGTTTCATATAAGATTACGGTGATAATGAAATTATCGATGCAGAGGAGTTCGATCAACATCCTAAGATGTAAAATAACCCATTTTATCGAATGTCAAATTAATATTTGATTTGTTTTCTTGTATTTATATATATATCTATGTATATATATATATATTGTTGCTTATGTGATTATTTTTATGAAATATGTCATTCGATACTTAGTTAATAATTTTCAAAGTTATAACTTATAATAGAAAATAATATGACGTTGTTATTCTGTTCGGTGTGTGTATGTTGTTGGCTAAAATATATTCAGTAGTACAGATCTTCCCAAACATGCATGAGGGGGTTCAAAATTTTAGCTTGCAACGTAAAGATGGCTGTTGGCATCTACTTTGTCAAGCTACGAACATGCATGACAGTTTGAGAACAATTATATCTTAATAAAAAATATATAAATATATGTGAAGAAATGATAATATTTAAAGCGATTTGATGAGTGTTCCATCAAGTTCAATTAGATTTCAAGTTCAAAAATTCAAATTGTTATGGTCGATCAAAACAACTCAATGTACTCTTCATATTGAATTTTTTTTTGTCGACCAAACTTTATATTTTTTTGTCGATCAAAACAACTAAAGTTCTATTTTACACCCTATTAATCGGGAATGCCCCATGACGCAATGTGAATAGTACCATTTGTTTCTTTTCTTCAGGAAACTATTTTGAGACCTCGGATCGTTCATCAATGGTGAGGTTGAGAATAAAAAACTATTTTCCATGACGTCAGCAATTGTGAAGAAGATCTTTAATGATGCAACTATAATTACATTATGAAAGATAACTATATATATGTAAATTTTGAAAATAAATTTGAAAATTCCATTCTTTTTATTATTGAATAGGTTCGATATTTTTGGTATATGTTACTTTGTTGCGGTAGATTAATTCTTATATAATTTATTTTATGTTTTATATTTTTATAATTATTATTGAACATTTTGATAATATGTCACTTCGTATTTTAAATTATATGTTTATCACGAATTATCGTTCGACAAAATTGTGAAAACCCGTAATTTTCAAAAATGTTTAACAGTTAAAATTCAATAAATTGATTAAAGTTAAGGTAAATAAAATTGGCAACAACTTACAAATTTAATGGCCCGTAAAATTCTAAAATAAAATTTAGTTTCAAAAATTATATTTAAGCTTTGAACCAATTTTAATTGTTATAAAATGGTAGTTGATCTTAATCTAATCAAAAAATTCTCAGAAATCATAACTTAATTTGAAAAGTGATAATTAAAATGTTTTATCTAAGAAAAACTTCAAGCAAACAAATAAATTCAAATAATAAATACTCAATTGCATGTTCTATAAAATGTATTTGGTCTAAATTGTATCAAAATCCAAGTTTCACTTTGTTAAATCAAAATTCAATTTCCATCAATCTGGACCGTGAGATCAATTCAATTTCTCCGAATTTTTCTGGCCGTCTGATCTGTTGTTTAATTCCTTGAATTGTTTTCACCGTTGGATCCTCCTCCTTTTCACTCTTTGCACCATTTCCCTTTGATCTCTGCCACGGAAGATCCCGGACGCCAAACCCTCCTCTTCACTCGAGTTCTCCGCTTCTCCTCCTCCTTTTCGCGTCCGCAACCCCCACGCTCGACCCCACCCCTCTGCGACGAAGAGAAACCGGGTGGTTTCGGTTCTTCTCCGCTTTCCCTCTCTGCAAAACCATCGCAGATGGCCCCTCTCTTTTCCCCTCTCTCTTCTTCGTTTCACACCCACTCAAACCACAGAAGAAACCCACCACTCACATCTCTCTACTCTCCGCCATTTTCACTCCCACTCTAGCTCGACCGAGACCAGTCTTCACATCTCCGATAACCTCCACTCCCACTGTCTCACACTCACCTCTCCCCCCTCCTTCTTGCTGTCTCCCCCTCTCTGTCACTCACACCTCACTCACCTCCCTGACCCATCCCCTACTGCCTCTCTCTTTCACTCACCTCTTTACTCTCTATTGACCACAACACCACTCCATTTCCCTTCCACCTCGAGCTCGGCCATGGCGACCCATATTTCCCCACCTCCTCTAAACTAACCCCACTCTCTCCCCAACCAAACCCTCTCCTTCTTTGTGTGTGACTGCCAGATGGAGGCGTCAAATGGTGGCTCAACGACAATCGGCAGCAGCAGTTGAAGCTCTTTCTTTCCATTCCTTTGATTTCTTTACTTCCATTGGAGACATTTCGGGTATTACTCTCCTTATGCTTGTTGGGTATTACTCTTCTTATGCTTGTGCTTGAAGTTGAATCACGTTGTTGCTTGATTAGTTAGCTGTTTGTGTAAACTGATGATTAGAGGTAGAGTTTATGTTTGTTCTTATATGTCTCTAATTAACATCCACTTGAAATTGCCTCATGATGATGACATCTGATAGTTCTTGTCTCTTAATTAGATGATATGTTGCTTGCAAGGCCTTAAATGGTCGGTACCAACTTGGTACCAGTTCGGTTCTGTTCTATCTCGATTGCTGGTACGAGTTCTTAAGTCCAGGGACTCATTTGTGAAATAAAACCTGCTGCCAGGGACCTATTTATATAGAACTCTGAACTGTTTCTGGATTGATCTTAAATTTCTACTGTTATTAGGGTCTGTTATGTAAATTCTGTCCTCTGTGTAAACTTCCTGAGTTAAAGTGGGTTCGGATCTGTTGATTTGTCATGTTACATAAACGGTGGACTTAGTCCTCTAAACTCTTCTGAAATAATACATCACTGTACTACCTGGATTTTCAAAAGCTAAAACAGTATTGATTACTTATTTAAAAGATAAGAACACTAGTACTTGTTATTTTCCTCCTCTGGTCCGAACACATGAAAGAATTAAATTTAGTTATTTGATTTATAAAATATGTAGCTTTATTACTTTCTTATGGAAGCCAATCAATTATTTACGTGGTAAACAACCTATATGTACATGAAAACTTGTGACGCTTTATAACATACATTTTTGTAAACTTAAGCTGTTGCTCCAACTAGCATAATTATCAAAATTAATAATAGAAATGTCTTTCACCACAATACTGTTCTAAAGAATACGGCCAAAATCTTACTGAACAAGTTTCCACACAATATTAGTAGCCCTTAATAAAAAAGTTCAATAATGCTTTGACTTTTAACAAAGATGCATATTATGAATATGTCCCGTAACTATAGTAGTTAATTTGCATATAAACAAAGTTCTGAAATAAGTTCTTAAAATAATATAAATAAGTAGTTGCACTGATAAACAACAAAAGTAGAACTTTGATTTAGGCACAAGCTATATAATACAAGTCCGTATAACTGACTAAACCAAACAGTAAGCATAAAAGTATATCTTATAAACATAAAAAAGGAGGGGAATAAAATTAGAAGTCCAAACTTAGGCACATTATGTTCGGTTAATAAAAATATGTTCAACAATAGTTAGTTAAATAAAGATTCTTACAACACAAATAATTTATCAAATAATTTTCTAGTAACTAAACATCACATAAATGTCATGAGATCTAACTTATATATAGTTATATACATTATACACGTTTAACAAAATATCCTTTGTTCCTTTTTAAATAACTTTGTTGCATACTTGCTAGATTAAAATAGATAATAATAAGTTATTTATGCTTTTGACATAACCCAATATAAGTTAACATATCTTTTTATTAGAAAAGTGTTTCATGAAATCTAACAAATATGATAATTATGTTAGTTACACACAAATAAATTCATCAGATAAATTCTTAAAGCAAGCTAGTAATTTTAAACAAGTCATTTAAACTACTAAAAGAATATTGATTGTGAGATGTTAATATTAGATAAGATAAGACAAGTGCTAATAAAATAGGAATATAAACCTTCATATGTCATTTATGCAATCGATAACTTTAATACGATAAATACACTATCAAACTCATTTATATATTTCTTAAATAAGCACATGGACAATAATTAGTAAAAGTAACATATATAATATAATTACAAAATGATTTTAATACTATAAACAAGTATAAATATTATGTTTATACAAATATTAGTAACATGTTAACTTAATATTAGCTTAATAATTTTCTAAAATAATAAATGTAAAATTTGACATTTGTTCTGAGATGAAAGTGATTAGTTTTAATTTTACTATGCTTATATATATATTTTACAAAGGTACCTTAAATGACATAAATATTATAAAAGTAATACAAGTACATAATAAAATAGTTTAATTAATATTAATGAGAAGAGTTTTAGAACTTTAAAGGTCTAAGCACATTTAGATTAAAATACTTGTTTAGTTAAACTTAATATCCTTTGGTTGTGACTTTTACCATCAAAGTGGTTTCTAAAGACAAACTAAAAGTGACGCGACTCAAACGTGTAGACTAAGCTGATATAAATTCGACCAGACGTCTTTCTTCACATCTTGTTTTCTAAATTAAACTTTGCCAAATTATTTCTAAAATTAACAATAATATTCTAAATTAATAAATATTTCTTTACACTAGTTTTAGATGAAACTCTGCCGAAATCTTACAAAGTGTTTTAAGTCAATTTAAAAATATATTTCAAAATATAACCTTCTTTCTTCTAAGTACGGTTTAGAACACATAACCAGCACTTGATGTTAATTATGGGACAATTGGGTAGATCGCTAGTCTAACGCTTACGTTTCTGATCGTCAGGTACTCAGTCAGACTATTCAGATGTAGTTTACCAACTACCAATCTGAGTAAGAGTTGCAAAGTGGAGACCAAGACTTCACTGATGTTAGCAGCAACCTTCTTTCTATGTCTGTCATTCCAGGTGTGGATGCCTTAGGTTTTGTTTAATCTTTAGTTAGTAATTAGATCAATATTTAATTGGGTGCATATCATGTCATTAACATTAAGTAAACAGTTAAGCGCATGTCATTAACTCAAAATTAGATTGCACTTATAGGATATGCATTGCATATTAATAATAATGTGATTAATGAACTAAAAAGTACCCCTAATCAACACATGCATTTGGTACGGATCAGGATAGCGAGACTGAGTGTGATAAGTTCGTTTTGCCTGGGGTTTCCATTATCGGGAGATTGCACCCAAGCCATTGCCGGTGGTCTCCTTATGATAGAGATCGTGGGCAACGCGTTTCTGATGATCACTCAGCAGACCGACCGTCAGGCGGTACTGCGGTCACTTGATGGTTATTTGTATTGTTTATTATATTATCCTTTGACTTGACTGGAACTAAGAGCTGAGTGTGCCATTATATCGGACTACCTCTCGATCCCCATGAGTCAGTTTACTGGTACCGTGTTTTACTGCCCACTCTTTTAGCGGGGATGTGGGAATAGGGGCAGAGTTGAGTTATCGAGCAGAGCTGAGTTAGGTAAATCTGTTGGTACGGTTCATGTCATATTGGGACTTGTGAGATTGATTCTGGATTATATGTGTGACTTATGATTTGACCATTGAGTGCGGGTGCTTAACTCTCGTATTGATATATTTATTCATCGTATATTATTATACTATTGCTCTCCGCTTCTCCAGAAACTTTTCAAATTTATTTGGGCATGATAGGACTTATAGTTTAGCAACATCATTTATTTAAAGCTAACACTTAGATATTGCATGATAGGATTTTAAAAGTGTTTAACTTAATGGTTTAGTTCTAGTTAGATATTAACCAGGACCTTGTTGGCTTACCTTATTACCACACTGATTACTCACATACTCATCTCACATACTTTGATTGTGGAGATAGGTTCAGGTCTGACTGAAGACGATCTGACTTAGAGATTGCTTACCGCTGCTGGATGATGTTATATGATATCTGAGTTGCTTCTGATGTCGTTCTTTTGTGTACTTTTTATTTTGTATTATTCATGTGACATTATTTGTGATTTATTGTATCTGAGACACTAAAATTTAGCCTTACGTGTATACAACAGAGTGCATGCACGTGGCGGGTTGTCCTCCTTGAATTCTGATTTGGTTCGGGTTGTGACAAAAATTTTTTACCTTCAAATTTCAGCTTTTAATTTTTTTTTCCAATCTTATATATATAAGTATTCGTAAATTTATGTTCTCAAAAGAGTTAGGAAAGATCAAGATATAGCATAGAATGTTACTATTCAAACCATTAAATTAGCACATTGACTAAATAGTGTAATCCTTGCACTATTCTTGTGAGCGAATTAATGGTTGAACAAAAATTAGTCTGAAAATGACTAGCCAAACTAATATTAAATCTGGAAAAAAAAAACAAGTGACAGTGACGAAAGAAGGTATCCGAACTAATTTTATTTTAATCGGTGTCAAATAATTTTTTCTAAATTTTGTCTCTACTCAATGAAAGTAAGATCGACACTTTTCTTTCATTTCTGAAATGATGTGATTCAATTAGCGTGAAGCAAAGTATATAAAATTACTTGTTATGAGTGGCATCAAAACTGGAATTTTGCCTGACATGAATCGCAGAAATTTAAAAACTTAAAAATAAGATAAGCAGAATATAGCATTTCATGAGAGTTTAAACATCCAACATTTGGACGATCAGAACAAAGCTTTATTATGTACTATCAACTTTTATTACATCAATTGTAATCATGGCAATTTTATTAATTCAAGATAAAATATAATTAGCAATGACAATGACAAACTTGAATTCCTTCAGTTTTGCACTCTCCTCCCCTTGTACATCCTTTCAAGCACCAGCTGTTGCAAGCTGCATTATCATCTGTATTATTTTTTATACAACTGTTATAGCGATTGTTTTCCCATGTTCCGAAGGATTTGCAGCAATATGGAGTCTTACCTGCACATATTATATATTACAACAATATGAGCCATAACTCTTGAGTGAAAGACACATATATAGCAGGGATGATGCTAATTAATACATAATTTAATAATGAAATATGCACTATTTTTCGTCTACAAATCGAACAAGATTCAACTACTTCTGTGGCTTCGGGGGAAAGAAAATATGTACAATATGTACATGTACTAGATATTGCATGAAGAAAAAGTTATAAGATATGATCTTACTCTCAATAGTATTAGTCATCGCAATAAGCAAGGTAAGGCATAGAACAAGAGCAAAACTCGAACGAATCATTTTTTTTCCTATTTGTGTTTGAATGAATTAATTGATAAATTACATGCAGCTACCCTACTTATAAATAGTCGGACTGATAAAATAGAAAAGGGTAGGAGGTGATATTACTGAGAGGTTATAATTAAACGAAAACGGATACATAATTTACTATTTTCCCCTTGTTGGTTGGTACATTAGTTCTTTCCGTCTTTTTTTTTTAACTTTTTTTTATTATTGGTTTGCTATTGCCAACGCAACTTAATTCATAAACCAACAGAAAAAGTTTTGCAGGCTATTTAGACTACATGTTTCTAAAAATATCAGAACTTTTGCAAAACAAAATTAAAAAGGTCAGCGGGTACAAACAGATTTGAACCTCCATGACCTAAAAACTTGTAGCGACAAACTTATGCCAATTCTTCCAAGCTGCATAGAACTTGAATTGGTTGTACGAACAACATGACAGATTAAATTCCCATTTAGAAACAGTTTCATTGCAACAAACTAAGTGTGATACCCTGAATTTTTTTATAATTATTCTGAATTTTAATTTCTGACTTGGTGAATTAATTTTCTTCTTGATTATTTTATTGGATGGTGATTGAAGAATTATTTTGTTGCTTTATTATGTTTAGAGTTTGCTTCTGAAAATTTAAACCAATTTCATAGATTAAAATATATTTATAGTTTGGTTTTCCCTAAAATTTCATTTGTGGATTATAAGTACTAATTTTAATTATTTTGTTAAAGATTAGTTAATTTGTTTAGAAAAGGACAGATCGGTTTGTATAAAGTAGATATTAGATTTGTAATTTCCTAATTAAGCTTGCTATGGTTCATTCTATTTTGTATCTATTCCATGTGGGGCCTGTTTGGAATAATAGTCTTTGGTTCATTGGATTACTCTTGCACCGTGTCCACAAATAAATTAAAGATCATAGAATATTTGGTGAAGCCTTTTCCGTGAAAATGGGATCTGGTTCCTTCCTGCCCTTTTCTCCTCTTCATTTCATCTTTTCCTTTCCTCAAAATTTAGTTGGTCTCTGGTGTCGTTCAAGTAGTCTAGTGACAGAAACAAAGGAATTTGCTCTCTCCATGGTGTCGTTCAAGTTGGGCAAGTGACAGAAACCAAAATCGTTAGGGATTCGAGTTCAATTTTTGCAAACTTCTGATCGATTACATAAAATTGAGCAAGTAAGTTTATCAATTAGAGTTTTACTGCTGTGTTTTAGTGTTTCTTTGAGTTAATTTCGAAATGGCAAATTGAATAAGTACATTTACTATTTTACAGACCACTGTGACCTTACTTCGGATTTTAAGTAACTGTTGTTATTCTATTTCGAATTTGGGCATGAGAATTATTTTCTTTGAAACTAGACTTCCAGACAAGAATTTTGGTATATAGTATGAATTTTTCTGAGATTAGTTGGTATTTTTACATGATTTTCGAAACTAGGACAAGTTCTGAAAACAGCTTTCTGGAACAGACAGACCTCAGTGCGGTTTTTTGATTTTTAATTTGTTCTCTGTTTGCATTTAAGACTTGAAACTTTTAGAACTGAAAATAGACATCTAGAGGCAGCTTCTGTAATTTTTACAAAATTTTTAGAGATTTATTTGAAGGGTTTCGAGGCATAAACTTTCAGACCAATTTGCTGGCAGGAATTGCTGGAACAGATTTCTGAAACTAGATTTTGTCTGATTTCGAAAATTTATTATAATTAATCCGTATGTCCAAACCTTATGAAATTTTTACAGGACATACTTCCTATCATGTTTTATCTACGGTTAAATTTTCATTTGATTCTGTTTAGCCGTTTATGAAATAAAAATAATTTTGTAAACTGTCAAAAATGCCCTTCACTGGTACCAGAAATTTGTCTACCCTTCTGATCACCAATTGGTACCACTCTTGCATTGTTCTATATACGGTGTCAAACATGGAGTACTATAATTCTGATGTGTCCTGTTACAACTCTTATATCTTTGTACTTATGCCTCTTTTGAACTCTAATGGATATTAAAGTTTTAAGTGCATTTTGGGTGAAATTTGTAAATTAGGGGCTGTTCTAAATATAAAACTTAAGTTATTTAAGTACATGAAACTTAAAAGGAAATTTTATGTTGTCTAGAGTCAGGAGGTTATGACTTATGAGTTGAAATTTAGAAGCCGTTGACATGAGGGAGGCACTGTAGAGTTAGTTTTGATTGCTTGCTTTTGCTTGGTTTTTACTGCTGTTTAAGGTACGGATTCCACTCGAGTTTTAATTATGTGTGATATATTATTATTAGTATTATGCATCTTGAAATTCATATTTGGGAAGTGATTGAAACGTGGCATTTTTGGAAAGTGGCATTTTGAATTCATAATTTGATATTCATTCATGAGCATATTTTGTGAATATGTATAGTGATGCATGATTGGAAAATGACATATTGAATGGTATCCGATTGAAATGTGATTTGATTGAGGTAAGTACAGCTTGTGTGGTTGAGATAGACACTCGTTTTCAAGTTTGGAGTCGGGGAATGGCCCCCCCGTCTGGCCAGACTCCGGTCATAAGCGCTTATAGTCCGGTACTCTATACGGTACCCAGTCCGTGGAGTGGTAGTGTTCCCAGCTTGCGTGTACGTTTGATGATTTATTGATTGAATGATATGTGAATTGAATTGGTCGGGGTAGGCCCTCATAGAAGGGTCTCGCGACGTGAATGGAATTGGTCGGGGTAGACCCTCATAGAAGGGTCTCGCGACATATTTGATTTTGATGATCAGAAAAGAAACCAGACTTGCATACTAGATAGTTGTCCAACGAAATGAGTCGGCATTTGTTATACTTTGATATTTGAATTGTTATGGAAGTGATTGCCGAGCTCACATTGCATATTGCATTGATTTAATTAAATTGATATTATTATGTCTGATTGAAACAAAATGTGATTGTTTTTTTACATGTGAGCTGTCACATACTATTAATTGTTTTTCCAAGGAATTGAAATATGTCAGTTATTATAGTTTGAATTTTAAACGATTTTGAGAAGTATTGAATTTATTTCCTAATTGCATTGTTTGATCGAAACTTTATATTAAATGTTTATTTGTAATAAATATGGATTTGATTTGAAAATTATTTTTGCTCAGTCATGTATCTAGTTCCAACACATGATAGTCAAAACTCAAGTGGCTGGAACTGAATACCGTACTGAGATAAATTTTATTTATCTCATTCTGTGCTTTTTGCATTGTTTCCACAATTGGATGTGGGTTCCAGGTTTCAGATCAAGTGCTGGAAAGCAAGACGAGTAGCAAGCCTTTGGGTACTGTGGTTAGCAACCTATATGTACCAGACTGTTGTAGAATTTATCTTATATTTAAGTAAATAAATCTTGAAATTTGTATTTGATATGCATATTAATTGTGTAAAATCATTATTATATTGTAAAATAAGCATTAGTAAGCCTTGCGGGTGCAACAGGCATCCGCGGCGGGCGCTCTGTCGTGTGCTGTCCAGTTACAGTATTCGACGGGGTGTCACAGATGGTATCAGAGAATGGTTTAACAACCAAACCAGACTAATAGGTTGCGTGAGTGGGGTATGTTTAAAGGGTTATTTTGTATGTAAGCTTGACTTCTTACGATTTGTGCTAGCAGATTAATGTTTGTGTAACTTATTTATAAGTATGATAATATAGAGATGCTTTGTATTTGTACTTAATCTAATATATCTTAACTTGTTGTTTTGATTATTTCGTTTTTTAGTACAAGGTGATTTATTTGGCTTCAAATAATGATTGTTTAGAAAGTAAATTAGATTCTTAAAAACTTTCTTCAATGACTGTTCTTTGTGTATTGAATAGTTAATTTAAATTGTGTATGTATTGCATAGTTTTAAGTTATAATATTTGGGTTCATAATTTAATTTATTCATTGATTATGGTTGCTTGGTTATTTTATATGTGTTGTAATTTTTAAGATATGTTTTATAGGTTGAAACAATTTATGTGCATCAAAGTAATATGGCTTATTTTGTAATGTTTGAAATGTAAAGTGATTTTTATAAGTGTACAAGAGTTAGTATGGCATGTTAAAAGAATTTTATTTATTATAGTGAGCATGTTCTATTTTATATGAAATGTTAAGGATTTCTAAATTTACTATGATATGCATAAAGTTTTGGAACTTACTTGAGTAAAGATTTTCTTATCTTTTGTTGGCACAAGGATCAAACAAGTTGACTGATCATCAGACTTGTTAATTGAATCTCAATAATACCAGAATTATTCTTACTTCCTTGACTGATCACCAAGGCAGCAAAGAATAATTTTGATATTACCGTGCTTCCCAAAAGATAAGAATTGAACTAGAACTTTCAATATGTTATTAGCTATAAGTCTTGAGCAATGTGGCTTAATTATTGTATGCGTTAGTTTCTCATTCATTCTGAAGCTTTACAAAGAAGTTCGATGGTTGCAAATGAGTTTTTGTCAACTTTATTTTGAAGGTAATAAGTGTTAGCTTGGGTTCGATTTAAATCATTTTCTTTTTACATGGCACAATACCATTTGTTGCAAGGTCTTTTCTGTAAATTCAAAATGATAGTACTTGTTTAAATTTTATTAGGTGTTGTGTATTGCTACTTGCATAAATTTCGAGGTCGATTTGATGAGTGTTCCATCAAGTTCAATTAGATTTCAAGTTCAAAAATTCAAATTGTTATGGTCGATCAAAACCGCTCAATGTATTCTTCGTATTGAATTTTTTTTTGTCGACCAAACTTTATATTTTTTTGTCGACCAAATTTTTTATTTTTTTGTCGATCAAAACAACTAAAGTTCTATTTTACACCCTATTAATCGGGAATGCCCCATGACGCAATGTGAATAGTACCATTTGTTTCATTTCTTCAGGAAACTATTTTGGGACCTCCGATTGTTCATCAATGGTGAGGTTGAGAATAAAAAACTATTTTCCATGACGTCAGCAATTGTGAAGAAGATCTTTAATGATGCAACTATAATTACATTATGAAAGATAACTATATATATGTAAATTTTGAAAATAAATTTGAAAATTCCATTCTTTTTATTATTGAATAGGTTCGATATTTTTGGTATATGTTACTTTGTTGCGGTAGATTAATTCTTATATAATTTATTTTATGTTTTATTTTTTTATAATTATTATTGAACATTTTGATAATATGTCACTTCGTATTTTAAATTATTTGTTTATCACGAATTATCGTTCAATGAAATTTTTTACCTTCAAATTTCAGCTTTTAATTTTTTTCCAATCTTATATATATAAGTATTCGTAAATTTATGTTCTCAAAAGATTTAGGAAAGATCAAGATATAGCATAGAATGTTACTATTCCAACCATTAAATTAGCACATTGACTAAATAGAGTAATCCTTGCACTATTCTTGTGAGCGAATTAATGGTTAAACAAAAATTAGTCTGAAAAGGACTAGCCAAACTAATATTAAATTTGGAAAAAAAAAATAACAAGTGACAGTGACGAAAGAAGGTATCCGAACTAATTTTATTTTAACCGGTGTCAAATAATTTTTTCTAAATTTTGTCTCTACTCATTGAAAGTAAGATCGACTCTTTTCTTTCATTTCTGAAATGATGTGATTCAATTAGCGTGAAGCAAAGTATATATAATTACTTGTTTTGAGTGGCATCAAAACTGGAATTTTGCCTGACATGAATCACAGAAATTTAAAAACTTAAAAATAAGATAAGCAGAATATAGCATTTCATGAGAGTTTAAACATCCAACATTTGGACGATCAGAACAAAGCTTTATTATGTACTATCAACTTTTATTACATCAATTGTAATAATGGCAATTTTATTAATTCAAGATAAAATATAATTAGCAATGGCAATGACAAACTTGAATTCCTTCAGTTTTGCACTCTCCTCCCCTTGTACATCCTTTCAAGCACCAGCTGTTGCAAGCTGCATTATCATCTGTATTATTTTTGATACAACTGTTATAGCGATTGTTTTCCCATGTTCCGAAGGATTTGCAGCAATATGGAGTCTTACCTGCACATATTATATATTACAAAAATATGAGCCATAACTCTTGAGTGAAAGACACATATATAGCAGGGATGATGCAAATTAATACATAATTTAATAATGTTTCATAAAATATGCACTATTTTTCGTCTACAAATCGAACAAGATTCAACTACTTCTGTGGCTTCGGGGGGAAAAAGAATGTACAATATGTACATGTACTAGATATAGCATGAAGAAAAAGTTATAAGATATGATCTTACTCTCAATAGTATTAGTCAACACAATGAGCAAGGTAAGGCATAGAACAAGAGCAAAACTCGAACGAACCATTTTTTTTCCTATTTGTGTTTGAATGAATTAATTGATAAATTACATGCAGCTACCCTACTTATAAATAGTCGGACTGATAAAATAGAAAAGGGCAGGAGGTGATATTACTGAGAGGTTATAATTAAACTAAAACGGATACATAATTTACTATTTTTCCCTTGTTGGTTGGTACATTAGTTCTTTCCGTCTTTTTTTTAAAACTTTATTTTATTATTGGTTTGCTATTGCCAACGCAACTTAATTCATAAACCAACAGAAAAAGTTTTGCAGGCTATTTAGACTACATGTTTCTAAAAATATCAGAACTTTTGCAAAACAAAATTAAAAAGGTCAGCGGGTAGAAACAGATTTGAACCTCCATGACCTAAAAACTTGTAGCGACAAACTTATGCCAATTCTTCCAAGCTGCATAGAACTTGTATTGGTTGTACGAACAACATGACATATTAAATTCCCCATTAGAAACCGTTTCATTGCAACAAACTAAGTTATTTCTGTCGGTTATAAAAACCAAATAAGGAAGTTCAAATACTTGGCATGTAAATTTACAATCAAACACTAGAACTATGATATCATTTCTTTATGGGAGAATAGTATTGTTTCATATAAGATTACGGTGATAATGAAATTACGGATGCAGAGGAGTTCGATCAACATCCTAAGATGTAAAATAACCCATTTTATCGAATCTCAAATTAAGATTTGATTTGTTTTCATGTATTTATATATGTCTATGTATATATATATATATTGTAGCTTATGTGATTATTCTTTTGAAATATGTCATTCGATACTTAGTTAATAATTTGCAAAGTTATAGCTTATAATAGAAAATAATATGACCATGTTATTCTGTTCGGTGTGTGTATGTTGTTGGCTAAAATATATTCAGTAGTACAGATCTTCCCAAACATGCATGAGGGGGTTCAAAATTTTAGCTTGCAACGTAAAGATGGCTGTTGGAATCTACTTTGTCAAGCTACGAACATGCATGACAGTTTGAGAACAATTATATCTTAACAAAAAATATATAAATATATGTGAAGAAATGATAATATTTAAAGCGATTTGATGAGTGTTCCATCAAGTTCAATAATTCAAATTGTTATGGTCGATCAAAACTGCTCAATGTATTCTTCGTATTGAATTTTTTTTTGTCGACCAAACTTCATAATTTTTTGTCGATCAAAACAACTAAAGTTCTATTTTACACCCTATTAATCAGGAATGCCCCATGACGCAATGTGAATAGTACCATTTGTTTCATTTCTTCAGGAAACTATTTTGGGACCTCCGATCGTTCATCAATGGTGAGGTTGAGAATAAAAAACTATTTTCCATGACGTCAGCAATTGTGAAGAAGATCTTTAATGATGCAACTATAATTACATTGTGAAAGATAACTATATATATGTAAATTTTGAAAATAAATTTGAAAATTCCATTCTTTTTATTATTGAATAGGTTCGATATTTTTGGTATATGTTACTTTGTTGCGGTAGATTAATTCTTATATAATTTATTTTATGTTTTATTTTTTTATAATTATTATTGAACATTTTGATAATATGTCACTTCGTATTTTAAATTATATGTTTATCACGAATTATCGTTCAATAAAATTTTTTACCTTCAAATTTCAGCTTTTAATTTTTTTCCAATCTTATATATATAAGTATTCGTAAATTTATGTTCTCAAAAGAGTTAGGAAAGATCAAGATATAGCATAGAATGTTACTATTCCAACCATTAAATTAGCACATTGACTAAATAGAGTAATCCTTGCACTATTCTTGTGAGCGAATTAATGGTTCAACAAAAATTAGTCTGAAAAGGACTAGCCAAACTAATATTAAATCTGGAAAAAAAAAATAACAAGTGACAGTGACGAAAGAAGGTATCCGAACTAATTTTATTTTAACCGGTGTCAAATAATTTTTTCTAAATTTTGTCTCTACTCATTGAAAGTAAGATCGACTCTTTTCTTTCATTTCTGAAATGATGTGATTCAATTAGCGTGAAGCAAAGTATATATAATTACTTGTTTTGAGTGGCATCAAAACTGGAATTTTGCCTGACATGAATCACAGAAATTTAAAAACTTAAAAATAAGATAAGCAGAATATAGCATTTCATGAGAGTTTAAACATCCAACATTTGGACGATCAGAACAAAGCTTTATTATGTACTATCAACTTTTATTACATCAATTGTAATAATGGCAATTTTATTAATTCAAGATAAAATATAATTAGCAATGGCAATGACAAACTTGAATTCCTTCAGTTTTGCACTCTCCTCCCCTTGTACATCCTTTCAAGCACCAGCTGTTGCAAGCTGCATTATCATCTGTATTATTTTTGATACAACTGTTATAGCGATTGTTTTCCCATGTTCCGAAGGATTTGCAGCAATATGGAGTCTTACCTGCACATATTATATATTACAAAAATATGAGCCATAACTCTTGAGTGAAAGACACATATATAGCAGGGATGATGCAAAATAATACATAATTTAATAATGTTTCATAAAATATGCACTATTTTTCGTCTACAAATCGAAGAAGATTCAACTACTTCTGTGGCTTCGGGGTGAAAAAAATGTACAATATGTACATGTACTAGATATTGCATGAAGAAAAAGTTATAAGATATGATCTTACTCTCAATAGTATTAGTCAACACAATGAGCAAGGTAAGGCATAGAACAAGAGCAAAACACGAACGAACCATTTTTTTCCTATTTGTGTTTGAATGAATTAATTGATAAATTACATGCAGCTACCCTACTTATAAATAGTCGGACTGATAAAATAGAAAAGGGCAGGAGGTGATATTACTGAGAGGTTATAATTAAACTAAAACGGATACATAATTTACTATTTTTCCCTTGTTGGTTGGTACATTAGTTCTTTCCGTCTTTTTTTTTAAAACTTTTTTTTATTATTGGTTTGCTATTGCCAACGCAACTTAATTCATAAACCAACAGAAAAAGTTTTGCAGGCTATTTAGACTACATGTTTCTAAAAATATCAGAACTTTTGCAAAACAAAATTAAAAAGGTCAGCGGGTAGAAACAGATTTGAACCTCCATGACCTAAAAACTTGTAGCGACAAACTTATGCCAATTCTTCCAAGCTGCATAGAACTTGTATTGGTTGTACGAACAACATGACATATTAAATTCCCCATTAGAAACCGTTTCATTGCAACAAACTAAGTTATTTCTGTCGGTTATAAAAACCAAATAAGGAAGTTCAAATACTTGGCATGTAAATTTACAATCAAACACTAGAACTATGATATCATTTCTTTATGGGAGAATAGTATTGTTTCATATAAGATTACGGTGATAATGAAATTACGGATGCAGAGGAGTTCGATCAACATCCTAAGATGTAAAATAACCCATTTTATCGAATCTCAAATTAAGATTTGATTTGTTTTCATGTATTTATATATGTCTATGTATATATATATATATATTGTAGCTTATGTGATTATTCTTATGAAATATGTCATTCGATACTTAGTTAATAATTTGCAAAGTTATAGCTTATAATAGAAAATAATATGACGTTGTTATTCTGTTCGGTGTGTGTATGTTGTTGGCTAAAATATATTCAGTAGTACAGATCTTCCCAAACATGCATGAGGGGGTTCAAAATTTTAGCTTGCAACGTAAAGATGGCTGTTGGGATCTACTTTGTCAAGCTACGAACATGCATGACAGTTTGAGAACAATTATATCTTAACAAAAAATATGTAAATATATGTGAAGAAATGATAATATTTAAAGCGATTTGATGAGTGTTCCATCAAGTTCAATAATTCAAATTGTTATGGTCGATCAAAACTGCTCAATGTATTCTTCGTATTGAATTTTTTTTTGTCGACCAAACTTTATATTTTTTTGTCGATCAAAACAACTAAAGTTCTATTTTACACCCTATTAATCGGGAATGCCCCATGACGCAATGTGAATAGTACCATTTGTTTCATTTTTTCAGGAAACTATTTTGGGACCTCCGATCGTTCATCAATGGTGAGGTTGAGAATAAAAAACTATTTTCCATGACGTCAGCAATTGTGAAGAAGATCTTTAATGATGCAACTATAATTACATTATGAAAGATAACTATATATATGTAAATTTTGAAAATAAATTTGAAAATTCCATTCTTTTTATTATTGAATAGGTTCGATATTTTTGGTATATGTTACTTTGTTGCGGTAGATTAATTCTTATATAATTTATTTTATGTTTTATTTTTTTATAATTATTATTGAACATTTTGATAATATGTCACTTCGTATTTTAAATTATATGTTTATCACGAATTATCGTTCGATAAAATTTTTTACCTTCAAATTTCAGCTTTTAATTTTTTTCCAATCTTATATATATAAGTATTCGTAAATTTATGTTCTCAAAAGAGTTAGGAAAGATCAAGATATAGCATAGAATGTTACTATTCCAACCATTAAATTAGCACATTGACTAAATAAAGTAATCCTTGCACTATTCTTGTGAGCGAATTAATGGTTAAACAAAAATTAGTCTGAAAAGGACTAGCCAAACTAATATTAAATCTGGAAAAAAAAAATAACAAGTGACAGTGACGAAAGAAGGTATCCGAACTAATTTTATTTTAACCGGTGTCAAATAATTTTTTCTAAATTTTCTCTCTACTCATTGAAAGTAAGATCGACTCTTTTCTTTCATTTCTGAAATGATGTGATTCAATTAGCGTGAAGCAAAGTATATATAATTACTTGTTTTGAGTGGCATCAAAACTAGAATTTTGCCTGACATGAATCATAGAAATTTAAAAACTTAAAAATAAGATAAGCAGAATATAGCATTTCATGAGAGTTTAAACATCCAACATTTGGACGATCAGAACAAAGCTTTATTATGTACTATCAACTTTTATTACATCAATTGTAATCATGGCAATTTTATTAATTCAAGATAAAATATAATTAGCAATGGCAATGACAAACTTGAATTCCTTCAGTTTTGCACTCTCCTCCCCTTGTACATCCTTTCAAGCACCAGCTGTTGCAAGCTGCATTATCATCTGTATTATTTTTGATACAACTATTATAGCGATTGTTTTCCCATGTTCCGAAGGATTTGCAGCAATATGGAGTCTTACCTGCACATATTATATATTACAAAAATATGAGCCATAACTCTTGAGTGAAAGACACATATATAGCAGGGATGATGCAAATTAATACATAATTTAATAATGTTTCATAAAATATGCACTATTTTTCGTCTACAAATCGAACAAGATTCAACTACTTCTGTGGCTTCGGGGGAAAAAAAATATGTACAATATGTACATGTACTAGATATTGCATGAAGAAAAAGTTATAAGATATGATCTTACTCTCAATAGTATTAGTCAACACAATGAGCAAGGTAAGGCATAGAACAAGAGCAAAACTCGAACGAACCATTTTTTTTCCTATTTGTGTTTGAATGAATTAATTGATAAATTACATGCAGCTACCCTACTTATAAATAGTCGGACTGATAAAATAGAAAAGGGTAGGAGGTGATATTACTGAGAGGTTATAATTAAACTAAAACGGATACATAATTTACTATTTTTCCCTTGTTGGTTGGTACATTAGTTCTTTCCGTCTTTTTTTTTTAACTTTTTTTTATTATTGGTTTGCTATTGCCAACGCAACTTAATTCATAAACCAACAGAAAAAGTTTTGCAGGCTATTTAGACTACATGTTTCTAAAAATATCAGAACTTTTGCAAAACAAAATTAAAAAGGTCAGCGGGTAGAAACGGATTTGAACCTCCATGACCTAAAAACTTGTAGCGACAAACTTATGCCAATTCTTCCAAGCTGCATAGAACTTATATTGGTTGTACGAACAACATGACAGATTAAATTCTCCTTTAGAAACCGTTTCATTGCAACAAACTAAGTTATTTCTGTCGGTTATAAAAACCAAATAAGGAAGTTCAAATACTTGGCATGTAAATTTACAATCAAACACTAGAACTATGATATCATTTCTTTATGGGAGAATAGTATTGTTTCATATAAGATTACGGTGATAATGAAATTACGGATGTAGAGGAGTTCGATCAACATCCTAAGATGTAAAATAACCCATTTTATCGAATCTCAAATTAAGATTTGATTTGTTTTCATGTATTTATATATGTCTATGTATATATATTTATATTGTAGCTTATGTGATTATTCTTATGAAATATGTCATTCGATACTTAGTTAATAATTTGCAAAGTTATAGCTTATAATAGAAAATAATATGACGTTGTTATTCTGTTCGGTGTGTGTATGTTGTTGGCTAAAATATATTCAGTAGTACAGATCTTCCCAAACATGCATGAGGGGGGTTCAAAATTTTAGCTTGCAACGTAAAGATGGCTGTTGGGATCTACTTTGTCAAGCTACGAACATGCATGACAGTTTGAGAACAATTATATCTTAACAAAAAATATATAAATATATGTGAAGAAATGATAATATTTAAAGCGATTTGATGAGTGTTCCATCAAGTTCAATAATTCAAATTGTTATGGTCGATCAAAACCGCTCAATGTATTCTTCGTATTGAATTTTTTTTTGTCGACCAAACTTTATATTTTTTTGTCGATCAAAACAACTAAAGTTCTATTTTACACCCTATTAATCGGGAATGCCCCATGACGCAATGTGAATAGTACCATTTGTTTCATTTCTTCAGGAAACTATTTTGGGACCTCCGATCGTTCATCAATGGTGAGGTTGAGAATAAAAAACTATTTTCCATGACGTCAGCAATTGTGAAGAAGATCTTTAATGATGCAACTATAATTACATTATGAAAGATAACTATATATATGTAAATTTTGAAAATAAATTTGAAAATTCCATTCTTTTTATTATTGAATATGTTCGATATTTTTGGTATATGTTACTGATGCGACTTTTTTGTCATTTCTCGAAGAATGATTGGGTTTCCTCAAGAACGAGAATAAGCCTTAGATTCACCCCTCACGAATTTGGGTTCAAGTGCTGATGCCTCTTAACGACCGGAGAACATCAACTAGAATCCTTTCTCATGAGGGTTTATTAATTTGTGGATCCTTTCTTTCCAATAGGCGCAAGCCCCTATTGTTAATTACCCTGTGGTTTCCCACGAGAACCTCTGATTAAGAGATTCGAGGAATTAAAATATAATAGGCTAGAAAATCGTTGTTTAAATGGGTTTGGTATTCAACAAGGAATTTATTTCTTTTGATTTAGACAAGGCTCAATTGATAGCACCAAATCTAATTTGACGGGGCACAATTGAGGGTATAAGTAATTTATTTCTTTTGGGCTTAGACCGGATTCAATTGATGGCACCAGACTTAATTGACGGGACACAATTGAGAAAATCTAAGTATGTCTAAAACCATCTAAGAATGTCTAAAACTATTTATCCGAAATATCTAACAAGATTTAAACTAAAACCATCTAAAACTATTTATTTGAAATTTTCTTTATTAGGGGTTTTAAATTTTGATTTGATTTATGATTTGATTCTGATTGGAAGAGAAATTTTACAACTCTTGGGGCCTTTGATGGCCTTCTTGTAAGAGTTGGTTCCTGGGACCATGACAGGTCTTCTTGTAGGAACAAAGTTTGCAACTCTCGGGACCTTTCACGGTCTTCTTGTGAGAGTTAGTTCCTGGGACCACAACGGGTCTTCTTGTAGGAATAGAGTTTGCAACTCTCATGACCTTTCACGGTCTTCTTGTGAGAGTTGGTTCCTGGGACCATGACAGGTTTTCTTGTAGGAACAATCCTCAATCTCAAGTGAATTGCTCACAATTCAATCTGAGAAAGGTAAAATCTCTCAACTCTCGGGGCAACGGGAGGCCTTCTTTTGAGAGTTGGTTCCTGGGGCAACGGGAGGCCTTCTTGTAGGAACACGAGATACAAAAATTTCACAACCTTCGGGGCCTTTCATGACCTTCTTGTAAAGGTTGGTTCCTGGGACCATGACAGGTCTTATTGTAGGAGAAACTTGGTCTTGGATTTTATTTATTTCTTTTACTTTGATTTGAACTTGACTTGATTTGATTTGGTTTGGGTTTGTTTTGCTTTGATTTGATTCAATTTGGTTTGATTTAATTTGATTTTTATTTGATTTATTTTGATTTGACTTAATTTGATTTAACTTAATTTGTCTTGATTTGATTAAGATTGATTTATTTAATTTGATTTCACTTAAATTGCACTTGATTTGGATTTAATTTGAGTTAAATTGATTTAATCTCATTTTAATGTGATTCATTTGATTATGTTTTATGTTATTTATTCATTTATTTACTTACTTGTTTATTATTTTACTATTTATTATGTATTTATCATTTATTTATTTATTATTTATTTTATAATTTATTTATTTTCATTTGTAACTTATTTATTTAATTATTTATTATTTATTTGTTTTTACTTATTTCTATTTACTATTTGTTTACCTATCATTTATCATTTTTATTTATTTATTGATTTACTATTATTATTTATTTATTTATTTATTATTTATTACCTAAAATTCATCTGCTATTTATAATTTATGATTTATGATTTATTATTTAATTAAAAGTTATGATCTTATTTATTATTTGATGATTTACTTATGGTTTATTACAATTATTATTATTATAATTTTTATTTATTTCATTTCTTATGTTATTTATTATTATTTTCTTTTTTGGAAATCTTATTAAAATAAGATGAAAACTTCTAGATATTGCCAATTTTATTTTTAAATTTGATTATACTTGACAAGAAAGTGATAAAATTACTTAGAAAATTTATTAAAGTACTTGACCATTTTTCTAGAATTTATAAAATTGGATTTTCAAGACGAAAATGTTTCAAAAATGAGAAACTATTTATTTTAACAAAATATAATATGGAAATAATATTGGATTTGGTTTATGTGGATTTTTAGAAATTTTTGGATATTTTATTTGAATTTTTCTGAGATCCCTACTAATTTTGGTGAATTTTCAAAGTTTTAACAATTTATAAAACTCAATTTTAATTAGAAAACACTTTGAAAATACAAAAGGGGCACAAACTGACATAATTTCATATCAAAATATCAGTGAATCTAGATTCTACAGATTTTTAGGATTTTATGGATATTTTATTTGAAATTTTCTGATTTATTTACTATTTTTAATGAATTTTTGAAATTTAAGCTGATTTGGAATTTTGTGATTGGGCCACGTGTGCGCTGACTGGGTTGAGTCGACGCTGACTCTTCTCAGAATTTCGTGTAGCGAGCGACTTGACCTGCCACACCAAATCCGTTACAGAAAATCCGCGACAAATTCGAATTCAGTCCCCCCTTCTCCGACGACTGCTGTATTTTTGCAGTTAGGTCCCTGCATTTTCTCCGACCAAATAGCGACGAGTTTGGCCACCTTTTCGATCGAGACTGGGTGCATTGGAATCGTGAAAGTGAGGGGAAGAGGTTGGTGGGCTCCATTTGGTCTGTGATAACTTGTATCGTCACGTAGCACCTGAGAGAGCTCGGGAAGCCATTAATGGCGCTCGGAGCTCTCTGGTGCTCCGTTTCTGCCAGCAAGAGGTTCCATACACTCGAGAAGGTGCGTAGAGGACATTTATAACTTTAATTTTAGGTGAGGGATCTTGGAAGAAGGAGATTTCAACTGAGACACATCTGCGCCGTTTTGGTCTGATCTGAGTTACGACTGTGGGGCCCACTGAGTCTTCTCTTTGTGCCAGTGATCGTTTGGATAGCTTTAGGAGGTTAATTACAGTTGATTTGTGACTTTAATTTTACTCGAAGCATCTCGATTTGGTATAGGAAGGATGTAGGCAGAAAGTGTAAACTTTTGTGTTTTTGTTCAATTTCCTAAGTCACATGTAAGTGGAATTACAGTGACTGAGCTTGATTTGATGCTCCATTTAGGTCAAACTTAATGTGTTTTATGCATTTAAATCAGTACAGAGGGTAGGAACAAGTCTATTTGCACTTTTCTCAATTTTTATATTTTTACTTTTATGCGATTTTGTCACTGTTTTTGTTGATCTTTGCTTTAAGTTGCTGAAATGCAGGAAAATCACTCACAGTAAGTCACAATATGTATGAGTGATGTAATTATAGCAGTAGAAAACAATTTTTATTTCTTTTGTAAAGATATTTACTTATTTATTCAATTTCTGTCCATATGAGAAAGGACCTTTATTCTAATCTAAACTTCTAAAGTTTTGCAAGGATGCTCATAAGTATATTTAAATTTTTCAGAAAATTAGGAACTAGGACCCCATCTTGAGCTGTCCTCAGCTCAATGTTGGTTCTTTGACAAGAAGAAAGACACGCAAGCTGTATTCAGCTTGGTATCTAAACTTCCATGGAAGGCTCAAAGAGTTGTAGTCAACTCTGAGCAATAAACCCTTTTGAAGGACCCTCCAAGGTGTCATCACGCTTGGGGTAAAATCATATTAGAGAAAAACGAGACAAATGCAATTAGCTCAAATTAACTCAAATTGAGACTTTAAATTCATTTCTTTCATTCATACATAGATGGCTACCATCAGAAAATCACCCAATTTTACCTTTCTTCTTCCCTTTCACGACTGTTCGATCAAATGCCCTTTACAATTTAACTCTCTCTACCCTATTTGAGCACAATTACAGAGTCTAAAACCTATCCTATGATTGCGGCTATCTTTTTTTTTTTTTGCTGCCTTCAATTGGGGTATTTATAGGTTAAGAGCTAGGGTTTCATTCTATGGCCGAGAGTTCATCACCACCATCCAATTCTTTCCAACGGACGAGATGCAGCTGCTCTAGGGTCTCGGTATTGCAAAACCAGGGGCTGGGCATCATGGTTTTGGTGTCTGTGGACGAGGAGGAGGCCATGTCGACGAAAGAGCCTTGACTTCACCCTCTTTACCGGCTTCTCGCGGTAAAAACACGACATTTTCTTTTTACCGGGGAGGAGGATGAAGCTGACAATGCGGGCCCCACCTGTAAGGATTAATGAGAGAGAGACGGACGGGTGCACTAGTTTCTCTGTGAGCCAGCGACAGACCAAATATTTCAACGTTTCCGGTTCATGCGCCGGGTAAATGCAACAATCCACCAAGGGCGCGTAATTTTAAGAGGGCAGCGACATTTTCCCTGGCCCAGATCCCCTGCAGTGGTGCGTACGCGACAGATTTCCAAGAGTTTTCTGGGATTTTCTGATATTTCATTTAAAATAAACCATTTCTTTTGCTATCAAATGAAAATAAACTATTTAAGGGCCTTCCCTTGGGTATTTTTGGATGAAATTTTATGGGTAGGCTCAGAAAAATATAAGGGATTTTTAGGTTCAAAAGGTTTTGTAAAATTATTTATGGATTTATTTTGGGAATTTTGTAGGCTTTTATGGGTTTCTTTGTGAATTTTGGGATTTCTATAGATAATTTTTGGGTTTTAGAACCATGATAATTCATCATAATTCATGGGAGATTTTTGGGTATTTTTTGGGAATTTTTAGAGTTTGTTTGGTATTTTTCGTGGATTTTTGGACTTTCTTGTATTTATTTGTCAGAAAATGGGTTATTTATTCCATGTATTTTGGCCTAATATTTTTTGGTCAAACAGTTACTTTGTTGCGGTAGATTAATTCTTATATAATTTATTTTATGTTTTATTTTTTTATAATTATTATTGAACATTTTGATAATATGTCACTTCGTATTTTAAATTATATGTTTATCACGAATTATCGTTCGACAAAATTTTTTACCTTCAAATTTCAGCTTATAATTTTTTTCCAATCTTATATATATAAGTATTCGTAAATTTACGTTCTCAAAAGAGTTAGGAAAGATCACGATATAGCATAGGATGTTACTCTTCCAACCATTAAATTAGCACATTGACTAAATAGAGTAATCCTTGCACTATTCTTGTGAGCGAATTAATGGTTGAACAAAATTAGTCTGAAAAGGACTAGCCAAACTAATATTAAATCTGGAAAAAAAAATAACAAGTGACAGTGACGAAAGAAGGTATCCGAACTAATTTTATTTTAACCGGTGTCCAATAATTTTTTTCTAAATTTTGTCTCTACTCATTGAAAGTAAGATCGACTCTTTTCTTTCATTTCTGAAATGATGTGATTCAATTAGCGTGAAGCAAAGTATATATAATTACTTGTTATGAGTGGCATCAAAACTGGAATTTTGCCTGACATGAATCACATAAATTTAAAAACTTAAAAATAAGATAAGTAGAATATAGCATTTCATGAGAGTTTAAACATCCAACATTTGGACGATCAGAACAAAGCTTTATTATGTACTATCAACTTTTATTACATCAATTGTAATCATGGCAATTTTATTAATTCAAGATAAAATATAATTAGCAATGGCAATGACAAACTTGAATTCCTTCAGTTTTGCACTCTCCTCCCCTTGTACATCCTTTCAAGCACCAGCTGTTGCAAGCAGCATTATCATCTGTATTATTTTTGATACAACTGTTATAGCGATTGTTTTCCCATGTTCCGAAGGATTTGCAGCAATATGGAGTCTTACCTGCACATATTATATATTACAAAAATATGAGCTATAACTCTTGAGTGAAAAGCACATATATAGCAGGGATGATGCTAATTAATACATAATTTAATAATGTTGCATAAAATATGCACTATTTTTCGTCTACAAATAGAACAAGATTCAACTACTTCTGTGGCTTCGGGGGAAAAAAAAATATGTACAATATGTACATGTACTAGATATTGCATGAAGAAAAAGTTATAAGATATGATCTTACTCTCAATAGTATTAGTCATCGCAATGAGCAAGGTAAGGCATAGAACAAGAGCAAAACTCGAACGAACCATTTTTTTTCCTATTTGTGTTTGAATGAATTAATTGATAAATTACATGCAGCTACCCTACTTATAAATAGTCGGACTATTAAAATAGAAAAGGGTAGGAGGTGATATTACTGAGAGGTTATAATTAAACTAAAATGGATACATAGTTTACTATTTTGCCCTTGTTGGTTGGTACATTAGTTCTTTCCGTCTTTTTTTTAAACTTTTTTTATTATTGGTTTGCTATTGCCAACGCAACTTAATTCATAAACCAACAGAAAAAGTTTTGCAGGCTATTTAGACTACATGTTTCTAAAAATATCAGAACTTTTGCAAAACAAAATTAAAAAGGTCAGCGGGTAGAAACAGATTTGAACCTCCATGACCTAAAAACTTGTAGCGACAAACTTATGCCAATTCTTCCAAGCTGCATAGAAACTTGAATTGGTTGTACGAACAACATGACAGATTAAATTCCCCTTTAGAAACCGTTTCATTGCAACAAACTAAGTTATTTATGTCGGTTATAAAAACCAAATAGGGAAGTTCAAATACTTGGCATGTAAATTTACAATCAAACACTAGAACTATGATATCATTTCTTTATGGGAGAATAGTATTGTTTCATATAAGATTACGGTGATAATGAAATTACGGATGCAGAGGAGTTCGATCAACATCCTAAGATGTAAAATAACCCATTTTATCGAATCTCAAATTAATATCTGATTTGTTTTCATGTATTTATATATGTCTATGTGTGTGTGTGTGTGTGTGTGTGTATATATATTGTACCTTATGTGATTATTCTTATGAAATATGTCATTCGATACTTAGTTAATAATTTTCAAAGTTATAGCTTATAATAGAAAATAATATGACGTTGTTATTCTGTTCGGTGTGTGTATGTTGTTGGCTAAAATATATTCAGTAGTACAGATCTTCCCAAACATGCATGAGGGGGTTCAAAGTTTTAGCTTGCAACGTAAAGATGGCTGTTGGCATCTACTTTGTCAAGCTACGAACATGCATGACAATTTGAGAACAATTATATCTTAACAAAAAATATATAAATATATGTGAAGAAATGATAATATTTAAAGCGATTTGATGAGTGTTCCATCAAGTTCAATTAGATTTCAAGTTCAAAAATTCAAATTGTTATGGTCGATCAAAACCGCTCAATGTATTCTTCATATTGAATTTTTTTTTGCCGACCAAACTTTATATTTTTTTGTCGATCAAAACAACTAAAGTTCTATTTTACACCCTATTAATCGGGAATGCCCCATGACGCAATGTGAATAGTACCATTTGTTTCTTTTCTTCAGGAAACTATTTTGGGACCTCCGATCGTTCATCAATGGTGAGGTTGAGAATAAAAAACTATTTTCCATGACGTCAGCAATTGTGAAGAAGATCTTTAATGATGCAACTATAATTACATTATGAAAGATAACTATATATATGTAAATTTTGAAAATAAATTTGAAAATTCCATTCTTTTTATTATTGAATAGGTTCGATATTTTTGGTATATGTTACTTTGTTGCGGTAGATTAATTCTTATATAATTTATTTTATGTTTTATTTTTTTATAATTATTATTGAACATTTTGATAATATGTCACTTCGTATTTTAAATTATATGTTTATCACGAATTATCGTTCGACAAAATTTTTTACCTTCAAATTTCAGCTTTTAATTTTTTTTCCAATCTCATATATATAAGTATTCGTAAATTTACGTTCTCAAAAGAGTTAGGAAAGATCAAGATATAGCATAGAATGTTACTATTCCAACCATTAAATTAGCACGTTGACTAAATAGAGTAATCCTTGCACTATTCTTGTGAGCGAATTAATGGTTGAACAAAATTAGTCTGAAAAGGACTAGCCAAACTAATATTAAATCTGGAAAAAAAATAACAAGTGACAGTGACGAAAGAAGGTATCCGAACTAATTTTATTTTAACCGGTGTCGAATAATTTTTTCTAAATTTTGTCTCTACTCATTGAAAGTAAGATCGACTCTTTTCTTTCATTTCTGAAATGATGTGATTCAATTAGCGTGAAGCAAAGTATATATAATTACTTGTTATGAGTGGCATCAAAACTGGAATTTTGCCTGACATGAATCACAGAAATTTAAAAACTTAAAAATAAGATAAGCAGAATATAGCATTTCATGAGAGTTTAAACATCCAACATTTGGACGATCAGAACAAAGCTTTATTATGTACTATCAACTTTTATTACATCAATTGTAATCATGGCAATTTTATTAATTCAAGATAAAATATAATCAGCAATGGCAATGACAAACTTGAATTCCTTCAGTTTTGCACTCTCCTCCCCTTGTACATCCTTTCAAGCACCAGCTGTTGCAAGCTGCATTATCATCTGTATTATTTTTGATACAACTGTTATAGCGATTGTTTTCCCATGTTCCGAAGGATTTGCAGCAATATGGAGTCTTACCTGCACATATTATATATTACAAAAATATGAGCTATAACTCTTGAGTGAAAGGCACATATATAGCAGGGATGATGCTAATTAATACATAATTTAATAATGTTGCATAAAATATGCACTATTTTTCGTCTACAAATCGAACAAGATTCAACTACTTCTGTGGCTTCGGGGGAAAAAAAATATGTACAATATGTACATGTACTAGATATTGCATGAAGAAAAAGTTATAAGATATGATCTTACTCTCAATAGTATTAGTCATCGCAATGAGCAAGGTAAGGCATAGAACAAGAGCAAAACTCGAACGAACCATTTTTTTTCCTATTTGTGTTTGAATGAATTAATTGATAAATTACATGCAGCTACCCTACTTATAAATAGTCGGACTGATAAAATAGAAAAGGGTAGGAGGTGATATTACTGAGATGTTATAATTAAACTAAAACGGATACATAATTTACTATTTTGTCTTTGTTGGTTGGTACATTAGTTCTTTCCGTCTTTTTTTTTAACTTTTTTTATTATTGGTTTGTTATTGCCAACGCAACTTAATTCATAAACCAACATAAAAAGTTTTGCAGGCTATTTAGACTACATGTTTCTAAAAATATCAGAACTTTTGCAAAACAAAATTAAAAAGGTCAGCGGGTAGAAACAAATTTGAACCTCCAAGACCTAAAAACTTGTAGCGACAAACTTATGCCAATTCTTCCAAGCTGCATAGAAACTTGAATTGGTTGTACGAACAACATGACAGATTAAATTCCCCTTTAGAAACCGTTTAATTGCAACAAACTAAGTTATTTCTGTCGGTAATAAAACCAAATAAGGAAGTTCAAATACTTGGCATGTAAATTTACAATCAATCACTAGAACTGTGATATCATTTCTTTATGGGAGAATAGTATTGTTTCATATAAGATTACGGTGATAATGAAATTACGGATGCGGAGGAGTTCGATCAACATCCTAAGATGTAAATTAACCATTTTATCGAATCTCAAATTAATATTTAATTTGTTTTCATGTATTTATATATATCTATGTATATATATATATATATATATTGTAGCTTATGTGATTATTCTTATGAAATATTGATGTCTCCTTCATTTGTTGGTATTTGGACCGTACTTGGCACCTAAAGTTGACCCAAACCTTGTTATTATTTGACATTTTCTTGTGTTTTTCTAGGATTCGGCTTTGCCGTCACTTTTGCTCGTTTTATACAGGTATTGATGAAGAACAAAGGGAAAACAGGCTCAGAGAAGCTCTAGATGCTTGCTTTTAGACCAGACGACTCATTCCTGGCACTAGGGACACTATCCAGACCATCATGCGGGCCACATGCCACCTTAGACGCTATGTCCAGGCCTCAGTTCGGGTCGAACATCTCCAGTTCGAACCGAACTAGGCTCTGCACCGGACTTAGCATATTTTCCACTTCTCCAGGACCATTTCGGACCGAACCCTCTCCTGTTCGGGTCGAACTGGGATCTCTCCAGCCAGTTCTCTCACTCTAGGTCGAACTGACCTCCAACTGGCCCCGAAGTGACATCTATGGCATATTTTTCTAAATTAGGAAGATGATTTCTGGCGAGATTTGATGCTCTGGACGACCTAGCTTGCTCCCCAAGCACCTGAGGCTTCTATATAAGGTCACCTCTGCCCTGACGGCACTCTCTTTGCTTTGGACGAATTTTCATACTTCCTTGGAGTTCTTCACCGATTCCTGTGATCTTTCTACTGTTTTCGTAGCGACGGCAGCGAGCAGGATCTGACATCCATTCACCTTCCATAGTCTTAGACAGCGAAGTACAAGTGTGCAAAGGAGTAGTTGGTTACCTTTTTTCATGCTTATTTCTTGTCTATTGATGGACATGTATCTTTATTGCTTTATAACTGTTGTTTATTGCTGTTTTAGTACGATGTCTGAGTAGTTTACTTTAGTCTTAGGGTAAGATGTAGCTTAGGTTTAGTTTGATGTTGTTGTGATGATATGCTTGATACTTGACATGCTATTTATCTATTTGGTATTATTCGATACTTTGTTTATTGCTGTTGTTTAATTTATCTTACTTCTGAATCTACGGCCGGGTTTGGTTAAGTTACGAATTTAAATGAACAATAGTAGTAAGTTTAGGTTAAGCCACAGATCTGAAAGGATAGGTTAGTTGTGCCGAAAGGTACAACTTCTGAACAGCTTGAAAGAGTGTTTAGATAACCAAGGAAAACAATTAGTAAAACTCTTGTGAACTTGTGCCAACACGAAAGTTTAGGTCTAGTGAACTTGAGCGAGTTTAGTAGTCCTGTGCTAGTTTCTGGCCCAAAAGACGAAAGTTGAGGACGAGGAATTGTAGTTACAGCCAGTCTAAACTCGTGGCATCGTCAAAGTCAAGTGTACCAATCAACAGCTCAGATCCGTGCTCTCAGTTAGGACCGAACTGGTCTGGTTCGGGTCGAACTGAAGGCAAGATTTCTAGGATTTCGAATTGATTATGAAAGTAACTGATTCGATTGTTCTAGAAGCTAAACCTAGTGAAATATGATCTCTAGGACGTCTTTTTATTATTAGAAAAACCACTAAATTTCCCTGTGTTTGTTTGTTTGTTTAAGTATCATTATTAGAAGCCAAAAACACCCAAAAACATCTATATTGTTGCATTGTCTTTTAATTAATTTTTATTTATTTCAAAATCCCTTTTTACCAGTCTAGCTTTTGAGAAACAGCGAGTCCAGTACTCATAATTCCGTCCCTTGGGTTCAACTCTAAACCTTACTCCAAACGACTAGTGAAGTTAGGTTCTAGGTACAAATTTATTTGATACTTAGGGTTTAAATTCTTCATCAATTCTTCAGACCAAGGTTGTATCATTAGATCTCACACTCTTCCATGGATGTTTTTATAAGTAGTATAGATAAAATAAACATAAAAGATGACATTACCACGAATGTCCACGCATTTGCATTACAATAATAATTGAATATCTTCATGTATTGCACGATCTTATATTATTAACAACATCGCTCAATCAATAATATAAACTTACGATTTTTTAACATCTTTTCTTATATATTAAAATGCAATGATATTACCAAATCCTTAGACGCACTGATATCAAACTACTTTAAATATATAGTTCCAAGTTTTGAAAAAAAAAAAAAAAAACTTATATTAATCATTTACAAATTATTTGTTTAACTAACAACAATTAATTATGACACTATTTCTATTCTAGACAATCCGGTATCACCTAGTTAGAACTAAGAACTAGGCCTAGTTCGTGAACAAGGAATTGTTGTTCTGCGTTTGGTTCGCGCATCCCCATTTCTTGTTTGCGAACAAGCTGTTCCAAGAGGTGCCAAAGCCAAACATACCATATCGGGAAATGGAACATATAAATGATAAATCTGAAACTTTATTTTTCATTTTGTCTTTTAAGCCCTTAAAGAAGTTATTCGAGCAAATGCGATGATGAAATTGTAGGTTTCCCTTTTTTTTAAAAAAAAAAAGATGGAGATCGTTTAAATTCGTACGAATGACCATATCATATCATATACCTTGAGTAAAAGACAACTTATATCCTTTCTAAAAAAAAAGACAACTTATAGAAGACTGTAAAAGATAACTCATTGCAGAGATAAATCATATCATATTTTTTGTCCTAAAAAATTGTTACCTTACCGAAGCATCAAAACATACAAACAGTATCTTCTAGGTATGTTGTGAAGTCATCGTGCCATGAACCATAACAAAAGCACAATAATTTGTGAAAACATACTCGAGAAGAAAAACAATCACATGACAAATGTGCCCTTTCTGAATTGGACCCTTAAGAGAAATGACAACCCACCAAAACTTTTCTCAAAAAAAAAAAAAAATACATTTTACAAATGCAAAACACAGAACGAGGACTTCTGAGCGCGTAAAGTTACTCGAGCAAATGCAATGAAAATAAAGGTCTTTTTTTTTAAAAAATAAATAAATAAAGGTGGAGATTGTTTAAATTCGTACGAATGTAAGAGGTATTTGTAATAGACAAGTTATAGAGACTGCAAAAGATAACTCATTGGTAAGTTATATCACATAATTTCACGTATACAATTGCTACTTCACCGAAGCATCAAATATACAAATTTTACCTTCTAGAGTTGTTGTGAAGTTGTCATCCCAATATACCATGAACCACACTCTTAGCCAATGACACCCACCAAAAGCTTTTCTCAAAAACACTCTTTACAGATATTAAAAAAAAAAAAATCAATGACTTCTGGATAAAAATTATTTGTTCACAGAATTCTAATTAAAATTCTAAATAACCGAAGAATAAACAGAAAAATACAGAAGAAAAATATCATATGACTTTTATCAAAGATACTCTTTACCAATGTTATAGAGATTAAGAACTTCCGAGCAAATAATTCTCACCCAATCTTCACTAAATGTTAAACAACGGAAGCATTAACAACAAAAAAAATAAAAGAACAAAATGATTAAACACATTATTTCTAAAGGAATACTAATGGCAATCTCGCCCTAGTCCACAGATGATAGCATATAGACAAACTAAGTCCACTTCAACTCCCTTTACATGAACTCTTGCAGTCACATATCCATCAGTACACCTGTTAATTCAGTCATCCATCATCACAAATTTAACTCTTTCTCATTACCACGCATGGAACAATGAAAACACATATATACAACTAAATACATACATCATCCAACCATACATATAGAGATACATACACATATAGAGATACATCACATCTAACATGTATGTAATAAGCACAATCCATAACAAAAATCAAACTCTTGCCGTGAGAAACAACAAGCAAAATTTACAAAACATAACAGAAGCTTTCACTATTTACAAAGTCAAGAAATTCTACAGCGAACTTGCTCACACAGGTTCAGTTAACGAAGCCGCACAAAATTCACTCTGATTGCTTCCTAGAAGTAACTCCTTACAAAACCAAAATTCTATTTTGATAACAGTTTCACTTGATTTTGACCCTGGAAAAAGATGTACAAATGCAAATCGACGTCAAATTTTATTTGTAAATTATTTGTAAAATCCAATATCAAATTCATTCTCATTAATGCAATTGGTTAATGACTAAAGCTACGTCAAGGACGAAAGAGCTCTGAAATTGGCATAAGCAGTCCAAAGTGTGCCACAGCACACGTATATTCTATCAAAATAAGGTCCACCCAGATTATAAAGGGGCTTTCAAACTATTAGGAGGTTTGATGGTAACATTTCAGGGAGAGGATTCTACAGCCCAATAGTTAACCAATTTTTGGAAAGAGGTGTCCTCTAGACCCTTAGAAGTGCTACTCTCAAACAACCAGTCAGAAATATAATGGGGCTACATAACAAAAGCCCTACAAACCATAGTAGATACACACGGGACATTTTAAAGTAAATTATAGGCAAAGACAAGAGATGAGAAAGGTAGCATAATAAAGATGGAAAACAAATAGATTACAATGGACGGAAGTGGAGAAGGTTATCCGGGCTGCTTGATCTGAACTGCTCCGAGCCACTATATGCTGATAGCAACCTCCTCTGCAATAACAGATATGCAATGTTAGCTATTCCATAAGTAACCACACTCTAGTAACTAAATTTAGAAGAAGACAAGGATGAAAAATTACATGAGGTTCAAATTCAGGGCTAGTCAAGTTCAAAGACAGATTACGCATCAGTAATAAAACCTGCATAGAAAACCTTAAGAGTAAGCAACGACTTGATTATGATTCTTTTTTTCAAAGACAAAAATCTTAGCAATGGCACAAACGAACCGTCTCCACATCAATAGGATCCATTTCTCTTAACTTCTGCAAATGACCGCTCGTGCTTGGATCAAATATACTCCCAAGAAAAGCGTATACTTGTGCAAAATCTGGCATTACTGTGATCGATCAATAACAGAAATCAGAGAAAAACGTCAGCAAGAACAAATTACTCTAAAAAAATTACCCCTAAGAATTACGTCTTCAACAGTATCTGATACTGTTGTTCTGTACCTTGCAGCGTAAGCAGACAGTTAATGCTGGTACATGCCAGTCAACACTGAGGTGAAACTTACAGAACGACACTATTGACTTGAAAAAAGAAGTAATTCTCTCTGATTCCATATCACAGTAATACAAGCCCAGCAATACCAGTACAATTGAATCAGTATTAGAGCTATCCTAATTCATGGTAGTTCTGGTTTTGGCATTAATCATGTTTACTCGACAGTTTGTCACAATACCATCAAGTCCAACAGGTATAAACCTTGACCAGTTCAGCATTTAAGTTGGTTTCATTAAGTAACAGCTGATACGAAATCGTATCAAGACCTAGTGCATTAATAAATCTCAGCCAAAAAATTATAAGCAAGGCCAAAAAGAGGTTTACTTTGTTCCCATACCAGTAGCCTACCAAACATTATTCACTTAAAAAAAAAAATGGATGAAATTACCACGAAGACAAGGAACATAATTGTCATAGGCAGTTGCTTCAGAACGGCTGTCAGTGCTGCTACAACTGTTATTTGCCATAAGCATCCTTGCATCTGCAGTTCATTTTAACAAAATGAGATCTTAAATTCCAATTTACAATTTTGGAAAGAGATTTGTTAAGGGTTTTTTATGCAAAAGATACTAACCATCCATAACTTGGGCAGGGTGGGAAGTGGTTTTGATGGTGTCAGATGCACCGGTAGAGAGAGAAGCTTCTTTATGTGGTACTACTTGAGTTGCCACTGATATTAACAATATCCAAATTTTATATCTTAGTTAATATAGATACAATAAATTGCGTTAAAATTGCAACACTTTTAAACATACCTAGTCGGTTTATTGCTTAAAATAACAAATAAGAGAGTGAAGAAAATGTTTGACAATAAATTATACCATTTTTAGGGGCCTTGTGGGGATAAGGATGCACCGCCTTCCTCTTTGGTCTGGGAGGAGGCAGGTGTTGATCACTGGTACCACTCTTTTCAACCTTCAAAAAGTATTTCTGTGCATGACTCCTTATCTGACAATATAGAAAAAATAAAACACTTAAGTAGATGTTGGTTTGAAGGTTTCATATCTTTATGACTGAAAATCAAAGCTTCACAATTCTCAAATTCATATTTAATGGTCCTAGCGATTTTTATGGCTAAATGGTGTGTAAAAATTAAAACCCTGATATTGGGCTGTACCAGTTTGTGTATTAGGGTTTCTGCAGCTGAATTTATATCTCTTAAACCCTTGATCGCCGAGTCAAGTGAGATTATAAGACGTTAGAAAGATACCTGAATCACTGTCTTTGTACCAATAAAAGCTTCAATTTTCTTCCAATCACGACCAAACCTGATAAGATAGAGAACAGCGAAGGCAACAGTTACCAACAAAACCACACAAAAATTTCCAAATCAGATCAAACAGAGCTCGTAAAACAGTCTAAATATGTCCCAATAACAACAAAAATTCCTTCAAACTGACAAGAAGGTGTCAATTCAAGCTCAAAAACAAACCTCCAAATGTCAGAAAAAAGAGGGGTTTTTCACACCAACTCCTCCACAACACCAAATCAAACCCAAAATGGCACAAAACCAACCAAAGGAACCATAAAAGAATGTAAAACAACTAAAACACATACAATTGGAGAGCTTCGATGAATTTATCGTGCTCGATGTCAGTCCAGCTCTCTCTCGATTTAGTGATGGTGTACGGCTTCCGAATTTTCCTACTATTATCTGCACCTGACTCCTCCATCTTCGAAGAAATCTCGAGCTCTCTTTGTTGCTCAGCTGAGATGCTCATAGGAAATGAAAGAGTGAAATGAAGAAGAGAGGAAATGAGAAAGGGAAGGGAAGAGTTGTGAGGAAGAGGGAAATGTAGAAAGTCGTAGGTTGGTTTTTAATCTCAGTTGAAGACTTGAGGCGGTGCGCTGTCGCAATGGCATGGGTCGAGGTGAGTTTATCTCTTTGGTCCTTGTAAATTAACGATTTATTATTTTATTGGGTTCTTTGGTGTGAAAATGAGACAGATGGCGCCTAATTGTTACTTGCGAGTACTCATGTAATAATGGCCGTTCCTGAAAAATTATTAGGCGAGTAATGGAATAAACATGTTCAATAAGTTAATGTATAACCAATAGATGCTCATCTCAATTCTATGAGCAGCTAGGTTTGGTGTCTATGGGTTTTTCCTTCAAAAAAATAAAAATTTCAAGATAGGGGGATATGACTTGGTTCACCTGAACACGTTTTTCCCATCTTTTGGAAAATGGATATATAGATAGACATTAAAAAAATTTAGCAACGAATCAAAATGTTTAATACTAGATACAATTCACTTTTTTTTATTCAAAACCGTATTACCGAATTAATTAAGTTTCCAGTTTGGAAAATTTTTAAACAAATAATTATTGCACGCACATTAGATTGCCCTTGAACACGTACGCAATTAGTGGAAATATTTGTATTTTTAAATAATTCGAATATTTTTGTTTGGTTTGGCAAATTGTTGCTTCTGATAAATCAAACGAGCACATCTGGACAGTGAGATGAGAAAAAAAAATAGCAAGTTGTAGGTTTTATAATTGGGATTTCTGACTTATTATAAAGACGCTCTTTGCTTCTTGACAATTAATTTCTGTTTTCCGAAAACACTTGTCAACTAAATGTCAAAGATTTTGTTTGACTTTAACAAACAGATTAAGGAAAGGAGAAATTAGAGACGATAGCGACAGAGAAAGAATTGGGGAAAAAAAACTGAATCAAAATTATATAGTTAAAATTAATTTTTATTGATTTGAATATTATGGTAAGATAATATATATTGAATTATTAATACTTGAGGAAATATTAGTCAAATTTTCTTTTATGATAGATAAATAAAATAACTAGTTAGTATATACGACGTTTATAAATTGGTTTTATAATATTTGGAAAAGTAAATTTTATCTGGCACAATTCAATTTATACCAATATGAAAAATTGACTTGAGTTAATTATTCAGCATAAGTAAACTTGGAGCAATGTTAGAGCAATTATTGTTTCCTCTGTCACTGGGACCCGTTTTGTGTTTTGCATAACTATTAGCGAGCCAAGTCCACGCTGTTAATTTTTCATCATCATTTTTATTGGTACCAAGCAACTCTTAAAAAACGGTCGGTCCTCGAGAAATAAAAGCTGGAAGTGAGTAGCAATATAAAACACCGTATAGGTCCATGGCAAAAAAGTATACTCAATGGTCGATACTAATTCTTTGTTCCCAAATTCCATTTTGGAGCAATATTTTCTTTCTAATAGCTTCCAGGTCCTTCCTGCGAACTACGGTGCTGGTCGGTCCAGGAGACCAGATGGTCCGACTTGTCAGAGAAGGTGGCTAACATCTTGAGTTAAGATGCCTTCCTAGGAAAGCAAAATTGATCTATTGAACCACCCATCTGTGTATTCTTATATGTTGTTTCATGTAATCAGCAATTCAGGAATCAGGAGGGACTCTGAAAATAAAATTTTTATAGTTTGTGACTTGCTCAAGATCGATTTTGATATTAGCTCAAACTTGATTCGTTGGATTAGGCTCCATAACCAACTCAGTTCGAGTTTGAAATAACTTTAGCTGGCTCAGTCGAGTTCGACTCAAATAGTTTGATGTATAATTATGTCATTTAATTTACAGAATCTAGCAGTTAAGATGATATATAGCATATTTATTTGTTGAGAAATGCTAGTGTCCAACGTATTGGACGGATGGGTCCGTCCAATACGATCGTTTTCGCATTTTTAAATTCAAACGACTAATCCGAACCATTCAATATGTTCTCCATATTGAAAACTTATAAGAAACCAATTTTTACATTTTTTTTCGATTTTTTTTACTTATTTTTTAGTATTTTAGAAAATTCATGATGTAAAAGTTCTGGATCGTCCAATAACAATGATTTTCTAAAATGTCAAACAAATAGTAAAAAAATTCAAAAAAATGTAAAAATTGGTTTCTTATAAATTTTCAATGTGGAGAACATATTGAACGGTTCGAATCAGTCGTTTGAAATTTAAAAATATGAAAACGATCGTATTGGACGGACCCCATCCGTCCAATATATTGGACTCTAGCATTTCTCTTATTTGTTTGCATGTAAATATTAAATTTCTTCAAAATTTATTATTGATTCGATAAAATATTAGTTAGTAAATACACAAAATCTAGAAAATGATAAATTCCTATTAATTTGCACTTTAATTTTTTTAAGAGAGTACGAAACAGATACAATAATTGTAATATTTCAGTCTGTGCAGAATTTAAGTTCGGTTCGTTTCCAAATTAACTCAACCATAAAAGCTCGATAAACTTGTCACCTCGAGTTAATTTTCTTTTTAATTAAAAGGTGTCACATATTAACAAAACTTACAACATTTATCCTGTGATAGTTGAAAATATTACCCTTACAAAAATAATAAACCCACATTGATTGGTCATTTGGTCTCAGCAATTTTGTGCGTGCTTAATCTAAACTAGTGTATTTTTGTGTACACCAAAACTAGTGTATTTAATTTCATTATCAATCACACTCAAGCATCTTACAGGTATGAACATGCTACCAACAAATATGCCGATAAGTTATATTTTGCATGTAATTTTCGCCTTTACATTTTATTCCAACGGTCTTCTTAGAAGAGGAAAGTGCATTTGACGTTGCAAAAAGACAGCTTGTTGTTTAACATGGGAAAGACTTCAAAAAGTTTTTGATTGAGACAGGCCAATAAAGCCATGTGATCTTTATCCTTACATTAATTCTCTGCATGCATGAATTTATCCCAACAACATTAGACAACATTGAAATATACTTTTCTCTTCCAATATTCAGACTAAAGTAAAGAACACAACTGATGATGCATGCTTTACGCAAAGGTAACTCAATTCATTGCATCTTTTGTTTGTAGAAACATATGTTACAGTTTATCCAAAATAGCAATTCGTAGATCTGCTTTTGTGTTTTCTGGTTTGGTCGTGATCGTTCGGGAAAAGTATGCTTTTGTCCTAAGCTATCAATTTGATTTTGTTGAGTTTTGTTGAATTTATTTTGTTGGTTCAGTTTGGGACTCAAAATAGTTCACAAGTTTGATTGAACCCTAAAATCTTAATGGGCTCTATGTTACATGGTAATTGATTTCTCTTTTCTAATCGGACTGCCCGTTTCCAAAGAGATGAAATGGGCCGAGATTGTTTAAATAGTTTGAACTTTTGAAACTCAGTATATTGGGCATTTGGGCTGAACCATACAAAAGCTACACAGCTTTGAACAAAAGGTGACAACTGACAACAGAAGTTAACCTTTAAGAACACTAGAAAGGATATAAGATAATTCGAAGTGCCACTGGGTGCCAAAATGCAAGTTCTTTTTAGTCTGTTCTCTCCGATTAAGGAATTGGGATTTCTTTTGTAACTAGCAACTAGCAAAATAGTGTATAACTATGTTATTTTTTAAATTAATTACAAAAGGTGATGAATGCAAATTAGTATGCTTAAACAATGCTAGGATAGACTATCTAATATTTTTAGCAATGGATTTTAACAATGAATTAGTGGTGCATCTAATTTCCACAATAGTTTATCATATTTTTAACTGCTATTTCTATCTTACTGCCATTCCTAAAACCACTACTGCTGCTTGCTTTTGCTGCTTAAGTTCACTCTTGGTGCTACTGTTGCCACTGCTTGCTTTAACTGAAGGATATCTCCTTATTTCGGTGAATAAAGAAAGGCTTTGATACCAGAAACTTGAGACCGTTGATTGTAAGACAATATAAAACAAAAGAAGCTCGGTTTTAACCAGTAACACAGTTTGGCAGAACAATATCTTTGTTAGAGAAAACAAAGAATTAAGAAACCAGCTAATGGCAAACCATATTATTACATCTACCTCAAATAGAATACATCATTAACTCAACAAGCCAAAAAAATTACTACGGTCAAATGCATAATGGGAAATTTTAAATTTTAAACAAGCAAATCATCAGATATTGATGCTGTTGCTGTAACATTTGCTTGTTACATCCAAATGAACAGACCTAGAAAGGCATGACAATTCCTAAATCATATCATTATCATTTACATCAGAACCAAAAAAAGGACTAAAAATTCACAGACAAAGCCCCTAAAATGGCAAGCAAATTACCACCCTAAACAGAACCACCTCACCCCTACCACCAAACAATAAGCTAAGAATTCCATATACCAGCCCCTCCAACCGAAACAAGCAGCTAACTAATAAAACCTACAAAATGAAAGAAAAATTTGCAAAACATAAGAACTCTAATCACCGACCAAAGAAAGAGAACCAACCAAACCCTTTTTTCGGTTGTCGATCGGCTTCCTCAAGCGCAACAGCAGTCATAGTATCTCCTTCAACCAACCGCCAAGCAGCCTGCTCAAAAGCAATGCCAGCTGGCGCAGGAGGATCATTCAACACCAACGGGGACCCACGGTTGGTGCTCCGAATCACCTCAGCATCCTCCGGTATGACCCCGAGCAATGGCAAGCCCAACATCTCCTGCACATCCAACGGTGACATCATATCCTCCCCTCTCACTAAATCAGCCCGGACCCGGTTCACAACAATTTTAATATCCTTTATACCATCGCATTCTAATAATCCGGCAACCCGATCCGCATCCCTCAAAGCAGTTATATCAGGCGTAGTAACTAATATCGCTTCATCAGCGGGTGCAATTGCTGTTACAAAACCCGCATCCACACCCGCCGGACAATCAATTAGGATGAACTGAACCGGGTTATCGGGTTCAAGGGTTTTGAGCGCGTCTACCAAATATGTAATGGTTTTCGACCCGAAAGACAAAGGGAGCTTGGAGCGTGGCTTGGAGAGGCAGAGGAGATGAAGGTTGTTGAATCGGCGATCCCGAATCAGAGCTTGGTCGAGGCGACACTCGCCAGAGAACACGTCAGAGGCAGTGAAGTGGACCCGGTTTTCGAGACCCAAGAGGAGATCGAGGTTGCGAAGCCCAGCGTCGGCGTCAATGGAGGTAACGCGAAAACCGAGGCGAGCAAGGGAGGCGGAGAGGTTGGCCGTGGCGGTGGTCTTTCCGACGCCGCCTTTACCAGAGGTGATGACGACGGTGCGAGGTGGGTCGCCGGAGAGGTGGGGGCGGCGGGAGTGCGTGGCGCAGGGAATGGTGGAGTGGTGGAGGGATGAGAGATTGGTGGAGAGAGATGGGGAAGGGAAGACGAGAGGTGGCATTGGATTAGGGTTTTGGAGGTGGTGGTGTTAGGGTTTTACTGTTGGTTGGTTAGTGAGAGAAAATGAACAAGGTGACCATTGATGAGGCGTAAGTTGGAGCTGGGAAGCTGCTCAGTGGGCCAAGAGGGAGAGAGTGAATTATGATATTTCTTCTGGGTGAAGATGCAAATTTTGAGCGAGGTTTTATTTTAACTTTTAAATGGGGTTGGGTAAAAAGACACTCCGAGAATATGGATGAAAAGTTTTATCTAGAATATGGAGAAAAAAATGTTATCCAATTCAAGTTTTTTTTTTTATTTTCCAAACGGTTGAATTTTGTGAATTTTATATAATAAATAAATTTTATATGCTTTGTAATTTAAAAAGTCCATAATCAAGAAGAATACAAAAGCAAAAGAAAAAAGGTAAATTTTACAACTAACAGAAGCATGAAGTATGTGTCTGGAAAAAGCAAGATGACATATTATTTTTACAAACTTTTAGTTAAATTGTAATATGCAAAAAAATAAAAAAAAAATAGAAAACAGTATATGTCACCGAGTTAGCTTTTTATTCGGTTCTCTTTTTTTTTTTACAAAATTTGTATTCAAAATTTTATTTGTTTGTCTATTCAAAACTTGATCCACTTCAAGTTTTCGCAAACTAATAAAAGCACATTTTTTTTTCCTTTTTTAAAAAATAAACTGAAATCTTAAATTGTAATTCACATTCAAGGACGCAGCAGTTTAATTTCAATTTCATTTTACATATCGAACAAAAAAATATCTTGTCAGCTCAAGAAAATAGGGTAAATTAAGGCATAAGGAGGTGGTTTCTCCGTTTCATTCTCAATGTACAGAAATCAAATTAACAATTCAAAAGGACTAATCAATATAGTTAGCGTACTGATTAGACAATGTAATTGGAGTTGCAAGTCAAAATAAGTGACGCAAGGGTTTGACGCAGTACAAATGTGAAATTGTGAACATACGATATTACAACTAAAAAACTGCAATTACTCGTCGACATGTATCAATTCCAAACTCAGAGAAACTCGCCTATGGTAAGGGAACCGCATCCTCTAGACATCGGGGAGAGATGTCTAGAGTGGACATCGGCCAATCTCAGCCGTCTGATTTAATCTCAACGTCTAAAGGAGCCCCGTGCATTCCACCACTCCCGAAAAAAATAATTGGCCCGAAAAAAATGAACCGTTCAGATTAGATCAGACGGCTGAGATCCGATGTCCACTCTGGACATCTCAAAGAGATGTCCAGAGGATACGGATCCCTATGGTAAGTAGAGCCTGCTGCCGCATCACTTGCGGCAATTAAACAGCCCAGCCCCCAAGTTTAACATTGTTTAAACTTTAATTCGTATCATTTATTTATTCATCCAAACTGATTACAACTTAATAATATTCACTATATTTAATAAGAAAGGTTTTAAAAATTAATGTCAGCTTTGAGTTAATCGAATCGAATAAAATATATTTAATTAACCCAATAAAATTCTTAAATATTTTTCCTTGATTCAATGGAGTTGTTTAGTCTTAATTAATGAATTTTTAAGGACTGATTGAACTAAGAAAAAAAATTCCATATACTTGGGAGCAACAGTGACGTCGGTAATGCAGGAAAAGTAAACAGCCACCCAATATCGATTTGGAATTTCAAGCTAACCCCTTCTATACAACTTTTCACTTATTTCTGGTTTCGAAACCGACTGCTAACGCAAGATCGCCTATTAAGATGGAATCTTATTGTTGCCTCTGGATGCTCCCTCTGCAACTCAACTCTAACTTGAAACCCCTTTACATCTGTTTTTTACTTGTTGCTTTGCGCAGGAACTCTGGCAGGGGCTGCATAGACTTACTGGCACACCTCTTCCAGTTATACATGATGATTGCTATTCAACTTTTTTTAGAGACTGTTAACTTTGCTACTGGCAGTAGAAGAATGCAGGTCATTGTTTACATTTCATGTGGGGCTTGGTGGCTGTGGAAAGAGAGAAATGCGAGGACTTTTACTTCACGATGTTTTAATTCTTGCGAGAGATTGCTTAAAATACTGCTAATAGGATTTTAGTTTTTTTTCTTCTTTTTTTCTTCTCTTCTTTTTTCTGTTTTTTTTTTTTCTTTACTTGCTGTACCTAGGTAGCTACTACCTAGTCTTTCTAAAAAAAACAGTGACGTCGGTAAATTAAGGAAAAGTTCATGGTTATAATTGATTAACGTGCAATAGTTAAAGATATTGATTGGGGAAAAAATAAATAGAGTTTTGAAGACTTTTTATTGAGGCAAAATGCGAGTTCAGAGATTTCATTTTTGACCTTAATACAGCAACTTGTGATCGTTCTCCCTTATTTTGTTGTCTTGCTTCCTTTTTCCGTGGAGAATTTTCTAACCAACTCTTGAAGTTTGCTTTCGTCTGCTGCCTTTCTTTTATTGGATGCAAAGTTTTTCACTCTCCGTGAACGTAGAGACAAAGTACAGAACTCTTTTGTGATTTTAGTTCCTTGAGCCACGTAAAGTACTGATGTTGACCAATCAAGCATATAAATAGCCCGTAATTTTTCTTAAGTGGGATTGTGGGCACAATTTAGTGAATGTGTGAAATAATCTGTTTCTAATTGCTCATACACAAATGAAATTGTTTGAAAGTGGATTAAGTGACAAACTACGAAGATAAGCCTTATATTGTATTTTATGAAACTGATATACCACATTCTTCCCACAATCAAAACACGATTAAATAAATTGATTCTATTCGCTATGTTTTTCCCCCACTTTGTCATCCCCCTTGTATAAACAAACACTCGCGATGTCTTTCAATTCCCATGAAATTGAAAAAAATGCAATCAAATATTAATATGTTGGATTAATAAGAGATTAATACGTACTTAGTTACTTCTTTTCTGGAAAAATGTTGTACATGTACTTAAACTAATTTAAAACTGTGAAATTTTATATTTTAGATTGAGATATATATACTGATCTGATTGTTTGCGTATTTCTTATTGTTTTATTTATTTATTTTTTCTGAAATAAAGAGATTCTTAGCGCCTCAAGTTAACAGTTTCCATATTCAGAAATCAGAAGCAACATACGAATGTTCTATTTAAAATTTCTGTTTTCAAAACTACAACAACAACACAAAATTAATTTTCAAATTGAACTAAATCTGTCCAACTAAACTTTTATTCGGTTTTAATTATATATAAATCGAACTGGCACGTTATATACTAGTCAATGCATTTAACTACATCAACCACTAATTAGGTTGTGCCTGCTTCTATTATTGAGGTATCTATCATGCCCTTTATAAACAAAGCGTGGAAAGATCCTCAATATAAACCTGCGACGCGATTACGTATAATATATTCAAATAATCACATCCACCATATTATATAAAACGAAGAAACTAAAGTTTAATTCAGTTAAATTAGATTAATATGAAATATCCAAATTCATCTATTATCTGAGAATATGTATATGTATAATATTATGTTACCAACATAAATTTGTTACTTTATTAAAATTTATTTTACCTATTTAATTCTAAATTACAAAAATCGAACCATAAACTGAAATCTAAACTTCATAATTTTAAAACCGAATCCATTAGACACCCGTATATGCAGAACAATTATTTGGGAAAGAAAAATTGCTGGCAGAGTAATACAACAATAGCACCCAAAAATAGAAGCAAAACAGGCGAGCAAACAGTTCGGAAGAAATATTTCCTGTTAGAAAGAAAGGAAAAAGTAACAAGAAAAGAAACCAGGGGTTACGTTATAAATGTACAATCACCCACCTATAGCGCGAAGAGGGTATGTCCGAACCTTTTCATGCTTTTTAGGGTAACTCGGTAAATTTCCCATTAAAAAAAAGAAATTCACTGAAATCATCTCTTTCTCTCTCTCTCATTTCTCCCTCTCGCGCTTCATTCATTCCCGGTCATCGCTCTCTCATCCCAGCCAAGCAGGAACTCTCTCTCTCTCTCCAAAGCACTAATCCATCGATCTAACGAAGGTATTGCGTGTTTGTCTTTCTCTGTTCTTGTTAGATTTGTAATTTCTAGGGTTTCGTTGTTCCCTTATCCCAATCGTATCACCATTTTACTATTTTAGTGTTGTTTGCGAGGTGATTTAAGCTAAATTTCACCTCAGGGAAAGCTTATGTAGCTCGTATCTTGTTGTGTATTCTTGTTGATGTTGTTATTTTAGATCACCGAGCTGTTATGTGTAAAAATAATCTCAGATTTGGTTCTAGGGTTTGTGCTTCCGTATTTTATGTTCTTAATTTTCTCTTGTTTTAATGCTAGATCATGATTTGAATTTCTATTAGGATATGTTTACTAATCACTGGCATATCTATCTCAATTGTCTCCCCTGATACACTACAATTTTATGTTTTTGCACGATATTAGTAATTAGTAATTACTATACAAAAAACTGTAAGAAAAAAAATGTTTATCTTGCAAGGCATGTGACCTTCATACTCCAACATTCCAAAATTTTCTCAGGAATTGGTTTGTATTTGTCGTTGTTTTTTTCCCTAACGATACTTAGATCAGGCAATTCCATTTGTTGCGCGTAATTTATTTCTTCTGTATTGTTTCCTACTGTTTCTGTAGTAGTATTACATGGAAATTAGATCACTAAATTATTGGGTTTCTTATTGCCACAGGGAAGCTGTACAGGATTCTCAAAGAAGCTTAAAAACTTCCTCGGGATTTGATTCGACCCATATGACTTAGACTGTAGAAATTTATTTGTAGATCCAGCCATTGTAGAGTGCATATTAAACATCTGGGGATGAGTTTGAAAATTGCAAATCAGTCTCCATCTCATTCTCCGCTTGAAAATGTACCTGAATCCAATAAGTAAGTCTTTTTCCTCGGTCAAGTTCAATGCAACATTTGTGCTTTTTGTTCTGATAATCGTAGAAAGGATTGCCTCTTGTTGACAATCTATAAATATGGCCTGGGAACTATATTGCTGGACATAATACAGTGAAGACAAAAAGTGTATGCTGAAATGCTTCTATGTATGAAACTTTGATGATTTTTGTTTCTTCTTACTTACTCTAGGAAACCAAAAAGTAGATATACCAGAGAATTCCTCCTGTCCTTCAGGGACTTGGAAAGATGCAAGAAATTGCCCAACGGGTTCGATTCTTCACTTCTAAGGTACCCTGTTCTATTGTAATCGATTATTTAACTTGTTCTTGTAAATTTTAAGTTCTTTGAGAATATGGTATGACATGCATGTTGTCAATATGCTCGTATATTTTGGAGGCATAGTCTTATATGCTAATTTCATGACACATGGCTTGATATGTATTAATTGCAGCTACTTTACCAACATATCAAAAATACAGTGAATTTCACATGCAGATTATGATCCATTGAGTTAGTCATTTTGTATTCGTAGTTATTACCTATTAACCCTCCACGTAATTGTCTATGGACAGCAGCAGTCAGACCATTAATTGTAGGGAAGTTTTGGTAGTACATTAATTTTAGGGCGAATTAGGTGGCAAGTGAATAGCTCTCGTCTTAGTGCTGAGATGCACTCAACAATCATTTTTCTTTATGCAGCACCACCAATTATGGAGATGTAACCTCTATAATTATTTCCTTTCGTAGTCGATTCTTTTCCATAGAAAAGCTTGTTCACATATCCGGTATCCTTTTTCACACTAAAGAATTTGAGTTGAAGTTTCAAAATTGAAGCTTTGTAGTGTTTTTAAGTAGAAGTGTTCTGTACTGCATTTGGTATAGTCATATGGGTCTGTCTGTTTTGCATGTGATGTTTTCACAGTGTAATACATCATTTTTCTAGAATTGTCATGCTAAATAAAGTATTTATATCAACTATGATTTTATTTATATACTTATATTTATGTTTTTTTTTTTTGGGGTGGGGGCGAGGGATTGGTTAATTTGGGTTGCCTAAAGAAATTTTGCAGGGCTTGCCAACCTATAATGATCTTCCATATGTCCATCCTCTGATGTATTTCTAGCATACAAAATTTGCCCATTGTGCGTGATTTAGCAAATCAAACCTTGCTCAATTATGAAAAAAACCTGGTATTAACAAATGCCAGCCGAATTTGTGTAAAATGTCAGCTACGGTATCAGCGGAAGTTTGTCTAAACCATATGAGACTCTAGAAGTGTGGCTTTCTTTAATACAAAGCTAAACCCAGGATGGAATTTCCATGAGCGACAGTTAGCAAGTCACATTTCCTTTTTTTTTTTTTATACCCTATGGATCCTATCTTGATTCAAGTTAGCACGCTACACGCAAACAATAAAAACTGTAGTAAACCTTTTATTTATACCTAAGTTTCTTGCTTCCTTGTATATGAATCACCAAACGGCCAAATTTCATTTTATCAGCTTTTAATATCAAATATGTTAGTTTGACAAAAGCACTTATTCCAACATGAGATCGATATTTTTTCTACTTAATGTTGAAGAACTGCGTTTGGGACAAAAGGCTTAGTTGTTGTTGTTTTTGTTGTTAATGTTGAAAGAGGCAACTTTAACACCAATTTTTTCTAACTTATGATTTGATGTATTTTTTGTAAATTTTAGTGAATTAGAGGATACTTCCAGCAGTGGTGTAGAGAGGTCAAGAGGCAGAGGGGAGTATGGCTTGACTATGATGAGGTTTGATAGTTCTAGCACCTTCTCCAAAGGGAGCTCGGGTCGATGGGACACCCGTTCTACTGGGTCAAGCGACAGAGATGCCGATTCACAGTCCGAACACGACACTATCGTCCCAGGTCTTACTTTCTTCCTGTATTATCCTTTACTGTATCTCCTACAATAATAGGAAGTGTCTTCAAAACTCCAAGCTACTTTTCATAAAAGGCTCCTTAGTTGGGCACTTGATTACAGGTTGCAAGAGTTTTGGGATGTTTCTATTTCTCATATTACATCGTGCAAAGTTTTAGAAAAAACAAAAATGTTCCCATAGACATTTTCTTTCTTTCTTTTTTTTTTGAAATAAATAGGATATCTGCAGTTTCTGTCAACAATATCTACGAAGGAAAACAACAAATTGAATTTTCACAAGCACTGTTTTATTACAAAGAGATTAGAGAAAAGGTCTATGCACCAAGTTAACTTTAGGAAAATGTAGAATAAATTTGTTCTCAGTTGAATTTCTTCCTGCTCTTCTTCTGCCCAAGTCAGCTCTTAAGCCCCTATTTAAAAGCTGAAAATTTTAGATTTACCTAACTCCAAAATCGTCAACCATTTCGTCTTCCGTCACTAAAACTGGTAAGTTTGGTCCAATTTTCTCAATCTTAGACTACTTATTTAACCCAACTCAATTGAGTTTTGTGGATAAAGATGCTCCATGAGTTTCTAGGGTGAATCTTGTTTTATCTCCTACTGATTATGACTCTACTTGGCTGATTGAACTCAGGATGGGACGTATTCGATCCATGGTCCATAATGTGATAACTTGTTGAGAAAATTTCTGTCCTCATGAATCTGTCAAAATACTTTAAATTGATGCAGAAAGAAGATATGGGAACCAGTACAGGAAGAGCTGGCAGGGCTCATCAGGAGGGCATGATGGCCTTTTGGGAAAGCCGTCTGGATTTGTCAGTGGGACCACACATAACACCCGCCCAAGCGGACCCTATCAACTTAAAAAGAGTTCTGAGCCTTATCAGCCTCCCCGTCCTTATAAGGTAATACCTCCTCCTGTCCTTACAAGGTTATATTCCCCAAAATTTAAACTTGTGAATTATTTATCTCATATACACATATCCACATCAGCTCAGACCAGTGTTGATGTTGTTATTTCGATTTCGATCTCAATTTTATTCAATTAGGGACTTTTGTGCATAGGTAGGACACTAAGTGTCCTATTATTCTTTGCTATTTGTCATACTGGGATGCATGGTAAAATCTTCTGGCTATTGGGCTGTGTCCTACTTGACTATATTGTACTTTTAGGCTGCATAGTGAACTTTTTGCTAGGGTGTAATGTTCTCTAAAAAATTTTATTATTTTTCATTTTCAGCCAGCAACTTATTCAAGAAGGGATGGTATTGATTCTTGCAATGATGAGACCTTTGGCTCTACAGAGCACTCCACTGAAGATAGAAGTGAAGAAGAAAGAAAAAGAAGAGGTCTGTGCTCTTTCCTCTGTACCAAAGCCCCCGTTCCCGCAACCCCTTTCCCTTTATGCTATCATGTTTCGAGTATTTTATTACTAGATATCTTGATTTCAAAGATTTCTGCATGCAGCTTCATTTGAGATGATGAGAAAAGAGCAACATAAAGAGCTCCACAAAGTGCTACAGGAGAAGCAAAACCAGAGGGAGAAAGCCCCAAAGCCAAGTGGAGATCACCTCCTTGATCTGTTGCAAAGCTCAAACAATAACCAAGGGCCGATCCCAGAAAAAGATGAGGACATAAATGAACATGCAGCCCGACTTCCTATGTCCCCACGTGATGGTTCCAACAAACCTTCTCTCTCTAGGCCAGTTGTGCCGCCAGGCTTTGCCAGTTCTTCTATGGGAGAAAAAAAGCTCCAAAAGGGGTCTTCAAATGCCTCTACTGAATCTGAGGTCATAATCATATGCATTTTCTTCTTTTATTATTATTATTATTTTTTTTTTGAAAAAGTGATTAATTACGTTTTGGATTGCCATAAGATAAAGCTCTTAAAGGAGTGTTGAATTGCCTAATAAGTCACTCGGTCTTAATTCTGCACATCTCCATTATGACCTCTGAGCTTCAGTTGATGTACCCAGTTGCTTTTGTTATTTTTATCCAATCTGTGAGTCTAAAGCCCATAATTTATTACCTGGAACATGTTCAACCAAAATTATCTGCCAAGGAACAGGAGTTCAAGCAAAAAGTATGTGCATATAGAAAGTGATATAAGAATTACAGGATATTATAATCATTATTGTTTATTATAAGAACTACAAGAAAAAACTCTTTGTTTTCTTTTATTATTATCGTTATTATTTATTTATTATTTTTTTTGGGTGTTTGTGTGTGTGTGTGTGTGTTGTGGGGGGCGTGTACTATGGAGCCTGAACACTTGTATCTAGAAACAGGAGCAATACATATAACTGAAACTCGATTTGATGATCAATGTAAGACACAAAGTGTTATGTGCTTTCAGATGAAGAATGGTGCAATTGTGGCTCAATATTGCAGCACAGAGGTCAGTACTAAAGATGCTGTGGGTACCCCAAATTTGACTCAAGTGTGGGATGCTTTTCTAAATCACGAGGATAAAGAGGCAGGGTCTGTTGGAATAGTTGCAAGTTCGTCAGATAAGGATAGTTCAGTTTCAATTCTGGAGAGGTTCTTTGGTACTGCCTTGTCAAAACCTAGTGCACCCTCATCTTCCATTGTTCAGAATGAGGTAAACGTTCACCATTTTGATGTTAGGTATTAAATCATATTTAGTCCTCAAATCTTGCTGTACACTGGGATTGGTGCCATTAATGTTTGACTGTTGTGCGCATGAGGTATGGTTGCTGTTGGGGTATTGTTATTCCTCTTACTACTGGATCTACCTGTGTTAAGCCTTCTTGTAATTTTATCTCTTGCAGTCTGTACAACAAGTTCCTTGTGGTATTTTGTATTTTCATGCCAAGAAAGTGATCTAGCGAAGTTACAGTTTTTGCTCACTCAAAGTGCTATACAGTAGTAAACAGAATGTTTGTTTTATTCTGACTGATATGGCTATAGCAGTTTGCAGATGCAATTTTTCACTGTAGTTCTTTTCTCACTCTGCTTTTGAATTACAGAATCAGGCTTCCAAGGCTGAAGAAGAAATAATCCATACATCTTCTGTACCAGAATCATCCAAATTCGCTCAGTGGTTTGTTGAAGAAGGTGAGTTGGTCAAATTGTTTACTGAATCTTGGTTGTGGCATGGGTTATGATTTCTTTATATCTGATTTTATGAGGTCTTGGTTTTCTCTCTTGTAGATGCAAAGCCTGTAGAAGACACTTCATCCAAGGACCTTCTTTCCTTATTTGGCAGAAATCCTGACAAAGAATCTACTCAACTTCCTCAAACTAACAAGACAGAATTTGGAAAAGCGCTGCCAAGAAATTTAGCTCTTGAATCAATTGCTCCTATTAATGAGCCCCAGAAGCCAGACCTCAGCACTAACACTAACTCTGCTATTCTCACTTGCGAAGATCTTGAACAACTTATGTTAGCCCAGGCAAGCACCAGCACTGATAATAATGGTGCTAGTAATACTGGCCCTAATATCTTGGGTCAGAATTGGCAAGTTAGAGGTGGGTCAGATGGTGCTGACACGAACAATAACGCATCTCACCACCTCCTATCTTTACTGCAGACGGGAGCTCCTGCTGCCATGAAGGAGATAATTCCTGAAATTGCACCTAGCACAAATTTAGAGGCAAATTCGGCTGACTCAGGGAAGAATGTTACCCTAGAAGCTCTATTCGGTGCGGCATTCATGAACGAGCTCCATTCAATGGATGCACCTGCCTCCTCTCACAGGGAGAATTCATCAGAGCCTCAATTCCTGGATCTCAGGAATAACAATTCGGATAATGTCTTATATCAGGGTTTTCATGAAAGAGAGATGAATATTAAACTACCTGAAGAAGAGTGTCTGTTCTCTGTCAATGACCCACCTTTAAACTTGCAGCCAAACCCTAACTCCCTGCCACCATTTACAAACCCTAGCAAGACTGAGGTGGCAATGCATGATACTTCAGTCAGTGATCTTGGTAATAGGATGCTCAATATTGGGCTGGGACCTGATAACACCACATCTCTTTCCCATCTTCGTGTATCAGATAATGTACCATTATCTCATGTAGGTGTGCCTCAGGACACCAATCCAACTCAAAAGATGAGATTCCTTGTCCCTGAAGGAATGATGCATGATCCAATCCATCAATTCCACCCCCAATTTGACTTCGACCCAGCTGCTCGGCATGTCATGATGCAGAATGTGCGTTTTGGGGGTGTTGGATTTGGACCAGAAATCGACCCAGTCCGTCAAGGACTAACAAGGGGTGGACCTGTTCCTCATCCCATGCATCAGGTGAACCCAGGGTTTGTATCTCATGAAACCGCTGGTTTGCCTAATTTTGGTATGCACCAACAACCTAATTTTGGGCATGGAATTGGAATTCGGATGCCAGGTACTTTAATTTGATTAACTAAGTAAAATTGTCTTCTACTGTTAGTTTTGCATTTTGGTTGACAGTGTTCGACTCTTAGGTTGGTCAATAAGAAATGGAACCTATATTTTAGAATCCTATTATAATTCTCTGTTTGTTCTTGCAATGATACCAAGGATATGAAAATTCTTGAATCAGGTGTTCTGTATAGATTTGGAGGATTTCATCCTTCATCAAATGACTATTGTTTTTTAACCAAGTGGACCTGAAATCTTATTAATAGTTTTCATGACAGGATTAATCTTCTACTGGAACGTCATAATTCAATGAAATATTTATCATCAGATGAACCTAACATCTAATATATTCATGTGTTGGTAATTGATTAGTTTCTTGACTTGTCATAAAATTTAGGACCAGGTCCTTTGGAATTTGGGGTCAATCAGAGTCACCCTGAGGCACTGGAGAGGATATTACAAATGGAGATGCGAGCTAAATCACAGCAGGCAGGCAGGATACCTGGATTCCATGGTGGTCCTGAGCTTGGTACAGATATTAGATACCGGTGAATTTACCTCTCGACGCAGTTCCTGAAATAACAAATGGAAAGAGAGATTGGAGGGATAAAATAGAACTCTCAAGTTTGTATTTTGTTTGTTTGAGGGTGGTAAATATATGGAAGTGCTTTATGATGACGCAGGATACATATCCAAGAGGTGATCTTCTTTTGTTATTATACTAGATTGTTCAGAGTATCTAGAGAAAGACTTAACCCAAGTGCTAAATGTATTTTCAAAAATTGCATTTTGCTTCTTGAAGTCAAACATCTCTTGTTTGCTTTGACTTTACCGGTCTTGGTATATGTAGAAAGAGTATGGTGTACAACTTGTATTTCAAGGAGCAAAATGATCTGGAGGAACGGTAGAAGTACATTAGCATCTGTAATTGAAATGGTTAACAGAAAAGGGCGATGGTAGTTGGGATAGGTTATTGGTATAGTAGCTTAGAAGACGGGCCCAAAAGATTTTAGGGAAATGGTGTCAGGTGGAATCCATTTCATGGTTAATGCTCTCTTTCATCCTCATCTTTGTTCTTGAATTGCGACCTGGGTTGCTGGTCTGTGCGAATTCTAGCATATTGACTGAGATGTCTGGTTTTGTATATTAATTGTAGTAAATGATTGAACTCGTTCTTTCATAGTACCTTTACCTTTTTTTTTTATTTGTTGGTCTGTTTGATTGTTTTTATGCGTTTTTATTGTGTTTTAGTATTTGCAAAAAAAGTTTGAATCAAAATCTCTTGCGGTGCCAAACCAAGGAAACAATTTGCATTTTGCTAATACGTGCGTGCTCTTGCAAATGGGGCACGCGTTTAAGCACTGTTACGAGGTACACCCAAGTATAATAGGATTTGTGTAAAGTTCTGGTGCGGTCTAAGGTTTAAAATATTTTGTTGGCACTGTATTTTAAGTTTAGGTTTGGCTCTAGCTGGCTTGACTGTAGTAATATTTATCCAATTAATCAAAAAATATTTTATATCAATTATTTAAATATATGTAGGACACTGTAACACGGTTTATGCCATATAATATTAGTATCACCATGGTTTGTAATACATTAGCACCTCAATTAATATTCATATGTTATATGTTCGTTCGTAATCTTATTAACATTCTAAATGGTTTACTGTATCTTTCAAATTGCATTGAAAATACACTTAATAATAATAACTCTATAAGAATTTTTATAGAATATCACATATATACACAATTACAAGGACGGTAGGACCTGAGACTGAGAGGTGAGTCAGATTGGACCCTTAGGGCTCGCTCCAAAAGAAGTGAAGAGTGGTGGTGGAATGGAAGGGGAGGCTCTAGTTGGCTTTAAAAGGTGACACAATGGAAATGGAGGGGACAAAAAAGGTGTTTGGTGAAATAATTTTTCACCCCCAAAATCGGGGAGTAAATGGTGGAACCAGGAAACTAATTTTTTTACCTATATTGTCCTTCGTCTCTTCTCTAAATGACAGTGGTCCCCCACGTTTCTCTATTAATCATTCAAAAGGGTAATATTGTCCTTTCTACTAATAATGTGAGGTGTCTAAATTTAACCTCATATGTGTTCTGGAGTAGGATTTCATTTGTTTCATTCCATTCATTCATCTTCCTTCTCCTTCCATTATATTCCATTACCTCTTGGCAAAATCCTGGAGCATAGTCTTAGCGGCCCGACCTTTTACCAGATCTGACACTTAGCCAGCCCCTCAAGGTCCCAGGTCAGATAGAATCAATGATCAGACCGGACAGATACGAAATTCTGGACGGAATATAAACCTCTTTTTGTCATCCTAATATTAGCACGAGATAGATTTGGACGCAGGAATAATGAATGCTTACAAATAGTTATATTGACCCCCAAAACAGATATGTTAGGTAATATGAAGAACGAGCTCCCTGCGACAGTTGATTTTTGACCCTCAAAGCATGTTATACTTGTGTTTGAAAGTAGATAGTAATTACAACAATTAGTGCAGCTCCAGAAAAATTATGCAACTGTCATCGCATAGGCAAACTGTAACACAGGAGTACGAAAGAGTCTTTGAACTTTGAAGGAAAAAAACAAAACAATCTACTATAAGAAGCCGAGTATCAACAACATAGCTACAATACAAGGTACTGGTATAGTTTTAAAGAGGGAACATGAAGCCAAACAGTCAATAGTTTTACATAACCGTTAGCAATAACATTACTCTTGCTTATGGTTTTGCTGCATCAACATGACATTCTACACAAGCAAGCTTCCAAAAGGACTCTGAACTGCTTTACAAAGCATACAGACCACCTTAGATCACTTCATGTACCGCTGCAAGAATTTGCGATGGAAATCACTCCTGATGGTATCATTAATGAAACGTTTAGGGGTCTTTGTTTCTCCACGTGCCTGGTTTTTAAACACCACATCATCATCCCACCTGTATACATACAAAAGAACTGGTAAAACAAACATACAAAACTAGCAAACAATATTATATTTGTACTTTGATAACTATAATATAATTATAAAGAATAAAATTCAACATTTTCAATGTGATATATACCATATATGGCACATTGCATATTAAAGAGAATGAGGTTCGGTCATTCTTTACCATTTACCAGCCATTTCAAAACCTTCTAACAACTAACAAGATAAGGAGGGATACTTATAGATGAGTCCTTTCTTATTTAAACACATTATGTTTTAAATGGTGGAACCTTATTTAAACACATTATGTTTTAAATGGTGGAACCTTAAGCTGGAACCAATTGACCTTTAAAACTAAAAACATTTGATACAAAGCCTACCAAAATCACACAGAACATTATCTACAACTACAATTTCTATTTGATCCACATCCAAGTATCTATGTTTTGTCAACATAAACTATACTGTAATATATACTAAATTTGCACAAAATACAATGGGCAACAGCCTACCTCTATGGCTTACGCCAAGACCTAGAAACTTATTATAAGTTCTTTCTAATTTTGAAACTTTTTTGCAGTTAATTAGAGATACGAAGTCAATATTCTAACCCAGACAGCATACTCTGTACTTAGCGAGAAAAACCCTGGTAACTTATTTAATACATACTAGTACCACACATAGTGACTTACACACATCAAAGTACATACAGCTCTGCATCCCCATTTCTCTTTTTGCATCAAAACTGAGTTCTTAAAAAAATAAATAAATAATAAAGAGTAGTAAGAGAACTGACCTTCGCTTGACACTGAAGGAGGTGGAATTGTTAATGTTTATAAGAGGGTTGCCACGCATTAGCTCAGCCTCCTTTACCTTTAATTCTTCTTCCTGCTGCTCTCTCTCCTATTAATTAAAAAGAAAAAAAAATCAAGAATTGAGTATGAAATAAGGCATGTGCAATAACCCTTAAACCACATGGACAAGACTAAAACACAAAAAAGGCAACCTTTCTAAGCTTTTCCTCAGCACGTTCTTTCTTTATCCTCTCCAATTCAGCCATCAAAGCCTCTGTATCATCGTCGTCATCGTCGTCTTCTTCATCATCATCTTCATCACTGTCAAATTAAAATGATCATAAATTTTAACACAAGTTTGAAAGAAATTCAAATATACAAGAAATCACATAAGACATATTATGGTATTAAAAAGAACAAGCTCATTAATAAAAATTGCATTGCTTCCATCCCTTTTTCCAATTTTCTGCAATATCATAACTTGATATATAGGTGTTGTACAGACAGCATATAAGAAAATATGATTTCAAGTACATAAAATCAATGGAATACTAATTTGGATTTACAAAAACTAACCTGTCATTTTCAGCTTTGGTCTCGACATCAGAGTCATCTGCATCGATTTCTCTTGGAAATATTCTATCCTCAATTTCTTTTTTGGACCCTATCATTTAATCATATAAAAATTTTGCATATCAATATGGAAAATACCAAGTAATCCTATGGATGCAAAGAAAGTTGGTAAGAAAAACAGTGCAAAACTCACGATCCAAGAGAAGCTGGCTTGAGCTTGATCCTCTCCTTCTGTCCCTTTCCTCTGTAATGAAAAATTTACATTAGACGAGGAAAAGAGCAATGTTGCACTACTTTCACACATGATATGTCTAACTAACACAGTTTGAGCATGTATCACCACCAAGCACTATCCTCAGTAAGACAATAATGATATATAACACACCAGATACCAAATTCCAGAATTTAGCCTATAAAATCTCCCATCTAAAAACCCTAATTCACTCTCCAATAAGCTCAAATTGGGTAATAACTAGCTAATCTAATCTTTCCTTGAGTTCAATGCAACCTAGGTAGTTTTTATAAAAAAAAAATGAAACCTAGGTACAATTTCTCCCCATTCTAAAACAGACTATATCAAACGATCAATCCACAAGATCATCTACACAAACCAAGCTAGGAACAGGAAAAAGTACATAACAATAAATAAGAATTAAAATAATTCTGAGACCAGGTAGTAAAATTATAACTTACCAGAGTAAGACTTATCCTTGGAAGAATAGTGCTTGCGCTCACGTTCCTCCAATTCGTCTCTCAAGTTCCTCTTTTGCACCTCTTCCTTTGTATCCTGCCCTTCTCTCCTGAATTATTTACCCTCTTTAGTTAAAAAATTAAAAAATTATAATAAACTAATAGAAGCTCAAATCAACAGAACCAAACACTTGTAAGACAAAATTAAAAAGGGAATTTGGATGGGCGCACCTAGGTTTGAGATTGGTGTGAGCAGCGAGATCTCTCGACGAGTACTTCTGAGAGGGACCAAAGATGCGGGTCCCGCCCTGCTCGTTTCCTCCCTTAGCTGGGGCCCACGTAGGTCGCGCTGCAGTTGTCATATTCTCCCTTCTTTATCTCCTCTCCTCTTCCTTTTTCTTTCTCGATTCGTTCTCAAAGAAACCCTAGCTGTGTGAAGAAGGCTTTTCTTTTCTTTGTCTTTTTATTATTTTTGATTTTCTGAAAGAAAGGTTCGGTCTCTGAAATTTTGTTCGTTGGTGAACCGGGTGCACCGACGTGTTTCGGGTCGGAGTTGCCTTCTCTTTGAGGTTTATAATCCGTTAGTAAGGCGGTTATTGGTTAACAAAATATAATTTTTACGCGGGGAGATTTTTTTGGTCTAACACAATCAAATGACATGAAATCCATCAATTTTGATTAAGAATTTTCTAGTGAAATGAAATCAAATAAAATCCCAAGTTAAAATTCTCTCTAAAAAAAACGAAATATAGTAGTCCGTTCTTTGTATTGTACTGATTATTTTTTTTTTTATTTTTTTTTAAGACGCGTTGGTGACTTCCGAATTCGGACACAACGAAAATATATGAAAATTTTAATTAAGTAAATGATATATACCGAACATCTGGAATTCTTCTTTTCATATTATCTGAATTTTTCTCAATTACTGTTTACAATATTTGTGCAATGTATTAATTTTTTGCAGAAATTTTTACCAGTTCTCACAAAAAAATAACTATCTACTACGCGGACCTTTCTAATTTGTAAATTGTTTTGTAGAATTCTCTACTCGTAGAAATATTTATTGAAGGAGATAAAGATCATCCCAACAAATCTAGAATGCATATATTTTGGGTATCCGGATCCTCTGGTCTGCATTTGATCCGAGCCGTCCGATTTAATCTCAACGGTTAATTTTTTTCGGAACTATCAATTCTGATATTATGCACGAGGCATCATTACCGTTGAGATTAAATTACACGGCTCATATTGAACCGACCACCTAGTCGGCCGACTAGAGGATCTCGTTCAATATTTTGGGGCTAACATCAGGGATGACTTCAACTTTTAGATTATTGCTATTTGCTAATATCCCCCTAACATTAAATTTTGACAATCATCTCTCCCCAAAAATTACCCTACAGGTAATCATTACAATAAGTCAATAACCCCACCCAACAGCTAATCAACTATCAATGCGATTTGAATCTGAAGGGCTAACATATCATTTAAAGTTACCAACATAATAGTTAATATATTTATCATTTATAACTTTTAATTTTATGTAGTGATTTTTTTTTTTTTAAAAAAAGTATAGACATTTTATTTGGATGCTTTATTTATCTTTGTAGAAAAGTATAGTTAATAAATATTATTTTTTTTATAATACATAAAAGCAGCAAACAATATGTAAATTAAAAAATATTTAAATTTAAAATTGATTTTGAAAATTGTGAAGGATTAAAATCCACAAAAGTAATAAATTATAAAGACTAATGTGATTCATTGAAGGCCCAAAGCTAGTTAGAGTATAGGTGCATAAGGGAGGGGAGGACTAATTCTCTAGGATTGAAAATGTTTGTATAATTGTTAAAATTAATGTTCAGGAACTATTTGTCACAAAACCAATTGAAGAGCCTTCTCGAGCCAATTAAAGATGGCATTGATTTTGCTTGGTTCGTTCTTTCAGATTTGTTGCAAAACACTCTGAATTATGGGAGTGTTCTATCAGACTTGTATGACGTGCCTTTCTTTTTTATGAAAGTAATGGCATTAAAATTAAAACAAAGAAAAATAAACTGACATGATTTCTCAATTTGTCCACCCAATTGCAACCGTATCTGTTTCAGGATTTTGTTCAACGTAGTTGGCGAGTTGCCAACAGCTAAAGATTCTATTAAAAGATTTACCGTCTTGAGTTACAAGACATGGGAAATTACATCAAAAGGCCTCAGTTAGTCACATTACAAAACTAAATACAGTAAAAGAGACGCAACATACCGGTACCAGTCACTGGTACTGGATGTGTCAAGTACTTAATTATACCTCTGAAACTTTAATACCATCCCGATGGACATCTTCAATAACCACTACAAATAACTCACACGAACACATTTAATTTTCAAATTAGCGAGGTAATGGATGCAGCGAAAGCAATTCACATATATGACAACACTAGCCTTTATCGAATCCAATACTGCTTAGTCTGCTATACCAAGCTCACAACTATTGTAAAAAAGTAAAGATAGAAACAGAAAAAAGAGTTCCTTTCTAAAATGGAAAGCCCGTTAGTACTTCTTTGCTATGGCAGAGTATAAGAGCACTGCTGGAACTCGACTGTATCAATCGGCAATGATTCAGTTGGAAAAGGACACGAACCCGCATGCTTCCCCTGAAGAGGTTCACATGGTTGGGGACTGACATCACTCGACACGCCTTCAACATCGGTGCATGTCCATGCGTACTTCTTGGATTTCGCCATGCCAACTGTCACATTGGAAATGCAAATACCAGTGAATGCATCATTGGGTATTCCCTCTAGCCTGGCTGCTGTTGTCACCTCAGTTGCAACCACATTGCTGTAGCTGATGTTTGTAACTTCTGGCATTGCATTGGGATCATACTTGTCATCCGGGTGTGATTTGTAGTTGCCAGTCATCCAAAAGGCCCATTTCATTGTGTTGAGATTCATGCCCCGCACGTAAACGTCCTTGACGTAGGCGCCTCGTCCTGGTGCAGTCTTGATACGTACCTGTTAGGCAAGACATGTTAAGTTTAATATAGAAGATAAATACTGAAGCATGCATTATTATTATTATTTTTTGGTTTAGCTAGTGAATAATAACACATTATTATTGATTTAGGTACCCCAGATTCAGAATTGATGGCGGTTATGTCTTCGGCACGGACGTCTTGGATGCCACCAGACATCTCACTTCCAAGTGCAATGACTGCACTTGTGGGAGAGATGCATGTCAGTCGCCTAATGACAATGTGCTCACTAGGCATGCCGTAAGAGATGCCATACTCATCCCAACCACTCTTTATAGCCACACAGTCATCCCCTGAAACTACGTAGCAGTCTTCTATTCTCACTTGCGAGCATGAATCTACAACCAAATGGAGAGGTCTAGATAAATTCATAACCAAATTATTTTTCAATTATTCAAGCATATTAGATTTGCTTTAAAAAATTTAAAAAAAATTCAAGGGTAGTACCAGGGTTTATCCCATCTGTGTTAGGAGAATGTACTGGAGCGAGAATTGTTATGCCTGAGACAACTATGTTGCTGCATTGCAAATTGGAAGGTCATATCAGAAAAATTATCATATTGCCAGTGAATATAAATTGGCAAATTATGTCGCTCATAAATGGGGAAATAATTACAGTAAACTCAAATGGTTGGGAACTGCCATTCAATTACATTAGTAATAACCTGGGAAGTACAGTTGTGAGTGGCTTTGAAATAGGGAGCTGTGGAAATCATTCAATTACATTTACTCATTTCTTTTCTTTGTTTTTTTTTTTTTTTAATTTTGAGGAGAGCAATTTTAGAACAGCGCAATGGTATAATTATATTGTGAATGACCTGCTGTAGACAGGATGGATATTCCAAGCAGGCGAGTTAACCAGGGTGAGGTTGGAGATGAGTATTTGATCCGAGTGAAGCAGCTCAATTAGGTAACCACGTGTGTATTTCAGCTGATTTTTGTGAAACTTTTGCCACCAGGAGGCACCTTGTCCATCAATTGTTCCATTGTCACCTAAAATTGCAGATAAGATTTAATTTCATATTGTCGTATGTAAGAATCAACCCCAAATAAATTAGGTCCTTTCTAATGAAACAATTCCATTTGAATGGTTATTTTTAGTGAAGCAGCGGTACATATCCAAATATAGCTGGCTCTTTTGTCAAATATCCCAGCAGAGATGGTACATTCTGTACTATGTGGTACAGTGTTTTTTTTTTTTTTTTTTTGAAAAATAGTGTATGGTTTGGTACAATACAGAATTACAGATACAAGTGTATCTTGATGCACTTTGCCGCATTGCATAGGCTTTGCGAAAAGCTTTGCACTGTCATGCTATCATAAGATAAAAAAACGTTACATACCAGTAATGACAACATCAGTGAGGTTCGCTCCACCAATGAGGCTACTGTACCGGCCTCCAGGCTTATCTCTGCCTCTTCCATAGGAAGGCAAGGGGTCTATCAAAGGCCATTGATTTACATCCTGCGCGCAACACCAATGTCACTTTCAAATTTTATCTGTTATTTACCTAAGTAACCTTACAAATTTCATACCTTGCATATACTGGACCAATGTTTTTTTTTTCGGTAATTGTGCTCCAACAGAGATTAAATGTGCAACTATGTCTGTTTAGGCAGGCCAGCAACAAAAGACATTATAAGAGCAAGACCGTCTGCTTTCTCACCTGTGTAGCTAGAATTGTGGCATCCTTGTGCAAGAACAATGTGAAGTAGCTCGTAAGGTTAAATGGGCCAGTTAGCCACTTGCCAGCTGGTACATAAAGCATACCTCCACCGGTACTTGAATACTGAGAGAGGTGTTCGACAGCTGACCGGAAAGCATTAGTGTTTAAGGTGGTACCGTCCCCGACACCGCCGAACTCTGTCAGAGATGAAACGTGAGACCGGCAGCTTGGGGACGAGTACTTTATCTCTGATATTGGGTTGCCGTACTTTGGTTTCTCATCATACGGGCCCCGCCTCGGGACAGCATGACTCGGTGTGATGGAAACAGTTGCAAGGAGCAACAGCCACGTTGTTAGTTGAATCTGGCACAGTAAAAATAAATGATAATTGGCCCTCAAAAAAAAAAAATGATAATGTATCATCATAAATAGAGGAGAAGAGAGAGATAAAGGGGCTAATTTGCTAATTACTGCTTAAACTTGAGAACAATTACGAAATGCAAGACACAAATGTGGCAATGGTAGCACCAATCACAAATAAATGTTGCAGAACATGGTCTAGTTGTATGAAAATCAACGAAATTTTGCTTTTCATACAACATGGTCTAGTATGTGAGAGGGAAGTACTAAATGTGCTTAAAATGATCATCCTAAGAAAAATAGCACAGTAAAATCAAAGGGAAATGCAATGTAACTGGAAGTACACTACACAGGTGTGTATTTTTGTGTGTTTGAGAGAAAGAGAGAGAGTATACAGTGATAGAGAAGCATCCATGTCTTTGGGACTCCATGTTTACAAGGAAAAGAGTTTGTTTACAGCTTAGTCGGTCGTGTGGATTGCTAACTTGCGCGAAGCATTTAAATGGAGAGAAAACAGGGTTGCTTTTCATCAATTTAACTCCAGTTTCACAAAAACCCCTTGAGTTTTCTTAAATTGAATTGCATCCTTTTCCAATCTTTACAGAAGCACCAACAACATAACTTCTGACCCAGAATATACCAGACTAGAAATCCTTCTAAAATAAGATTTTGTGACATACAACTTATACAAATTATTGTATTAACTACAAAAGAGTGACGCAACCGAATTTCAACTTTTTGAGGGTTATAAGTGATATAAAACCTGAAGTGGTATCACAGTCAGAATGGAGGGTTCCTTTCCTTTCGGTGGCTTGAGTGCAAAATATGGGGCGACGATAAGGTGTGCGCGCATGAGCAAGAAAAGAGGCCCACTTAACACATAATTAATCAATTCTTGTTTTCAACTGCACTTCCTCTTTCTGGTAACCATGTCGTTTTCTTTGCACCAATTCTATTTGGTACTGTTCTTGTTGGGTCTACATGAAAAGTAGAGACTAGCATGTGTGCTTTGTTTGGTATAAAAATTACGTGCACTAATCCAAGTAAAAGGTAAAAATAGAATCAAGTCTTAGATTAGTTGGAAATACGATTTGGGTTTGGGGAAGATCACATGACAAACATAGTGAATGCAATTTGTACATTGTAGAATGAATGTATGAAGGAGACGACTGCGAATCAGACACAGACTCCGTGTCTCAGGTATCACGGGTGCACAATAGGTGCATGTCTGTTGTGCCTCTCTGCACGGCAACTCACGGGTGTGCATTTTTGAAGAAGAGATTTAAATCTTATTATTATTTCTAGAGTAAATTGCACATATATCTTTCAAATATACTTAATTACTATTTTGAAACCAAACCAACAAATTGTATTAAAAGTGTGAAAAATATGACAATACTTGAGATATTCCAAAATCAGAAATAACAAGTTAAAACCAAATATCATAATCCTTTCACAATCTAACATTTATTTTGACTTGTATTTATTGCTGATGCAATAAGGATTGCTTAAGATTTGTGCATCTTTCCCCCTTCAACAGAGTCATCAAACAAAAATGCCCAAATGATGTCTCAAAAATTGATTCGTGGATATTGACAGATGACTAATACTTGATTACTATCTTGTTTTTTAAAATATTTAAAAATAATTTTGATCCGTTAGCATTAATATTTTCATTTATTATAATGCTATTTGCAACAATATAATAAATAATGTAAACACTAATATAACTTTTTATCGAATCATATATCAATTAAAGGAATTCTAGTATCAATATATGTCTTCGTAATTTATAAGTTAACTAAGATAATAAATATACACATACTTCTCGCCATAATAATATCATTATGACATTGACATGGATGCCAACGTGGATCAGTTTTTAACGATCGTGATAATGGTCGGAGCAATTTGAAACTAAATTTTTGAAGACCCGAAACGGTAAATATGCGATGTTGCACGGACAGTTTCTCTATTTTATTCTTGGTAGTTTGCTCTTTGGCTCTAATTTTTTTTTTTTCAAAATTTTAACTATCCAAAGCATATAATATGATGGGAATCTGCAGCACTCCAAAAATATTATCCTTATCCGAGGAACAAGTTTGGCGAAGCTTCTCACTATTTTCGCATATTAATATTTTAATAATTAAGTAACAGTGTCAGAAAAAATATTTATCTCTCTACCAAAAAATTTACTACCAAAATATACTTTATTATTAAACCAACCGTATAGGTACAGGTTTGGAATTTATCCAAATGGAATTTATTGCGATTGTAACGTGGCTGTTGCTTGCTTGAGTTCGGTTTCTTAAGTTGTGTTGCGTCACACTGTCACTTGTGTGTGGAACCAAGAGCTTGTTCTCTTTCACACAGAAAGAGAAAAGGAAAGGCTAATTATTAGAGTAACTTTTGAATCGGAGAATTTAGGAGGAGAAGGAAGAGGAATTCACATCCTCTAGACTTCGGAAAAAAGAAGTCCAGTGGTCTTCGGAAGATCTGAACCGTCCGATTTAATCTCAACGGCTATAAGGGAGCCCCGTGCATTCCACCACATCCGAAAAAAATTTTTGGCCCGAAAAAAATCAACCGTTCTGATCAAATCGGACGGCTCAGATCAAAGAAGACCACTGGACTTCGGTTTTCCGAAGTCCAGAGGATGGGAATCCGAAGGAAGAGACGAGAGAGTCGTTTTGCATGCCAGGTGGGCCCCACCACTTCAGTGTATAATGCTCACATGCACACCGCCATTACCAACTTGTAATCCTGTCTCTTCCTTTTTGGGGAAAATAAATTAATAAATAATTGGAAATTATTCTCACACGACTAATAGCTCGAAATCTTATGGGGCTGCAGCCGAAAGATGTGTCATAAGCTAGAAATCCATCTTAGCGGGATAAATTATTAAAATTAAAATTAGAAGTATATAAATTTTGGGTGTTTTGTCGCATGCGTGAGTTACTGTGGTTAGCACAGTAACTCACGCGGATTTTATGTGGCCAGGCTGCTGAATTTTTGGTGCGGCATGATTTTTTGGTCTGGATTTTTTGTAGCAGTTTCTCTATGATATTTCAATAGTATTCTTAGTTTTTATGATATTTTTTATATATTGTTCTTAATTTTGTAAAAAAAAATTATATGTGCGATATTCGCTGTATAGTTATCAATCTTGACCATACGGTTGCCGATTTCATTAAGAAACAATTTAATAACATATTCGTATAGGAATAAATCGCGCAACGCGCAAAATAAGAGCTAGTAGAAATAAATTATTAGTTTTAAAAGAAGCACTTTCTATCGTTAACTAGAATATCATTTTATTTTGGTCCACCAAGTAGAGCAATTTTTTTTATCCTCTACGACAACAGAGAAACCATCTGTAAATAGCATTTTTTTTTCACAATTGGTACCTATCATCCCTCCTTTTCCCATCCAACCATCCATAGGCTCTCTAACAGGCCTTTATGGACCCAGCTAGTAGCCCAGACTATTTATTTTGCTCTTCTCTCTCGCTCTCCAAACCTAGCCGCAGAGAGAGCCGAAAACCTCCCTCCGCACAGCACGCGCATCCCTCCCTCCGCCTAGGCCGCCTCCTTCCACACCCGGTTTCTTCGAACCACGGCACGTGCCTCTCTCCTTCCATTTAGGCCTCCACCCTCGCCTAGGGTTTGCGCAAGCGCTTCACAAAGCGATTTACGAACCTAGATAGGGTTTGTACAGGTCTCACGTTTCTACACCCCAAGAGATTTCTTCGTTCTCGTACAGGTGCATGAGGTTTTTCTATTTCGTGTTTGAATATTTCGCATTTTTTTTTTGCATTAATCGTTAGCAGCCTCTTTCTTGATTAAGTTTTCAAGCTTCATAAGAGATACTTGATTTTATACAAGAATATAGACAAAAAATATTAAACACTTCAGTGGATCTTGAGTGGAAGAAGAGCTTAATTAATCAAATTGTCGTACTGGCTTGGTACTAGATCATCTGATTCTGGTACCAGTCCAAGGTTGTAATGAATTTGTAATTGATTGGCCCCTTGTGTAATTCAAAAGGTTCCTTTATTCTTTTTTCTGGTTTTTGTGTCAGCTGAGAGAATAAAAGATGCTGCGTCGATGATGTCGAAGACTGAGATTGGTACTGGTACCAGTGTCGTTTTATTTTGCCAAGAACATTTTATGTACCTCAAGAGAGGGTGTTTTTGTTGGATTTCATATAGTTCAGCGTGCTCTGTTGGCCTGTTGGGATAATTTTCAGGTTTATTTTGGACTCAAATGTAAAAATTTTGTGTAAATCCATATGGTTTATATTTGAATAGAATCTGTGCTAAATTCGGGTGATAAATTGTTGTTTGTTTTGATAATATATTAACAATTCTATTGCCTTGACAAAATATTTTTCTATCTTTCTGCACCAGCAAAGGAGATGTTGCTCCAGTGATCCGTGTGCAAGTCTTCGGATGTGATTGCTCCAGAGAATTGTTATGTTTTTTGTAATAATGGATGTTATTGTTAATATAATTGTTCAGTTTGTTGAAATAATGGATATTATTCTAGATCAAGTGTTCACTTCATTGCATATGTGTTCACTTTGTTTATTGTAAATGTTAATTATATTGTTATATTTGTTCACTTTGTATATTGAATATTGAATGTGTTCACTTTGTTTATTGTAAATGTTAACTAAAAACCATGCAACTAACCGAACATTTCAATCAACTAAATCAACATTTAAAACATTTAGCTGAACAAAAAACAAAAAAAAAAATGCAGCGAAGCAAACATTTCAAACAACTAAATGAACATTTAAAGCACTTAGCTGAACAAAAATATGGAACTAGCTAAACATTTGAAACAATTAAATGAACATTTAAAACACTTAACTGAACAGAAAAAGGAAAAAAACATGGAACTAGATGAACATTTAAAACAATTAAATGAACATTTAAAACACTTAGCTGAACAGAAAAAAGAAAAAATATGGAACTAGCTGAACATTTGAAACCATTAAATGAACATTTAAAACACTTATCTAAACAGAATTTTGCTGACGTCATCATGCGCGCAATGTTCGATGAATCGGTAAAAATTTTTATGACGTCATCCCACGACGAAATGGTGACGTCATCACGCGGAACGTCGCTTCACGCGGAAAAAGACGCGGAAATGTGGCTGGATGGCGGCTGGATTTTGGGTTTCCGATTTCCGAAAGCCCAATCTAGCCCATTGAATGTCGCTGGATGGCGCTGGATGGGAAAGTGCTGGATTCCGTATATCAGCTCTGTTTTTTTTTTATCCTCTTCATTTTGCTTGATTCTCCTATTCTGTAATCTGCTCAACTGCAAGTCTTTTCGTTTGCATCGTATCCACCGTTACAAACAGATAAATATTTCTTTTTGGCGTCTACAATAGTCCAAAATTCCAAATTGCTACGAAATCAACAGTGAAAAACTACGACAATGAACAGGTTCCATTATAAATTATTAAACATTTGAACAAAACCTTTTATCATATTATCTCTTCGCGCACTTGTTATGGTTGATTGCTAAGTTTGTAGCCACAACAATCAGTTAAAAGACGTGATGGGAGAAAGTTCACACCGTAAGCTTTCCAGGCATGGCCTTAAATTACTTTTTTATTGGAAATCATGACATGAATTTCCAAAAGTAGGGATAGCTATAAAATCTAGCACAAGCCTATATATCATGTCTTTAACCTAACTCCACCTAATCCGGACCCTGATCTCGTGTTGCGCTACACGCCGTGTAGCGCACTCACGAGCCGTTCGATTTTGATCGGGCGGTTCATTTTTTTCGGACCAGGAATCTTGTTACATGCACGGAGCTCTCTTATCCATCTGATCAAAATCGGACGGCCTGTGAGTGCGCTACACACGGTGTAGCGCAACACAGGATTTGAATTCACCTAATCCGTGCAGCTTTGTCTAAGTAGTTAATGGATGCATCCCTTCAGTCAAAATCCTTGTATCCCACCCTAAGGCTAAATTGGGAGATTAATTAAATTTTAACAAGAATATACATTATTACCTTCAGAGTTCAAAGTAATTTTGAGTAGTGTAATTGGTTAGAAAGAAGATAACTATAGAGGTAACTGCAATATAGGAATCTTATGTTATTGGATCTATTACGCCATGCCAGATGTAACATGATCAGTATTCTCTGGATGTATATTATCGCGGAATTTAATCATAGGGCTGCGTTCCCTTCAGTCAAAAACCTCATGTGTCCCAAATATCATCGTCAATCTTAATTATTTAATGGTTTTTAAGTACAACACACAAATTCTACAAAGGAACCTTGCAGTTGATGCAGTGCAGCCACGAGCTGGATTTTCACGGATTGAATATGGACTTGATCCCAACAATCATTTTTAGAATCGAAGTACGGTTTATGATTGATCAATAAGCAATAATCCATCACAACTCGTGTAAGTTCTACCGTGTCTTTTAGAAGCAAACTGTGCCAAGCACACACAAGACAAACTGAAATATCCAACACAAAACCTCAAAATAATGATCGCTCACCAAGTCTTCAACCACAAGAAAAACACCTCATACATATCTCAATTTAGAGAGGGTGAGAAAAAAATCTCACACATCAACAGACTTATATACATGGGTACCCAAATTAATAAGTAGTACACCCAATTAAAGTATGTTTCAATTACTTAAGAACTTGAGTAAATATTGATTCCATTACCATCCCCTAGCTGGATGCAAACCATCCTCCCTAATTTGCAAAGTCGACACAGCTTGGGCAGCCACAAGTCCAGGGCAAAAATCAACTGGACCCATTTCATCATACACCCGTGAACCCATCTCTCTCGTGGGGGCCGTAGAAGGAAACATGATGCCTCCAGCTCCCCATTCACTCCATCTTTTCTCTGTGTCATGGTACAATTCACTTCGTCCCCAACCAAATCCACCATTAGCATAACCTGTAGAGTATTCAGATAATATTCTAGAATCTCCAGGAGGTTCCGCATGAAAGCCAGATTCGACCATATCGTCTGGGGTGTCCTCACCTAGCAGCACATGTAGTGCAACAGCCTCTGCAACTCGGGCCCCCTCTTCATCAAGCCTCTCTTGTTCTTCTTTCTTTTTTTGTTTCTTCTTTTCTAACTCAGATATTATAGCAGCTGATGCTGCCAGTGCTTTCTCTAGTCTCCTTTTTTTCTTCTCTGCTTGTTTCTGACGGTCGGTTTCAGAGTTAATGGGCTGCTTTTTCTTGGGTTTTTTTAAAACTACCCGATTCATTTGGCCAGACTCAGGTTTCTCTTTACCAGATATTATCCGGTCTTTATTTTGTGTTGAAGTTAAACTCTAATTTATAAGTACTCTAAAGCTATTTTATTTTTAATGTTTCTCAGAAAAATGTCTAGAGGTACACGTGAGAGGACAATGACTACACCCACTCAGGTCTGAAAGAGTACCTCATTTTGCGAAAGACACAATCCCAGAAGGAGATGACAGGATTGAGAAGAAGAGACGAACAATATGTATTGACTATTGCATGTGTTGTAACTTCTATATGAGCAAGTCCCATGTTTAGAGAAACCACAAAAATAGGTGGGTGATTATCTCGATGAAAGGAATTCGAACTTGATAGCTCATAAGGCTCCTTTTACTGCACAAGTATAACACAAAAAGGATGCTTAAAGTCAGACTATATTTTCAAAATGAAAAACAATTCCTCAAGTATTGCACTACAATTAGGCAGGTCATATAAGCCCTGACAGACCACGCTAAGAATATAAAAAAAAATTATGTTATCCATAAAAAAAACAGCAGACAATCAGCATATACTTGCATCCAAAGCTGACTCATCACAACACTGAGATATGACATCTCAATCTGGCTAGAAATTATAATTTTCAACCCCAGAAAATACAGAGTTGCACTAAATTAGATGGCTCACCAGACATAATTTGTGTTCAGTACCAACCAGTATAAGATAGAGTGTATTAGTACATAACAGGACCACAACAATAAAATACTAAGTTGTAGATTTTGCCTTGCCTTAAAAGGTTTTTAATAATTCAATTTCCTCTGATGCAATTTACTCAAAAATTCCATGATAACCAATTAATCTAATATCCATCAACTGCCCACATATCCTTCTAATTACATATCCAACTCCGGCTAAATTAATTAACTTGACATGAAAGGATAAGCAACTTATGAAATTACACCTCAATTGTTAGTTCAAAACTTCAAACACTATAAATGCCTCTAATCAAATCATATACAGCAGAAGCTTAGATCTGCTACAATTAGACTAATAACTCAACCCAACATCGTACAATAGTTGCTTTCAGAGATATTAACTTGAAACCCAGTCAAATTTCGCATAATTGAGAAATTAACTAAACCAACATCCTATAAAAGAACAAGTTCGCATAATTGAGATCAGTCAAATTTTCAATTGAATTTAATTTCAATATTATATATTGCTTCCGCACCAATTAATACCCAAACTAAATTCAAACTGGATCTGACAAAAAACCCACAATTATCGAAGATTAAAACACACCCAAAACGATAAACATCCCCGAATTAGCAAAAATTTCAAAAAAAAAAAAGGGATCTAACATGTCGAAACAAGAAGAAAAGTAGAGATCTTTACCTGATGCATGAAAATTGTTACTAATCCTGTAAATATGCGCACGGAAATAGAGAGAAGGAGAGGGAAAGGGAAGAGAGAGAGGTAGAGGGTTTTGGATCTGAGAGAAACAGAAACTGGGTTCGAGAAAGAAAGAGAAAGGGGATTACTATTAGGAACTAGGAAGAGACGCACATGATAGCCACGTGAAGCGATGGCGGAGCCAACAAGGCAAGAAAAGGGGCACTTTCGTCAACTCATTTGCATTGACGGAAAATGGTTCGTGACACCGGAATTGTACCCTGTTGTAACATTTTGCTTTAACAATATTTTACAATAGCGCCCTTAGCAAGTTAGCATTTAGCAGCCTGGTGTTAGTGTCGTGTTTGGTAGGAAGAGGATATAATGATGATATAATATTATGTCAAGTTGTATGAGGTTAAGTCATAGTAATTTACTTTTTATTTAATTATTCTGAGTGAAAAATAAAATGAAAAATATTAATAGGAAAATTCTATAATGAATTGATGTTTTTTTTTTTTGAAAATGGGTTTGAATCCAGATTTATTCACTTAACGATACTAGTGTAGTAGTGGTGGTGGTAGTAGTAATTATTATTAAAACATTTAGTAATAATAATAATTAATATACTTATTATAATCATTAAAAAAAATTAATATTAATTATAATAATAATAAATAATTTATTCGATCTGATCACATAGAATAATTTTTTCTACCTTTGTCGGTGGCATAAGTTGTGACTACTTAAAAAATCGATTATGTTTGCCTAAGGCGTGCAAAATAAAAAGAATCACTTATGCCAAGTTATGCTTCTTTAATTTATCCACCTTGAGGACTTAAATAGAAATAGAGAGATTATTCCACATTTAAGCCTCTACCAAACTCCATCTGTGATTTTAGGGGACAAATTGGTTTATTGTAAGCTTGCTCATCCTTTTAACATTTGCAGAACTAATGCATAAATTTTTCATATGTACTAAATAGCGGTTCAAGTATGTTGTCTTACATCTAGTATTTTGTTGTGTTTATATGATAAACAGAATTTGAAGTGATTAAAATATGTCATACGATGAAAAAAATTAATTTATCTCAGTTATATTCTCTTCAATAATTGTTCTGCATCCAGGTTTTTCTTTGCTAATAAGAGAGATAAATAAAAATTTTCTATGCGTTTAATATGGAATAATAAAAATTAGCTAATGTAAAACATCTGTTATTGAATTTTGCATGGCATATGAGAAAGAAGGGAAGAGAGTGACAACTTTTGGGTAAAAAAAGAGGGAACGTCATATCAAAATGACACCTTTGAAACCTCTTACAGCAGTTTGCTGTAATACTATTATACTCCAGACTATTATTAAGTTGTTCAAATGGTTTAGAAAAACTAGTGAATTCTCCACTAATGAATGATTCTCCAGATCAATTTTGACCCATGGATAAATCTAATCTAGAACATCCAATAGGCTGTCGTCGGTAAGAATAGAACTGGACTGGGTAGAGTCAGGTAGGTTTATGTTGAATTTTTTGGTTTTCTATTTTAAATCGCAGGTCCGATGTTCGACCTTCGTTTAACAATTCCGATCCAATCCATCCGTCCTTTTCTTTTTTTTTTTAAATAAACTTGATTTTACTAGTTAGATTCTAGTTCATTGACCTAGTATATAGCATAATTTTTTTTAAATAAATTATTTGAAACAAATATGTAGGAAACGATAAAATAGTTTATTTCAATAAATTATTAAATATAAGATTGCCGAGTATATATTAATGTGTCGATCAATATTCACGCCTCTAATCGTGGTGTATCTTTATAACCCTTTTTATTTACTAGCAAAATATGCCCTCAATATGCGGACAAATAAAAAAAATAAAATTTTGATATTATTTTTGTTTCATATAAAACTTTACATGTTAGACAATAAAGATACGGTAAAATCAATAATTTAGTCTTTCCTTTTAAATAAATAGTTAATTTGGTAGTAACTTAATTTTTTCTATAAAAAGTCTGATCTTAATCTAGATCACTAATCAAATCAAATTACCAAAATCAATGGTCCATAATTGATATAAGAATTATTTAACACCCTTTTATATGACATGTTTACTCTTTTTATATGAATTGTTTACACTCTTTGTATGCGTGCATTTATAAGTAGTGGAGATTTATGTTAATTAATTTCCGCAAAGAAATAATTAATCCCATCAAAATATGGCCAATATACACCCTTCCTACTATAAACGATTAATCTTCTTCTTTCTGATTTTGGCGATATTCTAAGTCCTTGCACCAAAATGATGTATTCACCAAAAGCTTGCCAAAGGCCTGGTTTCATTTACTCGGGGAAGAGCTGACACAGCTGCCTTGAGGGTAGACCTGGGCAACGTTGAAAACGGAAACGGAATGGGTCGTTCCGTTTCAGTGAACGGTATGACTGGAACGATTCATTATTCGTTCTGTTTCAACGGAACGTGGCGGAATGGCTATTTTTACATTGTATTTCACTCGAACGAATAACGAAACACATTCCGTTAACCGTTCCGTTTGCGAAACGGAATGAAATTTTGTTCCGTAATATGTTTCGTTTGGACGGAACGGAACGGTTTCGCGTATTTGCGGTATACCGTGCCCACCCCTACTTGAGGGGTCTGTAGTGAAACAGCAACTGGACACATCCAGTGTTGTGACAAATGGAGAGTCAAATAATGTAATTATTTCACTGTTTGCTAGAATAGTTAGTTAGTCATTTAATGCTATGATCAAGAGAGTTAGCTTATAGGTAATCTCTGTATAAAAAAGACAGCGTAATTCACAGAGAAAGAGAGAGAAATGAAATCTTGATTTTCTGTCAGAGATATTGCTGGAATTAAAGAAATTTAAATTATAAACGTTGTAAGGAAAACTTAAATGGAATGACGACCATTTATGACTAATTGCCCTACAATCCTGCTTTAGAAAGAAAACGGAAAGAATTAAAACTACGGCAACGTTATCATTATTTATAACAATTTAATTGCTGCAAAATTAATGGCGTGTATCTAAAACAAAATTAATTCTATTTTAGATTAGAATAGATGATCTTGTAATGATGGCAGAAGTATTTGTTTAATTTAAACGGCCAAATTATAAATAAGATACAAATGGCTTTGATGTGATCCAGATTCACAAATTAATTATAACAATATTTTCCTGAAATTTAATTTTAGCACGTAATTATTTCACAAAATCAATTATGTATTATCACATTTATGGCATGTCCTAATTTTTTTCTTTGGAGATGGACACTCACGGTTTTTTAGATCTATATTTGATTTGATATAATTCATTAATACTTTAAATATTTTAATATACCATTAAATTTACAGTTTACATTGATAAAATGCATATCATAATATCCTCCTGTTTTTCCTTCTCTCTTTTTTCTTTGATATGAATTGATATGAACGTCATGAAATAACTCGCTACACAGATACTCGCAGAGTCCCTACGCAGAAATAAACTATACAGGGATCTCCCGTCCGTACAAAACCAGAGCATAAAAGATTCAAAAGAATCCCCGAACGATACCAATACCATGCGGTCGGGCTGGATCCTACTCCTCTCTGATGGCCCACTCAATCTGTGCTTCCTTTTCTCCTGCGCTCTCGACACCTCGGTTCACCTCCTTCACATTCCGGTTCAACACTAGACCGGTTCTCCGTCCGGTTCGACAAGCCCAGAACCAAAAGCTCTCTCTTTCGCCTCGTCGACGTTGTTGGTCTTTCGTTGTGAAGAACTCGTTGTTCTCTCTCTCGACACCTGTTATTAAACCGAATGATCATTGGGCCACGTGGACTGCGCTCTTCTCTTTCGCTGCCTTCGGTATCTGGTCTCTTTTCTTCTTCCCTTTCTATTCGGTTCTATCTTTGAATTTTTGTCAAACAAGAATAATTTTCTTATGTCGGAGCACTTCTGCTATAAATGCAGCTGCTACTGAATGGTGGGACCATCTTTATCATGTAACTGTAATGCTTCAATTTGGACTAATTGCATTTGGTTGAGTTCAGGTCGTGTAGTTACATTTAAGTGAGCCTACGGGCTGTGAGATTCCCAAAAAAAAAAAGTTACATTTACTGTGGTTGTTTAAATTTGGTTTTACAAGATTGCAATTGGGAAGGAATATTTTGCCAACTATTTTTTTACATGACAAACGTGACTACCAATAAAATGATCATCAAAATTTAAAAAATAAAATTGTACAATTTTTTTTATTTTTTATTTTATATATAGTTTAATCACCTACCAAATGCCAACAAAACTGAATCATTCATTTTTCAAACCATTCGATAGGCAATCAAGTAATTTTTATTTTATTTTATTTTATATATAGTTTAATCACCTACCAAATGCCAACAAAACTGAATCATTCATTTTTCAAACCATTCGATAGGCAATCAAGTAATTTTTAAATTATTCTGAATCTGATGCAATCTATCTGAACTATATAGAACAGATATGTAATTTTACTTCTTTAACTTTATAGCCGTGGGTCAGTATTCATGGTCGTCAAATAGGTTTATTGTCAAACTAGCCTATCCCATCAGAATTTTGGTTTTGACCCTTTCATTTTTTACAACAAGCTCCATAATTTGGAATCCGAGATGCTGATAACCTGGATTCTACTCTGCATTTTACAACAAGCTCCATAACCTGGATTCTACTCTGCATTTCTTTTTAAAAGTTGTTATTGATAATACTGTATATGGTTGAAGCTGGAAGATGTAAGAGTTCCAGTTATTTCTGAAAAGTTTGTCTGCAAATACTAAGGATTGAATTCTGAAAATTATTTTTGATAAGTAAAAAAACAAAATTTAGTGATCTATTTTATACTCATTCTTCAGGTCAGAGAAAACAAAATGGGGGAGTGCACTAAGTGGGGCCCTCGTAAGCATTTTGATTGGCCTGGCAGCAAGTAGTGCTGGCCTCATTCCATCTGATGCACCGGCTTATGGGGTTGTCTTGCAGTACCTGTTACCTGTGGCAGTGCCACTTCTCCTTCTTGGAGCTGACCTTCGCCGGGTTGTCAGGTCTACTGGGGCCCTCCTCTTGGCTTTCTTGCTTGGATCAGGTATGTTGGCACCTTTTGCAGTTACACGTGTAAGAATTAATCCAAGCAACACCCGTGTGCCTTATTGCTTGTATATATTGTTTGAACCTCTAATTTTATGGTCAACTGCATTTTGTCTAAGAAGTGTTAAACCAAGACACTGAAACTTGAAACTTGACTTCTGCATAAAATGCAAGTAACCTAACAAAAAGTAAACACCATTTGACAATACCTCTTACAATCTCAAGCTAACTACTTTGGTTCTTCTACTGACAGTTATAGATGTACTTGATAAGAAATTGCAGTCCTTACAAAATACCACATATAAAAAGCATTTAATTATTTATAGAATTTTTTATTTCTTCTAAATGAAATTTCAGTCGCAGTACCGTTCTCTTACTTGGAATTCTATGTGTGACAGTTGCAACTACAATTGGTACCATCATGGCATATCTTTTGGTACCGATGAGATCACTTGGACAAGACAGTTGGAAGATTGCTGCTGCTCTCATGAGTAGTTATATTGGTGGAAGTAAAGTCCTCTTCCCCTACAGAATAAAAATGAAAACAAATAAAACAATTTTTTTTATGCAATTTGTTTTATTTGTATAGCGGTAAACTATGTGGCTGTGTCGGAAGCCTTGGGAACATCTGCTTCAGTTGTGGCTGCTGGTGTGGCTGCCGACAATGTCATTTGTGCATTGTATTTCACTCTCCTTTTTGCCCTTGCCTCCAAAATACCGCCCGAGCCTGTTTCTTCTCCCACAGGTATTTTTTTTTTCTTTATAACCTTTGGTATCAAACTAGATTTGATATCATACTACCCTATCCTGGTACCAGCAATTACTGATCCTATTTTTTGAAATACGAATGCCCTGATAAAATTAATATATTTTGTGTGACAGATTGTCAAAGAGATTCCAATTCCTCTTCAGGTGAAAAGCTTGTGGTTACTCATAGTGCAATGGCAATTGCTATAGCCTTGACCATATGCAAACTAGGGTCAGGTTTCAGCTCTTTATTGGGCATCCAAGGTGGCACCTTGCCATGTGTTACGGCTATTGTGGTTTCTCTTGCGACCTTATTTCCTTCTCAATTGGGAATAATTGCCCCTTCAGCTGAAGCGATTGCTTTAATTCTCATGCAGGTACAGTATTTATTTGTTTATTTACACTGTACTGGTCTGATACTGGTCCAGACTGGTCTGCATTGAGCATCCAGTAGGTACCAAATATCAATATGACCAAATTAGGTTCTGAGCAACTAGATTCCGGTTTATGTTGTCCCATAATAATGGAACTTCTAATAAGGCTGATTTTGTTTGCATCACTGGAACTTTTGTTTTGCATTCTAACATAATTTCTTTTTATCATTTATATTTTTTAATTTGAAACATAACTGTAGGTTTTCTTTTCTGTGGTTGGGGCAAGTGGAAACATTTCTGATGCAATTACAAAGGCACCTGAAATATTCTTATTCGCTTTCGTTCAAGTCCTTGTGCATCTCCTCATTACTCTTGGAATTGGGAAATTGCTTGGAGTTGATAAAAAGTTATTACTCATTGGCTCAAATGCCAATGTAGGCGGACCCACCACAGCTTGTGCAATGGCAACAGCCAAAGGATGGAGCTCTTTGGTTGTACCAGGTGTTCTTGCTGGAATTTTTGGAATTTCAATTGCTACATTTATTGGTATAGGCTTTGGGTTATTTTTTCTCAAAAATGTGCATTTAAGACTTTCTTAGGTTCTCATTATTTCATTCAAAACAATTTTGTACTGTGTAGATGTTTCATTTTGGTAGGGTATATGAGTTATCATAATGCAGCCATGTTTCCTTGCTGGGAAAGGCTTAATGTTAGCAATTTTTTATTTTTTTTTACTTTTTACTTTTTAACAATACTTCCTTTCACCTTTATCATCCTTTTTCAATGAACAAAAAAAATGAAAATGTCGCACTGACAAAGCTCCATGTTTTGCACTCAAAAGTTTTATGTAATTGATTGATATAGTAATCTGCATATATGTTCAAAGCACATTGAAGCTTCTTTCAGGAACTTCAAATAGGTTGATCTGCTTCTCTATAATTCACATAATCACTTGTAAAGAAGCAAAAGTTGTGCCTGTCGACTTAAAGAAACTTATTGCTGCAAAAGGATATCTTGCATTTCTCTGTTGTCTAACTAAACCATCCTCATTAGTGTCACTAAAAATCAAGCATGACTTCGACTTGCTTTATAATTTATGATTCTAATCATGTCAGCACCGATAAGATCTAGTTACACTTTCAGGTTTCAAAAATCAAACACTTATTATGCAAAAAAATTAGGTACCAAATATCAGGATTACCTGCTTTGTATTATCTCATGACTCTAAGAATAAGTATTGCCAAATACCAAACTGCATTACACATTTGTCACTGCAACTGAATAGTTTTAGACCTAATTCAACATAAGCCTTACTTTAGAAGGATGTATTAGAAAACTTGAAGTGCTCAGCTTGTACTCGACTCTTAGAAGGTCAGAAGCTTGAATTATATACTTGTTACTCTTGGTTGATCTCAGGTAGTTTTGCTGGATGAATGGAGGCCTCCTTTTTCTTTCCCCACAGTAGGAGATATAAACCTACTATCAGCAAAACAGAGCCCAAAACACTGCAACAAAAAGTTGATTGATAAAACCAGAATTGTTTGGTCTAAAGCAGATGGAATATACGCAACTATCCTGATCATTCCATGATTTCCCCTTTGGAATAGCACATTCCCATCCAATTTATAACAAATTTGTTGTACACAACAAATATTTTAATTGGCACGTTTTTTATTCATCCTGATAATTAACGTGTCCGCACCCTCAAAGGTGGCACAAACGTTTAACTCTTTTGTGATCCCAAACAGAATTTGAGGTTATGATAGAGTATTTGGTGTTTAGCAAACTCAAATAATTGAAATGATTTTTCTGATAGACAAGAGGAAATTTTTTACATTGTGTATTTGGACTTGAAAAACTTTTGAACCAGCAAATGGTACTCTGATTATTTCCTCTGTTAGCAAAATATTTCACAAACAAAAATAGGTTGTACCTTCCAAAGTAAAGAGGTTCATGGAGAAATGCGAAATCGATTAATGCAACAAATATTTGAATGAGAGGGATGAAAGCAGATGTGAAAACTGCACCCCTCTTCTGCACTGCCCATGTCATAAGCACAAATCCTATTCCTGACGCAGCAACCCCCTAAATTTACCAGGATTTTATTAATTACTCAGTAAAGAAAAATTGCAACAGTTCATATGCATAAGGTGATGAGATCACCATTGCAGATCTAAAATGAAACAACTTTACACCCTTCTATAAATGACAAATACCTCATCTGTTTATTATTTCAAAGAGAAAGCGTAAAGGGCATTTCTTAAATAAAATGACGAAGTTAGGGTTGTAGGATATAATATATATATATATATATATATATATATATATTTGTTTTGCAGGGTGCAGTATGAATGTTTGTGCATACAGTTTTATAAACAAAAGAGGAAGAGAGAGAGAAATATCAATGTTTATTAGGAAATTTTTCTAAAGAAATCAGGAATTGATTTGTAGAATAAAAGCAAAATAAGAGAAAGATAAATGTAATCAGAAAACTTCTCTAAAGAAAATGTGGAACATGAGGCAGGGGATACGATATTGGAATATTTCTCCTCATACACCAGAAAATTTTCCCCAGGATTTGCGGTTTACGAACCGTTATGCAATTATAATATCGATCTCAACTTACTGAGTATACAACTGCAATGATCTGCACTGTCCCCTTGGGAAGCCACACAGAAGGACTCCTTTCTATGGCAACAGCCAATCCAGCCACTTGAAGAAAACTAAGAAATGATACTAGAGCAGTGCTAGAGTAGACAGCAGGATACTTCTCCAAAACCTTTTTTTGTTGCAATAACCAAAGAGAAAAAGCGACTACATTTGCAACCATTGCAGCAGAGCCCAACATCCACTTCTTTCGATTATTATTGGGCTCCATCTTGGTGCTGTTAAGTGGGCTATTTTGGTGGGTGGTTTCGTGGGTTAATGGCACACCCTTGTAGAGAGTAAGAACCATTGCACCAATTAGCGATAAGAGAGCCCCAAGTGTCTTTGCCATTCCAGCCTTGCTTTTTATGTTCACAGTCTCCATCCTGAAATTGAAACAAAGTTTATGCACTTTTCTTATTTTTAAAGCATATTAGGATCTCCTAATAGAGTTGGAGGCAGGCGATGAAACCGCTGCTTTCAAAACAAATATTAAAGCATATTAATTACAAGCAAGTTTATTATTCATCAGCACTCTGAAATATTGAAAAATGGATTTGTAAATATTAATTTATGTCAGAGGTAAAAGTTGTATTTACATTATTAGTCCCTACTTGTGGGGCTACAATAGAAGTTCTTTCTGATATGTCTGAAATTGATAATGGTAATTGCAGTCCGTAGGTAAAACTTGATCCTGATTATCTGTTGTGAAATGCAAATCGTATTGATCCACACCATCTAATGAAATTTGTAAAATTGGGGGGAGGAGAGTGACCTGAATAAAAGCGCAAGCAAGAAAGTAACAACTGGAGGTAAGTTTGCGAAAGTTGTTGCAAAAGTAGCCGTGGTGTACTGCATTCCTAGGAAGAACAAATACTGAGGCAGAGCCGCTCTGCATAAAAAGTGTTGAACACAAAACTTTGAGCAGGGGAAGCAATATTTTCCTTTTGTTTTCTTTATGTCCGTAATGCAAGTAAATATTATCTTTTTTCTTTTAATATCATTTTTATTTTTATGTAAAATGCAAAAAAAAAAAAAAGAAAATCAAGGCCACCTAATCTTAGCATGTGTGATGGTGTGAGCAGAAGCAGCGTATTCAGTAGAAAACTTTTCATGAATATAAAGGAAACATTATTATAAATATTTATGTTGATATCATTTTCTTGTATATATAAGTATACTGCTCTCTCCAAATTTTATATTACAGTGTTCCAGGGTTAGCATGATTAACTGGATATATGTACCCTGTTTTGAAGATTTTGGCAGCTGACTTAAATTAACTCGGATAATCTAGGATATTGATCAGGTGCATTAGCTTCTGATCGAATGATTCTTAATTATAGTTGGAAATTTAAACGATGTTCAAGCAGCTAATAAGTTGTACTTAACCCAAGAAGAGCGCTGACGAAGAGGAGCATACAAATTTCACCTGTCAGTTTCGGCCTTGCATTTCTGATCAAACAAAAAAGGGGGGAAAAATGCTTTTAGTAGTTTTTGCTACTAGTTTGGAAGTATCTTAGTAATAAAAAATTGTAGGATCGATAGTTAACCCTCAGAAAAAAAGAAGAACAAAAAATTAAGATTCTGATCTGTATACAGGTTACCATTGTTTGTTTTAGATTCGATAATATATGTGTGATTACTTTGAGGTTTCAGACATTAAGTATTTTTAAAAATTTTGTCTATAATTTACCGATGTACCATCTGAAGATTACACACATAACCATACCAATCTGATCGGTTATACAGTTGATTCTTTTCAATTTACAAGACACAAACAGCATTTAATTGTGCTTTGGCCAATAAATGAAGACCGTGTATCCAAATTCCTCCATTTATTTATTTATTCATTTATTTTCACAATGTGATTAAAGTTCTGCATCTGTCATGAAATTTGGAGACTACTAATCTCAATAATGAGGACTTATACCTTTCTTTAAAAAATGCAATTGGAGCTAGAAAGATGACTGCTACTATTTGCCTTAAGGTGATGATAACCAGCTTACTCATCCCTTCATCCAAGGCCTTCTTTATTAGTCCTGTCATAACGGCAAAAATTACGTCGAACACCACCATAGCGATAGCTGGCTTCCATTCTTCTAAACTCCACAACATGGCTAAAAATATTTCTTCTTCTCTTATCTCTTTTTTCCTTTATTTTGTGGGTGATGCTTGTATTGTGGGTTCTAGAGTCTTATATAATTACAGCACCTTTCCAAGGCATAGAATTAACTGTTTCAGGAGCTCTAGTGATATGTTGTAAGTTCGGTGTCTAGCTGATTTAAGAATTATATTATGCTTTATAAAAGGTTACATTGTCTGAATTTGGTTTACAAATATTCTGCTGCGGGCACCTTATTTAGCTGACGACGACCTTTATAATTAAGTTCATTGCCCTTTTGTTTAAATAGAAATGTCCTTATCCTTTGCGCACTACTGCCACTTGAAAGAGCATCACATTAAAGCTTTAGAATACACTGTAGATCAATAGTAGTTACCTATAATAGAAATAATTGATATCAACTTGAGAATATTGATTTGCACGTAGCAACATATTATTGTATCATACATATATGCAGTCTAATTTTAGATCAAGCGTGATGCATGAACACGAATTATGTTGACACTAAGTGTCTAAGTCGCATCAATATCTTTGAAAAATATTTGATGTTTCTTTACTTGCACGTTTAAATAAATTACATTGATGTGAAATAGTCCAACCAAAATTTTTGTGGTTCGAGCAATTAATACAAAATGACTTAACCAATATGCTATGGTCTTGAAAACTTGATTATCAGAAACAGTTGTCACATTTAAGGCCCCGCTAAGCATATCTCCTCCACTTAGTATGTAGAATGGGTGCTGCTGGCTCATTAACTTTTGGTATCCAATTCTCTCAAAATTCCCAATTCCAAGTTCTCAACAGACGGAAAAATTAAAAGAATGGTTCTACATGAGAATTTTGATTTTTTGCCGAGATGTTATTCTGTTCATGCATCTTCTCCAAGTTTCACTTGAAAATGGTTCCTTTATTACATTATTATTATTATTATTTTTTTGAGATTTGAAGTTTGAACCCTACCGGAATCTTTGCTGGATTTTATTTTCCAGATGCACTTTGTCCTTAGTTGGCTAGCAGGAAGACAGAGATTTTTTTAGCCAATCAATTTTGGTTAAGTATTTTGCCAATCTTGATCCAATCCAAGTCCATGACAAACTTAGATTAAACCTTCCAGAATTACTTATATGCTTGACTTGTGATCTATCAGTTTTAAGATCAGACAGGCTACATATTTATCAGGTGCCAATAGATGGAGATAAGGACTCCATTGATTCTGTAAAGCTTTCATTTGGAGAAGACCTGTTGATTGTGTTGAACTATAGCTGTTATTAACATAATGATGATAAAGTTTTCAATATATATATATATGTTTGCATCAATGAACTAGGCAGTCTAGGCTACTGTCCTGCATCCATATAATAACAGAGGAGGAAAGAATCTAAGCAGATGGTCGATCAAGGGCCCAAATAAAAGAAAAAGGACATACATAGAAAGCAATTTCTTTTATTTATGATAACACCATACATGATTCATTTCAGATAATCTCCATGTTTAATTATACCTGGCTAACTAATTCAAAATATTGTATGTTTCGAAAACACCAAATGATATGATAAATGGGAAAAAAAAAAAAATACATGTAATGTCCACCCTGTATGTATCTCATGATTAGACCAGTGCCAATAGAGTTGAAGTCATTGAACTCTACGTTTGCTCAATGCTATAAAACAATTTTGCAGCCTAATTACTGAGAAAAACTTACTATTTTGTAGAAATTATATAAAACTTTGAGGACTACTCTGTAATTGACTTGTAGAAATCTCAAGCTTCATTTATTCTCTTGTAGCTGCTGGTTAATTTTGGGTAGTTTTACTGAACTAATAGAGGCCTCTTTTCTCTTTCCCCACAGAAGAACATATAAACCTATGATCAATAAAATAGACCCCAACACACTGCAAAATAATAATAACAGTATATTAAATAGATAGATAAGGCGTTATTAGGATTAAACTGTAATACTAACAAGTCCATTCCAGAGGGTAGATTTTGATGTTGTTACCAAGAACTAATTAATTTACAATGTTTTGTTTAATTACAGAGTTGTTTCATCATTCATTACAACACAAGAAAAAGTGTGAATACAGCATAATCATGATACTAGCAGCACAATCAGCTTAATCAATCTGTCCTATTTGAGCTGCTGAGTAACCTATAAACTTGTGGCAGAACATATGTACATTTTCTGGTATTGATCTCTGTACTCTACTATGCGACAATTTTAAGTACACTAATACCAATCATACCCCAACTAAACAGAAAAATTAATTTCGCCAAAAGCTGCTTCCTCCATTTTTTTTTCTCTCTCTTTCTCAAAAAAAAAAAAAAAAATCCAAACCATTGTCGAAAAAGAGTCCAAAATTGTTCTAAGTATGCATATACTCTTCCCTTCTGTTTCCATTAAGAAAAGGAGGCAGTTTGGTCATGAATTATTGAAAGAAAAAAAAGTCGTGTCAAAGATGTTGTGAAATAGACAGGATATATATTGATTCCAATGGTACGAGAAAGATGCGTCAATTGACCACTGAATTTGCAAAGATCCGCTTTTATACGTGAAAGATCTGCTAGCTATAACTTTATGGCTCAGCACTGAGGATACTCATATATATAATTTGCTGAAGCTGGTAAGAGTCGAGTAGATGAATGAATAATTTGGATAATTTTGGCAATCAATTTAGATTTTCCATTATCAAAAAACCATTTGGTTGAGTAGTGCATACTCAGACTTTTATCACAAGAATTTCTTATACAAAAATTTGAATGTACCTTCCAAAGAAGAGTGGTTCATGGAGAACAGCAAAATCAATCAGCGCAACAAAGACTTGAATGAGAGGTAGGAAGGAAGAAGTGAAAACTGGACCTCTCTTCTGCACTGCCCATGTCATCAGCACAAACCCTATTCCTGATGAAGCCACCCCCTAAAAAAATCATTTTTTTTTGTCATATTATTCTTATACTTCAAGAATAATTTTAGAAGATATTCTCAGTTAACGAAGTGCCTTAATTTTTAAAAGTTTGTGTTAAAGCAAAAGAATATAGAGCCTAAATTTACTAATCAACAGACTAGTCACGTTTCTTGCACAACCAAACACACCCTTAACTGAAAGAGAGACAACTGGAGGCTTAGAAAGTTCTGACAATTTATTATGTTGCAAGAGAAAAGAGGCCCTGAAGACTGATAGTAAACAATAACTTACAGCGTATATAACTGTCATGATCTGCAATTTATCTTTAGGAAGCCACACAGATGTGCTCCTTTCTACGGCCAAAGAGAATCCAGCCACTTGAAGAAAGCTCAGAAATGACATGAGAGCTGTGCCAGAGTACACAACTGGGTACTTTTTTGTAATCTTTGATTGTAGCAACATCCAAAATGAAAAAGAGAATGCATTTGCTAGCAGGGCAATTGAGCCTAAAATCCATTTATTTGTGCTGCTATTGGGCCCCATTTTGGTCGTGTGCAGCGAGCTTGTTTGGTGGGTGGTTTTGTGGGTTAATGGCACACCTTTGTAGAGAGTAAGAACCATTGCACCAATCAGAGACAAGAGGGCCCCGATTATCTTTGCCATCCCTGGCTTGCTCTTTATGTTTACTGATTCCATCCTGAAATGAAAATCAATTACAATTTTCATTAAATATTGAAATTAAACAGGCAACTGATAATATTCATTGTTAAATTGTATTTTGGAATACTAACAAGTTAATATTTTACCAGAGTAATCTGAATCTTCTTTAGTTATAATAATTGGTATTGATTCAAAGTAGAACTCAAGTATTAACTTAATTTTGCAAATTTTGACTTATTGCAACTAATAAATTGTCAGTTTAACTGGACATTTTTTTTGACAGAATTTATAAATATTGATTTGTTAGCTTTAAATCTCAGAAAATACTAATCGGGAACTAATTAATATGAACAATATGTTGGTCAAAATTACTCGCAGAATCGGCACATTCACATTAATAGTTTTAGTGTACTGATAGGCACAACTGAAGCTGTTCGGTGCAACTTTTTCTGGGACAAGAAATTTTATGGGTGAACCAAACATGGAACAAGAGCAAACTCTTATTCAGAATAAGCCTATTCAAGGCCTTATTCTAATTCCGTGATATGGGTGAATAAGAAGACCCATGTGCTTATTCAAAAAGGTTAGGAGAGAGAAATTATGTGCTTATTCAAAAAACTTGTTTCTGTGCACATCCAAACACACCATATATGGAGCAATAGAGTCGCTATCTCAGCCAGTCGTTTAATTTAAGCTAGTAAAGGAATTATTAGGTTTAATTAACTTGTAACTTGTGTGACTCGAACACCATATACATAGAATAGTGCCTTGTGACCTGTCAAAAGGTGAGGCAGTGTAGCAGTATATGCACTAACAATAATAAAATTAGGAACAACAATCGTGTACCTAAGTAATAGAGCAACCAAGAAAGTTATCACTGGAGGCAAATTGGAGAAAGTTGATGCAAAAGTAGCCGTTGTGTACTTCATCCCAAGGAAGAACAAGTACTGAGGTAGAGTCGCTCTACAAAACAGCTTTTGCAACTCAAGGGCTGTGATATAAAACATTTAATATGTATATTTGGTTTATAAAGCATGCCAATCCAAGTAATTTATTTTGCGTAATATTTGGAACTATCTTATTTGAAAAATTAATGAAAATTTATCAGTAAAACATGGTGGTGCTGTTCTCTTATAACCAATATTAACTGCGTTAGCAATATATATTTATTGCAAAATAATTTTGGATTTGCAATTTTGCATGCATTAATTTCTGACCAAAGCTATGAACTGTTTTTCAAGCAACATGCATGCTAGGAAGGTCATTCTAGCTTACCCAAGAATAGCGCTCAAGAAGATGTAGATACTAATCTCCATTGTCAACTTTGGCCTCTGCTTTCTAAACACATGCATTAACAAAAACCCATCAGCTTGGTAGAATTAGCTGTAATTTGAAAATTGTTCCAAATTACAATAAATCAATGCAAATGGATTATCAATTCAACAAATCAAAACTGAAACACCGTTAATTAGGTCTTTCTTTCCATTTTTTTAATTTACAAAAGACCCTATTACTTTTGTCCGGCTATTTTATGCAGAAAACCAAAAACTGTTTTACTTCGTTTCTTTGTTGAATATAAGTATAGTCGGTTCTTCATTCAATCACTAAGCTAAAAAAGAAGTATACATTTATAAGAATGCATATAAATAATGAACTAATTGATCTCAATTATTTGAACCTTTCTTTGAGAAATGCAATTGGAGAAAGAAATATCGCCGCAATTAATTGCCTAAGTGTAATGATGACTAGCTCACTCATCCCCTCATCCATGGCTTTCTTTACAAATCCTGTCATCACGGCATACATAACGGCGAATGCCACCATGGCAAGAGCTGGCTTCCATTCGTCCATGCTCCATACCATACTTTCCAACAGTAGGAATGGGTACACGAGCTCCTGGAATTGGTTGAAGAGCTTTCCTACCTATAGAAAGCTTATACAATTGCTAGTTTGTAGGCACCATCAAAGCTAAAATTACATGCTATATATCGGTTAGTGAGACTATCTTATGGTGACCTCTTTCTGGAAACGCTTTATTTGTAATTTCGTGTGGGGCTGTATATGTTGTCCTAATCTTTGCCCACTACCACCACTCCGAATTGTCTTTCATCCCTTTTGTGTAAAAAACTGTAGATCAATGTATAGATGTTTCTTAAAGAAGGTTATAAGGGAGGTTTAATAAACCAACTTGGCGAAATTCCAAACAGTATAGCATCCAATTGGATAATTCCTGATAAAGAACATATTAGAAATGTGATGTGATCAACTTGCAAATAAATGAGAATTGATTGCATCTCCATTAATTCACTTAATGTATGTTTGGTTAAGTTGTACTCGTTGCTTCTTATTTCAAAGAGCTTGTTTAACAAACTCCACACTCCGCGCGTGAACGGCAATACTAATTCTTTGTAACCAATTGTGTGTCGGTGTTGTTGCTCATAAAACTGTCTCGGTTCAATATCATATAATAATTTGGAAACACATTATTTTTTTTTTCTGATTTATGTGACCCCTTTCTATTTTCATTTTCATCATGTCTCTATTTCTTTTGTGTTGCTTAGAGTTCCTCTCCGCCTTAATTTCTGTTCATCACCATTCTTAATTTCGGTTTACAAAATATAAATTAAATTCATTCAATTGAAAATAAAAAAAACATCAAATCTTTTACGATATATATTTTTTTATTTAAGTGCATTTATAAATATATTACATTTCATGAATAATATCGACATAATATAAATCATATTAATCATATTATTTCAGATAACTATAACTATATTTACACACATATACTTTTTTCTTTAAATTGATCAAACTCTTTAAATTTAATCAAATTAAACCTACAATAACTAAACTATATTTCTAAAGATAAATATATCTTAACCTTATATAAAAAATAAACATAATAGAAATATTCGTATTATAGATATCTACATCTAGCGAAGCTCGATATGCCCTCTAATTAATATCAAATAACTGCTCAAATTGTAAATCAAAGTAATTAACTATCTATCTTCCTTACACGCGCACACACCAACTCAATTTCAAAATTCAAACTGCCAATTCAAACTGTCAAACTTAATCTGAAGTTAAAATCTGGTAGAAAATCAGAATTTATATCGATAAGTTGTTATTATTTTCAGGTAGGGATAATAACATTAATTCAAAAAATTATAGACCGTTCAATATAATAAATGACATCTTCCTCTTCGAAAAAAGAGCACAAAAGTATTTTATTATATACAACATAAATTAAGACTTTGATCTGCAGTAGAACCTGCCGATCAGTAATGTGCATAGCATCATATACTCACTCGTACATATTTGCTCTGCCAAAACAAGATATAGAGGAATATTTTTTGTCCTTTTTAATTCATCTCAAGTATCTTTCATATTAAATTTTTTCTTAATTTATGCTCCACTAGCTAAAAAACCTTTTCTAATAGCTTTGAATCCCATTCATATTGCTTGATCTTCTCATCGCAATTAATCTTTTTTTTCTTACTTGGTGTTGCAGCAGGACTTAACAATATGTTGATAACTTAATTATATCAAGAAGGAAATTCATCAATGTACTTATATGAAGAGTTCATTTAGTTCTTTTTTATGAATTGTATTAATTTTCATTAATTCAACGTTGGCCGGGAATAAAATTGGCCTCTGCATACCACCTTTTGGAGTCATCCCTGTATTCATCATTTGTTCATGAAGCTTTCTTAGTTAAAATGCCAAAATTTTTGATAATGCCCTCCTTTTTGTCTTTAATTCTGGAAGGCCTCTGTATGTAAACAGAGCTAGATATGTAAGGGTCAAAGAGACAAAAGGAAAAAGGCTGGATAAATGATTCAATCATTTCTTATTCCCTGGGACCCTTTCTTACATATATGCGTCTCTTATCTTAAACCATGCAACATTATAAATCTCGAACATTATTTTAGGAAAGAGGATAGAAATTTGCAACATCTACTGCATCATGCTTTTTTAAGTTGGTGATGAGAAAGGTACTTACACGGCGTGATTAATAAGAACTGGTTAATTCTTATACTGATTTCTCAAATAAAAAAAGTGTCACAATATGGTTTTTCTTTTCTTTTTTCTTTTTGAAGGTTTACAAATGAGTTTTCTATGTATATATATTTAGTTTATATAAATATTAGTAAATTGTTAGCCATAAAAAAAATACTGATCATAAATAATTCCATCATTGCTGAATTAATTTTCTTCCTAGACCTAATTGTCAACCTGATAACTCAATAACTAATAATTGACTACAAAGTCAATCACATAAGTTTTTTTTTTTCAGAAAATAGAGAAGAAGAACGAAGCAACTTACTGTATTGAATCTTGCTTTTAACAAAATGTTAGACTGAACCCAACAGAAACAAAAGAGAGGCCGAAAAAAAAAACTCTGTAGCGTAAAAGGAAATACCATGTTAGCACAAAATAAAAGGAAAGAAATACCATGTACAAAATTAATCTTTTTGTGTTATAGACTTATAGGTATTAGTCAAAGGTGCAGAAGTCCCAAATGATTAATAATTGTTTTTTATTTCAAAATGAAACACATTGAAAAAGAAAATTGCAATTCTGAATTAATGATCATTCAACATTTCAAGTTCAACTTATAGGTGAGGAAATAAAGACACCATTGCTCCAGGAGTGCATGAAATGGTCTATTGGTGTAAAACAAACCCAAGTTTTAGTTCAGAAATTCAGACATCAGGCCTTTTGTAATAGGCAGTGTGTAATCCCGGCCTTGAATGAGCCCAAAATTCTATACTGGCGTTAGTTATGTAGCGGGTCTAAATCATCAATTACTAAGCTGACTGAGTAAGTGGGACCCAGTATCCAGCAAACGACTTCAGTGTAACCAGCTGGGTATACGTGGCAATCCAATCGGACGGTTCAGATCATCCTACGCCTTGTCGCTTCCTCTCCAAAACCCTAATTTGTACCCTAGCTATATAAGCTCACAACGCCGCCTCCTTCCTCCCTTCTCTTCCACAAACCCTAGAGCGAGAGCGAGAGAGAGAGAGAGAGAGAGAGAGAGAGAGAGAGCGAAAATGAAGACGATTCTTGCATCAGAAACGATGGATGTACCCGAGGAGGTCACCTTGAAGGTGGACGCCAAGGTTGTCACTGTCGAGGGGCCACGTGGCAAGCTCACGCGCAGCTTCAAGCATCTCAACCTCGACTTCCAGTTGATCGAAGATGGGAAGAAGCTCAAGGTCGACGCATGGTTCGGAACACGCCGCACAATGGCCGCGATCCGTACTGCGATCTCCCATGTGCAGAATCTCATCACTGGTGTCACCAAGGGATACCGCTACAAGATGAGGTTCGTGTATGCTCACTTTCCCATCAACGCTTCCATCACCAATGAGAACACCGCCATTGAGATCAGGAACTTCCTTGGCGAGAAGAAGGTATGGTTCGTTAATGATTGTTGTTTGTGGTTTCGTTTAGTGTTTGTGTAGATCTGTGGTTGTTTGTAATGATCGTTGATATATTGATATTGATAACTCTACCTTTAGGAAATCCTTATGATTCATTTAGGGTGGCACATTAGGAGTAATAAGCTCTGTTAATCTGCTTGTTATCTTAGATAATTTGCTTTTCTTGTAGCTGTTGTAGACTGGAATAAATGATTCTATATTGTAATTTGCAAGTTGGTGCCACCCCACCCCCACCTTAAATGATTCCAAACAAAATACTACAAAGAAGAAAACAAAATGGTGTATTCTTACTATGTTGAAAAACATTCCAATTATATTTCATTGGTAATATAAAATGGTGATATTAGGCCTTCTTCGGGTGAGCAGTTCTTAAGCTTTTCACTTAGAGGGTGCAGACTTTTGTTGTATATTTGCAAATTACCAAGTAAATGCAGCAAAGAATCCTCTTTGATGTTTGATAGCTATTCCCATGAAGACATTCAGTCCGTAATTTGATTGTAACATCTGTTGATTATGTTGGTGCAGGTGAGGAAGGTGGATATGTTGGACGGAGTAAAGATTATTCGGTCGGAGAAGGTCAAGGATGAGCTTATCCTTGATGGCAATGACATTGAGCTTGTCTCCCGTTCTTGTGCTCTCATTAACCAGGTAAATTCCATGTTACACATGCATAATTGTCAGCTGTGACCATAAACTTTCACATGAAAATGCAATTAACAGATGAGCATTCCTATAAAATATCTCAGAATCTTAGCTCTTGAGAAGAATGTATTTTATTATATAATTAGCAGGAATTTTTTTTATCTAATCATGGTGTCATGTAAATGAGCAATCAATAGGAACTGTGGACCATTTGATTGCCGGATAGCACAAAACATTGAATGCATTTGCCAGTTAATTTGTTAATAAGGTGTGAAATACAACATATTCAATCTGTTAGTAAACCCTGCTCACTTGTGATTGTATCCTTTACTGAAACTGGTGGTGTAAGTAAAACTTTTTCTCAAAAGAGAAAAAACAACCACCATCAACATGCTGGCCTGCTGTCGTAAGCTGTCTAGTAATGTGGTACCAAAATTATGGGCAGACCAAGTGTCTAAATTTTGGAGTGTATCCAACAAGCTTTGGAATTGTAGTATCAGAAAATTTAAATCGTGATTGAACTTAAAAATTGAAACTGTAGTTGAAACCAAAAAGAAAACACTTAATAGTCAAATTAATGTTAAACACTAAATCTTTCACATTTGTCCATATGTTGTTTTCATTATCTTACTGAAATGCCTGACTTGTCTTTAATTAAATCGTTGTTTTAATTGTTGGTTAAACAGAAATGCCATGTGAAGAACAAAGATATCAGAAAGTTCTTGGATGGTATCTATGTCAGTGAGAAGGGCACCATTGCTGATGACCAGTAAACAATTAGTGTTGAAATTTTGTACTGCTTTTTTAGTAGTTTTGTTATCTTATTCTGTTTTATCTTTCAAGGGAAAAATATTAGTCAGTTTGAGACTGAATTTTGGTGTATTGTTAGCAACTGTTTTGCACTTAGACAGTTGGTTTTCTGTCTTCTTTGGTATGGAAAAATTTGTTGATCTTGTCATATGATGTTAAGGTGTGTTAAAGAGATTTTAGCTTGGTTGTGCTATGGTAATTTTTTGATCAATTTATATGTGAATTGTTGGCGAGCGCAAATGATAAAATTATTGAAGAGCGCATCATTGAAATCCATAAGGGATTTGTATGACGTCCAAAAGGATCATGAAAAATCTCTGTTTGAGTTGCTCTATGACATTCAAAGGATTTTACATTTGGCAAAAATCCATCAATGAAATCCATATAATGGTTTAATATTGCTGTTTGTTAGTGACTTAGTGTCGGAGTCTGTAGAAAGTTGGATGGGATTTCTGTTTGGTTGATCCTGCCGCGTAAACGAAACCGAAAGCAATCCATATATTAGGTGACCCAAATCTTGTCAACTTTTTTTATTGTAGTGGATTATACTTTTACCCTTTAAAAATATTAAAATTAACCTTTGATACTATTAGTGTTTCGAAAATGGCAACATAGAGCATTTCATTTTGATTTCTTCTCTCATTGTAATTGATTATCAGTGTATTGTCTACGTTGAAATGCCTCGTTCTTTCTTTAGCATCTTCCCTACCGTTAAAAGAAAAGAAAAGTGCATTATTCTGTGTAGTAAAGCGTAGCTTTCTAGAAATCTAGCCGCCTCTGGTAGTAATCCCTCAAATTTGGAAAGTTTGAAATAACTGATAAGTGATTAAATTAGCGGTTCAGCATATATTCTGTCTGGCTGTTGTTCGATTTGGCACTCTGAGATCTCTCTTTTGGTTTTTTATCTAGAGTTTCTAGGTAAGATATTTAACAATTGCTATGATCCTACTCTCGTGCGAACAAGTGTCACCGGTCATTATATAATTATGTATAATATCAATATGTATCACCTCTTATTGGAATGCTTGATTTTGTGCTAGCTAGGCACAGAAGAACCTCTGCTTCTAGGTATAATAAGTTGCCAATAATTTGAGCTCCAGCAAACTAGTTTTACCTATATCTTGATTTGCTTATGAATTGACGAATCAAACTCCACTTGAAAAGTAGTGGAGATATCAAACTCGGACGGATTCGAACTAGATTATCCGAGGTCTACACACGTTCAATTACTGATAATCCTCATTTACTAGATAAAAAAAAAATTGTTTACTTATCAATATTATGTTAACCTACAGAAAAATTGAGCATTTTTTTTAATGTTTATTAATGGTACATTTTAGGGCCAATAGTCTGGTTCAACCCTACATATTCATTTTTTAAAGTGATGAGTTAGCATTTGTTTATTCTAAAAATGTAATTAATGATGCCCTAAACCATTTAAATCAATCCCTCTATAACAAATGAATAGGTGAAATGTTCATGAATACTGATGGGGTGCTCATTTGTCATCCCTAGTTGAGCTTGAAGTAAACTGAACCGGAGCTCAAGCAAGCCAACAACCTAATCGAACGAGTTCGGATTAGATTTTGAAATGAACATGAGCTAAACATGCAGACTAGTTGTATACTTTTCAAAAAAGAAAACCTTCAGAAAAGAAAAAGAAGATGATGCAGAAAACTAAAAGTAATTGAGGGTATATTACAATTCTACAAGCATTTCGACGAGTGTCTTTTGGACCTCTGGTCTGATGCATATTTTATCGACAATATCATCTGAACTTCATGTGAAAAGGGCACAAAAATTGGCAACTATTCACTATTTTGTGGTCGACACGTTGTCCCCATGTACAGATGTACCAAATGAGCCGTCGCAGGGTGTCCTCTTTTTAAAGGAGCATTAGATCCCTTAAAATCTCCTTTTTTTTGTGGGTCTTGCGGTCTAAGTGTTACGCTTCAAATTTTGTCATCATGTTAGCTACAAAGGCTGGTGGCATTATGCAAAACCAGAACCACTCCATATATATTGAATACTATTGTTGACAAAGTCCAGTATCATTATGTTCCAGTATAGTTATTAATTAAAATTAAGGTATTTATGCTCCTGTTGGGTTGTCACATCACATAATTTACAAGTATCGCACGTGCATCGTATAGACATATTGCAAAGATCGATATATCATAAGCTCCACTAGATGTATAGATTTCTAATATTGATGGGGGAGGTTTTGAAGCGTGTGTTCATCAATTCAAATAACATTTTGCATCTCATTGGATTTATTTCTCAAGTACCTTTAACTTGGGATTTATTCTTCAAACAAGAGGTTGGTTGGACGCCGGCTCTCCTTAGGTTTTGATTCTCTCTTGTAATAATTAAAAGAAGACATTCTTTTCTTTGAAAAAACATTTTTGGTGTACTCAATTTGGTTGAATTTATTCGCAATACTAAAGTAATTGGTACCTCATTTAATTGCACTCAACATATTATCCTGTCGGTGCTAAAAGACGTTGTTATACATATATGCAAGAGTAAGATGTGATGAAATATTATAATCTATTTATTTATTTCTATAATTCATAAAATCCTCATGAAATTTTAAATTAAATGAGCCAAAGCATGATATCAAAGTTTCAAACTTGATTTATTTTAATATGATATCTTGTTGAGATTATCCATTTTGTCAAAAGTTTATGTCGAGTATATATACTGTTTCACTTGAACCAGTACTTTTCTCTAGACGTGCCTCGTGAGGACTATTTTTCATACTATCAAAAAACTTGATATGAGTGTATCCAATAAGACAAAAATATGATTGACATCTGAAAAATTCTAATCAAGTTTGCCGGATTATTGCCTATTCATAGGTAATAAAGGTCAGATCAAAATGATCGTTTTAACTTCCTTATGTGCTCCTTCCATTCAGAATTTTGCTTAAATTAAAAAATAAGAAAAGTGAGAGAGAATTATTCTTCCAATAAACTATACGCCTTGTTCTTCCACATATTCCAATGTACTTTATAGTAATTGGGTCTTCTAATAATAATTAAATCTATCCATGAAAGAGATTTGACATTCCCAATTAGAAGTAAGTACTGTTAGTACTGTTCAATAAAGTGACTAGGTACAAGTATTTTAATACCAGTACAAAATTGCATCTAGTTCAGACATAATTTGCACTTTTACTCTCTTTCAAAGCAGTTAGCCGTTGATGACATCACAAGATGAAATATCAGAGGGTCTCATGATGGAAACACATAAAGTTAAGGAATATAGTTCTCTTTGAGGCCATAAATAGTTGCCTTGTGATGGTGAAGTCTTTCATAACCAAACAAGACAGAGATAGCGGTTGCGAGTACTTTCGAGACATCAATTAAGAGAGAGACAGAGAGCGATGGTGTCTTGTTTGAGGGATTGGAAGCTAGTATTGGTGATGCTTAGTGTAACTGCATGCTTTTCAGTGATGAACATACTGATAAAAGTGGCTATCACTGAAGGCATGCCTCCGCTTGTTTTAGTCTCTCTTCGTCAGCTTGTCGCCACTGTTTTTATTGCACCAATTGCCTACTTACGAGAAAGGTACCCTCACTCATTGTGTATATCCTGAAGTTATTATGTCAGGACTACAGCCCAACATCACTTACACATCAGTTGATGAATAAATAGTTTAAAAAAAGAGAGTAAATTTGTTGATCAATATTTAAATAAATTAAAATAAAGCATTGGAAGATTAATGTTGGCTGTTTAAACCTTTAATAGCTAGCTTAGCACTGTATCTGTAAAATTTGGAGAGATGTAGAAGGTCATATTCAATTTTCTGTGTGTGAAAAATTAGTATTAGTTTAGTGATGCGGAATGCAATTCTGTAATTATTGAAACCATATCATTCAAGATGTGGGAAAGACGTTTTAGAATTTTGAATGTTGAATTGAGGTACATATGCATTTTTCTTTGATGTTAGTAAAAAATAGTCTTTAAAATGAATAATACTGAAGGCTTTAGTTGAGTTTATGATTTCTGGAGCATATCATGTTTTCTAACTGGAGTTGGGGTGGAAACAGGAAAGACCAAAAGTTAGGTGGTCCAGGTTTGACAGGGAAGAATCTACGTCAAAAAACAAGTACATCACACTTAGTTATCAGTTAGGACACACAGAGAACTTAATATCTATAATATATTATGAGAGATTATTAGTGCCTTTTTGTGTGAATTTCTAGCCACACAACAGGCGAATCAAATTAGCACATATATTGTAATAAATTTGATATGCTCTTTTTCTTTACTCTCTTGAAACACTTACTGCCAAGAGAAACTCCTTTAGCTATCTGGGAACTCTTGGACAACAGAGTGTGCATAAAATTTTCTGTGCTACATCAAATCTAGAAATAAGCGAATTATTCTCCCGCTCGAATTTAGAAAGTTACTTTGAGACATTTTGTTAGTTCTTTCAACCTAAGATTATTATTATAAATGATTCTAACTAATGGTATTCCAATGCATAACTACAATCTTAACTTTCGTTTTGGTATTTGATTAACAACAGGTGTGCAAATAAGCTGTAATTACTTATTTTTAATGATTTCACTTCATAACTATTAATATATTCACCTTCTATAATTCTCTTTCTTGCCACCAAGCTTACAGTTCTGTAACAAAATATATGTCTTGTTGAATTGCAGGAAGACGAGACCAAAAATGACTCTTGAAATTTTTGTGTATCTCTTCTTCGGCGGCTTGTTTGGGTAACCAAGTTTTTCCTGATATACTACTCATATTCGCTTTGAAAGCCAGAATAACTTTAGGATTCCAGATTCCAAATATAATCTCAAATATAGATTCTTCGAACCTTTTTATTTTTGAGAAGAAAAAGGATTATAACAGTACTCTGCTCCTAGCAAACAGGGTTGGAAAAACATCCAACTGCATACATGCTATTAAAAACTTCTATATAATACTATAAATCTAGTAATACACAATTTTATAGATGCCATACAAAAATGGTCTGTTACAATAAAATTATTATATAACATAGCAGAACCGATTTTGCAGTGCATCTCTGACACAATATCTCTTCTACACGGGGTTGAAGCACACTTCAGCAACATTCACTTGTGCATTCCTTAATATTGTGCCGGTTTTCACATTCCTAATGGCCTTATTATTTAGGTACCCAAGATTACTTGAATTTTTTTAATTAATTATAAAAAGCAGCATCTGAGACTGCCAGGTCCTGAAATTGATTTGTAATATGTTGATACATTTTTGCTAAAACTGTGACTAGCTGAGACTTTCAGGTCCTTAATAATAGATGGTCGTGAAATTGATTGATAAAAATTTGATATTTATTTACTCTGAAACAAATAAATCAACAGTAAAATAATATCTAGGAACACTTTTTCATGCCTTGCAAAGCTGCAAGTATAGTCTCTATTATTTTATTTTAACAGTATTGTTTGTTTTTGCTTCATTTGCAGGTTAGACATTCTAAATATAAAAAGCAAAGCTGGTGTTTTAAAATTGATGGGGACCCTTATTTGCCTGGCGGGTACAGTTTTGCTAATGTTCTACCAAGGTTTGGCCCTCATTCCCTCCCATAACTCCCATCACTCAGAAAGATCAAAACAAGAAAGCGGGCCCGCAATCAGCTCAACTCGACACGATTGGATGATAGGTTCCATCTTTTTGGTGATCGGGTGTATTGCCTGGTCTTCATGGTTTTTAGTTCAATCCAAAATTGGCAAGAAGTATCCCGCATTGTACTCCAGTACCACAATTACGTTTTTCCTTGGCTTCATTCAGGCAACTGCCTTTTGTTTTGTCACTGAGAAAGGAATCTCAGCTTGGATACCACAAACAAAGCTGCAGATTATCACCGTGGTGTTTTCAGTAAGTACAATTTGTAGTTCTCAATATATTTTTCACACCTTTATATTGTTGCTTAAGCTGATTTACGGCTGTGTTACTCAAATCAAAGAGCAATTTAGAATTTTCCATTCTCTTATTGTCTATTACTATGTCAATCAATATGACAGGAAAGGTACCGTAAGAAAAATAATAGTGAAGTATTTTTACTTTTATGTACTAAATGATGCCAATTCAGGGAATTGTGGGGTCAGGAATAGGCTTCCTGGTGCTGTCATGGTGCGTAGAGAAGAGAGGCCCTGTCTTTAATGCTGCATTTTCACCCCTTACTCAAATGATGGTTGCTGTATTTGATATCCTTTTCCTCCATGAGGTGCTCCACCTTGGAAGGTAACAAGTTCCTTTGTGTTTACCATAATTTTAATTGAAATTAAACTAATAAAATTTGAATGTTTTTATAAAATTGCTCTCTTTGTATGTCATCTTTGGAAAGTTGCATCTTAATGTACAATAAATCACTAATGTATAAAAAGAGCTTAAGTATGGATCAGAGGAGGTTCTGAGCTTGTTATATTTTGTGCAGTGTGTTGGGCTCGGCTCTAGTAATTGCTGGCCTGTATTTCCTTTTATGGGGAAAGAGTTATGAAGCCCATCATAGTGATGTAAAGCCCATTGTACAAAATAGAGACACCCATTTGCAGCTTCAAACTGTATAGCGGGCCATTTAAAGAAACTTATAGAAGTACCATGATTGCGGTTTGATCATTGTTAAACATCATTTTGTCGTGTTTAAGAAGACAATCAGTAAGTGTGTATGTCGACATCTGAAGATAGGTGTTATTGATTTCGGTGTAAAATTCAAAATTCCAGTTGCCAATGCTGTACCCGTACATATATCCAAGCTTCCGGTTGTATCGTGTGATCTGCATTTTCATTTTTCCTGAATCATATTCTGATAGCTAAAATGTAAAATTTTTGTATGTAAAGGGATAAAACATGCTAAAGAAAAATGTATGTGATCAGGTTGAGGTTCTTAACAGATGTTCTCTCTCTGTTCTTTGAAGATTTTTGTTCCTAGACATTTATGACCTATCTTTGAATCCAGACAGTATATATCCAGATGTGTTCTTACTTAAGATGGATGCTTTGGCTTCAGGATCAGCACTTCATATTATGTTGCACGACTATACTTCAGTTGATTAAATTTGTCTCCCTCTGGTATCACTAATAAACTCATCAAATCGACCCCCAGTTTGGGTAAACTATAATTTTAAGTTAAATTTTCTGCAATCGAAAAGTATATTGCTTCAATAATGAAACTTTTATGCCTTACATATTAGATAGAAAAAAGAGAAAAACATAATGTGTTTTAAAGTTAACAGTCTATTTGATTGTATTGCTATGGCGTAAACAAGATTAATACAATCTAATACATCCACTTTCTAATTACTCTCAATCAAGCCAGGAAAGAAAGAAAATATCAATATATAGCTCTTTTGAAGAGTCTAAACTAAGATTATAAATAAACAAACGAGAGGAAAAATAAAATGAAAGTAATACAAACACTTCTTTATATCGTACTAGACAAAATAACTTGATCCAATAATTGGAGAAACTTGAATGATCTATCATATCCCTGCTTAGACTCCTAGCTTGAGATCCAACAACGGAGCACAATTTGGGTCAACCAGGTTGATTCTCCTACTTTCAGGATCAAGAGATTCCAAGTTCACTCCAAATAGTCTAATTCTCTTTTCAGACTGTCGACTGCAATAATTGATATCGGAGTGAAAGTTCACCACTACCTCCTTGGTAAATTGTTTCACTTTTCTTGTGGAGCAACCAACATAAGGGCCTGGCCTTATACTTATGACTTCAAGGGGGCTCCGATGCCTATAACTAATAAAAAACTGATTCTGACGTGTCGAATCACGTAAGAAGTACACAGTGTCGCCAGCTGATAGCTTCTTTTGTCTGACAAAGCGGCTCCATCCCTTGGTCATGACATAGCTCTGGCTGCTACTCCAGTAGGAGAAGCGGAAATGCCAGTTCTCACCGGTCGCACTATCCTGAAAGCTGAGCTGTGTGCCAGCAGTTGGAGCTTCCAAACGTGGGAAGTGGCGCTCGGCATGCTGCTTCGGGACAACAAGGCGGTTGAGCTTGCCAACATCACTTGGAGTAACAACCTTCTCGAATAAGGGTTCAATATTGAGATCATATTGTTCGAATTGAGTGTTTCCTTGTTGAGAGCCAGCTTGCTTGATTCTTAAATTAGGGTTTGTGTCATCATAAAATTGGTTGGAATTGGAGTTAGCCTTTTGATCTTCATCACATTGTTTGAAAATGAAGATTGGGTTTTGTAGGAAGGGAAGGTGTGGGGTTCTTTTTGATACTTCAATGTCCATTTCGGCTTCTGTACCTTCTGTACCTTGTGGTTTCCAATAAGGGAGGTGTTGGATACTTGGGCGCTTTAGGGGGGTGGGGTGGTGATGGGGGTGGATATATGATTTATGTCTGATGTTGTTAAATATGAAATTAAGGAGGATTTTGAAAGGGATATTTTTGGGGCCTTTTCTTTTCAGAAGAACTTATCCCTGTTAGTTGGGAAGTATGGATTGTATCTATTTATATTGCAACAGGGAGGGAGAGGGGAGTATGGGGGAGGTGGTTTTTGACGTTCAGTTGCCGGAAGAAACCACTTTTACTAATTAGCTGGTTTCACAAAAAAATAACTCATATCGTTTTATTTGAAATATTTGTTATCGGTGTTAAGCACTATGGTACAAATAAATGGCATATATGGAAAGTTGATTAATATCATCCCGCATATATGAAAAAACAAAATTAGTGATTCTTTTCTGATATTTAGGAAATATTGTTTATGTTCTTATATCAATAATGTTAGAGATTGTTTCAGGCTTTCAGCATATCTTTTTTGTTAGCAACAATAGATTAAATTAGTTAAATTGTTTGCAAGCCAACTGACACGCTCATTTTAAGAGATATATCACTCGTTGTGGGTTTCGCGTCGATATTAGCAATTTGGCGTGAGAGTGCATCAAGTCAAGCTCCTGAACTATATACGATAGACTAGACATGTTAAACTCAGTACAACAAACTAGTAAAATAAAAAAAAATTTTCTAAATGAAATTTCTGTTGCGATATGAATTCATTTTTCATATACTTATTTTCTAAATAGTATAAAAAAGTTCTCATAATGGTATATTAATTATGTTTATTTCACATGGATAGTGGACAATATGATTTCTATTCTACTATATGATTTTAATAGCCCCTCATATTATAACATGCATTAATTATTCTTAATTTTCACATGTATGAAGTAATATGTATTCCATTAATCTATTCGTAAGAAACTAGTGATTAAGGACAGATACATTTTAGGAGAGAAAAGACTGTCTTCGGTGAAAATATATTAAGCAGAGATATGTCTCTATTAAGTTGTGTGTGTGTGTTTATACCCTTATATATATATCTGATATGAAAACTTATTTTCTAGCAAGAAAGTATGGTTCAAAATATAAACATGTACGTAATTGCAATAGCAGCTGTCATTATTATTTTTTGATAAGTGTTTGGCTAAGTTTGTGAACTTTAAATATGTGAAAAATAATACTAGTTTTATGCGACATCGTAATATTCCTACTACTTATAAAGTACTAAATTAAGGATGTAAAATTCTCAACTTAAGGGTTTGTATCCAACCTCTTGTATACAATTTGCATCATCGATTTTTATACATTAGTTGAATCTGTGTTACAAATGTTAACTGTAAATAAAAGCCCAATACTTTGGTTTCAAATGAAAAGAGCAAGGGCGCTAGATCAGAATTGCAAATTTTTTTCTTCTTTTTTTCTGCCACAATTTTATTTAATTACCACCTTGGACATGCATAGAAGGAATTGAATCAATATGTGATGTATCTTTTCTATTTTCTAAAGATTACAAATGAGATATGATTTCTTAACCAGTTAAAAAAATTGGCCACGCATTGGATGGGCACAATTAATTGATAGTATTATAAATGTGTGGACAATTTAATTAAAAATTCCGACTCATTGATTTGCTTGATTGAAATCTGATTGAAGCTTTTTTTATAGACATTTAATTTAAAAATAAGTTGGGATCTAATTTACCTTTTTTAAAAAAAAAATTGGATACCGATTCAAGTTCGGAGTATAGTGTGTTAAAACGATTTTGTCGGATTCAAGTCCGGGTCCAAACGATTTTGTCGGTCAGATCAAGTTTTACCAGGTCAACATGTTCGGATTATAGTGTATTAAAACGATTTTTTGTCGGATTCAAGTTCGGAGTATAGCATGTGATTCTTGGTCAGGATGTAAGTTAGCCGACTTATAAATTATATATATGACCTACACAAGTTGTGCAAGCTGGTACAAAAGGACAAATATTGTTATTTTTGTTGTAGAGCGCAGTACTTAATTAGGAACTCAATTAAAAGGATAAAGGTTGTTACCGCGTCTGCAAGCTAACGTCCAGCTGCATATTTATTATCTACTAACATAGCTTTTGTTTCTTTTCAGAATTTATGTAATATAGACATGTCAAGCATTCATGTATAAGTACAATTTGCACTTCAACCGCCGTTGTTTGGTTCCACAAGTGGTAACGTAGAGGTATACATGATTCAAATTTTAAGGTATAACATAATGATAAAGAAAGGAATATTTAATATAGTGAGCCTACCTTACTATTTCAGAAAAAGGGCCGTGAGTAATTTCTAGTTCCAGCAAAGATACTTCATGCAATGTACATTTGCAGTTTTCTAGTGATTATCTTCATATTTTCGTAAAAAACCTTTTTTTTTTTGCTGTTATGTTTTTTTTTTTTTTGATAAATTGCCCGTAGGCCCACTCACACACACTCTCAACAAGCAAATGTTGGAATTCGAATCCGAGTCTTCATGGAGCTAGACAAGTGTCTTAGTCAGCTGCACTAGCAGCGCTAGACTTTGTTGTTATGTTCGTTGAATTAATCTTATAACTTGAAAAAAAAATAGAAATACGTATAAATCTTATGCATCTGTCCGAAAGGACCATCGTATCACCCTCTTTGACCGTATTTTTTTTCCCTGTTTATGCGCATGTGCTGGACTGCTTATAAACGAGGACCCCAAAATAGACCCTTTGCCCCCCCCCCCCCCCCCCCCCCCCCTCCCCTATTATTGAAGATGTACAGACAAAAGTCTCCCATTCCTGATTATGAAGTGAGAAAATAAAACTAATCATCTATGTACGTATGGGAGCTATTATTATATACTTTTGATTTGCGAAATTTTGACATTGGACAAAAGTCTAAATTATTTTTGCCTTTGGACAAAATTTTGACATTTAACTAGTAATCTATTATTACGTACTTTTGATTTGCGAAATAAAACTGATGGGAGCAAATCAACATTTACTGAGCCTTAATGGATCTTCAATTGCGTCGTTATTAACCTTTTCATTATTTTCAGAATATTCAGAACTAATTAATCATCTATTAGTCACGATCTAGTTTTTAATTTGAGCCTTTGGCATAAATTTTGAAATATGATATATGTTGTTATTGGCTAATTATAAAATATTTTGGTGCAAATAAATTTAGTACATTCGAACGTTGGATACAAATCGAATTTGAAAATGGACTATTTGAATTAGTGAGTGAGTTTGATTGAAGTTTTGGAATAATAAGAATTATGTTATGCTAACTTTTGAATAAATTAGTGGAACAATTATAGCGTGACACATAAATTCGAACTTCAGGAACAGTTAATCTCTTTTTTCTCTATCCAAATATACCTAACTTGCGTGTCGTATGTAAAAGAGATGGAGCGGGCTGTATTTACAATTACAGACAATTTTTGGGTGATCAATAGCACGTCTAAAAATACTTAAGGCTGATGTCATCACAAAGAATTGGCATGATGTCATAGACGAGGGCTCTAATTACGTCCTAAAAATGGATCTAATAATGAAAATTTTGTAAACTCATTTTTAATATATCCTGAACTTATTTAATATATAGAAAGGCTAAAAAAGAAGTAAGAAAAAAAAGAAAAGAAAGAGATGGCGAACCTTTGACCTAGAATCCTAGATAATAGAGCAGCACCCTATAAAATAACAAGTGGACTTAATTCTAAAGACTTTACATCCCAACCCTGGTTACATATTTTGGATATATCTAGTTAACCCCTCTACTTTTGAGATTTTGGGTGAAATTTAGATATATGTGTGTGTGTTCATGAGAATTTGATCTCGTGGCTACAATCGAGACTACGGTGTGCTTGGATTGCTGGAAAAAAAATATATGTTATTTGTACAAGTACAAGAGATGTGTATTTTAGAAAGTGAATGAATTCAAACAAGATTAGAAGAGTGAGAATCGGAGCTCTTGTTGGGGATTTTTTTTTTTTTTTAACTCTTTCGAAAAAAAAAGTGAAATAGAAATGGAGAAAGAGTTAGAAAATTAGAAGGCATTATTTGTTTATATTAATAATTACATTTTAACTGCAATTTAATATAAAATAATAGTAATAACAGCACTAATTAGTACGAATCATTAATTATAATTTAATCATTTCATTAATTAAATACTAATAGTAATAGTTGTTGTTGTTGTTATAAAATGAACAATTATTTAGAAATTCCATTATTCTCAATAATATGTGTTTGATGTTCTCTCGCTATTTTAAACTTTCCAAGCACAACCTACATATGCAATACCTTCACTCTGCTTATACTATTATAGATATACACAAAATGCCTGCACAATCAGTAAATTGCTGTACGTACAATCCCACATTTTAGGTTTGAATATTCAGCTTTGTAATAGAACAAAAGAAATATTCTGGTGAACGTACTGGCATTCAATTTAATTTTTTTTTTCTTTTTGACAGCTTATAGCCGGTTGACCAGCGAACAAAAAGTCTCCATATGGAGGAATTGACTTCTGGTGCTTCCTTTTTCCAAAAATAGAAGGTACAACGGGATTAATTTTATTAGATCCTTCTTCTTCTTCTTCTTCTTATTATTATATATTATTCTTATTATTATTTGTTAAAGAAATGGATCCTTCTTATCTTACTATTGCAAATGGAATATACATCAAAGAAATGCCTCCAATCATTTTTACAGACGTCCAGTCGGCCAGACCCTCTTTATACAACACAAATACTCTTGCAAATGGAATATTAAAGAAATGCCACCAATCATTTTTCCACCAAATAAAATGGCATTTTTTACTAACTTTTTATAAACATTACTATAAATTGACACATATTTATTTGATCCGTCCAAGTGCTAATTTTGCTTCAAATAATTTATTTTGATCCAGAAATTATCTATATATTTTAGAGAATTTAAATAATGAGTTCGAATGTTCAAACAATTGATCCAGGAATTATCTATTTTAGAGTATTTTGAATAATTTTTTGAGTAATTTCCAAAATAATATTTGGACACATATTTAAATATATCTGTTCAAACAATAAATTATTTTCTTTATAAGATTATGCGTTCAAAAGTTGGGTATAGCTGGGTGTTAAATCTAAACTTTACTTCCTAACGAAATCTAAGACAATTTTGAAATTTTGATATTTAAAGTGACAATAATTAAATGCAATAAAGTAAAAGATTTTGGGTGTTTTGGTTTATAAAAGATACACGACAATGCCTTAGAAATTGACTCACCAGACCTTTAGACAGCACCATGCGACCCAAATACACGACAATGCCTTAGAAATTGACTCACCAGACCTTTAGACAGCACCATGCAACCCAAATAGTATCCGATACAATGACATACCGCGGCCTTCAGGGCACATGCATCATGTAAATGTGGTATTTTCATTTGGTACCTAGTATTTGGTCCTGTGAAGGGTTCAACTAACGAAACCTAAAATCACTAGTATTTACATTTCACCTTTTGGACGATTTATTTGGTAAATAAATTAGTTTAACACATCTTGAGTTTCCTATTCCTCAATTTTTGTATTTTTAGTCAGTTCTACTCAAATTTACAAGTTAGTGTTCTAGAGATCGATGTTTAATTAACTTTCGTCAATTAAAAACTTTCATCTTTCGACTATTAACTGGTTAATTTTTCGATTTCTAATGTCTTATGATGCTTTTATTTTAATCAACTTATAAATGCAAGCTATTTAAAGAAGCGAATATAAAATCTAACAAGTAAATCACATAAATATCAAGTATCACGCAATCATACAAACAAACCAAATATCAATTAAGTTACTACTTAATCTGTGAGATATAATGAAATCTAACCTAACATGGTTTTAAAGTTAATTTCAAGTGCAAATAATTAAGATACAAATTATATCCAATCAAATACCGAGCATCTAGAGTCGTGGTTGGAACTCATCTACTGTCGTCGCAACTAGAGAATCATCAATTGATGTTTGCTAAGGTCGAACGCTGTTGAAAAAAGTGGAATCTCACATCTTTCAACACGAGAATGGAGGTGAAAGGTGCCAAAACGTCGCGGAGGTGGATGAATAATGAATGCCCCCTCATCCAAGGCAAAGGAGGGTCTTATATGGTTAGCTAAAGGCATACTAAAGCATAGGAGAAACCTTCCATAATGGAGAAAGAGCAAGGTTCCGGTGCCACACTTTTGTGGTGCTACAAATGCCACACTTTACTTTTTTATTTTAAATTTCAAATTTTAAAATTTAATTATCCGATCCGAACCATTGATCTTGTTTATTTTAACCATAGATGCGTTATCATAAAATTTTATAATTTTTGAAGTTGATTTGGTACTTAATCAAGAGGTTGAAAACGAGCGAATCAAAATAACTATAATAGATTAATTCTAATATGTTCATTTTTCAACCTCATGATCAAGTATCAAATGAACTTCAAAAATTATAAAAATTTTATGACAATGCATCTGTCGTTAAAATAAACAAGATCAATGGTTCAGATCGGATGAATATATTTTAATTTTTTAAAATTTAAAATAAAAAAGTAAAGTATGACATTTGTGGGACCACAAAAGTGTGGCATTGGAACCTTGCTCATGGAGAAATTGCCAAATTCAAGTTAGCATGTATGAAAACTTGCAAAATATGAACAGAACAAATATAAGCCATGCAACCATCATACGACCTCCTAGATCACGTGTAGGGTTGTCAATACCGTGCCGTTTCGCACGTTTTCCGTTCCATTTCGTCCTGATGGAACAGAAATAGAAGGAATTATGATTACATTTCCATTGACGAAACAGAAATGGAACGGTATTAAGTTTTGTTCCGATTGACGAAACAGAAACGAAATAATCTAATTTCGTTCCGTCGTCCCACGTTTCTTCCGTTGGCCCATCCAAAATTTGAAGCCCAAAATTCGTAGCTAGAGGAGAGCTAAGCGGAGAAGTAGAGGCGATAACCTAGAAGCGCCGCTCTCTCCTTCTCCCCTACTCTAGCTTCTTCTCTCTCTCCTTCTCCACTGCAACCAAGCACATCTTCTCCTTCTTCCTCTCTCCCTCTACCTCTATTTGTCTGAGCTATCTCCCAGTCCACCTCCCTCTCTTCCCTCCTCTCTTTCCACTCCATCTGTTTCTAAAGAAGAGTTTGATCGCCACCTAATTCAAGGCGCCGTAGCTAAGCCCAACCATCTTCAGTTCTAAAAAACAACAACAACGAGCACAAAGTTCTGCTTAAAACGCAGGGAGGAGCGCATCGAGCTGAGCACAAAGAAATGTTTTTTTCTCTTGAGATGGTTTAGAATGACAGTGATCTTCGGTATGTTGGGACCACACAAGCTCCACCTCGACTTCATTTTCATCAGCTCAGGAAGCATTTTAGTGCCGGAGCTTTTAAATCTGAGACTGAAATTGGGAATTCAAGGATGGAGTCTGGGTTGATTTGGGATGGGAAGCAACACTCTTGTGGTGGCAGTTGGGAAGATGATGATGGATGGGGACATTATGGAGAGGATGCGATGGCGCATGTGAAACCTGTCACACCCCGCAGCGTCGGTATGACAGCTTTCAGCCACAAACGTGCGCTTCGCACACACTGTAAGGCTTACAGTCAATTCACAAAGTATTTGATCCGAAAATATTACGCCAAAATGCATGAAGTAATAACCCATTTTATGACAAATAAACGCAAGAAACCCAAAAATACACAAAAAATATCAAACAAACTCAAAAAATTCCCAAAAATACCCAAAAATCCTTTAGGAATTATGATGAATTATCATAGTTTCAAAATCCCAAAAATATCAATGATGAAGGAATAAAATCCTAGGACAAATAAATTTATACCTATGATTTACCTCACTAGTCGTTCTGGTAAAGCTTAGGGTCGAACCCACAGGGACGGATTAAATTGATTACTAGACTCTACTTCCTCACGAAAGCTAGACAAGATAATTGTTTTGGGGTTTTATGATTTAAAAGACAAATAAATAAAGTACAAGTAAAAGAAATATTTTTGGTTGGTTTTTCAAGGTTTTTTGGACTCAAACTAATGCAAATGAATATCCTTAGGGTGTGCGTTCAATTAGTTTAGCTCTAAGGCACCTCTGTCCACGATTTTCACCAAGACAGAGGGTCATTTCCGACCGAAATGGTTCCATTTTGGACCGAAATGAGTATTGCTCGGGTCAAAAACTCGCCTTAGACCTCTTGTTTCGACTTGATATTTTTACAGGACACTATGTGAAGGTTACTTGGCGACCAGACCTAAACCCTAACCTCAGCTGTCGCGTTTTAGTTTTGGTTTGGTATGGAACCGGCTTTTACCACGTAAATAACTAAGCCTCAGCTGTCGCGTTTTGGTTCTTAATTACTTAAGATTATTTAGTTGGATTTCTAGAGGTATTTAAAGTCTTTTCAGATCAATAAAAGTTCCACCTTTCGGTCGTTAAACTAACCTCCTCTTTCGAGCGATTGGCTTACCTCAAGTACTTGACTAATTAACTATTTGGTTTAGTTTAATGCCCTAATAATGCTGCAGTTCATTAATAGGTAAACAATCAAGCAAACAATCAATTTGACCAAGCAAGATATAATTCACAACTAAATAAATCACATAGCATATCATAAATCCATCAAGTCATCACAAAATACCAAACTAATCTACTAACTACCCCTAAGACATAATAAACTAGCCTAACATGCAAGAAAAATAAGATACAAGCTCCATCAAATCAAATATCAAGAGAAATAGAAGGAATAAACCAAATATCGATTCTAACTCGAGATACCGAACGTCCAGAGCCGTGGTTGGATTGTTTCTACCGCTGTCGCACCTAGAAATTGCTCCAAAGTCGCTGGTGAGGTCGTGCTCTGCTGGAAATGGTGAAAACCCGCGCCTTTCGGCGCGAGAACGGAGGTGGAAAAGGTGGAATTTGGTGTATGGAGGCTTCGATGCCCTCTCTGGAGGCAGAAACGTGCATATATGCCAGAGGGATGACTTGGGAGGCAGGCTAGGGCAAAGGGGAGGCGGTTTGCACTTTTCTTCTTCGAAAATTACCAAAAACGCACTTTCCAGAAGTGCATTTCGCACCGAAATCCGTACATTTCGGACCGAAATGGCGGCACAGCGCACCGATAGTATTTGGGCCGTAATTTCCTCATCCGGACTCCGATTTAGGTGATTCAAAGTTCGTTGGAAAGCTTAGGATGAGCTCTACAGTTCTATGGACCCATTTAGTCATTTTGCTTCTCCAAAATCCTCCCTTTTATGCAATTATTATGTCTAATCCACCAAGTTCCTATAAAACAAATGAAATGCCACGGCAGTACCAAAATCTAGGAAAATATAACAATTTATGAGATAATTTGTAATGGTTTGATCAATAATTAAGGGCCAAGTACGGTCAAAACATTTATAAAATAAGAGACATCAATCAACAAAAACCTTCCATTTTTGCAAAGAAACCCACAATATCCATAAAATTACCAAAATAAATCCATGAGGAATTTTACAAAACCCTTTGAACCATTAAATTCCTCATATTTTTCTAAAACTACCCATAAAATTTTATCCAAAAATACCCAAGGGAAGGCCCTCAAATAAATTATTTTCATTTGGCTGCAATTAATTAATGAAAATTCAAATGAAATATAAAGAAAATTCCAAAAAAAAAGAGAAGGATTGGGCGCGTGCACCCAGTTGCAGGGGATCCAAGCGAAAAATACGACGTCGCTGGTTTAAATTTTCTCCATCCCGCCTCGATTTTTGCCTGCACTTGTTGCATGAACCGAAAATACTGGATCTCCACTGGCTCACGGTGAAACAAGCACACTCATCTCCATGTTCCTCATTAAACATGACATGCGGGCCCCCACATGTCAGGTCCTTCCTCGTTGGTAAAAAGAAATTTCCTCGTTTTACCACGCGACGCCAGGTGAAAAGGTAAAATCCGGCATTCTTCGACGACGTGGCTCCCTCCCGCTCCACAAACATCAAAACCAGACTCTCCTGCCCATGGTTTTGTGAAACAAAACCCTAAATGCAGCTCAATCTGAGCCATTGATGAAGATTGGAAGGTGGTGATTAGCTCTCGGCCATGGAAATGATGCCCTAATCCCAGCATATATAAATCCCTAAAATTCGAAGAAAAAGGAGGAGAGTAGCCACAAGCTTAGGATAGGGTTTAGACTCTGTAATTGGATTCAATTAGCGTAATTGGTACTAAATTGTAAGAGGCAATTGATCAAACAGTGTGAAAGAGTAGAGAGAGAGTGAAGAGATGTGAGAATTAAGCAACCTATCCTTGTAATGTTATGTGGGAAGATGAAATAAATAAAATTGAAGTGTCAATTAGGTGTTTTCTTTCCTTGTCCACCTTTATCTCGGCCACCAAATAATGGTGTGCTCGAGTACATGTAATGTATCTCCTTTGAGCCATGGCCATTGGATGTCACTGTTAGAGGTTCCACATGGAGGTTTAGAGTCTAGCTCTTCGCTTCATGTGGTGCTCTCACATCTAGTTTGAAACCAGCCATGGCCACCATTGGAGAGCTTGTAGCCTAGCTCAACTCTCTCGTGGATGGCTCAAATTGACTTGGTATGGGTCCAGAGCCTAGCTCTGGCCTAGCCATGTTCAATGAATTTAAAAGTTCAAACATAGCAACAAAATGATGAAATTAATGGTCATGTTAACACCAACCAGCCCCCTTTGTTTATGAAATCATTCAAAGTTCAAGATTTAAATGCATAAAAATGATGGATTCTGAAGTATTATGAAATAAAAATATAGTATTATGAAATAAAAATGTATACATGTAATCCTAGACAAAAATTACATTAAATAAATAAATATTTGACAAAAATGTTTAAAATTGCCTTCTACTATCCTAAGTACTTTTCTTTTGCTTGTTGTGACTGTTGCAAGTCATGTTACTTCATTTACAGCAACTCAAAATAGAAATCACCAAAAACAGTGGCAAAAATGCTTGAAAATAAAATCTGAAAACGTAGAAAGTGTAAAAGGGATTGCACTCACCCTCTGTGTTGATTTGAACACTAATAACGAACCTAAATGGACTTAATTTGAGCATCTAATCGAACTCAGCTGCTGTAACTCAACCTACATGCAATTAGAAATCAAGCAAAGAATGTATAAAAGTGCACAGTTCTGCCTTGTGCCTCATACACCAAATTGCAATGTTCCAAATTAAATTAAAGGCATGAACTTCATTAATTTGAACTCCTAGAGCTATTCAAGCAATGGCTGGCACAAAGAAGAGTCTCCGGGGACCCCACGATAGAATCCCAAATCAGACTAGAACCAGGTCCACCTGCCGCAGTCCAGTGCACGTTCTTCCAGGCTCCACCATGCAAGATTAACTTCACGCTAGTCTCCCACACACATGAATGAGCGCAATGAACCTCTTTCTGGTAGAGTAAGACGGCCAGAGAGCGTGTAACGTCGTCCATGGCTCCCCGAGCTTCGTCAGGTGTCATGTGGCGACACATACCTCCACGGCGAAATTGGAGCCCACCGATATGCTCTTCTCCCCTCCACGATTCCAACGCACTCGGCATCGACTGAAATGGTGGCCGGAGTCATCGTAATTTCGTCGGAGAAGAGTCAGTGGCCTATTTGCAAAAAAACCATAATCGTCGGAGAAGAGGGAGGCTGAATTTGAACTTGCGCGGATTTTCTGTGGTAGATTTGGTGTGGCAGGTTAAGTCACTCGTTACATGAATCGACGACGCCCCCTGGCGTCGGCGTGACGTCAACGAGCCCAGTCAGCGCCGAATCAGAGGTCTAGTCAACGCCCAGTCAACCTATTTTGCACACGTGGACCAATCAGAAAGTTCCAAATCATCTCAAATTTCAAAAATTCATTAAAAATAGTAGATAATTCAGAAAAATTAAAATAAAATATTTATAAAATCCTAAAAATCTGTAGAAACTAGATTTACTGATATTTTGGTATGAAATTCTATCAAAATGTGTCCCTTTTATATTTTCAAAGTATTTTCTAATAAAAATGAGTTTTATAAATTGCTAAAACTTTATAAATTCACCAAAAACAGTAGAAAACTCAGAAAAATTCAAATAAATAGTCTAAAAATCTCTAAAAATCCAAATAAACCAAATCCAATATTATATAAAATTTTGACAAAATCAAGAGTTTTATGTTTTGAAGTGTTTTATTATAAAAAATAAATTATATAAATTCTAGAAAAATAGTAAAATCTCTTAATAAAATTTTCAAACCAAATTTTAAGATAATTTCATGATTAAAAATAATTTTCTTATCAATTATTTTATATAACAAAAATTCTAAATTCCAAATCCCAAATAAAGAAATCAATCAAAAATCAAAATTGAAAACATATTGAAATCTAAAGCCAAAAATCAAATTAAATAGAAAAATCTAATTCAAATTAAAATTGAATAATCAAAAGTCAAATCAAAGTTTAAAAAGAAATTTAAATTAAATAAAGACAACATAAATCCATATAAATAAAAAAAACCAAAACTCCCCAATAATAATAAAAAAATATGTCAAATAAGTAGCTTTAGTGTTAGATGTACTTAAATATACTCAATTGTGCCCCGTCAATTAGGTCTGGTACCATCAATTGAGTCTGGTTTGCCAAAATAATTTAAATGACGATGCCAAAATAATTTAGTGTTAGACCTAGAGTGCCAACATGCACGTGGTCAGTTAAGGTACATCACAAGACTATGTCATGCACCCAAAAACATCATGTCATGGTTTGGTTAAGCCATGAAAACCAACTATCATTCCATATCCATGCACCGCCATAATCAATGCTCAGCCTGGTTTGGGTATACGGGGCCAAAACCATGCACAATACCTTAATCTTGACCTTCCTGACTATGCAACTATGTTTCTAGCACTCAAATTCACTGTCTAAAGCCTACAAACTGACCTATAGTGGCCTGTTCTGTTGGAAAACAGAGTACATACGAGTTTGGACAAGAGAGGGCATAATTGTCCATAAATTTGGGCCAATTACAGAGGTTAAGGGGTGCGGACTAGGTGTCAGCTAGCCCAGCTTCCCCAGTCTACAAAGTAGCTGGGTGTCAATACACAGTGAGGCTGGTCAATGGTCAAGTTGGACTCGTCTAACTGGACAGCTCCAGTCACTGGACTGATCCAGTGGTACATGCAAGGGACAACTCCAGTCTATGCTGCCTACAACGCCTAAGTACATGATAGGTCGCTGGACAACTATACCAAACATTACTCATGCCAACCAACCACAATTGCCATGTCATTCAGCATATTTTGGTCATCACATTGGTCATTTTTCGGGTCACCGCTACAATTCAATTACACCGTCAAATACCCATTTTCTTGTTATCATTGGTCATGCAACAATGACTTATGGACTGATCATAAGACAAAAGCCAACGCAATGGGACTAGGGCCAATAATAACCATGGTTTACATGGTTGTAAGCTATGTCTGGACATGGACGTGCAACCAACAAATGGGGTCTATAGCCAGCCAAAGTCTCAAATATCACCACCCCCTAATAGGGGAGATGCAATTTTTGCCACATCCTAGTACAAAAGTTGCAACCCCTAGTTTTTCCAGCATTCCCAAAGGCTGGTTGAAATGGTAAAACATGACAGGGACCGACCCAAAAACTGTCATCTCTCACAGCGCAGAGGCCTAAGATGAAATCGTATGTCCGGTAAGCTCCGTTGCGTGATCTTTGTTGTTGTTTGATATATTTAATTTGTATTATTTTGTGATTATGAACTTGGTACTAGTTTGGTACCACTTGTGATTGTGATTGTGAAGTTTTTATTCCTATCTGACATTGATTGTAAATTTGGTATCATGATTTTTTTTTTTTTTTTTTTTTTTGCTTACCAGTATGAGTCATGAGATGGAAGTTCCTAGTTGACACTTCATTTATGCTTTGTTTTGCTCAAATTTTACTTATGTACTTTACTGGAAAAGTACTCTACTTTTGTGGACGAATTTAAGTTTTAATTGAATGTTAGTTTTCAATGTATGAATTTCATGTATTGTCTTTCCTTTATTTTGTGGACGAATTCAAGTTTTTTTTTTATTTTTTTGCTTACCAGTATGAGTCATGAGATGTGAAGCTGTGATGTGTTGTGAACGGTAATAAAAATTTTAACGTCACTTGCGTTCTTCCGTTCAATAAAGAAGAAACGAAAACAGAAAAGATTTCATTTCCACTATAAATGCGGAACATTAAACAGAAATGAAATATGTTACATGCAGTGTTACGGAACGTAAACGCAACTGACCATTTATGTGTCTGATGTGTGAGCTTATATACCCAAAAGTAACCCAAAATTAACCGCAAGTGCACGGTAATTCTTTGGTACAGTCGGGGTCGTATCCACAGGAATGGTAAGATGAGTACTAAACCTTACTTATTCACAAAATCTAGACGGTAAAAAGAAGGATTTTGGACTGAATCAACAAGTAACAAAAACAATCAACCAAAGGTAAACAGAACAATAGCAAGTTTTGGTGTTTTTGGAGGTAAAATATGGTATAAAAATGTCCTAGGAGTTCAGTTTCCACCTTGGTCAGGCTTCAAGCTGTCAACGGGCGTCGCTCTCACGGCGCATCGTTGACTCGTGAGTGCCTGGAGATCCTTTGCGACCGCACAGGGATCCCATGCGACCGCACGGCCCTTGGTTAATACCGAATCGACACAATAACATGGTTTCTGGCTTGTGTGGGACAGATCTAGCCATACCTAATCTCCTGAACCTCAACTCTCGTAATGTTGGTCATAGAACCTGGTATGGAACCTAGTCTAAAGCCCCCATTAGGTTAATTAATCCTCAACTCTCGTAATGTTGGCTTAATTACCTAAGTCCACTTGTTGATTCTCTAAGGCATCCACTAGACTCTCGCCTAAGAAGAAATTTGTCCCTCTCGGCTCCTAACCTACCTTGAGTACTTATTTGGTTCAACTAAACAATCTACACCCTTTGCCTAGATTAGATGTGGCCATTCACCTAATAGGAGGTTCAATCAAGTAATCAAACACAAACAAGCATAGTCATATGGAAATAAAACAAGTAGTATACAATAGAAACCAAGTATCAAGTCAAATCAACAATCCTAACCTCAGTTTCAACTAGCCCTAGAACATAACTAATCTAACCTAACATGATGCAAAAACAAACAACTAAAACAAGTGAAGCAAATGATACAATCTCCATGGAAACCAAAATAGGAAGAGGAAGGCGAAAGCCCCTTCTCGAGCCTCTTCTGACTTCTGGATCTACAAGGAGGAAGCTTGGGTGGAAGGATGAGGCGAAGGAAGGTCGAAATGGGGGTTTCCAAGGCGACAGGGAGGTGGTGCGGCCGCACGGGACCCCCGTGCAGTCGCACAGGGGCCGTTGGAGGTGGATCAGGTTGTTTCGGGGTGCGGCGCCGCCAAGGAAGAAGGTGGAATGAATGATGCCCTAATTTCAGCTCTTCGGGCGCCTTATATAGGGGTCGGGGTAGGGTTTGGAGCTCCGTGCGGTCGCACAAAAGGCCCGTGCGGTCGCACCAAAGTCGTCGGCCCATAATTGAGTCACGTGCGCACCATCCAAGCCCAATATAGGCCTGTGCGATCGCACACAATCCCTGTGCGGTCGCACAGGGTCTTCTGAGCCACGCTTCATGCGCCGATTCGTGCCAAATCATGTCGTTTTCGTTGTGAATTGACTCCATGTTCCTACAAATCGAAATAAACCCAAGCAGTACCAAATTTCTACAAATACAAATAGAAAATAAGTAAAAGTAAATAAAATCAAGGGTTTTGAGTTATGATTTGGGTTAAAGTCCGGCCTAAAACCATATATAAATATGTGACATCAGTGCCCGTTCTACACGTTTGACAGCCATAATCACATGGCAGGTTGCATGGTCTCGCTATAAGTCGGTTTGAAAATCGATCACAGGTTGAGTGAAAACTTTTCAAATTTAATTATTTTTTTTCAAATTAAAGGTTTTTATATATGAAAAACTAATGAATTGAGGATATTCAAAGCTTGTTGGAAAGTTTAGAAGTAGCTCTACAAAATTATGGATTCTTTTAAGACATTATTTTCTCCAAAATCTTCCATGTTATGCAATTATCACATCCAATTCATCCCAAGTTTTTGTAAAACAAGATAAATACTACAACAGTATACCTGATCTTAACAAATACAACACAAATACACAGTGAATTCAAGGGTTTAAGTTACAACTTGAGTATTAATTAAGTAAAAAATTTTCAACTTGGCAATTCCCTTGGCATTAGTTACGAAGTTTGCATAAATTAATATTCTCGATGATCATTTACTAAAATATCATTGTTAATCAATCGCTGTGTCAGATGCCTACAAGTTTGGACCAACAATGCTAGCTTGTCAAACCGCTTCCATGTAGACAGCAGTTCTCCACAAATGGGAATTGCTTTTTTAGTTTATAAGATAACTATGAATCAGCTTTCAGGTCCATGTATCTACGACTATAAGCCTATAAGATGGATAACTATGTTGAATTCTGTTATGAAGAAATTAATTATTAACTGTAATGATTCTTTACACAGTTGTCGTATTTATTTAAATTTAATTACGGTTATCAAGATTTTGGTATCTTAATTATTAATTATTTTTCCAGGGAAAAAAACTAACATGAATTCTTCAATTTATCACGTGTTTAAAAAAAAAATCTTAGTACAAGTTTATAGATACACCCATTCTCAATTACCATCTCAAATTTAAAAGCTCAACTTATTATTTTGTTGTTACTAGAATTTAATTCTTGAATCCCCATTGTAAAAGTTTAACTCTATTACTAGGTCGAAGCTTTTCATAAAAGAAAGAAGTATCCTAAATTAGTTTGTGATGAACAAATAATCATTAATTAATTTGTATAAATAATATAAGCTGCACCGAGTTAGTCTAACTAGTAAATAATGCATTGCCAAAAAAAAAAAAGTAAACACTGTGTTTATATATATCTTTTTTGAAACGGTAAACTCCAGCTTGCAAGTTCTCTTCCATCAAGAGGGCTTATGCCAAGTTTATTCGAATATTCAGTGCTTATCCAAAAAACTTCCCATTCTCGTCAACTCCCACACATCCTCCCACACACTCACAAAACCAAACACAAACGTCTCTCTATTGAAGGGATACTATTACCCCCACTTTCCATGGATTTCGGAGAAATAATTCATCGCACCTAATTTACACTTATGAAGCTTACAACATATTTTGAAGTCATATTTAAGTAATAATAATTAATGGAGATTTATATATGCTTCGTCTAAAATGAAATACTGTGATGTGTTTGGATGGAAGTAGAATAGGGAATAAGCCCCTTATTCTTTATTCGGGTGTCAAACCATACAACATAAGAACAAAAAATTTGGACTTATTTCGGGCCTTTATTCATATTCTAACAAAACATTGATATTAGAATAAGGAATAAGGAATATATTCATCCCTATTCTCCTCCTATCCAAACACACCATTAAATAGCGTAGAAGGAAACCAAGAAACCGCAAATCCTTGATCATGTTTGCAAACTTCTTGATGCTCATCAAAATAAAATTAAAACATAGCAAAGTCCTTGCATATGTAGCGGAAAAAAAAACTGAAATTAAATTTTTAGATTTATATTCATTCTCAAATCTTTTAGGGGATCCACCATATGCTTTTAAACATATTAGATCGACTCATTATTATTTCGAATTGGAGAAAAGTCCATTATTTTTAAGTATAACATCTAGTAGAAACATTTTCAAATAATTAATTTTAATGCAATTAGTCTAGGATTAATGTTGTGAAAATCTGAAATAATGTGACACTATGTACTATGAACTTACAACATTTCACGTAATATGATATATTTTGTTTTAAAGATAAATGCAATGTGTTATAATTAATTGTATTTATAAAAGCTTGTATATATAGCTTGCAGTTACAAATGCATAAATGAGGATGTTGCGCTTCATAGATAGTTTGATAGGCTCATAAGTGTTTTTTTTTTTTTTTTAATAAATTGGCAGAAAGTTATTGATAGGTACATAATTAAGAGTTAAGGTGTAACAAATTTAGTCGAGTCTCTTTCTTTATCCCTTTAAAATTTATAACTATATGTCTATATCAAAGAACTCGCAATTGGTCTAGTCGTTAAAGACTATAAAATTGCAGCTAGGTCCGAAACCTGGATAGGAAATTTCTAGTGAATATTTAAAATTTAAAAACTTGATTGCAGCTTTGTCTTAATAAAAATTGTCATTACTTCACGCGCGCTTCCTCGTTTAAATTTTTAATTGTATATATGACCTAAGAAATTGTAGTTTCTGATATATTTTGGATACAATGCAGTATGTTATACGAGTTATTGTAGTAATACTTCAAAAATCTATATAAGCATTTACGACATTGATTGTTGCATTGAATCAAAAATTGCTAAATGCATTAATTAATTTTTACATTCAGAAAATTCAAAAGAATGCCGGAGAACAAACCCTCAATTCAACCAATGGCTTCATAACAGCCCCTTCTTTTAATTAAATAGTCAGCTCTTACTTTTTTAAGCAACATGCTATTATAATATAATGTGAGTGCCATCTAGGTTGTAGCACTATTATCAAATCAAAGGCAGTTCCTTTATTTAGATAGACCAATTGCCTCTGGTCCTCAACATATATATATAATAATTATTCAGACAACTCTTAGGCCTCTTGAAAACACACCAGGTTTCAACTTGGAAAATTATATTCAACAAAAGGGATTAGGCACAGTTAGCTAAGTTCTAGATGAATTATACAAAACGATTAACGACCTGGAGGCATCCAATCAAAATATTTTGACTTGTTTTCTATTTGCAATTGACTTTTTGAACAAGATTGTTAATCAACGCCAGCCAGGTTTCCTTTATACATTATATTTTTTTCTTCAAAAAAAATCAGGGAACTATAAATTGTATATATATCACTCGAAAAGTATTCGTACGTATAAACATTTTTGCAAGTACGTATTTGCCAGCTTGCAGCTGTACGCCCTCAAATTAATCTAAAATAATTTCAGGTGTATTCTTAATTAAAGCAGTTCACTGATTATAATTTATTCAGTTGTCATTAATTATTATAAGCAGTTTCTTCTGAGGCCAATCTGACATAGTGGAGGCCGCTGAGGAGGTGAAAGGGGTAAGAAATTTTCTAACTTTGCTGTACCATTAACATTTTTCTAGAAATCATTTTGAAGAAAGTATACCTGGGTGTTGGTTACAATAAACTATGAGGAACTAGAAGAATTCATGGATATTTGGTTTTGGAGAAATGCTAGAGTCTAATATATTGGACGGATGGGATCCGTTTAATATAATCGTTCTCACGTTTTTAAATTTCAAATAACCGATCCGAATCGTCCAATATGTTCTCCATATTGAAAACTTATATAAAAAAAAAATCAATTTTTATTATTTTCGAAATTTTTTACTATTTTTTTTGTATTTTAGAAAATCATTATTATTGGACGAACCATAATTTTTATATCATGTATTTTCTAAAATGCCAAAAAAAAAAAGTAAAAAATTTAAAAATAGTAAAAATTGATGTCTTATAAGTTTTAAATATGGAGAACATCATGAACGGCTTGGATTGATCGTTTGGAATTTAAATCGTGAGAACGATCATATTAGACGCATCCATCCGTCCAATATATTTGACACTAGCATTTTTCTTGGTTTTGTCTGTTTATGTCCTTGGTCGAGTTTTGCATTTATTGAGTGTTATGGAATTGGGATTAACAACTAATTTCGAATTTATCCTGGAACTATATTGAAGAGGTCGAAGAAACGGAACGTAAGTTAATTATGGACTTAATATGAGTTATTTTACTGCTTAATACGTTGGAGATTTTATAAAATAAAACTACTCAATCGATGTTATGGCTGTAAATTGTAATACAGAGCAATGCAACTATTTATACTTCATACAAAACACGTGAAAATTTATTAATAAATTTTAAAATTAGACCTAATGAGTAGAATGTATATGCCAAAAAAAAATAAAGTTCATTCGTTTTACAAACACATGGAGTCGAGTTTCTTTCGTTATGATGAAAAAAAGTACGCTTGTCGGAAGGTCTGTTATTAGGCCCATTTATGATAAGCCCGTTATCACACACATCTTACTTTCCTTTTTATGCAGGTGTGATACACACCATCCATTCCATCCACAGGCCAAAAATGGACCTCACCTTCATTTTTTTCGCGTGCTGACGTCAGCGAAAATTTTTCGAAATTTTTTGTGAAATTTCTGGAAGCTGACGTCATCAAATGTACTGGTTTATTTGTTCAGTTAAATACCATAAGGGTTGAATTAAAAGTTGTAAGTGTTCAGTTAGATGCATCTGAAAATGGAATTTTCGTACTTTTGTGTTCAGTTTAATACGGTAAAGGTTGAACTAAAAGATTTATTTGTTCAGTTAGTTTCATCTGAAAATGAAATTTTCGTACTTTTGTGTTCAGTTTAATATAGTAAATGATGAACTAAAAGTTTTATTTGTTCAGTTAGTTGCATCTGAAAATAGAAATTTCATAATTTTGTGTTCAGTTAAATACGTTAAAGGTTGAACTAAAAGGTTTATGTGTTCAGTTAGTTGCAGCAGAAAATTGATTTCACTATTATTTGTGTTCAGTTAAACATGTTAATACTATCCATTATTTCAACAAACTGAACAATTGTATTAATAATATCATCCATTAATAATAGTCTAATACATACAAATGAAATAAGATGATCCCTTAGTGAAACTAACTAAACAATTGTACTTACAATAGCATCCATTACATAAATTAACCCACAACAAACGCAGTAAATTACATTCAACTATTACACATCGAATGTAAACTCGAAATTCATCACTAACAACTCTGTAAATTCAGTCGAAATTTGCTTCTTGTGTCCCTTGAATCTGAAATTAAGCAATAAAATGAAGTTAGTTCAAAACAATTCAGTTTCCTTTCAAAATATTATAATTCAGTTTCTTATTTAAGCAAACATAGGTTTTAACAATTAAAGATGGCAAGCTACAAGTGTTAAGGGAGTGTGAATGACGCTTTAGATTCCAACAAAATCAAAATTAGACATCAGAGATGCTCACTTTTTATAAATTTAACATGGACAATAATCTAAACAGACTTCCTCTATGTGTTGATTAAATGTATAAATAACCTTTGCTTACCATCAATTTCATTACAACAACCCCGCAATAAAACAATTAAAATCAAGTTTAGGTTCTAGATATAAATACATACAACCAATGAGAGAAATTTCAATTACCGTAAGAAAATTAATTTTTCATTTAGGTCCTCAGAGCTTCTTGAGTTCCATGATCCTCTTGACCTTCGGCGCATAGAGAGAATAAACCACCGCCTGCCTCTTTGCAACCTCGAGTTGTGCCTTGGCGTCGGAGAAATCGTTGAACTTGGAGGCTATACGAAGGAGCGACCAGAGAAGAGAGAGCGCCTCCGCTCTAGTCGGCGGAGGAGAGAGAAGAGAGGAGAAATTTTTGTTGGCAGCCATTCGGCTAGGGTTTGGGAGAGAGAGGAAGTTTAGGGAGATATATATAGACTGGGCCAGTTGCTGGTCCATAAAAATATGTTTGGAGCCTGTGGATGGGTTGGATGGGAAAATGATGGATGGAGAGTACCAATTCTGCTTTTTATGAGGTATATTAGACCCATTATTAACTAATGAAATCTTTTGTGGGCTTCAGATCACTAAACAGGGCAGTATTTTGGGCCAGACTAGTGACAAACGCTCAGATCCAACTTTTTGGACCGAAAAAATTATAACTAACTTTAATTAATTTAGAAATTATAAAATAATCCATTTTTAATTAATTTTTTAAAAATGACTGCGCAGTTTCGGAATCTGAGATTCCTCAAAAGTTAGGTGAAACAACTATTATTAAATTTTCAAAAGTTAGGTGAAATTTAAAAAAGTTAAATTGAAAAAATATGAAAGGCCTAGTTAAATTGAAAAAAGTTAAATAGTGAAATTATAAAATTTAAAAAATTTAAATAGTGATTAAATAGTGAAATTTATTAAATATTGAAATAATTTATTAAATAGTGAAATTCTGACAAAATAGACGGGAAACTAGCTAGTTTCGGAATCTGAGATTCCGAAACTAGCTAGTTTCCCGCACAAAAGTTGGCAGTTCTAGTTTCGGAATCTCAGATTCCGAAACTAGCTAGTTTCGGAATCTGAGATTCCGAAACTAAGCAGAATTAGTTTCGGAATCTCAGATTTCGAAACTGCGCAGTCAGTTTTAAAATTTTCATTAAAAACGGATTATTTATAATTTCTTAATTAATTAAAGTTAGTTATAATTTTTTCGGCTTTTTGGAGTGGTATATCCATGCATTAATATTTTATTTTACCACAAAATCAGTAGCAAGGTTTTCACACATTTGAGGTGCATTGATCCACCTCATCTCCTTTCAAATGACTGGTGTGATCTTTCGGAATTTGGCATCATAAAACCTAATTGTTGGAGGCTTTGTTACTTTATTATTTTTAAATGTTTATATTATAATGTTTTATCTGGGTTGAAAAGAAATAATATTAATTAGATTGTAGATATTTCGAAATAATATTTGGCATTTGGATAGCTGCAGATCGTGCCAATCTGCTATTTCAACCAAAGGGGGGATTAGCAATTATTATGAAACACATGAATTTTCGTCTAACATCGCTAATCCGACTCATGATCCAGCATACTCTTACGAAAATAGAAATTTGAAAAATATAATTAGAGAAAAGAGTTTCATAAATTAAACTGATCATTTTAAAATCATTAAATAATATATTAAATGACATTAATATTTTACTTCACCATAATTTTCAAAAAGATCACATTGGTTAATAACCACTGTTTGTGTTTGTTACTGAAGGAGGCAGTATGCTTTAGGTACTTAACTCTAATAGGGACCTAATTTCTAGGATCTAGTATACGTTTGCTAGTTTCCTTTTAATCTGTTGCTGCCGAATCTTGCAAACAATCTTTTGAAGCTTTCGTGAAGAAATGAAAGACGGCGATTAGGTAATTCACTCACTATTTTTTTTTTAAAAAAAAAATAGGCCCATTAATTTTAGACCGCGGTGTTTTGGCAACTAGGCCCACCATTTCTAACCCAGAATTGGCTGTTCCTTCTCATCTTTTTGCCTGTACCAAAGAATGAACATGTGAAAATTATAACAACTAGCTATATCATCGCGCTTCGCGCGATTAAAGTTGGACTGTAATTGGTTTTGTGGGATAGTAGAGGAGGTTGCTTGTTTTTTTGTGGGTGCATATTTATGTATTGTAGTAGATATAATCAAGAGGGAAAGAACGATGTGATGAGGTTTAAAAAAAGGGAAAAAAAGAAAAAAAAAAAGAAAAGAAGGTGCTGAGATTTTTCATTGACAGAACGTATATGAAAAATTATGATGTAGTATAATTTGGTTATTAATATTGAATTTCTGTTGCCATAGAATTCAAATTTTGTAGTGGCATAGAAATCTGTAGTTATTTAATTGAAATGAAGTTCTGAATTCTTTTAATATTCAACTTATTGAATGTGTGGTAACGATGGACAATTTAATGTGACACGGTAAATTTCTCTGAACCGAATGTCAATTCAGAACTCGGATCCAGTGGCATAGTTCAAGTTATTAAATAATCTTTTCTTTAGGATTATGTTAATACCTTTAATAAATGCAAGTCTGTTGTGTATCAAAAAAAGAGTTCAATTCGATACTCTATCACACACAAAGGGGCTGTTTATTTTCATGTCTTGTATAAAGGTTAGTTTTCTTTAAATCAATATATTGTCTTTATACATAAAAATTGGAAAGAGTTTTTGGATGTTACATCTTTACCCAAAGTTGATCGGGCCAATTGATTTGGAAGCCCCTGCTGCCATTTCAATCTACTCATGCAACTTATTTTGGATTTCCAAGCTCAATGTTTCAATAATGTTGGGAAAGAGTAGGAGTTTTTATGTTCTAATGAATTTTTTGGTTCTTATAGATATTCAATCGTTGTTTCGACAGTTTAGGTGTCACTGAACATAAATTCAATGAGTACTGCGCAAAAGTTAGAAGACGGTAGTTTATCAGATATGAGGCATATATAAATTTACAATAACAAAATGGTTACATAGCTGGCTGTCATAGCCGTTCAACTACACATCACAGTAGTTCCTGTGTACTGTGGAGGGCTGACATATAATGTAGTTGAAGAACTATAACTAAGCTCAAAAGTTGCCTCTGTGGATATTCATACTTGCTAAACTAACTAAACTAATAGAGAGGCAATTTTTTTTTGTTTCCACTGCTTCTTTACCACAAAAGTAGTTATACTTTTTTTTTTGTATGTACAACAACTAAACCAAAAGATTTCTTTTTCTCCTGTAGAGGTTCTTCTTCAGGCGCTTGGGCTGAAAAGAAATTTTAGTTGATAGGTTATTAGGTATTTGCAGGTGTAGAGAGGGTTTTTTTTTTTCCTCTTTTATTTTTGTTCTAAAATTAAAATGAAGGATGATATGTAGTTCACATAGTAAAGATATCACCCAGCATGAGTTATTTAGGTTTAATACTGCACAATGTTCAGGATTTGGACTTTTATTTTTGAAGAAGTTCAGATTTTATTATTGAATTGCGAATGGTGTGTGGGTGTGAAATCCTGTTGTTTTGGGGATAAGTAAAAACATTTGTGTTGAATAGAAAGTACCTTTGTTGTGTGTCAGGATTCTCTTCTTTGTTTGTAGAGGATGATATATGTTTGGCAGGGTCTGATTTCAGGATTTTGGCTGGATGGTATGGATCTTTAGTGGAGTGTGGATGCAGAGAGGTGCTGCAAGGTAAGTAATAGTTGCTTGTGAAGTAATGAGAAACAATAACAGTGATTAGTGACAGAGGTCTGCGCAATCGATTTTTATTTTTTCGACTCGTGTATTTTTTTTGTTGAAGAAATCTTATATTTATTGTATAAATTGCTCAATTGGATTAAAAGCGTACCTGTCATCTTCATCGAGGCTAACATCAGTGAAAAGTCTCTTCCTAACTGATGGAATTTGTCCTGTAGATGCAATCAATCCAGTAGAGCAGGTGCTGCATGAAATAGGAGAATGAGTGATTGTGGTGAACATAGTTTTTGTTGTTTCAATATCCAAAGTAAGATTTGTACTTTGCTGGTTGTTGTTTTGTGTTGCTTGCATCAATATTGCTATCTGTAGTACTGGGCTGTGCTGGTGATGATGTCTGAACTTTTGGAGGCGGTGTTGTATCATCGTCGGAAATTTGTTCTTTGAAGATAGGTGTTGCTGCATGTTTGTCCCTGAAATATAAAAGAGAAAAAAGATAGGAAAACAAAACAACGATCAATTCTATATAGCTAAGGTGTGTTGGAGATTTTGGAATTGTTGTGGTACTTTATGGTGTAATGGTACATTATTTGTGTTAAGACTAATAATAATGGCCTTAATCTTTTTTATGCGAAATTTTTGTACATAAACAAATGACCTTTGTGCCTGAATAGTATCCTCATCAGTTTCTCCAGGTGCATGTTGACCTCTTTCAAATTGAAGAAATGGTGTTGCTGTTGCATCAGATGGTAAAGGTTTAGCATGTATAGCAGTGTTCCTCCTTAACCCAGGAGAGGTTGAAGATTCTTTGGCAACAACAGTGAAGAGAAATGTTTTGCCGATTATTGCAAGAACCTCAGGTGGTGCACTATGCTGTATCTGTCCTTGTTTTTTTACTACAGCATTAACTTCTTTCCCAACAATGATGGTTGCTACTCTGCCGAGTGCATTGATATCAGCTGTTGCAGTGCTGTCTTTGACCCGTAGCTCAAGTTTGTACCTGAGATTGTAATTTTATAGCGTTAGATATGTATAGGAAGATAGTTAGACTGTCTATATATTTAGTGATGTGTCAGATAAGATACCAGTAAGTGAAGTCGTTTCTAGGAACTTTGCATTTAGGGCATTTTGGTGGTGTGTCATCTTTTGTTAGCATCTTTGCACATTTTTTACATGCTTCATAGAACCATTCGTATCTGTTCTTGAGATCGATAATGCAAGCAACACATTGGTACGGAGTAGACTGTGTGTGAATATTCAGTTAGTAATAATGATTTGATGTGGAGAGTATATAGTAATAGAAAGAAATGCAAGATAGTACTGTTCTCTTTTTCAATGCTAGTCTTTTACAGAGTAAGGATTTATAGGAACTGCGAGAAATTCTGAGATGCTGAGTTGTTGAGGGTGCGATTGTTCAACTGGGAGCACTTGATTTTCAGCTGGAACTCCGCCATATGGAGGTCCATTCGTATTGAGGACAATAGGAGGTAGATTTTTCGATAGGCTATAAAATGAATGAAAAAAAATTATTTGAAGAATAATATCATTTTTTGAGATAATGAATTGAGTTTTATTTGTTTATTTATTTATTTTTTTGGAGAGCAATTTATCAGGATTATAACTATGAGTACTGCTAATTTTATGATTGAGTAATATGATTGTGTACACAATGACAGATAATATATAATTTTATATACTTTTTTGCACAGTATGGAAGTGATCTGTTATTATTATTGTTGGATATGCAGCTTGATTATTATCATTATTTAAAATATTTAGGAGTATTGTACCTGTGAGTGAATTGAGCAATTTCTGGAATCTCTTGATCGAAATAAAATTTTGTGGCACTAAATGGTTTGAGGCCATATTTTTCTGCATGGGATAAACAGAAAGGCTGTGAGTGATGTATGCTTGGGTTCTAAATGAAAAATCTATAATATTTGTTGTTTTGTCTGTTGTGGCATCCACTGGTGTTTGGTCTTCAATTTAAAAAATTGGCCAATATATAGTATGGGTAAGAAAGTTCTGGTTGTATAAAGACAATGTGGGTAACAAAATTGCTGAATGGTTACTGTCAAAGTCGTCTATCGTGACTGAATTGCATATCAGAATTATTGGGCCTTTCTTTGATTCTTCATGCAAATTTGCAGGGTTGAACAACTGGATGAACTGCTCCCAGAGCGTCACTCGAACCATGTGGCCTCTGGAAAACAGGAGGAGCAGCAGATGAGAATGGTTCAGTTTATTAGTAATGAAAAGAAGGAAACTGCAGAAGTATATAACGTGTTGATAGCTAACCTTTCATTTGCTACATACATGTATTGTATGTTTTTTGGGTTGTCTGGTTGACCAGTAGTTTTCAATGGGCTAAAACCTGCTATCCACCCGATAATATCTGTAAATAGACAGAGAAGACTTATTATTGTAGCATGGTAAATACTGTGCAAATTCATTAATTTTTTTTCGTTATTGCAGTTTACATAAATCACTTATTGTTGTTGCTGTAGTATGAGTTGTAAAGGGCAGTACCCACGACTATATTTGGATCAGTGATGTCGGTACCAACATCTTCTAATCTCGCAAAACTAAAATAATATCTTGGAATTTGCAGATCTGGCATAGTTAGTGGTGTGACAACTGTCTGTCTTGTGAAGCTAACCATGTAATCTCCTGGGACAGTACGGTACTTGATGGGGGCATCCACCAGAGAGAATGGACCTATCTCACATATTCGTCCTTCAGCAATCACATTCATTAGACGCTGATAGATATTGTTTGGTATTTTTCCTTGAATTACGCTTCCCTGCAAAGAGATATACCAAATGAAATGCTGCGATATACAGAAAGTGTTGGGGAGTATTTCAAAAAGATAGATACGTAATATTAGCAGTTGATGTGAATTGATTCTTACGTATTTGTCGATCAGCACACAGCTGCGGTGCCATATTGCTGGATTGTTTGGTGCCATAGCATCCCATATTTTTATGAATCTTGCTTGTATCTTTACAGAATGCGGATGCTCTGGAAGTTTTGATATGGGCACCAGTTTATACATGTTGATCTATTCTGTTTTTTTTTTTTTTTTAAAAAAGAAAAGAAAGTATACATTAGCAAAACTGTTCTGTTAAAACAACATTGTATATAACAACAACAGCAGTAAAAGTTTATCCTTTTGTTTACTGTTTGTTAAGGAAGTGGAAAAAATTAAAAAGGGCAAATAAAAAAGAGAGAAAGAAAAGGAAAAAATAAAAGTTTGGTATCTGACTGTTTTGGTGCTGTGATAGTATTCGCAGATGTGTTGGTACAATTCGTAATTGACAGAGCTATGATAGTGAGCGAAAATAATGTGTTGGAATGCAATACCTAATTTGGAAAATATTTCTTTGTAGACTATATTTTTGGTGTAGTTTCTAGGGCAGCTGTCTTTGTTAGAGATGAGAATTTTAAGGCCTTGTGGGGAGGTTGCTCTGGACAATGCAACATATAACTGTCCATGGGCAAAAACTGGCTCAGGAAGGTACACTCCGACTTTATCTAGTGACTGGCCTTGACTTTTATTTATAGTCATTGCATAACACACTTTTACTGGATACTGTTTCCTTCTCAGATCAAATGGGAGATCATCATCTTTATGCACAAATTTTATTTTTGGAATATAAGCTTCCTGACCAGCACCGCTACCTGTAATTATTCTTGCTCTGAGGAACCTAGAAGTAAGGTGTGTAATAACCATCCTTGTGCCATTGCAGAGACCATTGGGCTGGTTGATGTTTCGGAGAAGCATAACAGGAACTCCTATTTTTAGACATAGCCTGTGCGGGGGAAGCCCGCCTGAAGATATTGTATTTAAGAACTCAATTGGATACGTGCCCCTCAGGTTGTCATCAATTTTATCTGAGCCTGCCACCGTGTCTACACTATAATATTCATAAAGCTCACCAGGTATTTGCTGTAATATCTTGTCATTTAGTGAATCAACCGAATTGTTTCTGGGTGCAAGAATGGCTCGCTCAAGTAAATAATCATCATATTGGTATGAGAGCGATAACTGTGGGTATATGACATCTATGATTGCCTGTTGCTCATCATCACCTGGCAATACCAAAAACTCATCAGGTATTTTTATCCATTCAGGTTCTGTGTTTCCGTGGAGAGCTTCTGACGATACATCGCCATTCCCAACTGCGAGCAGCCAATCAGCAAACAGTTTAACCTTCTTTACCTGACAGTCATCGTAGGAGAAACGCATCAGTCGCATGTTTTGGGTAAGTCTGAGGATAGTGAAGTCAGGCCATAGGTAAGAATTGACAATTGACGCTTGTACGGTTGCATGCCTAGAACCATGTGTGACAACTGGCAATATTTGCCTGAAGTCGCCTCCTAGAACTATTGTCATGCCTCCAAATGGCTTACAGGAACCCACCGGGTTGGCATTAGCCAGTAAATCTCTCATTGTACGATCTAAAGCTTCAAAACATATTATGTTGCTCATTGGAGCTTCATCCCATATAATGAGAGATGTAGCGAGTATAAGTCTTGCTAATTGGCTGTTTTTTTTTATGTCACATGTAGAGTGTTCATTGAGTTCTATGGGAATTTTAAACCGTGAATATGCAGTTACACCTCCTTCCAACAATAGGGATGAGAGTCCAGATGATGCAACAGTGAGGACTATTTTCCCTTCAGAACGAAGCTTAGCAGTCAAGGCAGCCCACAGGTGAGTTTTTCCTGTGCCGCCATGACCATAAACAAAGAACTGTTTTCCTTGCCTATTCTGAACAGAAGTGATTATTTTCTCCATTATTCTTTTCTGTTCAACGTTTAGGCTAGAAAAGAGAATCGGTGCTCGTTCGCGCAGGTCTAGGGTATTGTAAGAAAGTTGTTGCGCTAACAGTCTATTGGTTAGTTCATAAATTCTTTGTTGTGTAGGCTGAGGTAGACCAACATCTTCAAGTGAAGAGCCTCTGCTCAAGAGTAACTCTTCGAGCTCATAAAGAATGTGATCTTTCAACATAGTATCGCTGCAGTTGAATTCTGGAATGTGATATTCTGTTCGTATAGCATGCAGAATATCATCTCCCATCAACTGCCAGCATGCCTCCCACAGTTGTTGTGCATCAGAATCTTCAGAGAACAACAGCATATCAACAAACAGCTTTCGTAACTGTTGGCCAGAAGCAGTCACAGCTGCTTCTTGCAGTGTATAAAGCCATTCATTGTCATTGTCCAATAAGCCTGCCGCATTACATGCATCTTTGAAAGTTGGATGGACAACGCCATCAATTGTTCTTACATCTTCAAAACATGTGCAGCCATGGACTATATTTAACAGCATACGTAAATAATATAATTCACCAATACTTGGATGGACAAATAACATTCTGGCAAGGTGCCGTCCTTGCATGCGTCTCTTCCAGCATTTTCCTCTTCGATCCCAAGTGAATCTCTTTGTTATCTCAAGGTATGTGAGTTCCCTTGCAAGCTCGTCTGTTTTATTGATCTCAAACCAAGCCAATAGTTTAGTCATGGTAAACATCTCATTGTTTGCTATCTCATCTAGCTGTTGATCATCTCTAAAGATTATATTATTCAGTGAAGGCAAGTGTACAGGAAGTCTTTCGACAGTTGGATTGCTATGATGGATATCAAATGCGAATATTCGCCAAACAGCCTCTGGTGGTGCTAGGTATCTACAATCTAGATAATGCTTAATCTCATCAATCGCATTCTGTGCTGTCTGATGTTGCTGAGATGGTGTAGGACCACCATGTGAAGAAGGTTCAACAATTATGACAGCACGGTCATGGCCTTTACAGAGGTACTTAACCATAGAAGTAGAGTGGCAACGTTCAACATTGATATGAGCTTCATATCTAAGTAGCAGACCAAGATTGTGAGGCACAACATGTCGATTATCTAGGACAGTACCGTTTTTTTCAAACGATATGCCAAGATCTCTTCTTCTGTACCTAACAAAACCATCATGAGTAATGACTGTTGTGCTAGCAAACTCTTTGGGAAAGTACTTTGTACATCGGCCTTCTTCCATACACGGTGAGTTAGGTCTTGCTGATCCACATGGACCGTGCAGCATAAACCTCCCTACAACAGCATGACCCAAAGGATCAACATTGGGATCTGGAAGCTCAGCTGATATGACAGCATCAATAGCACTTCCATTAGTAAGGCTGTTCTTATCAGCAAGCCAGATGACTATATGAACATGTGGTAATCCTCTTTTTTGGAATTCGACAGTATAGATCACTAAAATTTAGAAAAAAAAAGGGAATTAATGATGGAAACAGAAACTGGATTTAAGCTGAGAAATTGATATTTAGGAGGAAAGAAATGAAATATATAATGAAAAGGGAAAGAAACCAACATCCAGTGACAGCACCAAACCACTTGCGTTTTTTAATATCTTTGATCATCTGCTTCAGTTTCATCTTGAATACTCGGCAAGTAAGATCTGGTCTATCACTCGCTGTTTGCATGGGCAGCAAGTTGCGTGTGATCTCTGCCCATGCAGGATTGCAAGTAAATGTCACAAAGAGATGTGGAGGACCAAGATGCCTACACAATGCAAGTGCATCTTGATAGTTTTGGAAGAGATAACGTGGTCCACCAACAAATGATGCTGGTAATATGACCCGTTTACCCACTTGATGACCAAACATGTCACCATCAAGAACTGCTGTCCTAATATTTTGTACATTGTCCATCCGTAGACTATCTTGGTTATTATAGAGGTAATCTAATCGTGCATTTTCAATACACGCAAAGAAATCAACAGACAATTGTTGGAACAGCTTCCCTGATCTAAAAATAATTGGAGGCTCTCCTTGTCGTATGTGCAGCCTAAAACGGTAGTACTCTGTCATAGTGACATGAGGCCTCTGCACATTAGATGATTCTCTAGCTGCTGTATCATATTCAATATCTTCCGTAAAACTATCTTGTCCTCTACTGAAAATCAGAGGATATTGTAATGCAAAGTATTTTTCATGGAGAGGATGTATACGCTCTAAATGACCATCACGACCTTGTATGATTATGTCTCTGGTAGAATTATGCTGGTCAAAGTCACCAACAACTAACCCCACAACTTCTTCTGCCGCTGGAGCTGAGTATTGCACGCCATTGCCACGACGTGATGAAGCTATGCGGACACGAAAGTCATCAATATTGTTTGCACTAAGTCGATCTCTGACAGATCGGAAGCCTTGTGCAATAGGGTTGTACTGATCAAGCATATCTTTAAGTTGTGATACTATATGCTCGCGAGGTGCAGTACTACCAGCATTACCAGAAAATGGTGCCATCCTATTCTCAATCTCATTTGTTGTATCATACATGTATAGCTGTGCATATGTTGGTCGTTGACCTTCTGCTGGAAGCAAAGATCCGATCCGATGGCATACCTGACCAGATACGCGGAATACATAAGGTCCAGGTGTCCTATTGATTTCACTACAACAAAAACGGTATTTACCAAGACGCTAAAGTCTAGCAAATTGTCCGTGTATATGTGTTGCTATATTTTCGAGCAAGGAAATTTCGGATATTGCAGAATGTCCTGTAGCAAGGTGTTTTTACAACACCGTTTTGCTGTGTGGGTAAAGATTAGAAAAAGGTCTTGCAAGTGAGCAAGACTCTCTCTGATGAAGTCGCAACAAGATTTCGGTCTTGCTTTTTTCTTTTTAACGTGCACGAAAATAACAAAATAATAATGGTCATATTTTTCTTGCAAGACTGAATAATCTAGCAATTTTTCTCGCCAATTTATATTAAAATTTTACATTTATTTACATTTGCCATATTAAATTAATAAAATCAACATTTGAAAATATAAGAAACAATTATTTAAAAACACAGAATCACAATTTTACAAAAGAGACATTCCAAAATATATACGATTCAAAATTAATTATAATAAACTCATTGTACATCATACACAACATTTTAATCAAGAAAATGTACATTTATAATACAAACTTCTATATAATAAAATCTATACAACATCACAGCACAATAAATTAGCAAAATTTCCTATTTTAGGATGTGCCACGTTCATCCTTGCCCAGTTAAGAACTTTGAAATGCACCATCCTCCTAGAGCAAGCCTTACTTGCAATTGATATAATAATCTACATGATATAAAAGAAACTGAGTAATACTGCATATTCCTAATTTTTAGTTTCTACACTTAAGATAATTTCATAAAAAAAATTGTCTCACATGGTAGATGACCCCTCTCTTAATAAGTGAATAATTATCTTCAGGTTCAGGACAATATCTACAAAAAAGATAAAAATATTAGTTCAATCTTCAACAAAATTTGCAAGAAAAAAGAGGCGTACCATAGGTAATCATACCAAGAAACACCAAGTTACTGCTACGGAGGGTTTTAGAGTACCAAAAACAAATAAACTTCGAGGAATCCCATAGATAATCAACAATACTTCAGTTTTACCAAATTTAAACAAATCAGCCTCGTGATGAACAAACCAAGAAAAGATAATTTAAAGTAAATGGAAACTATAAAAATGTTATCTTACGGATACATGCATCATAATATTTGGCTCATACTTGTACAAGACAAACCTCCAATTTGCAGACCAAAAAACCATGAAAAGTACCTTGATAGAAGCATAAGAGCTCCATACTTGTACTTGAATATGCTTCATAGCTTTTAGTTTTTCTTCCCTCTAAATGATTGTCCACATTTAGTAATTTTGTCCAAATGTACTCGCTTCTACTGAAAATCAAATAATACATTAAAAGGTTGAGTCTCACAATTGACTAGTCTGAAGATAATATAAATACATAACCAAAATTGACGGTGTCAACTTCAACTCCTTACCTAGGAAGTGATCGATAAAATATCTCCTATGATTGCTGCTCTAGAAGCTCGGACAATCAAGAAGATTCTAGAAGTCAATGTGTCTGGTCTTAGATTACAATGATGATGATGGAAAATATTAGTCAAAAAGAAGAAAATAAATACCTAAATTTCCTAGCAAAGAATTAACTTGAGCCCATATCTCATCAATGCAGAGAATTAGAGGACCCAAACCAGTAGCTATGCACATGCTTTTATTTGCTTGTTGTCTCAACAAACCTAGAAAAAAGCTCAAACATAACTAAAACACATACCTAAATAATCTACCATGTGAATTATCCACTTAAGCATTTACAAATTTTAATGATTATTAAATAATCTGCATATATATTGACATGACCAATATGAAAAAAGCAAAGTTACCCGAATGGTCGGATCAGTCTCTAACTTGATAAACTTCAAAAGGTCAAATGTTCCTTTAAAATAATACTACCATAAAATGCACAAAAAGCTCATACAAACTGTGCTCTTCCTATGTTGGATTTCCTAATCAAAACTACTAGTGTTATACTGCCAATGCTGGAGAATAGGGTTATTAGTAGTATACTGTGCAAGAATCTATTATAATACCTGGCCTCTTCATTGTTTATGCCAATTCCAAAATACATCATTTTTAGACCAGATCAGCACCCACTGCCTTAATATTTGCAATTATGCTTGGCCGCATCTGTTATGCACAATTAAAAATGAATAAAATAGTAATTGCATATTGAATTTTCATTGATTCAAGTTAACATTATAGACATCTGAGTATCATTTTGGCTATCTTCATTAGACGTGGATGTGAACAAGTGCTAATTATATGGTGGCTTAAAACAACGGGTACATGTTTGGTGACAAATGAGCATGCCTATCATTAATTCAAACATATTTCCATCAAATTTGAAACATCAATCACGAATTCGTGCCATTAGTTGGCTGTTACAATCAAAACCGAAAGAAGAGATCAAGGTTAAAATGAATTTGGTACCTTGAATAAGGAAAATGACTAGACATGAGTAGCTTCTCTTCACATGACCACCACTCTAAGGCCATAGAAAACACCATACAGTTTTCACTCCTCTCTTTCTTCCCTGATTTGATCTGACGGCACAAGACCGGCGTTGCAACGCCGGGGCAGTGTGCTCTATTAGTTTCGATTTTGAGAGAGAGGAAAACGTGCATAAAAGAGAGCACGTCCCCGATCTGACGGTTGGGGAGGCAAGAGGCGAATGATCGCCGCCGATCCGATCGTGTTGCAGAATAGGGTTGCGCGGCTTGATATTTTCTACGGAGAGGAGGCAGTTTCGGCGCATAGCATCATTTGGGGAATTGCAATTTAGACTCGCCGACTAGACCTACATTATAATTCTCGATATGGTAGATTTAAAATAAGACCAAAGTTTAATTTCATGATGATATATGTCATCATCACAATTTTGTATACTTATAAATTTTTTATAGTATATAGATATAAATTTTATTCCAAACTCATGAGTTTAAACATGAATTAATTGATCGGTTCTAATTACAACTTTAATCCAACCTATCACAACGCAAGTCAATATTATAAAATTTATTCTTAAACGGTTGGATTTTATAATAAAGATTTTAAAGTAGAAGTCTTAGCGAACTAACACATAAAATTGTAATATTTTGACGAACATAGTATTATCAACTACTAACGTGAAATAAGGAATACTATTATAATATTAATTTTATTATTGTTATTATAATTATTAGCAATATTATAAGTGAATAGTAATAATAATAATAATAAAGTAAAATTCCACTATGAATATTTTTTCTTGTAGAACTGGAATCTATACCATTAATTCACATTGATGAACGATTGTGATCGATTAAGAGCTCAAATGCTCAATAGGCGTTGAAATACTCATTCATGGTAAATCTTTCCTAGTAATGATAATTAATATTAGAATAAAATAAAAAGAATTGTTAATATTATTATAGTTATAATTACTTATAACATAATTATGTTAATATTATATCATGATTATTAATAAAATATATTAATTATTATTATTACTTGTAAATATAAATTATTACGAGTTTTCTTATTGAAATTATAATTGATTAATATTATGATTACTACAAGCCTGCTAATTTATTTTTAGTTGTTGAACTTTAAATTGTTCAATTTTGGTCACTCGCTGAATATTTTTGTCTAATTAGTAATTAACCATATAAGTAGCCTATTAACCATATTTTTGTATTTTCTATAATTAAAAATATATAATACATTCTCTTGACATAAAACATGTTTACCAAACCAACTACCTAATTTACAAGTTGGAGCTTCTAAATAAATCTATATATGTAATCTATAATCTATAATCTATAATTTATAATCCATATATTGTTAATTAAAAGTTGTGACCGCTATTGGCTTTTAATTAAAAGTAGTTGCAACAATAGTTACAATTAAATATTTGGATGTTAGGTAGTTTATGCCTAATCTATGCCCTCCAATTTTTGCTTTTAATTAAAAATATTTTTTTTCTTTTGTTGTTAAATAAATTAAACATAATCGTACAAAATCATTAAAATTAAGTATATTTGGAAATCTAAGAAAATTCATGCCTAATGTATAAGGGAAAAAAAGATATCATCTCTTACGACATGTGATCTGAGCCCTCCAATTTGTCATCGATCGACTGATTTGAATTTATGTCAGAAGTTATTTTTGAAAGATTTTTTTTGGCAAAAAAATTATGCCAAATTTATATGGTGACTTTTATCGCAGAAATTGCTAATTTTGAACTTACAAATTTCCGTCTATAAATTTTAGCAAATTTTTTATGGCAGATATTTTATATTTTAAAAAAAATTGGCAAGTTTGATGAAATAGATTAGATTATTTTTTAATCTAAAAAACATAGTGCAGGAAGCTGCGACCACCTTTCTAGTATTAATTAAAAGCAGTGAATTTTTTTCATAATTAATTGCTATTTTTTTATAATTTTAAATATTTTTTTATATTTGTATTTTCTATAATTAAAAATATATTTCCTTTTTTGGTTAAATATATTAAAATAGTTCTACAAATCATTATTTAATTTAGGAATTAAATATGTTTGGAAATGTAAGGTAGTTCATGCTGAATTATTATCATCTATAGTGCAACGAAGCTGCAACTACCATGCCTAGTTAGATTTAACGTTCTAATATGAGTATTTCAGCATAATATAACTTTTAATATGAAATTTGATATAGGAAAAATAACTTGTTGTGAAAATATATATAATAAGTTAGCAACATGATTTATAATCATATTTAGTACCTATTTCATATTTACCACCATATGCGCAAACAATGTTATAATTATTTCCATCCATATAATAAAATATTTTCTTGCTAGAATTCTTATATTATTACATTAATAGATGTTTTAAATATTCCATAAAAATAATATGTATATCACATTTAATTATAAATATAGTTAAGATTGATATAGATTGATCCCCATGTAAAATTATTATTGAGTTTGGTTGCAGTTAAAACAATTTGACAGATTGTTTCGTTAACCCGATTAGATCTCAAGTTCAAAAACTCAAATAATCAATCCAAAAGCTTAATGAGTTCTTCATGAAATATCCAGGCCGACAAAATTTTTTATTTTATATTTTTAAGTATTTTTTGAATTTTAAGAAATTAGTATTATTGGAGGGATTATAACTAATTAAATTGAGAATTTTCTAAAATTCTATAAAAATTAAAAAATATATAAATTTGGTCATCTTGGAGATTTGATATGAAGACCACATTGAACGATTCTGGATCAGTCATTTGAATTTTCGAATTTGAGAAATTGGACGGTTTGAATCGGTCATTTTGAAGCAGATCCATGAGTTTAGATTTGTATGGATCGAAACTCCGGTACATTAATTAGTATGCACCACATATTCTCAAAATATTATAAATATAAAATATAAAATATATGTACATATATATTGTAGATAGTAATTTGTAGTATTTAAATTATATAATATTTCAAATAAGAAATATGCCATAATTAATTAATATTCTTTTTTAATTGTAAATACATAATAACAATGCGGGATTATTCAACCAGTGTTTGATTCTCTACTTATTTATCACGATTATTGAAAAAAGGATAAAGTTTTGGGCGAGCCAAATTTTGGTAGAAAAATTTTCAACAAAGCCAAAAATTTTTGGCGCCAGCGGGAAAAGAGGTTTGTAGTGATTCAGATGTTAGCCAATAATCCAGTATTAGCATTTCCTAATTGCTACACAAGAGTTGCTCTTGCGAATTAGCCTTGCGCCCTTGGCGAGAAGATGGAAGTTATAAGTAAATGTAAATGTAAAGATGGAAGTTTTTTTTTTTTTTTTTTTGAAATAAAAACCGTAATGATGGAGGTTTATAACTTATAAATGTAATGATGGAAGTTTTATTTTCCAAATAAAAACCGTAATGATGGAGATTATAACTTATAGGGAAAATTGGATATAACCCCCTCAAATCTTCTCCAATTGGATATAACCCCCTCAAATCCTTAAATTTGGATATAACCCCCTCTGATCTAGTTTCTCTTGGATATAACACCTTTTGATTAATTTAAATCATATTTTAAGTAAAAAATAACAATTTTCAAAGTTCTTGACCGATATACCCTTGTCTTCCCATGCCATTCTTCAATGCTGCAGGGACTTTTCTTCAATGTACGCACTTATAGCATTTGCATATAATGGAAAAAACACTTTCGAATTGTATTTGAAGTTAGATTCTGAAGTAAAATCCCAAAAAATTATTGCTGTGTACGCATATATAGAAGCACTTAAGGGTAAGAAAATAGTTGAAATAGTAGGAATTTATTATGCGGACCTGGTACAATTAAAAAAAGGAAAAAAACGTACAAAGTCAAGCAATGTTTCCTTAGAATTCAGCTTGGATGAAACAATCTGTGCCAAAAAAATTTAGATTGATTTATATCGACCAGTATGGCAGTACCACTAACTTAGTTCTCATGTTTGAATTGTTATTTGACGGTTGACAGAGATAGAGAAATAAGAAGAGACAAAAAAAAAATGAAGATGAGTCGGAATTTGGAAGGAGAGTAATCTAGCCATTTGGAAATAAATGAATTAAAATTCTATTTTCTTTTTAAGTTTTTATGGATGCTAGCTAGTGGGATTTGGGAAGATGGAAGGTCGGCGACATGAAGAGGAGAATGGAGAAGGAGGGGTATATTGGTCAGAGATAATAAAAATCATTTCTCTTTTTATAAAATATGATTTAAATTAATCAAAAGGTGTTATATCCAAAAGAAACTAGATTAGAGGGGGTTATATTCAAATTTAAAGATTTGAGGGGGTTATATCCAATTGAAGAAGATTTGAGGGGGTTATATCCAATTTTTCCTATGTAAAAATGGAAGTTTTATTTTCCAAATAAAAAACCGTAATGACAGAGGTTATAAGTAAATGTAAAGATGGAAGTTATATTTTTTTTTCCAGTTATGATGGAAGTTACAGAGGGGTATTAATTTGTTTCATGCGTCTTTATTTATTTGAGAGGGAAAAATGCAGAAAGTTATTGGAAAAATTAATTTTGGCTGAAAAATTTGGCGTCGTCAGAACAATTTTTTTGCTACATAGATTTAGTCTTGCCACTAATCTTGTAATTATGTCTGGCCTAGCAACGTGATCATTAGTGTAGCAACTTAATTATGTAATAGCATATAAATAGCAAGAAAGTTAATATTCCTTGCAATCAGGGTCTGGCTAAAACCCCTTTTTGGTGTAGTGTTTGATGGTCTATTCTAGCTCCCATCGAAGTGAATGCAAACATTGAGTTGTAAACACGGATTGATTCTATGAAATGAATAGAATCTGGTCCATTGGATGGATCGAGCAACGAACGCAAAGGTTCAGGATGTTCTTCGAGATGAGGTAGTTTAACTCTGCCACTGCGACAGGGTGTAGACAGGAACACCATCATCGGATTTAGTAGCTTCTCGAGACCAGAAGAATGCATTACAGTCGGGACAGATTTGATCAGGATCACCAAAATCTAAAAGATAAGGATTGGTAGACTCATTAGCGCTAAGAATCGAAGCCCTACTACGCCGTCCACCACGACGGCGCGGCGCAAGTGGAGATTCTACGAACAAAACAGCATACTTAAGAATAAATAAGGAGAATATACGTAGAAAAATCCAAGGAAGCAGCGAATAGATACATGAGGATGACGATGATGATAAACACTGAGCTTGGAAATTGTTGAGGGAAAACAGACAACCAATAGGTGGTTGTGGCAGGGAACTTCAAGTGAGAACTTGTTAGTTAGAAAAAAACCTATAGAATCTAACGCAGTGGATTTGGCCGGTTGTGCTCGTACTTTACGTGCACGGGCAGGGCGTCTCCTTGCATGCTGCGTGGAAGACTCTCCAACTTCCGTTATTGTTGTACGCACACGGGTAGCACGCTGTCTCTTATTGGTAGACATAAAAGTAGGCATAAAAGCTAAACAACAGCAGACTAAACTAAGTCTGCAGGCGAGAGTGGAGAGAGATAATATAGTAGTGGCATGTAGAGAAACCATATAAGAAAAAGTGTGTGTGTTTCTATTTATCTAAATCACCAAGATAAACTAAACCTGAGATAAATATGTGCTATACCAATAAATAATATAAGATTAACTAAACCTATCTATTGTGATGTAAGCGAAAAAATACCTCAAAACAAACATACCTAATTGAAGAAAAGAGCGGCAACTGCAACGGACAGATAGACAGTATGACTAATCAGCACGACTGTAGCAAGGAAAAAAATTGATCCCCATTTACATAAAGCACCAGGAATACATAAAAATTGATAATTGCTTAATTTGGTAAGTGGAAATGCTAAATGTGATATACTTTGTTGTTATAGCATATAACTAATCTCAAATATGAAATGTAGCATATGAGAAATAATTGATAGAAATAATATTCACCTCACAATACATTATGAGTTGTAAATGGATTGTCTTATTTGCAGAGTAAAGAAGATTGATCTAAATAAATACAGTGTAAATCATTGAACTAAAAAAAAATATATAAGGGAGAAGAGATTGCTTACCTGATAAAGATATGCCGAACAACAAAGAGAAGGATGCAATGCGAATCAGAAAATCTGCAGTGAAATACCAAAAAAAAAAAGAAAAGAAAAAAATGGAGCAAAATTAGAGGAAAAAAGATATAATAGCCATAAAAACAATGTTTTCCAGATGGCTAAAAGCCACATAATCACAATATGAAAGACTAAAAATCCATGGAAGCGGGAGAAATAAATAATAAACTGAAATAATACTACTTTTTATAAAAGGGCGTGAAATTTTTTAGCGCACATTATTTTTTTATTTATTATGGCTGCTATACAATTGAGAGTGAAATTTTCCGACTTAGATGGAACTTAGGCAGGAGGTACATTCTTATCTCAGACCAATTATTGAGTAGAAAATTTTGGGACTCAAATCAAACCTAGTTTTGAGGTAATGCAGCGAAATAGAAAGAAGAAAATTAGATTGGGACAATTCAACGAAAGTGAGAAATGCTTCAGTGGAAAAAATAATAAAAAATAATAATAAAATAAAGAGAACAAACCAAAGATGAAAGTAGAACGGGAGACACCTAGAGAGGAGAAACGCAGAGTGAGAAATGCTTGCAAAGGAGTAAACCATCCAGACAATTCCTCAGTCGACGCCTCCGTACCAATCGACATGACCCGGCCTCGAAACTTCTTGGAGCAATACCAATAGCGATTGAGCAAAGTACAGTTGAAGATTTGATGCGGCAGATGGAAGGAAGAATCGTTGAGCCTAACTCATCTCATAGTACGTAGAGGAAGGGAAATAAGGAGAGGCAAAAGCCCAGAAGCAGCCCAAGAGCCCAGAAAAAATACAGACATAAGAAACACAGAAGGAAACACAGAACAGCTCAAAGAAAATCAGCAGCAGAAATAGATAATGGTCAGGGACGGAACAGATACAATCCATCATAGCAGTGTGAAATCGGACGATCTATATTGGTATGCACTTTACTGTAGATTGGGGCAGCGAGAAATAAATTATTTCTTGATAATATAAACGAACCCCTTTCGCACAGCTATTTTGGAAGAATAACACAACACCCTCACATTTTAAAACCAATACCCAGCAACTTGCCTAAAAAATAACCCCAATGTACTCATGTGATGTCCTTTTATGCATATTAAATTTGCAAATTATTAAGTGCAGCTAAATCTGTTGTTATATCCTTGGTAGCATGAAACTTAATAAAATGGTTGCACTGAAATTAAACAAACCCAAAAATCATAAAGTGGGCCCGCCGAAATGCGTTTCAGCCATGTGAGCGATCCTATTTGTCGGTGAGTATGTAATGCGTTAACGGCCAATTTTTTATTAAATTGTACGAGCACTCTCCTATAGTCCCATACTCCCATCTATTGAATTATTGTTCTGTTTGTATGCAAGTTTGATTGTTTAAAAAAAGGGAAAATAAAAAAAAGTAGTCTCGAAAAATAAAGTACAAGAAATGTAGAGAACGTGTTTTGACGGTGCCGGGCCATGTGGACCTTGAGACATTTTTTTTATGGTCCATAGTTAGTACAGTTTATGTTATCCTAAATCAGGCGATATGATACCCTGTCCAACTTGAATCCGCGTATAATTTTGACTAAAAAATGTGAGTTAATTTATAGTGCAGTTTATGTTATTCTAATGTGGCAAACTTATCCAAAATGTTAATTTTTAAGAGTTAAATTGAATCCAATCTGATTGCAATGTTAAACTTCAAAATCTAACCGAACCTGACTCGACCGGTCTAATTGCTACCTTGCTTCTAATTGAAACCACTTCGGATAAAATTTTATTGTGTGAATAAAGAAGCTGATTACATTGACATCATGCACGGCAATCAACTAAATAAATACAGAGCTTAGCAAATAAAATCCTTGATATTATGTAATTTGTAAAATGGATCGTGAATCATATTTGGTATTATTTGAAAATTAGTTTGCCATTCATGAAGTGGTTACAGTTCAGTATTATCGGTATTTATACAATGTATGAGTATCTTTATTTTTTAAAAAAATTCATCAATTAATATTATCGTTATCAAATACGAATATTTTTCAATATTTTTTAAATTTTATAAATACAGCTACATTTATATTTCCAAATATTTACATGATAACATGACAATAGTAAGGGCAAGCTCATCTTTTGTGTGCTTTAATATTGATTATTCTTTATATATATATATATATAGTATGATGTCGATTGTCCTTCGTTCGCATCCGTCCGCTTATATATTGATTTTATTTCCCTGTGACCAAATTTATGTTGGTGTCTAGCGCTATGCTAACGTTAATATAGTGTAATAAAGTATAATTATGGTGCTAAAAAGATGTATAATCAAATAAATTTTGTAGGGGCAATCCAATTCCTATATATGCCTAGTATTGGCTATTGCCTACTTCCTTGCTTAAAAAATATTTCATAATATTTGTTTTATAGAAAATGATTCAGCTCTTGTTGGTTGTCTCGTCCAAAGTGTCTGCCAACTATGACATACATCACGTGCGCAGAAGATAGGGCTAAATAGGAAATTCAGGCATGAATAAAAAGTATCAGTGCTACTGCTATCCTTTTATCACCGGCTCACTAGATATTAATTCGTAAATTATTTAAAGACTTTTGAATTATCAATCATTAACAAATGAAACATCAGTATATATATAAAAAAATATTAATTCAAGTTAGTTAAAAATGGCCAAATTTGAAAATATTCATGTGAAAGTAATAATTGTAATGCTGGAATTTCAATCAACGACATCTTCGTCATATAAGATAAACAATTATATAATGATTACTGCACTGAATTAAAACTACTGGTTTGCGTCAAACATAAAACAACCTGAGTGTTGACTAGTAGATGACTCTTAAGTCAAAAGTATTCTGACACCAATAATATCACCTCTCTTGGTTTTATTTTAGGTTAATGTATTAAAGATGGATTTGTTATTTTCAAGAAAATTGATGGATTTTAGTTTATTTACATAAGAGAGCTATGTAGCGTAAATTTATTAATTTTTGGTATTGCTACATTTAAGCCAAGTAGCAAACTGTTATTACATGCTAAAGTTTTTAAAATTTGAAATAATTCCCAGAATCCCAGTCAAATCAAATCATATGTCTACTTCTTTTTTTATAAAAGAAAACACGGAAAGCTTTATCCAAAACAAGTCATGGTACTGGTAATTATAAAATTGTAAAAAGTTGTTTAGTGAAATAATTGACTCTGAGGATTGGAATCGGAGACAGCCATACATGCACTCAAACGTAAGTTAAAAGAAATAAAGGTCATTGTACCATGGATGGATATGGCCATGATGCCATGTCGGAGTTAAAAACAAAGCACAGTACAGTACAGCAGCATATCCTCAGACTTGTCTTGGCAGAATGGACAAGTCCGTTATGCTTCGTTTTATGTGGGAAATTACAAGTGGAGAAGCAAACCATCAAGGAAAAGCTTTCCGAAAGGTTTGATATTTGATTTTTTTTTTTTTTTTATAGGTACAGGTTGATATTTTTTGTCTTGCTTATTAAATTTCCTTCTGTGAATTTTCGTCTTAGACATAAATTTCCTTCTTAAAATCATATAATTGTTTATTTGTTTTTCAACTTTCATTATTTAAAAAAAAAGTTACCGATTTACACCTATAAAACACCAAACGGAAAAAAAAAAAAAAAAAAAAACACACACACACACACACACACACACCCGCGCGCGCGCGCGCGCAAGTCATTTACTTTCTCAACACGGTAAATTATTTGGTTCAAGTTTCAACCGCAGTAAAGTTTTCAGCCAACCAACTAGCTTCAGCTAGTGGGGTAATTATTTCCATCATTAATTGTCTCTCCTAAACCAAGTCGCTCTAAGTGTAATAACTTATATAATCATTGCACACAAAGTCTGGCTTTATTAAAATAAATCTTAGTGCTCTACCACTCGTTTTAGTATTTTATTTTGGAATAATCACTTGGCATACGTCTTATACTGAACAAAATGAAAGAGTAATTGTTGTCCAATCAATTAAAACAGAATTTGACTACAAAGACATTAAAAATATATATGTAATCTCGTCAACGTCAATATTGCAAAATATGCACCTCCATTTCCTTTGTAACCTTTCGTGTCTAAAACAATTTTCGGAAGATTTTCGTTTTGAAAACAAAAATAAGTTCATATTTACCATCATTTGATAATATTCACATAATGTAGACTTTGTAAGCTTTATTTAGTTTTTACATCAAGGGAGGTGTCCATTCACGAATAATGGAGGGAAGATGTTAAGAAATCCAACAGTCTTATCTCTTATTATAATACTGAAGGGTCCAAAACAAAGCCAACAAAATGCATGCACCTGTTCTCATTTTGTGAGGCAAGTCAGGCAACTGACAGAACTTATAACACTGGAAGTGATAAATTATTTTAGGTGCGCACTAATTATGGTTGCACAATTATTTTATTTGAGTTGAGTATCAGTAAAATTACTAAATTTCACTAAGTGATAAAAATGGCACAAAATATCTGACGTCAGATGTAGCAACAAAAGGAACCAGCAGAGGTCTTTAAATTTCCTCACCACAGAAAATCCCAGCTGCAAGAAACAAAAATGAACCTACAGTTCTGTCGTTACAAAAAGGGATTATAAAAATTATTCATTATATATATAATAATCTGACTATTCCAGTGCATCGGAGTTTATGTTCATATTTTTATTTGTTATCAAATTTAAGATTTCGGCATTTCGGCATTTGGCAAACTAAGATTTCCCCTAATTCACATTTACTAATGATTTGCTGATAAAATTTTCACGCTATGCATGCAATTAATTTCACGTCTCTGTACGTAGCACGCCAACAACATCGCACGTGTAGGAATTTTCTACTAATTAATCTGTGATCTGTCTAACAAACTGATATTGAAATGTTTATCTAAGAAACAGTTTAAACATATCTAAAATTGTTCCATTTAATGCATATAACGAAAAAAGGAGACCAACTTGTAAAGCGACCCATATCGATCTCCAAACAAGCTAGGACGAACTTACAGAGTAGCCACATTATGTTGACTTGTTGAGTTTCTATGGACGGCTACTATTAGCTAGTAAAAAAAAGCCGTAAAAGGTACTTTTTCTCCCGTAAAAAAATTAATGTTCCCAGAAGAAAGTTATCGTAGTAACATCCTGACGTCACAAGTCATATATTATTGGCCATTTTGAAAAAAAAAAAAGAATTAATTTTGAACATAATATTCAAACACGGACGATGCTTTCGATTATTAAAACTCCGAAAAGTATCGTTTGATTCGATCAGTATCGAGTTATTATTAATTTTAACAAATTTTAAAAGAATTAATAGTTGATTTATTTTTAACATTTCAGTGGACGTAGTAGAACATGGAAAATAAAATACAAATAACGTTGGTACTAGTATAATTATTTATGGCATAAAGGTATCTGTTAAATTAATTATATTATGACTGATGCCAATGTCATGATAAATTAATTAACAATTAATAATTTTTAAATTCTATCTCACAATTAAAAATAATACGACAGAAATAAAAACACGAATTCCATCTAGTTTTATGACTGGTCATAGTTGTAGGATCAATTTGATACAAAATTAAAATTTAAGGATTGAAATTAAATGGTTATTTTATATGAAGTCTTACAATTATTAACGTACTCACATGAGTTATTTTTATTCGATCATAATAAATATTTAAATCAACATACAGTCAATAGAATGTACAAAATTACAAAATTAAAACTTACATTCTATAATTTAACATACCAGACGTTCTGAACCGTTACAAAGATTTAACGGCTTGGCTGAAATCGTATATATTGATCATACCATATTAGCTAAGACTTAATTTTATCGGATTAATTATTGTAATTATTTTCATAAAACAAAAGGAGTCTCAAGAAAGAAAAGTTTTCCTGGAAAACTAATTTATAATTAGAAACAAGGTAAAAAAAAAAGTGTACGAGTTACAGTAGTCACTCAAATAACAAAAAGACGGGCTATATATTTAACCATGAATATTTTTTAAGATGTCTAGCTTTGTACGTACTTATTCAAAACTTCTCCAAATTTTGATACTTCCGAAAAATTATTATACACTATGAAAGAACCAGGTCATAATGTGCCATTGTGTCGTTTTTCTATTTTGCCTTGCAATTTTACTTTTCCAATGTTGAACTATCTAATAATCCCCATTGTGTTAAAGCGAAAATCTTCGTGTCTAATTTAAGAAAAAAGATTTAAAAGATAATCTATAAAATCAGATGATATGTACAGTATGGCTGCTGTAATTAGAAAATATGACCTCATACCCATGCATTATGTGACACTTTTCAGTTCAAATTTCGGACAAATTTTGAAGTTTTTTTTTTTTCACTGTTCAAAATGCAAAGATATCTAGTCGTATTGAATATTCTCAGATCTCAATATACTACTATTATATACATAAATATTTTATGGTTGCTTGGCCAAAAATGGTCTCACTTTTGGTTCAGAAATAACATGCTACCTGCCTTCCTCATTTGTCCCGAGTCGGAACTGCATATAAGTATAGTTTCTTTATAGACGAAGTGGGGAAAAAGTTTTATTACTCACTATGCTGATGTTATTGTGTGTACTAGTTTAATTGGCACATTTAAACCTTCTTCATCGTAAAGTATGAAGTATGTAATCATGGTGTCCCTAGTAACAATCCTTTTTTCATTTTATTGGGTCCTAGGACCAATCCATTTAAGGAGATTGGACTAATGGGTAAGTGGTCCAGATTAGATGTGGCACACATAGACAGTAGCGTGTGGCGCAACATTGGTAAATTGAGGGTCTCTTCCTCTCTGGTAAAAATAACTTTTGAGTTGTAATTTGCAAGTGCATCTGATGGAGAAAGAACACTTGGTTAATATAATAATACTATTAATATTGTAGTAGTTGAGCTTGTTATGGAGAATACCGGTAATATTTGTTCCTGTCACAGAGAATCCGGACTAAAAGGGAAAGCCTTTTGTTTTTTTGGAAAAATTATGGGAAAGTCTAGTAAAATAAAGCTGACGCAACAACTCCATTGTTCTTCAGTTCTTTTTCTTTTTCTTTTTTTTTTGTAAAGAAAAAAATTGACTGAGTAGGCACCATTATTGTTCGATAGAAAAAAATTAAAATAAAATGGAAAAATAAAATTGTAGTTTGCCCCCTCTTTTTTCGCTCTTTGGCAGAAAGAGTCAAAGATTGACAGTCCCAAAGTCGGAACCGCCTTAAATTATCGAACTTATTATTATTTTTTTATAACAATAGCACGAACATTAATAGGACCAGATCCTACTGTGTTTCGTACATATAGAACTCAGAATCACATGCCTTCTGGAATTTTTTTGTCTATATTAGTCTATACCGATTTTAAAGAAATAACACTAACATATTACATATTTAACTATTTGACGATACTATGATTGATTTTTGAATACATGCATGCACTTGATTGTTTTAACTAAACGCATGCATTTAGAATATATATTAAAAATATTCTTATTAATTAGTTCGTGATGATGAAATCGAAATGAACAGATGTATTCAAATTAAGATAGTCAAACTCATTGATAAAATATAAATTTTAACAAATAAGACGTTGAACTTAAATTAAAAAACAAAATGAACAAGTATTAACTTGATATTCTCTCTCAACGCAGAAAGTAAAAACAATTTATTCTACGTAAGGAAAAAAGTGTCAATATTTCCTAAGTTAATATTCTCAATAAATGCAAATAAATTATTGAATTTTTGTGAAAGAAGTTAAAAAACAATTTTTTTGTAAACTCAAAGGTTTGATTTTGAGCATGATACAACACAATTCGGCACATAGGTTGGTACAACATAACAAAAGAGACATGATATAATAAATCATCTATTAACATTTGAATAACACGTACGAAAGAACATGTTGTTTATACCGCAAAAAAAAAAAAAAGAAGTTCTACTTTCAAGAGGAGCGTTGGACAACAATACAGACAATTTCAACATGACAAATTCATACAAAATCAAGATACATAACACTTACATGACGTGTGCCTATATTTTTTTTTCCACAATATTCATTTTTTTATTGAAAAATATAGAAACAACGTAACAGTTCAGAAAACAAAAAAAAATCAAGCAAAATTGCAGAAAATATTAGTTAATATCATATTATACAATCAGTGAATTATCAGAATGAGTTAGTTAAGACTTAAGAATTAACTACATATGTGTTGAATACTTGAATGTGAATGTACAATTTTGTTTTTCTATTGTCAGCTAATTATTCGCAATTAATATTTCATAATTTTAGTTTGATTGCAAATTTTCTTTTGCTTTCAATATTTTTTTATGAATATATAACGAAATAAATATTGAAAAATAAAATACGGTATGTTCAATGCTTGCTTCACCTCAAAGATATTACATTTCAGCATCTCACAATATGACAAATACGTCATGTTTGGTATGGACAAGATACTGCATATTTTATAAACCTTACATTATGTCGAAAGAAAAATCTATAAGAAAAAAAGTAAATATGAATCAAACAAGTTTACTAGACTTTGAAGGATGTTTGTGAATTTTTATATTTAGAAGAAGGGGTAAAATAGTATATTGTAATTTCACGAGGGCAAGACTAGAATTCTACTAATAAATAATGTATCTCCATGTACTAGTATATACTGCATCTCTTTCCCATCCGAACTATATAAGAAGCCAAATTACCCTAAAATAATACTCTCCATTGCCTCTTTCTCCCAAGCACAAACACAAAACAACGAGTCACCCGTTCACTCTCGCTCGCTCTCTCTCAAAATCAAAATTAAACTTCACAATGGGGTTTCCTTCATTCTACTACTGTGTGATCCTTCCAAAGCCACTAATTCTTGTTATGCAGCTCCTGGATTGCCTCCAACAATGCATCTTTGTCTCTCTACTCCATATCGGGTTACTTCAGTATCGACCAGACGAGGACCCGATCCATCATTTGTTCTTCGCTCCGCCCGACCCACTTGCCTCAGCCATTAAAAACAAGCTTCAAGTAGTTAGATTCTCAAGCTTGTTGAAGGAATTGAGAAATGGAGAACAGTCTGTTTGTGTTGTTTGCTTGGCTGCACTGGAGGGGAGACATGAAGTTAGAAAATTGGGGAATTGCTGTCATTTATTCCACAAGGGGTGCATTGATAGGTGGGTAGAGTTAGGTCAAGTCACTTGCCCCTTGTGTAGATCTCCTCTTCTTCCAAGAGGGCAAATATGTCTTTCCATGTGAGTCATTTTTCTGTTTGCTAGTTACTACTAGTATGGATATGTGTAGGTTGCAGTAACACTAATTATTGAGTATATATGTAAATGGCTCTTATGCCATTGAGTAAACTTAATTGTATAATTAATTGACAATAGTGGAGGATTTATTATCCTATTTTTTTACTTTCAAATATATTTAACATATAATATATCATGGCATTTTGTTTTCCTTTTTTGAGCTGTTAGTAACTATTCACTGAATCAGATAACAGACGCATGCTATTCTATGTATCTGATTTTCTTCTCAATATTATGTGATAATAATATATATGGGAATTGCATTCATTTATTTCCAACCGGAAGCGCTTTTGGTTAGATAAGAACGGCTCTTTAATTGTTGGTCCCTGCATAGTGCCATTATCATGCGTGAGAACAAGAGATTGATGATAAGATAAGTTTCACAATTGTGTCTTCTATATTTGTAAATGGAACTGCTTCAAACTATAGATATTATTCTTTGAAAATGCCCGTAATTATAATAACATTTTTAAATTTTTTATTGAAATCGAATCTGTCTCGCTTTGTCCATCTGTGTTGGGTTTTGCAATTTATTTTATCTTTTTTTTTAACCATTATTTCGAATGAACATTGTGAAAACACCCTTTCTGAGTTGATATGAACAACTTCATTGCTATTACAATTTCTGTTTATAAAATTAACCAATGAAAATAGCACAATTAGTACTAATATGAAAAACTGACAACTTCGTCATGACTCATGGTAGCAGGAATCAGATCCTCTGGTCGGCGACCACGTAGTCGGCGCATGATCCGGACCGTCTGATTTAATCTCAACGGCTAAAGGGAGCCCCGTGCATTCCACCACTCCCGAAAAAAAAAATTGGCCCGAAAAAAATGAACCGTTGAGATTAAATCGGACGGCTCGGATCACGCGCCGACCACGTGGTCGGCACATTTCCGCCGACCAGAGGATCCGTTCCCCATGGTAGCACACTTTAGAATAATATATGCTCTCTGTGGTATTCTGGGTATGGCCCGTAACACGACTATATAATTTTAATGTCCATTGGGCCGACAATTCATTAAGGAATCCTCTGTTTCTGGTTTGACCAATAACACTTGTTTTGGGGATTGATAATATATCCTTTTCTTCTCACAATAACACAAGTTTGCAGTGAAATTTTTTTTCTTGGTGAAAAGAAAGTTTATGTAATTATAATGAAGTGATCAGTGTCTACATTTGCATCTAGTACCGAAACCCCCCTTTTGTGTGTGTGTGTTTTTTTTTTTTTTTTTTTTTTTTTTTTTTGGGGGGGGGGGGGGGGGGGGCAGAGTGGTGCGGAACTGGATCCTTTGGATGGCCGTCCGGCTTGATGTTTTAGTTTTCGGGCTGTCCGATGTAATCTCAACGGTTAAATTTTTTCGGGCCTATCAATCTGGTATTAATCACATGACACTCATTATTGATCGGACGGATACAAATCAAAAACGTCCACTGGATGGCCGTCTAAAGGATCTCGTTTCGGAGTGGTGCAGGGTTTCTTTTATTCAGACTTCCTTTCCATAGTTGGCCCATGAATTTTCACATCCATAAGAACAATTTACATTAAGTCACGCTAACAAATACCAACAAATACGCTGATCAATGATCGTCATAGAAATTGAATAATTGATCATATTATGAGGCCCACGACCATCCAGCCCAATTATTTAAATTGGAGGTACAGGCCTATCTGTTCGCATGTTAATTCACACCAAACCAAATACAGTGGGGAATTGCTTTCGGAAATTATTCTGAGCAATCAAAACTTCAAAAGCAATAACATTCCTTTCTTCTTTTTTTTTTTTCCGGCTTTTCCTTCCATGTTTCCGCTTATTTCTTTTTCTGCTCCTTCCCCTCGGAATTGTATCCTCTAGCCATCTCATTAAGATGGGTAGAGTGCCCATCCTCTGCCTCAACCATCTGATTTAATCTCAACGGCTAAAAGGAGCCCCGTGAATTCTACCACTCTCGAAAAAAAATTATTGGCCCGAAAAAAATGAACCGTCCAGATTAGATCAGACGGTCGTGATGAGATGGACACTCTACCCATCTCTATTGAGATGGGTAGAGAATACTGGTCCCCTTCCCCTCCCTCTCCGCTCTTTCCTTTTCTGCTTCTTTGTTCTCCTCTCCGCTCCCCTCCTTGACTTCCTCTCCTCTCCTCTCCTCTCCTCTCAGCTCTCTTTCATGATATCATCTCCTCTCCACTTTCCTCTCATCTAGTGTTCTAAAAAAATACGACGTGTCCAAACACGACATGATACGGAGGTGGTACGACACGGTACAAGAACTTAAGCGTAGCGTGTTTTTAGGTGTGCTGTGTCTGACTTTGAAGGCATAGACATGACACAACAAACAAATTATCAAGATATGACACAACATGACACGACAAAAAAATTGTCAAGATATGACACAAAACGACACGCCATGACATGTGACACGACAAAACCTAAGAGACACAACAAGTTTATAATGATGGTAAAAGACGTTAAATTTTATAAAATAACAATAAAATTCTTATATTGTCTATTTTTTAGGATAATTTCATAATTTTAATTTTAAATTCATTCCTAAATATAAGTATATGATTATGTTTTATGAAATTCAAACATGACATGGCACGATACGTGTAAAAAAAAAACACGGGACGAGAACATGAGGAGTGCCGTGCTCTTAGATGTGTCGTGTCCATCCCTTGAAAGTTAGATACAGGATGGCACGGCACGTGAAATATTTAGACATGGCACGACACGACACGACAAATGATCTAGACACGACGTGTTTGACACGGCACGACATGTATTTAGAACACTAAACCCTCCCTTTGTTGTCGTCCCCTTCGCTCCTCCGCTTTGACCATCCAATATTTTTCTTTCCTTCACTCTGACCATCGATCCTTTCATCCCCACTCTTTGCTCTTCTTCCTTCTTGATTATCTTTGCCTCTTTCTCTATAATTTCTCACATTCTCTTCTCTTTTCTTTCCTCCTCATTTATTATTTTTCATCCTTACTCCCTCCTCCAGGATCTTGCAAGAACAAAATCGTAAAAAGTAAATTATATATATATTTTTAATTTTTATTATTTTTTCGAATTTAAGAAAATTCTCAATCTAATTAATTTTGGACCCTTCAATATTAAAAAAAAATAAAATAAAATTACTTTTTTTTTAAAATATAAAATTTGATCTGCAAATATATTTCAATATGAAGATCATATTGAGCGGTTTGGATCGACCGTTTGAATTTTCAATAGTTGAGACTCGAATATCGTTTGATGTCAAATATGTTTCATTCTAGTATTACTCTAATTTTATTTCTATTTAAAACAAAGAGTTAGTAAACGATCAATGTTTAGAACATATATATTGAACTAAATGTTAACACCCCTGGTCTGATTGTTTACATCATTGAATTGATATTTTTATAAGCAGTAGAGATATATATATATATATATATATTGATCAACGCAAATTATTCATCTTGGAAGCCGGTCAAAAAAAAGAGAAAATAAATTTAAAAAAATTAAGATCCTCACGTTGCGAGTAACTTTCAACTTCATTAAGAATAGTTGGGAAAAATATTCTAGGTCCCACACAACAGTATAACACATTATGACGAATATAATATTTAACTACAAATAAGTAGGTTGCTTTCATTTTATTTTCTTGCAATTTATGAACTTTTATGACTTTCAATTATTGGCTGAGTGTTCTAGCTAGTTAAAATGGGTCTTAAACTCTCAGATATTTATATCAAATTTTATTTTGAAAAAAGTAAATTAATTTTATTTCTTGTCAAGCGCTTGGTAGTTGGTATTATCTGTGCCACGAAATGCAAATAGTGGCAAAGAATCATTGTATAAGATTTCACTCATTTCTCATAGGTGCGCCGGAAAGGGGTCAATAAATAGAGAAAGGAAACAACTAGACTTAAAAATAAGTTTTAAATATGTAGAAAAACGTTTTTTTTTTTTTTTTTTCTGTCATATAACATACGCATCTTACTACCCGATTTTCGTTTTACATTCTGATTGATTTTGAATTAACTTATCGTGTTTGTAAGATGTAATAAATTATTTTAAATGAAAGAATTTTTTTTTCTACTCCATATGAATTTATCGTATTGTTTTTTAAAAAAGACTTCTATATATGCATTATTTGTCTCAAGGCTAGTTTTCTTTATAAAGAGTAATCTAAATAGATTTGTCTTTTCAGCACGAAGTCAGGGAAATAATGTTTGTTGAGTATAATAAAGAGTAATTCCGGAATTCGTGGGTTTGGAATAATAATTAATTAGAACCATTGACTTAGCAATTAATTTGTTTTGTATATATGCTGCGTGCCTTAGTGAAAATTTCTTTAACGTTTCATCTAAATGCCAAAAAAAAAAAAAAAAAAAAATTCTTTCTTTTGATTTGACTGCCTCTCAATCACCGCCATTCGCTAATCTTTGATATTTATCCTGAAGAAAAGAATTCAGATCTTTAATCTTTTTTTTTGCCCTCTGATGTGAACAATTAGATGTCTGTGGTAGTACTTTTGAATAATCCCCTAAATGAAATGTACATATCAATGCCACCAAAAAGATTGAAAAAAGGGGTATCTTTTCCCACAAAATGTCCATTAATATAAGGAAATCGCTTTTGTAATGATGAATTAAAAGCATCTTATTCTTTCTCAAGAAGTCGACTTGCAACACTAATAACTTTTATGAATAAATTTTTCAATAATAGAGGATTTTAACATCATTTTTTCCGCTATCGTAGTTTAATTATTACTACTTTTCTACATTATTCTTTCCAGATTTAAAATTCAGAAGGTAATTTGATTCGTTATCTATATCAAAATTTGGCGAGAGTGATGCATGCTTCATAAAATGTTACGATGTTTCAAATTATTTTTTAAAATTACTAGATTGAAGTTTTATTTTAGAATATACAGATTTGAAATATTATTCCATAGGATATTCGGGTTTTAAGTAATTAATTAAGTTAATGCATACATATTCGATAGTTCTAAATCTAAATCTAAAACATATATAAAAGGTTGAATCATTTTTTTTTTTTTTTGAAAATGAGGTTGAATCATTGTGGGTGAATAAGATCTATATATATACTTTTTTGTGGCGATATTGTCTCTCATGGTCACTAACTCACTATACAGCTGGTCAAACTAAGTTATTAATATGCTCGCTTTGTGAAAGATTATTTACTATCCGGTAATTGTGGATGAATGATGATTTTTAATTTTCCACAGTGACAAACCATATGACCACTATATACTGGGTCAAAGTAAGTTATTTAATCATTTGTTGCACAATCTCCCACAAATTACTACCGTGGAAAATCTGTAAAGTAAACTTGCAAAGTGAGATTGAATCCCCAGTGATGAGGACCACAAGCCACAACTGTCTCGCACTGTTAACCGTAGTAACTATGGAGATATCATGATAATTGAAAACTTGGAGGCAATTATCAGTTAGCAAGCAACTTGCGCTGCACACCACGAGGAAAATGGGTGGGATCCACGTGACCAGTGCATTCATTTTCAATAAATCACCATTTGTATGGTGACACGTGTTGTCTTTTCAGGCGTCCACTGTACGAACTACCAATGATATGCTCCCTCCTCGTACGAACCTGGACCCACATGACCGCATGATGGATCAGTGTCCATTTTGAGACACGAATTTTCCAAAACAAATGGCCATAAAATGGCCAATAGTTCTTTTACACGTCATCAATATGAAGGGAAGAAACGCTGCTCGCTGGTTGAGCCAGTTCAGCTGATCATTCATTTCTTTCTTTTCACAAACTTTTCTAATCAGAAATGGTACATGCACACGTTAATGTACATTTACCAATAGAAACTTGTTTCCGCTTCAAATTAATTTCCTATGAAAATAATAAAAATAGTAACCGTTGTGTTGCTGACTAATTTTTTGATAAAAAGTTTTCATGGGAGAAAAAAATAATGTTGCAAATTTTTTTAACATATATATTAAAAAATTACGTTCAACATATATAGTAATTGCTTTGCTCTAATCTTATGGTTGTCTTCGTCTTGCTCAATAGCATTAATTTATGAATTTATACAAACAATAAATTGTAACACAAAAATATATATCACAATACGAATTTCCAAGACACGGATACTCTTTTTATATGTTTGTCACTTTGACTACTACAATTATTTTCAGCATATATAAATCACGGAAAAAAAATAAAGAAGGTTCCAGAGAGCTTTGAATATAATTATGTTTGTAGATGCCTCTAATATAATTTATTTGTAACTGTCAAGATTTTTTTTCTGAATTACAAACTGAATTATGTTTATAATTAATTTATAGTGGATTTAAGAATCAGTTCTTGCTCTAATGATAAATAATAATTCATCTCACGTGAAAAGGTCATAGCATCGATGCACGATTGAAAATCCTTTATGGACATTTTAATTTAAAAATAAATTAGAAGGATTGACACTCAACTTATCTTAAAAGAAAATTTATAGTAAACGTCGTAACTAACATGAAGAATATCAAAATAAGTCAATCCACATCATTCTAAATATTTGAACTCTATTAGACTTGGAAAATATTAATAGTTCATTAACAAACATCTTGTCTTGATATAATCCTAAGGTCAATAGTGGCAAGAGGATATGAAACTGTTGGCAACAAACTCCTAGCTGGATTCATCAATACAAAAACTGGGTTACCATTTTTGGTACGCTCTAAAGTCACACCCAGTAAAGTCAAAAAAAGGAAAGTAACCAAGAAAAATATATGGAATCTTTCCTTTTAAAAGGTATTTCCATAATTTCTACTTTCCATCTTTAGTCCGTTCGACAATCCACACCCTCATCTCCTTTGCCATTTGTGACCCCTTTTAGGCTATTCTCCAAATTCGTTCCTTCCCTTTACCAGAAAAAAAGAAAAGTTGGGGCCAAATTGAGGAAAAAGAGCAAAAAGTTTAGAAACCCTAGTTCTGGAAGAGGAAGCTACAGAGATCCACTTCCTAATTCCGAGAGTGAGAGAGACGAAGATGGTGAGAGGGAAGAGAGAGATGAGGCGCATAGAAGACACCTCGAGTCGCCAAGTGACCTTCACAAAACGGCGAGGTGGATTACTGAAGAAGGCATTCGAGCTGTCAGTGTTGTGTGATGCTGAGGTGGCGCTGGTAATCTTCTCCACTCGTGGCAAGCTCTTTGAGTTCTCCAGTCGGAACTGGTAAATATGTCTTTATATCTCTTGATTTAAGCTTTTTATGATCTGTACGTAGTTTCTTTTTGTTTCATTTGCAAATTCAATATCTGATCGGCCTTAGTTGTTTAGTCTTCGGTCTTTTATAATCAAAAGTGGATATGATTTGAATAAACTAGCTGATTTTACAACTCTCCTTTGCTTTAATTAGACGTAGATCTAGTGCCATTTATAGGTTCCTTGTTTTCTGTATTTAGGTTGGTTCGGGTTGCAATTAATTAAGAAACAATTAATACCACTGAATATGGATCTTTTTGTCTATTTCATGACGAGAGAGCGCTGTACATTCCATGTATGTAAATAGTTTATCTATTAAATAGATAAATTTCGTTCAGATGCATACAGTTAATATTGTCAAACAGCAATTATTGCCATCTCCCAATTTCAAGGCACTGTTCTAAGAAAGATTATCCAAAAGTTTCTGTACGTGGACACTTGCAACATTTCATTTTATGTTAGGACTAATATTTTTTTTTTTTCAATTATTATGCAATATTAGCAATAACTTTGCACAGTGAAGATATTTTTTGTAATATCAATGAATTAATCTTTTATAAAAGAAGGAAGGAATTAATTATTTAGTTTCAGGTAAATAGTCTAATTTTCTACAGTTGCAAGTATACAATATGCACCAGTATACAGTAATCTCTTTCATTCTCTTTTATTTTTTTTCCTTTTTCTCTATTTATTTATTTATTTTTGTTTATTTGTTTGGAAGACTAGTCTACTTACAGATGTGGTAGTAAAGTATCAGACGATACCTTTTATTTAGCTTAATTACTTCTCTAACATTTCATATCAGCTTTAAGATTCTTTGACTAATTGGCATCACTGGATCAGAGTTATTTCTGTACATACATTTTAACAATGTTACATTTTAAAGCAGTCCAAAAACCTGAAAGTTAGGATTCCTAAATTCATTCACAAATTAAGCAGAAAAGGGTTAACATCCATTTTTTTTTTTCAAACTCATTTATTGCTTTATTGTACTGATCTCACTGGATTTTGGACTAACTTTTTGTCCATCTTAGAACTATAGCAACGTGCTATATGAAAATATATATGGACACAACTTATTGATGATGTTTAACTCTAATTATGAACATTTGTGAAGCATGTGTGACAACATTTTGAACTGAGTTTATTTGAAGGCCAGATATTGAAGATGTTTATGATTATGATAATATATACTTTGAATAGTCTTATAATTAAGGATATATACAGTATGTTGGTGATTTTGTTTGTTTGTCCATTATATCCCATACACAGTTTACATGATAGTTTGCTTTAACCTTTGTAAAATCAGCCTTTGCTGAAAGTTGCATATAACCATATTCATTGCAATATGCACATGAACAGCGCACTTAGGCATTATATATAAAGAAAAAACCCATGAAATATAGACGAATAGAGGACAAGGTGGCAAAATTCTAGTCCTTTAAATATGAATTAACTTACAAATATCCAGTATTATTGAAGCATAAATGCTTTGGTATTTTCTAGTACAAGTTTTAAGCTCTCATCACCAGCTTCAGGACTTGTAATTCCTCATCAATTTTAACTTCAATTGTCCTACTTGTCCAGATTGAAGTTTAAGATCCATATATATGAATATATATTTCTTTCGAGCAATGCTACTGCCCATGATGAATTAAGATTACTATTAGTATTTTTTGTTACTTCTACCTATTTGGAATTGCATATATAGCATGGAATTTGTATGTTCCATAAGCTTATGAATAGCTTAAGCCCAGAAGAGAGGTTAACCTAGGCAAATCATGTGCATTACCATCTACATACAGTTCTTTCTGGAGATGTCGACATACGGTGTGGCGAAGCACAAACCCAACTTATTGTTGTCTCTCAGGACTGAATTTTGTAGAGTATATGGGATCAAAAAAATGATGCTGGTGATGTCATAGTTGATCAGTACCCTAAGTTCGTGCTCTATTAGCAGTTGATTAGCTGTAGTAACTTCTCTAACAAGTAACAACAAAACAAAATAATAATATATAGTTCCAAATGTAATGATAAATTATAACAACAAATTAATAGTAAGTTATAGAAGCACATATGTTGAAGTTCATTTAAATTAGCAGTAGCATGCTTTCTGTTAGACGCTACAAAGATAGCTTAGTAAATATTTTATAAAATACTTAAAAAAAAATTCTATTTTATATAATATCAATTGTGTAATTTGTAACTGAATTGATTGATAAACACATTCCTGGTTGGGAATCATAGACATTTGTGTTAGTAAGTCACTCCTTGAGCAATTTTAATTTTATTACTAGTTAACAACAATTAACAAGCCACAAAGGAGTAGATCTAGTCATTCAAGTCGTTTAACACATAAATGAGAGAGTAGGAGGTTTACCTCTTCTAATTTCGTAATTAGAAGGCTAAATCCAAATCTCTTGGAGTTGATGGCATGCACACCACCACTACCACGGCCGGCCTCGAGTCCACACAAAGTTTAATCAAGTTCTCCAAGCTTTGTGCTAGCAAAGCAAGAGAACACGCATAAACCTGAAGTTTCCTTTGCTTCTAATTATCGAATAATTATTATGGAAACTATTTCTCAACTCATGAGAACCTAAAAGAATGCAAGAATGAGACTCCATATTTTCAAATTTGAAAATTTTCTTTTCTTTGGTGAAATGCGGCCAAGAGAAGAGGAAAAGAGGTGGAAAAAGTGATGCCCTAAAAGCACTCCATGTGGTCCTTAAATAGACCACCTAACCCAAACATTTTGGGACCAGAATGCCCCTCTAATGGCCAGAAACGAAATGGGCCTTTTGGGCCATAAAACTTTATATTATATGCTCATTAATTCAATTAATTAATGGCCCATTTCAATTGCATTCAAATTGGGTTCAATTTGGCTAATTAAAGATAGCCCAATTGATTAATACAATTTTCATAATTATATTAATTGAGTTGAAACAAAAAGAAATATCAACCATTTGATAAGTATTATTTGGTTTAGACTTTACATTAATTTAGTTTCATATGATCTCTTTGAAATAATTAATCATAACGGTATACGATTAATTATTCAACTTATCCTATTTTGTATTCTCCAATACAAACAAACTAAATATAATGCACCATTATTAAGAGCTTTGTCATTGTGTGACCCTTTGAGGATTTATGTTATGTTGGTCATGAAAAATAAATCTTCATTTATTTCCAATGATCATAAGCGATATCTAGCAAGACATTATGATTCCCAATTAACATAAATAAATACTATACAATTATAGCATTTCAATCATGCATAAGAAATAGATAATTTTCTTGTTTTGATTCTTATGTCACATGATATCATTATATAATCTAAGATATGAAAGTGTCATTCTTGCAGATTATATATTTCTTGATCTAGAGATGATTGTACAAGTTGCTAGCAAACAATCCATCTCCATCAAGGGGCCCAATAGATATCATCACTCACTAGATATACTAATGAGGGACATACGGTTTTCTTGATGAACAATTTTTTCCAGCACAATTCAAGAGAACATAAATAAAGTCCTTATAGCAGCCCTTATCAGGAATCAACGGTAAACGATATTTATAGAACCAATCCTCATGCGGAAAAACTGAACCATCTCAAACTTAGAATCAAACTCATATGAAATAAATAATGACACGTAACACAATCCATATATTTATTTAATTGGGTCAAGTCCTGTACTATGTTCCGATTATATACACATATGCAATTAAATTGATAACACCTTATCCATGATTTGTAGAAGTTAATCATCACTTAACTTTCATACTAATTTTATCATGATAATTAATGTTCCTTGTTAATTATCAAGATTATGGACATTTTAGATTTATTATTGTCATTTAACACAATGAAACACAGAGATCCACAATTCAGATCCTCAACCTGAATGATCTGTCAATAATAAAATCAAGGAACAAATGATCAAACATCATCAATAACATAAATTAAAGATAATGCCAATAATTGATTGGCTCATAGGACATATATCTAACAATTTGTTGCAAGTAATTTGAACTTCTGTATAATACAACTTATTACTATAAAGTATATATAAACATATCCAATTTGAATTTCTTTAACAAATTGGCAAGCAGCCAGTCCAAATTATTCAGTTACCTCTCAATCGTGACAAATAAACACTATTTTTATTTTAGAAACAACAACGTCCTCTCCCCATATGGGATTGAACATTTATTCAAAATTTGTGGTAATAATCCAGAGGAAAAATCTCTTATTAGTTAATTATAAGCCCCACTTATTGAAATCTTTACATCATTTTTATTTAGTAATAAATATATCTGATAATTCCGGCCCTCACATGACTTAAAGATTTCATCTTCTGTATAATTTTGGATAGTCATACGCAATTGACAAAAATCTTTCTGGTTGAACTTTTACTTGGGAAACTCAAGATTGACTAAAGACAAACTGGGGGTAACAACAGTTTTGAGTCCGCGTCTTAATTAGTTTACCATCAGTTTGACTTGAGAACAATTTTCTTCAAGTTTGATCAGGAGCGATACTCATTGTGGCCTATATGCTTGCTGTCAAGTATATCACACTGCAAACCCTAAGTAAAATCCATGCAGGATCCAACAATACCTGCAACTGGTTGATCAGCTTGATTTATGATTTTTATTCGACATCAGTAATAAGAGAAGGAGGTCAATTTCTATGATTGCTATTGGGCTTCATGGATTTTGTATATATATATATATATGTATATATGTAACTTTTTTTTGGAAACAAGACCATTTAATTTAAAAATGCATAGTCCACTGTGTTATCCCTCTTTCATGTTCAATAAAAATCAATCCGTTAATTATCTCAAGAATCACAATGGAGTTACTGACTAGCGATACTTTAATCCATGTTTGTCGATCTTCAGGGATCAATTCTAAAATATATATAATTGCTAAGAATTATAACTATGTTCCTTCATTCACTAATTAGCCACAAGGAGTTGATTTAATTTGTAGACTTCAACTTCACCAGGACTCTTATTAAGTTCTTTAGTGAAAGAAACATTTTTTTTTCTAAAAAAGAAAGAGTATTTATTAGAGGCATAGTCTAGTGTATTGAGATACACTTTATCTCTCCTCCCTTTCTAGCAAGAATTGTTTTCTCTAGAAAAGTGACGAGCCAAATGATCATCTATAATGGACTTCCACATCAATGAATGTATTAATTAGCTTTTTTTTTTTCTTTTTCACAAAATCAACAATATAATATTATTTTATGATGAATTTTAGTACTTACAATTCACACTTTAATATACCTGGCTTAGTTTGTTCTGTGATTAGTTCTTGCTGTAAACTCTTTTGTTTAGTGGATGGCAATCACAATATGTTGAAACATCTACAAGTAGATACGATGAGACATCATGCTTCTTTAGGTGTTTCACTGAATAGGCGCTTGTTAAATCCTTTGATTTCTCTAATTTTAAGGTCAAAATTAATCAGCTTAAGTCTTTCATAAAGCGTTAAATGCCCAGTCCCGCATAATGGTTATTGCCATGAACCTAGAGATCTTTATTGCAGGACACTCAATTGACACAAAATTCAATATATATTCTTTTTTTTTGCGATTAATTCTAATCCATTACATTTCTTTTCACTGAGGTTATGGTGATTAAGCAAAAAAAAAAAAAAAAAAAAAGATTGCACATCCAAAGTTAAATTCTTGATATAAAACCTTGAAGATGAACATGATTTAAATTGACATGTTGATTATTCAAAATTTTTACTTTTAGTTGTAGAACAGTATCTCATTTAAATGTCTTAAATCTCAATATTATGAGATATTTAATTTTTGTGTATAAACTCTAATATAAATTAAATATGCATTTGCAAACTACCCACATCATTTAATGATGAAAAACCTGCAAGGAAGGAATTCACCATTCGAATGATAATTAGTGTCCATTATTCAAGTAAACAAAAGATGATATGCAATTTTTGTAAATTAAAGTGAACAAAGCCCAATCGATTGGTGGAAAGATTTATGGAATGCACTATTTTTGTGGAATTAGTAGGCAAACGCCTCTCCTACATTCAATATAACATATGAAGTCAAGAATACAATACAACTTATAAACAAAAATAGTAAATTGAAAAGGTAATTTTAAGCAAACTTAGGGAGAAAATAAAAAAGCGATGCCCAATTCCTACAACTTCATATCGGTGGTTGGAAAATTTTTTTCTTTACTTTTTATTTCTTTTAAGGGAGTTCACTATTTTTCATTTCTTTAGCTCGAATAAGTGCTCATTCGTGTGAACCAAACAACCAACAAATAAACGCTTATTTGAATAAGCGCCAATTCGATCCCTTATTCTTGTTCCACCATTTTCTTAGAACAATGATTCCATGAAAGACTTGTTCGAATAAGGCTTATTCCTTATTCGGGTGAACATATCTTATATATCACTATTAGTTTTTTTTTCCACAACACATTATCTTATATATATATATATATATATATATATATATATATATATATAGAGGATGGATATAGACCACTGATGTGTACGGATCGTCTCCGTACACATGAGTCGTTTTTCAAGATCCAAAATTCAAACGATCGATCTGAACCGTTCAAGTTGTTCTCCATATTGAAAAACCCTCAGAGACCAAATTTTATATTTTTTTCGAATTTTTTTACTATATATTATGATATTTTCAAAAAACACTACAATTGGAGTATTTCAGGCCCTCCAATTTGAAAATATCATAATATATAGTAAAAAATTTCGAAAAAATATAAAATTTGGTCTTCGAGGATTTTTCAATATGGAGAACAACTTGAACGGTTCGGATTGGCCGTTTGAATTTTGGATCTCGAAAAACGACTCATGTGTACGGAGACAATCCGTACACATCAGTGTATTTTATCCATTCACTATATATATATATATATATAAAATATCTATTGTGAACCATGGTTTATTTTGGCCTCCGTGAATCATGATCGTTTGATCGGTGGTTTTGCAAATTGAAAAATCTAAAACAACCAATTCAATCTATATATTGAAATCTCATATCAAATCAAATTTTATAATTTTTGAATTTTTTTTACTGTTTTTTTCGAATTTTTTAGAATTTGCCATTTTTGGACAACAATTCAATAATTATCGTCCAAAATTGGCAAGCTTTAAGAAATTCGAAAAAAATAGTAAAAAATTTTCAAAAATTGTAAAATTTGGTTTTCAATGAGATTTCAATATATAGATTGGATTGGTTAATTTAGATTTGTCAATTTGCAAAATCACCGATCAAACGATCATGGTTAATGAAGGCCTAAATGAACATGGTTCACAATAGATATTATATATATATATAGTGAATGGATAAAATACACTGATGTGTACGGATCGTCCCCGTACACATGAGTCGTTTTTCGAGATCCAAAATTCAAACGACCGATCCGAACTGTTCAAGTTGTTCTCCATATTGAAAAATCCTTGGAGATCAAATTTTACATTTTTTCGAATTTTTTTACTATATATTATGATATTTTTAAATTGGAGGGCCTGAAATACTCCAATTGTAGTGTTTTTTGAAAATATCATAATATATAGTAAAAAAATTCGAAAAAATATAAAATTTTGTTAATAAGGGTTTTGCAGTATGGAGAACAACTTGAACGGTTCGGATTGGTCGTTTGAATTTTGGATCTTTAAAAACGACTCATGTGTACGGAGACGTTCCTTACACATTAGTGTTCTATATCCATTCTCTATATATATATATTGCCACAACTTAAATTCGTCATTATCTATCCAACCTAATATTCGAAAGTACAGTATGTATATATAAATCGCTGCATGCAAACTGTATAAGAGGGTTTAGAATGGAAGTTGAGGATATTGTGCGTTTCTAAAATTTACTGGTTTTTACTATGAGTTCCATTTCAACCATGTGCATCAAATTAAACATATCAAAATTTCAATGGGTCCATGATTGTTGAAATCACACAAATACCTCGGCGATCAAGTCAAAGAAATCGATGTGTATTATTAATGGAACTTTTAAATTTACAATTCGATTCAATTCCATTTCAATTGCAAGCACACGAGCTATATCGAGTATAGCCGAGATGGAACTACAAGGACAGTGTGAAATATCGGTCATTTATTTTAATCAATTAGTTAGATGAGTCATGTTCAAATGATTTTGGATTTTGATTAATGAATATTAAAACTGATTCTAATCCTAAAATCTAGTTCTATGGTTAAACCAAAAATTAAACTAGAGAAAAAATAGCCAAGTCAATAAATTTTTTAGTGTTTGTGGTGCCACTTTATCCATTCAGGTCAATTTTCTCAACATCCGTTTGATATCTCAAATGGCCTGTTTAGAACCGTGAAGCTGCTAATCGCTTAGTTATTTCCAATATGTGAATAATAATAACCTAACTTAAAAGTGACAGATCATATCTTCCATTTTGGCTCTATTTCTCCAAGTCAAACTAATTTGAGAATATCTATTGTGAACCATGGTTCATAAAGGGTTCCGTGAACCATGGTCGTTTGATCGATGAGTTTGCAAATTGACAAATCTAAATTAACCAATCCAATCTATATATTGAAATCTCATGGAAAATCAAATTTTACAAATTTTGAATTTTTTTTACTATTTTTTTCGAATTTTTAAAACTTGCTATTTTTGGACGATAATTCACTAATTTGTAGCAAAAAATGGCAAACTTTAAAAAAATTGAAAAAAATAGTAAAAAAATTTAAAAAATTGTAAAATTTGGTTTGTTATGAGATTTCAATATATAGATTGCATTAGTTAATTTAGATTTGTCAATTTGCAAACTCACCGATCAAACGACCATGGTTCACAGAGCCCTCTATGAACCATGGTTTACAATAGATATTCTCAACTAATTTTTATAAAAATCTTAAGTTTCGTATTTCACCTCTAGGCTTAAAATTCTTAAGTATATCTTTCAACTCGAAGGATAATATCCTACACCTATCGGTATAAGAAGAGTTTCACATTTTTTGTTCTTGTTTTCGGCTTAACTTATCAATTACTACAATCCTTTTGTTTTTGTAACTATCATTCAACTCCGGTTTAATATTATAATTATCTAGTAATCTAGACAAGTCCTTAGTCTATTGCGTTGTAGTTCATTTCATCTTTTGATACTTACACGACTCGAATGGTATTGCTTCCAAAAACTATATTTTCATCATTTCTTTAAACCACCAACAATCAAGATTAACGAGTTATTCCTAACAAAAAAAAAACTAAATCTAAAATGAAATAAATAAAAGAAATTAAAATTTTTGAGTCTTAGGTTGCCTCTTACGAAGCATTTGTTTTATATCGTTAGCTTGACCACCTTGCAATGTATGTCTTAAAACATGCTTGGTCTGTTCTTCGTTCGATGTCTTCTCTCTCCTTGGGTGCTGGATAATGTATGGATATAGAGATGTGTAGAAACTCATATTTAGTGATTTTTGCAATTAATTAAAAAAATTCAAGCAACAAAACCATTAACATGCAAGATATGTTGGAAATAAGCATTTATTTCACTAATTCAAGAAAGTGATAGAAAGAATCAATTATATCTCTTTTTGTATAGCAATGAAAAGGCTCGACTGAGGCATAAGAGGTGGTGGCGTGCTTCTCCTTGCATCTTAGGTCCGCAAAAGGTTAACCAAGCTCTTAATCAATCTATGCTGGTGAATTGAGGGAGAATGGCTAATCCAATGCTTTCCTTCTATCAAATCATTATTTAATAGTAGGAGCTATTGTTCAACACATTAATCCTTATTTAAATGCAAGAAATAGAGCTTTGATGGCAACAAAAATTTGCTCCAAGGAGGAGAAATTTCAGCCAAGAAGGGAGGAAGAGAGAAAGTGGGAATGAAGGTGCTCTAATTCTCAAACTAGTGCTCCTTATATAACCCACTCTCTACCAAATTCTAGGGGACCACTTCCTTCGTCTATGGAAGCCACAAACTGAGCTTCTAAGCCCATTTTGTTGGGTATTTATTCATTTTTAGTACTCTTAATTAATTGCATTTAAAGTTGGGTCCAAATTGGCATATTAAAAGATAACCTAATTAATTGATATAATTCACATAATTATATCAATTGTGTTGAAACAAAATAAATATCAACTCCTTGATAATTTATTATTGGATTAGAATTTACATTAATTTAGTTTCATATGATCCCTTTGAAATAATTAATCATGACGGTTCATAACGATATATAATTGATTATTCAACTTATCATGTTTTGTATTCTTCAATACAAATAAACTAAATATATTGTGTGCTTGGTTAAGAGTTTTTTTCATTGTGTGATCCTTAGAGGATTTATGTCATGTTGGCTATGGAAAATAAATTAATATTTATTTCTAATAATAATAAGCGGTATCTAGCAACACGTTATGATTTCTAATTAACATAAATAAATACTATACTCTTATAGTATTTCAATCATGCACAATATAATTTCCTTTGTTGATTCTTATATCACATGATATCATAGTATAATCCAAGATAGAAATGTGTCATTTTTGCAGATTATACATTTTTTCTCTAGAGTTGATTGTATAAAGTGTTAGGAAGTGCTTAATTTTCATTTTAGAGCCAACAATTAGCTATAAACACAAGATTAAGCACATAGAATCTAGACTTAAGGCCATTCACACGCAATTTATGAGAAATGGGTAGGAGAAATTATACTTCCCACGAAATAGTATTCGTGAGGATTGAATCCATGGCTTGGGAGTCGATGGCGTGCCTTCCCCACCACCACCACCACCATGGTTGCGCCGCCGACCTCGAGTCCGCTAAGGAGATTAACCACGTTCTCAAGGTATGTGCTAGCACACCCAAGAACTAGCCTAATCCCATTAGATTTCTCTTTTCTAGCAATTAAATCTTTCATTTAAATGGAGAAGAGAACTCAACACATGAGCAAAAGAGGGAGAAAAGAGGAAGTTTGTGGCAGCCACAATGGGAAGAAAGAGAGGAGAGAGAAAGCTAGCTCTTGGAGCCTCCAAAAGGATCTTTTTATAAAGCTCAAACCCTAGGAAAAACTTTTCCAAAATTACAACTCTTGCCACCCTAGGGACAACCACGAATTGGGCCCTTGTTGGGCCACTTCTCACACTCATTTGGGTCTTTAATTCACCTAATTAAAGTCCCATTAGTTTGCTCTATAATTGGGCTATACATTTTTCTAGCAAATAACGGCCCAATTAATCAATATAACTATTTATAATAAAATATGTTGATCTAAAATTAATTATTAACTCATTAATAATTATTTTGAGATTAGATAATGCATTAATTTATTTCTATATGATCTCTTTGACTTAATTAATTATAACGGTTCATAACGGTATATAATTAATTAATCAACTTATCATATTTCCGCAATACTCACTATTGGGAATAAATAGATAATGCATTGTGTGGTCAAAGTCCTATTTGTGTGACCCTTTGAGGATTTATGTTATGTTGGCCATGGAGAATAAATCACTATTTATTTTCAATAATCATAAGCGGTATCTAGTAGCATGTTATGATTTCCAATTCGCATAAATAATGTACTACTACAATATCTCAATCCTGCATAAGAAATAAAAGTATTTCCTTGTTTGATTCTTATGTCACATGATATCATTGTATAATCCAAGATAGGAGTGTGTCATTCTTGCAGATTATATATTTCTTGATCTAGAGTTGATCGTCTAGTTTGCATGCATACGATCCAACTCCATCAAGGGACCAAAACAGATATCATCACTCATTAGGTGTACTAATAAGGGACATACGATTTTCTTGATGAACAACATTTTTTCGCACAATTCAAGAGAGCATAAATAAAGTCCGTATAGTAGCCTTTATCAGGAATCAACGTTAGACGATATTTATAAAATCTATCTTCATGTGGAAAAGTTGAACATCTCAAACTTAGAATAAAACTTATATGAAATAAACAACGACACATAACACAATCCATATGTTTATTTCATTGGATCATGTCCTGTACTATGTTCCAATAACATATACATATGCAATTAAGTTGGTAACTCCTTACCTATGATTTGTAGAACTTAATCATCACTTAACTTGCATACTAATCTTATCTGATAATTAATGTTCCTTGTTAATTATCAAGATTATAGACGATTTAGATTTATTATTGTCATTCTAATGAATGTTCCACAAAGATCTACAATTCAGATCATCAACCTGAATGATCTGTCAATAATAAACTCTAGGAACAAATGATCAAATATCATCATTAACATAAACTAAGAAATTAAGTCATTAAATATTGACTTCTAGGACATAACTCCAACATAAAGTTGCTAGCAAACAATCTAACTCCATCAAGGGATCCAATAGATATCATCACTCACTTGGTTTAATAGTGAGGGACATAAGATTGTCTTGATGTTCAACTTTTCTCCGCACAATTCAAGAGAACATAAATATAGTTTGTATAATAGCTCTTATCAGGAAATCAACGTTAGACATTATTTATAGAACCAATCGTCATGTGAAAAAACTGAACCATCTCAAATTTAGAATGAAACTCATATGAAATAAATAATGACACATAACATAATCTATATATTTATTTCATTGGCTCAAGTCTTGTGCTATGTTCCGATAACATACAAATATGCAATTAAGTTGGTAATACCTTACTCGTGATTTGTAGAACTTAATCATCACTTAATTTTACATACTAATCTTTTATGATAATTAATGTTCATTGTTAATTATGAAGATTATGAAATCTTTAGATATACTATTATCATTCTAATGAATATTCCATAGAGATTTATAATTCAGATCCTCAAACTGAATGATATGTCAATAATAACTCAATAAACAAATAATTTAATATCATCAATAACATAAAATAAAGTTAAGTAATTAAAATTTTGACTTTTAGGACATAACTTCAACAAGATGGATGGATGTTGAGGGTTGAGGTGATGAAAGATTGATGATATGAGAGAGATACCCCTAAGATCTCCTCAAACTAGGCTAATATAGGGTTTGACAATGTGTATAGACACTCATAATAACAGGAAGAATGTTCTGAACGTGACGGAAATAAAAAAACTACCCGACCAAATTAGACCTCTAAAACGAACTTGTTTAGCTAAATCTGGAAGGTTTCAAACGAAACATTTGAGATCGGGCCGAAGCACTTGTTTTTGTCTTCAAGAGCCAAATGAGTTGTTTGACTTTCAAATTGACTATTTTTAATTAAAGAAAAATTCAGCATTTCGTCTTGTTAGTATTTTGCCGATGAATCTTGTCCGGATTTCGGTTAAGGTGATTTAAGATTCGTTGGAAAGCTTGCAAAGAACACTACACCATCATGGTTTTGTTAGAAATCGTGTAGAAGACAATATAATCTAATAAAATCACAGTAAAATTTCAAGAAAAACCCTCAAATAGAATAAAATCTTAATCACCAACACTTAAATTACAAGAATTACAACAGAATAGCTATCTATTGCTCTCCTAAGCTTTTAGAATGAATTTTCACTTCTCTCAGGTTACAAATAAAGCTTAGAGATTCCTAATTTATATCTTGAACCTACACAAAAGTAGCTATCTAAATATGTAACATGAAATACCAGAAAATAGCCTTTCTCGAAATAAACTTCCTTATTCATGTTCAATTTGCTTTCAGACTATGATGCAGTTTGAATGTGAAGATACTTTGAATAAAGAAGTTCTAGATACTTTTCTTATCTTTTCAGTGCATCCAGAATCAACCAAAGCGGACATCTTTTGAATGACTTATGACTAAAATAGTCAGCAGTGCGCAACATATTTTTACAAAAATGTGACATTTTTATTTAGGCTATCTTTAGAATTTATCATTTGTCTCCACACCCAACAGGATTCATCCAAGTTATTTTGTTATCCAAATCTTCATATAATAGAAATGATTGCAGTATCTTAGTATTTGATACATAACCTTAATTGAACTAACCTGAATAGTTCTAACTAAGTCGAATTAGTTTAGTTTAGTTTAGAATCAAAATTATGTATGAAATCTACTCATCAGTCCACTATTTTATGAGTTATAGAAACTTGGCTTTCAATTATTCTAAGAAGAAATGACACATTAATATTGACTGTGTATAAAAAAAACGTAAGGTAGATTCCAAGTGTACACGAGTAAGGCTGATGTAGTCAAATCCGATTCAAGTGATGTGCTATTTGTTGCATACAACAAGTTAAAGTTCAAAAGAATTACGTGATGGATATATGGGTGCTTCGAACTAAAGAAGACTAATGGTGTCGGTATTAGGTTTAAGCCTTTTAGATAACTATTAAGGTTGGTACTATGAATATGAAAAATTATGACATTATAATATATATTTTGATGGGTGTGCAACCATGGTTTTAAAACTCGGCGAGTCAACTCGGAATCGGGCCGAGTTGACTCGGACTCGGCGGCCAACAATCCGATTTTTGGCTAGTTGGAGCGGATTTGGGTTGAAAGTCTTGAGATCACCATTAATGGTGGTGTTCTTCCATGAAGAGAGGTGAATGAGCAAGGGAAAATACTTGTTGAGGTTGCTATGGTGGAGAAATCGTGTCAGGAGGCCGAGAAAATTACCACGGCGGCTCCTCATGAGGGAATTTGAGCCCTCTCTTGTGCTCTATCGGAAAGGAAGAAGGAAGGAGTGGAATAGGGAAAGGAAAGAAGGAGAAGGGTTCAGAACTGGACACCTCCATTTCTGATTTTTTTTTTCAATTTTTTCATTTCAATCACATCGGACGGTCTAGTTTAATTCAATAAATGAAATAATTTTGAAACAAAGTGATTCTTGATCTAAAATTAATCAGAGAACATAGAAAAATTGATAATTTCATCCTCTACGATTCTAACTGATACATTAAGATGTTCTAATGAAAGTATCACTACTTAAAAAATATTTTCTTAATTTTTCAAAAATTTTTCTGATTTTTAAGACAATTAAAAATGATTATTTATGAAAATCCAAGTTTCCGATCCGAGTCAGCCGAGTTTTTCCGAGTCATCCGATTCGACTCTTTAGTCCAACACTCTGAGTCCGAGTCCGAGTCCGAGTTTCAGAACCATGTGTGCAACGCATCACAAATTTTACAAGGAACTTGATTTCGTTGGCTTTCTCAAGGGATATCAATCGTAGATTTTAAAGCGAAGTATGCAGCGCATAGTGTGCCGAAAGGTAATTTCATCTCGATGAATGTAAAGAGAGCTAATAATCTTTACTTTTAGGATTCAACAATCCCATGCTCGGTTTTGTCATTACTAACTCAACCTCAACCTCAACCACATGAGCAAGCAAGACCAACCGTTAGGCAAAGTATCAATGAACTTAACTTTTATCAGATAGTATCAATGAACCATATATATATATATATCACAATCATATTACAATCATTTGACAGCCAAACCTACAAAGGTCTTTATGTATAATTAATAGAAAGCTCGTTATTTTTATTTAGTGAGGGTCATGATTACCCTACGAACTTAGATGTATGCAATTTACTTGTGGTTCTAAACGTCAAACTGAAATTGAACTATTGTTTTTTTCCATGACTGTAATGCTGCAGTGTACAGAAGACAATTGATCGGTACCTGATGCATTCAAAGGATGTTGCTGGTGGAAACAAAAAGGATCTAGATGAAAAAAATGTTCAGGTACAATCCCTTGTTTCATTATTGTAATATATATAATATTTTAGGGTTAAATGATAATTAAAGTATAAAAACAAAATATGTAGATTTTTCTTATGATGTAATATGGTGTGTATGTTAAATTTGGCACAATTCAGATTTTATTATTTTTTCAAGTGCCAATACAATTAAATAAATTACTATTTGAACCATTCGTTGGAAGATTTATGAACTTTCAAATAATAAAGGTCTGTAGAATGTATCTGTAAATTTACTTGTATAGTTTTGGTAATTATTTAATGGGTTTCTATAATTGTTAAATAGAATACTGGCTGGTGTTGTAAAACCTCTGAAACTATTCCTTAGTTTTAGCACTTCTGTATTACTTTGGTCATTTTTATGTCTGATCTAAACTTCATCCGTATAAGCAATATATTTATAGGAACATATTTAAAAAGAAAATTTGCTTTTGCTACTGTGAAATCTCAAATTTTATTCTTTGTAAACATAACTTTCTAATGCACTGATATATCCCCTCAATATATATGATACCCCTTACCAAATATGTTTAATTTGGAGGGAAAGAGAAGATCAATTTTCGTTCAAAATATGGTGAGGATTCTTGACAATAAATATGTTTGAGAATCTTTACAATCATTGAAAATAACTTTAAATTTCGAAATCTGACGTTTGGAACATGATAGGAGAATAGGGAATTTGAATAGGAATGGGTGTATTTCTTATTCCTTATTCTACTATCAAGGTTTTGTTGGAATATGAATAAGGACCCGAATAAGCCCAAATTCCTTATGCATGTGTTGTTTGGTTTTCACCGGAATAAGGAATAAGGGGCTTATTCCTTATTCACCCCACTTCCAAACACACCAATTATATATATAAATTCTAGTCACACCATTTATCGTATATCATGCACATAAATAATTAATAATGATGAAATTTTATTGTTCATTAAAAGACTTAAAAACAATTTTATCTTGATATGATCTTTTTAATTTTTTTATTTTATTAATTGATTTTAAAAGATAAGTTTACCATATAGTAGATTGGTTCTTGCCTTTTTAATGAAGGGGAAACTGAGGACGAAGGATGCTTTTTTAGTCATAGTTGGATCAGCTTTAATTCTTCCAACTTAGTTAATTCCACTAATTAGTAGTGATAAGTTCCAGCTCTAACAAATGACAAAATTACTCTCAGACTAATGGGTTGAAAAGTTCGTATCCCTTCTTTTTAAATAGGTTTTGACATCTTATATATTGTGCAATTTAAATTTCTAGCATCTGAAGTCTGAAACCGCAGCTTTGGAAAAGGAAATCGAGTTTCTTGAATCTTACAACAGGTACTGATAATATCACCAGATCTTGCAAGATACGCATATTGTAATAGTAGAGCAGTAACAGGCTTTCGTAATGTTCCAAGTCTTATGGATGGTTCCAAAAGTTAGCCGATCGAGTCCATGTTGGATAGACCGCGCCATGCAAGAATCAGCAGGTGGTGATTCTGTTTTTAGTGGTACAGACCAATTGTCTTGGTATGACTAGAATCCATTTTTTAAAATAGATTTAAACCATCCAAACCATAAAAATCAGGTGATGCAAATGTTATAAAACTTTTTAAAATTATATAAAATTTCTTTCAAACTGTACTGAATCAAAGAAATAAAAGCAATAGTACTATTTAATCTACAATACATATTTTATATTTTAGTTATATTTTTCTCTACATTAATGAATATTATTTTTTGAAATTATTTTCATTTATTATATTTATTAATTTGGTATGTTTTGTTTGATTTTGTCATTTTTAATTAACTCCATCAAATGTTTTATTTATTTTCTATGTTTGCATTGTTATATGATAGTAGTGACTAGTGATTATATATGAATGGAAGCCCTTAATATAATGTATAACATTTGTACCTTTTAAACGCAAAATTTATTTTCTATGTTTGCATTGTTATATGATAGTAGTGACTAGTGATTATATATGAATGGAAGCCCTTAATATAATGTATAACATTTGTACCTTTTAAACGCAAAACAAGTCTTTATGAGAAGTCTGAGTTTCATCTGATCGAGTTTGCTGATTTATAACGAGTCATCTGATTTTTGTTAATAGTCAATTTGGCGGTTCTAAATTTGATTCTGAATTTCTAGACCATGGTTATGTATCCTGATGCACTATTAATGAAAATATTTTAGTTTGATTTCTATAATAAAAGCCATATATAGTTTGGTCATAGAACATACACCAAACTGAGATCTGGCAAAGGCTGAAAACAAACTACAGTTAAAAACCAATAAGATCTTATTGATATGGTACACATATCTAAAATCATGTCTCATCAATGACCCTATACAACTCTCATATCTTTTCTGTGTCCAAAATGAACAAGTAAAGAGAATATATAATTTTTCGTGATAAAATGTGAAGATTTGTTTATTTATTCAGGAAACTACAAGGTGAAGATCTAGAATCTTCTTCTTGTCAGGAACTAGATGAACTAACGGACCAGATAGAGAAAGGTCTGACCAATATAAGAGCAAGAAAGGTAAAATTATCAGCAATACATATAACTGGTAATTAATCACATCATATCCTAGCTAGGAATAATTACATACAATATAGTTTTTCATTGTAAATTCTCTTTTTTTGCATGGCAGCAAAGGATATTATCTGATCAAATCTCTGAGCTAAAAAATAAGGTCAGTTTGTAATGGAAACCCTAATTTATGCTTTAATGCAGGAGTTCATGAAATTAGATAACAATATGTTCTTTCTTTTCTCCAGGAGATGATGCGTCTAAAAGAGAATGCAATTCTTCTAAAAGAGAATGCAATTCTTCAAGGAAAGGTACGAAAACAAATTAGTATTAAGTACTTGGAAAGGTCATATACGGCCTCAAAAAGAACTTTTTATATATTGAGAAGTAGGAATTCAACACAAACTTTGCACAAATAAAACTTTGTAATATTGTTTACTTAATTTGAATATGTTTCCAATTATTTCCTATCTTTGACATAAGTATGTACAAATTCATCTTATTATTTACTTAATCAGTGGCACAAATTGACACATATTAGCCAATCAATGACTTGGGGAGTGGGGACTCACTACAGCTAGCTGAAACCTATATTTAGAATTTATTTGAAAAATAGATTGATTTGATTTGATTTATTATTGAATTTTCTGCTCTTTTTTTTTTTTTCCAAAGCTAAAGGAACTGTCTCAAGTGAAACAGTCTGAGAAGTATACTGCTACAGATGAAAATAATAATGATCCAATGGAAGTGGAGACAGAGTTAGCAATTGGACGACCTGGAACCCGTTAGCTATGATAAACAACAATGCTTATGCTTATGTTGTTTCATTATTCATGAATAATATGTTCAACGTTTTCATTATCATATTATCAGAATATAACTACCATGCATCAAGACATTTATGCTTCATTTTTTATGAAAACAAGTATTCAATTTTACTGACAAAGTTGATTCGTTTTACCATATGGATGCATGCTTGTACCAATAAACGATGTATATATATTTTCCAGTTTAGAATGAAGAAACAGTTTGTGTTTTCTGTTTCTTTTTTGGGGAATTTGGAATTATGCCACCTCAAAACTTCAAAATTAGAACTATGCCACCTTAAAATTAACACTTAGATTTTTGCCACCCTAAATACATTTTATTTAGACATTTGCCACCTAATACAGTTATTATATTGTATTTTGATAAGTTTTCCCGACATACCCTTCATCCCTTCTCCTTTTCTTTTATTTTCTTTTCTTTCTCCATATCCATTTTACAAGGTACAAAGAGGTTCATCCATGGGGGAGAGCTTCACCCGTTGAAATAGCTTAGCACTAGCACTTGATTTGCAAACTTAGGCTCAACAAACAAACAAAGTTTGGTGGGATTAAAGAACTAACTCATTTTTTTTCATTCACGGAAGAGCATGGAAAGATAATAAACGTTGTTTTGAACAGAACTATGCATAACCTACGACAATCTCTTTCTTACTCAATTCATAATCAGATGATACAACCAAAAAAATTATTAATTGACTTGTACGTAAATAATGGAGCTCTACTCCCATGGCTGGACTATCTACATGGTTTGTGAAATGATGCAGTGGGAAAGGAAAAAGAAGAGAGAAATGGTGAAGGGCATATGGGGAATACATTTCAAAATACAGTAGAATAATTGTATTGGGTGGTAATTATCTAAATAAAAATGAATTTAGAGTGGCAATAAGCTAAGAGTTGATTTTGAGGTGGTATTTTTCTAATTTTGAAATTTTGAGGTGGTATAATTCTAAATTTCCCTTCTTTTTACGATTTCAATCTTTAGGATGTACGTAGCAGTAGCACGCTAAATTTTTCTTGGAACCTTTTTGTAAATCTATAGTATTAATAAAGCTTGGTGCCACTATTTTTTGCGGAATTTGAACCGTCCGATAAGATATGATTGCTTAAAATATTTCAGCGTTCTTCTTTTTTGGAAATAAATTAAAATAGTCCTACCAATTAAAAATAGTTGTACCAATTAAAAATAGTCGTATCAATCATTAATAATAGCAAAATTTTTTTGAAAAAAAATTTTATGTCAAGTTTATTTAGCGACTTTCTAATTTTCAACTTACAAAATAGTTGTACCAATTAAAAATAGTTGTACCGATTAAAAATAGTCGTACCAATCATTAATAATAATAAGATTTTTTCTGAAAAAAAAATTATGTCAAGTTTATTGAGCGACATTCTAAATTTGAACTTGTAAATTTTTGTCTATAAATTTTGACAAGTTTTTTACGACAGATTCTTTTTATATTTTATATTAGAAATTTTTATACTTCACGTAACGCAGCGAAGCTGCAACTGCCATGTCTAGTTATAAATTAAGACCACATGTGTCAAGCAAATAATCATGTTCAATCCCATAGATATATCTGGGCCATATAATCTTGTCAAGTAAATTATAAATTATAAATTTATTAGAAATTTCAATTGACGCATCAGTGAAAAAAATGATTTCCAAGTTTTTATGTAGTAGTCTTGGCGCAGAGTAGCAAAAACAAAACAAGTAAAAGCTGCTTGATGTCTGTTTTTTTTTTTTTCTTCTTCGAAAGCTTGACAGCAGCTGTCAAGAAGCTGCTTGAAGTCTTAAACTACTGCAGCTCACAAATGGAAATGTGGCACAAGCTTATAAGACGGTTCACTGCACGGTGCTTGACAGCGCGCTGAAGAGAGAGACTTGATTTTTGGTTCACACGTGGCTAACAACACGAACCCTCCGAACAAAGGGAGTTGGCACTGGCTAGCGCATCGCGGTAAGCGGAGCGGGGTGATTTTGTGCACAGAAATTAGAGGCCTTGGATGACGTGAAGACGATAAAATGGATGATGATTACAGACAAAGTACTTATAAAAATAAATAATAATATAATCCAACTAAATTCATTATATAACAACAATAAAATGGATGATAATTAAATTTTCTCTAGAGAACGCTTACCGTTATGACACAACGTTAATAATAATTTGAAAATATATATATATATATATATATATATATATATATATATATATATATATATATATATATATATCCTTAAACCTCACAATATTGTACGCTACTAAATGCCCCCCTTCATGTCCTCAAACAACGACAATTCTTTGGGGATTTGCTATTTATCTAGCAGCAGTTGCTTTCATTCATCATCTTATTATTATTATTATTATTATTATTATTATTGTTTGATTCTATGGAATACAGCAATTTTAACAGTTCTGAGAGCACACCTTAATTTGTAATCCCAAAGCTCAATGCTAATATGGCCCAATTACATGTCTTGTTTTCTGTTTTTTTGGTTTTCTGTGCCGTTGGTCTCCATCAAAAATCACGATTAAATTAAATAGCCACATGGTGATGCTGTAGTAACTTTTGACTCAGGAGGGACAGAGCAAGCATAAAAGAGGCCTGGATCTTGAAGTTAAAAAGCCTAAAAGGCTGTTCATGCGTCATTCTTCCTCCACTCATGCACCTTCTTGCCCCTGGGACCTCCCTTTGTTTCCTGGTTTTGCACTCAAAAGGCTACAATGTATGATCTCCCCGTGTTTTCTTTGGTTGACTTAATAACCTAGAATAGTACCAATTACAGCGTTTTATATCAAGATTCTTTAAATCTATACACCATAAATATATATAGACATATAGACTATTATAAAAATATTTGCACTTCGGCTGAAATTGCAAAGGTCCAAAATATAATATATTTTTAATGTATAAACAGTTGATACAAAGTAATATTTGATATTGAAATATATATAAAATTTTTCTATTTTACAATTTTTCTAACTAGTTTCACAGGATGTTAAAGAAACGATTATAATATAATGGAAACAATTTAAATGTTTGCATGCAAAAATTTCGATCATATATAGTATGGTTATTATCGTATAAATAGTTTGAATACACAACATTAATGTTCTAATTAATGGATTATTGTCCACAGAAATCAACATCGATCGACCATCTAATTAATATATTTTGAGGAATTAGAGCATGTATTATTTAATTGTGTTTTAAAGTACTCTGGGCCTTCCGGCAAGTTATTCATTGTCAATACGAATAAAAGAGGACCAATCATTACAAGAAATAGAAATATTTACAGCATGGGGGCACAATGACATGCTAACAGTGCTCATCTTGGCCTCCTTATATTACTTACGAATATTACTTACAAGTGACAGCATGATAAGAATCAGACCCCAATTTCTTAATGTCCAATGTCGATCAAAGCAATTCATCTATGGGTAAAATCTTTAGTTTCGATTGACTTTGCAAAAAAATGGTAACAAAATAAGAATTAGCTAGAAGAAGCTCCATACAACTCATTAATTTATACCATATCATTGTATACATATATAGACTTATAGATACATCACTGTTCATATATACATACGTACTCTTGTAGTATATATATATACACGTAATCAGTACTTAGATCCAATTAAAGGTGAGACTTATTCTTCTGGAGTAAGACACGCATAACAATGCATACATGATTTATTAGCAAAAAGTTAAAAATTTGTCAGGATATTAATTTGTTCCGTCCTATAGCTAGAGCAAGTTTTATGGAACTTCCAATTTACGGCTGAATCACCTAAAAAACCTTTAATGGAGACCAACGGCACGGAAAACCAAGAGATGCAATAATTTTTTGTCCCTTTGCCTCTTGTACGCCGTTCATAAGGGCGTACAAGAGATGCATTAATTTCTCCCCTCTGTAGCGAAGTCAGACCACGCGCCAGAGAATTATTTTCTGTCGTTTTCCTTCTTGTACGCCCCTTTAAAGGACGTAAAGTCTCTGGAATGGTACGCCCTTACGAGCTATGCCATTGTTAAAAAAAAATTACAAGCTATGCTCTGTTTAAAAAACTTAGGTTAATTTTTGCTGTTTAAAAAAATTTCGGCAAAAAATGTGGTTCTATCTGAGCCACGATATATAGCCCATGCATGGATCTTGTAATATCCGACCCGCTCCTCAAATTAATTAACTCTTTCAATTCTCAATGGTTCCGTTTGGATGACTACGAATAGCTAGGAATAGCTTCTTCACGGCGTAAATTCTTATTCCTAACAAAAAAAATCCATCCAAATAGCATTTCTTATTTCTAGGAATAACAATTCCCTACATAACACTCTTTCCAATAACACTCATCTTTTACTTTTCACCCCAATAACACTCTTCTCAATAACCTTATTCGCAACTTACCATCCAAACAACATTTCTTTTTTCCGAAATAGCTTCTTCTCACTCTTCCCGAAATCACAAATTTACGCCGGAATAGTTCTTCCTTATTCCTAACACATCCAAACGACACCGGTATTTGCCTCGTACAATTGCTACAAGAAAATGCCAGAAAGAAACTTGAGCTTTGTTGGATTTTCTGATAGTGATATGGCTGGAGACTTAGATGATAGGAAGAGTACTATTGGGGTGATTTATTTTTTGGGTAGCAATCCAGTTAGTTGGATCTCAAGGAAACAAAAGGTAGTAGCTCTATCCTCTTGTGAAGCTGAGTATATAGCAGCGGCAACAACATCATGTCAGGGTATTTGGCTAGAGTCACTGCGTGCAGAATTTTTGAGTCAATCATCACATAAAATAAAACTGAAGATTGAAAATAAATCAGCAATTTCTTTATGCAAGAACCCAGTATTTCATGATCGGAGTAAACACATTGACACTCGATATCATTTTATAAAAGAGTGTGTGGAAGAAGAGAAAGTAGAGGTTGAACATATCGGGACCAACAACCAGCTTGCTGATATATTAACTAAACCATTGGGAAGAGTTAAATTTCTGGAGCTAAGAGAGAGAATAGGAGTGCAGACTATCAAAAGGAGCACAACGAGCTTAGAGGAGAATGTGAGACATAAGCTGTTGTGCCACCTGGCATACAAAGAGAATCAGAAGTATTCTCCTGTTTTTAGTTATTTTTCCTAAAAAAAATAGTTTCCTTGTTTCTAGAGATTTAGATGATATTTTTATTATTATGTTTCCTTATGTTTTTATTTTCAGCAAGTGAAAATTGGGAAGAGACTTGCTATTTTAGTAAGTAATGTATTAGGATTTATTACTATGTTTTGTTGTATGATTCTGACTAAAAGGCTATGAGAAAACATAAAATGGTGCTGTCAGTATTTGCACCACTACAATTTGTCTTTTATTTTCTAACATTGAAACATTAAACTTTTTACTTGAATCCCAACAGAGTTATAGTAACTTTAACTTTCTACATTACATCAGAGGACTGAATCAGCACTGTATTTTTTATATTTCACGTTTATTTATTTTTTTTATTGGCGTAGACCAAGCCTATGCCTGCCCCCTTGTCTCCGCCCCTGAGTTCCGAGTGAAGAAGAGGGTGGTAATTTGCCTGGGCAAAAAGGTTAATTACATTTGTTACACCTCAATTTTTTATTTATTATTTTTTTTGAAGAACCCTGCTCATTTTTAGTATTTGCTAGAATAGAAATTCGAGCCGATGCTTTTTCTTTTCTGGGGGTGGGGCGAGTAGGGATGTCAAACGTTAAAAAACGGAACGGAATGACCCCATTTCGTTTTCGTTCCGTTCCAGTGAACGAAACAGAAAACCATTTCGTTTTCGTTCCGTTTTTCTTAAACGGAACGAAAATTCCGTTCCGTTTCGATTTTACATTGATTTTTCATGGAATATTGCTGAAACGGAATGAAATATTGTTCCGTTCCGTTCCGTTTCTCAAAAATGAAACCAAAAATCCATCCGTTTCCGTTCCGTTTCGGACGGAACGGAACGAAAACGTCCGAAACGGAGAGGAATTGACAGCGCTAGGGGCGAGGGGAGGGGCGTCCTTATTTTTCGTTTCCGACTAGAAAGTAATAGAAAGTTCTACAGAAATATAACGATCATGCTTTTCCACCAAAATCAAAATCATACCTGAATTGCTCTAGCGTATAAAAAATAAAACGGTTATAATTTGACAAAATGCAATAAGAAGTTTAAAGAAATATCTACAGAGAAACATAGGGAATACAATTCCTCAGACCAGAGGAGCAAACCAAAAAAGCTCTATACAAGCACTTTCCTCTTCAAATCTACAGCAGATTCAAGGGAACGATATATGGGCACAAAAGCTAAATACATTTATCAGACCAAAAGATAAATTAAATAGTGAAAAAAAAGAAAAAAAAAAGAAAAATAACAACAAATTAAGACCTCATTTGTATTGATTTTACACAAATATTACGTTTTAGTATCCACCATCATTATTCCCGACTGGTAAGCTGTTAAAGTTATTCTGTGCCTGGTAAGTCATGCCAAGACCCCAGTAGGCATCAGCCACATTGTTGCAAATTATTGTATCAGCCGAGCTACTGGCCCGTATCTGGAAAGAAAGCCCCTGACCACCTAAATTGGAGAAGGCTTGCCACATGATACCCCAGTTTTGGCTCATCGGGATCCAGTCCGTGCAGTCACCCTTGACTGAGACAGCACTGACATCTCCTGGCCCAGCTACATTCAGCAAGGTAACCAGCAGCCAGTATGTATTCCCCGAGAACATAAATTTGACTCCCCCAGATCTCTGGCATGGGACCCTATGTTTGCAAGTGTATATATGTCATTAGTTCTTGGTTAATTATATATGTTTGGATAATACATGGAGAACAAATACATAAAATGTTTTGAGCTTATGTGCAATCAACAACCAGTCATCTAAACTGAGGATCACATGTATTTCTTTTCTCATAGCTACATTGCACAAATTTTGGTTACAAATGCCACCCCTGTAAACCGTCATATGTGTTTAATTTCGCAATGTAAGTCAACCTAATTTTGGTTCTATTTACAGATAAATAAATAAATAAGGGTGGCAATACCTGCGGTACATGACTGGCACAATACCACCTTCGTACCGACCAAATGTCAACCATGCAGGCATGGCCATGTCAAAGTGAACTCTTGGCGGATTGCACCACCCGCCATTGTTTGAATCCTCTCCCCAGTTGGGTGGGCACAGATTTGTACCAGTGACAACAACCGAGGGTGCACCAGGGATACAGTATTGTGAATTATAGCAACGGATTTCAAAGCAACCCCCGCAGCCCAGGCCATTGTTAAATAGGGGAGTGCTCAGTGCGGCAGTTTTGGCGCCAAATCCAATTCCATACATGTTTGTATATCCGCAAGCACCACCTGAACGGTACATTCAAATATGCCATGTTAGTGATAATCTTAATTCATTAACAATTAATGAAGGGAGGGAATGTATGGCCAAAGCATGTCTCATATAGACATATACCCATATCATCGGACACACCGGACGAGTCACCATAAAAGGTCGCAAATGCCGGAGACCAGGCAGAAGCTTGAAAATCTGCTTCTACCATAACCATCATTAGTGACAGAATCGCTGTCACTGCTGTATGATAGCGCAAGAAAGAAGCCATGGAAGCCATGAATCTTTTAAAACCTTACAAAGAGGAAGTGGAAGAAAAGCTCAACTGTGATCCTAGGAAGACAACCACACGTACTTATATAAAGCCTCGGATTATGATCACAAATTTGTATTGTCTTAAGTTGGCGCCACGATTAGGTCTGATAACATAAAATCTTTCCAGTTGAACCGGGTAGCAAATCACTGAACCTGAATATTATTTTTTAAAAAAATATATAATTAAATCACTGATACGCGATCTCCTGGTTCACACGAACTGATTTATGGGCGTCTGAATTTTAAAAAATAGAGGCACCGTACACGTGGAAGTGACTCGTTACACAACGAAATAATGTAACCAGCTACAGAGACATTTCATTAAGCACCTGAAACATAATTTTTGTGTAATATATGGGTCAGGATGACCTGGTGTATTGGTTATCAGGCCCAATTAAGCTGATTATAAAAAGGAAAAGATCAAATTAATATTTGCAGTTTGGTAATTGACTCATAACCAATTAATTAAGCAATTGGACTATTTAAAAGAAATAAAATAAGCTACCCCTTAACTTTATTATTTGGTGCTAAAACGTACAAAAATATGCAGGCCATTTTAGAACTCTCTCGAATTTTCTGTATTATTCCGACTTCACATAATTCGTTATTAAAAAAGATTTGTTATTAGCAATTTTGTGGCACACGAGTTCGTAATTACTCTATACATTTTCAAAAAAAAAAAAAAGGGTTCGTAACTCTATAGCTTGACGATCATTTGGAACAATCCACAATTTTAAATGCCAATTAGCGCTTGCGCTTTGTTAGACTAAATCTGAAAAAGAAAAACGAAAAGCTAAATAGGCAATTATTGAGGAAGGTATGATACAAAGCAATTTTATTTAAATTATAATTAATATTTGATGTCCTATAATTACAATTAATTGTTTAATTATCAATCAAATGTCAATAAATCTAAACTACAAAAAAATTATGTAAAGCTAGTAAATTACTAATCGAGTTCAAATTGTATTCGAGTCGCAACCTATCTAAATTATAGAGAATAATTTCATTACTTTTTTTCTTAATTTTGATAGCAATTTCATTAGTTGTGACACGTGTGAAAGAAGTTTATTGTTGACATAGATGCTCTGCTCCTATGCAAATATACGGACCAAATTGCAAGGTACTTAGTTAAAAAAAAAAATTATTGGACCAGAAAAAACAACAAATATGTTCCCGTTGAAAATTGTAAGATAATATATAATATAAAATTGAAGTCAATTTCTAATTAATTGGTATTATAGCCGAATAAACTCGCCTACAATTTTTGCCGGCATTATTGGTATTGATTCTTTATTAATTCATGAAAGAAACCGAGGTCGGCTAATTTATAACGTGGATCCAACTCAAAAAAATATATAGATATAAATATAATAATAGAAAATTAAAGGAGCTCGCTTAATTGGTCGTGCAAGAAGCTACGAGTCAGATCACCTGTTACCGACGGATATACACCCAGTTAAAACACAGCTTATCATAATATTTTTTTTTTTTTTTTTTTTTTTAGGGAATTATCTTACCATAAGTTGGCACTCGGCAATCCTATTATAGGATTAACGAGGCTGGTTTAGTACAGCTAGCATCGTCTTTTTTTTAATTTTAAATCTCCATCTAAAAGACTAAAACATTGTATTTTTTTGTGGACTCACCAATTAAACATCACGTTTTTAGTGATAGACTGTGTTAAATTGTTAATCATGTGAGTGTAATTGGACAATCAAAGTGTGATTAACCCCTAATGTTTGTAAACAAGTAGACATCAGTTTCAATAGTTAAATCTAATTTTTTTTTGAGGGCCAGGTTGCAATTACCACACCGACAATTTTATTAATAAATATAAAAGATAATTACAAATATACACATGAAAAAAGAAAAAGAAAAAGAAAAAGAAAAAAGGAAAAGAAAAGAATAAACTAAACTAATCTAAACTTATTCAAGAAAAACCTAAAAAACTATGCAAATTTCTTCCAAGAATCAATGCAAGCACAAATTTCTTTGAGTAGGAAGCTCAGCGGAGTATCGATGTCCGAAAAGATACGTTTGTTGCGAGCCTTCCAAATATTCCAAGAAGTTGAAGCCCAAATGATATCCCAAGAGTTAATGTTCGAATATCTGAGAGAAAGCCAGAATTCATCCAAATCAAGATTCAGGTTGAGTATCGGTAGTTTGAAGTGTATCTGTATTAAAGACCATACAGATATTTCATAGTGACATTGCAAGAAAAGATGAGTTCCCGACTCAAGTAGACCAAAATTACAATTATTGCAAGAAGTTGAGGTAGGCCAACCCCGCACAATTAGATTTTGTTGAGTAAGAAGTCGATCTTGTAGTAGAAGTCAAAGGAAGATTAATTAACTAAGTTAGTACTCACGTTAGTTAATCTAATTTTTACTGTGGTACTTGTTTTATTTGTGCAAACGTACATATAAAGGAAGATTTAAAGTATCCAAGACTAACGTGGATCACATAACCAAATGTTTTATTACAAATCAAAGATTTTTTTTTATTTATTTTCTCAATCTTCAAGGTGATTAGAATTGGAAATTGCAGGTTGGCTCTCTTTCTGGTGGGTAAGCACAATAACTTGTTCCGATCGATGTCTACGGTGTAAGAGGTTTGCAACAAATGGTTTCACTTCCTTTTTTTTTTTCTTTGTTTTCTCGTTCTATACTAAGCACTGACGGGTCCATTAAACCTCTAAAGTTGAACAAATATTTATAGTTTAAATCTCTGTTTGCTGAAGTGTTTATTGATTGCTACACAAAGAGTTGCATGCAATTGGTCCCGTAGGCCGTAGGTAGTGTTCTGTAATGCCTCTTATCTCTTCCTTCTCTGATTTTTTCCCCCAACTAAAGAATGGTGATTGAAAAATTATTTCTTTCTTCGTTTTCCTCATCAGTCGTTGAGAAGCCCAACCCCTCGAATGGCCACTCTGTGCCTGATGTGTACGGGTCCCTCCCGCTCCTCCTGGACCTGGCAAAGCAGCCACGACACCTGGTGTGCTTGATGTCTGAGTTCGCACACCACAAATGGGCATGGCACGGTTGAACAACAGCAGCTTTGGGCAGTGCCCCACATTGGCGCTGATGGCTCGTTCTTTGACACTCTATATGCTGTGCGCGGCGCACTCCTAGTCCTGTTGTCATGCCATGATAAAGCATTCTGATTTGCCCAGTGAGGCAGCAAGGCGGCTCGTCTGCATGGCATATGTCCGCACGCCGTGTCATGCCATGTTCCTCAACGTGTGTGTTGTGCCATGCCATTTGCATCACACTAGACCGGCTGACTAGTACGGGTATCAATTCCCAAAAGGTAGTAAATATGCATATCTGTAAAATATTGAAATGGATCAATAATGTCTCTGCTTTTTATATTCTTTGGAAAATAACATCAGAAGTACCTCTTAATTCTTATTATTCACACCGTAGCATGGATGGATATTAAAGAAGGGATTAATCCCTTATGTCTTGATTTTTACCATTAAATATTTAAAAGGAGTATAAGGTAAGTAATTGTTGAATCATATTGGAATTGTTTTTTCTGGTAAATATGCAAAATTTTCTGAGTATGATGAGGTAAAAACCCGGCACTATGATACCAGATGTTAGATATTTAACTGAATTAAGTAAAAGTAAAATTTAGAGAATAATAATTTTAACACGAACTTTCTCTAAATTCAATAAAACATAAAAATTTTGTTCATAAGGTTTGGTAGCTTTGATTTTCTACTTGATATAAAACGAGGTACATGATTAACTATTTATACTTGGTACAAAGTCGGTACTAATTTTTTGTAAAGTATTACTTTTCGGTTGAAAAATTCGGTATATAAAACGAGGTACATGATTAACTATTTCAATCGGTACATACATAGGTAAGTTCGTGTACAAAATCGGTTGTTAGAATTGTATGGATTCTTTAAATGTGACGGAAAAAAAAAATTTATGGATGCTTTCATGACTACTGTATTATTTCGTACGGGCTATTCTTGGACTTTGAGCCTGTAACTCATCAACACTATTTATCTTTTAAATTCAACAAGTTTGAGTTTCCGGGGTTCCACTATTTATCTTTATTTATTATTTTTTCAGATAAAATGATACAAACCGTTTCTACAAACTTTAATTATTCCAATAAATTGCATATCTTCCAAAAAATATTAATATTTTGAATATGATTTGCATTATAAAAAAAATAGTTCAATAAAAAATATTGATAATATATCAGTCTCATAAATTTTAACATTGTCGAAGCAATTTTCCTAATTTAATACATTAACAGCTTAAGGTAGGTACAAAGAAAGAAGATACAATAATTTAGATGTATTTTTTTTTTTGAGTTAAAACAGCCCGTAAGCTAATTTAGATGTATTATAGCAGCAATTGAATGAAAAATAATTTTATGTGCACTCTCGCCAAAAAGACTATTGCATTATGCAATTTGCATATCTGTAAAGAGAGGAATTGTAAATTATTTTGGTCAAACTGCCAAACAATTAATCCTAATAGGAATTATTTGTCCTCCGCACTTTTCTGCGACTCTGCTCCGGGGCTATTTTATTTTACTTACGGTAACTTAAAAATATTTCTTTCTGAAACCTAACATATATCTGACAGAGAAAGATAATGGAGAAAGATAATGGAAAAGTAGAAAAAAGAGAGATTTTTGTTCTGGGATCACACATATTCTCAATTTTATTGATAGATTTCAATTCTAAAATATAACTAAAAACTTCAGCAAACATAAAAATTGTTCAAATTATAGAAAAAAAAAAGAATACATAAAAATTACTGAAATAACCCTAGAAACTACTCAAATTATAAGAAAAGCTCAAAAGTCCATGAAGGAAGGCTCAGATCACAAATCTGAGCTGCGGTTTGTTTTCAGGCTCTGCCCGATCCGACGATCGGATCAAAAGTTATGCCCTTTTTTGTGAAGGGTGCGCGGTACATAATGCATCAATATCACTCAAATTTTAGTAGATATTTTTGTAGAAATGATAACCGATCGTTGATCTTGTGGTTAAAGGCAACGCATTTTCAGTAGAGTAGAGTTTGCGAATTTGAAACATGATAGGAAACTCCAATGTGCGAATATTTACGGTCATTTTGTTTTTTATTTTGCCCCGGTCCTTCTGAATTTCTGTGTCAAAAGTTGACCATCGGCAGAGAAAAATTAATAAAATAAAGACAATAGTATGGTTCTCATAAAAAATTTATAAGTTATAATAATATTTTTCATATCAGATGCTTTTCGAAACAGTTACGTCAGTTTTCTCAAACTTTTTTTTTTTCTTAGTTACTTCAAAAAAGTCGGTTACCTTTTCTCTGTTCTCACCTAAATCAACCGCTCTCTGTTCTGACTTCTCTTTCCCGATAGTTCCATATACATTTCTTTTAGACATTCTCTTCTTCATAGATTTTTCATATATGTAACTTTTTTTTATTTTGGAAACAATATCAGCACGACAGCACAATCTGTTTCTATTATATACATAAGAACCGGTACGAAATTATGGTACCAACCCTGGTACCAGTAGGGATAATTACATTTGAACAGGAAACCTAAAGCAACCTACATCCAGACTAATATGGGCATGGCAGTAAGTACTACCAGCATACTTGGCAAGAAACATAATATACCTTCGTGATTTTCTTTGATACTGTCACGCAGGAGTAAAAAGAGGCCCTGGATAGTGAAGAAGAGGGAAAGAATGAGAAATTTTGTGAAATGTGTTATCTGATTTGCTTTTTAATTATTAAAAGAAGAGAGACGTTATGATTTGAAGGAAGCAAACACAAAATAACCTTTTCCCACCCAAGTTGTAGCGCTTCATCAGGGCATAAAATCAGAAATATGACTTAATCAAAACCAAAATACGAGACCCTTGTTTTTCGTATAGTTTGTATAGTGAAACCGTGAAGGTATTGGGGCCGCTTGTTATACAAAGTCATGCATGGCCTGATTTTGGTGACAGAATAGAGAAAATTATATACAAAAACAGCTGCGAATGTTAGCGTTCAACCTATAAGAAAGCAGACAGCTACTGCGAATATTCATAAAGAGCAATCAGAACTTAAAAAAACAATAGACATAGTCCAAAAAGAGAGTACCGTTTCCGAAATGAAAACAGCAAACCAAGCTTTACCCATACACATTCCGCTTTAAATTTACAACGGATTTAAGGGAACTGGATATAAATACAAAAGCTAAAAGTATATATGAAAAAATATAAGACAAAACAAAAATGAAAGCCGCATAAAAAGAAAAAGGGAAAAACACGTAAGTTGCCCCTCATTTCTTGGTTTGACATCAATCTAGCCGTTAATTAGTGTCAAAGTTGTTCGGAGCTTGGTATGTGACGCCACCAGACCAACCGGCATCGGCCACACCGTTGCAAATAATTGTATCATCTGAGCTGTGGGCCTGAATTTTGAAGGAAAGCCCCATACCGCCCAAATTAGAGAAAGCTTGCCATGCAGCACCAAAGTTTCGGCTCATGGCAATCCAGTCTGTTTTGTCACCCTTGACCCACACACCATCAGCATCACCAGGTCCGCCTACATTTATCAGGTACACCAGCAGCCAGTATGCATTCCCACTGAACTTGAACTTGACGCCGCCCGATCTCTGGCAGGGAACCCTGAGTTTTGCAAGTTTAAGTATGTCAATTTTTCGGTTAATTGTTTAGCAGATTTGGTTGGTACATGGAAGACAACTATATAACTTTCCTTTCAATAAAACTCTGCTTAGGCATCTAAATCATTAAACATTTTCTTATCTCAATAAGATTAATTATGTGTAATCTAGTAAGTAGTAACCATCCACCTGAACTGTGATACCCTTATTAATTTGTGATGGATCATTGTTCTAATTTACGAATGATGCGAACATAATACATACATATTTCTCTTTTTTCAATTTTCTTTTATTGTGCAAAATCTCGATTGAAATTATTTTAAATTTTGAAAAGTAATACTGATTGAAATATTAGTTGTCTAAACTAGGATACTAGATAGCTGCATACGTTGGCAGTACCAATTGAAATAATTTGGGTGGTATCTCATATAGAAATCGAAGTGATGATATTGATAGGTTAGTTATTTTACTACCTGCGGTACATGACAGGTATAATACCACCCTCGTACTGACCAATCGACAACCACGAAGGCATGGCCATGTCAAAGTGCAACCTCGGTGGATTGCACCATCCACCGTTCCCTGCATCTGGATTCTCGTCGTAGTTGGGCGGGCACAGGTTAGTACCAGTGACAATGACCGACGTAGCACCAGGGAGACAGTATTTCGAACTGTAGCAACGGATTTCAAAGCAACCACCACAGCCCTTTCCATTATCAAACAAGGGAGTGCTCAATGCAGCGGTGTTGGTGCCAAATCCAATTGCTTGCATGTTTGAATACCCGCAAGCGCCACCTGTAGAACATTTATGATTTTTACATTACTATTTTAATGCATGACCTAACAATACCTTAATTATAAAATAAAAATATATTTGATGAAGATGTACCCATATCGTCAGAGAGACCCGAGGAGTCACCATAAAAGGTTGCATGTGCCGCAATCCAGTCGCCTGTCTTAAAGTTACCTGCTTCAGCTGAAGCAACCATTAGTACCAGTAACACTGCCGCTGCGGTACCACAACGAAAGAAAGAAGCCATGGCAACCATAGATGATTGGATCCTTCAAACCCTAGAGCGCCAAAAGAGCAAAGATCACCTAGCCCAATTGTTGAGGTATATAGCTAGCCAAGTCTGATCACTATATAAATCCTGGCTGTCACCAGGTTTGTATTGTATAACTTGGCGCCACGATTATTTTTGCCTGGTAATGTACGAAAATGCCCTTATTAGCTGAAAGTAATAAATCTCTCCAGCTGCTGCACACTGAATAACAAATCACTCACGAATCCACGACTATGTTGAGTCTCATGAACTGATTGGCGCACTCATGAATTTAAGAATAAGGGGTCCACTAGGAAGTGATTCGTTACACAATATGGCCATGTATCAAACTACAGAGAGGGATTTAGCTTTAAGACCCTAAGACCTGAAGTTTATATTTTAGTTTAATTGGTCGGATCGAGATAGTATAGTGCATTGGATTTCGTGCCCAATTAAGCTGATGAAATAAGGCAAAGTCAAATTCCTGCAGCAGGGACCTTGAAATTTAACAAATTAAAGGACGCCTTTGGAGTATAACTCTGTCTAATTTCACCCAAATTTTCACTCATCTATCCGTTAATAAAAATTCATATTTTTATAATTAAAACTATTAAATTTATTAATATTTATATATTATTGTAAACCAATAATTTTTTAATTATTTGTATTGATTTCTGTAACATCAGTACTAGTTACAATTTTGTATTTTGCATTTGAATTCAAAAATAGATATTTTTTAGAACAGATAAGTATTATTATTTTTTATTTTTTTATGATTACTATTATTTTTGGGTGGGGGGCGGGGCGGGGGGGGGGGGGGGGGGGGGGGGGGGGGGGGAGTTAAGTATAAGGAACGTGTTTTGTATTTAAGTTGATAAATTAAGTTTTGGTTTGTCTAAATTGATGAATTCAATAGCTTGTTATGTATATTGGAACTCTGTTTTAATGTATTTGGATTTCTCAAATAATTTTGTAAATTTTATCTTAAATCTAAAAAAAAAAAAAAAAAAAAACACTGTTGCAGTTGAAAATTTTGTTGATAAAATATAAAGTTGGATCGAAGTAATATTTAAATATTATCTTCCTCACGAAACAACTCTTCTAAAATTCATGTGGGCATTTTGGGTATTGTTTTTTTTTTAATTCAAGTAGGGAACCGTTGTCGGTTTATTGTAACGTGCCTGCAACTCAAAATGGTGCTGATTTCATTGGTCGTGCAACAAACTAAATTTTCATAGTTCTTTTAAATCTTTTTGAAAGGATTTGAACGTTTCTTAGCTGGAAGACTAGACATGAAGGCATGAAATATTAAGAGTTAGTGTGTTCACCTTTTCCATTGATATATATTTTTTTATATAATCATACTTTGATGTGATTCTGTTTGTTAAAGTAGCTAATATAATCATGACTAAACGCGCTTAATTAGTATTGTAACAATAATCACTTGTCCCTGTGTATGAAATCTATGCTATTGAATTGACTAAGACCGAGACAACGACCATTAAAATATTTACACTTAAATTTTCCATGGAAATGTGCGGACACACTTCGCAATAGCATGAATTACGTATATAGAACAACTCCCCTCAAAAGAGGTGGAAAAACAAGCAACGATGGCATGAGATGTTGGGGTTAAACAAAAAATGGATTGCCAAAATTTTAATGCTAGGTAATTACTAATTATTACCTACTTTTTTTAATAAAAAATGAAAAAAAAGTACATGATGAGTTGTTCAATTTCTACGGTTCTTAAATTTCTTTTATGGAACAAATCCATGATTTGAGATTACTCCGCGACAATTATAAAATAAAAAAAATAAAACAGAGAACAGAGAACAGCGGCAGAAAAATATAATGATGGAAAAGGGGGAAAAAAAAAACAATTGCTTACCTCATGAAGAAGTATCACTTGCCCTTTGGAATTTGCATAGAGTTATCAGCACTAATTAATCTAAGAGGAGGGATCCGGTGCCCCTTTTGTTGAATTTAAATTTTAAATTTCAATTATTATGACCCCTTTATATACCGTTTACCTCTATTCTATTTTTAGGGGGTGAGAACAGTAAAGACGGATTGTGTAGGCATGAAAATTTTAAACTATATATGATGCTCGGATTTTTTTTTTTTTTTTTGAATTGTTGGGGAATAATAACTGGCCTGTATTGTTGGCTATTTAATATTTCTTATGTCTTAAACAATTTGGGCCAACGTTAATATTTTCATTTTCATTATATATATTATTTTCCTTATCTTTTAGAAAAATAAAAACAATTTCGTTAAAAACTAATCAGTTTGAAAATTTACCATTATATTCGTTAAATTTGAATAACCCACCCCTTTAATCATTAGAAATAGCGATACTTACTCTTATAATTAACTTTGTCAAATTTAATATTCTTTCGATGATTATTCTTCATGAAAATTATTATCTAAACTGTATATATGACCAAACGGATAGGATTTGATTTCTCAGTGCTTTTTCATTTAACCATGAATCCCTATCTGATGTCGCAGGACACAACGTGTAGCACACCCCACGAGTCTTATCCGAACGGTTCATTTTTGCGGGCCTATGAATCTGGTTACATGCACGGGACTCCCATTATCCATCCGATCTTGATCAGACAACCAGTAACTGTGCTACACTAGCGCAACACATGATTTCTTTAACCATGAATCCACGATCTATGTCGATGTCGGGCAAACGAAAAAAATTGAGATTAGATCAGAACCGTTCAGTCATATATATAGACAATTCGGATAATCACTTCATGAAGCGTATAAAATAATTAAAGCACGTTTCAGAGAGAGGTGCGCTTGGGAGGAAAGAGGTTTCAAGCTAGAGGCTTTTTGGTCTGATAATTTAAAATTGATGTTTATAATATTTTAAAAAAAACCATTAAAAATACCTAATGAACATAATTTAATGACAGTTAAATATTCAAATTTAAAAATTAAAGGGAAATATTTTCGCATAGAGAAAATTAGAGGGATTTTTTTTTCCTTTTTTTATTACATCATATGGATGTAAACTTTGTCAGTAGTATTTTATTTTAATAATTTGATTCCTAATTCCTAAGAAAAAAACGTCTAAAAATTTTTTATTTCAATTTTCATCTATTAAAACGTCCTGTCTTATAGATTTTGATGGTGGGACGAGGTCTTAACTTCACAAATGTAGACTGTTTCCTTTTTCAGAAGATTATACGTTTTGCCGAAGTCTGAAGGTTTCATCCCTTATTATAACTTTTTATTGGGCCAAAATTTTATTCAAGATAATTGATCATGTCAGGACAAAATTTGAGACCCATTAATTTATAACACATATTTTGAATGAAGGAGCACATATTTCTTGTGACTCAAGCAGGGTTAAATTTATAAATTTTATGATCTATTTTTTAACAACAGTTTCAACCACCAAAATGTAATACAAGAAAACTTTTTATTCGACGTATGTAGTCTTTATTTCTAACTCAATAAAATATTGGATGAAATCACTTAATATTTTTATTATGTATATACTTCAAAATGTATAATAATTAATGTTGTAAAAAACTTGAGGCCAATAAAAACAAGAAAGAGCAGAAAAAATAAATACCTAGGAAAGTATTCCCTAGTCCTAATGCCCTTTATCTAAACCCCTATTCACATGTTTTCTGTTATTGGAAGAGTTACACTAGATCATCATTTTTTCCCCATCAAGTGTAAGGATTCAGAAATAAAACTCTCTCAAGAGTTTGGATTGCTTGCATGTCGTTTTCAGTTTTGAGTTCCCAAGAACAGTGGCTCTGCGTATTGGTGCATGTCAGAAAGCGCTTCCCTGTCTAAAAGCACTTCACACATAATTGATGGCTGAAGTTGCTCATCTAGGGTGTTTGATAAGATGACAAGATCATTGTTGTTCTTGTTCCCTTCATCGCACCATGTGTCACAAATTACCAATAGTCAGTAGTTTTTCTCATTAATTAACCTCACTAAACTATTTGGGCCAAACACATTTATCAATTCCAAATTCGAGTTTTTATTTAGTGCACTCTTATTTCTTGTTTGCTATTTAAATTGTTTGTAATTCTATTTTAAACTTGTTTCCTTTCACTTACCAGGAACGGAGCTAGAATTATATCATAGGAGGGGTGTGCTCAAAATTCCTAAACATATTGTCCCTAGAAAAAAAAAAAGTTCTAATTAATAATGTGTTACTAAATTTACAATAATACGAAGAATTATTGTCTCATTTATAATAAATCAATTGATTATACTTTATAAGATGCTTTTGTACAATTATTTACCAGCTTACGCAGAATTTTAACAATTTGATATTATTTTTTATTACTAAAGTAAGATTCTATCAATTTTTCAATAGATTATGTCCACCGTTCATTAAAATTGGGCTTCTAAATTTCATAACCATTTTTTTACATAATTCGTAACGGAATTAATTTTGATTTCTGGCGTGTTTCGAGTATACATTTTAAAGTTTAATATGCACCATAGTGCCTAGAGCATTCTATGCACCACGGACTTTTTCGGGGATATTTTTGTAAATTGATAAATCTAATTTAATCAATCTAATCTACATATTGAAATCTCATAGGAAGCCAAATTTTACAATTTTTGATATTTTATTACTAGTTTTATCGAATTTTTTTAACTTGCCATTTTTCCAATCGTGTGTGTCGTGTTGTGTCAAACACGATCGTGTTAGAGTCTCGTGTCGTGTTGACACGAACTACTTTTTTAATTGTGTTGTGTCGTGTCGTGTTAAATGGTGAGAATAGGCAACACGACACGCATTCTGACACGACACGACTAACATGATCGTGTTGACACGTCATGATAGTCATGTCAAATCGTGTCAGATTATTTTATTATTTTTTAAATAAAAAATATTAAAAAATTAAAGTAATGGAAAAAATTATTAAATAATAATTAGATTAGAACAATATGAGTCAAATGATGGTAAATAATATGATATAGTATTATAAATTGAATTTAAATTATTAATTTTGTTTAAATAATTAACATTAATAATTAAATTCGTGTTAATGTGTCGTGTTGAGTGTCAAATAGTGTCGTGTTGGATCGTGTTAAACTTTCTAGTATCCCAACACGACACGATTATGACACGATACGATAGCACGATCGTGTCGTGTCGTGTCATTTTGGAGAACACTAGTTATTAGTCTGATGAGGTTGAGATGTTTATATCATTGTGTAAAATAAGTTTAGAATCCAACAGTTATGTTGTTCTCCGTAGTGCGTGTGTGTTTTTTTAATGCAAAATGTTTTCTATAATGTTGCAAAATATATCAATATATTACAAAATTCGATCCCACCAATATTTACATACATTCATATGTTGTTTAAAATAGTGCTGAAGAGTTCTCCGACGTAATTTTTTTTAATCTGAATAATTATTTTTTGATTCATTAATTAACCCTCAAAAAAATTTTAAGATAAAGCAGCCGATAAATTTTAAAATATTATTTAATTCAGTCCTTCTGAAACTTTTTTTATTGGGAGAGAGAAAAGGGAGCCGATTAAAATGAACCACACTTTAAAATCAATATAATATACAAACGGAGCAAATAAAATCGGAATTTATTTATAACAAAAAACCAATGCACAATATAATAATAGTCTTATAGCACGTAAATCTTCATGAAACATGTGGGCCAAGATCTTACAACATCTTTCAGGAAACATGTGGGCCTAAGTGATCTCTACTTCAGAATGTTGGGGGATTTTACTCCAAGTACGACCAGTAGTCGTGAAACGGGTCATCAAGGTAGAGTATTATGCTAACATGCTTGACTCGCCATCACAATTAGCAAACAGTGCATTATGCATCACGCCATCACCCATTAGCAAGACTACGCTTAGGTCCAGACAGAATTCATCCGAGTACTGAATTATGCCCACTACTGCAATCTAATAGGCTGTTCGGCTGTGCCTATGCTTCCCCAAAAGACCTGCTGCATTTACAGTCACACGAAGGATATCACAGAAAATAAAAGCATTATTGTTCATTACCCATCATCTCTGCGGCAAGAATTATACATTAGAATTACAATTACAATTACAATCATAATTAAAATATTGAAAATTGCTTTAAGTGATTAGTTTATCAATATTATATATAGCTTAAAGTCTCCCCATATTTAATTTTCAATGATATTAGATGATACTTCTAATGCACCATTAACAAAACAGAAGATTAGCTTGATATTGCCTTCAATTACTTTGTGTTGCACCATATTGGAAGATCATGAGGATAAAGTCTAGACGAGAATTACATAACGCTGCAGCCCATTTATTACATTATGAAACAAGGTCCAGACAATCAACTAGTCTAACTGTCTTAAGGTAATAGATATAGGGCGTGATAAGTGCAATCCCCGATTTTGTCATCCCCGTAATCCCAATCTGAAAACGGAAAGTCGTTGCGCCCAGCGTCTCCCCCCTCTTACTTTCGCTCCCCTCCCCGCGTCTACTTCCGCTCTCCTCTCCACTCCAGACGCTCCACTCTTCTCTCCAGGCAATCCCCTATCCCCTTTCCCCTCCTCGTTTCCCTCTCCACTCTTCCCTTCCCCTGCCACCTCTTGGTGCCCCTCTCTCTTTCCATAATTATAACAATCTGATCCCTTAACAATCTGACATTTTATTATTACAACAATATGATCTTTTGTTATGACAATCTGATATCTTATTATGACAATCTGATCCCTTAACAATCTGATATGTTATTATTACAACAATTCGATCTCTTGTTATGACAATTTGATCTCTTATTATGACAATATGATCCCTTAACAATCTGATATGTTATTATTACAACAATCCAATCTCTTGTTATGACAATCTGATCTCGTATTATGACAATCTGATCCCTTATTGTAACAATCTATTTTTTTTATTATTATGTCAATCTGATCTCTTATTATAACAATCTGATTCCTTAATAACAATCTGATCTCTTATTATAACAATCTGATCTCTTATTGCACATATCTGATCTCTTATTATAACAATCTGATCTTTTATTTATTGCAACAATCTGATCTCTTATTATGACAATCTGATATTTTATTATAACAATTTGATTTCGTATTATAACATTTGTGCTTGTGATAGGTGCAGGGCGGAGGGAGGGAGGTCACGAGGGAGGGAGAGAGGAGAGACAGAGGTCAGAGGAGGGAGGATAGATGGAGTATAGGTGCGGGGATGGAGGAAGGGAGGTCACGCAGGAGGGAGGGAGGAGAGATGGAGGTCGGAGGAGGGAGGAGAGATGAAGTATAGGTGCAGGGAGGGAGGGAGGGAGGTCAAGCGGGAGGGAGTGGAGGAGTCGTGTGAGAGAGAAGGAGTCGCTGGCTCGCATGAGAGGGAGGTAGAGGGGAGCGACATAAACGTTGGAAATTTTCGGAAGGAGGGGAAAGAACGGGAGCGATGGGATGACAGGGATGACAATCTAGAGGATTGTCTCAATCAATTCCCAATAGATATTGATGAATGTTCTTTACGGTTGATATCGATCTCAATAAAAATTACAGGAGCCGCGGCCTTTCCAAAAAATTCTTATACATTTTTAAATAAAAAAATAGTAATTAGGCCCCCTCAAAATATTTTATATTATATATAAAAGGTCCAAAAAAAAGGAACATTTGTCGGGCTTAATTGATCGGCTCCCGCAGCGATATATGCCAAATACTGCTAGTCTGCTAGCTTAAATCTTCTACAAGATAAAAAAGGTCAAGGGACCTATAAAAGATGGGATCAGATCAAAAAAATAAATTTGACCTTACATCTTGTAGTTTAACTATAAAATGAACTCTATAACGCCTCTAGGAGACCATCTATTTCTATTTAGTCACGCGTAGCTCTCATCCATTCATGTATTTATCCATTACGGTAATGAAAATATCATCGTAGGCTGGCAACATCCTAGATTTTTTTTTAGACAAGGACTCGTAACCTACACTTTATTCTCGTAATAAACGATCACTAGTGTCTTTTTCCTTTTTTCCCTTCAAATTGAAAAAATGTAACATTTCATAAAATCACAATAATAATAGTTTAACAGTACATCTTATGGTAAATATTCGACAGTGCAGACTGATTAATTTATACAATTAGGGCATTAATTTTAACAATACAATCCACCATAATATTAATTAATTATTAATAACCCTCAAAATAAGTTTTGATTATGCTACGTATTAATTTTACAGTCCTTGAAATCGCAGTTGTAGAGCTGACGTCACCAATGTTAATATATTGGGTAATTACTGGACGATTAGTTGTAGTCAAGGTTAGCTATACTATGGAGTTGAATTAACTAGGTATAGTAGGTATACCTTCAACATCAGTGCACTTCACGGGGCCCTTTAACATGGGACTTAAAAAAAGTTGATTTGTCCTTTGCGTTAAGGAACTGACGGTGAGGATTAGCGTTTTGTTTAGGTCTAAACGTGGTTGGATTAACACCACTCAAATTCATCCATGACAAGGACAATATAAAGGTCTCCATCCTTACCAATGTCGCCTTACATTCAAGCCGCTTCTTACACTCAGTTTCGACCGGGCAACATAATCGCTGACTGGTGGGTCCAATGACCAATGCACCATTGGAAGTAATCGGTTGTGGGTCGTGTCATTGACCCGGTACATATTTAACACCATGTAGTACCTAACCAGATGATTTTGACACGTTTGATTACTACGATTCAGTCTATTACATCGTTTTCTCTGTGAGAAAAAATGACTCCAAAGTTTGAACTAATGACTATTACATAATAAATCTGAGGTACCCACACGGAAAACACAGTTATTGCTATGCCTAGCGCACAAATGTTACATTGATATGATATGCCAATGACATGAAAGTCGGACAACCTATATTTTTAAGGGGAAATTTTAGATTGTCTTTAATTTTTTTGGTGATACACCAAAGGAAAGTCAAGGCCATATTTTCTAATTAAACAGAGTGGGGCCTCCGTATCAACCAATAATTGTGCTTCATTCATGGTAGATAAGCTGTATTATTCGTGTTCTCTAGTGTGCATTGGATATTTTTGTGCATAGTAAATGATTAATTGCTCTTCCATCGTAGATTGCAAAATAAATTAAAACATGTAATAGAAAAATTATATTATGCGTACAACATTGATCAACGTGTGTCAATATAGAATTGAGAATTCAATATTATAGTGTGGCACGTTTTCTAACCTGATGGACAAGGCAAGCTTATATGTCAATATCCATATGCAAAACAATACTCAGAATAACTGTAAGATTCATGCTCAATGGAATATTTTTGTCTAAACTTAGGACGACATGCCACATAGGCAACAGAAAATTCTGGTATTCGTAATTAATTAGTATCAAAATTTGTTTCAAACAGGCATATTATTGGACACAAATTTTGATGAGGTGTATGAGGAGAAAAAGGTACGTACCGTAAATTTAGCTGTATGTTTGTTTGTTTGAGCATTTCGGGAATTGAGTTTAAGATTTTGAATTTACGCCAATTTTCTATTAACAACTTGATAACGTACTCAAAGTTGTGCGTGTTTCTTTTAACAGGAATAGATATAGACCTAACAATAAAATTAACTACAATGTTAACTTTTTCACCAAAATTTCTAGCAGTTGCTTTCCAAAAAATTAAAGCCGAACGATGCACTCAATAAATTGTCCCTTTATTAATAGGGATTAGTTGGGGAAAACAGTATTGCGTCCCCTCCTAAGTGCATCACTTCCGCTTCTTCTTCTTTGTATTATTTTTCCTGAGTATCAATTTAGGTAAATCAGCATTTGAAACCATCATGAGGCACCATCTATTCTCTTCCGGATAGAAGAAAAGAAGAAGAGAGCCAAAGAGAACTGGAATAGAAGAAAGAGGCAGATCGATCACTATAATGAAGCTACACTAGGAAAGCAACACTTGTGAGCTATCAAAAGCTATATATAGCTTCTCAAACAGGAGGTAAAGATGGCAATGTGTTTGGTTTAATTGGTTAGAGGAAACTTTGGTTGGGTTTCAATGAAATAAGTAGTACTTGCTTCTTTCTTTGAAAAAAGCAAAAATTATTTCAGAAAGACATGAACACAATTTATGGCCTTTTCTTGCATTTCCTTTCACCAGTACAGTACAATTTATAGCCTTGATTTCCTTGATAACCATTCCTTTATAATGCAGGAACTAGTACTTCTACATTAGCATTAAGCAGACAATCAACTATGTCTCAAATCATCATATCCTAGAGCTTGATTATGAATTTATGATAAACCCCTAGATCTACAAGGTTGTTGGGATGGCCCATGAGTCTAATCTTTCTCAGCTCTTCTATCCGGCTACGGTGAATTATGAAGTTTTCAATCTCCAAACAAGCCATTATGATCAGCAACTTCCAACCAACAGTTCATGGAGAGGATTCTTCTCTGAAGATGAAACCCTAAACAAAGGACACTCTAGTAGGGAAAAGGCCTTTGCTATGTCTCTCTACGATACAAATCAAAGAATGATATCCCATTCCCAAGACTACATGCAACGACCCTTGCAACTCAGAAACTGCAAGTATCTGAAGCCTTGTGGAGAACTTTTAAGTGAGTTTTGCAATCCACAAGGGAAGATGGTACAAAGGAGAAAGCCACCAGGAGGTAAAAGAGAAGACAGCGATACAGCCTCATGGATCAATCAACATCTTTCTTCCATGGATCCCTTGGAGCTCCATAGTAGGAAAACCAGACTGCTCTCCCTCCTAGAAGAGGTATATATGATTTAGTTTCATTCATCTATTGCAGACTTTGGGTCAAAATGTTAGAAAGCCTTTCTATTAGTGAAAATTGTTGGTGTGTGATTGCCACCTGACCCTAAAAAAAAAAATCCTAGAAAGCCAATAGAGGTAATTAAAAAGAAAGTTTCGATATCATATATATTCTTGGCCTCCATTACTTCATGGCAAATAGTGACGAGCTTCTGAACCCATCAAGTTGATAACAACTTGCTACCTATAAAACTAATGGAACATTTTGAATCTTGTACTCCGTCTTTCGTAGCTCATGGTATACAACATATGCAAACACAATTGCAGTTCAAAAACAGAACGTACGTTGTTAATTTTAATTTGAGCGTACCCCCATAATGTTATAATTTCGCAGATTTATTAATTATATATTACAAATTAACATGTAACTTAAGATGTAAATTCTTATGAACAAGCAATATATATGCACATATATAGGTTATGTCCAACATATATTAATTCATTTTCTTTGTTAAGAATAGCTTATCATGCATATTGTAATTAATATTTTATATATATGTCCACAGGTGTCGTTTGGAATGGTTAGGAATAGGGTAGGAATAGTATAAATTTAGGGGTTGTTTGGATGGCACCGGAATAGCTTAATCCCGGACTAAAAATTTCATCCAAACGGAAGTGGACTAAGATCGGAATAGCTAATCCCAGAAATAACACAATTTCCAACAACACTCTTCCCAACAACACTTTTCTCTCTACTTTTCACACTTCCCAACGCTATTCCTAAACTCATCATCCAAACAACATTCTTAGTCCCGGAATAGTACTCTTCCTACTAGTCCCGTGAATAGTATTTTTCCTCAAATTTAGTCCCGGATTAGCTATTCCTAGCCTAATCCCAACCCATCCAAACGAGCCCTTAGGGAAAAACACTATTCACAGAAATTGGAGGAATTGGCTATTCCGGAAATTAGAAATGTTGTTTGGATGGTGAGTTTAGGAATAGCGTTGGGAAGTGTGAAAAAGTAGAGAGAAAAATGTTGTTGGGAAGAGTGTTATTGAAAATTGTGTTAGAAATGGAATTGGCTATTCCAAACCGTTTGGATGAAAAATTCAGGAATTGGCTATTCCTAGGAATTGGCCTATTCCACTCATTCCAGACGAGCCCACAGTTATTTATGAAAACATTGAGACGCAGCGACTAAACCCTAACTATTCAAATATAAGAATCCAAGAGCTCACAGCCAAGAGCATCCTGCAACAAAGTAGATAAGGGGTTTTCTATGGTCCCCTTTTTTATTGTCCCTATCTCGAATTGATACAAAACAAAATGTTCATTAATTTTATGACCAGCAATAAATGTAATAAAAGAGAATGACTGTTTACCTAAATTATGCACTAACCTTTGTTCAAAGCTCCAAATATATCAACTATGAAGTTCCTAATATTCTCATTTCTGTATTTTTAGGTTTTCTTTTGTTTTACTTAAAAATTATGAAAATCAGCTGTGTGCTTTTGGGTTTATCTTTTCGTTTAATACGTCAAGTTATTAATTCTCTTTAAAGGTATGCTTATATAGGTAATAAATTTATAAGTCTTGTATAGTACTGTATGGCCACCAAAAGCAAAAGATAGCTCGTATATTTATTAAGCAGCAAGTGTTGCTTTTAGTTTGCAATTAATTTTCTGCCTATATAATACGTATGATGAGTGCATTGGGTTGTTTTGAGCACTTCTTCTGAAGCCAAGGATGTATTACTAATTTACTTTGGTGTGAGTATGTCAAAGCAGTCTACGGGAAGATTCATTTTTCAAAAAAAAAAAAAAAAAAAAAAAAAAAAAAAATGTCAAAGCTCAAGGGGATCTTAATATTGGGGTGGTTTAAGCAATTTCGTCCTTGTATTTAAGAATGTGTTTTCTGATATAATTATAAACAGTATGAAAGGGTTAGGGATTTCATGAAGTAAAACAGAGGTATAGATACACAATTGGGTTTAGAGTAATATTTTTCCTGTCATTTCAAATATCTTTGCGTAAAATAAATAGAAAAATAACGAACCTACGAGACTAATTAAAATGAAGAAAGATACAAATTCCAAAGGAGTAAGTGACATGAGAGACATTCCTATAACACAATAATATATATATTACTTTTTATTTTTTTTATATATAATCTTTTTATGAAGATAATTATAATATTTATGTCTACATACTACAGTCGGGTAACTGTGTGTGATTAGCAGAACAGGTACGAATTTTGTTAGGGTTTTCGTCTATGCTGGCTAGGGTTTGAGAGAGGAAAAAGAAGAAGAGAGAAAAAGGAGAAACAATCTTCTGTATAATGAAATGTATTATTCTCTCGTCTTACTTACATGAGTACTGCAATGTCATACTATGTCTATATGTAATAACAAAAGAGACTAAAGTAAACTATGATACATGGTTCAATAGATCCCAAGCAATTTGGATCACTGCATAATAAACTTGAATTTTAGGTAATTTAACACTATAACCCCATACTTGTTGTAGTGTTGGTTCCATATATATTTTTTATTCGGACATGTATAAAAATATAATTTCTAACAATAATTTAACGAGTATGGCATTTAAGCCTTAACCGACTCATTTTTTACTAGCTTCAGATCAAATTTGGTCTAGATCCAGAGCAGATAGTCAGATAAAAGTGCCCCTCTAGTTTTTTAAAACACAATAAGTTCGAATATTTAAGTTTTTAATTTATTACAAATAAGAAGGAAACAAATAGGACTGCGAATTTTTTTCCCCATAAAGTAGCACAACAAACTATCTAAATTTTGTTGGATCTTCCAGGTTAATAGGAGATATCGAAGGTACGGTGAACAAATGAGTGCCATAACCTCTTCATTCGAGTCCATAACCGATGAAGGTACAGCACAAATATACACGAAACTTGCATCAGAGGCAATGTCAAGGCACTTTCGTCATCTAAAAGATGCGATCATAACTCAACTCCATGCAACTCAAAAGGCACTGGGGGAGGATAATGCACACCCTACAGTATCCGGTGCAACAAAAGGCGAGACACCTAGGCTAAAATTGCTTGACCGAAGGCTGAGACAACAAAATTTATTTCAGCATGGAGCCATATTAGATAGCAACCCATGGCGACCGCAGAGAGGTCTCCCGGAGAAAGCAGTTTCAATACTTAGAGCATGGCTTTTCGAGCATTTCCTTAATCCGTCAGATCTCTTTCTCATCCTCTTCATCAATATAAAGCATCAAAATATCATTTTTTCAACCCACATGTTACCCACATAGCATATTGCACTCAGTTTTTCCATAAACATTATTTATATAAATAATTAATTATCTCTAGATTTCTTCATGCGAATGCACTATGTTAATCATGGAAGTTTCATATGCATGCATTGGAACTTTTCTATATTATCTTAAGCTCCTCAATAAAGTTGATATTCATTAGGTTTATTTCTATGAGTGAGAATCACTAAAACCTGTCAGTATATACAAGAAAGAAGCCCCACGAAAGTGTCAAAGGGTGCAATTAAGTTTATTTTGAAAATTATTAATTTACAATCTTTATTATCAGACTCTTCTTTACATTTGGTGATCAGTTTGAACAAGCAGTACCGTTAGTCCAACAAAACAAAAGAAAATAAAGGGAGAAGAAAAGCCTGATGAACATGTCAGTGTTTTACTATGTACCTACTGATCAGCACATAACTATCAATATCAAAACTTATATATGAAATTAACAACTGGAAAAAAGCTAGATTTATTGTTCATCATACAAAGCATACAACTATACAAAGTCAAGCATTTTTTTCCCTCAAAAAAATACCAATTATTTTCTATTTTTCTTCGAGTTTAATTTGTGGATGACGAGTTTAATTTGAAATTTTTCATATCTGACCACATTAATTGTACCCATATTTTCTATGAGGCAAAAAAATGCTTATATTTATTTTGTTACTTTAATTTAGGTATCCCAACGATGTGGATAAGCATATACTCGCCAGGCAAACTGGACTGTCAAGAAGCCAGGTTTGTGTGTGTGTGTGTGCGTGTGTGTGTGTCAAAGAGATAGAGATTACGGACACAATATTATATATATTCTAACCTAATAATCGAGTTTGTTGCTAAAAAAGATAGTACAGACTTAAACATATAACACTGACTTAAAATGTTAACGAGTATATGAGCATGACAAGATTTGAACTTAAGAACCAGTCCCCAGTTGCTGATCTATTATTCAATTTTTAAGAGACAAAGTTTAGAGCACGCATGTTTAATCAGTACTGCTGCAAATAAGCATTAAGAAACAATCATTATTGCATGTTACAGGTTTCTAATTGGTTCATAAATGCAAGAGTTAGGCTTTGGAAGCCAATGGTAGAGGAGATGTACAATGAAGAAATTAAGAATCGAGATGATAAAGAACGAGAACCTAACTATGCTGTTGACCAAAAGCAAACACAAGGCTCGTCACCTATCAATATCGGTACTGGGGTCCTCAAAGCAGGTGATAGAGGCAAGGTTTCACTTACACTTGGTTTACAGCAGAATGGTGAGTTGACATCTTTTGCAATGCCGCAATCGCCCCACCGAGAAAGTCTTCTTTTCTCTAGAGATGACAACATTGATAAAGGACAAGAAGGTCATTTGACTATTCTAGGAGAGGTTGATGGTCTACCTTACAGAAACTTGATAGATGCTGATCAATTGCTTCATGACTTGGTATAAAAAATATGTTCTCTTTGTACCTCATTATGTAATTAATTTGTACGGATAGCATGATTGTGGTTCAGTTAACTAAAATTAACATTTGTTATAGAAGAGTATCTCTTAATTTACAGCATCTACGTTACAAAATGTTCTGGCTAATACTTGTCGTATGTTTGCAATCAAAAGTCAGATGTGTGGAAAGCAACAGTGCTCCACAACTCGATCTCGAATTCTCAATATGACACATGTATTTGTTTTGACGTCACTCTTCCACTCAAACTCTTGTAAGTTAATCGCCATCCTTGCATCACATGAATACAACCAATTAATTTTTTTTCCCGCGCAGGTCTTCAATAGTACTTATGCATACATAAACCCAATGTCTCCTAATTTCAAAATAAAATTTAGCTAGAAAATCTAGTTAAAACCCCTAGTTTATTCAGAAAGAAAGGAAAATACAACCTTCGATATTATGTCAGAACTTGAAAAATATTGGTTTCTCTAACATCTGTCTAGTTGCGCAATATTAGAAATCTCAAAATCGCAGTCAATTGTTGCCACGGACACGGAGCATTAAACTACAACAAGCCCGTTGTAAACGATGTAAAAGTAAGCTCATAAATTGAATTTTGGGTGTAAATCGGCCCAAAAACATGTATGATAAGATTTGGACCCGAGACGGTCAATCGGAGCAATATCTCCAACCCAATTCACTCTACCTTATCCTGTTTTGTGGTATTTTTAATAATAAAAATAATTCACTAAAAAATTTTAATAAGAAAAACGATAATATAATTTTTTAATAAGGAAAAAGTCCTAACGCGGTTCAAAACCTAGTAGGAACCTAACGCGGTCGACGAACGCGTTAAGAAAATCCTAACGCGATCATAAACCGCGTAAAAGTACTTCGCGAGTTATGAAAATCCAATTATTCATTTTTTTAATATTTGACAATAAGGCGTGCAGGTAAGGAGTCAAACTGCGCACTTTTTCGATTTGGTCATATCTAATGTTTGTCGTCAAGAGACTGGTTCAGCTTTGAATGATTGCACGTTTGCACCTTGTAATTTTACATTAAACATTACGCAAATACGGTTAGGTATGAATTAACGCAAATCAAAAGGGTATATGTTTACGAAATTTAAATCAATTCTTTTTTATATGGTATTATGATTACTTATATTTCTTGCACGAGGCTCCTTATCCATCATTATTCATTAACACTGAAATTTAAATGTTTTTCTAAAATCACCAATCGACATTGTGCTATTGTAAGTGAGTTTTAAATTTTTCTATATCTTAACTTGCGAAATTCAAATTTATCTTTAAAACCAAGTCATCATGAGGAAATTTCATATTTTTACATCCAGAGCATAAGAAAATTTAATATGGGAATTTATAAAGCAAAATAATTTAGAAACATTGCACATGATTATAGATTTAATAACATATTTGATGACTGTACACTGCTTAATACAAAAATGAGCAAAACTAATCAGTTTTGGTCACCGCCATTTAATTAAAACTGCAAAAAAAAAAAAAAAACTCTGTACATGTGATAGTATTTCTCTTCCATTTTTTATTCAGACGACTAATCGGCCATGAAATTATTTTTTACAATTCTGACATGAACAGTATTACCATACAACATAATAGCATCAAGTATATTCTCGGCATCATTTTTGTTAGAATAGCGAATATTTTTTTAACAAAGAATGTGGAGTCTTTCATTTTTTTTAACAAAAAATTAAATATCCAAAAAAATTTCAGTTAGATTTCGAATCTGCAACTTTCATCGATATGCGTTGTATTCATAGTTCTTACTATTAAATTATATGGGTTTTGAAATCGCCATTAAAAGTACTTAAATGTTCAATGTTAAATTAACAAATGTTAAATGTTAAATTAAGTACTTTTAATTAACAAATGTTAAATTAGGATTTTCTATATCAATTTGTATGCATGAATGAAATTTGTAATTAATATTTGTTATTAATGGCGATTTCAAAACCCATATAATTTAACATTTGTTATTAATTAATGAATGTTCATAGACCAATATTTTTCTATATTAAATATTTGACACACACTGAACTGAAAAGAAAAATGAGATATTAAAAATGGGACATGAAAGACGAAATTGCAAAAACTAATGCTTTTTATAATTTTACTGAAGCTAATTCATAGAAAAATGTTCTTATATTGAGGTGCTTCTTTATAAAGAAATATTTTTTTTTGTCATTTCTTGGCTGTATATGTCAAAGCTTCAAAATTGAGTGGACAAAATCTGACAGGATGGGTGTTTAAAATTGAGTGGACAAAGTTTCAATCGTGTTTTTATATGCATGGATTTTCTTTACGCGGTTTATGATCGCGTTAGGATTTTCTTAACGCGTTCGTCGACCGTGTTAGGTTCCTAGCATTTAACTGGGTTTTGATTCGCGTTAGGACTTTTTCCTTATTAAAAAAAAATATTATCATTTTTCTTATTAAAATTTTTTAGTGAATTATTTTATTATTAAAAATACCTGTTTTCCTTGAAAACAACATGAGAAGTTTGAAGCAAGAGGATTATAGCTCCATGATACAATATTAGTGCATATAACTTATACAAGGTATATACACAGGAAAAAGAAGTACACATGTTTCTACAAAAAGTGTGTAAAGAAGGATTGTCCATTTCTCATGAAATTGTAGTTCAGCTCGCCTGGCTTTGCTGTCTTTTGCCTGAAATTCCAAGTAAAAATTCAGAAACTTTGGAAGTCCGATTCTTCATTTCTAAAGAAATTGTAATAATTTCACTGGATGTCCAAAAACAGATTAATTATTGTATAATAAAATAATGAGATGTCATCAAAACTTACCACAACTGATCTTTGAGCATATCTTCGGTCAGACCAAACGCTTGAAGCTCCTCCTCTGTATGATGCACAAGTAGGCTATACCTATTCTCCAGACAAAATAAAACCCAATTTAATAAAATAATAATTTGTACATGAAAAGCAAAAATTAACGCAAAAAAAAAAATTTGTACCTCCCACCCTCGCCCGTTTGCATTACCAGCATCCCTCCATTGTCAAAATTGTTAAGGCCTTCGAATTGCTCCACAGTCCATTTGTACCAGCGCATCAAAAAGACACGAAGAGTTAGCCCATGAGAAACCAAAACGATATTCATGTTGGGACTTCTCAAGCCAGGCGGCTGGAATCGGCCTATGTCGATGTCAGCTCTAAGAGTTTCCCTGAAGCCTGTATAGTAACACTGCATGAATAAACAAATACATTTAAGGGTGTCCAATACATTTTCAAATATGCCACCAGCGTTCATACAAAAAATTATTCTTTGTTTATGTTTAAGGTTGTCCTGCGGAAGGAGAAGGAAAGTATGACATTGGTTTACCATACAATTTCAATGCAAAAGTGACTACAAGTAAACCTGTAATACGATCATAGACATCAGCAGCTGATTCACCATTTGGGAAACGGTAGAAAAACCGGCCGTATCGACGCCGAATCTCTTTCTCTACTCTCATTTTCTCCCTGTCCTGAAAATTTCCTATTATATATACAAAAAAACGGTAATTAGAAAAAAAAAAATGTACCATCATAATTGTACAGAAAAACAAATCTCTGAATTTTTAAAACCAAATTCTCCTACCAAAATCTTGTTCCCTAATACGAGGTTCCTCTCTTACACCAGCGATTCTCTCTGATTCAAATGCCTTTCCAAGACCTCTGAGAGTTTCAAGTGTTCTTCGGTACGGCGAGACATAAAAATAGACTTTCCAATCATCACATCCTGTAGAGACCAGTTGTCGGATGCGGCGGCCACAAGCTTCGGCTTCCTCCCATCCTCTAATCGTGAGGCCTATCCTTGGGTCTGGCACGCGAGTGTAAGCCCCCTCATCCACATTGCCCTCACTCTGGCCATGCCGTACCTGCAATACAAATAATTTAGGCAACAAATTGTATAAAAATTTTAAAATCATTGAATGATTTGTGCGGATCAGAGAACAAATGACATCCGATACACAAATTTTGGAAACAAGTGATGGAGGTGATCCCAAAAAGCACTGTGTGAAACTCATTGATATAGTTAAGACTGTCTGCCATGTAGCATACTGATGAGGAAGGATATGTATGGATTAGAATTAAATATTATTAATTCCAAGTGGTCCTCCAACATTTTCTTTTTTGTTTTAAAAAAAAAAAAAAAAAAAAAAAAAAAAAACCAAAGTGGCACATGTATTACCATGTATTAACCTAGTATTACTGAAGCTAACCATCATCAGTCATAGTGGCCATGGCTGGAGTTGAACATTGAGGACCATACAAATTGACAAACTCTAGTCCAATAAAAAGAAATTTATTTTCCAACCATATTCTCTCTAAATGTTACCAATTACCAGAATGATACGACGCGGCCGGGGCGGGGGCAGGGGCATGGAAGCACGGAGTAGTAATTCGGGGAATTGGAGTTCAGGGGAAGTGGGATTCCACCTGCGTGTATGGTGCCGACCCAGTGTGTCCTCACAGCATCGGATCCTACCTCTTGCTGGACCCACTGGAGATAAACAAACCATTTTTGTATCTTTCTTTTCTATTTCTTTTTTTTTTTTTCCCTTTTCTTAGGTTAGATTCCTGTTATACTGCACAAGTCTATGAAGGAATAGTGAGATGGGAGGAAGGTGAAAATTCCTCAATGTCAATTTTGGTCCTTTTTGGTGGTGATAGATTTGTGAACGAAAATGCACCGAGACAAACTAAGCAAGGTAAGAGGGAGGGCAGGGGGACTGGGGAGTGAACTGGCGCCGCTGGCCAGATCTCAAGTGGGCCACGTGGCTGATTACTATACTAGGCCGTCAGTTTGGGGATATTATTGGGCCGGATCTTGTTTGGGCCATGGTTTGGGCTTGTTTCATTATTTAGATTCTTTCCTGAAATGAAGCATTTGATCAGGAATTCAGGATGGTAGTATTGTGTTCTTATTTATTTATATCATCACAAATGGGAATGTAATTTGTCATGGAACTATGGAAGCATAGTGTTAAATTTGTATGAATAACAGATATGATAAATGCAGTTTCGAAAATCCACGGTTACAATATGTGGATGATGTCAGATTGTTGTTTTGTGTTTGTTTTCTGTAGAGGTGCATCTTCCTAGTAAAAATAAGAACAGTAAAATGCAATATATGTGGTTCATATTTGCCAGTCCAGAACAAGTTGTTTCACGTCACTGTATAAAATTTTGAAAGATTCGTATTCCTTGTTTGTGCGTCTGATTTCTTTATTTGAAAGTAAAGAACAAGATATGGAATTCAAGCATATCCTTTAAAGAGATATCTCCATTTTTTTTTTCTTATATTCCTTTATAAGTCAGATGGATAAACCATACTTTTATCAAACTTTTAGGAGAAAGGAGCAAAAATGAAATTACACAAAAAAAAAAAAGGTACCTTGAATCACCAGCCTCCACGGCTCAAAATTATTTCAAAACATCATGAATACCCACTGGATTTTCAGATTCTACTTTAGCACCAACTAATATAAACAATTCAAAAAAAAAAAAAAAAGGAGGTGAAAAAAACGTGAAAGTAAAAGAGAAAAGTGAAACCAAAACAAACTCAACCCATAAAACTAAACCTTTTTGTATATACTCCTCTACATTACAAATCAACACCTTTTTCTATTGCTAATTTCAAACTAAAAGTTGGAGAGCCTGCCCTTCGAGCTGCATTTGCTCCAAACCAAACATCATTCATTCCCAATCCATGCACCAATCCAAAATTTGAGCAAGAAAGAACACAAATCCAAGTGGTCCCCTTGCTTTTCTTTTTTAATTTTTTTCCTTTACTCCCAAACCCTTGGGGGTCTCATAAATCCTGAAATTCCACTTCAACCCTTTATTTGTGGATATTACAAACCACTCCATGCTGATTTTTGCAATTCCACCACAAACCGTCACAAAAAACAGTTTGAATCCAGCCCAAATTTTCGTAGGTGGATTTTAGGTTCGTATAAGGTGATATTGGTCATTTTGTTAGTAAACCCCTCCAATTACTTGACTACTCCTTTGAGCTGAACTGGTGTGAAATTGTGAATGATAAATATCAACCTCCTCAGGCTGAAATGAATTTCACAATACCAACAAATTTCGGGACCAAATTAGAAAATTACCCCATTTCTAAAACTCCCAGAGCAAACAAACGAAACCAGACAAAAGCACCATCTCAATATACATCACGCCACGTGGCATTCATCCGGAACTAGCGAAGCTCTACACAACGGGCACGTGCGGCGGCCGTGAGCGGCCCATCGGTCAAGACATCCACGGTGGAATACGTGGCGGCACCCGATTGGCCGCCTGACCTCCGCTGGCCCCTCAAACTCGTGTAGACAAACGGCGCATCCTTCTGGCAGATGGACCCCACTTCCGAGCTCACTCGCCAGCTCAGCAAAAGTCACAACAGGCAACCGCTCGTTCAATAGTTCAAGCGAGAAAGAGGAAAAGGAAGAGTCAGGATTGGCGACGAAATCCGAAGCGTCGGATTCGTGGGGGAAGGAATAGGGTACATATTCTAGCTGAGTCGTGGGTTCGAGGCCGAGAATGGAGAGGATCCACGTGGAGAGACGACGGAGGTGCGAGAGGAGAATGAGGAGGTGGAGCAGTAACTTGGGTAGCTCTGAGTATCCCACGGGAAAGCCCATTGTTGGGTCTTGATAAATCTCTGATTCGATTAGATTGGATTGGATTTCTAGAGATGAGAGAGAGAGATGGAGAGATGGGGTGTAGGTGTGTTTATATAAGAGAAGAGAAGAGAAGAGGGTTGTGGTTTTGTTATGTGTTAAGAGGAGTTGGGAAGGAGGAGGAAATATAAGGGAGCAAGAGATGGAGTGGAGAGAGAGGTGGCTTGATTGAGGGAGTGTCAATTTTTGTAGGGTAGTTATGGTCTATGGACTGACTGAGGTGAGGTCTCTAGACAATTTCAATAATGCGCATGTGGCACCCCATATTGCATCCCTTTTTTGTTTCAGACATGGTGGACTGTGACAACGTCGAAAGATTTCGTTTTCTCTTCCATGTGGAACGCGTCTTGTGAAATCTCCTATAAATGTTTTTTTTAAAAAAAAAATGAAAACTAAATCATCTCTTAGAAGATACTTTTATATGTTAATTTATGTGATTCTAGATGCCATTATCTTGTCAAAATAATAATATGAACGGTAAGGTACATTTGGTGTCAATGTGTCATTAATTATTCGTATTAAAAGAATATGAATATAATAATGACATATACAAACAAAATAAAATAAGATTTGGCAAATAATTAATATTTAAATATCCCAATCAAGAAAGATTTTACTTTTAGTGAAACGGTTCAGTCCGTCCTTTTTATAAACCTCAGCTAAAGATAAGTTTTAAATTTGCATCTCTCAATAAAAAGAAATTAATTAAAATATACCTCCCAATATTCATCATAACTTAAAATTTAATAAAGAGCCACTTGAGGTGCTGATTTGTATTCAGTACCTTTTGATTGGGATTAGATGACCTTAATCCGTTTCCTTTCCTGATTTAGGATAGCAAATGTAGTTGCAATCCAAATGCGCCATTAAATAATGGGGAAAGGATGGCAAGAAACAAAGTTGGTCTAAAGTTTCATGCACTTGGGATTTATTCAGTGAACTTTAGACAGTGCTTCATTTAATATATGATGCACCGAATCCATTCATGAATTTCATAAGAAGTTCAACATATAAGATCCCAAAAAACAAAATTAATGTATCAAAAAATCAAAAGAGCTCCTCTCTACCCTCTCTGACAAGGTAGTGATCAGTTATCCGAAAAAGCAGGAACCCATGCTATGTTGCTAACACACCCCACCTACCCTCTAACACCACACACTGGTACACTCACACCAGCACTTCAACCATCCAACTAAAACAGCAATTTGCTCAAGGTCATATGCTTAACAGAAAATTTAAACACAAAAATTTGTAAATTCCAAGTCTAAAAAGTATATATTAGTCTGAGGTGTACGGTCAAAATAGTCTTCATAGACCAACAGCTATGCCAAAGTAATTAAAAATTTGAAAGTTACTTTTGTTATGCTTCACTGTCGTTCTTATTTGTAGCACATTCTTAGATAAAAATGTTATAGGTGGCCGTTAAAAAATGTATAAAATAAGAATTTGTCCCCTACTTTAACTGTCCTAAAAATTATTAATTCTTAAGTAGTACTGTTATTTTCGTTTATGTCCCACTTAACTCCCATGTACATTTCCAGCATGCTACTAACTATTCTCATATAAAATTAGGCACAGCTGGCTTCATTAGGCTTTGCTTTGCAACTTGTGATTTCTTCATGGAAATGCATCATTGTTCGTTGTTTGTTTGTGGACTATCTTAATACAGACAATGGCATCTAAATATGTCACAGGTGTATAGTCATTTGATGAAAGATTAATTAGCAGTAAGAGCCAAGGTTGTATCTAACTTTTGCCAAGGAATTATGGGGCAAAAGGAAGAGATGCCATGTGACTGTACCAAGCCATAGATCCAAACACAAACAAGTTGTACCGACAAAATGTTTCTAACCCCACTTAAGTAGTGACATCAAAAGTTGCTCATATTTTCAGTGTTTTCATATCTAACATTCCACACAATATTTTGTTATATGTTTCTTTGAGATTGTTTGTTTAATTACGCAGTAGAGAGTGTTGATTTGGTATGCACTTATATTTTAGGACAGAGCTTAAATAGCAAAATAGGGTTAGTGGAAAGTGGCAACCCCTTTTTAAAAAGGCATAATGTGATTTGTGTCATGTGTTTTGCGGCATATCATCCTGCGCAATTCTCAATTTTTTTTTCCCTTTTCTTGTTTGATAGTGTGCCCTGAAAGCTAGATGTATGTTTCAATGTCAAGGATTAATTAAAGAAAAAAAAATGGTTTTGCATCTCTCGATTAATTTTGCCTCCGACTCATTACCAATGATGAGCACCCGTTATTTTGTCCCAAATGTTCTTGGCTCATCCACTAAGCATTTTAATTATTTTTAGTAAAGAAAGACAGATATTTAAAAAACATAAATGAGTAAATTTTCTCAGAGGTCACTAAAGTTTATACCTTGTCCATAATTAGTCACTAAACTTTAATTTGTCCCTCTACAACCATTAAACTTCGATTTTGTCTGATTTTGGTCACTCTATTACAATTCCAATTAATTCCGTTAAATTGATCACGTTTGGTGCAAATTTGGCGATCTGAATCATATACTACTCATCTCTTTTATCCCTTCGGGAACCTCAGCTGATCTGAAGCAAAGTTCTCTCTTTTACCTCTCTCAGAATCCTCACCTACGAAGAACTACGGAGCCCACTCTCTCTGTTCCAACCTAGACCCTAGAACCCTCCTTCGACTCTCTCTCTCTCATCTCTTCCAACCATGCCCTGAAACCCTCCCTCTAATTGGGAACTCTGGAACCCTCCTTTGACCCTCTCGATCCTCCCCTCTCTGATAACTGATTTCTCTACCAAAAACCTAACCTCATTCGATCTCTCTACCAAACCAATCCCTCTCTCTTATCCTCCTTGCTTGCTGTCTGTGCCAACCTTACCACCTTGGCCTCTCTTTCTACTACAGATATGTTATCAGTAACTTATTGGTAAAGAATTTTCAAAGAATAAAGAGTCAGATGCCCAACGCAAGTCAACACTATGTGATACTGGTTTCAAATGCCAAATGCTTGTAAAATGTAAAATGTCTAATGTCAAATATTGGTTTCATGAAATGCATTTGTGAAATTTTGGTATTACGAAAAGTCACTCATAGAATGTCAAAATCTTTTAGGATGCCATTCAGGGTCCATATTTTCTTGCTGCCACAATTATTAATCTAAATAAAGACAACATGCTTGATACAAAAGCATAATTTAATCAAGTAATTAATTAAGCACTTGTGGAGTTGTACAATACAGGTTGCAAAAGCATACATGAAGCATACAACGAAATTAACAAGTCAATACTGAGAGCACACCATGACTAATGAAATTAAAGCCAATACTGACAAACAAAAAATAAAATTATAACATGCAAAAAACTGGCAATAAGGTGGCAAGGTTGTCGGAGACAATAGCGTAGGAGGGAAACTGAGAGAGTGGGTTTGTGAGGGATGGTTTGGTAGAGAGATCGAAGGAGGTCAGGTCTGGTAGAGAAATCAGTAGAAACTGTGAGAGAGAGATGTATTGAGTGGATCGAAGAAGGGTTCTAGAGGTCAAAGTCAGAGGGAAGGATCCATAGGCCATAGCTCTTCGTTGGTGAGGGTACCGTGACAGTGAGGCAAAGAGAGAACTTAGATTCAGCTGAAGTTCTGACGAAGGATAGTATATGATTCAGATCGCCAAATTTGCACCAAACGTGATCAATTTAACGGAATTAATTGGGATTGTAACAGAGTGACCAAAATTAGACAAAATCGAAGTTTAATGGTTGTAGAGGGACAAATTAAAGTTCAGTGATCAATTATGGACAAGATATAAACTTTAGTGACCTCTGAGAAAATTTACTCAAACATAAATGATTAGATAAACGAAAGAAGAAGAGATGACCTATATAGGTACACTAGTATTTGTAGAAGACACTATATAGTCTTTTTTTTTTTCCTTTTTCATTTTTATTTTCCATTTCTTTGTAATTATCTTTTATTTAATGTACATCACTTAAGAGACACGCAAAAAAAAAAAAATGTGTTCCTCAATTAGTGAAATTATTAAAGGTTTTACATAAAATTATGGATTGGTTTAACATCAACAGGTGCGATAATGATGATGATAATAGTAAGTAATAGTAGTAGTAGTAGTAGTACGTAGTAGTAATAATAATAATAACTAAAAAAACGGATTATGCATGCCTCTCTACATAAGATCTATTTTCCCTTTATAAGGCTTAAGTATTATGATCATGTTTGAAGGGAGATTAAATTATAAATAATAAGAAGATCAAATTATATCATTAGAGTGATGATAATTTTTATATTTAGTTATCTCTTATTCAATCAAAACCTTAGAAGATACAGACTCTACAAACAGGAACTGTTTAAAAATATATGTAATTATATGCACTAAATAATTTTTTTTTTTTGTTTACAAAGCTCCACTAATTGCCTCCAATTGCTAGGCATCATGGAGACCAGCTGATTTGTTTATTTGGGACAAGACAAATTAGGTGTGAACAAAGCGGCATAAAACTAGATGCTCTTGTGATTTTGGTTGGATTAATTAGTCTCCTAGGAGATTATTTTATTATTAGACAAATTTACAATCAAGATGAGTGCTTAAACAAAGGAAACCGCACTAATATCACGTTGGATGTACGAAAGGCTTCCGTACCGTATTTTTCTTTTTTTTTCTTTTTTTTGGTAATGCATCATACATGGATGTATGGGAAAGCTCAAAGCAGTAAAATTTTACAATAATAACTGAGGTTTCATGAATTAAATTTTAGGGCTCAAGCTAGATAATTTACCGAACATAATGTGCTTCCCTTAGTATGATATTCTTGTAAACATAATATTTATCATAGCATATTATAGTTCTTAGCAATCACTACTCAATTATAAAGGATCATAATGAAAAATTGTAGGAGTATCTCTTGAGGCATGAGGTCATGACATTGAACCATTTAGCGTTGTTCTATGCATTATGATTAATTGATGCATTTTTCATCAAATACAAATGCATGTTTGTATTATAAGATCGGAGGACAAAAAATAATAAACCAGATAGATCACAACAAAATTATTAATTTTTGAATCACTAGATCTATATTAAAGATGTACAACTTTCCAGAAATAATATTCAACAATCCTATGGGATTGAACTAAAAATAGAACATTAATTATTATATTTTGACATTATTTTCATTTACATACAAATTTTGTAGAAATATGTCAACATGGCAATTTCTAGATGTTGAATTTTACAACCGTTAATTTTTGCTAAAATTTAAAAAATTCAAAATACGAATTTTTTTAATCTTTGCATAAAAAGGTAATATAAACAAAATGTAATATTTAAATTTTATTAAAATAAAGAACATAAAAAATAAGATACCTGAACCCATCAAGAAAAATTGGACTTTCGAGATCCGCAGGATTTACTGAGAATCACACAAAATAAATAAATAAAATCAAGGCAAGATTCTTGTCTCTTGGGGGACGTCTTACACTTGTCAAGTCAGTACTCACGGCTTTACCTTTGCATTTCATGCAAGTACTAAAGTTATCGCGTTGACTGATAAGACACTTGGAAGGTATAAGAAGAAGGTTTTTCTGGAAAGGTAATAGCAAATGTCTTGATGGACACTGTCTGGTAAATTGGTCCAAGTGTTATCTTCCTAAACAAATGGGGGATTGGGGATCCTAGACCTACAGCGTCAAAACCAGGCCTTGTTACTGAAATGGCTTTGGAAGCTCAAGCATGATCCAGATTCTGTTTGGTCATCCACAATACAACTTTTATATGGTACTTTGGATATCAATCAACTAATCTCGAGTCTGGTGTCTTGTGGATTGACTGATATTCTTCAGCAAGGACCGTTCTTCAACATTTCTTTGGTGGATGGCAACCCAACTGCCATTTGGAAATGGACTGCTAATGGTATTTTCTCTTCCTTGAGCGCTTATGGCGTTTTATCCAATACTGGCACAATTTCCAAGTTCCATCATGCTCTCTGGAAAGTAAAATCACCGCCTCGAGTTAAAATCTTCCTTTGGCTCCTGCTACAAGACAGGTTACTGACACAACAAAATCTTATGGTAAGAGGTTGGCCTTCTCCCGCCTCTTGGCCGTGATGTTCTTCTGGCCTTCTGGAAACCACTGATCACCTCTTCTTACATTGCAATTATGCAACCTTAGTTTGGTTTTTGGTGCAATTGTGTTTTCGATTGCCTTCGCTGAATCTCACACTCGACATTGATGATTTATGACTCTCTCAGAGGCCTTCGGGATTGAAGATATGAAACATTATCTGGGCTGCCACAACTTAAAAAATATGGAAGGAACGCAATAGACAAATTTTCTCAAATTGTAGCCCTCCTGTTCATTTATTATTGAAGGAGATCCTTGTAAATATAGACACTTGGAAAAAGTTTGCTTTGTTTTTCTAGGTTTTTAGTTTTCTTAGTTTTTTTTAGGTTTTAGCTTTCCTTTTCCTTTTTCTTTTTTCTTTTTTCTTTGTGTAAATATTTTTTTTTATTATTAATAAAATTGTTGGTGTGGCGCTTTGCCACCCGTTCCTCAAAAAAATAAATAAAATCAAGGCGCTACCAGAAATATGGACTGGAGGGGTCAAAGGATCAAAACATAAAATAAATATAATTAAAAAATTGACATTATCAATTAATTAAATAATAAAAAGATATATAAAAATTTATCAATTTAATTACTTAAATTGTTCTGAAATCTTTAATTTTTCAATGATTAATTTGGTAATAGAATAATAATTATGAATGTTTTAAGAGAGCCGAAATATAACAACACATCTCATTTATTGTTTATGTTAGGGTTGGTAGAAATAATAATTATAGCATCATGCATATGTTTGCCCCCCCTTGATTCTGTTCTTGTTTATGTTAGGGTTGGTAAAAAAAATATCGTGGCTCATGGCTCATTCGAGGTCGATTTGTTTTTTATTCGAAAGTGTCTCGATTTATTTAGACTCGAAGCAAATTCGACTCGAAATTGTCTTGACATACAATTTTATTAACTAATAATATTTAGTAACTAATTAGATATATATAATATATTTATTTCTTATATATAAATACTTATTTTCTGTAAAATCTTATTATAAAAGGAAAAAATATTAATTTATAAAAAATAATATAAAAAGTACTATAATTTACCTCGTGGAGCTCGTTATGAAACTCGATACTAACTCAATTGATTCGATAGAACTCGAATTAATTTTAAATCATGTTTGGAATAAGATTAGCTCGCTGCTCGACTCGTTGGCAGAGGTACATCACTAGCATGCCAAGGATAATTATCTAGTGATCAACCCCTAGGTCATGTCCTTTTACCACATCCGCGTACAATATGTCTTTCTTCAAGAGTTCAAGGACAAAAGTTAAATTAAAAGGAAGCAAGAGGCTCTCCTAACAGCATGGCACTAGCTGTACATGTTGGCTCCTGCCCATGAACATTTTTGCACACAAGAAATGCACAAAAAAAGAACACTGACCATTTTTTTATTCCTTTTTCTTTATTATTAATTTTTATGAGGGCAATAATGCTAACCATGTTAGCTTATTAGATGCATGTCAGAATTCAGGTTAGATCTATGTCAGAGTTCAGGAGAAATCTCAAATCTGCACAAGCTTTTAATACTGACAAAGTGTTCTGCATCCTTCGAGTAATTTATGATATGAATTAGATATTTATACAATCTAAACTATTTGAATATGAATATAATTAGCTGATTATAAAAAACGAATTAGTTTTAAAATTCATGCTAAACAACTTAAAGTTTACACACTCCACTAAAATCACTCTAGCAGGTGTGTTTAAATTGGGAAGGTTTAAGGTGTTACAAGTATAAGAACGAACCCTCATACAATGAACTCATCCAAATACAAATTAAAATAGGATATAGTTCTTATTCTCTATTTCTCTATACACGAGGTATAAAAAAAAATATAAGAAAAAAACGCATAACAAAATCACTCCATTATCGATCTTTATAATCAAAGTACCACCCAAACATAATTGAAAAATAAAATAGTTACTATTCTCTATCAAAAAATATCACCGTTTTTCCCTTCTTCCCTCTTCTTGCTTATCCTCGTTTATTATTGTACAATCAAGTCTAATCTCTTATGCTGCTTTTCTTTTTCTTTTTCTCCTTTTGGTTTTGTACTGTCTGTTGAGAGAAAATGGAAAAAGGACAAATTACACGTGGACGGATTTATTATATTGTTTAATTGTTTAATAAGGGAAAACCAAGAGAATCAATTTCATACCTGAGATTGCACCTCTGAAACGCAGAGTATTTTGACAACAATCTAATTTTATAGCAGAAAGAACTAATTAATGACAAAATTATAAAAATAACAAAAGGTAAAATTTCTAATTTCTTTATAATTTAGATACGTGGCGTGTGTAGATGTGATTTCAAAATTCATTGGTCATCCATTTGACAGTTTAAAAAATTAACGGATTTGAATTTGATCAAATGATTCTCAACGTATCCATTCAGATTTATACACTAAACGATTTAAATTTAAACTATTTTATACCATTTATTTGGATATAGGAATTAGAAACAGATGCACAGCATGTTAGCCTAGCCTATATAAATATCTGAAAAGTATAACATAAGCTTATAGTGGTATACAGTAGCCTAGTCTACAACTCTACATGAATCTTTTTTTTTTTTTTTTTTTTTTTTTTTGAAAATGAGTCTACATGAATCTCATCAGCGTGTATTGTGTGTGAGTGTGACTGTGTGAGGGTTGTGTTGTCAGATTCTTTAATTGGAAATCTGAGACCTATTGAAGATGCTCTGACAACCAACCCCTTTACACTGAAGAAAATTGAGTACATCACGAGCCTCCAAGCTGGAGTGTTTGGAGATTTCCATTTTTAGTTACAATGATATTGCACATTATTGTATTTTGAATTTTCCTTGTTTCTTTTGGAACGTCTTAGTAAAACTTTTCTTTGTTTAACAGAATTTATTTGTTTAGCTTTAAGGACTTAATAAAAACAACAAAGAAAATCGCTACTACAGCATGTTAATGTCAGTTTTTTATCTGAATTGAACCCGCATGCACGATAAATGTAGCATTTTAATTAGAAGTATTTTCTTTAAAATAAATATAAAGTTTTTTTTTAATATAAGGTTGAGATTGTGATCTGTTGTAGTTCTACTACCATTGTATTAGATGATGGCAGATGTGTGTTTGGAAGTGACAAGAATAAGGAATAAGTCTTTTATTTCTTATTCGGGTGAAAACCAAACAACATAAAAATAAAGAATTTGGACTTATTCGGTCCCTTATTCATAATCTAACAAAACATTGGTACTTGAATATAGAATAAAGAATAAGGGTGTCTCTATTCAAATTTCATATTCTCACTCCATCCAAACATACTAGTGTTTGAATCTGAATTAGTGAATTTTCACGAATACCACACTTGTTGTTCGAATCTGAAAAATGGAAAAACAAAAAGTTTCTCAATTAGTCATGTAATTTCTTTTGGTTTTCTGTTTTTTAGTTTACCAGGAATTATAAGGATCATTATGTAAATAATTCTTTTAGTGGTTGATAGCACTGACTTAGTCTTTAATAACAAGAAAATTTCCATAACTCGTTACCAAAATTCTCAGAGGTTGAAGTGAACTTTTAATTAAAGAAAAGATGGTTTGTGAGACGTAAGTCTAAGACTTTCTCAGAGGGATTTAGTATTCCAATTTTTATAAAAAAAAATAATAACCATTATGAAATAAGAACAGAAGAAAACTTGTATTGTATAGGAGCTCGGATCCTGTGTTGCTAGTTCTTTAAAAAGAAAACATGACATGCATATTACTATTTACCGGCCTATTTTTGACAGCTTGTGAATAAAAAAATTGGTAGAGTTGGAGTGATATTATAATTATGTAGCGGTACATTTTGTTTTCTTGTACCGATATTTGTTAATTAGTTGGTTGTTGTGCGCGTTCTCAGAAAAAAGAAACAAAAAAATGAACACACGGGAAAAAAAAAAAAAAAAATGGACTAGCAAATAGCGCGCTCCGAAACAAAGAGCTCTCAGTGTCAGAATCAGGTGTTGATACGATTTAATATCAACTCCACTGTGGCACTTTAAAAACGTACGTTTTGTATTTCATTTGGCAGACAATAAAATCAAAAATCAATTCATGTCCTAGTAGTTGATTCGTCGAGCATTCTAAAGGAGATTCTGTCAAATAAATCAATTTCTAATACAGTAATTGAGATGGTGCAGCGTTATTATACTTTGATGCTCCATTTATGTGTACCAAACGATTTTATTTGTATGAGTTCAAATATCTTTATTGTTTTTGTCTTCATTACAGTTTCATTTTTTTTTTTTATTTCTAAAGATAAAACATGTTAAGCTCAGAGAAAAAATAATTTCGCTAAATTGATCAATATTTCCTTTTCTATACGAGCATGTAAAATTACGTTTGACATTAATGAGTTAAAAAAACATAATATCTAGAATTTATTTACATCAATAATAATTAAGCTCTCGGTTATAGTTAAACCAAATCTAACTTTATAAATTTTTTTAATGTGTATAGACTATATATAGAGCAAAATATACAAATCATATCTTATTAACTAAATATAAATTTTATCTAAAGATTAAGTTATTAATCTTTGGATACGATAGTACTTGGCCAAAGACATATAGAAGAGTTTAAAAATTATGTACTCAGTTAATGGTGGAATTGTGTGAAAAGTAGCTCATGTCCGATAAAGCTATTGTGTTTTGCAAGAAGATAAAATGCTTAAGGTAAAAGATGAGAAGATGGGCCAAAATTACTATGGTAATATATTGCAAGAAGATAGGGAAAATTGGGAGGAAGATGAGTGCCTAGAATATGTAAGGGCTTAATAAATATGACTGAATAAGTTTTGGAAAATAGAATTGGAAATTATTTTCTTAATTCGGAGCTTATATTGTTCTAGTATAAGTTTTTAACAAATAATTTTTGAAAGTTAATGTAAACTCAAGATTTGATTGACTTTATAATATCATATATTATTCAACTATTCATCGAAGTACAAATCAGCAATAATGTGCAGTGGAAACAGTTAAAAACTTAAAAAATTGTATTCTCAAGCATTAATCACCCACTATTTTCTAACACATTATAAACATTTCAAGTCAATATTATGCATGATCATTAATGTTTCATGTCAATACTGCAGTAAGTCATCACAAATTTAGCAGTAATATGCTCCATATAACTATACTTACGAAAATGAGCTTAATCGGCTAATTTTACAAAATTAACTTAAAAAAAATTTATGTTCGAAAACAAAATAAGATGAGATGAAGTAATATAAAGAACGATAATGTACTTTCCTCAAAATAAAACGATAAAAAAAAAAGCAATTACAATTGCAATAATTAAGAATATCATGCAAACATCATTGAATTCATTGAATTTCATGTAGAAATCAATACAAATGATGAGAAGGATAGAGAAAGACACAGAGAGGTGGGACAACGGTCGGTGTGATATGCCGGAGATGCGTGGAGAATGCAAGGCTATAGCTTGCAAAAACACTGGGTCCACGTGATATGGGCAAGGCTAACCAATTGTTTTCTTAAACTTAGCTTACGAATCAAATATCATGCTCATTAGGCCTCCTTAATTACCATTTTTTTTCCCTTTTTGTTGCAAGATTTCATAAATTTGGGATTAATTGATGCAAACCTTCTCATTTAAATTTTCAATGCTAAATGATTTTTGTTATTATAACGTGTAACTTGTAAGAATACATTAATCTTAATTTTAGAGTTTAGACACAACGACTAATTTAAACTATCAAATAACATCGAAGGCATATTCAGATCTTTTAAAACACATAGATACAAAAATTATATTATATATTTAATAAAAATTTCTTAATTTTTTTAACAAAATCTTGACACTTGACACTAAAATATTTTTATCTTTAATTTTATTGAAAATAAAAATAAAAATAACATTGTAACTATTATTGAAAGCCTATGCATGGACCTAGATTTGCCCATGTCTAGGTTCTTCCTTGAATAATATGAATGAACTATTTTAGAACTTTTTTAGGATTGGATTTTATTTTCATCGAAGGCAAATGGAAAGAAGACTGGGAGAGTTTAATTCATTCATTGTTAATTATTATTTTTCAAAATATGATTGGTATTCTTTAATTTCATATAATATTGTGTGACTTTTGAGTTTTCTTAATATTTCACTTCGATCTTCGTTTTCATACCTATTTTTTTCATCATTGTAATGTGTGTGATATACTAAACAAACCAAATAGTTAGAATAGATTTATCTACGTAAATGTAGCTTATGTTTAGAAATAAGAAGCAATGTTTTCAAATTTTGGTAAATTTTTTTATTCATTAAAGTTATTTTTTTTCATTTATTGATTTTAATTAAAAATTTAAAATATTTTTTTGCATGTGCATGGGTCAGAACTCAGAAATGATACATCTTCAATGTTAGAACAAGTCTATTGAAAATTCTTAGGTGGGTTGCTCTATTCTCTGTCTGAGCTCTTGTCGTTTAGCGAGCACAGGGAATTGATTGGGTGTCCCTGTTAAGCGTCGCTAAAGATGGTCCCAAGAGATTTCTCTTGGTCTCTTGGATTATTTCAGAGAAAATGGCGCGTCTTAAATGACGCATGAGGGTTGTCCCCCTTCTAATTAGCCATTTCTTATCTTCTTATTGGGACAATTATCGGTTCTGACACCGACTCAGCTGATGCATTCCCTTTACTCATGAAATTGTTATTTGATGTAATTAAGTCAGATTAATGTGGCTTTCAAAATAAAATTAGGGTGAAATTGGATATGTTCTTTCTATTGTTTGTGATATTTCGATGATGAGTATACTTAGGGAAAAACACTATTCATAGGAATTGGAGGAATTGGAGGAATTGGTTATTTTGGGAATTAGAAATGTGGTTTGGATGGTGAGTTTAGGAATAGCATTGGGAAGTGTGAAAAAGTAGAGAGAAAAGTGTTGTTGGGAAGAGTGTTATTGAAAATTGTGTTAGGAATGGAATTGGCTATTCCAAAACCGTTTGGATGAAAATTTTAGAAATGGAATTGGCTATTCCTAGGAATTGGCCTATTCCTTATATCCCAAACGAGCCCAAACTGAAGGGATGTCTATACTTTTTAGATCACTATTAATTAAATAACATGTTTTTATCGTAACATCTGCTTATTTGTGGTGATAGAAGCATGAAGGTGATGGATTAAGAATTTATCAAGCCGTTATATTTTTATTCTTTTTAATTTAGAATTTTGTATTATAAAAAAATTTTAAAGTGAATATACAATGGAAGCATGAAAAATAGAAATAATAAATTCTCATCATGGATTAATAACATGGATATCAGTATAAAAAAAAAAAGAAAGAAAGAAAAAAGATACCAAAGTCCCTACTCCCCCATACCTCCTGTGAAATCAATCGTTTCGTTGGGAAAGCGTTAGAATGCAGTTGGTGGAATTAATAAAGATCAACAAAGATCTACAGAGAAATATCTCTGGTACTAATTATATAAAATGGCATAAGGGCCGGAACAAATTGGGCCATGCTCTCTTTAGTTGTTCATGACTGGACCAAACAAGCATGACAATTCCTTGCGTGCTTACTACCCACCTTTTTTCTTTTCTTCCCTTCTTTTCAGTTTGTTGTTAGTTATTTATACAAAACGTCTTTAATAGGTGCCACTCCTATATCCTTATAAAGGACCAAGCACAAATGGGACCGCATGATATCTTTTAATCCTAATTTTTTTTTGTCCTTTTGGGATAATATGATTGCTACAAAACAAGTATAGTGTACTCAACATGTTTCATGGACTTCTTGAAAGATTAAACAAACCCATATTTTCCTGTAAGTGTGGACTTAATATTATGTTCATGGGTCCCACAATACATAATATTTTCCTGAAAATTAGTAACCAAAATGGTCTTTTTATCTCGTAAGAATTAGCAATTTAAGTCAATTACTTGGAAAAATGGCTACCGTTTCCTAATATCTTATTACTATCATATAGCATCAATTAATTTGTATCTTGTTTTCCTACTGTCAGTGCCAACCAAAGAACATTTTGTCTTCATACGATTCAACGAGAGACCAATCCAGCTTAATTCGTACCAGTCAGTATTACAAGAACAAAATCAAAGGAGGCAGGCCAGGTAACATCCACTGGAATCATCAATGGAAATGTAAATGAAAAGCAGGGGAGGACCAGTGTATGAGACAAACAGGTATACTAAACCAACAAAAAGGTCACCAAGCAAAGAAAGTGGGGACAATTGTGATGCTTAGGTACTCTAACAAAAGCCAAACAACTCATTTTTCACACCAAATTCAACCTTAAAATGGAGAACTTTCATAAAGAAACCAACCTAAAAATCAACTGTATGATCTGGATACATGTTAGAGTTCGGTAACAGCACTGAAATAAGGCCTGGAAATTGTTCGACGCTCCCTCATTAATCTCCAGTACCAATCAATCGGAAAAAAGATGTCAAATAGGCCCATAATGGTTGTAACCATGAGTTCAACATTGTATTCTCTTGCAAACATTGGTGCAGGCTTTAGGCCTCTATATGATGTCCACTTGCAAAATTTCTTAAGCTCGTTTGTTTTTTTTCTGCTTCATTATCATTTGTTATTCTTTGTCATTTTAAAATCTGTCTGTATGTATGGGTGCATCTACATATAGAGAGAGAGTTGCAGCATGCCAGTTAGATCATATGGGACTGGGATTGATGTGCACCATTGTTACTGGACGATCCAGTAGCATTGAAATGCTGATTGATTAAAACAGGTACTTTACAGAAAGACAGCACCATTCAGTACTAACAAATCAGGTCAGAAAGTTTGTCAGCTCTCTTTCTTCTAATCCCAATCTAACGGGGAAAACAATAAATAGCCCCATGATATAATCATCAGTTCAGCATTGTATCTCCGTGCAAACATTGCTGTGGACTTTAGCCTCTTTATATTATTATCCAATTGCATGACCTTGTAGAGCCTGTTGTTTTCATTCTTCTTCGTTGCCAAATTTTTCTCAGAATGATATATACTTATTATATTTAATATAAAAATAAATTAAAATAATTATTAATTTAAATGGCAAACTATCAGCTTTTTATAGGCCGTTCTATTATCAAAGTAATTTATTGAATTCACCTTAGTATAAAACTGGGAATTTATTGGTTTCATATAATTTGTTCATTGAAATGACACCACAGAATCATTAGTTAATTATAAACAGAATAGAAAAGAAATTTTATCCAGTATAAAACGTAAAGGATCACACATAACAGCCGTGTTTTTTGTAAGATACTGAGAAAATATTCAGTTTCAAACTTAATAGGGAGGAGTGGCATACAATCCGTAGGTAGAGAGGCACACTGATTCAGAGACCGAGCAGTTCAGTGAGGAGCACACGGGATGATTTTCAGAGGCGTACAAGAACCCCGTATTCTATTCGTCTATTTTGAGACAATTTCGGATGCAGAGGAAACAGAGAGGAATCCGTATTTGCAGATGGATCCATTTTTCAGAAAACAAGTGGAGCAGAAGCAGTGGAACAAAATGAGCAGAACAGAAAAAAACATGGGAGAAGCGCATAGACCACAAAGAGTTTTGATCCAGACCTATTAATCCCAGGCACAGTTTCACAAGACATCTCCTTCGATATAATCTAAAATATGCCTTAAAGTATAATAGAACTAATGCTAAAACGTTTTGTGCTATCTTTTGGAAATAATATATAGTTTACTGCATGCATCTACCACATGTGTTCGATAATTATTTTTTAAGCAACAAATTTAACAGCCTTGAGAAAAAAAGTAACAAATTTAACGAAACTGACCCAGTACATATCACCTATCAAATTTATTAAACAAAATTTAAACAATAGAGAAATTTTAAAAGCATCGGTCAACAAATATGGCTAATTCAAAAAATCTTAAATAACAAAATGTGGTTTATTTAGTTGACAAAAAGGTGATCTTCAAATATGGCGATATTTGCTTCTCGATCACTACTTGCTTTGGCCAATTTGAATTATTGGACCAATTTCCGTTCCAATTGAAGAATTATTCTCATCATTAGCATTTAACTCCTCTTGAAACATCTTCTCAAAATGATTCATCGTAACAGAATCTATCGTGACTACAACTTCGATACCACCGTTTTCTCCTGGTTCATCACTAATGTAGACAACACTATCCCCATTTACCTTCCACCGAGACAATCTCTGGTGCACCCCATCCGAAATCTGCATCATATATAGACATTCCTAAAATGCTAACAACTCTAAGTGAGATTCATATACTGCTGTTGATCTCATAAGCACATCATTCCTTGCAATCTCTATATAGTCAATAAATGATCTAACATACTCATCATTGACACTATCAACTGCAGCTTTGACATATTTAGCAACAGCATGAAGTGAATTAGATGTGATCTTGGATACTTTGGATTGTAGACATTTTTGCACAATAGCATTGCTGAAATGATGCTTGGGCAGTGGCGGATTGAGGCGACCACGTACGTCCATAGTTATCATGAGGTGTGTTGTAGTCTCAGGAGCAAGGCCTCGGGCATGACAATAGCACTTCCAAATCAGTGAAGTAACTGCACAAAAGGATGAAGGTTTGATAGCATCCCCCGTAATACTGCTTCTACTTTTAAGGGAGCTGATTTGTGCCTTTGAGAGTCTAAATTTGATTGTTGTGCTGCCAGTTGGCATTACAGTTCCTGCATGTTCTCTGTGATCAAATTTGATAATTGGGGGTGAGCGGGCACGAAGTGGTATCTGATCGAAGGAGGGTAGGAGAATGCTGCTCAGGTCACCGCGAGTAACCTCAGCCCCGACCATCTCCAAAGACATGGTAGAAAGCAAATCCTAGCGCCACTCCACCGCATTTGAGATTAGTCATCTGCAAGCACAAGGAAGCTACATTTTGTGATCTTTTTTTTGGACAAGGTATTCACAATACCAGAAACTAAATTAATGCATCATAATGATTACAATTATTCATAATTTTTCTTGTAGACTTAGTTCAAAAAAAAAATATTCACAATGATTCACAATGTCAAAAAGTAACTTTGTAATGCATTAATTATTTTTCATATAAATCATCAGAATTCACAATTTATTAAAATTAATTAATGCATCTTGTAGCTCAAAAGTACTCTGAATGATTTATATGAAATGACTCGGTATTAGACTTAGTTCAAATAGTGTTGCTGGGTATAATTATGAGTCATGATATTATCACTATAATTTTTTTTTATTAATGCAAACTAAATATATTGATACATTTAGTACCCTTTGTTTCCTTTAATTACAAACTGTTTCTCACTCACGCAAGTACATTGTTGGACTTGCTTTCTATAAATTTTATTTGGATCTTCATCACATCTTTAAAGATATTTGTTGAGTGGATTTTGTATGTATGTAATTATGTACACACATATGCTTAGATTACACGCCCCACGTTTGTAGGACATATTCGTCAATTTGATCTGATTTCAATTTTTCAAACCTACTTTCTATATATATTTTTAAAAAAATTTTAATAGTGATGAATAAGTAACTAAGACCATCAACTAAATAACAATTATCTTCTTAAAAGTAGCAAACAAAAATTAAAAAATAATATAAATTTGATAATTTGTTGCATTTGATGGTCCTATCAGATTTGACAGTTTCATTTGATCTTAATTTTTTAGTTTAAACGACAGTTCAATAAGATATCCTTGAAATTATGTAAGAATATTTTTTATACTTTATTAAATTTTACAATTTAAATTAGATTTTTAGAGCACATTATTATTGAATGGTTCATAATCATCGAATAAATTACTTTTCATAAATTCTAAAAATATGGTAAAATTGAATTCGAAAATGTAATGGTCTACTCAAATAATAATGTTGTAAAATTAAAGGGCATAAAGTAAAAGCTCATTTGATAAAAATTAATAATGTAATACCGAAATTCTAATAATGTTCATTTCTTATATAATAACAGAACAATTTGGAAGAAAAATTTATAACAGATTGAAACACGTATATTCTTTTGCAATATATGAACCAGTCCTTTTAAATGTAAAATGTGAATATTTCGAAGAAACAGTTCCATATATATTTGTTTTATGAACCTTGATTTATATAAAAAAAAAGTAATTAGCATAACGATAAAATAAATTAATTTTCAAATAACTCGTGCGGTTGGGTAATTATACAATTATTATTATTATTTTCGAATAAAAATGGGGGTCACGCCCAGTAATTACATAATTATTGTTAAATAACGTAGAAAATCTTAACCTGAATCATGAGCATGACCGGTGATGATCCAGCCATTTCGACACTAGGAACAAAGAGATCTTCGAGCTCTCTATTCGATGGCATCACATTGATGCCGTCGAAGGTCCGTTCCAACTGGGCTCTGACAAAAAGACATCCCTCGGCATTGCAGTCAAGCTCAATGCGTCCGTCAGAACCGACAACATGCCAACCTGCAAGAGGGTAGAAGAGGACCAGTACTTTGGACAAGGCAGCCTTTAGCTTCTCAACAGAGAAGAAATTGGTGGCTTCAGTTTTGTTGTAGAAGTTCACCGTGCCTACATATCCACGAGGTGCGATATGGTCGAGGTTTGATAACCAGAGGCGTCCCTTCGGAGTCTCATCGGATGGCACCACAAAGCTCGACTCCAACACTCCAACCATCGTTTCTTGCTATTTCTCCCTCTCACTCTACCCGTCTCTGTGTTTTTATTAATTTGTGCTGGTGGTGGAGAGAGCTAAGGACTACTTTGTTCTATTTATTGGGGGATCAGTATAGTCTTGGTCGTATTTATTTATGCCTCTTGATCAGCCTCAACCCGTGCATCATGAGACAATAATTACATGTCATTTTTTTTTTAATAAACTCTCTACATGTGACTCTAATTTTTTGAATTTATTTTCTAGGTCAACGCATATCATCATCATGGGATTATATTCTTTTTTTTGAAGTAATCCTCACTTGTATTATACTAATGTTATTGATCTTATCAAACAAATTAAGTAATTCTCAAGTTTAATAATTTGTCAATAAAAATGGAATGCTTTAAAGTGTTGTTTCAATCTTTGAGAGGCTTGACCTCATTATGTTAAACACAAAGATATTTTTATTAATGTCATTGAATAACACTTCAATTTTAAATATACCATTGCAAAAACAACTAATTTATGTGCCAAATCTAAAGATTTGTAGTTGTAGGAGATCAAAAGCACATATAACTTACTCTCCTATATTATAACGGTGAAATCCAGAAAACCAATCAGTGCGAGATCGAAAAAGCTGCAGTGCTGCATTTGCCTTTCTGCATCAAACGTTTCAAAACTATGCTTATTTTATATGGTATTTTGGTAAAAAAATTTTATGAATTTGTACCTATAAGTAATCATAAATCTGCGTCCTATCAAATTTTGTCGTGTCTCATATAATTAATAATGCTCTTGAGTTTCAAAATATTGTTGATCCAACTGACATAATTTATCATTGACTGATGCATTATTAAAGTTATTATATCAATTCGTATACAACTTCAGTTATGCTGGCATTACTGGTTTGACATTCTTTCATTCATTATAAAAAGACTCTTTTTTTAGGAGAATATTAAGGTCGCATATTTTTTTTCTTGTCACGTGATTTATACAGTTCAGTAGCATCTTAGTAAATGGACACACTAATACAGTGACATTAGTTTTAGTTTCCGAACTCGTGAAAACAAACACATACACATACATTCTTCTATTACATGACTCATATTGGAATATTACATTAAAAAATTGTAACAATCCGTTTTGACTAAGCTATGTGAGATATTTAGCAAGAATCTGATCAAGACGGCCTCTTCTTTAGGGGAGGTGATGGGATGAAGTCATGAAGAAAGCCTTTGCTTTGGGAGTAAGTTGACATGAATTGCAGTATACTAGCACAATTTCAATTAGTTTGTTGTAAAATAAGTGAGATATTGATTGCGGCTAGTTGAACAATTTGATATCTGTAATTCTATGTCAGTCTATAGTATTGCAACAGAGAAATTAATATACACACACACACACACTTTAAGAGATCAAATAATTTAATACAAGTCATAAAGTTAACAAACATTAATGCGATGAATGAAACTCACACAACTCTGATTAAATTGAAGTAAATTGACTTCTCTAGTAGTAGCATAAATAGAAAAAACAACATTGCATAAATCTGCCAAAAACTGAAATAGTCAGGTCTTAATAAAATAACAATACCAGTATATGGGATAAGCTTGTTGCAGCCATACGTTCATTACTTTAAGATTCGTCAGCAGGAAAAAGATACCCTTTACCCAGAAATGAAGGTAGTGGAACCACTATAACACAGTAATACATCAAAATTTATAAACAACATTACTAATTAAGCTTAAAATGCTCGTACAGAACCAACAATTAAGCCCATAAATGAGTGAAAATGGGAAGTAATCATTAAGTTGTTCAGCTGTCATGTCTCTGTTAGCATTCAGAAATTCAAGACAATAAGATCACTTGAATTCTTATCAAATATTCATAAAAAACAATGAAAGGACTCTGTGCTCCCTTTTATGATGGCACTTACATAGTTTCATATACGTCTCAAATTAAAAAGGTTCCTTTTGTTTTATTTTTCTCTCTTTTATCTGATTATTTTATTCTTTTCATAGAATTAGGATTGAAAAAGACTGAGATTAGTAGGCATACAGGTATACAGACAGGCCGTATTGCAAAATATTGAGCAGTTGGTTAGGCTGTGGAATTTTGTTTAGCTCGTCCTAAGCTGCTTCGCTCCCCTACAAATCCACCACATTTGTTACCACGCCCGATCATGTCGTGTAGTAGAGGATAAGGACTCGTGACTCCAACTATGTCATCACCCATCTGCGAAGAGTAATAAGTTCATTTACATTCGTGTTGATATCATCAGGTCAATCCGTTCCTGGAACTTTTGTTTCATTTCCCATTTGTCGGTTTAAGCAAATGCTAATAATTACAGGGCCAAATTGGTTAAAATTAGGAGCTTCATAGGAACTTAGAAAATAGAGGGACCAATGTGACACGTCACACGGTGAGTCGGTGATACTCTAATTAATAATCTGTATAATTTACTTTTCTCTCCTGGAGCATCCTGCATTAAGTTTGTGCACCATACAATATATATAATATAGGTATAAGAATTTGAAGAGATGACCAATACAATTCCAGATTTCCAAACTTACGGAATGAACAGACAGAAAAAATAATAATAAATAAATAACAACAACAAACAACGACAACAACAACAACAACTAAGCCTTTTGTCCCAAACAAGTTGGGGTAGGCTAGAAAAGAAACCCAACAAAGTCACCAAGTCATCGAAAAAAGAAGTATATGTCAAAAGTAGGGCTAATTAATAATAAATAAATAAAAGGGATTTAAATCATGTTCACTATGTCCAGTATCTTATTGACTTTAACGAGCATTTGGTTTCTCAAAGAGAAAATGGAATTTAATTTAAACATTTTTATTATTCCAATATCTATTTGACTTTAAAAAGAATTTAGTTTCTCTAGTGCCGACCAAAGCTTTTCATCCTCATAATCTCTTATGCAAAGTGTAGCTCCTGCTTCAATGAGAGATTTCTTTTGGCCTAGTGCTGCAACTCCAATTACTTGCATTCCAGCTGCCACTGCTGCCTTGACTCCAGTCAGCGAATCCTAAAAGAACAAAAGTTATTAGAAGGCCTGAAGACAACTGCCAAATTCATTACCAGAAGTGGACAATTAGGCCGGGAAATTTTTACCAGTATATTAGTTCCCAAGCATACATCAGAGTAAAAAAAGGCACATTGTGTCAAAAAAAAAAAAAAAAAAAATTACATACTTTAGCAATTGGGCATTGTGCCATCAGCTTGTTTAAGCATATCAAACAGGTAATCATCGATGTCCCAAACTCCCTATTGAGAAATGACAATAAAAAAAAAAAAGCAAGCCTAATAAAGAAACCAACCTCAAAAACCAATGTATGATCTGGAGATGCATTCAATTTTCTAAGACCTTCCAAATATGGGTCGGGAAATGGTTTTGCCCTCCCACATTCTTCTCCAGTCACAATGAATGGGAAAAACTCAGAGAGACCCAAAATGGAGATCATTAGTTCAGCATTGTATCTCGGTGCATTTGTCACCGCAGCTCGCTTTAGGCCTTTTTCATCAATCCACTTGCAAAATTTGTGTAGCCCTTTTATTTCCTTAAGATGCTGTCTTGCTGAACTGTTCTCAAGTCAACGTAGTATAAGTCATAACATTTATAAATTAGGCCTGGGGGTAGGTACATATGTACAACTAGCTATTGGACTTATCAGGATCAGTCATGTCTGATATACTGCAAATTAATTAGTAGGCATAAACAACCAATACATCTTCGATAGCTGAACAAACAGTCCAGTACGAAGCAATTTTTAAACCAACATAACGTATTTTTGCGTGTAAATTAAGATTTAGGACCTGGTCTGTGCTTATAATATCAACTAATTAGTAATCAGCTAAAAGCTTTCAATTTATACAAATTTAAATGCTAGATTTTACCTTTCAAACAAAGCTTCCTTCTCTTGAACTAATTTGTTGAGCTGGTCTTGATCCCAATCAGGGAACAATAACTGACCAATCTGTTCGTTCGTCCTCCCTGCCATGTTTTTCATACCAAATTCCACTGTTATTGGTACACCACCATTGAATCCTACCTGTTGATCAGGTTTTTCTCCATTAAAACAAGTTTTTACTTTTTAAACATCACAGTTTTGAGCATATCCAGAACCCCTGTCATTTGTATACTATGTAATCAAGACCCAAAATTTTAGAATTCAGACCAAACAGTACAATTCTTTTATGGCTTGCTATAAGCTTATAACCCAACAATAGAAAAAAGTTATACTAGAATACTGAATACAAATTCAGAAATTAGAAATCACCTTCTGAAGCACTTCACTCCAAGCTTTGTGATGAAAAGGGTCAGAAATGGTCAAGGTTCCATCAATGTCAAACAATACTGCTCCAAGAGGGGCTACTTTTGACAAATCCCTGTGCATGTTATCCTAAGTCAATACCCAAAGAAAACAAATATTGCTAGTAATTTGAAATTCGTAGGAAATGCAATTCTGGTGAAAAAGAAGCTACCGCTCCATAATCTCGTTTCGAGTGGTCTCCTTCTTCACCGTGTCCTAGTATTTATGTTTTTTGACAAGGAATTCCAAATATTATATTCGCCATAAAAGGAAAACATGATTGAAAAGCAGTGAGTACACAATGGTACTACCTAACGCCGTGAGATCAGATTTTCTGTACCGACTGCCAACTTTTTATTATGTACTTGCGTGTTGGTCCTCATACTTATTTACATAATAAAGTCTTAGTAGTTAGTATTAATAGAAAAGTTTGGTGTACACGAAAAACACGACCGGTGCATGGGCTCAGCGGATTTAGGTGGAAGGTGAGAGTAGGTGCTGGAATTTTAAAGTGGGAGAAAAAAATATAATTAAGAATCACGTTTTTCTAATAATAATATAATTAAGGAAAAATCAGATACAATCATACAACTTTTCTCCTTCCAAAAATAAATCCCTCATTTTTTTAAATTCGAATATAAATACTTCTAATCTCTTGAGAATAAATATATTTATTAATTTTAATCATATTTGAAAAAGAAATTTGTTTTTTATAATTTAGGACGATATTCCATTTTGAGTGTATATTCTACTTTTCAATCTATAAATTATAAAGTGTTTTAAATCATTATAATTCATTACATAACATATGCTTGAAGTAGCGTATCTAACAATTATTTTATTTAAAAGATTTACTGTCCATTTGCTTTAACCAATAGTGGCCTTTTGAATTTATGTTGAATTTAACTAATGATAGGTCTGACAATATATTCCTGCAAAATACAACAATGATCTTAAATTGTTTCCCTAATTATGTTCTAGCCATTTAGACGAATTGTAAGTTGGGATTGATAATTGTTCCCGAATACCACGTCAACTGTGGTATTGGTGCATATTGCATTAGATCTTTCAGTCTGTTGAATGTTGATGGGACTTGTCTAGTTGATGTCAACTGCTTCTTAAATTTTCATTTTTTGTTGTTTGGTATACTAACGGTCGATTTATGCACCAAACAACAAACAATGGCTAAAACATACCCAACGTTCCCTATTAGTTTGTTAGTGCAAACCTCGCTAAATCGAAATTTATTTGGTGATTATAAGTTAGTAGATTAGTTCACTAATCTAAAGGCTAAACTAACTTCATTCATAATAAACGTCTCTATTTGTTTAGAAAGATTCTAATGCCATACTAATAACATCACAACTTTGCATTTATTTATATCTCCGAATTTAAAATTTAAATGTTGAATTCAAACTATTTGATCTTATTCAATTTCATGAGAAATTTATAACAATAAAATTTTATAATTTTTAGTTAGTTTAATATGCAATTAAGATAAAAAAACTAAAGAAAATTGTAACTATCATAAATTAATTCTACTATATTAATTTTTTTAAGGAACTAAAAACAAAAAATTATGATATTGCATTTGTTCTCAAATTACAAGACCAACAATTTAGATTGAACATTTACATTTCAAAATATAAATTATAAATATAAATATAAAGTTTTGGGTATTTTGATAGTATAAAACATTATGGTATTGCTAACTTGTAACCCTGTTCCTGAGACATTTTTTTTCCTGTAGAACTGGAGGTGTTTTGGGCAATATATTTTTCACTTGGAGCAACATCATTTTTTTCTAAATAACTAAATTACCCTCAGAACTTTCGAACTCTTTTCGTGTTCCATTTTTTTGTCGTAAACTTGACAAACCTTCCTATATGGCTATATCCGAGTACAAACTCTTTCCATGTTCTCGTCGTAAATTTTTATTGTAAAGTTTTGTTTTTGTGAAAAAGGTAGGGCATGCATGAGCATAATACATTTGCGCATTAAAGGTTATAAAAAAGAATTTAGGTAGCTAATTCAGTTCTACAATTAAACATTAATTGATTTGTATAAAGACTTTTTTTTCACGTTAATGGTTATAGTACTAATGAGCCTTTAACTTCTATTAAGATGGTAAATAAAAATCTTGCGCACAAAAAAGAAAAGAACTCATGATACCTCAAAATTTAGGATTAGGTGTACCAATTAATTAATTGAAAAAAAAAAAATTTAGTATGTCATAGAGAGGAGATAAACTGAAATCAATTTGATCAATTCTAAATAGGAATTTTATTAGGAACGTCCATTGAGGACATATTTGTCCATAATATTTTCTAAATGTTGTTCCATGCAAAAAACCTGTTGCCCAAACATCTTCCCCGTAGAACTGGTCGTAGGCTGCTCCGAATAGCGCTCCGCTGAGGCAGAGACCAGATCGGTCCGGACGTCGAGTCACCGTTGTGGTCCCGGCTCTATTAAAAGCTACGACGACCGCATCTGTCTGCGATGACATTTGTCAACTCTAACACCGTCCGATTATGATCTGACGTCTCCCATTAAGAGCCCAGTCCATGTACGAAAAATACTCATACAGCAGCCACAGGAGATCCTTGGAGAATATTCGCTAAAAAAAGAAGCATTTTACATTAATAACTGCACTTGGAGCATGTATTAAATTTGTACACGCTAGCATGTTCCATGCCTTGACCACCACCAGTCATTGACACAAGATAAAGACCTCCGCCTATAAGTTCTCGTGCTCCAGGTGTTATCAATATTTATCATTGTGGGGTCGGAAATGTGAAAAAGCCGCCTAGGCACCTATTTCATAGGAGTCCCGTGGAGGAGAGAGAAGAGAAAACAAAGTAGACATCTGGAACAGCGATGGCGAACGATCAAGCACCCGAAAGGTACGCAATGCACTCCAAATTGTTTCCAATTTTTGCTCAATTTTGATCGAATTGATAATTTTGAGGTGCTCGAACTCCGTGTCGTATTATTTTGCGAACATTCCTATTTCACGATCTGTTATTGCTCGCGTATTTGTCTGAGAACTGGCTAGTTGGGGTAGGACGAGATATAAGCTGAAATTTTTGGATTTTTAGAGGTTTTTTGATGATTAATTAGTCCATTTATTTTGAGAGATTAGAGATAATTATGTCGTTTAATGATCAGTCTGGTCTCTGGTGTTGTTGTAAATGCTTTTGCCTTGTATTAAGCATGATGAAGCAACACCCAGTGGTAGTTGTTTCCTTGTTGGAATTTTGTATAGAAGGGTCGTTATTATGATGTTAATGGTTAAAATATGTTGTAAATGTATACAAATCCACTTCAAAAGTGCATCTGATACGGGGATCTTGTAAGCAGATCTGCCAGGTTGATGGATTTGGAATCAACATAATCCAAACCTGAAATACAGGTGACCCTGATAAATATTATGTTAATGTATTTTCAGAACACATTCTTAAATAGTTGAAATTGCTGGCATGTGTTTTGCTTATGTAATAATATTTCAGAAATTGATGTGGTGCATGAATGTGTTATATTCGATTTATTAACGGTTCATAGTCAGTTCAACATTTGATCTAAAACTGCCAAGGAAGTGCTTATGGATCTGGAAGTTAATCCTGGTCTCTTATGGTAGTTGGATCAGCGATTGAGTCTTTTTTGAGTTTTAATGCACTTGGATTCAGATCTGCATGGAATTTATCCAAAATACCGAATCCAGTTCAATCGTAGACTTCAATTCTTACTTGTTTGGTAGGATTAGGATATTTTATAGGCTATTGTTTATTATTATTTTTTTTTTGAAACAAATATGGGCGCCAGGCCTTGGTACTTGCATATTTATAGGCTATTATTGTTTGACTAGTCTTGCACTTGCAAGTTTAAATCCACTAAGTGCCATTTTTGGGATATGAAGTCCTACTGATAATAAATTTCAATATTTTGAACGTTTAGCCTTACATTTACACACACCCACAGCTTTTATATGTCATTTAGGTACATGCAAGCTTTGGGCTTCTTTCTTAATAATGAAAATTATAGGAAGTGACAGAGTCAGCTTTTGTTTATTTTCTTATTGCAGATCCCTTACTAAGATTGTACCTGTTGAGGCAGTTTTCTTTGACATAGATGGCACACTTTGTGATTCAGATCCTCTGCATCATATAGCCTATCAGGATGTGCTTAAAGAGGTATCCAAATTGTTATCAAATAAACTCTTCATCTTTTCATGGAGCATTAATGGCTATTATTCTTATTAGTGTACCCTTTCGTGTTATGTGTCTGTATCGGGGGGAGGGGGTTTGAAGATCTATATCTTTTTCATTTTGATGGAATCGTTTGACAAAGACAATGACACAAATGTTTCAGATTGGATATAACAATGGTGTGACAATAGATGAAGAGTTTTTCATCAAGAATATAGCAGGAAGGAGTGATGAGGAAGCTGCTAAGAATTTGTTTCCTGACTGGGACCTAGAGAAAGGTCTGGAGGTTATCCACCAAAAGGATGTCCGCTATCGTGTGTATGCAAATTTCAAAAAAGATCAATTTAAATTCTTGATACCACGTTGTGTCCTGTTCTGGCATGTACCAGAGAGTCCCTACTGGTTTGAGACCTGTATGTACCAGAGAGTCCCTAATTTGTTTGGCATTTATAATCAAATTGCCATCAGCTTCTTTTTTTTTAAAACTTCACAAACTGGATCTTAAGCATGATAATTTCGGGATCAGAAAAAGAAAGAAAGCAAAAGAAAAGCATAAGAACTTTGTACTTTTGACTGTTATGTTTAGTACCAGTATGTATGTACTGGCCGATTAGGTAAACTGCAATCATACACTTGCATAGTTGGATGATCCATGTTAAATTTATACCAGTCATACCAGACTAATCTTTTTTTATTATTTCTAAGTATATTTTTTCCCTGTTAACTTTGTTTTTTCTTTTTTTTTCTTTTTTTTCTTTCATAGAACAGTCTGGCAGCACAGATTTTGGAGCCGGTGAAGGGGCTTTATGATGTCATTCAGTGGGTCCGTGAGCGAGGCCTGAAGAGGGCTGCAGTGACTAATGCACCAAGAATCAATGCTGAATTGATGATTTCGAAGCTGGGGCTTTCAGATTTTTTTCAAGCAGTAATTATTGGATCAGAGTGTGAAAGGTCAAAACCTTCTCCTGACCCTTACCTGAAGGCTCTTAAGGAATTGAATGTATCCCCTGATCACACCTTTATTTTTGAGGTTCTCTCTCTCTCCCTCTCTTCTCATCACATTTTATGCTCGTGTCTTTATAATTAGAGTGCTACTATTTTCTTTTTTGCATTTTGTTTGCATATATTTCTTCCATTAGGTGTTGTTATAATTGGGAGTCTCTTTCAATGAAAAAGGACCTAGTTTCTGTAACAAATAATATTACTTTATAACATAGTTCGTGGAGCTTCTTGTTGAAGGAAATTGGTAAAATGTTTCTTTTTGCACCTGTTAGTCCCTAGCAGTGAAACATATTGACAGCATGTCTGGAGTAAGCTTATTTTGATTTTTTTTTTTTTTTTTGCCCTCTTCCTTTTTAAGTCATTTTTTTTGTTGAGATCTTGCTAAATATGTCTAGAATATTAAAATATTATAAAAGATTTCAGATAGTATCTTTAATAGATACAGTATCTTTAATAGATTGTAGGTGATTTAGAAATTTTCTATTGATTACTTTCCTATTTTAGTCATTTGTATACTTATATGATTAGTCAACAGTACAAATCAAACTCTTTTGTGCCTTCACAAGCTACTAGTAAAGAGCCTCACGGAGTCACGTGTACCATTTTTTCAGGATTCTCCATCAGGTATAAGAGCCGGGGTGGCAGCAGGGATCCCAGTTATTGGACTGGCCACAAGAAATCCTGAGAATTCACTACTGGAAGCAGGGGCCACTTTTCTTATAAAAGACTATTCAGACCCCAAGCTTTGGAGTGCTTTACAAGAGCTTGACAGTGCAGAGGCAAAGTTGAAGGAGAAGAATGCTTAACTATATATAACAAGCTTTAGGTTGATAATTTTTTCTTTGCTTATCTGGTAAATAAAAATTTGAGACAAATAGTTAAGAGATCTTTATGGTACATGATGCCATACAATTTATTGGGGCAAGGCATTTGACAAAGACAAAAACACAAATGTTTAATGTCTGGTATTCGTTTAATGAAAGTTTTCTTCCAAACTATTAATTTAATGTCGCTGGTTACACAATGTTCTGGTGCCTTGTAGATGATTACTGCTCTCTCCTTCATCTGGAGGGAACGTACTGTGTGTGTCTTTAATGGTGTTTCTAGGGTGTCTCTTTTTCTGGCAAATTTTGCAGCTGAGAATGCTTTCTTTATTTTTTGGCATCAGGAATGCTCAAGTTTTTCTATTCTGCTTTCTCTTATATCGCTTGGCTGATATACTTCCTTCATAGTTTGTCTAGATGTCAGCATCATTTCAAGACATAAAATTTCTGATATTGACATTTTTCTCTGATATTGTAACCTATTACGAGAGTAAAATACTCGCATGTTCAAATTCTAGAAGCATCCATTTAAATTTTGATCATACAAATTTGTTGGAGAGCATTTACAGTGCATTTTAAGCATTTGTTGATCATTTTTGTTTATTTCTATCTCAATTCAAGTCATAAAATTTTCAAAAGTGATATTTAACATCCTAATATGATCTAGTAGGAGATTATATTAGAATTTGCTATGTACAGATTTATTTAATGCATACGAATGATTTTACAACGTATTTGATTATCTAATTGTCATTTAATCAATTTGCATCATTTAAGCCGTAAAATCTCGAAAACTGACATAGACAGGTGAGAGACTCACCTTATATAATTTAGTACGAGATCAAACTGACAAAATCACCAAAAGTTATATCCTCGAGGCTCCGAGTGCTTTACAGAACATTTCTAGAATCTATTGATCCTTTAAATAACCTAAGCTTCTTTTCAATTTGATACGATATTAATTTGCTCAAATGTATGTGTGGCCTAGTAGATAAATGGTACGAGTAGTAGATTGGTTTTTCATCGAAAAACAAATCAAAAATTCAAATTTTGTTAGCATAAAAAAGATTAGGTGGTTTTGATTTTATTTTTATTAGAAAAGTTGTGTAAATTAATATTGACCATTTTTTTCTTTCTTTGATGAAAGTTTAAATTTGTAGGATAAAATCATATTTCCATTTGCTTGCAATTTATTTTGGCAGTACTAAAATGTCTGATCTTAAAAAAGAAAAAAAAATTGGATTGGAAATCTGCTGGCGGTAGAAGAAACCGCGCTCAAGTGAAATGTACGCTGCCCTCTGGACTATCTATCGCCACGCAGCACAAAATTCAATTAATGCTTATTTATTTCATTTATTATAGTGATCTCAAATTCAGAAAAGGAACAAAAAATGCAACCCCGGCCGCGGGCGCCGCAATTCTCCAACGTGTTCTCACCGTTCAGAATAAGACCATTAAAAAAGGTGCGCCGACATGATAAATTATTTATTTTGGATTTGTATGTAACTTGAGATAAATGTTTGTATGCATGAAAAGTACGCAATTTACATGAATTCAGATGCACGAAGATGGTAAAAATAAATAAATAAATAGCAAACGAACCACATTATAAATTTCCAGAAACTAACTACTCTAAACACTCTTTCTATACTAAATTTCCGCGTATCAAAAAATGCACTTGTTCATTGTGTCGATGTAAAATAATATATCGTGTCGATACAAACTTAGTTGTTGTATTAATTTACACTTGTCTATTCTAGTTAAAGTTAAGACATGAATAGACAGGTCGAAATTCATTCTGACGACTTTCAAACAACTGTTTTAATCTTTTTAATCTCATTTTCGTATCTACCCAGAATACAGACTTGACAATTGCACATATTTGAAAATTTATAGTCGCCACATGACTTTTTAAAACAGGTTTTGACTGTCATCAAACAATTGTCTTATCATTACCGATATCATTTTTTTTCTCTCTCCAAAATACACAATTAAGTATTGCATAAAGCTCCACATACTTATCCGGTTTTTAAGGTAACTAAAGACAAAATTGAGGGAATATTTAGGAGTATAGACTTTGAAAATACACAATATTTTAAGGGGAATTAGATCAAAAAAAAATTTGCCACGAAAATGATTAATACTGTGGAACTTAATTGCTGAAATGACATAAAAAGGGAAGTCATTTCAAGCAGCGTTTGAAAAATATTTTCCACATGGAATGAGAAAAGATATCGATGGAAAGGTACTAAGGAATTATCTTTTAATTGAACTGAAATTTCCATGTATTTTAATGGAACGTGACAGATGAGTTTGTTAATCTCTTTTTCGCCCGTTCTACCATTTCTACAGGATGCAGCGCATCCGTACAAAGTTTGCATGCCCTTTGCTGGTACCGCTTCAGTTCAGCCCACAGCATCTGTACCGAGCACAAATTTGAACTTTTCCAATCCATTCGTTGCATATATCCAACCCAAGGCCAAGGATAGCTGGCAACCATATATCTTAATCTTCTTCTCCTGTCAAAGCAAGACCTGCGAGTAACTCCATCGGTCACCATGGCCGAAGCAGAGGGTGGAACTGCAGCTGCAGACAGCAAATCCATTAGCACAAACCGTGAACAATTTGACAGTTTCTTCGAGCACTTCATGGCTGAGCAGTCACGCCATCTCACTGACCTCCGTGCTGCTGCCACAGCCCATCCTCGGCCACCCATAACCGACCTTCAAAAACTGGTTGAGCAAGTCATGTCTCATTACGAAAACTATTACAGGACCAAGTCTGCATGTGCCCAGCATGACGTCACACTTATGCTCTCCCCTACTTGGACCAGTTCAACCGAAGACCTGTTCATGTGGGCCGGCGGGTGGCGCCCCACTACTGCCTTTCACTTGTTGTATTCCAAATCCAGCATCCAACTAGAGGCACAACTGGATGAGATACTGAAAGGCTTGCGCACAGCTGATCTGAGCAATCTCTCAGCAGTGCAGTTGCAGGCGGTGCATGACCTGCATAGAAGTACAATTAAGACCGAGAGAGCAATATCAGAGAAGTTGGCTGTGGTACAGAAGGAGGTAGCAGCAAAAGAAATGGTGGAGATTGCTGGGGCAGCTGGAGAGGGAATGGAGGGAGAGATGGAAAAAAAGAGAGAGTGTGCCTTGAGTGTACTTCAACAAGCAGATCAACTGAGGATTGATACAATCAAGGGCATTGTGGGGATACTGGAATGCTTCCAGGCTGTTCATTTCTTGATTGCAGCTGCTGAGCTACACTTGGCAGTGCATGAGTATGGGAAGGGGAAGGATGAAGCTACTGTGGCGACCGAGGAGCAAGCAGCAATGGCTGCGGATTGATCTCCAATGGGTTCAGTAATCAGTGAAGTTGGAATTTCTGTAGTATGTATGATATTAGAGCTTTATGTTTTTTAAAATGAAATTAGATACCAGTTAGGTAGTTAAGTTTTGAGTGGAAGAACCATGTGAACACCTAAATCTTTTTGTCTTGCAGTTTGAGTTTGTCTGCTTGGAAGACGCAACTTTGTTTTGTTTTAATTTTAGTGAGTTCTTTCATTATGAATTATACGATGTAGCTGCTTAATGAGTTGAGACGACCAAATGGTGTCCCAGTCTCAGTCCCAGATTTGAAACAGTATAGGTGAAATAACAAGGGAGATATAAATAATAAACAAAAATATATAGTGATAGCATAATATAAAACAAACGGCAAGTTCCATTATGTTTATTATCAAGTTCAAAACTAGCAAGTTTCTCATAGAAGCATAACAAAATGTAAAGTAATTTCTAAACTACGGTTGCCCCCCATTTACAAAGGGTGACCGAAAAAAAAAAATTCAAACCTTTTCCAAGAAAATAAAATAGAAAAAATGGCAAAAATTTTTGATACATTTATTTCTTTGGTGTACCCAGCATATCAGATCAATGATTCTCTTTATCAGTTTTTTAAGTCATTGCCCTGACAACTAACTGGTAGCTGCAAGCTGAAAGAGAGGTAATAGAATGAATTAGAAAAATAGGAAAACCTTGCACTATAGTAAAAAGAATATTAAACTATGCAAATTAAGAAAGGGTTGGCAGTTTAAAATTCCAGGATTAGTTAAGAAAAGACTATAACCAAAGTCGCAACAGATTGACCCTAAGGATGCTGTTATCATTTCTTATCACATTCATAACTGCATCATGTTCTTATAACACCCTACTTTTTCTTTTAAATTCGTTTGAACAATATTGCTATATCAAATGCTCAATCAAGATCAAAAGCAAAAATCTTCTGCAAATCCATTACCAAGGCTCCATAGTGGATGCTGATACAGTACAACACAGTACCTGTACCAGTATAGTAATATTATGTATATTTGGCACCAATTTATGCCATTTATGATTTCTTATCTGTCTTGAATCTCAATTAAGCATTGACTACAAGTTCCAGCAGAAATATATAAAAAGTTAAAAAGAAAAGAAAAATGAAAAAAACATAAAATAAAATAAACAGCATATTACTGTTAAAAAGTATAACTTGTAGTTGGGTACAGTAAACCTTAATTTAACAAACTCTTATGACAAAGGTAGCTAACAATAAGATGACAATTGAGGTACTCATATGTTCATAAGATACAAATACTAAATAAGACCCTGAGTAAAAAGATAGTACATTGGTATATCTTGCTTAGATAACAGATAGAACATTTTAAAAGCACTATCGAATTCAGATAGTATGAAGTGATGAACAACAGCAATATTGAACACTGAAAATTTTGAGGTCTGTTTGACATTGTATCCTAACAAGTAATCTTAGTTGAGTTACTCCTGAAATGTTTAGAATACATAAAATTGTTCCTATCAGTTCTGATCACATGCAATTGTTAAAACAACAAAAAAAAAAAAAGACACAGTGAGTGGGAAGAAAACGGTTTACCAGCAACAGCAACACCTGTCAGAACAGTCCCTATTTTGGATGTTAACTTGACACCTTTCTTATATGATCTGAACTTCTTCAGAGCTGGATCCTCTTCCAGAAGCTGTCAAAAAGGCACAAACCAATTAATAAGAATACCCATAATAAGCCAAACTTATCAAATAATTGATAAACTAATCAGCATCTGATATGAGTCGTGGCACATTTTAGATCAAAGCAAATGAGGTATCCATAGTTCCATGTTCCATACAATTGGTATTGTCTAGAACAATTTAACCATACAGGAAGACCAAATGACAAATCTACCATTTAGATTGTCTAGAACAATTGTTTTGAAAATGAAACAGAGAAAGAGAAGGAAAGAGGAAGGGTTTAAGAGTAAGAGACGAACCGCCTTCTCGCGAGCGCTGAGTTCAACATGGTAGTTACGGCGTGGGATATTAGGAAGCGACCTCTCCACGGCCTTTCTGAGGCAAAGGATATATCAGATCAACACTCAAAAATAAAGAAGTGGAAAAAGAGACGGGAAGGAAGAGAAGAAATGGGAAGGGCGACCTGAGGGGAAGAGGAAGAGCGGAAGGCGGAGAAGAGAGGGGATTTGGAGAGCGGAGCAGCCATCTAGACGAGTCTAGTTCGTCGCTGATTGATTGAGAATGGAAAGGATACTAATTAGTGGCGAACCAACTGGGGTTGTATGATTGTGTACAAATAAAATGAAAAAGGTTTATTTACCTATTTTATTTGACATTTTTTTATTATTTTTACTTTTTTTTTTAATGAGCCCGTGGACTATTAGACATGGCAGTCGCAGCTTCGCTACGCTATGTAAAATAAAAAATTTTAATGTGAAATGTAAAAAATATGTCGCAAAATATTTGTTAAAATTTATAGATAAAAAATTGTAAGTTCAAAATTAATAATTTCTTCTATAAAAAATCGCTGTATAAACTTACATAAATTTTCTGTCCAAAAATATCTTGCTAATATTATTGCTAATATTAATGATTAGTACGATTATTTTTAATTTATTTTAACCAAACTATAAAAAAAATTAAAAAGAAATAACAAAAAACAAAAATCTATTTGTGGCCGCTTTTCATAGCGGCCACGCTTTTTAATATATATACTTTAGATGGGCGGTTTTTTAGGCTACGGGTTGGCAAATTTCATCACAACCGTCCAATCTAATTTTGCCTGTTAAAATTTATATTAATCATAGGATATCCATTATTAATCGGACAAGTGTGATGCCGCTCGCTCTGCACTCTACAAATCTCGTGGATGGTCCGTAATCCTTCAGTTTGGTTCGTTGCAGACTGATCAAAATAAATAATGGTAAAACTAAAATTTAATTTTATCCAGTTTAATAAAACACAAAAGAATAAAATACATTAAGCAAATGAACAATGAAGTTTATAGTAACCGAATTATTTGACTTCATTTACCAATATTTTTTTTTGTTCGAAACCTCACCACCAATAATCAATCTATATATATATTCAAATCATATATTTGCAATCTAATTTTTTTTTCCAGTGTTTTCTAACATTACGCAAAATAAGTTAAAATTATATAAGATAATAAATATCGTAAAGGCTGTGTTATGGCCTTATGGGCAAGCGGATGGAGCTCAGATGGAATGGTTGGGTACGATAAATATAACTTGAAATAATTTTTCTCAACCAAGCAAATGTCGCAGGGGATGTAGCTCAGATGGTAGAGCGCTCGCTTAGCATGCGAGAGGTACGGGGATCGATACCCCGCATCTCCATTTCAGAGGATCAACTCATTTTTTAATTGTTTGCAGTGGTTTTAACTTTTCCAATCCACCAAAAGAAAAAAAAAAATCCAATTATGTATTTTTATCCCCCTTTATATGGTTCTCATTTTGCGGTTTTCTTATTTTCCTTATGATCTATTTTATTGAGTTTTCATCATCGAAAAATAATTCTTATTGAAAACGAGTTATGAATAAAGTCATAATAAATTACGGTTTTTAGATCTCAACATTTTAAGTATCAAATAATTGATTAAAACAACTCATGAGCTCAATCAAAAGGGGTCTTTTTAAGTATTTCTTACTGTTTCTTTCATTAAAAAAATATGGGTTGTATAAATATAAGCGAGCTTTGTGAGTGTTTGTTTTTTGTTTAAAAGTTGAAACATATTCATACAGCATAAAATTCAATAAATGAATAATGATTCTACATTGACGATAATAGAAGATTCAGCTTCTTTGTCTGTAAAAATTAGGGAATGCATAATGGCTTAAAATCAAGTCAAACCCAAATAAATGATCTATTTTAATCAAAAGTACCGTAATGAGCATATGTAAGGTAAAGTCAGCAGTAAAGCAACAAATGCAATATACTGTTTAAATAAAATGTAAATGAGAGCCCAGCTAATGAACTGGACAAATCCAGTGTTAGAGAAATGGAGATGAAGAATGGACAGAAGAACTGAATAACAGATTCAGTTATGCACACTGTGTGCTCGTAGCTTAGGGACACTTGATTTTGTAATTAATACATTTCATCAAATTGATATAAATACAAGCTGTATTGTACTGAATTGAAAAGAGAATAATAAAAATTCATTTCAAGAAATATCTTGTCTCTCTCTTCTATCATGGTATCAGAGCACCTCAAAAGCTCACGCTTTTAGATCCAAGAAAGCTTTAAGAAGTGCATCAATGGCCAACGCCAGTGCTTCCTCCATTGTTTCGACAGCTCGATCTGCTCCGATCAACCTTGTTCATCAAATTCACACCTCTCTCTCACATGAGAACTTCCTACTATGACGATCTCAGATCATTCCTGTGCTAAAGAGACATGGTCTAATCGGCTTCATCGATGGATCGAGCAAACCACCAGCCTCAGTACTCACAAATGTTGATGGTGTATCTTCTCCAAATCCAGAGTTTCAGCTCTGGCAGCAACAAGATCAGCTGATTTTGGCATGGATCTATAGTTCAATGTCTCAGTCCATGCTTGCTCAAGTCATCAACAGTCAAACCTCAGCTGAACTGTGGAAAACACTGACTCAGATCCATGGATCTCAATCGATGGCTAAGATCTTAGATCTGAGGCTTCAGCTACAAACACACAAGAAAGGAGCATCCACCTGTGCACAATACATTCAACAAATGCAAGGAATAGCTGATCAGCTGAGAAGCATTGGATCTGTTGTAACAGATCAAGAGCTGGTTATGTATACACTGCAAGGTCTTACTTCTGACTTTGAAAGCTTTGTGACGGTTGTCTCCTTGAAAGATGTACCTCCATCTATGCCTGAGTTGTCTAATTTGTTGCTAGCTCAAGAAGCAAGAATTACAACTTCACTCAAATCTTCCTCCTCCTCAGCTGTTCATCTCACTGCAACTCAGACTGGTGTGTCAGAGAATGCCAGTAACGCTGTTTTCTTTGCTCAAGGAGGAAGAGGTAGATCTAACTATCAACAATCTCAGAATAACAACTCAGGTCGTGGAAGAAACAATCAAAGTAGAGGGAGAGGAGGCTACAAAGGAAGAGGCAGAGGTCGTCAAGCTAAGAACACTGTGTCAGTTAACAGCTCAGAAGAGATAATGTGTCAGATTTGCAGCAAATGGGGACATGGTGCACTAGAATGCTATCACATGTTTGATATACGCTATGTCATGACTGAACCAGTCAATCAAGCAAGTAATCAACCTCAGGCACTCATTGCTGAACCTACTGCATCAGCACCAGGAGCTTGGTTCATTGATTCTGGTGCCACCTCTCATGTAACTGCTGATATAAACAATCTGTCATCATCTCAGCCCTATCATGGCACAGATGCAGTTCACATTGGCAATGGAATAGGTTTGTTTATTGCTCATAAGGGTATAACTTTCATCAATACTGCCAGTAGGGTTTTGAAACTTACTAATGTTTTGCATGTACCAGCTATAACCAAAAACCTACTCAGTGTGTCACAACTGATAAGTGACAATGATGTGATAGTTGAATTTAACTCATCCCATTGTTTTGTAAAGGATCCAGCCTCACACAAGATATTGCTGCATGGCATATTGAATAATGGATTATATCAACTCATTCAAGGGACTTCTCAGCAAGAAGTGTTGAATGTTACTCAAGAAAAATCAGATATGTGGTATTATAGGCTTGCCCATTGTAATTTTTTTGTTTTGGACAAATTAAAGAAGGAAAATTCAATTTCAATTAAGTCTTCTTCTTGTAATAATCTCTGTGTTGGGTGTAATAAGGCAAAGGCTCACAGATTGCCACTGTTGCCATCTGGAAATAATGCTAAAAACCCTTTGGATGTTGTTCATTCTGATTTATGGGGTCCAGCCCCAGTTGTGTCAACTAATGGTTGCAGATTTTATGTTATTTTCACAGATGAGTGTACAAAATTTAGCTGATTGTACACTTGTGCTGCAAAATCAGAGGTACTTGCTATTTTTACCAGGTTCAGGACAAGAATTGAAAATTTGCTATCTACAAAAATCAAGAAATTTCAGTGTGATGGTGGCACTGAATTTAAACCAATCATGAGACAGCATACTGATATTACATATCAAATTTCATGCCCCTATACCCCAGAGCAGAATGGGGTTGCTGAGAGAAAGCACAGGCATGTAGTGGAATTGGGATTAGCTAGTATGTTTCATGCTGAAATTCCTCTCACATACTGGGATTATATATTTGAGAGTGTGGTGTTTACAATAAACCGACTCCCCAGTTCTGCAAGTCAGCAATCACCATTTGAGCTACTATTCAAAAAGAAGCCTGACTATAATTTTATGCATGTGTTAGGATGCAGTTGCTATCCACTGCTCAGACCATATAATAACCACAAGTTAGAACCAAGATCTGAGCAGTGTGTGTTTTTGGGGTATTCAGATATATACAAAGGTTATTACTGCCTTCACATACCAACTGCCAAGATATACATATCGAGGCATGTCAGATTTGATGAGAATTACCTGCCTTTTAAGGAAAATTGTGGCTCAGTACCCAGCAATACTGAAGCAACTACTGTCAAAGCCACTCTGACAGTTCTGCCAACTAATTCTCATAACCCCATTCAGCAGTCTGATACTGAAAATACCCCTGAAATCTCAACTGACTCTTCTTCTGCTACTGCAACCCTACTCATTCCTTTACCTACTGACAACACATCATCATCATCCTCTTCACCAGCTGAGTCAACTCAGTCTCACAGCATGGTCACAAGAGCAAAAACAAACAGTCTCAAACCAAAGAGGTTTCCTGATCATCAGGTTTACTCCACTGAGCAAACTGATTACACACAAATTGAACCAACTTCCTACACACAAGCATCAAAACATGCTTGTTGGAGACAAGCTATGGCAAATGAATTAAATGCTTTGGCTCAGAACAACACTTGGGAGCTAGTTAAACCACCACCTGATGCACACATTGTAGGGGCAAAGTGGCTGTTCAAAATCAAATATAAGGCTGATGGGTCAATTGAAAGACACAAAGCAAGATTGGTTGCAAAGGGTTATTCTCAAGAAGAAGGGATTGATTATTATGAGACTTTCAGTCCAGTGGTAAAGCCAACAACAATCAGACTTGTGCTGAATATTGCATTGTCACATAACTGGCAGGTGCACCAGTTAGATGTAAACAATGCGTTTCTACATGGAAATCTTGAAGAAACTGTGTATATGCAACAGCCACCAGGATTTAATGATTCAATGCACCCAGACTTTGTTTGTAAACTGAACAAAGCAATTTATGGCTTAAAACAAGCCCCAGAGCTTGGTTCTTTAAACTCAAGGCTTTTCTGCTATCTCATGGGTTCAAGTCTACTCAATCTGACCACTCATTGTTTGTGTTGCAACACAACAATACTATTCTGTATGTTCTGGTATATGTGGATGATATCCTGATAACAGACAACAGTCAGCAGTCCATTCATACTCTCATACAAGCTCTGGATCATCACTTTTCTATAAAGAATCTGGGAAACCTCAATTATTTCTTGGGGATAGAAGTATTACACAGCAAAGCAGCCATGCATTTGTCTCAAACTAGGTATCTCAAAAGCATACTGCACAGAGCCTCCATGACAGGTGCAAAACCCTGTAAAACACCAATGGCAAATGGTACACAGGTTTCAAAGTTTGCTGGCACTGCTATGGATAATCCCCAACTATATAGATCAATTGTGGGTGCCTTACAATATGCAACCATCACTTTGCCAGACCTGACATTTGCAGTGAATAGAGCATCTCAGTTTATGTCAAAACCAACTGATGTGCATTGGCAACTGGTAAAACGTATACTCAGATACATCAGTGGTACACTTCACTATGGATTAGAACTCAAGGCTTCAAATCAACTTGCACTTCATGCTTACTGTGATGCAGACTGGACAGGGTGCCCAGATGATCGTCAATCAACAACAGGTTTTGCAGTTTATTTTGGTTCAAATTTGGTGTCTTGGTCTTCAAAAAAGCAAGTAACAGTGGCTAGAAGTTCCACAGAAGCAGAATACAGGAGTTTAGCAGCTACTACCTCTGAAATAAGCTGGCTGAACTCACTGCTTACTGAATTACATTTTCAGACAACATAGAAACCCACATTATGGTGTGACAATCTGGGTGCTACGTTTCTAGCAGCCAACCCAGTATTTCATGCAAGGACAAAGCACATTGAACTTGATTTTCACTTTGTCAGAGAGAAGGTAGAAAAGAAACAGCTCAATGTCAAATACATTTGCTCGACTGATCAAATTGGAGATATATTCACAAAGAGTTTGGCTAAAGATCGATTCTCTTCTCTTAGATGCAAGCTGCACATAGTTGAGAACCAGCACAGCTTGAGGGGACGTGTAAATGAGAGCCCAGCTAATGAACTGGACAAATCCAGTGTTAGAGAAATGGAGACGAAGAATGGACAGAAAAACTGAATAACAGATTCAGTTATGCACACTGTGTGCTCGTAGCTTAGGGACACACTTGATTTTGTAATTAATACATTTCATCAAATTGATATAAATACAAGCTGTATTGTACTGAATTGAAAAGAGAATAATAAAAATTCATTTCAAGAAATATCTTGTCTCTCTTCTATCATAAAATAAAATACAATTACGCAATATAACTTTAAAATTCAAAATAAATTTTCTTCAAGTTAATTTGATTTTGGCAATAAAATAAAGACTCGAATGTTCCTTCTTCTCGATTCAAGTGAACGAGACAAAAACATCAATTCCTGGTCTTTCATCCACCCAGTTGGGGCCTGCATGTCCGCCTACATGCTGTAATTGATTGTTAAAAAAATAAAAATAAAAAGGAGAAGAAAAGGGAAAACGACGAAAGGATACATCAATGTCAATCTCTCAAAAGCATCCAAATAATTTTACTATTTGAAGGTCCAAGAAATAATATTGGAATAATTTACTCTCGGAAAATATAAGCAATCTATCATATTAAATACATTATAAAAAAAAACTATTATGATATATGTAAATAAAATGTAGGTATCTAATGAAATAATTATCCCTCTTTTGTTCTTTTCTAAAATCTTGATGTTTTGTCCGCACCTTGCATAGGAAGAAATATGTAATATCTGTCACAACATTAGAAATCTCCTTTATTAATTCTTTAGTACCACTATTTAACATGCCTAAGCGAAGTAATTTTATTTATTTTATTTTATTATTATTTACCAATTTGTAGTACCACAACGCGTTCTTATTACAAACTTACAATGGAATCATAATGACAAAAAATTACAATGAAAATGGAAGGCACAAAATGCACAATGTCCTATGAATTTCTTTATCCGGGAAATTCTTTCCTTTTTTTGAATGAGTCCGGGAATTCGTTGAGAGGGGACCTTATCGAACGCACCTCTAAACTCATTATGTATATGCCGCGCATATCAATAACAATTGGACCCACTATGCAGTGACTATGAAGGTGTACCAGCTGGAACACCATGTATAAAGAGAAAAAATAAAGTTTTTTTTTTTCCCGGGGGTTTCGTAATAATAAATTAATAAGTGCTCTCTCTCTCAGTCTCTCTCTCTCGCTCGCTCTGATGACTGATCGTACAGCGTCCCTAGACTCGACTTAAACCCTAGAAATTACAATCTACCTCAAATAATCTCGTAATTTTCTCTTCTTTAATCCATCGAAGTGTCAGGGAAACGATTGAGATTCGGAGATTTTGTTGGGTGCTTTCGTAAATTGGATCCGATGGATATCTCTGAGAAATCGAACGAGGACGCGTCTCTCCCTAAATGTGAGAAAATTTAGTTTGATTTTCTACAAAATTCTTCAGGTTTCTGACTTTCTAAGGTTTCATTTGCATTTTTTTTCATAATTGCTCCTTAAGTTAATTTAAGTTGATTGTGCGACTTAAATTTGGTAAACATTTCATCTATTAGAGCAAATAGAAAGTTAATATACTGAAAAATGATGAATTTGCATGTATACTTATGAAATGTGGCACTGGGCTGAAGTTCTAACTTTAGATTTGGCACAGTGCAAATAGAAAGTTCTTCTGCAGGCTTGACCCTTATTTTTCTTTTTTTTTTTAAAAAAAATGAAAGTTGTTCTGCATTTTTTTAGATTACCCTGGACAAGGCACAATTCCAATCATTTGTACAGAAACAAATTTACTAAATGTGACCTTATTTTAATTTGTTTGAGGTATTTTCAATTAGATTAGTTCCTTGTGAAAACCATTAATTTCCAGCCTCTTGAAGTCATGAGAAATATGGCTTCATATTGTTCATAAACGTCAACCTCCATTACCTTGATTGTTTTTTAACATATATTTTCTCTGTATTAGCCTAATTTTTTGGACAAGGAAATTCTGAAAAGCTAATTATACCACTGTATTATATGTGTGTTCTTCATTACCTCACCTTCCTTTTTCTTTACAAATGACTGGCAGGCCCCTCCCCCTCTCTCCAGCTGGCTGTGTTTCAACCTCCTTCTGCTCCTCCTCCAAGAGATGAAGACGAGAAATTTGTCTGGCCGTGGAAGGGCATTGTGGTAAATGTGCCAACCGAATTTAAAGATGGCAGGCATGTTGGTGAGAGTGGCAACCGGCTCAAGGAGCAGCTTTCCAGGTTTAAACCTCTCAGGGTTCATCCCCTTTGGAATTATAAAGGGCATACTGGGAACTGCATTGTTGAGTTCTCAAAGGACTGGAATGGTTTCAAGGACGCCATGTCCTTTGAGAGCCATTTTGAGTCGGAGGGGCTTGGCAAGAAAGACTGGCAAGAGAGAAAGGTCAAGACCTATGAGCTTTATGCATGGATAGCAAGGGAGGATGATTACAATGGTGTTGGCCCCATTGCTGATCACTTGAGGAAGTATGGTGATCTGAAGACGGTCAATGATCTAACATTTGAGGAGTCCCGCAAAAATGAGAAGTTGGTTGCAAACCTGGCGAACGAGATCGAAGCAAAGGAGCGGCACATGCAGGAGTTGGAGTGCAAGTACAATGAGACCACATCGTCCATCAATGATAAGATGGCAGAGAGGGAGCAGCTATTTATTTTTTATAATGAAGGTCAGTAACTCTTTTTTCCATCCCTTTGAACTTGCATTTGGGTGCTTGTTTCAATTTTTAGTGTTGTCAAAAGACTCAAAACCGGGTATTGGTGGGTTCTTTCTTTAGAAGTGTCTAGCAATGTATATTTATATATATTTTGCCTTTTTTTTCCTTATGATTGTGTTGCATAATTTTGTTTGTTTGTTTTTTTTTCCCATGTGCAGAGATAAATAAGATGCAGCAGCTGAATCGGGAGCATTCGAGAAGAATAATTGAGGAGAACCAGAGCTTGAAGTCTGAGCTGGAACACAAGAGGAAGGAGTTAGATAAGAGGTCTCAGCATCTCAATAGAATGGCCCGCCAAAAAAACATTGACAGTAGAAAACTAGAGGAAGAGAAACAGAGAGTATGATAATACCAAATGACTTTCCTTTTTCAAATTAAAGGCCTGCTTATTTCATTTGTAGTGATCCATGTTGGTACTTGTGTCAACCCATTATTTTTGTGCATTACGGACCTCTAGTTGAAAACTTTTTATTAAGTTGCTTATCTTTTTTCTCTTATTCTTTCCTTTTTAAGTTGGCATTTCTAATTGAATCAAAAGTGAGTTAGTGATTGAAATTAGAGCAAATCAACCTAGAAAATCGTTGTGACAAAAAGCGGGACTGATACCTAGCATTATCTTTGCCAAATTTTGAGTTGGTATGTACAAACTACAAAGTTTTTCATATGCATTGGTTAACAACAATATTTGTAGATGTATCTCATTATTGTTATTGACTTATTGTTTTCTGTTGTAGAATGCTGTTAAAAACAATTCCCTTGAGTTGGCAGAGAAGGAGCAGAAGAAAGCCGATGAAAATGTGCTCAAGCTGATTGAGGGGCACAAGGTATCTTAGTATGTAAAGAGCTTGTCAAATTATGTTGTGTTTTTAGGTTAGTGAAAATAAGCCTTGGTAAATTGCAACCAACCTTGCTCCAGTGGAAAATTAATCTTTATATTTTGCGTCTCTCAGAAAATTGGTAATCTACTTGTGGTGGGATATGGAAACCTATACCTATATGGCACTGAACAATGGGGCCCTACTTGTGTGTTTATTGAGGGGGTGGGGGACACTATAGCTGCATTAAATCTGTGAATTGTTAGAAGTACATTAACAGTGTAGGGGATTGAATTGCAGAAAGAGAAGGAGAAGGCGCTTGAGAAGATTCTTCAGCTGGAGAAGCAGCTGGATGCAAAGCAAAAGCTGGAACTGGAGATCCAGCAGCTGAAGGGGCAGCTCCAAGTCATGCAGCACATGGGAGGCGAAGAAGATTCAATAATGCAGCAGAAAATGGAGGAGCTGACTGGGGAGCTGAAGGAGAAGATAGAGGAGATGGAAGACATAGATGCCCTGAACCAGACGCTTGTTGTTAAAGAGAGGAAAAGCAATGATGAGCTACAGGAGGCCAGAAAGGAGCTTATCTCTGTAACGCACATTATTGTAGCTCGCGATAAATGCTGCTTTAATTAGTTATTATTCTCTATGAATTGAATTGAGTTGAATTCTTTTATAATAGAAAGTTTTCTGATGCAGGGACTGACCAGCCTGCAGACTGGTCGGGCTGGTCGGGTATTTATAGGCATCAAAAGGATGGGTGAGATTGATGAAAAGCCCTTTCAGGTTGCATGCAGGCAGAAGTTTGGCTTGGGAGATGCCGAGTGCCAAGCTGCCTTGTTAAGCACTAAATGGCAGAATGAGATCAAGAACCCCAATTGGCACCCATTTAAGATCATCACGGAAGGTGGCAAATCGCAGGTGAATAATCAGCCCAAAATAGTTCCTGAAATTTGTAGATGTAAGCAGGCACGCAAGTAGGCATGCAGAACTGATGTAAGTATCTTTTTCGACTTGTAGGAGGTGATTCGAGAGGACGATGAGAAGCTGATGGCTTTGAGGTCAGAGCTCGGCGAGAATGTGTATGAGGCTGTGAAGACTGCTCTGCTGGAGCTGAATGAGTACAATGCGAGTGGTGGGTACACCATCGCAGAGCTGTGGAACTACAAGGAGGAACGCAAGGCTACTCTCAAGGAAGTCGTCCAGTACATCCTCAGGCAGTGGAAGACCCTCAAGAGGAAGAGGGGCACTTAATTAACCTTCCTTGACACCCTTTGCTCCTTTTTTGCGTAGCTAGAGGGACACTTATTTTTGTGAAGTTAGTGGAGCAGGGTGTTGCTGTTAATATAACTGCTAATATAGCTTGTGATCTGATGTTGCTGTTGGCTGATCAGGATGTTGCTGTTAATAATAACTATATCTAGTTGCTGCCTGCCTTTAGAAAGTAGAAAGTACTTGTGATCTGTCTAATTTCTGTGAAGTCCCTCTTGTTTGTGAACTCTTGTCTGTGGCCTAGTGAGATGTCTGTGGCCTAGTGAGATGTCTTCTGCGCTTGTGTGTGTGAGAGAGAGAGAGAGAGATGGTGAGAGGCGTTAACAAATAGCTAGAAAAGTGCTAGTTGTGTTCTCATTTAATACCTTTATTGCAATATTGTGTTTTCCCCATTTTTTGTCTATTTCATTGCTGGAATAGTTTGCTTTTGAAAAATTAAACTGAGCTATATCATATTGAATATATCTATAATCCCGATGTTTTATTTTGATCTTGCAAAGGGAGAAATAGTAATATATCTGTCGCAAAATTAGAGCTATTTCCACAATTACAGGAAGAATAGAGAAAAATTTAACATGCATAAGACGAGTATAATATAATTGTTTCAACACAACATCGGTATTAAATTATATTGTAATTGTTATTATGGAATCTTTATTTACCGCGAAACTGTAACTAACATTATCCGCAAAATGGAGAGCATCCATCAACTCAGAAGCCGTAACGTTATACCAGCTGGAACGGCGTGTGTAAAAAGATTCTTCTGCTGTTTGCAAAGAAAAAATTGAAACTGGAGATCAAGCAGCTGAAGGAGCAGCTCCAAGTCATGAAGTACATGGTAGGCAAAGATGATCCGACAATGCAGGAGATAATAAATGAGCTGACTGGTGAGCTGAATGACGAGATAGAGGAGATGGAAGACATGGAAGTCCTGAACAGATGCTTATTGTGAAAAGAAGGAAAAGCGATGACGAGCTAAAGGAGGTTAGGAAGGAACTTAATTCAGTAATTCTCTTTATTGTAGCTTGCGATAGATGCTGCTTTAACCTTTTTTTTTTTTTTTAAGATTAGTTGGCGAGAGCCAACCAACAAAATTTTATTAAAAAATTAAAAGAGAATTATACAGTAAATGAAAAAGAGATAACTAAAAGGCATCTAAAAAAACCTAAAAATAAATGGTCATATCAACAGTAACCATTGTCATGACAAGCAGATTATATCACTAACTAGTCTATCAGGTGTCGAAGAGCGGTTGTTGAAGATTCTGGCATTTCGCTTCTTCCATATGAGCCTACATCCGGCTAGATGCTGCTTTAATTTGTTATTGTTTTTCTTTGAATTGAAATGAATTGAATCCTTTTACAATGCTATATTTTCTGATGCAGGGTTTGGCCAGCCTGCAGACTGGTTGAGCAGGTCTGGTATTTATATATAGGCATCAAAAGGATGGGTGAGATTTATGAAAGAGCCCTGTCAGGTTGGATGCAAGAACATGTTTGCCAAGTGAGATGCTGAAACACAAGTTTGCCCAGCTAGAGATCTTGAATTTTCTCCTCTCTAATTGCTCTTTCCTCTGTGGAGTTAGTTGATCAGGATGTTGCTGTTAATAATAACTGCTTACTTAGCTTTACTGTGTCTAGTTGACGCCTGCCTTTAATAGTGAAGTACTTTTGATATGTCTAATTTCTTTAAAGCCCCTTCTTTTGAATTTCCTTGGCTAGTTGTCTTGTACTGCTTATGAGAGGTTAAAAATTTGCTGGAATGTGCTAGTTGCGTACTCATTGAAGACCTTAATTGTAATATTGTGTTCCCAGTTCTATAGCACTTTTTCTTGCAACACTAGTGGTTTTGTAAGAGTACAGGATACTGCTTCTAGTGTCAATTAGATATATATATGAATTGTTTTGTACATTTGCACTTTCTTTTTACTCGAAATCTGCTCCGGACTAGTTCTCAGCCACAAAATATTATACAAAAGAAGTACAATATTCACTCCCCCAAAACACATTCTGGTGGCTGGGTAGGATATCTTGCTCTGTCAGCACAGTAGTCATAGGTTATGTAATTTTTCTTTACATTCTCATAAGCTGTAGCCTGATCTAGCGTAAGTGCTTGATATTGTGCTCCATTCCACCAGTGGCTGGGAGAAGCACACGAATTCCCTGTGGAGGTGACACAACCGGCTACGTCGAAGCCCTGAAACTGGGCCGTAAAGGGGGCCTGAGACCAATCTGTCTTGGTTAGGCCTCCATCTGTGGCCCAACTATCTCCATTCCATAAACTCGCAATTATTTTCATGGGTTGAGAAGGAAATTCAGCCCCTTGGCGTGTCAAATTCTTCAGAACTCTGATAGGTCTTTCATCCACCCAATACCTACCATGACGGACAACATACAAAAAAGAATAATATTATTATTAGCTTGAGCGTTAATCAGTATGTAACTTTGTATTCATAGATTTGATTTAATTTCATTGTTGTAGCACATTGATATAGTGAGTAGAGAAAAGTTGAGCTTGCGCTTACACAAGTTGGTAGGGGTTCCAAAGGACTTTGTAATCGTGGAAGTTGGCGGTGGGGTCGAACCAGAGATCGAGCCTCTGCTCTCGACCACCTTGGCCGTTCATGTAGATATTTGTTTGAAGGGTGATGGGTTTCCCTTCTTTGTTCCCCAAGAACTCAAAGTCTATTTCATCGTGGTTATTTCCAGTTGACGATAACTGCAGCACAGATATTCATTATGTACAGTTAACATCAGAGTCGCTGATCGATTGATACTTATTGTAACAGACTAACAAGAGCTAGGCCTTAATAATTATGTAAAAGATGAGAAAACTTGCATAATAGGCGGTGACAATTCCAGCAGAATTTTTATCGGGCAGCTTGATTTTCATGTGGAAGAACCCAGAGCCGTACGAAGACCTCGAGCTGAATCCTGCGCCTGAGAATAGGAAGAGCATAATATGTACGTTGGTAATTATGTTCAGTGCGATATCAATCAGAATTTTTATATATATTAGTCACTAAATTAATTGCTTATTGAATCCAAACATGATTTAGTTTGGTCTTGTTATCCTAGTTCTGATTATTGGCGAACTGGTCACAAACGTGAGTTATTCTGACTTGCTTGACAAACTAGTATCTGCGGATAAGTAGTTACAGATAAATTATTTAATACAACTAACGCATATTAAAACGCTTAAACGCATCGAATCTTTATTCCTTTTCTTGTTCAATACTTCCACGCATAAAACTTGCTTATCCGTGGCCCTTACGTTTACAATTCATTTTTGGGAATGGAGGCAAAACGCATGCAACAAAACCACCTAACTTAGCTGCAAATAACATATATTATAATTTGCATATCCCACATTAGATGCAATTAATCAGATTTCAAATGATATAGCAGTGCATGCGCGCGGTCTTTAGTTATCGAATTATATAATTGGAAACAAGTGAGTCTACTTCGATTGCAACATCTTTCAATACAAATTTAGGACCAAGTTTGATACTTTAATACACACACACGCACGCACGCACGCGCTCTAAATCTCTAAAATGTTTATTGCATAGCAATTAGCATTAACTTGGACCTTAGGACATAGGTACACAAAATAATTTTTTCTTAGAATTTGTAACTAAAACAAGCACAAGCACACGCACTAAAGTCAAACAACCCAATGTCTTACCAAAAGGCAAAAGGTATTAACCAGCAAACGAGTGGGATCGATCCAAATTCAACTCATCTTAGACTTGTTAGCAGACCAAAAATTACAAGAAGGAAAATGGAAAAAAGAAAGGGAACCTTTAATTACCAATTTCATATACCTGAACTTTGATCCATGGAGAGTTGAACTTCACTACCCCCATTGAGATTCGCCACGTGGTATCCACCCCACGTGACCACATAGTTGTCGTCAAATCCCGTGCCTGAACTTGAACTCATCATCGCACTTTCACCACACGTGAGGAGGCTCAACACGAATGGTGCCATGATCAAGCACAACCAGCGCCAACTCAGAACAAAACCCATGTTATTTGTGTGTTGTGTCTATATATAGCGAGTTAATTTGTATTATATATATTCACAAGCTTACGCCTTTGTCCGGCTGCTGTCCCTTGTATAGTGATATTCGACAGTGTAGGTTTCACTCTCTCTCTCGTTATATATATTGTTGGGGCTTTTGTTTGTAGAGGCGTCAAGGTCACAAATTATATAGACATGCTTGGGTGTGAGCTGTATGACTAACATTTGCTATCTACCTCTCATCCACGCAACAACTTAAATATTCTCGTTTGATTTCTCCATCCTTTTCTACTAACTGGTTGTTTGTTTTCGATTCGACTAGTTTTAATATGTAGTTTGTAGTTGTACACGGCTCTCCCTCTCCCTCTCTCTCTCATCTTAGCTAGTTTGGTGCATGAAAGAGAGTTTCCGATGGTTGAGTCTGATCCCCCGTATATGTCGTGCATGCAATTAATTTCCATATGTAAGATATGATATCTAACTTGCAATTAATCGTATAGATAGAATCCGTTGTTACAAGGATCATAAATACGCAATTAGTAATTTTAAATTTTGGTCACAAAGCGTTTGTTTTGTTAGACTTATATCGAGTCTGCATTAATATTGGTTGTCATGCATTATAGTATATATCAGATGTAAAACTGCTAGAATTTGATAGATCGAATCGATCGTGTGATAAAAAATAATGATATATGTCACAGATCACTTTAATATTTCGGGTAATATTTCCATTATAGAACTGAAATGTTAGATTTTAATTAGCTGAATAATAGCTGCAATCTGTTTTTACTTTAATGGAATCAAATATGAAATTAACCTGTTATCCTTAATTGTGAAGAGCACATACATTATAAGTGTTTCACCTAAATGAAGAGAAAAGAAATAAAGCCGTCTGATCGATATATATCATTATAAGAGAAAAGGATCGGATGGTGGAGGACGTCCGTAATAAGAAATTATTAAAATATTTATGAAACTTATTAGAGGATAGAAGCGTAGAAAGATATTATCAAATTTTTAGCAAATTTTGTTATCTGAGTGTCCACAATTTTCAGATCAATAGATTTTAAAAATATAAAAATATGATTTCTTACAAAATTTTAATATGGAATCACATTGATCAATCTTGAGATTTTCAAACAAATTTTGTTAGTCATGACTTATGAGTTATGAGTGATCGATGTGGTTCGTCAGTCGCATTTGATTTCGATTTTTGAGTTTTAAATGGCCGATTCAAACCCCATAATTTGGTCAACATAATGAAATCTTATAAAAAAAATCTAATTTTTTATTTGAGATTTTTAGAAAACTTTGTTATTTGAGGATCCATGACGATGTATTTTTAATTATTTTTCTTTTCAGCATGGAGGCAGTAATGGTTGTTACGCATGTTGCGTAACAAGAGAAAATCAAATTCAATCAATTCCTGCAAAGGGCAAAAGAAATTAAATGGTTGGAGGCATGGCATGGGGCAAGATACATTTGAGAAAAGATAAATTTATTTGCCAAACTGGGCTCATCGCAGCCATACGTTACCGCTTAACATAATTTCTACTGAATTAATTCAATCGGACTAAGTAATTACCTCTCTTTTTTTCCGTGTTTTTGTGAATAAACTTAGAATTTGATGATCTCAGATAGTCAACCGTCAATTTTAGATCCAAGAGTTCAAATCTTAAATAATCTTTCCTCGTTAAAATATAGCAAAGTAGGATTCTCGATAATTATTTGGGAATGATTTTATTCCTGACCCCCCATCAATAATATGAGAAATCTCATCTGCATTTTGTTAAAAAAATGGACAACCACGAATCATATTCGAAACCTTTCACTCAATAGTCCGGATTTAATAAATTTTAGGACAGAATTTCACTTTATAACATGTACAGAATTCTCACACCTTCCTTAAAGAAGGAATTAAGAGAATCAGAGGAGGAACTAATTACTCTTCGGCGAAATGATTAAATTACTGTTCGTAACTACGTACATACTTTACCCATGGACCGGGACTCCCTCTTTTCCTTTGTGAAATGATTTAATCGAGCAGTAATGAGTAATGACGACCAGATCTAATGTGAAGTGATCTGTGAATCAGTGATCCATTCTAAAAGGCAAACAATTAAATCGATTTGACAAGCTCGCTTTTACCCACACCCATAAAGATTCATCCAAGGATATTATATTGTTGTTATTATTGTTATATTATATCCCATGATTTTGTTCAGTACTTTTGATCAAGTTTCAATAGAGCCTAACTTTGTTGACGAATCAATGCTCAAAGAAACATATTTGTTGACAAATGTAAGTTCTAGAGCTGATTCTAACTTTGGTTGATTTAATTATAAGTCAAATCTGAGACAGATAGGAACGTCTCTAATTAAACTTGTTTAAAAAATATTATGTGACTGTTTAATGATTCAGATAGGAACGTTTCTAATTAAACTTGTTTGATTAGACCGTTCCTGTCGACTGTCGACATTAATTTTGCACGGGCTAGTTCTTGATGATTGTATCGAACTAATAGAATGATTAGTGCATCTATAACCACCACAATCCCACAAAAAATTGATTTGCAAAAAACACTTTATTGTAGTCTTGTCATAACAAAATTTGGGGTGACAAAACTTACAACAATTACACAATATAGTGTTCTCCTTCTCTTCCATCCATTCGCCTTCGTTTCCATTATAAAATTTTCATTCTAAAGCATTACTCCTATGTGCAGGATACGGTCAACTTTCATTCCATTACATCACCTCCTCTCACTCTCTTATGGAACAGACTCTTACGTGCTGCTTTGTGTGCGTGTGTATGAAAGCGAATTATTTTTTTTTTTGCAAATTAGATTTAATCGAATGTTTTAGGATTTCAATCTGCACTAAACTATAGGGATTAAATAAGGAAAAAAAAATTATACCTTAATATATTGAAGTCATGTTTCAAAAATATTTTTATGTGGTTACATGGGTGGAATGCCAATGATCATATTATAAAATGACGTGATGATATGAAATCATGGACAATGACCACCTAATTTGAAATGACATACGGACACCAATCTTTATTCTCCACTGAACAAGACAAAAGAAAAAGAATGCTAAATAGAAAAGAAGAATGAGTGAACAGAATCCCCATTTATTCCAACCCTACATAATTCGTTATTGTATCATTTTCCTAAGAAAAGCAAACAGCTGTCTGTTTTCCATAATAGAGATTCTAAACTGAACAAGACCCCCCAAATAAAGAACAAAATTTTCAATTAAAATGAAAAATCCGTGAACAAAATTTTCATTTATTCCAAACTATGTAATTTGTTAATTGTATCATTTATTCACCATCATTGTCATCATTATTGTTACTGTTATTGTTACTATTACTCCTATGGATGAATTTTAAGATGCTCAGGCAGTACAAATGAATATTTAAGGCCGAGAACGAAACAATACCATTTTATTTTAGTCTCTCTTGGCATTGCTTTTGTTGAGAGGTTACATCCGGACCCGCAGGGATGGAGCCAATACCATATTTAGTTGGTGGTGTAGTTGCTAAGATATTAGGCTACAGCTACATTTATAGGTGATAGGTACAAGGTAGTATATATATCACATAGACATCTTATCGATTTCTGATTAGTGTGAGTAAATTTTATTTGGCAAATGTAACCAGCATTTTTCGTATGGCTTATACTTCATATAATAGTAACTTGATATGATGCACATTTTTCCGGGCACTAAATAATTTTCAAAAAATCAATACATAAATTAAGATCCATTATATCATCAAATAATATTATGCCAGCATATAATTAAATTGGCAAGTTACGATTTATGCATGCTAGCATATAATTGAATTGCCAAGTGATGAGTTATCCATGTCAGCTTATAAATGTTGTCGATTAAATAATCAAGTTATGGCAAATATTTTGTTTATGAATTAGAAATAATAAACTTTTTTTTTTCATTGTTTTGCAATAATATATATACCATAATTTAGATGAAGCAACATAAAGTTAAAGTTGAGTTCAAATATAATCAATCCATAGAGAATGAATGACTTGCTTCTATTTTATATGCTTCTCATCCCCAACAATGGCATTAAATTGGATGGCTTGTGAGAATTAATTTGTAAGTTGGTCTAATATTGGGCCATTATGATTTTGTTGAGATTTTGGACCTCAGCATCTTGTATATGTTACCGGCTTACCGCACATCCCACTGTCCATTGAAATTTAAAAGAAGCTTCTTTCGTACAAGAATATATAAAGTTGATGCACACGAATCTAGTTTTATGTGGCTAGAATGTTGCAATAACTGTGATTTTTTAGTTTGCTTCCCATTGTGAGTATAGAAGTGCAATGTTGAGCTTTACCTAGCTAGAATTCTCCAAAAAATAAACCAAAATGAATATTTTAAAAAGAACAAAAAAAAAATTAACAAAATTTTTATCTACCAACTCAGTGGCTACAACAACTACAACAACTACAACAACAACAACAACAACAACAACAAAAAAAAAAAAAAAAAAAAAAAAAAAACCACTAGGAGCCGAATCCTTGCCTCAAATGTTACCATTTTACACAAATATACTTGAGATAGAGCATACACAATAAACAGTGGATTTCAATACATCACTCGATAGTCTTAACTATTTTGAAAAAGAATCTATCGTTCCTTTCTCTTTCCTTGATATTAAGGATACCTAGCATCTTATCATTCATGCTGCTCATAGATTTGCATGTAAGTTTCCGAGAGAGCTACAATTTGAGGTAGAGTCTCTGTCACATGTAGATCTTGCATCTCATACCTGAAGGGAACACGAAAGAAATTAATAATTAGAATAACATACCATTGGCTCCCAACCTCTGAGACAACAGCAGTTATATGGGTATTCTTTTGAACTTATCGATGCAAGAACTTATTAAAAAAATAATATATAATAGATGAGGAAGATAACAAGAAGAAAGAGTCAAACCATTGCTCCTCTGATTTCCGCTGTACAAAAACTCGATAGCATCCTTCACCTGGTTTTCCATCATGCACGATATTTGCAATTAAATCATACTTCGATCTTAACTTCTCATTTCCCTTTGGCATTGGCAGAGGGATGTAATCCTTTAACTCAAGATTCTTCACCGGGAAGTTAACTTGAAAATTAATTAAAAGCATATTAATATAACAGTAAATACATCCAGCGGAAGGAATATAGAATTAAACACTATCCACATAAATTCTCATGACCAGAAAGGGATCTGTCCAATAGTGTTATGCAAGAAAATAATATATACTGTCTGCCATTAATTATCTTTCATTTAAAGTAGTAATCAACTCCAGCAACTTAAGAATGAGATTAATATATTGTCCTCACCAAGTCTGACATAGCTATTAAACAGAGGGGGGGGGGGGGGGGGGGGGGGGGGGGGGTGGCTTTGTTAAATACCGATTGTAGGATTCTTCTCAATGAAGAAGTTATTCTTGGTGAAGCGGCGCATGTGTAAAATAAGATACTTTGGAAGCCGAATGACACGATATCTCATTCTAGCAATGCATGGCCTTACCACTTCTGTCACTGTCTCTCCATCAAACTTCGTCAATATATTAAAAAGAGGAATCTATAAAAAAAAAAAAAAAAAGAATCAGATTAAGTACAAAGATGTATTCATAACTTAAGGTGAAGGACCAAATAAGTATACCTGAGGAATGATGTTTTTCTCCATTGCATCCTTGAAAAGGGGTGGAGGCGGCAAGTCAAGACCGAGCATCAGAAACGGTACTCGAGATGTCTCAGTCACAACATCTTCATTTGCTGCTTTATTATTGTTTTCTTCACTGCCATTTTCCTTATTTTCTACTAGAGTCCTTTTGGGGATCTCTTTAACAACTTCAAGCTCCCCCTAACAATACATAACATAATTAAGTATTACGTATATTCAGGAGGTAGAAACCAAAGATTATGAAAGTGAAAAAGAAACAAATCCGTCATGACAGATGTAGAAACTTTACTGGCACAATTTACTTATACCTGCTATTACCAGTTCAAAAGCTGGCATTTCTCTTTTTTTCTTTTGGTGTGTGTCTGTGCATATGTAGATATGTGGGCAGATGGGTTGGGGGCTTCAATTATGCATAGAATATAACTTATGCATAATGTGCATAGAAAAAGTTCTTAATTCAAGGTATGTGAACCTGAAAACAATCATAGATGATGCTCTTGTTCTTCTTCTTTGAGCTCTTTAGGTTTGAATGCAGTGTGTTTAGAAGCCAGGACATAAACTCCACTGGGTCAGACTGCACACCGATTTGAAATCGTTTATTACTGGCCTTCATAACTGCCTGAAGGAACTCATGTGGACTAACCTGGAAAACAAATGTATACATTAATTACATCTCTGCATAACTTGCACAAACAAGATAAAATCCTTACAAACCTGATCAGTTCATAGGACCTATGTCCCTAGTGAAAATAATTTTCCAGGAATTACGTTCCTTCATTTGAAAATACTTTAGTCAATAAAATCACTATGTCACTTGTATGCATCATACAAGTATAGAATAGTGCCATAACCCCACTGCATGTATTTCATCTCCTAATCGATATTAAACATTATGTCGGAACTTCATGAAGTGAAAAGATAAACCTGGCCCTTGAAATTCCTGGAATGCCAGATTTTACGCGTCAGTTCTCCAAAACGGTGAACAAGAGGAGACTTGCTATGTTCATAGTTCTCTGGAATGAGAAAGAAGTTTCTCAAAGGTGTCACTCTCATCAGTGATTGTATTGTGACATTCACAAAATCTGTCTCCTTAATGTTATTAAGACCAACCTGTAAAGTGTATGACGAGAGTATTTTAAGTTTTGGTCATGTATATTCTTTTTGTGCTTGTTTCATGTATATTGATGATTCAGGCTTAATACAGTCTGATTCATTAATAATTAGAAAATGACATCATGAGATACGAGAAAAACTCAAACAGGGGTAAAAACATAAGTATTTCGGTCAGGTATATTTGTAATAGAGCTTGTATGCATAAAATGATATGCCCATGCCATGAATCAGAAATTCAAAACCATGTCAGAACAAACATGAACATAATTTCTTTCTGAAAACTGCTCAAGTGGCATTTAGCAAAATTTTTACCATTCCAGGGAGATAATTGGATCCATCTAGTGCCCTCGACCATTGCTTGTTCTGATCCAGACGCGCCACTTGTTCCCTTGTAAACCTGTGTGAAACAAATAAAAAATAATTCACAATACATAAAAATTATAATGGAGGTATTAATGTCTACAAAATGTAAAATCTATATCAAACATTGTTGTGACTGACATGGGATTATTTGAAAATGTAAGTCCTAATAGCCATTATTGTGTTGCCACTGGATTGGCCACCTCTTTAGTCCCCTGCCCATACTTTGTTTCATAGGTTTGTGCTTGCTTACACAAGTTTAGAAATTCATGGCACAATAGGGCTTAATTGCATTCTTGTTTCTTTTGTTTTTTCTGGGTTCATATTGGTTTGTTGTTTACCCAAAACATTCTAACCAGAAAAAGCAATGCATAACTGCACAATTGAAGGTTGTGTGAAGTGGAGAGTGGGTTTAGTTGATTGCAAAACCAAAGTTTATCACAAAGAGAATCAACACGCGATGAAATACTAATTGATTTGATGTCCTACTCGGATAAATTGAAGTTTACTACACCATCAGGGCAAAACAACAGAGTTCGCAACGATTCAAAATAGGTATACCAAAAAATAAAAACCAGGTACCTTGGGTTTAAAACATGTCTGATGTCATCCAAAGAGGGGTCGTTAATTTCATAACCATCAGGGAGGCAATAGACCTTCTCTGTTTGAAGGTTGATAAACACATGATGACCAGCTTCGAGACTGTGTGTGTAGGCATGAGACTTGAGGCCTCTCCCTTGAAAATACTTCCCGCAAACCAAGCAGGCATATACATTCAGATTTGATAATGAGATGGAGCAAAATTTCTCAAAATCAAAGTCCAAAACCTACAAAACAAAGAAACCAACAATTGAATCACCTAATTCAATATATCGCACCTGAACAACAGTTCGTATTTGGTGGAAACCAATTAACCAACATTGCTTAGTAGTGGCAACAATTCAAACTACTTTTCAGCTTCTTTTTTTTTAAGTATTGGCCAGAACAATAAGTAACATAAAACTCCATAAGCACCAACAAATCTGCTAATTCGCTAAACTCCGGAATTAATGTACATATCAATAAAATTAAGTAATTAAACAGGAGGGAAATAAAAAAAAGGGTGGTCTGAGAAAGATCAGAAGAAACTCCAACCTGCCGATTGACAGTGTCGAGGTATGGACAATCCCTTCTAACCTCCACGTGGCGGTGCCCTCTAGCCAGCACCTGTCGGTCCTCTTCCTCGTCATCATCTTCATCTCCATTCTCTCCGTTAATTCCGCCTCCATTAGATTTCTCGTGCTCCTTTTGCTCGATGTGTTCGCTTAGCTCTAGCGGCGCGTCACCATTTTCGTCGGACAGGCGTTGACGCTTGTGGTTGTCTGAGGCAGCTGGAGCTTCGTCGGATGGTTCGTCGGATTCGGATTGCCTTCTCTTTCTCGATTCCTCCATTGATAGAAGAGAAACCCTAGGTGAAGGTTCTGGCGAAGGCGGGAGGACTGAGGAGGAAGGCCGAACGGTGGAAAGTCGAGAGGGGAAATTTAACGAATTTATTGGTTGAGGAGTTTCATGTATTTATTTATGAGTAAATTTTTTCAGAAGTCCCTGAAGTTTATAAGTTGTCCAATTTTGGTCACTGAACTTCAATTTGTCCTTAGCTAACCCTCCAACTTCAATTTTGTCCGATTTTAATCCTTCCGTCACAATCCCAATAACTTCCGTCTAATTGATTGTGTTGGTGTGCAAATTTTGGGATCAGAATCGAAACTCAATCTCTCCTCTCTTTCTATCCCGTGAACCCTCCCTCCTCTCTCAAGCTCTCTCACTCTATAGAGAAACCTTCATTCCCTTCCCTCTGTTCTCTCTCTCGTCTGCCAAACCGAAGGAAAACCCAACTCTCTCACTTGTCCCCTCCGCCTGTTTCTCTCTCGGTCGAACCCAAACCCAGCTCCCTCTCTCCTTCTCTCTCTCGCTCACTCACAGCCCCTCCCTCTCAGACCCAAGCTCATCTCACGACGGCCGACGACTGGTGGGCGCTTGGTTCCTGGACCTGATGGTGGACTTGGCTGACAATGAGAATTCTATTATTTCTTCTTTTATGAATCGGTAATAAACTTAATTTCTATTTGCTTGTCCTGATTAATTTGATTACTTTTGCAATATGGTTGTGTGCTTGATTTCAATACTTGTTGAGTTTCTCGTATTTTTCTTATCCTTTATTGGCACGAATTGATTGGACTTTGCTGATATTGTAGCTTAATACTTGGTTATATCTGCATAAATTGTGGGGACATCTGATTAATTTGAGGACATTTGCATGAATTCATAGGTGTTAATTTGGGGACAGCTGATTATGAATTTCGTTAAAAAACTATATAAAAAATAAAAGGTAAAAATATTTTTTTTTTTAAAGAAATGATAATAACAACAACATAGGTGTTACATGAATTCATGAATTTAATAACTAATTTTTTTTACAGATGCCATACGTGGCTGTAAATACACCAATGATGCATTAGAATACTGAATACACCAACGATATCACTCGATGCACTCTACAGAATCAAATAATCTGAAATCATATTTATTTGGTCTCATTATGTTCAGGGAAGCTGTGTGTGTATCTATTGTAGCTGTTGTTCAAGGAATGTGATAGTACAGAACCTACCTACTTTGTCAATGAGATATCCAAATCACTTCAATGAAAAGCCAAACTATAGTAAGTTTCAATTTTTATTAATTTGTGTTGCAAATTATAGTAGACTAGACTACTAATTAGCATTTGTGACATACAATGAAGTAGCATTTTTTTTTCAAAACAATACAGTAGCATGTGACTTAATTTGAGTACCTATAGTTATCAAAATAATGATTCATTCTTTGTTTAGTATTGTTGGTTGTCTCCAAAATAATGATTCATTTGTGTAAATGTTACAGTGTTTAACCAATTTTTAATTGATTGTTGAACATTAATTGTTTATGTTTACAGTGCTTCATGCATGTCCTAATTAGTGGCGGTGAATCTGATGATGACGATACAAGTCGAAGATACCCTCAGTTCAATGCCAATGTAGACATGGCAAACCCTCAATTTGTCATCATGAAGGCCATAAACAAGAGGTGGCATGGTACACAAGCTAGAACAACAACTTAAAATGTAATACTTTCTCTTTTTTTTTAAAAAAAAAATTGTATTTACATTTATATATTTAGATTTACTAAATATATTTCATTGTGTGCAGGTACAAGGAATGTGCGTTCAAATGATTGAAACACAGGCTAGGTTTGAAATCTAACATAGGTTTTTAGTTGTAATTTTTGTGATGGTTGTAATGGAACGAGTACATTCATTTTTGTGCATAGTTGTAATGTAATGGTTCCAATGAACTAAGATGTCTTGTAAAGCAACATAGATCTATTCATGGCTTTGTGAAAGTGACAGTGATGATAGATCTTAATTATTTAAGCTTTTGACTGTTTTTTGTAAAAATTGATGATCAGAACAACTTCAATGCTTCTTTCTATGCTGGTTCCATTTGATACCTAGAACATTTCTAGGTGATGAATGAGAGCGGTGCACACTGGTCATGGCACGCAGTTAGCTGCTTTAATGACTTTGTACCAACAAAATATTTACAATGTACAAAGGCCTTTTGATATTATGATTTTTCTTTTAATTGCAAAGGCTTATATATCCTAATTTTAAAATAATCCTGAAGATACTGTTAATTAGTGTACAGGACAGTTCTCCCTCTTGATCAAAACGTAGTTTCCATTCAAAATATGTGACATGAATTAATAAATTGTAAGGTATATGTAATAACCTTGACATGACCATATTAATGCATTTTGATGTCTGGTACGTAATTCTATGTCATAAAAAATAATGAGAAGGAAATAATAAAAATAAATATCAAAATTTTATCCAAACTAGAACTGAAATGTATATAATCTTCAATTCCATATCACAATTAATGGTACCAAGTACCAACCAAAGATTGGTACGGATCATGTACCAACCAAAGAGTACAGCAAAGTGGCATATATCAATTCCATATCACATTTTTAAAATAAAAGACTATACAAAAGGAAACAACAAAGTCAAGCAAAAAATACAGTCACTTAACCAGTGCGCATAAAATAAAAAAATGAGGTTATAATTTAACATATATACAGCTGACAATTAAGGATCTGATAATAAAAAATTGTGGATTAATCGGAGAGTATTCAACTGTGTGAGAGAGAAGGTCGAAGACTTGAAGGAGGTAGGGTTTCGGTGGAGAGACAGAGAGAGGGCGAGCGAGCGAGAGAGGGTCGAAGGAGCTACTGTGTTTCGGTTGAGAGAGATCGAGAGAAGCGAACCAAACAGCTACCGTGATTCTGAACCATGGAGCTACCGTGATGGTTGTGTGTTTTCTGTAGTGAGAGCTTGAGAAAGATGGAGGGTTCACGAAGGGAAGGGATAAAGAGGAGTAAGTTTTGATTCACGTCGCAAAATTTGCACCTAACGTTATTCAATCAAACGGAAGTTATTGGGATTGTTACAGAAGGACCAAAATCGGACAAAATTGAAGTTGGAGGGTTAGCCAAGGACAAATTGAAGTTCAGTGACTAAAATTGGACAACTTATAAACTTTAGGGACTTCCGAGAAAATTTACTCATTTATTTATGATGAGAATGTATTTGAGCTTTAAGATAAGATTAACTTAACAAACAAAAATATGTACATGTTTGGTTTAGGTTTAAGTTTTTTAATTTGTAATTTTGTACGGATTAAAGGGAAAATAAGTATGACCAATTAAAATTTATAATCAAAATAAAGAATATTTGTATTTGATTTTCAAATCAAGTTAATAAATTTATTATTAAGGAGTAGTATTTTATGGCTCATCTCTAATTGTTCGACATGGGTCAGACTTTTATATGCATATTGCTAAATTTTAAAAAAAAAAAAAGACAGAGCAAAAGTAGGAATTGTATTTGATAAAATATATTCGTTTTCATATTCCACAAATTTCAAATTATAAATCAAAATCCATCCGTATCCGAACATATTCGTATTTGTATATATATTCGACAAAAAATATAGATCGGATAAAATATGACGACTATCTTATTTGTATCTGATATGTTTTCATCCATACATGTAAAACGTCACATGCTCCAAATTTTTCAACAAAATATACCTTTCACATGCTCCAAATTTCTCAAAACAAATTAATTTCTACTTATTAAGTTCTAGATTTTCAAAATTTTAAATTGATATAATTTTGTCTTGAAACTTAAACATCTCATGTAATATTTTGAATAATCAAACATAAAAAATAATTTTCTAAACTTCAAATTGCATAAGATATACTTTTTTTGTTCAACATTCCTAAATCATATTTTTAGAATGCAAGTTAGTGTAAATATTAAATTTTCGAGTTATATGTTTTTAGGAAAAAAAAAGATTGGAAACAAAATTCGACTGTTAAACTTTGAAAATTGAAATTCCATCAACTCTCAGTTCAAAAGTTCGTCAGTAGTCATGGAAAAATTGAATTATTTTTATTTTTGTTTGCCTTCAAAATTCTGAAAATAGTATCAGTTCTCATTTTATGCTTCTTTGTAATGCCATCACCTACGTTCTCGATGGTCTGATATTAATCCGACTACTTCCACGTTTCATATGCCTCTTTTTTATTTTAAAATGTATTGGATGTGTCTATGATATTATAACTTTATTATCAAGTTATTAAGATGAGAGGTATAAAATATTTATAATATTTGTGTTTCTCTATATATATGAAGTTGGATATCACATTATTTTTTATTGTACAAATCAGTAACGTTTCAAAGAAATTTTTATTACTGTTTAAAATGTAGTAAAGATAAGTTACTTCTATAAGAATTATTTTATTTTATAAAGTATTTTTAATAACTTTTTTAAAACAAAGTAAAAAAAATATATATATAACAATTTTAATTTTGGGACCAAAAAATATCAACCACTCTAGTATTGCATTTTATTTTATTTTTTTAAAAAAGAAATTCAAATAGAAATAAATAATTCTAAGTTTCTAACTCTCTAATAGATAGTCCGTAATTCCAAGACATTTACGAGCGAATCTGGAGACAATAATTGCACAAATTGAATGCGGTGTCAGATACTAGATCTGATTTGTGTTAAACAATGTTAAACAATACGACATCAATGCTTAGGATATATTTTCCCTTGTTATTATTTTTTTGCAGGCATTAGTTTGTAGAAATTATTTTTCATTTAAATTCTCCTTTATTTAATATAAATCCTTCACGTTTACCTTTTATTTATTATTTTTATTTGATGAACTGCCCCTGGGCTTAACATTAATAAAATAGAGTACTTGTTAACAGCATACATTTAAATGAAAATAAAAATCACCAACCTAGAAAAATGAATTAAAAATTAGCAAAGCAGTGGGGTGGAATGAAACGGGTGGCGCTCCCACCTTTATTCAAAAAAAAAAATTTTTTTTTTGCAGGCATTATTTGTAGAAATTCTCTTTCATTTCAATTTTCCTAAATTATTTTCTTTTTTAAAAAAAAAGTAATAAACCCTTCACGTTTGCCTTTAAAACATCACGAATCTTTAAAACAAATAAAAATGATTGAATAAAAATGAAAATTAGCAGCGGCACTTCACCAATCATGCTTCGTTCGCCGAACCTTCACACATCACAACTAATGACTCACGAGAAACCGCTCTCCATTGGTCCATTCCATAATTGTCCGTACTAAGCACCTACTCCGTTCATTCAAGTATTCAACTCTGTCGTCAGAGCTCCTTCAAACGGGAATTCCTTCCGACAAAGGGGCATAACAAATTAACAACTCGTTACCTATCCCAACTAAAATTTTAACCACCACTCTCCCACTCTCACCTCTAAACCCTTCCCCTCCATTATTGACTCCTCCTTCCTTCTCTCATTTCTCTGGTTCAGCCATGGCGGAAGACCCTTACTCTGATTTCTCTGGTTCGAAGAAGAAAGCCTCTGAGGAGGCCGAGAAGAGGTAATTCTACCGTTACGCTGTTTCTCTTGCGATCGTGTTCTGATTGTTGGTTTAAATTGACTGATTTGATCGCATTTTTCTGGGTTTAGGAGGAAGAAACTTACACCAGGGAGTTTGATGAAGGCGGTAGTCCGATCTGGAGATGGAGATGCTACACCTTCTGACGGAGATCAGGTTTAATTTTGATTTTACTCATTATAGTTTCAATTTTGACCCTGATTTGTAATGGAATAAGTCAAAATGGAAATTCTTGAAGAGTTGACTTGATGAGGTTTGAGTTATTTTTGGTTTGTTCTGCTGAGGAATAGCAGAATTCTTCTGTTTTTGGTTGGTTTAAGGAAATTTGGTAAAATAACCTAGAGATACTGTCACGGGTGGCCTTATGTGAGGAAGTTGTTTGCAGTAAGAGCAAGTGTTTACAGTGGATTTGTGTGGATGAGAACAAGCTAGCCTCTATAATTCGGTAGGATATATAAGGCCTTATTCAGCTGTCTGTCGATGATATCATCCTTGATAATGAATTTTTCCTTTTTGGTTGAACTTGTGGTTACGGCAGAGCCTTGTGGGCAGCCAAACTTACTCTTCTTCACCTTATTCTTCTTCAGTGATCTCAACAAGGACTTTCCGTACTGCCAGTCTTTTATGGACCGGCTGATACTTTGTGGGGCCCAGGTCCCCTGGACCTACCAAATTTAAAGTTGCTTTGTGGGAATATTTTGATTTTGTAATTACTGGTGCAGGTGATCTTTCATTACACTACAAGAACAGAAGACGGAGCAGTTGTCTACTCTACCAGAGCTGAATTTGGAGGTAATCATGCCACTTAGCAATGTGTTTTATTTTTCATAATACTGAATATTTTTCAAAGGTATACTAGTTATGTCAACCTATCTTTACCTTGTATACTCTATTTGCTGTCTTGGATTGTACCGGCACTTGTAAGTAGTGGTATTAAATTGGGACTGTACTACTTAGGAGTAAGCAAATCATTTATGTTTTAGTTTTTATTAGTCCTGGTTCTGTGCTGTTTCGATACTGTTACAGATGGCCTGTGATGAAAAAGTGGCTGGTAGATATGTCCGTTCACTTAATTTGGCGTTTATCTTTGCCCCTGCTGTAAATCTCTAGCAAATTGTGATTTATTAAAGCTGACTGTTTCTTGCACTTTATAAAATCAGGGAAAGGAAAGCCTCAAAGACTTGTGTTAGGAAAGAGCAAGATGATCCTTGGTTTTGCTGAAGCATTTCCCACTATGTTAAAGGGTGAAATATCTATAGTATGCACATATTCTCAATTATAACATCTCTGCAATTTAGTTATTTATTGAATATTCTGTTTGTTTATGTACTTTACATCTATAGATCATTTCATATTAGTAATATGCCTGTCCTTGCTACATTGGCCAAATTCATTAATGATGAATTTGTGATGGGCTTTAGGCTGGATAATTTATCTTATTCCCATTAAATTCTATTCTGTTGAGAACATGCTAAAATAATATATTATACATCAGAATGTTCTAGTGCAATTATGATTAGTGTTAAATCATATTATTTTTTGGTGGTTTTAGTTCAAGATGAAGCCTGAAATACACTACGCAGAAGAAGATTGCCCTGTTGAAGCTCCAGATGGCTTCCCGAAAGATGTCGAGCTTAATTTTGAAATTGAGTTGTTGGCCTTCTCTAAAGCCAAGGCATGTGAAATATTTACAGTCTTCTTTCAGTATAAAATAATGAAAATAAAAATTAGGCCTGAACTCTCTGAAGGGGATCTTAATTGCTTTCTGTTTTGTCATTACATATTATACTTCCAGGTTATAAGAGAGGACTTTGGAGTAGTTAAGACAGTAAGTTCATAATTCTTTTTGAAAAATTATTCATTTAATATCTGTAATACACCTTTAGGTTTACTGTCTGAAATGGTTCTTTTCCCTTGTTTTATTTGATGGAGAATAGATAGTGACAGAAGGACAAGGATGGGAGTCTCCTAGAACACCTTATGAAGTGACAGCACGGTAATTATCCACCTGCTTTTTATTATTTTGGTTTTTATTCCTCAGATAAGATTCGTTAATGATGCTTTTGACATCATAAAATGAAGTAGTACGATTATGAATTGAATCATTCATTTTCATATCTGACGCTTTCTTCTTAAGTTCCATTCAACATGTCAGTAGCTATTTGTTTCTTCCTTGCAAGAAGACAAATGCTCAATCTACTTCTTATAATACTTTGTCACATCTGTTAATACCAGCCAATTGCTCTTGTACTACGGGGGCATTTGGCATACATGAGATTAGCCTAACTTTTAGGTTAGTAGCCTAACTTGTTAATCTATTATTGCCAAACGAGTTTGAGGTCAACGGAGTTAGTACTCACGTTAGAGCTAATATTTACTAACTTCATCTCAAACACTAATCTCAAAAGTACCAACTTTAATCCCTAACCCCACTAACTTATGGTGTTGCCAAACACCCCAGTAGTTGACAGCATAACGTTCATATTGTATCATACAAATCTTTACTTTGTAATTTAATTTGGCTGCCCCTATTTCTTATTGGATTTAAGGGTTTGTGCGACTACACTGGATGGAAAAGTAATTTTGCGATCTAAGGAAGAACCTTATTTCTTCACTCTTGGTAAATCTGAGGTTAGACATTCTGCTTTGTTTTTTTTAAGTTGGCACATCTTTTGCCCTCAACATAAGTGGAAATTCATGGCTTTCTTTCTGTATGCCCTTTTGTTGTATTTAGGTCCCTGAAGGACTTGAAATTGGCATTGGTAGCATGGCAAAGAGCGAGAAGGCAAAAATTTATGTTACAAGGGATTATTTATCAAAATCAACTCTGATGCCATCCATGGAGGGCCTTGAAGAGGTTGTCTTTGAGGTTGAACTTGTTCATTTTATCCAGGTACAAATGCTTATTATTATTATTTTTTTTTACCATACCCCAGTCAGAAATACATTTTACAATAGAAATAAGTTGAAAGCACTGAGGGATTTGTTTGGTTTGACAATTATTTTGAACAGGTGAGAGACATGCTGGGGGATGGGCGCCTTATTAAGCGACGTATAGTCGATGGAAGAGGTGTTTAACTATTTTGCATATGCTTTTATATACATTGTTGTAACACACCATCTGATATTTACTAAGTCAATTTGTTCTTGTTTTGTTTAACTGACATGCTATTGTAGGTGAATTTCCAATGGACTGCCCCCTCCATGATAGCTTGTTAAGGGTGCATTATAAGGGTATGCTTTTAAATGGAGAAAAGACTGTGTTTTATGATACAAGAGTTGACAACAATGGCGAGCCTTTAGAGTTTTCTTCTGGAGAAGGCCTTGTGAGTCCTTTTACATCCATCTCGTCTTGCCTCTGTTTCTGTTCTTTTCTTCTTTTTATCCTGGTTTTCTACGTTTGTTCTTCTTTTCTCAGTGCTATTGTGCATGTTTGCGCACTGACAGGTGCCTGAAGGTCTAGAAATGGCTGTACGACTAATGCTTCCTGGTGAAGTATGCTCAGTCACTTGCCCTCCAGATTATGCATATGACAAATTTACACCCAGGTTTCATCTTCTTCGTTGTCTAGATTTGTTTTTCTCCATGTGTTGGAAAGGACATTAACTGAATTAAGGGTGTGTCACTGCAGACCAGAAAAAGTTCCAGAAGGCGCTCGTGTTCAATGGGAAATTGAGCTTATTGACTTTAAGAAGCCAAAAGTATGTATGCCTATTAATATTTTTTTTACTTTTCTTTTAAAAAATGTATGTATTTAGTTTTTAATCGCTGGTATAAATTTTACTTTGCCAGTAAATACTTATCTAATTACAACTGCAGGATTGGACAGGCTTAACTTTTGAGGAGATCATGGATGAGGCTGATAAAATAAAGAATACAGTAAACAAATTACTATTTTTAATTCTTTTTTTTTTAATGAATCACCAATTTTTCATTAATTGTTTTGTTTATTTGGTTTACTTTTGCATTCTTTTACAAGTGAATGTTCTATTGCTAGCTTATGAAAGCATTAGTAGTTTTCATGATAAGATATAGATTGTGAACTGTGTTTTCTTTTCTTTCAGGGAAATAGACTGTTCAAAGAGGGAAAATTTGAGCTTGCCAAGGCCAAATATGAGAAGGCATGTTTCTTCTTGTACTTCTATGATTCTACCAACATTATTGGTTACTAGTCATGTATTTCAGCCTATTAGTACTTAAGAAGCATAGCCATATAGGTGTAGGGAAATGAAATTGGAGCTTCCCTTTTGTTCTCCTATTGCTTTTACCAGAAAGAAGCTTTTCTTATACTATTCATCTCATTTTTGTTATGTTTATTTTGTATAGGTTCTTCGGGAGTATAACCATGTTAATCCACCAGATGATGAGGCGGGAAAAATCTTTGTAAATTCAAGAGTAAGGCAACTTTTACCTAATTTGGGATTTTGATTATGCATGAATATAGATAAATAGAAGATTTTTAGAATTAATTTTCTTACCTGTTTTGAATATCAGAATTTGTTGCATCTGAATGTGGCTGCATGCTATCAGAAACTGGGGGAGTGTAGGAAGTCGATTGAGTCATGCAACAAGGTTCTTTTTCTAATTAAGTATCTTAGTTATGTTTTATTTTCTCAGATACTTTTGTATTTCAGTGATAAAAAAATGTTGAAGTATGTTACAGGTTTTAGATGCGAATCCAGTACATGTAAAAGCATTGTACAGGAGAGGCATGGCCCATATGCAAGCTGGTGATTTTGAAGAAGCAAAACAAGATTTTGAGGCGGTCGGTTTGAACATTACTTTTTTTTTTTTCAATTCTTTGTCCTACATATTGAATTTCTTTCACAAAATTCAATCTAATAATAAGTACATCATTTGATTTCCTTCCAGATGATCAAAGCTGACAAGTCTGCTGAGCCTGATGCAACAGCTGCTCTTGCTAAGCTCAAACAGAAGGAACAGGTTAGATTAATATCATTGTATCTATTCAATTGACAGTTTGAGGACATGACACTGTTGTGTCTGTTTTATTTAAAATTAAACCAACTGCTACTAACAAATATCCTGATATAATTGATGACAACAGGAAACAGAGAAAAAGGCGAGGAAGCAGTTCAAAGGGCTTTTTGACAAGAAACCGGGCGAAATCTCTGAGGTTGTGTTGGATTCGCCAAGTGATAATAAAATTGAAGAAAAGGAACAAATAGAGTCTGAAAATTTGAAAGATTCTACCACCACAAACCCTAGCACGGAGAGGGATGCTGAGTTTGCTTTTGAAGGCGAGGGCGAGAGGGCTGGATTTTTCAGCCGTCTCTTTCCTTCTGCCAGGAGAGTATTCTCCAATCTTGGCCTAAATAGGTGTTCTGTTCTATAATGTTAAATAAAAATATAGCTCTTTACTTGTGTAAGGATCAGATTTTTTTTTGTATCTAAGAGAGCATGACTATCATACCATCAACAAATCTACCAAGCAATATCTTTTAATTCACAAAACTTTTTCAGAAGTTTATGATCGTGTTAAATTCATTTTGGCATTGATTAACGCCAAAAACCCGGAGCCATTTCGGGAGTTTATGATTGTATTATATTCATTTCGGCTTTGATTAACTCCATATACCGGTGGTCCATAATCCGGTTTTGGAGATTTCTCGAGACCAACCACACTCTTTCTTCCAATGAAGGTGAGTACAAGGGTTTTGTTCTTGGCATCACTGAGCTAAGTAGCTCCGATACTTCTTACACTCTCTCCAGAAAAAGGAGGATATGGAGAGAATGGAATGAGAAAAGAATGTATTAAAGAGGGATGGTAGAATTGTTACAATTTAAATTGGAGGGAAAAGAAAATATTTTTACGAGATCTTCCTTCCTCCCCCTTTCCTGCCCATTCTCTATCACCTCCTAGAGCAAAGCCTTAAGCCCTTTATGTGACTGCCACGTTGGATACAACGCCAATCTCAGTGAACTTCACTTAAGTTCTATTTCACCACACCGTTCTTTGGTGCAATAAATTGGATATCACGCCTATTTCTGTTTTTTATGTGACTGCGACGTTATTCGGTATAGGGTATAGTTGCCTCCAGATATCTAACCATTGGATTTATCATTTTATACCGTTTGAAGAACAAATACCGAGAATTGGAGGCAACTTAACGAACTTTGATGTGTAAAAATGACATTATGTGTCTTGACTCTTGAATCATTAATTGATAATGAAAAATGATTAAATGAGAGTTTTTCATGAAGTCTAAAGAACTTCCTCTTCATACTTTAATATTTTTTTGGTCATTTAATTTGTCTAAAAATTTTAGAGCAACAATAAAAAATATTTTGTTTATAATCGGAAAAAAAAAGAATTTTAAAGTATAAAATTTCGTATTTTTTTTTTTTAAAAAAATGATATGTAAATCAAATTAAGCAATCTATAAACAATTTAAATTTACAGTATTGAACTGTCAGTCTTATGTAATGTAGCGTAACTTCACTCATCAGTACATTTAATCGAATGTTTTTGTTTTCGCTCGACCATTGCCAGTTCAGATACAAAGTAAAGAAAAAAGACGAAGCAGTCTGGATCCGAATTACGACAGATACAAATGCCATCTAGTCACTTACAAGCGGGACCCGACACAAACTAACCTCTCTCTAGCAAAAGATATTATTGTTCCGTGAACCCGGTGCAAACACTTTACCAGGAGAGAAACTCCGACCTCGTTAGTCTAACCAATTGAACTCGCTCTCTCTTTTCTCAGAGATCTCCATCTCTGCTCAAATCTCTCTTATACTTCGCAACTAATGGTAGATCTGCTGTGAAATCGATCCAGAAATTAGAGAACAAGATGGAATGGACGAGGGTGCAGCACCTGGATCTGCGCCACGTGGCCCGCGGGCAGAAGCCGCAGCAGCCTCACTACGCCGTGTTCAAGTCGTCTCAGGCCGTCGTGGCAGTCGCCGTTGGCACCCACATCATCGGTAACCAGATCGTTTATTGCCCCTGCAATTTTTTATTTTTTTATGAGAATTCTGCATAGTTTTGTGTTACTGAGACTTAAAAGAGTATAATTTGCCTGTCAATCTCCTCATTTTGAAACCATTGCTTTTAATCTAAGTATGCAAAGTATGTGTTTTAGTATCAATTCAAGTCAGCCAAAGTTTTGCTGGAACTTAAGTTAAGCGAATTGCAGCACTGCATTGAGCCATAATATTCAGTCAGAATTAAAAAAAAAAAACATACTGGGATATAACATTTGCATCGACAAAATTGAATTTCTATTTCAACCAAAACTTTATTTTTTTATAGTTTTGTAAATTTGATTCTGATTTGGTTGAAATTTTGTTTGTGCAGAATTTGACTGCCTAACAGGGAGCAAGATATCCTCTATTGACATTGGTGCTCGGGTTGTTCGCATGTTATATAGCCCTACAAATGTCGATTCTATCATTGCAATCCTTGATGTTAGTCTGCTGCTTTTTCTCATCTCAATTTGTTTGTACTATTGCTTTTTAGATTACTTCTGGAGATCTCTTGAGACATTGGAAGACCGTGATTAGTTCTAAAACCATACGTGTTACTCCAATCTCATTAAACTATAAGAGATAGGGAGGTGGATTGGGTGTTCAATCTGATGATATGCATTGATTATCCATGACAGGAGAAAAATTTGATACTGTTCTCTCAACTACCTCATACCTGATTGGTTGTATCTTTTTTTTTTCACCTTTCAGTCATTTATTCTTTGATCAATATTTCAGGATGGTACAATAAGATCCTGTGATTTTTCGACTGAGCAAACATTAGTTTTGCATACAATAGAGAGAAGAACAGACTCGATTAACATTGACAGTGATGTCCATATGGCACTGACCCCTCTAGAGCCTAGTGTGTTCTTTGGCTTTCCGAAAAGAATGAGTGTCACAGGTTCTATTTTTTAACTTAATATTTTTTTTTTCTTCGAAAATTTATGGTGAAGGAAATCACATTTCTTCCATAAGAAAAGTCAACTCAGGTACCATTTTCGATAGAACTTCGGTTTAATAGTCTACTTTCACCTTGATGTGGTCATATTGGCACTCTGCTTTAGGTATTTTGTGTCCTGAACTTGGCGTGCGGAACAAATTGAGCTTATTTAACCCCAAATTATTTAAAACAGCAACTACATATACAAAGAAGATGCTAAATAAAAATACAAAAAAATCTTTTTGGTCTGTACTGGATGATTGTAGTCTAGGTAAAACTGTTAAACCATTGACATCTCAGACAGATTCTTGAATGAATGGTATCTTAGTTATCCAAGCAATACTTTGGAAACCATTAGGCTTTTAAAATTGTCCTCTGAGGGACATTTAGGTTGAACCTCACAAAGTTTATTGAATTTTTCCATTTCTTTTCTTTTGGCGGGTTAGTTGTCGGCACAATTGAGGGAGTGAGAGCTCCAACAAAGATAAAGACAGATCTCAAGAAGTCTATTGTCAATGTTGCTTGCCATCCTCGTCTTCCTGTTTTGGTACATTCATTCTACCTGTTTTTGAGAGAAATCATAAGGATTAAGAAAATCCTTAGATTGTTTTTCTTCTTTTCATTTTTTTTAATAAAAAACGATTTCATATATAGCTGTAACTGTAAGACTTGTAAAAAAGATAAACGGGAAATTAAAACATGATCAAAGGCTTGTGAATTATTATCCTTGCTTAGTGGCTTGTTTTAAACTACTATACTAGTTATCTTTTGTTTTATTTATTATTGTTTTTTTAGGAATAAACTAGTGTACTATTATTTCAGTATTTGCTTTGTTTGGTATTTGTTATTTTGTGTAGTCTTTACAGCACTTTTTTCCTTGAGCTGAATATAATTTCGTATTTGCTCCAGTATGTGGCTTATGTAGAGGGTTTGGTACGGGCCTATAATATTCAGACATATGCTGTGCTTTACACCCTACAACGTAAGATACAAATTAATGTCCTTTCTTGTCTTACTTATTATTATTTTCTTACATTTTTCAGTTTTTCTTTTTGGTTGATTTGTTTTTCCATGTTTTTGGTTACAGTGGACCCAACTATAAAGCTAGTTGGAGCAGGGGCCTTTGCATTTCACCCGACGCTAGAGTGGATATTTATAGGCGATAGAGGTGGTACTCTCTTAGCATGGGATGTTTCAACTGAGAGGCCTACTATGATTGGAATGTAAATGTTTTGTAATTACATCTCGTTTCAAAATTAAAACATTTTGAGTACTGTAAAAAACTCAGCTATGAACCTAAGCCTGAAAGAAGGTTTGCTGCTTGTACTTACATTGAGATCAGGTTTTGTCATTGAGGTGTTTAAGACCTTAATATTGAGCTTTTGGTAAATTCCATGCCTTTTTAAAAAACCTATGATTTTCTTGCTGTGTACTAAGAAGAAACCTGTTTTGGATGTTCTTTCTGTTGTCTGTTACCCAAATAAATTTTCCACTAGACGATATATATATATTTTTATTTTCTGTTTTCTGTTTTCTGTTTTCCATTATATCAGTCACACCTTTTTGATTTTATTTTGGTTTCTCTCAGTACACAGGCAGGATCCCAACCAATAACATACATATCATGGATTTCTACCCTACGGCTGCTTGTCACTCTATCAAAGGATGGTACACTTCAAGTGTGGAAGACTCGTGTTGTGATAAACCCTAATCGACAACCAATGGAGGCAACTTTTTTTGAGAAAGCAGGTCATTTCCATTATTTTAAACTTTCTTATGAAAACAAAATTGTTCTTGACAAAGCAATTTTGTGCTAATATTTTAAACCTTTTAAAAAAATATCATCATAACCTGATAGCTGACAACAATGGAAGCAATTTTTTTTGAGAAAGCATGTTACTTTCATTATTTTGAACTTTCTTATGAAAAAATATTGTTATTGAGGGAGCAAGCTTTGGCTAATATTTTGTCATTGTTGTACATCTTCTAGGCATTGAAGCATTGGATATTACCAAAATTCTGTCCCAGGATGGAGAAGGTGTATATCCCTTGCCTCGAATGAGGACTTTTTCCGTGCATCCAAAATTCAACTTGGCAGCTGCCACATTTGCAGTTAAGTCTGTCAATCAATTTTCTTTTTGACTGATATTCCTAAATTATCAATTTTGTGTCCGCTTCAAAATTCAAATCAGTTGTGCACTTAATGCAAACCTTGAAACCAAAAGGATACCATAGGTGTATCTGAAGTAAGATTTGCTTTCTCGATCTTGGACCCTTATTGTTTGAACCTTGTACTTGGTACTGGACAAACTTACCTCTAATTGCATTATATGTCTTTCCTGTTTTCTGGCTACATTTTTGGGTTTAATAATATTTAAACTGATGAAATATGAAATTGCATGGGGACAGGACATGTCGAATTCTGACAATGTGAAAAACAGGGCTGCATACACAAGGGAGGGACGGAGGCAGCTTTTTGCTGTTTTGCAAAGTGCTAGGGGATCTACAGGTGAGATTATTTTATTAATATCATAATAGATATTTGCTTTTATATAAATGTTAGTTTTCTTTGCACAAAAAATGAATCTCGTTTTTTGTATTTAGTAGATCTATGTTTGGCAACATCTGATAGATCTTCAATTTTGTATTTTTATCTGTTATTCCCTTTTTGAAAGTATGGTTTTGTGCACTGATGTTGAAAAAAGATAATATGAATACCAGTTAATGTGTTGAAGCTAAGCAATCTTGGCTGACAGATAAGATAAGAAAGGTTCCAACGATAAGATGAAATCATGTCATACCCTCTCAACATTTTGCTCATCACAGGAAATGGTTAATCACAACAATATCTTACATTAATCAAGAAAGGCAAACATAAGATAACTAAGATGAGAAACCTTCGGAGATACCTAAAGCTAGGAAACTACCCAGGAAGGAAAATTTTTTCACTCTATATTTCTATGCATCTGTTTCACTTTTTTTTTCCTAATTTCTATGCAACAGCCGCTGTTCTGAAAGAAAAGCTCGCAGCACTTGGATCTTCTGGAGTCTTGGCAGATCATCAGCTGCAAGCACAATTGCAAGAGCAACAAGCCAAGGGGTAATTTCATCCAAATTTTAAAATGCATAATTGAGGATAACTTGGGCTTATCTGCCTAATTTTTACTATTCAATAAAGCTTCAGTGTGGATTAAAATATCTGCAAAATCGACAGTAGAGCTGCAAGATAAAGCAAGGACAAGATTTCTAATCCGGTCCCTCACCCATTTTCAGTTGAACAAAATGCAAAAATAAAAAAAGAAATCAATTAAGGATGCTAAGAAAAAATATGTCTCTCGCTGGGCTTCAATTGAATATACTGTCCCTATCTGGGTTGGAATATCAAACAAAATCCATTGCCCTTGAAATCTTGTTTAGCAAAAAATAGTGTTGAAATCACATGATCTATCCCTTACTTTGGGACTGCATTTTTTATTTGGCGTCCAGGTCAAAAAGCCTAATAAAAGAAAGACCTTTGGTTATGTTACTAGCTTGGTAGTTGTGTTCTTTTCTGAATCACCATGCGTTTACTTATTCTTGTATTTACTACTTTTCTGTCTCTTTCAGCCAGAGCCAGTTAACCATCTCGGATATTGCAAGGAAAGCTTTCCTTCACAGTGTAGGATTCTCTTATCTTTGGCACTTTTCCAACCTTCGAATTATAGATCTGTTATTCTTTTCCCATAAAAAGGTCTTGTCAGGATTTATTTTTCTCTCTACTTTTTGTTCACTCATTAAATTTGCCTGCTGTTGTAGCATTTCATGGAGGGACATGCTAAGAGTGGCCCAATATCTCGTCTGCCGCTTATTACAATCTCTGATGCTGGCCATCTGCTACGAGACATCCCTGTTTGTCAGGTAAATAATGCTTTTTAGGCAATGAGCAAATTTTTAGGCCTATAGTTGTCTTTATGTTGAGAAATTGGGACTTGGTTAAGATATGTAGTTTCTAGGTATTCTTAGTTTTTCTGCAGTTTTTGTTATGAATTTTGATACTTACATGTATGTTTACAGCCGTACCATTTGGAGCTAAATTTCTTCAATAAAAAGGAGCAACGAGTTGTTCAGTACCCAGCCAAGGCATTTTATCTTGATGGTTTTAACCTCATGGCACACAACCTCTCTTCAGGGGCAGATAATATCTATAAGAAGCTTTATTCTACGGTATTACTTAAAACAATCAACCATATACTTTAATTTGTCCAAGTTAGGTTGCAAAATTTGTTGTCAAAGGCTCGAGTTTGTTAGCAATACATTATTCTTGTCATTGAGGAACTTTTTTATTTTTCTTGTTTACGGATAGTCATTCCAAATTTTTGCTATTTGGTTAGTGGATGCACAAGTAATGACCACGATCTGGTGTTGTTAAGATTTGATTGGTAACAATATGAAGTAAGAAGTATAAACCTAGGATCTCAACTTCCTGACAAGTGCATTGACTACCTTGTATTTCTAAGATTGTTCTACTATTTTTAAAGAAATATTAAAAAGTAAAGAGAACCAAAATGTACTTAGTTGTTCGATTACATTGAATTCCCTTCTATTTTTCTCCCTTCCTGCGCAAATGCTCTTGATGCAAGACTTACCTCATGTAAATCTTATTCAGATTCCTTCAAATGTGGAATGCCTAGCAAAGAGTGTTGTATACAGCTCAAAACAAAACATGTTTATGGTAGTATTTGAATTGAGTGGTCCAAATGGGGTTCTCCATGAAGTTGTTCTCTATTGGGAGCAGACTGACCCACATTCTGTCAACAGTAAAGGCAGTTCTGTAAAAGGTTTGCATTTTTTTATTTATTTATTTCTCTTTTAGATAGTGTTGCTTACTTTGATTTAGTTCTAGGTTTTGAGCTGTCAGCAGTTGGTCGATTTAGGTAGATTGGTCCAAATTCTTAAAATTTGAACCATAATTCTTGTGAGGGTTTCCGTGCGACCTTTCTTTACATCAATCCAAATTAGTTCATAGAACCATATCAGGAGTTTATAAAATGGTAACTTGGTAAGGATCAAGGCAACTGTGCCCACATTTTGGTCTTTTAATTTTACATGGATACATTGATCGAGAAGAAGAAAAATACGAACAATTGGACTTATTGTTTGGATTTTTTATTTTGAAATATTAATTCAAAAGAAGCGATAGTGGAAACTTCTAGCACCAGAACCTCCATCAATTTTTACTATTTGATAGGATGCAATGTTTTTATATCAATGTTGTCAAGAGCTCATTGGCTTAAACTTTCATGGGAGGAAGTTGTAGCTGTGGGCTTGTAATTGTTTTGCATGTAATTAAAGAGAATGTTTGGTTTCTAACCTTGAGTCTTTTTCCTTTTCATGTATTGGCTTCTTAAATTCTGTGTAGGAAGAGACGCAGCATTTATGGGTGCTGTTGATAACCAATACTGTATTTTGGATGAAGACAAAGTGGGCCTCCTACTTTACACAATTCCGCGCCCCACCAGTAAAGAAGAACTCGAGAAAACTAACCAAGCAGCACTTGATGAGAATTCATTCGCCGAGGCTAAGGCTGACTCGAATAAGAAGCAAGGCCCTCTGCAGTTCGTTTTTGATACGAAGGTTGATCGCATATTTTCAACTCCTATAGGTTGGTTGTACTTGAAAGATTTGAAATTTTGCTTTCTACTATTCTTTTTTCAGTTTTCTCTTGCATTGGTGCTCTGTATTTTACATTTCAAGCAATGATAAGGATCATTTGGTATTCTTGTTATTCTTTCTTTCTGCATTGTTATTTTTTGTCTTTCTATGATACTAATAAGGTAATATTTGCAGATGCAACTGTATTGTATGCCATAAATGGAAAGCATGTTGCACTGGCAAAACTTCTGTATGGATACCGGCTCTCCCCTGACAATTCTCAGGAAATCACTACAAAAACTGAAGGGAAAAAGTTTTTCAAACTCAAGCCCAATGAAATCGTCCTTCAGGTTGGATTTTGTGCATTTTAATCACCAATCTGTATTAAATGTAGCCTTTCCTCTCATAATGATTTATTTAATGATGCAGGTTCAATGGCAAGAAACCCTAAGAGGCCATGTTGCCGGGATACTGACAAACCAAAGAGTACTGATCACTACTGCTGACCTGGACATACTGTCTAGCAGCTCTACAAAGTACGATATTGGCCTACCATCATATCGATCTATATTATGGGTGGGACCTGCTCTTCTATTTTCTAGTGCAACTGGGATTAGCATGCTTGGTTGGGATAATAAAGTTCGCTCAGTTCTTTCAACGAGCTTTCCCCGTTCTGTCATGCTAGGTGCTTTGAATGACAGAATATTGATTGTGAATCCCACTGATATAAACCCAAGACAGAAAAAAGGAGTTGAAGTAAGGAGCTGTCAGGTTGGTTTGCTAGAGCCTCTATTAATTGGATTTGCAACCATGCAACAACGCTTTGAGCAGAAAATTGACCTTTCTGAGGTTTTATACCAAATAACTTCAAGGTACCTCATTATAAAAATTTACTTTTCATTTTTAAAATGAGAAATGTATTTTTTGGATCTTGGGAGTTGCTAATATGGTACTAGATTCTGCATGGTAAATAAGAGATAAATGTCGTTTGTGTTTTTCTTTCTCCTTTGGTCTTCTCTTTGTTCTATATAAGAAACCTTTTTTCTCCACATATTATGGAACAGACTGACAAATGAATTGTAAGTCTCTACTACTGCTAATTTTGTACTAGTGCATAGGAACACATCTATCTAGTCCAATTTGCATGAGGTCGACTGAATTTTCCTTTATACAGGTTTGACAGTACACGAATTACCCCTCGATCTCTTGATATATTGGCAAAAGGCCCTCCTGTATGCGGTGACCTTGCTGTGGCATTATCACAAGCTGGTCCTCAATTTACACAGGTGAAAGATTATTTGATTTGTCCTTTATCTAGTATAGCATACTATTTGAATGGGTACACACTAGGCAAGTATAGGATCTGACCTGAACCATAGCTAGAATAATGTCAGGACCAGAATTTCTATTATTAGCCCTCATATATTGTGTTGAACTCAAATGATAGACTAAACAAACCTTGAACTCTAGCCCCAAGGACGAACTTGAAGCTGATACCACTATAGCATTTGGTAATTCCTCATGGTGACAATATTCTGATCATTTATGCAGGTGCTCAGATGCAATTATGCAATCAAAGCCCTTCGATTTTCCTCTGCTCTGTCAATTTTAAAAGATGAGTACCTGCGGTCCAGAGATTATCCCCAGTGTCCTCCTACTTCTACTCTATTCATGCGTTTCAGGGAGTTGGGATATGCTTGCATCAAGTATGTTTAGCTTTTACAGTTTACAAATGTCATTTTAGCATATGCACTCTGGCAAAAATTGAATTATTGTGTGTCTACACATGCGTTGCATTCACATGCTTTTAATGCAAAACTTTCTCTTGATTGTCCTTATATGGTTTCTCTTCTTCTAGTTTGCTACTGAATATATATCTTTTTGCAACTGCAACTTGCATTAATAGCGGAGCATTATGGTTTATCTTCATTAACCTTCTTTTGACACAGGAGGACCTCATTCTAAGTGATTCATGTGCCTTTTTTTTTATTTTTTATAAGAATTCACAATAGTAATTTTTGTGGGAATCTGAAAGCATTAATTATTTTCGGGCTTAGCTAAAAGAAATAATCATTGCCAGGAATATGATATTAGTCTCAATTATTTTTCTTTTCCTGCTTTTAGGTATGGTCAGTTCGACAGTGCCAAAGAGACCTTTGAGGTGATTTCTGACTATGAGAGCATGCTGGATCTCTTCATTTGCCACCTGAATCCCAGTGCCATGCGCCGCCTTGCAGAAAAGCTCGAAGAGATCTCCCTTGACTCTGAAATAAGGCGCCATCTTGAACGAATACTACGTGTCAGATCCACTACTTGGTCCCAAGGTGGCATCTTCGCGAACTTTGCAGCCGAAAGCATGGTACCGAAGGGACCTGAGTGGGCTGGTGGAAACTGGGAGATTAAAACACCTGCGACAACCAAACCGATACCTGCATGGGAAATCTCGGCGGAGGTCATGCCATATATGCGTACCGGTGAAGGCAGCATCCCCACCATTGTGGCTGACCATATAGGGATTTATCTGGGTATGATTCGCGGGAGGACTAATGTGGTGGAGGTTAGCGAGAAGAGCCTTGTTATGCCTTCTAACGTGGGCCCCAGCGGTGAGAATAAACCAGTTATAACTCCTCCTCTAAAACCAGATGACTCGGCTGGTGGGTCTCTTGCAAGGCAGCTAGGAATAGCCTCAGGGGCAGCGCCAGCTGCTGAGGATCAGCAGGCAAAGGCTGCAGAGGAATTTAGAAGAAGTATGCAGGGCGTCACTGATGATGGGGCCAGCAGTGATGAAGAGGACTCCACCTCTAGAACAAGGAAGATTCAAATTAGGATACGGGATAAACCAGTTGCTGGCCCTGCAGATGTTAATAAGCTCAAGGAGGCAACCAAATCACTGGGCCTGGTTGCTCCACCTGGTCCACCAGCTAGGACAAGGTCCCTTACTGTCCCACCACCAGCTGGCCCACCTTTGCCTCAACCCCAGGATCCTGTCCAGTGGCCACCTGCTCAGCCAACTCCCCCACCTGCAGCTACAATGGGCTTGTTCGGTACTGATTCTTTTACTGCAGGGCAACAAATGCAGCAACCAGCTGCTGGTACAGGTATTGGTCCAGTGGTTGCAGGCATGGGTGTGAGTGCAGCCCCTATACCAGAGGATTTCTTCCAGAACACAGTCTCATCCCTCCAGGTGGCTGCCTCAGCTGCGGCTATTTTGCCTCCAGAAGGGCAGATATTGTCTCAAGTGGCACAAGGTGGGCTTCCCAGGCAAGGTGGTCCAGTCCGGCCTGTTGCACCAGTGGCAGCACCTAATCAAAGCATGATGAATATTGGCTTGCCAGATGGTGGGGTCCCACCTCAGGCACCCCAGATACCCCAACAGGTGACATTGTTATGCTTTCTCATTTTTTTCCCCCTCTTTTCAAGTATAATGATAGATATCTTGGGCCTGGTTTGTGGGTGGGCCAATTACTGGCAAGTAATAAAGGTCTGTACTTCCTGATGGGATTGTGATTCTAGTAGGAAGTTCTGGAAGATGCATGCACGAAGGAACCAACTTGAGTATTTCTTACATTGTCCTTATTTGACACTGCATCCCCAACTATCTTACATTTGGTATCTACTTACTATTGCAGGGCCCTACATTCACTGCTATTGGTTTGCCAGATGGAGGGGTCCCACCACAATCTCAACTGCAACCACAACTACAGCAGCAACCACAGTTGCGGCCATTACAGCCGATGGGTGTCGTGCCTTCTCAACCAATTGATCTCGGAGCTCTTGAAGGTAGTGCTGCACCTGCTAAGCCTGCAGGTCCTGCTCCACCTGCTGCTGTCAGACCTGGGCAGGTAAGTTTGATTAATGAACTGAAGATTATGATACTGGGTGCCATAACTGTACCTGTCTTGTCTAGGCTGACCCTAATTGCAATACTTGAAACCTGACCGGTGCCTGTGAACACATTGGACCCAATAATGCACTTATTCTTGGCAATTTTTTGGGGTTTCATTCAAGGTTCCCTTAAAACTTGTTTTAACATTGGGCTAAGGTTAATTAATAATGAATTGTAGGGGTTTTTGGTTGATTTTAAGCCTGTGTTTTGAAGTTACAGCCCAGTGGAAAATTATCATTTTACAACATCTATTGCTTGACAAAAAAAAAAAACAAGTCTTTGTGATCAAAATTTCTGTACTTCATTGTAATTGTAATAGGTACCACGTGGGGCCCCTGCCTCGGATTGCTATAAGATAGCTCTGGCACACCTGGAGCAGAACCAGCTATCAGATGCATTATCCTGTTTGGATGAGGCCTTCTTGGCTCTTGCAAAGGATCAGTCCCGTGATGTCGATGTTAAAGCACAAGCTACAATATGTGCTCACTATAAGATTGCTGTTGCTTTGCTTCAGGTATTTGCTACCTCTGAGCAAATCTCAAAATGACTAAACTTGTCTGCGGTAGTGCAATTCATTTGTTCTTGCTTATGAATACTTGGGAACAGTTGTTTTGTGGAATTTACTCATCATAGGGGATTGTTTGATTGGTCTATATTCCTTTATTGCAGTCATGTTTTTCTGTTTAGGTTTAGATTTCTTAGGGTTAGATTGCCGCTGCTGCTCTTCTCAAACTAGCTTATACTGAATTATGACCAAAAACCTCTTCATTTATAGGAAATTGGGAGATTGCAAAAAGTTCAAGGTGCAGGTGCACTGAGCGCAAAGGATGAGATGGCGCGGTTATCACGTCACCTGGCTGCTCTCCCTATTCAGGCAAAGCACCGCATCAATTGTATTCGAACAGCCATAAAGCGCAACATGGAGGTGCAAAATTTTGCATATGCAAAACAACAACTAGATCTTCTGTACTCGAAGGCCCCACCTAACAAGCAAGACGAGCTGAGAAGTCTTATTGATATGTGTTTGAAAAGAGGGTTGACTAATAAATCTATTGACCCATTTGAGGATCCATCACAGTTCTGTGCTGCCACTTTGGGAAGGTTATCTACCATTGGGCATGACATGTGTGACTTGTGCGGAGCCAAGTTTTCAGCTGTTTCAGCACCTGGATGCATTATTTGTGGGATGGGGCGTATCAAGAGATCAGATGCTGCTGCCGGGCCTGCCTCGTCACCCTTTGGGTGATTTTGGGAGGAGAGATTGTTTGGTTGTGATACTTGTATTTAGGACATTGGTTGATATATCTTTATTTGATTTTTGGTTGCGTCTTTTTTTTCAGCCTCGTGTGAACATTTTTTGTCAGCTTTGTTCATTCCCCAGTTTTCTTACATGAGTTTTGGAGGTCGTGTTGTACATTACCGAGACAGCTTGGAGTAGCAATACACATTGAAAGGTTTGGAAAATATAAAGCCCATAATAATTGCTCTACTTCGTCGATTGGATTCACTTTAGATGCTATAATATCTGATAACCAGCTGAATGAAAATTTCAAAGATGCGATAATTCTAATAACCAGCCGAATACAATTTCAAAAATAGAGGTTATACTAGCAATTTCTGCATTACCAGAGACCGCCTAGAGACCGCCTCTGAAAGAATTATGTTTACTCTGAAATATTTTCAAAAGAAATTTTGATATTCAACAAAAAGTCGTACACCCAAAATTCCTACAGCTGCTAGATTGTTATTAACCTGAAGAGCCTTAAAAATTTGGAAGGGCAATTCAATCGTCTACAGTTGAGAAGACAGTAACCACAACAGAAACTTCACAGCCAATAGGTTATCGTGAGTATTTATTAAAGATATAATTTACATTTTTTTCTCAATTTTGCAACATTTTTATCTTTATTGTTGGTCGAATATAAGAATCCCAGGATGCTTAGAATCAAAGTGGAATTGGTGAGGCCGTTAGAATATATGTATAAGAAATAATTTACAAGAAAAACCAGCATAATCAATAAGCAAAACCAACATTAGTATAGAGCGTTCAAAATTATATAATAAAAGCCACGAGGACAGCAGAATTACAAAACAATAACGTTGTTAAAAATCAGGTGGCTAAGGCACTGCCGACCAGGATTCTGAGTTAGCACTTAGCAGCAATAATTATCACATCTTCATGTTTCTTGAGAAAGCTTCAGGGAAACAGGGCAATGATCACTCCCATAGAAACCTGCCATCGTTAAATGCAAGAAACTTAAGGCATCAACCAAACTGCCAGAACTCCACTAGCCAAAAATGGGAGAAGTTGTGTTTATTTTATTTTATTTTAAAAATGTTTGATAACTTATTCAGCACTTTTTACAAAGGGTCAGATTTCCAACTCATAACCGAGCTGTTCACTGATGAAGTGGACTTCAATGATTTCCGTGGTCTCACAAGAGGCCAGTTCAAGGTTGTCCCAATAGGACAGTGCCCTTGTGTAAAATATTTTTGAGTTTCGTACTCACAGCACCAAAATCAAAGGCAAGAAGTGCATTTAGGAGGATTGCCAAACTAAAACTAAGACGATAAAGAGATCCAGATTCACTTGTTGATAAAATAGGCTATTACAAATGCCATCTAAAGTAAGGTTTATATTACCTTCCCTCTCTATGCCATGGCCATGAATTTCACATGCAATAATTCGCTCTTTCAATTGTTCTGAAACAATGAAATAGTCGATCCTCATTCTCTTGCCTCTATACCTACAAAAAAATAACATGATTTTATCAACTAAAATGATTAATAAGATTCAAGCAGAAACAAAAGGAAATATTGTCGTTCAGTTTCTATTATCTATTGGGAAATAACCAATGAGCTTGCAACTAAAATTAGTAAAAGAAAAAAAAGTTCATACTTGCCAATGGGGTGCCCAGACCAAGAAAAACCACTATCCATGTCTTTTTCCTTGTGTAGAAGTCTATAAGCATCTATCAGCTTCCCCCTGTACATATTGCAATGATCACTTTAAACTGGCAAGCAACAGAAATAGAATGAATTATACAATTGTATTCACCTACTGAGTTAGTATATTGCTAAATCGGCGCCTCTCAGCTAGTGTGAATCCAGGCTGCCCACAGTCCTATAACATGAAGAAGAAATTAATTATCTTCTGCTTCTACCAGTTCAGTAGTATTAGAGGGTATCTATTCATGAATATATTTTAGAAAAAAAGAATGCAAATTGAAGCACAGGTAAAGAATGACCATAAGATAATTAATTTAAACCTGTAGCAGAGAATGCTTACCTCTTTATCTGGAGGAACATATCCATTGAGCTTAGCACTGCTGAAGAAATCTGGATGGCTCACATCAATATCTTCATGACTGCATTTCAAATATAATTTATATAAACTTGATGCATCATAATCAGGCAATTACAAGAATTTTTTGGTATTGTCTTTTCTTTCCTTTTTTTTTTCTTCTTCTTTTGTAGTACCTGACATTAAGGTCTCCACACCAAATCAGAGGCTTGTCTATGCATTGAACAAATTCTAGGATTCGTTTATCCCATTTCCGCCTTCTTGGGAAAGAATTCTCTTCTTCCTTCCAGCCATTGTTAGGAGCATATGTATTCATGACCAGGTATGATTCAAATTCAGCAATAATTACACGCCCGTCTTGTTCATGCTTTGACCCTAACATGATAAGAAAGACACAAAATATTGATACGTACAAAGTACAAAATATTATGAGCTCCTAAGACTTTGTTGTGCAAAATAGGTCATTGTGATAATAATTCATTGGTAATTCCCCAGAGATTCAAAGCTGAAGGATACCATATCACTGAGTACCCAAAAAGAGTGAAACAAAGCCACTTGACCACTGAAAAACCTAATCCAAACAAAATGAGAAGAGAGCGTAAAAGGTCCTCTCAATTATGGCATTGGGTTCAATTAATCCAATAACTTAGTCTCAAGTCAATTGACCATTCTAAATACCAGTTTTGGTTCAATTGAGCCCTTTAGTTAGCCAACTGACAATGCTGATATCAGATCACTTGGATAAGTTGGTGGGTAGGCTCAATTTGATAAAAGGAAATTTAATCCATAAAATTATATAGGATCCATCACTTTTCCTCAATAAAGCAGTAACCTATTGTTCATTTGTTCTCAAACTAACAAATTTCGCCAATTATTTTTCACAGAGATCCTTTTAACAAGATTATTCTCGTAATGTTCATTTATTAGAACAATTTAGGTAACAGTGGTCGAGGACAAAGCTGACGCTGGTATGTGTTCATTATTCATTATTGGAAGGTGCTTACAGTTTTTGTTATATTTTTCTTTTTTTAGTCTACCATAAGTATACTTCCTTGTTGTTAAAAAGAGTTAGACAAGAACAAGACTTCAAAGAAAAAAAAATTACTATAAATCTATTATGTAATTGTCTCAACTCTCAATCTCTTATTGAGGCTTCAACTAAATTAAGGGCAATATCCAGATTGCATTTTTAATTTTAAATTAACTTAATTTTGACAATTTACTATGTGGGAGGATGGAGTTATTTGTTTACAGTCTCTCTCTCTCTCTCTCTCAGTGTTGGAGTGATGACAGGGGATGCGAAAAAATGGGGGTTATTTGAAGAGTGCATGACAGAATGCTCTTTTCAGTCTTCTACAATCTGTTTTCTTCATTAGCTTTTGTCCAACACATCCAAACTTTAAAAAACTACAGTCAGCAAGTGTAATGCATTAAAAGTGACAGAAGGCTTCAATTGAACAAAGATCACCAGTCTAAGGGCTCAATTGAACCCAAAAGAAATTTGAAAGGTTTGTTGAACTCCATGCACAGTTACAGGGACATTTTCAGACATTCCTCAAATGTAAAATGAAATAATCTTTCAGTCAAAAATTGATGATTCGATCCTTTATTGAGCTAGTAATTTACCTGTTCGATCCAAGCAAAATGAAACCTTTTTTGGCTGAAGATGCTTCTTGATAAACATGGCAGTGCCACCATACTTCGAATTTGAAAGAGACCACCAAACACGATACTCATTGAAAGGCACACTTGACAAAGCACGTGTAACAATCTGCATCAATAGTTGGCATAAAACATAATATATGAGAAGAAAAATTTCAAGAAATGTATGAATTCCATACGCATGACTTTCATACCAGCATCTGTCATGCACATGACAGTCACACATATGACAGCCACACGGCAGAAGCATGTTCGACGATCATGCATATATGACAGTTGCACATATGACAGACATGCAAATGATAGGTGCATCTTAAACTAATAAACTCTGACTTATTACTTGCTTTTCCTCTCTTGAGGCACTTGTATCATCTTTGAGTTCACTAGGATTCTTCGGTGCTCCTTTGGCACCAGCAGCAGGAATTCTCACTTCCTAACAAATCAATAACACAACAAAGTCAAAATTTAAGGTGAAACTCTAAAATGCCTAAACCCTGTTGAAAAAAATCTTGTCATCTATATAACACCAGATAATTACAATTTGGCAAATCCAAATCAGGGTGTGGTTAAGGTATGTACATTAGTTACTTTTTGATAGAATGCAGATTATTATACACATTACCTACAGTTTTTCGATGGGTACAAACACAATTATAAAAATACCAATAAATTTTATTGCAAAAAACCTCAAAGGGAGACATCTAAGCGCGCCATCATTTACCCAACCACTAGCAACTACTAAAAAGTGTATATACCTAAGGAGGGCAAAATGTAGAGAAAAAGGACCTGAATGCAAATGACGTCAGGATCGAGGGTCTGAACGAAAGATGAGAACTGAGACCAGTCGTTCTTGATGCGGAGAAGAAGGCTGTTGGCATTCCAAGTGAGAAACTTTAGCGGATCCTTATTTTCCTTCTCCTTCTCCTTTTCATTCTCATTCTCACTTAATGCCACTCCAGCTGCTTCGGTTTTAGCCGTTGATGCGCAATCCGACGACAAGGAGGGCTTCTTCGCGGAGCCTTCCTTCTCGATTGGCTTGAAGAATCGCTTCATGCTCCGCTCAGTTCTCCGCTCGCTCTCTCTGTGAGTGTCTCAGCGCGCGCAGGAAGTGCTTGGGTTTTGTCGGAGGAAGGGGGTTTTGTGACTTGTCTTTTGGTTAAAATCATCCATATACCCTTCTAAAATTCTCTAATTGAAAAATATAAACCTCTAATATTTGATATTAGATATATACCCCTCAAATCATATACATTTACTCCTATCAATGTTTTTACTGATTTTTTAAATGATAAAAATTAATTTCCAAAAATTTTATAATTTTTGAAATTTTTTTGCTATTTTTTCTGAATTTTTTAAAGCTTGCCATTTTTGGACCATAATTAGTGAATTATCATCTAAAAATGGCAAGTTTTAAAAAATTCGGAAAAAATAGTAAAAAAAATTCAAAAATTGTAAAATTTTGTTTTCTATGAGATTTCAATATATAGATTGGGTTGGTTAATTTAGATTTGTCGATTTGCAAAACCACCGATCAAACGGTCATGGTGCACGGGAGCCTCTATGCATCATGGTTCACAATAGATATTCTCATTATATATATATATATTTTTTTTTTCCTAATTAAAGAAAGAAATATTATCCTCAAATATTTCTTTCATTATACATATTTATTTTTATTCTTAAATTTTTTCCCATAAATTATATGATAGTGCATCCTCCTGGATTTAGAGTTCTTGGCAATTCATAAATTCAATTGGTGGTGCTGATCTTCCGCCTGCTGCCTGTGATTCATGCACTTCTTCTATCACCTATTGCAATTCTAAGTTTGTTGGGGCCATCTTTTTCCTCAGTTCTATTATTATTTTTGTTAAATCCACACTCTTGCCGATAATAACAAGTCTTATGTTTTGGTTTTCTTCATTTTTTTCTACTGCAATATTTTCTATTCCTGTCCAACAATTGAATGAAAAAAGTTGTGAGGTTATTATTTGCTTCGGCATGTGTTAGTTTAGTTTTCTGACATACCGGGATCTGAAGAAGCTATTTTCTCTGCTTTGCTACGCTACTCGGGTTTGTTGTAGTCCTTTTCCACCTAGTTTCTTTCTACGAATTTAGCACCTAGTTTCAGCACTCTAAAAGCCCCATCATCTATACTAAACTCCAAGTTAATTGCTACGTGTCGTTTGCATGTTTATGGTCCGTTAGGTAAGGCATAATACGGTTTCTTTTTTTCCCCCTTAAATTAATGAATTAAAGTGGTACAGATATCAAAAATATTTTCTCCTTACAAATAAAGCCATGCGCCGTTTCGACAATATATCAAGTCGAAAGCATATCATCTATACTAACTACTAAACCATTAGGAAAGAACGAGACACTACACATTTGACATTTCTCTAGAATAGAAAATAATAAAATTAAAACCCATGTTTTGCAAAACTATAGCTTCAAGCAATATCATTACCAGGTGTTTGTTAAACTCTATTGTCCTATACCACCAAACACTATATGTATTTATCTACAATTAAAGTATTTTTTCAATGTATAAATGGCCCCCAACCCCTCAATCCTCTATCTTCATCCAAACATAAGTATAGCACCATAATCACCATATAGATATGACATCTTCTTTTTCCCTTGTTTTTACCCTCTGTCTCTTGGTCTTGTATCGTGGAGCTAACGCACAATTCACCACTGGTGGCCAGAGCCCATGGCATACCTCCCGCGGTTTTGAAGACCCGAGAGGATGTCAGTTCGATCGTCTTGACGCGCTCAATCCCTCTTAGCGTGTGCAATCTGAAGCCGGCATTACTGAATACTATGAAGAGAGTAGCGAGATGTTGCGTTGTGCAGGCGTGTCTGTCAAACACTATATAATGGAGCCTAGAGGCCTTCTCTTGCCAGGCTAACATAATGCACCTTCCCTTATTTACATAACACAAGGTTTCTTGCTTACTGACTCTGTCCTTCCGTCTTTATTCATTTGTTTATTAATATAGTCTAGTCTTAATTATAAGATAAATACTTACAATTAATTCATTGTTGCTTTTGGATTCAGGAAGAGGTCTAATAGGAACCGTATTCCCAGGATGCCCTGAAACTTATCAATCTTTCCAACAGCAAGCTGAGACATATACCGAAGGTACCATGACTGAGAGCCAACGACGTCTTCGGGATGAGCACCAAAAGGTCCGCCGCTTCAAACAGGGAGATATTATCGCTTTACCACCTGGTGTCACACACTGGTGTTATAACGATGGTGACATTTCTGTGGTCGCCGTACAGGTCTTCGACACAAGTAACAGCGCCAACCAGCTTGAACCTGCACGTAGAGTATGTGTGGATATGTTCAAAAGAAGGCTTAATCAACTTTTTTTTACAAAATATTTTGATGATGCATCATGGCTAACGATATATTACAAATATTAGGACTTTTACTTAGCTGGAAGACACCAAAGTGTTCACCGGATGTACGAAATGGGACAACAATCATTTAGAATTAGCCAGAAATTAAGCAACAACATGCTAACTGGATTTGACACTCAGATGCTTGCTGAAGCTCTTGGAGTGAATCAAGAATTAGTTCGGAGACTCCAAAGCCAGAATGATCCAAGAGGTGAGATAGTGTTGGAATTTTGAAGTGGAGACATTTTCTGCGGGTCGCAGGAAATTCCAGCGGGCCGCTGGACAGGACGCACCTTTTGGTGTTCTGGTCCTTATCCCTTTATATATCTCTGTACAGTTCATTTTCTGATGGTGTGTGAGTCATTTCTCTTTGAGAGAGAGACAGAGAATAGAGGGAGAGAGAGATCCACTTCTCTTCTACTTGTTAATCGGTAGGAGCACTCGATGGAGAGTGAAACACCGCAACCTATTCGAGAGGTTGGCGTGTGGCAGTCCGTCTGGCACCGTGGCTGTGGATAGTGTGGCAGAACTCGTTGGAACTCGACTTCCAATCGTGGTTGCTGTCCACTAGCGTATGTAGACGGTGGTCATGAAGACAAGGAAGGGCTTAGCGTATCATGCCGTGAAAGGAATCGCAAGAGATCCTGAAAAATCGACTTCCGCTGCGGTATGTGTTTACCCACGATTTTCTAACAGTGGTATCAGAGCCGTTAGGTTTCTTTTCGGTAGGGATTGATACCTAAGCCTCTTCTCTATGATTTCTGGTTGTTATTGAGTGTTTTTGTGTGTCTAATATCGTGATTTTGAGGGAGAATTAGGGGAAATCCTAAGTTCTGTCCAGAAACATAATTTCAGATTTGATTGCCTGATTTCGCGGAGACATATCTCGAGATCTGTTTACTTGTTTCGAGTGAAACTTGCGGCATTGGAAAGGGCTTGGAGTCTAGTTTCCAGAGAGTCTAAGAACTCGAAAAACAAGCAAGTATTCAGAGAGATAATGGCCTCGCAATCAGAGGATGTCAGTCTGTCTGGTTTCTGGAATTTCTGACCTTTCTGAAGTGCGAGTGGATTTTTGATCACATCGTAATTCGTTTTTCTGTCAAATTTGGACTGGAGATAGAGCTTTTAGAGATCTTTCCAGAAAGTCTAAGTTTGCAATTTTTGGATAAACGGTGAGTGAGAAATCGCACTCGCAAGTCTGGTCTATTCTGGTAAGAATCAGAACTTGGTGTTTTGGATCTGATTTTCAAAGGGTATTTTTCATACTTCTGAAATTAGTGAAAATTAATGATTGCCATGATTGGATAGAGCATTGAGTGTGCTTTCCAGTGATATATGGAACATAATTTTTCATCGAAGTATGATCGAGATATCGCGGGTTTGAAATCAGGGTGCAGAATCTGATTTCTGTCGATTCTGTAATTCTGCCCAGTTCTAGCGGGTCGCTAGAATTGCCGGCGGGCCGCTGATTTTTCGGTGGGTCGCTGGATTTGCCGGCGGGTCGCTGAAACTGCTGGCTGAGAGCCAAAATGACTGTTAGACAGTCTAAGTGAGTAAAACACCATATATATCATCAGAAATTGAGACACATGAATACCAGAAGTCATAAGAGTTAAACCAAACTTGTTTTGAAGATTATCTGAGTGATAATCGACGGTTCTTGTAGTGTATATGACTTTATGCCGGACCAAGTACCGAAATGGGAGATACCATGTATGGTGTTGTCCCATCTAGACTTGATGGCGCAGTTGAGTGCTGTTATCAAGGTCTAGAAAGTTTGATGATAATCAGATATTGATTCTGAGGGAGAATGCCAGAATCAAGATATCAATATACTTTGTGCGAGATGGATCGTTTCGTGTCGAAACGAACCGTGACAAAGTCCGAGGGTAGACAACCAAATAATTGGTGTGTCTTTATGATATCTAAATAGATTGTTTGATTTACAAACGGATCTATAGGCATTTCATTTGATAATAAACTATTTGATAGCTCAAATAGATCATTTGAAATATTTCTGATTATCATATACTTTAACCAGAACAAGCATAATAAATTGTAAATTGTGATTGAAGTTATCCGTTCGATAATTTCATCAATAACCCTCTATTATTTGCTTGTTGTTGGTGATGGATGGTACATGTGGTACAATCTCACCTAATTGTGATGGCTTGCATAACACATGTTGGTGTTTGCTAGCAATGTGTGATGACACACACTGGGTGAATCTAGATTGGTAGACTATTGAGATCTCATCTAGATTCTGATCCTTGCGCCGATTTGAGTTATGTAAGGGTATTGATGCTTAGTTCTTATGATTTGATTGATTGTCCTAGACTTTCTTTTGGTTATATAGGCTAAGCTATATGTATCTTTCATGACTTAGAATTGTGCTGCGAGGTTTTATAGTTATAACTGAGATGTTATGACTTATGAGAGTGCTAACATAGTGCTTGTCTCTATGTGATTTTGGCTTAATAATTAGTAGTCGCTGATCTCTAGCGAAAAAGACATTGATGTACATGTATTGCTGGGCATTACTATATCTTATTGTCTTATAGAGGATCATGATGAACGTGAGATCATCACATGTAATGTGAAATCCCAAAAGTATGAGTAGTCAGAAACTGAGAGAGTGTAATCCAGCAGGTCGCCTGATTTTCAAGCGGGTCGCTAGGGTTACAGATTTGCAACAATTCTGCTCGCTTTGGGTTGCTGAGTAGTTTGTTAAGTTACAATATTTGTAATCTCTATTGAATAGTATATTTAATCATTGACTGAGGATTGTAAACTCAATAAAATTTTGACAAGTACAAGGAGCACAATGAGGTGGCGTCTTGGAATTAAGTCAATTAAATTTTGAGTTGCACAATAAATGTCATAAATTAACACTTGAGTATTAAGTGATAGTATTTACTTGATTGCAAGTAAATCTCACTGTTGGTGTTGTTCGTTTTCTAAACGGACATTACTCATTTGGTTATATTTGATGACAAGTCAAGTAATTGATTGATATACTAAGAGGTTATAGTTGTGAACTTAAATGCAAATGTTTCTGGACTTAATTAAAGTACTATAATCTGAAACCGCAAATGCTTATTAATTGTATCTTAATGTGGTTTAAGTTACATAGCATTTAGCTTATGGTTTAGATATGAGTTATTTGTCATAACATGAAGTAAAGTTATCAAATGGAGATTGCAATGGTGCAATCCTGGGGATTGGCACATGCAATTTGATGTTTCCGTGAGGGAGACACACATCTTAACTCCATAATACTTATATATACTTCAAATTTTGACAAAGTATAGTACTTATTGTTATTTTTTTGATGTTGGATTTCAGCATTGTAGATGATGATGCTTAGTACTTAAACGTTGTGGTTTAAGGTACTAAATGTGCTTTCTTTCTATTATTTGCTTCATAGTTACATAATCTCATTAGTGATTATTTAGCACACTTTACTATATAAGTTGAGGGTAATTGATTGGATTTGATTTTAATCAGATTTTCAATTCAATTTTGCCAACTTATAGAGATAGTAAGTATTTTGAGGGACAACTTGATTGCTTGTTGGATAAGTAATTCAAGTTATGGAGATTTATTATGTGCACTGCACTTAAAGCCTTGATTTGTCACATTCATGACTAGGGTTTAATTCAGTCTTGAAATTTGTGAAATCTCTTTAAATATGTCGCGGTTATTTGAACCTGCTTGACAAATTTAAGAGTTGTGACAAAAATAGAAATAGTTGGATGATTCACTATTTCTTATATCATATGACATATGGTGTTGTGTGATAGAGTTGAAGGACTGTCTTGGTATGGTTCTTATAAGGCTAAGTGGCAGTTACTGTGGTCTGCAAACTGGTCATACAGTATGCAACAATAGATGCACAGTAGAGAGAATTTCCAATTATGGAATTTCTGCTCGAATAACGTAAGCGTGTCGATTGCTGGGCAAGCGGGTTGCTTCCACTGAGAGCGGATCGCTGAGTTGCCAAGCGGACCGCTAGAGTTAGTCAGTGGCAGATTTGAAATCTCCATGTATATGGTTTGAACTATGAATACTTATGTGATCATAGGTTCAGTTGCACAAGAGGGAGTGCACCTTCTCATAAATTTTTGGAAATTTATTGGAGAAGAAACCATAGTAGTGCCATGTAAGAGGATCACTTATAGTTTCTTATACAAGCTTCCTTACTGTGAACTTGACTCGGTTGCTGAGGAAGAGAGGGAGAAATGAAATAGGTTCTTCCTCACATCCTCGCACAAGTTCAAACACAGTAGGGCTTATGAGAAGATACTATATATATATATAAGATGAGATAAAGTAAATGAAATAATAATATGATTGGACTTATTTGATTTGTCATATTAATCTTTGGAGAACACTTGGGTTCTTGAGATTAATGAGGGTTGATAAATCAATCGTGAGATATTAAACAATTTTCTGTTGTTGGTGTATAACGATCCGTTTCAGAGTTCAACGATTCGTATGACACTGATTAGCAACAGAGACTCTGTTGATTATGTGAAACGATTTGTTTCGTGGTTAAACAATTCGTATGGCACACAACAGAGGGAGTTTAATTAGAGGAAATTCTCTTGTTAAAAGATGAATTTGCCTCACCGAGTTTATTCTAAGCAATAGATATGTCTGATCAGCATAGCACATGTGGTGCACTATTGGCTGGATGAGTAAGCCGAGAGACTCTTGTTTAATAGTGAGATAAAACTTGTAATAAGTTTTTGATATAAGTCCATAAAGAAAGCTACCAAGATATCTGTATGATAAAGGGTTTGATGAGCATTATTGGAAATTGTGCGTTGTGGCACATTGACATCCAAAATGTAATTCCTATAATTAGAGGTTTCCCTCATACATGATTGAGATAAGTCACTCTAGTTTTACTAGAAGTTTGACATTTAATTGAGCCAAATAAAATACCAATTTGTGTAGGTATGTGAGATATATATCTGAATAGTATGACAAGTGACATGCTAAGTATCAAGTTTAAATACTTGCAATTGATTTGCCTCTAGTTAGGTAATTCATATGAGTGCAAGTATACTTTGTGGATAAAGTTAACTTGATAAAATATTGTTTCTTTGTGATAAGAAACAAGTTTACTCTCTCGTTGTGGAGATTTGAGTAAATCATGTACTCTTTCGGTTTAGAGATGGAGTATGACTCTCTTGTTGTGGAGATTGAGTCAATAACATGTTTGAGTGGTCATACATGCTCTCTCATTTGTGAGATTGAGCAACTTGACATGATGGATATTCATGTCAGAGGGAGTTTGGTTGAGATAGTTTATACAATTGGTAGTTGTTGTGACTTCGAGGGAGTCGATAACAATTCATTGTAACAGTATGTTTGTGATGCATATTGTGGGGACATGGACTAAACCAAACATTCAGATATTGATTAGAGACATGATAGCATAGAGTTGATCTGATATGAGTGTATTCCTATATGGAATGGTTCGTTAGGATGCTAAACGACCGTTTCAGGATATACAATATTCTCTGAGGTTTTGCCAGAGATGTTATACGTTTTGTTTCAGACAATCCGTTTAGAGATCAGATCCTCGCATGGGTATATATACTTGAACTTTGAACATAAAGATGGCTTTATTGTTCTTCAAGTATATGTTAGCACTATATGGTAGTATGTTAATAGGCTAAGATTGGGGTCGCTCACACGACCAATCGCCTCTGACACCTGGGGTGGGCAGAGATGAGACTTTATCGAGCTATGTGCGCTTAGTCGAGGAGGACTAAGGAGCTGCTTATGGCAGACGAAGCTCGTTGTCGCCTTAGTGTTGAGACTAAGATGAGATTTGTCTTCTTTTAGGCGAGTCGACATGAATTGCCCCCTACAATTCATGTAGCCTATAGCTAGCCGAGGTGAGAGTTTCCTTGTCGCTCGAGGTAGCGGACTTGTTGAGACTTTCAGGGTGAGTTGCAATATATGCGGTCTAGACCATAGACGCTTTGGTTTGCAACTAGACCTAGGCTCGTACAATGAACTAACATACGTCTGTTGGATAGATTGTTCATTGTAGCACGTGTTCATACCACGTGTGCTTGGCGACGTTGGAAAATGAGTTGAGTAGTCCCAGGACTAATACCACTGTCTCCTCATTGTGTGAGTTCCAAATACGTACCCTCATGACTATTGACTATGTCATGAAGAGTAGGTCAATGTTCTGTCTACTGTGGTATGTTACCCATGGCTATGTATGATTCGGTCTACCGGTGCATTACTCGGAAAGCGGTTGATTTTACTTGGATTGACATGAGTGCAAAAGGAAGATTAATTTCAGATCGCACAAGGGAATTTGCTTGTGTTCGGGCCCACCAATTTTTTGTCATATGGACATAATTGGGAACATTTGAGCAAATTAGATTGAAAGGGATAACACATAGTGGTCACGTAAGTGCGGTTGGCGATGTGTATGTCTAGTGCTTGATCTTGAAATAATCTAGGGTATGAGTATATACATATAAACTGCTTATTCTTTTAGAAAAGGGTCGAGGCTCCTGAGTGGCTTTAACTTTATGTTAAAGTGTATTCTTGTAGCTCCCGCATGCAGGTATATGCGCTAGTCGCACGGTCTATGTGCCGTATGAAGACAATGACTGCTTTCAACAAATGTCTCCAAGAGGGAGATGTTGGAATTTTGAAGTGGAGACATTTTCTGCGGGTCGCAGGAAATTCCAACGGGCCGCTGGACAGGACGCACCTTTTGGTGTTCTGGTCCTTATCCCTTTATATATCTCTGTACAGTTCATTTTCTGATGGTGTGTGAGTCATTTCTCTTTGAGAGAGAGACAGAGAATAGAGGGAGAGAGAGATCCACTTCTCTTCTACTTGTTAATCGGTAGGAGCACTCGATGGAGAGTGAAACACCGCAACCTATTCGAGAGGTTGGCGTGTGGCAGTCCGTCTGGCACCGTGGCTGTGGATAGTGTGGCAGAACTCGTTGGAACTCGACTTCCAATCGTGGTTGCTGTCCACTAGCGTATGTAGACGGTGGTCATGAAGACAAGGAAGGGCTTAGCGTATCATGCCGTGAAAGGAATCGCAAGAGATCCTGAAAAATCGACTTCCGCTGCGGTATGTGTTTACCCACGATTTTCTAACAGATAGTCTTTGTTAAACAGGGACTTCAAATGCTCAGACCATTAAGAAGTCAGGAGATGCAACAACAAGAGTACGAGGAGATGGAAAGAGAGCAACAGTTTGGTGAGAGTATGCCCGGATTGCGAAACATGACCAACGGATTGGATGAGACCTTTTGCACAATGAAGATAAGAAAAAACATAGATATTCCTTCTCGTGCAGACTATTTCAATCAAAGAGGCGGTTGGTTTGCAATACTTAACAGTCAGAAGCTTCCTATTCTGAATCTTGTGTAGATGAGTGCAGTAAGAGTTGTTCTTCAAAGGGTAAGGACCAAACTTCCTGATCAACCTAAAGTAGTAAACAAGTTGAAGCTACTAATATTATAGTTATTATTTTTTTTGTTTTTAGAATTCCATGATTACACGATACTGGCATATGAATTGCCATAGTTTGATGTATGTAACTAGTGGACAAGGACGGGTCCAAGTTGTCAACCACCGTGGCCGAACTGTCTTTGATGGCATGCTCCGTCAAGGGCAGATACTTCTCATCCCTCAGAACTTTGCCGTTCTCAAGAGAGCCAAGCGTGAGATGTTCCAGTGGGTATCATTCAACACCAATCACAATGCCATGACAAGTGACATTGTAGGAAAGAACTCGATAATTCTGGGCATGCCATTGCAAGTACTGATGCACTCATACCGTCTCTCGATGGAGCAAGCTAGAAGGCTTAAGTTTAGCAGACGACATGAGATGACTATCCTTAGTCCTATGCATTCAATGATGAGATCTCGTGATGATCCTATGTTTGAGGTGGGATCGAGTGCGTGATAAGTTCTTAGGAGACTGAGTGGATTCAGTGGAATAAAGATCTCGCTGATATAATGTGTTTAGCGGTATTAATTAATAAATGCCTGTGCGAGGCTGTAACCTTTTATCATAAATAATAAAAAAAATCATTATAATGTTAATTTTCCTATCAATACAGTAATTTTGGGCGCAACTATTAGAAACTTTTTTGCCATATGATGGTATGAGGTCGTCTGCTCGCTAAGAATTGAAAGGAGCATTCAATCATGTCAGATTAGAAAAGACAAATAGTCTAATTGCTTGGAGGAAAGAAAAATGAAGATAATGAACTTACTCTGAATATAACCACTTTCTTTAAGGGATCTAAATGGTAACATTTTTTTTATTGTTACTTATCCTCCTATCAAACATAGCCGTATAATATTGATAATTTGATATAATAAGTATAAGACTTCAATTTAACTAAAAAGAATGGCTGAGCGAACATAAAAATATTAAATTGCATATTGTTTTTTTGAAACTATTTAAATTGCATATTGTGATTTAAAGAAAATGCTAGTGATACTTGGTACACTGGACCTGCGAGTCAATGTGCTTGTAATTTGAATATTTATCGAAAGTGAAAATTGTTTTGATTGCCCTCTTCTGCTTCATTGACAGCATTAATTCACTAAAATAAGATCTTCTGTTAAAATTATCTTTTCGAGTATCACTGTCAGATGGACCAGTATTGAGGATCGATATAGTAAAGTCTGGATGCGACGAATAAAATATATAAGGTATATATAGATATATGGACGGTTTTCAATGAATTGCACAATCATTTACGTACTACCTCAGTACCTTGGAATCCTAGCTAAAGAGCGGCAACGTTAGGTGCATTCCTAAGTTAATCAGCATGATTATAAAATTTATCATATACGGTACATCTCATGTAGTTCTTTTCCTTAGAGCTATTAACACACAAATACTAAGTTCTTTGATCGGCAACAATATCGAACAATATGATTCATACAACACGCACAAATACAACCTTCAAGTAAGCTCCTTTAAGTATGGGTTTGGTATACTTCAGGCTCATTCGGCTCCACAGAATGTATTTTTTCAAAAGAAATATTATAATAACTCGATTACACATAAGAACATGCAGGAATTCTAATAGAAACGCCTATAAGATTACAAAAAAATTCATCAACCTACGAGAATTATAATCCTAACCTACACAGATGTACCAAATCCTAAGAAAAGTTTATAAAAATTGTTAGTTTTTACTATATTAAGTTCATAATTTCCGTCTAGCCAAGCAGGGACTCAGATTTGAAGCTATTGAATAAACTACAATTATAATTTCAAAACCATTTGCATAGTCCACATTCTCTGCTGCACCAGTCTAATACTTGACAAAGTTACCTGCAATTGAGCTTAGTGCTTGCATGGATCTAAGTAGGAACGATTTGGTTCGTCAAAAAATTTCCTACTGGCTAGCAATATTTGTACATCGAAAAATTTGGTTCACCCGATAGTTCGCAACCTCATAAAAAAGCATCACTGTCTTGGCCCCGGTCTAAGCCCAAACATATTGTAATAATGAAATTAGGAGAGAGTTTTGATAACCTCATAAGGAAAAAAAAGTGACATCTAAAGTTGCTCTTTCACTTGGACATTGCAATTGCACATGCTCACAATGACAACAGAAACAAAAAAGAAAGAAATAAAACAAGAAGATATCTACCAATTAGCTTCCAGCTGTTCTTAGATTAAACTTTACATTACATGGTGTCCCTAATGACACACAAATTTAGGTTATGGAAATCATGAGTCCATTGTAAAGCGAGGAGATGGGCTATTGGCCAGAAGCTGCTTTGGATGGTGCACCCTCTAACATACTTAGCTGCCTCCTCAGCTTTACTATGTGTGCCTGCACCTGAAAAGATGTTTAACACAACCTTGGCTTAAACCTTTTTGATATATCGAGATGATCAATTACAACTTATTATGCAGTATGCAAGATGCAATGAAAACAAAATACTTTCGAAACAAAAGTTTTTAAATAATCTATATGATGTGTATAGCAAGTATAGAAAGGATAGCAACATCAGTCTAACCTGTTGACGAGCAGCTGCTAGCTTAAGCAACTCGTCAGCCTCAGAAAAATTCATGTACCACTGGCTCAAAGGATTATCCTTTGTATCGCCTCGTCGCCTTTCACTCTGGTGCTCAAGGGGACCTACCAGAAACAAGCATGATACCTGTTAAATTACCTAAAGCTAACTCAACAATTCTTTGTTCCTTTCACATCAACTAGTACTTCAAATTAACATAATATGGCAATTTTCTCTATGACAAGCATTGATAAAAGAACAGATGAATTAATAAAAAAAAAGGAGAACTTTACATACCAGGAGGGGGTAGGTTAAATGAAGCAGGCAACCTGGGAACAATTGCAGCGGGGTGGTTTTGGACTCGAAGGAAGAATGCTTCAGTAGGCTCGAGAAATACTATCTCATCATATGCTTCAACTACCACCGGTTTCTTTGTCGACTGAGTACCCCCACTGTCGTCTTCAGGGTACAACTTCAGTTGGTGGTATCTGTGGAATCATTGTTTTTCATGATCCTTTACTTTTATCTTTTCTTGACATTCTTAGTAGGATTTATGTTTAAACTTTTGTCTATTATTCTCGTAGCATTTTTTTCAACCATTTTCCTGGGGATGCTTATAGTACCAAACAGAAGCACCATTATGAACAGCTCGTTCTGGTGCCGGCATTGACTAATACAATTCGAAAGTGTTATACCCAAAAAAGCCTTTAATATGTTGGATTTCTGAAATATTCTCATTATAGAATGCAAGCAAGTAAGAACTTACAGATCTAGCCTCTTGTCGCATACGTCACTGTGAAAGAAAAGAGAGATTGCAATTTCAAACTCTCCCCACCCTGATTCAGACAACTCGAAAGGCGGGGACTCGACAACTCTGGTCGGGTTGTTGAAGCTTGGATGAAGTTGAAATACAACACGCTTAAGTATCACACTTAGGTCCTCATTAGTAGCACCCCTAACATACACGGTCCATTTATGGGAGTTGTACCTAATCAAATAAGAACTATATTCATCGAGAATCGTCACAGAGATTTTCAGGATTGAACTGATAATACCAACAACAACATTTCACGTTGCTGAAATAAACAGTTTAAAAAACAATGTTTCAGGATTCAGCACATATTGTTGTTTGGACATTTTGGTTTGTTTATCTGGGCTAATATGATAGAATTAGGCAAAAAGACTGTAATTTTTTTGTTATACATTATAAAATTTATAATATATTTATTTCCTCCAAATTGATGGCATTAATTAAGGCCCTTTGGCACAGACACTGATATAAATCAATCCAATTTTTTTTTTTCATTTGTTTACTACATATTAGAGGACAAAAAGTTATTGAAGAGAAGAAAATTACTCGGTCGCCTTTTTACCAAGGGAGAAAGCCATGCTTCCATGTACAATAGGAAAACTAATCTCAACATCCTTGAGCCTCCTTGTCTGCTTTAAACAAAAACAGTTAAGCTCAAAAACAAACTCAAAAAGAAACATTGACACACTAAGAACTACTAGTAAATGCATTCTCTTAGAAAGAGAAAGGAAGGACCTTCTTATCGGAGTCGTCTGAGGCGCGAGCTGACTTGGAGCGGGCAGCTTTCTGGGCAGGGGTTAGGTCAGGAGGAGGCTGCTCGGCTGGCCTCTTCCCAGATGTAGTTGCGCCTGACAAAGCGGCCGTTTCGGTAGGCGGTGGTGGTGATGCCGACTTGCGTGGCATGGCACACAGGAAGAGACCGGAGAGAGGTTTACGATTGGCGGAGTGGAGCGCGACCCGGCCGGACTGGGACTGAAATGTCGGAACGGAGGAGGGAAGCTGGAGAAGTTTTATGTTTGTCTTGGGCTGTTGGACTCGGATATGAGCCGGTTAGGCCGAAACTGATTTGGAAATTATGGGCTGCTTCTAGCTATCAGTTAGTGTTGCGAATTGGAATTGGGCGTGTTTGGTCTTGATCCGAGCAACTGAGCAAGTAACGTCTTAATAAACTTCAAAGAACAATTTATTGTAGGCTTGTAACAAGCTTCAGTTTCTTACTAAAAGGTTTAATAAAACTAAAATAACGATTGGTACACAATGTTATACCAGATATTATCCCGTTTCGATGGGTGACTCATGAGTCATGAGTCATGACCTATGTCAAACTCTGTGCAACTAAGTATAAGATGATTCATACCATCATATGGCCATCTTGTTCAGTTAGATCTACAGCAAAATGCTTCCTTATGACTTTATCACAATGAACAATGTACAGCTCGCAACAAGTTGGGTACTGGAAAGCATCAGAAATTCATATGGTCAACCGAAACACCTTGTGTTAGAACCAATCATTTCAACACTGCAGCTATAGAACGTATATAAACAAGAATGGAAGCTGTGATATCTTAATGGACTTCCATAAAGAGAACTTCGTAAAAGAATGGGCTACAGCCTACAGTTGAGACCATAGATATATAAATTTCCTATACAAGACAAGACGCTTGTATCATCTCATGGCAAAAATTGATCATTTTCAAGACTCTTTAACTCAAAATTCATTTAAACAAAACCAATTTCAAAACAACTAGTAACTCGGCTAGTATATCCCTGGAAAATCAAATGAAAAATCTCCTCCTGCTTGTGTCCATGTCAGCCTGAAAATGAAACATAATTTGCACTTAGAGCTGAACAACGTAAGAAGAAAACAAGCAGAAATGGCAAATTGAACGAGTCAAGCTGTCATTGGGCACGATTAATTCAGATTTGAATCACTTCTGGGTTCACAAAATATCAATTTCGGAACATGTCAGGTCAGCTTATATGGGAATCATCCACTTCCAAATTCAGATAACAATAGAATTTTATCATTTAGGTTCAGGTTTATCAGTTTGGGGACATATTTGGAATAGGCTAACTTGTGGATGTCAATTTGGGAATGGCCTACACTATGCTACAAAAAATCTAGGTCCTAGATCAAATTCGAAAAACTTATAAAAGCTTGTCCAAAATGTGATATTATATATTATTGATGTTCCTTGATTTAATTATTGTAATAAGCATATATTAGGAAAAAAAAATTATATTTAACACATTTTATCGTTTTTGGGTATTGGTTATTTACTCAGAGCAACTCAGGTCTGGGTAAATATTCATATTGGCCCCGATTACTATACAGTTTCCATATTTTTTTTATAGGATATGGAATATTCATGTTGGGATAAATTAGATTCAGATTACATTTGTATGGTGAACTCGTTTAGATTCAGGGCGTAGTGGGTCAAGTGAGCTCATATCTAAAATTGTACTAGATTTTCTCGGGTTTAGGTGTCAGGTTTCATCGGTAAATCTTTTACCTCGGGTCAAGTTTTGTCATGTCTAGAATAAATTAAATGAGAATAAAAATGGCTAAGAGTTACCTTATGAACCCATTCAAACTCTCCACCTTTTGTATCAAATGTACCATGCTGCAAACTGACGAGCTTGAGAGTAAACCTGGGCCCACATTCCTGCATTATCAGAAAGACATAAAAGGTCATTCCACAATTTTATTAATCCTAAGCCAAACGTGAACAGATGTTAAGAGAGTAGAATGAAGGAAGAGAAGTTGGACATATACAATTTTGTAATCCAAGATATTTTATATGGACTATTGGAGTGAATGAAACTAAAATACATAAGCTAAGCTTTAATATTTTCAGTTATCGGTTTGGAACTTTTAAATAAACTCTGGGACTGAAAGAGATAATGAACACAATCAACGGGAGTAAATAGTAACCTGAAGCCGAGCAATCACTTTCTTTTCAGTTTTTTCCTTTGTAGCTTTACTTTTCTTATCCTGTGGACCTTTTTTCTCCTTTACTTCAAAAACATACCTTGTTACAGGATAAAAAAGATAAAAAATTAATGGAAGAAGAGAATTAAGTTTCCTAATTTACTTGAGACTAATACTGAGTAAACAATAAGTTTCCTCATAAAATATGCCTTTGGCATCATGCTTGCAAGAAGAATGAATACAGCAAGCATGCCAAACTATTTGTTTTCAGCGATAAAGTGTCAAAATAAATGTGATAAACCACTAATTTCTTAATTTGATCCAAAAATTATCATCTAAAAAATTACCCATTTGCACCACATCATTGTCCACCTTACGATGAGTTTGGTTTCAGAAATATGTTAGCTTCTAGCCCACATTGGCACCACTGATTTGTAATGCTACATTTGACTTTTGGGTTCAACATGTTATCAGCCTCCACATCAACAAATCCAAAAATAGCTAAACAAATCAATACTACTACATATTAAAATCAATTCCTCACCTTGCTGATGTGGATGTGATAAATTAACAATCATGCAACCCCAAGTCATAGAAACTTTGCAGTATTAGACTAATGCGAATTTCTTTAAAACTTTTGGATCAAAACAGGAGAAGGATGTTTAAAACTTAAGGACAATACTGTAATTAACACTTTTTTCTAAATTTGGACATTTTAGCACATAAGCACCTGTGATGGCGGAAAAATATGAAGTCTCGCTGATTATGGAAAGTGACAACTCGGCGACCCCGAAAGTTGGGAACTTGTGGGAAAAGAGATTGTATCATCCTGAGAATAGGATATGATGAAACAAAAATAAATATTAGTTCAACAACCAATGGGTAAGTACAGAAAACTGTTAAGAAACTTTAAATACTAAATCTAAACAAAGAGCACACCTTCCAACACGATGACCCAGGCGTGTTGTGAAGTTATTCAATACTAACTCTGGCTCATGACTTGTAGGATTTCCATGTTTCTGCCAACAGAGCACCAATCAGCAATGAAAATTGCATCCCTCTGGCTGTGTCTATAGAGGGGTGCATACAGTGTGTGCTTGCAGTGTGAGAAAAAAAAGAGTGCGGGAGAGAGGGGAAGAGAGAGAGAGAGAGAGAGAGAATACCTTAATGTCCTTACGAAGTACAAGATTAGACAATCTGAAGTGTGCAGTTGGCCCATCAGGCAAGCCAATCAACAGAAGTGCATCTAAACCAAAATTTACACAAGGTATTTAGAGTTTTATTTCAAAAATGCCTTGTTTACAGACCAAAAGAAGTGCAACAAATGCTAACCAGGTTCACGACGATTTGTATGGACAACTATGATTGACGTGAATTCCTTGTTCTTTGCATATTCTACTATCTGCATAGAAAAAATTAGTACTTACCTGAGTAAAGCATACAACACAATAACAAGCAATCTTTATAAGAATAATACAAAGATCACCTTTTTTAGTTCATATGTGCCTCTTTTGTAGTAATGTGCGTTAGGGATAACAGATAATAGCTCCTTGATAAATTTTGGTCCTCTCTGAAAGTAAAGTAACCAGGAATAGTGTCGTGTATAAATAATGTTCCCATGCAAACAAACCAAAAATTAAATAAATTAAAGTAAAAAAAAATGAGTTGAGGACCAATTACAAGGACTTACAGAGGAGTTAAACCGGCAAGTAGTAATCAATACTTTTGGGGCAGTTTGCTGCTTCAAAACTGCACTAAACTCATCTGCATCATTCCCTGCAAATAACTATACAAAAGGGAGAACTCATTAATAGAAAAGATCATAAATGGTTTCAGAAAGAAGAAATATATTCAATAGAATTTAAGATACCTCCTCATCATCAGGTCTGCAAACAGTCTCATCCGCTTCCCTTGTGTTCTCAATTGTGCGAGGCACCATCTTCTCCGGAGGCTGGAATTGCACCCAAAAATAATAACAAAGAATTATAATTTCATACAAAAATAAAATTAAAAAAGAACATTTTCTAATATCAGCAAATCCTTCATTCTGAGCTTAATTCCGGCACAGCTGAACATCAATTTCAATTAAAATCAACACTGACAGGCCCTTGAGACCTCAACAGAAGCAACTGATTTAACTATTAACCATACAATAGTTCCATTCATTACAGAGTATAAATTTCATACTCTCATTTGCACAGAGAAACCACAGGAATTAAAATTAGGAAAATAGTGCAATAATAAAAAGAAGAATCTTACCTCTTCGCCGAGCTCGAGAGCTTGCTTAGAGGCAGCATCACGCGCCTTAATCTTCTTGCGTTTTTCAACTCGCTTCTCATGCTTCAACTTGGCGTATACGGCGCTCCTCTTCTCCTTATTCTTAATCTGAGACGCGAGAATAAGCTTCTGTTTCTTGGGCTTTTTATCTTCCCCGTCAACGTAGTCGTCTGCTTCCACCGCCTCCTCGGCCGCTTTTCGCTTCTTCTCCTTGCCCATGAGCGGAAAGCCGAAAAGGGTCTTTCTTTAGCTCCCGGACAGTGGGAAATGAGGGACCGGAGAGGTTTAACCTTCAAGGGGTTTATTATCACTTCCCAACAAAAAAGACTCTGCTACTGTGCGAGAGAGAGAGAGAGAGGGAGGATGAGGAGAGGGGTGTCGCGACAGCGCTGGACAAACGGAGGAGAAGATTCGGCGGCGGGGAGAAGAAGGGTTTTGGTAATGGACCGTGACCCAAACACTGACCTTCGATCAAAGTTAATTCGGCGGTCTAGCTATACTATATGTCGGCCCAAATGCATGCATAGCCTGATTTGTATTGCTAAGAGGTATACAAATCAAAGAGAATTGGTACCTATCATCCAGGATTTTCCCATCCAACCATCCATTGGACCAGCGCCAGATCTTTACTGGACCAATAACTGACCCAACAACTGGCCCACCTCCATCTATACTCCGAAATCTCCCTCCCAAACCCTAGCCGCACCTTCATTTCCTCTCCTCTTCTGGTTTCATCTCTCTCGACTGGTATCGGATGGCGAAACCAAAACCAGAACCTGATCGTTCTCATCCGACTCTCTTTGCTGTTTTGGCGAACAGCGCAACCACCGTCGACCACTGTCTGGCGGCGGCTCTTGGCTGACGAACCGGGATTTGTCGTTAGATTCGGATAGCTTCGAGTGGCTGTTTCAGTACGAGGAGGCGCGGTCACTTCTCGACTGGATCTGTTCCAGTCTCCATCCCTAGGTGAGGGATACCGCCACCCCAAGCCATCTCTCCTTATTTTCTCCTCGCCTGTAAGTGCTACTAGTGTACACAGTGAGATCCATCTGTGCGGAGCTATGGTCCTGTGTGTTGCTGATGTGCAGTGCAGCTGTCATGGGCACTCAGCTGAGGTGCAGGGCGACAATAGATGTGATATGGCCATTCGAATCTCCTCCATAGGTTAATTGTAATTTTAGTATCAGCTTGTAAAATTGTTTGTTTTTGTTATATTTTTTAAATTTTGATAACCACCATCAAGTTTCTCAAACAAAAGCAAATCCCAATTTCCAAAATAGCCGTAGTTCCTATGTGATAATTCATTAATCTACAATTGTATATAATTTTTTTTTTTTTGAAAATAAAGCCCGTAGGCACAATTGTATATAAATTCACAACAAATAATACATCAATTGATTAGAATGAGTAAAGATATGTTTTGCCACGGGAAAATAGAAAAAGTTTGTCTCTGTTATTTCCCCGTGGGGTGAATGCATATACCATGGTCTCTAATTCAAAAGGATTCTTTTTCATTCTTCCTTTGTGTAACTTGTAAAACCTGAATTGCAATCTGCACCTTCTTCCTAGTTCAATGGTCAAATTTTCATAGTTCAATGGTTGCTTAATGATTTTTATAATGATTGGGAAACTAAACTGACTAGATCGGATGCTTGGTTATAATGAATTTGTTGTTTTTTGAACTTTAATTGAAATATTAACATGGTTGTTTAATGATTTCTATAGATCTCAGTTGGGATGGCTTAGTTGGTTGCTTGAAGATGAGTTCCGAGTTTACAATCAATTTGTTCGGACTTGTGACAAAATTGCGGGTTAATTTAGCATTGGAATATGTAATTTGTTACGAGTGATCTAGTTTTCCTAATGGATTAGTTAGTCATCATATGTGTTTATTTTGTTTATTGTAAATGTTAACTATATTGTTATATGTGTTCACTTTTGTATAATGAATATTGAATGTGTTCACTTTGTTTATTGTAAATGTTAACTATATTGTTCTATATGTTCACTTTGTGTATTGTAAATATTAACTACGAAATCAAATTTCTGCTGCAATTAACTGAACAAATAAAATTTTTAGTTCAACCTTTGTCGTATTAAACTGAATACAAAAATATGAAAAATTCCATTTTCAGATGCAACTAACTGAACAAATAAAACTTTTAGTTCAACCTTTGTCGTATTAAACTGAACACAAAAATATGAAAATTTCATTTTCATATGCAACTAACTGAACAAATAAAACTTTTAGTAAAACCTTTGCCGTATTAAATTGAACACAAAAATACGAAAATTTTATTTTCAGATGCAACTAACTGAACACTTACGACTTTTAATTCAACCCTTATGGCATCTAACTGAACAAATAAACCGGTACATTTGATGACGTCAGCATCCAGAAATTTCCGAAAAAATTTTGAAAAATTTTCGCTGACGTCAGCGTGCGAAAAAATGAGGCTGAGGCCCATTTCTGGCCTGTGGATGAAATGGATGGGAAAATTGTGGATGGTGTATATCACCCCTGAAAATCAAAAAAGGGGGGAAAAAAAAAAGGTGGGGACTTTGTGAATGAATATGACAAGATTATGTAATGACACAAATCCTATATTGTCAAAATATTTGTTAAGATATGTAGAGTTAAAAAAAAAATGTATAGAAACAGAAACAACGAAGTCGTTGACCACCTTATTGTTGGAATTGTGTTCTAAAAGTTATCTTATAGTGATTACTTTTATATGTTATATTTATGAATTGGATGTTATTACATTTTGTTCCATGAGTTTATATTCATATTTAGAAGTGTTCAAGAAGATGCTCTTGGTCTTGAACCACAGAACTCTAAATAAAATGAATATATATCTCTAAAATGTTCACAGGTCTTGGATATTAGCAGGAACACTAATATGCCATATAAGACTGTCGTGTTGATTAAAAGTACGTTGTAGTTCTGTAAACGTTGATAAAGGATTATCATTTAATAACACGAGTATATGAAAAGTTTCATATATTGAACAGACCTAATTGGTAAAAATATTATATGGATTGTGTTTGTGTCATTAATATTTTTATCGTGTCGTTAATTCTAAGATTGATATGATATATTTTTCACATAAGAAATATGCAACGTAATTATTATTAAAAGCCATTTGAAGCAAGTGGTGATAAAAGTAATAGTTCTTTGTATGTAACTTGTGTAGGAGGAAAATATATATGTCAATAGCTAATTGCCACTCATTAATTGAGGAATGATATTATAAAGGGCCCCTTGGTAAAGTGAGATTATAAATGAATCCAATATAACTGAAGTGCAGTTATAATTATATAATCCTACTTGTTAGAGACCAAGAAAATATTATAATACGAAGATGACACAGTCCTACTTTGTATAATAATCATAATATCATATGGCAAGGAATAGACACAAGTAATGTTAATAACATTACTAGAAGGATCGTGTTTCGTAAAAGGATTTGCTAAACATCTATATTATTTGGATAGCTGTAATGTATGCTAGAGTACCGCTTACAGTTTATGGAATAAAATAATTATTCCATTGCCAACATAATATGGATCCTCAATATAGGTCACACCAACTGAATGGGAAACAAGAAATATATTTTCTATGTACAAGGTTTCATGTTGCATGAAATAAAGTACAAATAGAAAATTATATCACATGACGTGATTAACTAGCAAAGAATAAATTTATTAATATGTGCATATTATGAGGATAATATAAGTTTCACATATTATAATAATATATGAATATTATTATGAAATGTATAAATTTATTTGAAGCCCAAGCCCAATTATTTTAACAAATGAAGAAGAAAGAAGGCCTTAAATTCGTGTCAGAATTTGAGCCAACTTTAAACAGAAAATTAGTATAGCAAACGATAACCATTTTGGGCAAATGATATATGAAAATTGTAGCCCTTGAAGTGTAGAATCCAATGGTCCAAGTTTCAGGACGTTTGGAGTTTCCTACAGAGAGTTATCAATGTTTTAGTGCTGCAACGTCAGAAATTAAAGTGCTGTTTTAATTTCTGGTTAGTGGCTTTAAATGCTATACGAATTTGAGAGGTTTTATTCAGATGTTTTTGTGTAAAAACTGATGAGAAAAATTGAGAAGACAAGTAAGTCTTCATGTGTTGAAGCTTTGTTATTCTTTTCTTCTAAATACTTGTTAAAATATTCTATCGATTAAGATACGGGCGACGGAGCTAGGTGTTGACGGGGAGTTCGCTAGCACGGATTCAACTGTCATTCTTGTTTCGGATTCAAGGTGAACCGAAGAGGAATAGAGCTTCGTTAAAGACCATAGGTATGGTTTAACAATCCTTCTTATATATGAATATATGTGATTGTGATGCAAATAAATTAAAGGAAAGTTAGCAATAATAAGAACGATCCTAGATGTTATCGGTTAATAAAATTTTAAAATTACCCGATTCGCATCATGAAATCCTTCAATTGGTATCAGAGCATAGGTTCTTTATTATCGCTAATTAGACTATTTTATTATGTAATTTTAATTACATAAGTGCTTAGTTAATTGTTCTTTTGTTTTGCGGTTCTAAATTCGTGCTGAATTTTTGTTACATGTTTTGCAATATTGTAATAAGATAACTGGTTAATTATTTTTGTATTTTCTAAAATTCTTACTATAGTAGAAGAAGTTTAGAATAAGATAATTATATAGATTAAGGTTTTTGGACAGATCTATGAGATTAAACAAAAATAAAGAAAATAGTGCGTTGCTGGAATTTTTCAGCAGCAGTAGCAGTTTTTGCTGAAATCAAAATAACGTTTTCTCTCAAATGGATTAAGATATTTTGATGAAACCAGTTTCTAAATTTAGATATTGAAGTCTAATTTTGAAATAATAAAACTTTCCTGTACAAAAGTTTTATGGAATTTTGTCAGAAAAGCAAAACAGCAACAGTGCGCAGTTTTTCTGTGACAAAACACAATAACGGTTTGTATTTTCTTTTAAATGTTTAAAAGATTATTTTTCAAACTATGGTGCAAATTGTAACAGAGAATTATATATCATTTTAGGGATTTAAATGATTTAGAGAACCGCAATTACTTAAGAAATGGAAATTAATTAAAAGGTACAAAATAGTGCATCGGTATGCAATTCCTATTATAATTTTGTTTTGCAGGGAACTGAGTTTGTATGTCTCATTCCAATGCCTTGTGTGATGTAAATTTTTTGTGATGTGTTTGTTTGATTGTAAGCAAGTTTAATAAGCGTTTATTAATTAGGCACAAAAGGCAATTTATGTATAGATGCCTTTATTTATTTTTACATCATATGCATTGTGAGAATGAGATGGGTTCCTAATACTTGCACTTAGCAAATTTTATTCTTGAAAGGATTCATAATAAAGTTTGGGGCAGCATATTTATTTTTATGTAATTTTTCATCCAATGGTGCAAGAAGACAAAGCGGTGGATGAAGAGAAGCGCAAGAGGCATACAAACTCGCAAATGTTTTGTGATTGTTTTATGTTATGTGCTTTATGATTATATGTGAATGATATGTTAGGATAGGTATGGGTGTATGGAAACAGGACCTACCAAACTATAGTCACATTTGAAATGTCTAATGAAAAAATTAAGTATTTTTCCTTCTTATTTTATCCACTTTAAGCTAAAGATTATTAAGATGCATGAGTGTAATTTCTAATTTTTAGAAATCGTGGAATGTGTTAGGATATATTATCAGGCCATTGATAAATGGATTAAATGTGAGGCATTTGGTACATTTATTTTATGGAGATAATTAGCCGAACATATTGACCAATAAAATAAGTTTGCTTAAAGAGAAGTCAAGATCTAGGCTTGAAGTCTCGGGAAAATCGTTTAATAAGAAAAGTTTCTTAATAAACAACAAGAGTCATAAAGTTTAGAAAATTGCAAACGATTGCAAAAGTTTTTCTAAAAGGTTATGATTAGTAAAAGATTACTTACCTTGATTTTATAATTCGGATGAGTTCGCTTTATTTATGATAGGATCTTGAATATGCTGCATAATGGACAAATTTAAATATGTAGTATGAAGTGTTACATAAATATTAACATGAAATCCTTTAATTTTATTTCTATAGAATGACAAACAACGTACTTATCTAATCCATAACTCGAAAAGTGTTTGTTGGAAAATGTTAGTTCTAATTTTCTTGATTAGAAAGTAAAACTCCAACTTATCATCAGATAGGAGGATCTTGTAAATGTATTGGAGCACAATGCACCATTACTAAGTACGGAACCCTCTGATGAAGAAAAATGCTTGGCGTGAAAAGTATTGCAAAATGAACTGAATGTTCAAGGTCTCATATTGGCAAGTATAATAATTGAACTTACTAGAAAGTTCATAAACCATACTCCAAAAGAGATAATGGAACTTCATTCAAGATGTTCTTGCAATCACAGAATAGCAAGAAAATTCAAAAGAAAGGCAAAAAAGAAGATGCCTAAAAGAAACAAGGGGAAAGGAGAAGCTCAAGCGAGCACCTCCTAAAGCAAGAGAAAAAAAACTTGCTAACTCCGCAAACTGAGATTGTCATGAGTAAGGACGTTTCAAGGTGAATTGTCCAAAGTACAAGGCTGACTTAGACTCAGGCAAAATAGAGCGGAAGCGTCCCAAGGTTCCAAAAGGTATCTATGTTATTGAAATTAATTTAATTTAACCACATCTATTCACGATTGAGTAACTGATACTAGATCGTGTGCTCATATTTGTGTAAATATGAAGGCACTAATGAATAGAAGACATCTCAAGAGAGGAGAAGTCATTTTGAAGGTGGGCAATGGTGTTAGCATCTCGGCAATGGCCATTGGTTCGATAAACCTTCATTTATCTAGTGGTTTAATAATTAATTTGAATAATGTTTATTATGTTCCGTCTATATGTAAGAACATTATATCTGTGTCATGTTTGGACAAAGATGATTATGTATTTACTATTTCAAACTCGTGTATGAGTATTGCAAAAGATGAAATTTTCTATGCAAATGCTACTGTTCATGATGGTTTATATTTGCTAGAAGTGAATGATAAACATGTTCTAAATGTCAATAACAAAAGACTCAAAATATCTCATGAAAATAATACTCTCTTATGGCACTATCGTCTTGGTCATATAAACGAGAAACGCATTAAGAAATTACAAGATAGTAATCTTCTTGGTCTCATGGATTGCGATGCAAGAGAGACATGTGAATCTTGTTTAGTTGGTAAAATGACTAAGAAACCTTTCAAGAAGAAAGATTCAAGGGTAAAAGACTTGTTGGAATTGATACATTCTGATGTATGTGGTCCAATAAGAACAAGTGCACGAGATGGTTTTAGGTACTTCATTACGTTCATAGATGACTATAATCGTTTTGGCTATGTTTATCTAATGAAGAACAAGAGTGAATCTTTTGACAAGTTCAAAGAATTCAAGAATGAAGTCGAAAATCAACTTAATAAGAGAATTAAGATCTTGCGAACTGATCGTGGAGGAGAATACTTGAGTAATGAATTTGGTACATATCTGAAAGAGTGTGGTATCATACCACAATTGACTCCACCAGGAACACCTCAGTGGAATGGTGTATCTGAGAGGAGAAACAGAACATTGCTTGATATGGTTCGGTCAATGATGTGCCAAACAGAATTGCCTCTTTATTTTTGGGGACATGCATTGCTAACTGCGGCTTACACACTGAATATTGTTCCATCCAAATTTGTCGAGAAAACTCCATACGAGTTGTGGACAGGAAAAACTCCTGAATTATCTTTTCTCCAATTTGGGGATGTGAGGCTTACATTAAACGATTGATGTCAACCAAACTAGAACCCCAAGCTGAAAAAATGTTTTTTTTTATAGGTTATCCGAAAGAAACAAAAGGATACTACTTTTGGCACAAGTCAACAAATAGAATATTAGTTGAAAGGGGTACAATTTTCTTAGAGAAAGAGTTTCTCGAAAGAATCAAAAGTAGTGGGAGTAGTGTAACGCTTGAGGAAACTCAAGAAACATTACAAGACCTCGATCAGGTCATGGATGACACCCATGTAGATCGAAATAACCCAACCATAGTTCCGACGGCTAGTGGGAGCATTAGTGTACAGGTTCCTCAAAAACCTATTGAGGAAGAGGTTCACGCATCACCACATAGTGTTCAATCGAGTATTGAACTAATTCCACAAGAAATTGTGCAAGGAGTTCAAGATACTCAAGATGAGCATAAAGAGCTACAAGAACTAAGAAGGTCAACAAGATCTAGAAAGAAACCTGATATATATCTAGGACTTCATGAGATCTTGGTAATGGATATGAAAGATCCAAAGACCTTTGAAAAAGCAATGAAAAGAGAAGATTCAAAATCATGGTATGAAACCATTAAATCTGAAATGAAATCCATATATGATAACCAAGTGTGGATCTTGGTAACCTTCCTCGAGGAAAGAAAGTTGTTCAAAGCAAATAGGTTTTCAAGAGGAAGATGGACATGGATGGAAACATGACAACATACAAGGCAAGGCTTGTAGCGAAAGGGTTTAGTCAAGTTCAAGAAATTGATTATGACAAAACTTTCTCGCATGTTGCAATGTTTAAGTCAATTCGGATATTACTAGCCATTGTCGTATTTTATGATTATGAAATATGGCAAATGGATGTCAAAACAACATTCCTTAATGGGAATTTGAAAGAGGATATGTACATGGTACAACCTCCAGGTTTTGAAGATCCAAATCATGGTTGTAAAGTATGCAAACTTCGAAGGTCTATATATGGACTGAAGCAAGCATTAAGGAGTTGGAATAAGCGCTTTGATGAAGAGGTTAAACGCCTTAGATTTATTCAAAGTTAGGAAAAGACTTGTGTATACAAGATGGTTAGTGGGAGTTTTATAACCTTGTACATACAAGATGGTCAGTGGGAGCTATATACTTTTCTTGATTTTGTATGTTGATGACATACTATTGATAAGGCAACTTTATTTTCTTAATGGAGCAAACAAAACTTCATTGAAAGAGATTTTCTCAATGAAAGACTTGGGTGAACCCCAATATATCTTAAGAATCAAGATATGTAGAGACAGGTCACGTAGACTCATTGGCTTAAGTCAACGTATATACATTGGCAAAATGTTGAAACGATTCGACATTCAAAATTTCAAGAAAGGAAATGTACCAATGAGTCAAGGTGTAACACTTAGCAAGTCTCAACGTGCTGTGACACGTAAAGACATTGAAATCATGAAGAATGTAGAATATGCTTCTACAATTGGTTCTATCATGTATGATATGGTGTGTACACGATCTGATGTCACGTATGCTCTAAGTATGACAAGTCGTCATTAAGCCCATGCAGGTTCTGCACATTGGAGTGTAGTCAAGAATATCCTTAAGTAAGGATAAATTTCTTGTGTATGGAAGGAAACGGGAACTCGTTGTAGAAGGCTACACCGATGCGAGTTTTGCAACCTATTATGATGATAAAAGGTCGTAATTTGGATATGTATTTAGTCTGAATGGATATGCTGTTAGTTTGAAAAGGTTCAAACAATTAGCAAACAGCTGACTCAAGCATCCAATCAGAAGTGATGGTTGTTGCTAAAGCCAACAAAGTAAATGTTTGATCAAAGAGTTCATTGAAGAACTTGACGTGGTTTACACCACAAGATCAAACATATAGATAGAAAAATAATTTGTCATTCAATACTTCATTAAAGAAGATAGATTAAAATTATTAAAGGTGAACACGGATAATAACACAACATATCCACCAACAAAGCCTTATTCTCAAGCCAATGGCAAAGTCCACTTTGATTCCATGTGTTTGAAGATGCATGGAGAGTGGATAGAGATAACATAATGAGTCAAAAGGCAACCCAAGTTTTAGAGTTAATACATAGGAATGTATAAGAAGTAACTTTAAGAACAAGTGGGAGATTGTTGGAATTGTGTTCTAAAAGTTATCTTATAGTGATTACTTTTATATGTTATATTTATGAATTGGATGTTATTACATTTTGTTCCATGAGTTTATATTCATATTTAGAAGTGTTCAAGAAGATGCTCTTGGTCTTGAACCACAGAACTCTAAATAAAATGAATATATATCTCTAAAATGTTCACAGGTCTTGGATATTAGCAGGAACACTAATATGCCATATAAGACTGTCGTGTTGATTAAAAGTACGTTGTAGTTCTGTAAACGTTGATAAAGGATTATCATTTAATAACACGAGTATATGAAAAGTTTCATATATTGAACAGACCTAATTGGTAAAAATATTATATGGATTGTGTTTGTGTCATTAATATTTTTATCGTGTCATTAATTCTAAGATTGATATGATATATTTTTCACATAAGAAATATGCAACGTAATTATTATTAAAAGCCATTTGAAGCAAGTGGTGATAAAAGTAATAGTTCTTTGTATGTAACTTGTGTAGGAGGAAAATATATATGTCAATAGCTAATTGCCACTCATTAATTGAGGAATGATATTATAAAGGGCCCCTTGGTAAAGTGAGATTATAAATGAATCCAATATAACTGAAGTGCAGTTATAATTATATAATCCTACTTGTTAGAGACCAAGAAAATATTATAATACGAAGATGACACAGTCCTACTTTGTATAATAATCATAATATCATATGGCAAGGAATAGACACAAGTAATGTTAATAACATTACTAGAAGGATCGTGTTTCGTAAAAGGATTTGCTAAACATCTATATTATTTGGATAGCTGTAATGTATGCTAGAGTACCGCTTACAGTTTATGAAATAAAATAATTATTCCATTGCCAACATAATATGGATCCTCAATATAGGTCACACCAACTGAATGGGAAACAAGAAATATATTTTCTATGTACAAGGTTTCATGTTGCATGAAATAAAGTACAAATAGAAAATTATATCACATGACGTGATTAACTAGCAAAGAATAAATTTATTAATATGTGCATATTATGAGGATAATATAAGTTTCACATATTATAATAATATATGAATATTATTATGAAATGTATAAATTTATTTGAAGCCCAAGTCCAATTATTTTAACAAATGAAGAAGAAAGAAGGCCTTAAATTCGTGTCAGAATTTGAGCCAACTTTAAACAGAAAATTAGTATAGCAAACGATAACCATTTTGGGCAAATGATATATGAAAATTGTAGCCCTTGAAGTGTAGAATCCAATGGTCTAAGTTTCAGGACGTTTGGAGTTTCCTACAGAGAGTTATCAATGTTTTAGTGCTGCAACGTCAGAAATTAAAGTGCTGTTTTAATTTCTGGTTAGTGGCTTTAAATGCTATACGAATTTGAGAGGTTTTATTCAGATGTTTTTGTGTAAAAACTGATGAGAAAAATTGAGAAGACAAGTAAGTCTTCATGTGTTGAAGCTTTGTTATTCTTTTCTTCTAAATACTTGTTAAAATATTCTATCGATTAAGATACGGGCGACGGAGCTAGGTGTTGACGGGGAGTTCGCTAGCACGGATTCAACTGTCATTCTTGTTTCGGATTCAAGGTGAACCGAAGAGGAATAGAGCTTCGTTAAAGACCATAGGTATGGTTTAACAATCCTTCTTATATATGAATATATGTGATTGTGATGCAAATAAATTAAAGGAAAGTTAGCAATAATAAGAACGATCCTAGATGTTATCGGTTAATAAAATTTTAAAATTACCCGATTCGCATCATGAAATCCTTCACTTATTAGAGTGTACGATTAAAAAAATATTAATACTATATATTATGTCCAATCTATTAACAAGATTTAAAGTAGAAATAATTGTCGCAATAAAAGTTTATATATATATATAAAAAGGGAAAGCGTCATGTAATAAATATATAATTAGCTTTATCATAAAGATATATTTTACCAACTATAATGAAATCAATTTTTTTTCGCTACGTATTGCGGATTCATAGCTAGTAGATTTTTACAATGCGGCATGAAACTTTTTTTTTTTTTCAAAAAATGGGGTCAATTTTTCAAGTTTTCTTAATCAATTTAATATCCATATGACCATATGGGATCTCAAGTATGAAACCGTTTAGACCTAAGATAGAGCAATTTCACGTGGGAGGTGAATAGATGAATCCAATCAAATGATTTATCACAATGAAACCAATCTATTTTTTTTTATCTAGTAATACTTGTATATATATTTTTTGTGCCATATATGTATAGTTTTTAAAAAGATTTATATTCACTTTTAAAGAAAATTAAAATATTGTATTATTAATTTTCATAGTTACAAATTCAATACTTTCAATAACTCGTTATTCGAACAACAGTCCATAATATAGCACGTGACCTAATTTTAAAAATTTATGACTCCGCTCGTATTCGAACATATTTTAATTTGTTGTGTATATTGTTTAATCTAAACTGAACGGATCAATCGGACGGTCATAATCCGTCCCAGAAAAACACACAGCGACTGAAATCTGATTAAGACAATGACCCGCTTCAACTATAATCATATCAGAAACGACACAAATAAAACAACAAAGCCCTAAAAATCCCAGCAAAATTATCTTCTTCAGTTCTTTTCCATGACCTGAGAAAGCAAAATCAGTAAAGAGAAAAAAAAAAAAATGCTCCTTTCTCGGGCGGTCTCATCTCCTTCACTCCCTCTTTCCCGAACCACCTCTCTCCAGTCGGCCTTCTCCCATGCTTCTCCAATCCAGTTCCCTTCCACCTCAGCCTTGTCTCTCTCTGCTCTCACAATCGATGGCAAGAGAGAAAGAGGCAGTGGAGTGAGGTGCATGGCGAAGGAGAAGAGGGTGAAGATGGTGGGTAAGCAGATAATGCGCGAGCTTTCAGAGATTCTAGAAAGGGATCAGGTCGTGCGCCATGCCCTTCTTCCCGAGTCGGCGCTCGGTGCCGACCTTTATCTCTCCTCTGTTACAACTATTACTGATGTCGAAGTCACAGGTGATCTCCAGGTTATCTCTCTTTAACTCTTTTAATCTCTTAGTAATTGTTTGAATAATGTATTGGTGAATCATAATTGTGTAGTTTTATGTACAAGTTTGTGGGTTATGTAATTAATTTGGCCTTAATTTTTGTAATTCCTCCCAATAAAGGAATAAGAAGTATGAAATTGAGTATAGTTTAGATCTTCAAACTTTATAGGAAAGCAGAATCAGGAAAGTAGAATTTGTTTTCTTTTCAAGCTTAATATTTCACAGTTTATTCGGTTGCCAAGCAATGCCTGTCGATCATTCTTAAAGAAAAGTTTGATTCATAATTAGACCATGGAAAATTGGAGAAATATTAGAGTGCAGTTGATAATTTGGATAATTATTAGAACCTATGGATGTTATATTGACAAAGTGAACTGACCCAAAACATAAGTTTTACAATTTGGAAATTTGTGTATTGAGAATCTCACAAATTTTTTTTTTTTTCCTATAAAGATTGCAAAAGTGTATGTATCAGTATTTGGTGATAAGAGAGGCAAGGAGGTGGCTATGGAAGGATTAAAGTCAAAAGCCAAGTACATTAGGAGTCAATTAGGGAAGCGCATGAGGCTGCGACTAACTCCTCAGCTTCGTTTCATTGAGGATGATTCTATAGAGAAAGGATGCAGGGTATGTCATACCAGACATATTTTGGTTATATTGCTATACTGCATTTCCATATGTATCAGCAAAAGATTTCATTGCAGAACCAACATTGAAATGTATATAAATTGTCAACTAAAACCATCCAGCGAATATTAGACTGATTTTGTTGGATTGCTATTCAGGACTTGAGACTATACCTGCCTAGCTAATTGAGGCAAAATTATTAAAAATTCATACGCATTTACTTCCTGCGTGGTTTCTGATGTCAAAAAACTGAGTTAATGTTTTCTTCTTTTCAGGTGATTGCATTGTTGGATGAGTTAAAGGAAGAAAGAGAAGGCAAGGATCAAGATGAAAAGAAGGAAAAACCATCCAAAAAATTAGATGAACAAGATGAAGAGGAATATTGGGATGATGAAGAGCTTGATAACACTGGCATATTTTTTGTGAAATGAGATCATTGTTTTCTGTAATGAATTGAAAACAGATTCCTGATATTTTTGGTAGCTTTTCCTTGCACAAATGCCTGTTGTGTCTTATTTTTAGTTCCTTATTCCTAACCGCTTGCCCCTCCCTTTTTCTCTTTTTCCTGCACATATTGGACATGTTTTCATGGTATTGACTGAGACCAGAACAAAAGAATAATAATAACACACACACATTCCTTTTTCGAGGGCTAGTTGTCAAGACACAACCACATAATTTAGTGTGATATCTTCGAAACTACATGCATAGTTCATTATTTAAATAGAATACAACATATGACAGCAAACATTAAATTAAGAAACTGCCCCTAAATGCATTATCATTGCATCTAAAACCAGTGAAATAGCAACAACATAGAAATAGACATTGCCCTAAAGGACAAGCTAGGAGAGCTTCCATTATTTGAGTTAAGCCAAGATTTCACCAAGGGTTTTGGGTTTCAGAAAGACCTCCTTTCTCACCTCTTCTACCTGCTGCCTCTTCATTTTAGCCAGCTTCTTTTGCTTGGCTATTTCCAGGTCTCTTGCCATTTTCCTCCTGTACATCTCTGAAAAAGTGATTGGTTCGTCCAGAATTGGTTTTTCTCCCTCCTGGATTGCTAATGGGTACACAATTGCATCTGGTGCTGGGTTTTGGAAGGTGGCTATTGATAAGCGACTGCAGTTGGAGTTCACCACTGCCTGGTGGTCTGCATTCTTAAACCGACCATTGCTCAAGTACTACAAAGGAATATGAATGAGAGAGAGAGAGAGAGAGCACATAAATAGAACATCATCAAAAGTTAGGATGCTCAAAGGTAATATCTATTTCAGATGCTAACTCGGTCTCCTTTTTTCAATATAGTGCAATAAACATTCAATAACAATCTACTGATATAGCAACTGGGATTCAAATTAAACAAATTTGTGTTATACCAACTACCAGGAGTGCTACATGGTGAATCCGAACTTTCACAAATACTGATTCTAGCCCAACCTTGCTCATTATCAATGGTTGGCTGCCCAGGTATGGAGAATCCAGAATGTACAAATTTAATTTGGTGTGAGGATAACTAGTTTATTTAGATGATATTTAGAGTAGCATTAATTATAAATTAGCTCACATGACCATGAATTCAGGATGTGAGAGCAAGTGCAAATTCAATGCACATATTAGGATAACCTGTTTATTTGGATGATATTTAAACTAGAATTTATTTTAAATTAAAGCTCACATGACCATGGTCCCCAAGGTTGACCACAAAAGCTCCCTCAATTGGTTGCACTGTGATCCATGTCTTGCCACCATCTTTAGTTGCTTGAAGGCCACCAACCTGATCCTGGAGCAGCAGTGTGATTGTGCCAGGATCAGTGTGTCGTTTCAGGCCAAGTGTGAGATCTGGCTGGGGGCATTTTGGGTAATAGTTCACCACAATTTTCTGATCCATGTCTACACAGGCATCCGATAGAGCATCATGATCGAGGCCCATTGCCTCAGAAAGGATGCCTAGAAGCTTGCATGATAGTTGCATCAACTTTTCACTGTATGATTCCACTACTGTCCTCCATCCCTCAGGCTTGTCTGGCCACCGGGAATAGTCCCGAGCCCTCAATGGATATGAGAAGTAGGTCACAATTTCCCTCCAGTCCTGTACTGCTTCTCCCTATTATTTTATTTAATATAATATATTAGTTTTCCTTGGGAGTTGGAGCTGATACAATTTGAATAATATGATATTAATCTGACAAGAGATATGCATGGCTTTTATTTATGCTTTACTGCTCCTGTGTACCTGTTTTTCTTATGTCTTGTATTAATCATGTCAGGAGCAGGTAGCATCCGGGTAGAATCCAGAAGTTTAATAAAATATTTCTTGAACCCTAAACCCTAAACTAATTTAAGCCTCCCAACACGTTACTGTGACTTTTTATTTTTTCCCCCTCACTTTCTCTTATTTTTACCCTTCTTCATATCTAGTCAGTTGCTAATATTTTGGTATGTAAGGACAATCGTAGAGGTGAACCTCCAACCCACAATTGAACCTTAAAGAACAATGGAACAACATCTTACCAAAGGGTCACTAGATAGTCACTATCTAGTTTATCCAAAAAAAAAATAAAAAAAATAATAATAAAAAAAAAAAAAATCTTACCAAAGGGGCAGAAAAGAAAATTCAACATGTAAATAAAAGAAAGGATTCTCAAAACCAAACGGGTAACAATAGAGTTAGTTTGGATGCAGCATTGAAGGGTTGACAATTATTACCACCAAAATGCAGCATTAAATATTTGTACTTCCAAGTTCCAATTGAATACTGAACAATGTTTTTTTTTTCCTCAGAAATCATCAAAAGTTGGGTTTAATGATTTGAAATTATACATGAATTCTCATTGCATTTTGGACAAAAATGAATAATCTTCTATTAATCGAGTTTGTTATATGGCAAAAGGAGTTGAACAAATGAGATAAAAATTAGTACATGATAAGAAAGTGTTATCAGACCTGAAGGTGGCTAGAAACAATAAAGCCTCCCTTTTTCCCACCAGTCATATCAAACTGCAACTTCTCCTCTGGTGGGAGTGCGAAAAACTCCCTTGCCATTTGGCTCATCTCCGCCACCAATGCTGCATCAATGCCGTGGTCTACAACCTGAAACAAACCCCAGTCTTCACATGCTGCTACAATCTGCTGGCATATCTCCTGCCTACGCCCACTCGCTTTGTCGTCAATCCCATCTAGGGATATTACTGGCACTTCACAGCTGAATTGGTTGTATGCCACCTTTGGCCGTTCATCCTCATCTCGAACAAAGCTCGGTCTTAGGGTTTTCTCTTCTGAGGCCTCAGTCGGAAGGAATGGTATTGCTGGAGCCATTGCTTAATTGTTTTGGAACTTCTTTGTGGTGAAAGAGTTATATACTTATATTGAGTGATGTGAATGAAAAACTTTGTAATGGATATGGATGAGACAGTATTAATGTTGCTTATATAGAGGGGAGGTCATTGGATTCTAACAACATACTGGACAAAGTTAATTGTTTATTACTGCCCTCAGTAAGAACTGCTCAGTTATTTGTTAATGAATATTTATATATATCTGCTATAATTGTACAACCCTATAATGCCATTGGAGGATGTGCTGAGCCTGAGTTATTGTCCCAACATATCAGGAAGATGTGTAGACAGTGTCAGTGGCGAAGCTAAGATTTTAGGTCAGCAGGGTCCATAAATTTTTTTTTTTGCTGAATAAACATATGTACGGCAATGACATAATGTCTAATCAAGTTTTTAAAAACTCTATTTTATCCGTTTTATATAAATTTTCGTTTATATCGCACAACCATTTTATCGTCGTTTTATTATAGAAAAATGCTAAATCACTACCCAACCGCTAAACAATACAAATCATATTTTAAAATCTTGCATCTAGTATAATAATAATTTTTAAATAAATAACTTTAAAATTATGTCACATAAATAAATATAAGAAATCAAACATTCTTTATGATAATTAATGAAGATCTAGAATAATATATTCAATATACGAAATAATAATTCAAGAGTCAATAAATCATTCATCCAAAAATATCCTATTTTATTATAAATTTTATCTTAATAAGATTCATTGCAGAGGGAGGAAGAACGCGATTCATTAGGATAAATATGACATGGGTCCCTATGCAATATTTTAGGAGTCATTACACGATTTAAATCAAACACGACAGGTCCAGCTGGTCCTTCAAATTTTTGAGGTAGGTCCCTGACTTCTTATATATATTTTTTTATTTACAAATATACTAAAGATTAAGTAAATTTTTTATTTTCAGGTGGGCCCATGGATCCACCAAAAACCATGTGGCTTCGCCACTGGACAGTGTGATTCACGTGGTCTTAAATGTGCGGGTAGGCTGCAAATTAATGTTCTACCTAAGAACCGAACAGTGAAGTCCTCGGACATACTTTTGCTTACAGTGGCAGACCTTGACGGTATTTTTAGCATTGCATTATACACCAGTATATAATTTGATAATTGATTTTTTTCATAAGCTAATTGAGAGAGTTTTGAGAGCATTGATTCACTAATTTTGAAATATATATTGATTACATTAGTAATATGCACCTCATTCTATAGTACATTGTCGAAAACTTTAGACTAACCTCATCCAGTCCTTGTTGAAATCTGCTCATATTCTTTTGATATGTATAAGAAAGGAGCAAACACAACATAACCCTGAATAAAAAAAGCAATTATTCATATATCATTCAAGATGAAACTGATAAGGGGAATATTCTCCCTTTGGCACTCGGCCAGTATACCTCGACGTCGTCATCATGTATCAATTGCACCCTTTTCAAGCAGCATTAATGGCAAATCCTCCAGGCTTGGCATCACCTGCATCGCCATTAATTTCATTCAATGTGTCTCCCATGAGGTTGATCAGTCATGCGTAAGGGAATGAAATCCTCTGCTCACCTTTTAAGGTGAGTAGGATGCAAACCTGTGATCTGAACCGTCCAATCAATAATGGATGATTCGTGAATAATACCAGATTGATAGGCTCGAAAAAAACCAACCGTCAAGATTAAATCGGACGGCTCGCAGCGAAAGTTAGCGCTTTGCTCACCCAGCAGAGATACTGGTCCCATGCATACGGGGTATAATTACGAAACCAATCTTTGTAAAACTGTTGCCTTTATGAGAACCAAAGCATAATTAGCCAGTTAGTAAGGAAAAAAAAATGCAAGTTAAATATTAAAAAATAATTTATCGACAACAAATATATTTGATAACTATATATTACCAGGTATAAATATATTTTAAAATCAAAATGTTAAAATTATATATATGTCGTCAGTATTTTATAGTTTAGATAATTCATACTAGAAATTTGGTACAAGTAGACAATCCTTTAATTAAAATTGTGACGAATGTTATATTGAACACATCTGAAATGTAAATAGTACATTTATAATATATGTAAACAAACATTATTTTGTTAATTATTATTGAATAATTTTAATGTTTCCATACCTATTCGAAAACCGTACATACAAGATGGAAAAAGAAAAATGAAACGATTACTGCTCTAAATATTTTTAGGGATTCGAGTTTAAAAAATATATGTATTAAAAGAGATTCGCTGACAGGATCCAGTCCATGGGATTAATTAACAATAAGATCTTGGTGGTTGGGAAAACTTATGAAATGTTATGGTCCTGAGTCCTTTTGTCGCATACGCAATGGCATAACGACTAAGGGTTGCTTCTAGAAGGATACATCCCGATTCCCGGCTAAGGAAAGGAAGAGGTAACAAAGAAAGATGAAGGAAGAGTATGAAAATGAAGATAACTTGTTCCATATTTCAAAATGCATATATAAAGTTAATAGTAGTAACCTCCTCTTTAATTTACAAAAGAACAATATTATTTTTTTATTTGAATTGGGATGAATTTTGTGTGTTAAAAAACAAAATCATTTTGGGTAGAAAAAAATTAAATGGCCTTTTTTTTTGTTATTACACCTCGATTTTGGGGTAACCATCATTCTCTTCAAATGAGGTATTAAGAGAGTTGCATTTCCTTCTGTTTCCTTTGGTTCACCCAGAAATTACAATGAACTAGCTTTTGATATGCGCTTCGCACGTGAGGCATTGTTCTTCCCGGTTCAGAAAATTTAGATAATTAACCCTGAAAGCTTACATTGAGCAAAACATAGTATATGCGTCCATTGTGTACACTATTGCATAAATCACTTTATATAATAATTTTGTGCTATGACACATTATACAAACAGTTAGATTGCAAAATTGATTTTAAGGTCATTTCTCCTTGAGATAAGGATACAGTACTATAATGTAATTACCAAAAGTTATTTTTGTAGTAATCGAAGATACCCCTTGCGTCAGTTTCTTCATGCCGCTATCAATCGAGATCCACACCAGTGACAGAGAAGATTAAAATCTGCAAATAAAGATAAAAAATTCACTAAAGATAGAAAATTCACAAATGGGTTGCTGGCCTTGCTGTGCCAGATGTAAGGAAGGCCTGTCTTCACACCAAGACTCAAGTGGTCACAGATCACCTGTTCAAAGGAAGTTATACTTAGTTACTAATGGTAATTTTAAATATAAAATACAGTGAGGATTTACATTGAGAAGATTTGACAAATCTTCATGCACCAGCCGGCCCACATGTCGTCGTAGCGACCAATGGGCTGACAATCACCCATGAGACCGAGTACATTGCTGGCCGATGAGCTTACGGTCAAAAGCAAGGTTCATACCACACATTGGGAAAAGTGTTCTCTTTGGCACAGTCATGACTGCATCCATATACCTACAATTTATCAGAGAATAAACAATATAATTAGTACAGTTCAAAAGAAAACTAACGATACCAACTTCAGGGTTATTGCTATTACCATTACTTGATAGCATTTGAAAATAACACCTAAGTTTTGTAATGTTTGCAATTAACACCATATATTTTCTGAGTCATTTTGCAGTAACAACCAAAAGTTAATTTGAGGAAAATTCAAGCAAAAATGATACTGAGTTACATCCAGATATTTAATACATTAAACCAAGAAATATGCATCTGTTCTATATTGTAGTTCAATCAGGCTTATGATTAAGAAATTGCTTACAATAAATAAAGCCCAAATTGACAATACTACATAACACAAGAGAACCTCTCAATCAAGCAACCTAGAAAAAAATGTATATTGAGGCACCTAAATTATTTCAAATGGTTGCTGTATATACAAAAGTTACTGGCAGTTATTTGCATGCACCAAACAATTGTAGGATTTAGTAAAAAAACCTACTTTCAATGTAGTAAAATAAGGCTCTACCTGGTGTTTCTCTCAAGGGGCTTGACCATCTGAGTTGGGGCATCATAGTCAGAGATGTTCAGCCAGGCCATGAGAACGGCGGTCTTGGCACCCTCGCGAAGGCTGAATGGGTAACCACGAACAAAGCCAGCACCCTCACAGTATGGTTCATACAATGTATTGAAGAAAAATAGGGTCGAGGGGCTCAGCAGGTTCTTTATGTGCTGTTCTAGAGCATTTATATCTTTACCAGATGGGTCCTTGGCAACCTACAGTTTAACAAAAAGTTGTATTAGATTAACATATCATTGACTGGAATAGGTATATCAGTTTGACAATTTAAGTTCAGCTTTATCAGCTTTATGAACTTGCTCCAGAATCCAATCATTCTTGGTGAATAGTTTAATAGTTAGAATAGAATCTCACAAACTAAAGTAAGGCACTTGTCTAAACAAATGAGGACAACTATATAGAAAAGCTTCACTATGCTGCTGATATCACATTTATATATATGGTATTTGGCCGGACTTAACCCCAAAATCATAACCCAAACTCTTGAAATTGTGTGTTTTCAGGTTATATTTGTAGGATTTGGTATTGCTTTTGGTTTTCCTTTGAATTTCAGGGATTTGGAGCGAAATCAACGCAAATCGGCACATTTTGGGCATCACAGATGGTCCCGTGCGGCCTACAATGGTCTTCGTGCGGAGTAAACTCGTGCCAGACGACTCATACCTGGCTCGGGTCACGTTGTGCGGCCTCCAGTGCGGCCTACAATGTCCTTGTGCGGCTTACATCACCCTTTATCATGGACTGGACACCTCCTGTGCGGGATACAACCCTTCCTGTGCGGGATACAACTGGGCCGGATGACTCATTCCCGGCCCAAAACTCTGCTGTGCACCGAACTGGACTTTCCTGTAGCCCGCACAGCCATGTGTACTCCGCACATACCCTAAACCTAATGCCTACCCCTATATAAAGCGCCTCCAACGCCAAATTTAGGGATCCATCTTTCCATTCTCGACTCCTGGCGGCTACCAGGGGCGCTGCCTCACTTTCCACCATTTTCACCTCTGGTGTACTCCGCACCAGAGAAATTGTACCCCGCACAGCACCTCCGCCGCACCCCGCATAGCACCAGTCTTCCCTTGCCGATCCACGCCGCCGCACCGATTCACCCCGCACCGCCACCTCCGTACTCCGCACAACGCCTCTGGAACTTGGATTTTCATGCGACAGCAGTGATTCGAGTCCCGATTTCGACTCTAGAAGCTTGCAAATAGGGAGAATAAGCTGGGTTACGGTTGTATCTCTCATTTTCCTCTTATTTGCTTGACCATGGAGTTTGTATCTTGCATTTCATCATTTACTTTATGTTTTGAGCACATGTTAGGCTAGATTGCATTGTCTTAGGGCTTAGGTTAGATCTTGATGTTTGGATTGATGTATGACACTTGATATTTGGTATTTGATGTGTATTGCTTGTTGGATATTATTTGTGCATGCTTGTTTGTGCTTGATTGATTAATTGAACCTCCTATTAGATGAATGGCCACATCTAATCTAGGTCAAAGGTGTAGGTTAGTGTTTGACCCCATTTTATAGTGCCAAGTCCATGAAATAATTGAATAAATTCATGGAGCAATAAATATAGGGAGACTTCAAAATTCATGAAAAAATATCAAATGGGCTCCAAAAATTATGGAAAATTACCCAATAATTCAGTGGAGCATGAGGAATATTATGGAGCCCCTGTATTTATAAGAGATGCTACAAGAGACCCATTTTATGCAAAGAAGCCCCCAAAATCCATAAAATTACCAAAAATAAATCCATGAGGAATTTTACAAAAATATTTAAACCATTAAATTCCTCATATTTTTCTGAACTTACCCATAAAATTTCATACAAAAATACCCTTGGAAAGGCCTCCAAATGATTTATTGAAATTGGACAGCAACTAAATAATGGAAATTTAAATGAAACGCTGAGAAAATCCCACAAAAATCGCTGGAAATGGCGCGTACGCACCATTGCAGACGATCCAGGGTAGGGGGAAGAGTGTCGCTGCCCATTTAAATTTCTTCTCCCGCATCAAACTCGGCTAGACTCGGCGCATGAACCAAAACAACTGAAGTCTCTGATCGAGCGTTGGCTCACGACAAACCACGCTCGCCCATCTGCCTCTCTCTAATTTAACCTGACTACTGGGGCCCATGTGAAGCGTTCGTCTTCTCCACGAAAGAACAGAAGAAAGAGGAAAGAAAAAAACGCGAAGGAAAGAAGGGTTCGATGCTGTAACTTCCGTAACCTCCTGCCAACCACCTCTAACTAATTCTGTTGGTCCTGATCTGAATCTCCAGGCGTGATTTGATCATGGCCGTCAGATGAGGGTTCAACTCGAAGAGTAATGATGAAGACACAACAGATCCGTAACTGCATGGTCAAACTCTCCTCATTCTTCACTGTTGACCACCAAAACAAACACAGCGTAACGCAATTGCAGCCGTTGGATAGCCTGTCGATCCGTGTGCTCCTCAATTGGACGGCCAAGATCAATTGAAGCATCCTCCTTCTTGAAGAAGCCACTGAAGATTGAAGGTTATAAATACCCCACGGCTTGGAGAAGAAAAGGGAGGGGAGGTCCGAAAAATTGACTACACACACATCTGAGAACCTCTAGAGAACTTCTCTAGAGACTTCTAAGCTCACACACGCAATTTAGGCTAGCCATTAAAGAAGTTTAGGTAGTTAGATTGTTTTAGGAATTTCATCGAACAGCTGATAGGCATAGAAAGAGAGGTAAAGTGAAGAGCAATTGAGCTTCTCTGATTGGTTGTACACAAAAAGGTAAGACAGAGGTAAGGGTAAGGAAAGGATTGTAGCTTGATTTTGTGAGAATTGAATGAGAATTTTGGTTTTATGTGAAATCTTGCTCGAATTGACATTTTACAATCTGTTTTGATAAAAACTCGATTGATTAATCCAATTAATATACTTAATTAATGGTGGTCTTGGCTGGAGTCTCTCCAGTTCTGACTGGGTTCTTTGCTTTGATTGGGGTTTCCCCAATTTCAGCCTTTTACCTCGGCTGGTGTTTCACCAAGCTCTGGTAGCATCTCCTCTCTTTGGCTTCGGCCATGGAGTAAGAGATTATGTTAATTAAACATGGAGGAGGGGAGATGCTGCCGGATTCTTGACTGGAGATCCACGATTTTGATATTTAATTCTCATGTGAAAATGTTATTAAGAAACTGTTTCATAGTTTGAGTGCATTTCTCGTTTCACTCTTTTGTAGTCGGTTTTACAGCAACTAGGCAACTCAAACAAAGAATCGTCCAAAACAGTGATAAAACTCCATAAAAATGAAAAAAACAAAAGTTGAGCAACACACACATAAACTCAATCTCACTTACTATAATGGTTTAAACGTGTAAAACAAACTTGATTGGACTTAATTATGGCATCAAGATAAGTTCTTTTGCAGTATAACGACTTACACGTAAGTTAACAAAAGAAAAGAAGTACTCAAAACACTCCCTCTTCTGCCTCATGCCTCTCCCACCAACTGAGGCTAACGCAAGCTTAACCAATCACACCATTGCATTCTCATACCTCTCACGAAGCTATAAAGCTTGACCCCACGAACTAAGGTGGTCCTAGTGGCCGTAATTTCGCCGGAGAAGCTCGACGGAAACCATGGAGGAGACGAAGTACATTACCCCAAATTGAACAGCTAAAGGCCAAATTGAACACTCATTCCCCTTCTCCACTCCTTCTTTATTCTATTGAACTCATTTGGGACAGTTGAAACGGCCTAGTTCGCCGGAAAACATGGAGACAAGAATCACAGGGACTGAATTGAATAAAATCCGAACCCAGTCCATGTGCATTAGTGATTTTCTAGCCAAACGGAGACGACGAAGTTCAAGGCTAGGTCATCATCGTGTTCTCCACGATCTTACGAGCACATAGGGCCCAACGTCAACGTCCACGGCGGCCTAGATCGCCGGAACGACGTCTTCAGATGGTCTTTTTGAAAATAAAATAAGTTGAAGGGTCGCGTTGCAAAATTCCTCTCCTTCAAAGGAAATTTCAGCGCCGAAACTTTGGTGATCTTCTGTGGCGAGGAGCGTGCGTCACCCTTGGTCACTCGCTACACGAAGAGGTAGCGCCTTCAGGCGCTAGTCAGCGTCCACGTGGGAGCCCAGTCAGCCCATTTTGTATACGTGGCCCAATAGGAATTTTCCTAGCCAGCATAAATTTCGAAAATTAATTAAAAATAGTATATAACTCAGAAAAATTCAAATAAAATATCCATAAAATCCTAAAAATCTGTAGAAACTAGATCTACTGATATTTTGATATAAAATTATGTCAAAATGTGCTCCTTTTGTATTTTCAAAGCATTTCTACTCAAAATTGAATTTTATAAATTGCTAAAACTTTGTAAATTCACCAAAATTAGTAGGAAGTTCAGAAAATTACAAATGATATATCTTTAAAATTCTAAAAATCTGTAGAATATAGATTTACTGATATTTTGATATCAAAATCTTTCGAAATGTTAGCCTTTCATATTTTTGAAGTATTTTCGTTATGAAATTGAATTTTACAAAAACAATAAACACTATAAAACTTAAGTGATTTCAACACTAAAACAACCTTCAAGTGACTATTTTCAACTAAATACCTTCGAGTGAGTATTTTCAAAAATGTAAAAATGAATTTTAAACCCCTAGATTTCTTAAAATCAAAATAAAGAAAAATAATAAAAATCACTAAAGTCTAAAAAGAAACACTAGAAAATTAAAAGTCCAAATACAGTACCCAAAGTCAAAGCCGAAACCTCTTCACGTAAGGAAATGTCACTCCCCGAGATCAAGATCAGTGTTGACATAAAGTCAAACTGTCTTTCCAGAAATCGATTCCTACAGCGGCCTAACATAGCCCTTGGAATCCAAATCTCCTTTATTCCTACAGCGACTCACACAGTCTCAGTAATTAAATCCTTCCTTTATTCCTACAGCGACTCACACAGTCCCAGGAATTAAATCCTTCCTTTATTCCTACAGCGACTCACACAGTCCAAGGAATTAAATCCTTCCTTGTTCCTACAGCGACCCACACAGTCCCAGGAACCAATTCCTACAGCGACTCACACAGTCCCAGGAATTAAATCTTTCCTTTGTTCCTATAGCGACCCACACAGTCCCAGGAACCAATTCCTACAGCGACTCACACAGTCCCAGGAATTAAATCTTTCCTTTGTTCCTATAGCGACCCACACAGTCCCAGGAACCAATTCCTACAGCGACTCACACAGTCCCAGGAATTAAATCTTTCCTTTGTTCCTATAGCGACCCACATAGTCCCAGGAATAAAATCCAAAAATCTTTGTCCTTACAAGTCATGAAACGATCAGAAATCAATTCCTATAGCGACTCACACAGTCCCAGGAATAAGATCCAAAATCTTTTGTCTTTACAAGTCATCAAACGATCAGAAACTAATTCATACATACCGCCAAAACCAAGCTATCATCCGAAACCTACCCGATAAGACAACTTTAACAAAGTCATTAATAAAACGTTTCGATATTCTCAATTGAGTCCTGTTAATTAGGACCGGTACCATCAATTGAGTCAAGTTTAAGCCAAAAGAAATAAATCACTTGTATTCTCAATTGTGCCCCGTCAATTAAGTTTGGTAACCTCAATTGAGTTTAGTTTAAGTCAAAAATAAATTGAGATAACAATCTTTCTAGCCTACGACATATAATTTCTCGAATCCCTTAATCAGAGGTTCTCGTGATTCGTCACGGGGTAATTAACAATAGGGGCTTGCGCCTATTGGAAGGAAAGGATCCACTAAATTAATAAACCCTCATGAGAACAGATTCTCGTTAATGTCTTCTTGTTGTTAAGAAGCATTTTAAGCTTGAATTTAAACTCGTGAGGGGTGAATCTAAGACTTATTCCCGTTCTTGAGGAAACCCGATCTTTCTTCGAGAAATGACGAAAAAGTCCACACAGTTAGTTGATTGGGTTGAACAAAGTGACTTGAGGTAGGACATAGGCCGAAAGGTAGTCCAATCGGTACCCGAAAGGGGAAAGTTTCTGCTAAGGCGAAAGTCTAGTGGATATCTTTGAAAACAACAAGTAGACTTAGGTAGATTAAGCCAACAAACGAAAGTTGAGGGTTAACCGACCTAATGGGGGTGTTAGACTAGGTTCCGGTTTCGATACCTTGACCAACAAGCGACGGCTGAGGTCTAGGGAGTCCAGGTCCGGCTAGATCTGCCCCACACAAACCAAAAACCAACTTATTGAGTCGAAACACCATTAACTGAGGGTTGTGCGGGCTACATTTGTACTTGTGCGGCGTACACAGGTCTAATTTGGCCAGCACTGGTCGGAACCGACAGCACAAAAAGCTTGATGTGTAGCTAATAATACCCTAATTTAGTCCTAAAAGTACCGCAAGCGTACGGTAAATCGTTGGATGTGGTTAGGGGTCGAATCCACAGGGACAGTAGATTGAGTATTAAACCTTACTTATTCACAAAATCTAGACAATCAAATGAAGGAGTTTTGGCTTAAACTAACAATTAACAAGACAATAAACTAAATACAAACAAAACAAAGATCATAAAGGCAAAGTTTGGTGTTTTGGTGATAAAATATGCAATAAAGTGTCCTAGGGTTTCAGTTTCACTTTCAGTCCGGCTTCAGGTCGTCGGAACCGACAGCTGTCGCGCCGTTACCGACCAGTGCTGGCCAAATTAGACCTGTGTACGCCGCACAGGTACAAATGTAGCCCGCACAACCCTCAGTTAATGGTGTTTCGACTCAATAAGTTGGTTTTTGGCTTGTGTGGGGCAGATCTAGCCGGACTTGGACTCCCTAGATCTCAGCCGTCGCTTGTTGGTCAAGGTATCGGAACCGGTGTGAAACCCGTCACGCCTCGCTGCCATGGCATGACAGATTCCCGCCGTGACTGCACGCACCGCATGCAGCCACAAGGCTCACCAAACAACTAACACTAAGTAAAAGGCAGCGAATATGGCCCAGGACCAACACATGTGCTTGCACATCATATAAAAAGAAAAATTCAACAGCACCTCCCCTGTAATTACTTGCATCATGCCATAAAGGCTCCCAAATCCCCTCAGTCCCAACTTGTCCCCAACACAAACAAAGCAGAAAGATCAAAGCAAACAAGCATGAGGTTTTACATAACATACAAGCACAGTTTACTTAGCAAAACAATTTACAAACAACAATCAACACTCTACAAAACATGGCAACACATCGGCTTATTCTTTCCAGCTCTTGGCCTGCTCCAACCTGGAACCCATGCAACATGGAAATGGTGAGAAATGCAAAACATTTCCCAGTGCGGTATTTAGTTACAGCCACACACAAGCCCAAAGCTTCATGCTGCGGAACTAAACACGCAACTGAAAAGTACTTTAGAACATAGCTTTTCAAAATATGAGTTGCAACAAATAAAAGCATAGAAACATTATGCAATGCATTGGCCAGCCAAGCAATGAACAAGGCAGTCAAATAACATAAGGGCATACAAAAACTAGCCATGGTTGGTCACCTAACCATGCAATCTACATGGCTGGTTCATGCCAATTCAATCAACTCAAAGCCATTCCAACATTATAGACCGCAATTACCTACGCCGAGGTCTGCCAACGGCCTGACCAAACGATCCGCAAACCTGTACCAATGCTGAGGACATTTACCCCCTCAATCAATGAGTTCCGGAACATAAGCGCTTATCTCACGGCCCTTGGAACAGCGGTTCATGACGCCGCTTTCCAAAGACGCAAATGCCATTCATCACACATTGTACAGCCTTACCATTTACCATTTCAATTCAGCCAACCAACCAGGAATCCATCCAATATGCAAGTCATGCACTTACCAACTCATTTCCTGTCCATAGTCATGTAATATAGCAATTCATATATGCTAATTACATGCAAATCATGCACCAACAGCAATACAACATGCATACATATAATAGTATTTAGTTCCCAAAACATAAACTTGAGGGCTCAGGTGTAATCCGCACCTTTACACCTAATTACCGCCCCAACGTTGCTCAGGCGTTGTCGCTGCCTCACCGCTAAAGTCCCCCGCTTCTTGCCCTGCGCTGTCTGGTTCACAAGTACAACACTTGTGGGTTATAAACATGCATAACCAATCCAAACTCATTCAGTTTGATAGGCAACTCACCAGACTGGCCAATGGTCGGGGCTGATTTGCGGTGAAAGTACAATTTCTATCGTCGCAAGGTCCTTAGTTGCTCACTGCAACCACATCGTTGTTTGGTCATGCTACTAGCCTATCATGCTCATGCACTTTATATGCAATTGGCCTGTTAAGGCATGGTCACAAGACCACGGTTTACCCAGCAACAGTGCTGGCTTGCACTGCCCAACGTTGTTAAGGCCAGGTTCGGTTTAGACAGCCATGAACCATACTTGGCAGCAGCCCCTGCCACAACTTACTTGGCCTGGTTTGGGTTGTTTGCAAGCAAAATCATGCACTATACCTTGCTCTCTACTGCCCCAGCTATCCAACTATCGGTCCAGCTAACAAATTCACACACACGAGCTCTCAAACCTTACTATGGCTGGTCAGTTTTGGGGCTGGTCATGGCCATACGAATTTCACCAAGGAAGGGACCTGGTGCTGGTTAGAGAGGTGGCTTAAGAGGTGCATAAACAGGTGTCAACAGCCCACTCTTCCACCTTGAGTAAGCAGCTGCTAGGTGGCCTCAACTTAATGGCTGGTCAAAGAGAACTTGGACTGTCCTACTGGACAACTCCAGTGTTCCCACCACTGGACTGGTCCCTTGGCTTACCCACTGGACTCTCCAGTACAAGCTGCCCATATTGCTAAGTACACAGTACACCACTGGACAAATGGCCTAACCACCGCTCAGGCTTACGATCCATACCGGTCAGCCGATACAACATATTTTGGCTTATCTATCGGTCAAGTTTTGGGTCACCGCTACAAATCAATTTATCCAGCAATTGGCCTATTTTCATGATGCAATAGATGATGCACAACACAAAAGGGACGGTTTAGTTGGCAACCGTTGCAACAGCGGGACAAGCACCACTATTGACCATGATTTACATGGCCGAAACACTGCCTAAACCTTGGCTGGTCACTGCTTGGACTTGGTCATATGGCCAGAAATCTCTCAAATATCACCACCCCCTAATAGGGATGATGCAGTTTCTACCAACACCTAGTACAAGGGTAGCATGCCTGGCCAAAACCCCTAGCCTGTGGACTGGTTGCCTGGTTTACATGACTGTCCCACAAGGGCCAAAACTGCCGGGTGTTACATTTCTACCCCCCTTAAAAATTCGTTCAGTCCTCTGAACGAACCGCGTACCTGCACCTTCGTTAGACCCTTGATTCCACTCACGAGTCGTACTCGCTGTTTCAACTGCTTCTTCATCCCATTCCTCGATTTTGCGCTGCACCATCTTACCTTTCCCCCATCCAGCCTTTCTCTTACCATGTCCTTCCATACGCTCTGCCCGATGCATAAGTTCTTGTATACCAATCTCACCCACGGCATCAAGCTGTAAAGCTATGGCTGGATCCAATCCGTTCAAATATTGCCGCCTATACAAATACTCATCAGCCACAACATCGGGTGCATAGTGGGAAAGTTCCACAAACTCCTCATTGTATTGGCTCACCATCTTTCCTTGTTGGTTGAGCCTTATAAACTGCAGCCTTAACTTTTCCCTTTGCATGGCACTCAAGTACCGTCTAGTAAAAACATTCTCAAACCAATTCCATGGTATGTTTTGTTGATTACCGGTAAACCCTCGCTTAGCAGCTTTCCACCAAAACCATGCTGAATTCTCCAAGTATTGGGTCGCCAATTCCACTCGATTTGCCTCAGGCGCCCTACACAAACTGAACTTGTTTTCCATACTTTCCAACCACTCTTCTACTGCCTTATAACCTCCTGTCCCATCAAACTTTGGTGGATTCAACTGACCAAAAGCATCCAGCAAAAGTCTAAACCGATCAGCTTCACTCACCGGTCCATGCTGCAATTGATGGGTCAAAAATCGCCCCTGCTCATAGGCAGCAATAAGCATAGCATCCATGGCAGTTTGCTGACTCATAGTCGGCTCTTGCCTTTCACTTTCAGAACCACGCGGTGACTCACGTCCACGTGCCCTTTTTCCTGGCTGTCCATCTCCTTCCATTCCAACCTGTCCACAACTCAAAGCCACGATCGTTAGCAACCACGTGACAGGAAACAACCCGACCAACAACAACAGTCCTTAGACTTAACCCCACTCACACAACCTCTCAAAGTCTGGTTGGGTTTTAACCATGCTCTGATACCACCTGTGAAACCCGTCACGCCTCGCTGCCATGGCATGACAGATTCCCGCCGTGACTGCACGCACCGCATGCAGCCACAAGGCTTACCAAACAACTAACACTAAGTAAAAGGCAGCGAACATGGCCCAGGACCAACACATGTGCTTGCACATCATATAAAAAGAAAAATTCAACAGCACCTCCCCTGTAATTACTTGCATCCAGCCATAAAGGCTCCCAAATCCCCTCAGTCCCAACTTGTCCCCAACACAAACAAAGCAGAAAGATCAAAGCAAACAAGCATGAGGTTTTACATAACATACAAGCATAGTTTACTTAGCAAAACAATTTACAAACAACAATCAACACTCTACAAAACATGGCAACACATCGGCTTATTCTTTCCAGCTCTTGGCCCGCTCCAACCTGGAACCCATGCAACATGGAAACAGTGAGAAATGCAAAACATTTCCCAGTGCGGTATTTAGTTCCAGCCACACACAAGCCCAAAGCTTCATGCTGCGGAACTAAACACGCAACTGAAAAGTACTTTAGAACATAGCTTTTCAAAACATGAGTTGCAACAAATAAAAGCATAGAAACATTATGCAATGCATTGGCCAGCCAAGCAATGAACAAGGCAGTCAAATAACATAAGGGCATACAAAAGCTAGCCATGGTTGGTCACCTAACCATGCAATCTACATGGCTGGTTCATGCCAATTCAATCAACTCAAAGCCATTCCAACATTATAGACCGTGATTACCTACGCCGAGGTCTGCCAACGGCCTTACCAAACGATCCGCAAACCTGTACCAATGCTGAGGACATTTACCCCCTCAATCAATGAGTTCCGGAACATAAGCGCTTATCTCACGGCCCTTGGAACAGCGGTTCATGACGCCGCTTTCCAAAGATGCAAATGTCATTCATCACACATTGTACAGCCTTACCATTTACCATTTCAATTCAGCCAACCAACCAGGAATCCATCCAATATGCAAGTCATGCACTTACCAACTCATTTCCTGTCCATAGTCATGTAATATAGCAATTCATATATGCAAATTAAATGCAAATCATGCACCAACAGCAATACAACATGCATACATATAATAGTATTTAGTTCCCAAAACATAAACTTGAGGGCTCAGGTGTAATCCGCACCTTTACACCTAATTACCGCCCCAACGTTGCTCAGGCGTTGTCGCTGCCTCACCGCTAAAGTCCCCCGCTTCTTGCCCTGCGTTGTCTGGTTCATAAGTACAACACTTGTGGGTTATAAACATGCACATCCAATCCAAACTCATTCAGTTTGATAGGTAACTCACCAGACTGGCCAATGGTCGGGGCTGATTTGCGGTGAAAGTACAATTTCTACCGTCGCAAGGTCCTTTGTTGCTCACTACAACCACATCGTTGTTTGGTCATGCTACTAGCCTATCATGCTCATGCACTTTATATGCAATTGGCATGTTAAGGCATGGTCACAAGACCACGGTTTACCCAGCAACAGTGCTGGCTTGCACTGCCCAACGTTGTTAAAGCCAGGTTTCGGTTTAGACAGCCATGAACCATACTTGGCAGCAGCCCCTGCCACAACTTACTTGGCCTGGTTTGGGTTGTTTGCAAGCAAAACCATGCACTATACCTTGCTCTCGACTGCCCCAGCTATCCAACTATCGGTCCAGCTAACAAATTCACACACACGAGCTCTCAAACCTTACTATGGCTGGTCAGTTTTGGGGCTGGTCATGGCCATACGAATTTCACCAAGGAAGGGACCTGGTGCTAGTTAGAGAGGTGGCTTAAGAGGTGCATAAACAGGTGTCAACAGCCCACTCTTCCACCTTGAGTAAGCAGCTGCTAGGTGGCCTCAACTTAATGGCTGGTCAAAGAGAACTTGGACTGTCCTACTGGACAACTCCAGTGTTCCCACCACTGGACTGGTCCCTTGGCTTACCCACTGGACTCTCCAGTACAAGCTGCCCATATTGCTAAGTACACAATACACCACTGGGCAAGTGGCCTAACCACCGCTCAGGCTTACGATCCATACCGGTCAGCCGATACAACATATTTTGGCTTATCTATCGGTCAAGTTTTGGGTCACCGCTACAAATCAATTTATCCAACAATTGGCCTATTTTCATGATGCAATAGATGATGCACAACACAAAAGGGACGGTTTAGTTGGCAACCGTTGCAACAGCGGGACAAGCACCACTATTGACCATGATTTACATGGCCGAAACACTGCCTAAACCTTGGCTGGTCACTGCTTGGACTTGGTCATATGGCCAGAAATCTCTCAAATATCACCACCCCCTAATAGGGATGATGCAGTTTCTACCAACACCTAGTACAAGGGTAGCATGCCTGGCCAAAACCCCTAGCCTGTGGACTGGTTGCCTGGTTTACATGACTGTCCCACAAGGGCCAAAACTGCCGGGTGTTACAACCGGAACCTAGTCTAACACCCCCATTAGGTCGGTTAACCCTCAACTTTCGTTTCGTTTGCATGGGTTCCAGGTTGGAGCGGGCCAAGAGCTGGAAAGAATAAGCCGATGTGTTGCCATGTTTTGTAGAGTGTTGATTGTTGTTTGTAAATTGTTTTGCTAAGTAAACTGTGCTTGTATGTTATGTAAAACCTCATGCTTGTTTGCTTTGATCTTTCTGCTTTGTTTGTGTTGGGGACAAGTTGGGACTGAGGGGATTTGGGAGCCTTTATGGCTGGATGCAAGTAATTACAGGGGAGGTGCTGTTGAATTTTTCTTTTTATATGATGTGCAAGCACATGTGTTGGTCCTGGGCCATATTCGCTGCCTTTTACTTAGTGTTAGTTGTTTGGTGAGCCTTGTGGCTGCATGCGGTGCGTGCAGTTACGGCGAGAATCTGTCATGCCATGGCAGCGAGGCGTGACGGGTTTCACACCGGTTCCGATACCTTGACCAACAAGCGACGGCTGAGGTCTAGGGAGTCCAAGTCCGGCTAGATCTGCCCCACACAAGCCAAAAACCAACTTATTGAGTCGAAACACCATTAACTGAGGGTTGTGCGGGCTACATTTGTACCTGTGCGGCGTACACATGTCTAATTTGGCCAGCACTGGTCGGTAACGGCGCGACAGCTGTCGGTTCCGACGACCTGAAGCCGGACTGAAAGTGAAACTGAAACCCTAGGACACTTTATTGCATATTTTATCACCAAAACACCAAACTTTGCCTTTATGATCTTTGTTTTGTTTGTATTTAGTTTATTGTCTTGTTAATTGTTAGTTTAAGCCAAAACTCCTTCATTTGATTGTCTAGATTTTGTGAATAAGTAAGGTTTAATACTCAATCTACTGTCCCTGTGGATTCGACCCCTAACCACATCCAACGATTTACCGTACGCTTGCGGTACTTTTAGGACTAAATTAGGGTATTATTAGCTACACATCAAGCTTTTTGTGCTGTCGGTTCCGACCAGTGCTGGCCAAATTAGACCTGTGTACGTCGCACAGGTACAAATGTAGCCCGCACAACCCTCAGTTAATGGTGTTTCGACTCAATAAGTTGGTTTTTGGCTTGTGTGGGGCAGATCTAGCCGGACCTGGACTCCCTAGACCTCAGCCGTCGCTTGTTGGTCAAGGTATCGGAACCGGAACCTAGTCTAACACCCCCATTAGGTCGGTTAACCCTCAACTTTCGTTTGTTGGCTTAATCTACCTAAGTCTACTTGTTGTTTTCAAAGATATCCACTAGACTTTCGCCTTAGCAGAAACTTTCCCCTTTCGGGTACCGATTGGACTACCTTTCGGCCTATGTCCTACCTCAAGTCACTTTGTTCAACCCAATCAACTAACCTACACCTTTGACCTAGATTAGATGTGGCCATTCATCTAATAGGAGGTTCAATTAATCAATCAAGCACAAACAAGCATGCACAAATAATATCCAACAAGCAATACACATCAAATACCAAATATCAAGTGTCATACATCAATCCAAACATCAAGATCTAACCTAAGCCCTAAGACAATGCAATCTAGCCTAACATGTGCTCAAAACATAAAGTAAATGATGAAATGCAAGATACAAACTCCATGGTCAAGCAAATAAGAGGAAAAGGAGAGATACAACCGTAACCCAGCTTATTCTCCCTATTTGCAAGCTTTTAGAGTCGAAATCGGGACTCGAATCACTGTTGTCGCATGAAAATCCAAGTTCCAGAGGCGTTGTGCGGGGTACGGAGGTGGCGGTGCGGGGTGAATCGGTGCGGCGGCGTGGATCGGCAAGGGAAGACTGGTGCTATGCGGGGTACGGTGGCTGCTGTGCGGGGTGCGGCGGAGGTGCTGTGCGGGGTACAATTTCTCTGGTGCGGAGTACACCAGAGGTGAAAATGGTGGAAAGTGAGGCAGCGCCCCTGGTAGCCGCCAGGAGTCGAGAATGGAAAGATGGATCCCTAAATTTGGCGTTGGAGGCGCTTTATATAGGGGTAGGCATTAGGTTTAGGGTTTGTGCGGAGTACACATGGGCTGTGCGGGCTACAGGAAGGTCCAGTTCGGTGCACAGCAGAGTTTTGGGCCGGGAATGAGTCATCCGGCCCAGTTGTATCCCGCACAGGAAGGGTTGTATCCCGCACAGGAGGTGTCCAGTCCATGATAAAGGGTGATGTAGGCCGCACAAGGACATTGTAGGCCGCACTGGAGGTCGCACAACGTGACCCGAGCCAGGTATGAGTCGTCTGGCACGAGTTTACTCCGCACGAAGACCATTGTAGGCCGCACGGGACCATCTGTGATGCCCAAAATGTGCCGATTTGCGTTGATTTCGCTCCAAATCCCTGAAATTCAAAGGAAAACCAAAAGCAATACCAAATCCTACAAATATAACCTGAAAACACACAATTTCAAGAGTTTGGGTTATGATTTTGGGGTTAAGTCCGGCCAAATACCATATATATAAATGTGATATCAGCTGCTTCCAGACAGATAACAATGACTATCATAGAAAAAAGCTAACTATTTAGTTTGACAATTATTTATATCAAACACCGAATATGAAATTACCTAATTTAACAGAATTCTATAACACATTATCCCATCATGCCTCATAACAACCGACACTAAGATCAATATATCAAATATATGTGAGTGTGCTAAAAAAGAATATAAATTTCACCAAACCCTGGTTATGTTTAATAGGTCACTAAGTTGATATGGAACGATCCCAAGTTCTCAACTTCTGGTTAGATTTTCGGTCTCTGAAACTATACACCTAGGCCCATATAACCCACCTATTAACGAATTCAAATGAGACCAAAGGATTAGATCTAATCAAAATTATAATTATACCCTCTTATAAATTGTTTTTTTTGTTATAGATTGCTATGTTCTTGTTTTTATTGTTCACTATTCCTTTTTCCATTTTGAATGAAGTTTCACTGGTTTGATCTGGCATTTGCCCTCATATTAAATATTAAATGTAAAGACTGAAGTTTGCGCAGCGACCAATATGAAAAGCACACGATAAAGTAATAAAAATGGAGAAGGAAACCTAACAATTCATATATTGCACAACATAAATCAGCAAGAACCACCAACATTGGTTCATGGCAATACCTCATCTCAGGATGTAGGTGCCAATTAGCAAGCTTATAATTTAACTCACAACCGCTCTTTTGTCTTGACCTGCAAAGTACCATTTTTTGTGTTAAAGAACATTAATTGGGAAGTAAAGATATAAAACAACAATACTACTAACATCGTTATAATAAAATGTCAGGGATCTGTACAATAAGCAAAATTTTCTGTTTCATTACCTAACTAAGGAATCATACAGATATTTACCCTCTAACCAGCACAGCTGCTCAATTTTCCTTTAGTTGTTGTTTCAAGTCTCTTCTTCTACAAAAGTACTCAAATCAAAACTTATAAATTTCAAACATTTTAAAGAAGCAATCAATTTTTTACTCAAATCAGAACTTGTACGGGAGGTGTAGGTCAATTAATGCCACGTTGAAGGAGGCATTGGGTTTAGTTGAGATAAGAGAAGGAAAGAGGATCTACCAAGAGCTCACGGGGCATCATCTTGCTTGCACATAACCCATGGCACACCAGTATTGAGCCCAACTGCCATATTAATAGACCAATTTGTATATGCCTTGGCTGGTGCACCCTGGTCCCACTCCAACGGCCCAAATTCGTTCTCTATCTGTACAATATCACCAACCTTAAAAGCTAAAACTATTGAAAAAAGATGGAGATGTATATATAGCTTTATTTGGTCAATTAGTTCACATTGTTTATATTGCTTCTGATGGAAACCATTTCCAGCATAATATCTCCGCTTATCCAAATGATTAAGTGCAAAAGGAGATGGATCTGACCTGAGAGAGAATAATCGGACCACCTTGCATCTCGAACAACTTTTCCGCCTTCATCATGTCGACAATCTTTTTGGTGAATCCCTCCATTACATCCTATTAATTTAAAAAGATATCGTAAAGTTTGAAATAAAATAAGTCCCAAAGTATATGATCATAAGAACATTGGATAATTAATTGTGAATTGCTTGCCTTGAAAGGTTTGTTATTAGTTCTGAAATCAATACCAGGTACATACTTGAGCCAAACAGGAAAGCCCCTGAAAACATTTAACCATTAAGCTTTTTAAATAGGATCACAATATAATTGAACATATTTAATACAATGAAGAGATGAATTGCTAAATTTACCCGAAATTCCATTCAGCACAGATATAAGGTCCAATGCAGAGATGCACATACAATCCGGCTTGTTGAATAAGCTTTATAAAGTGTACCATATCATACCTATCTTGGAAATAATACTGCAACAAAAAACCAGAAAAAAATAATTAAATAAAACAAATAAAATAAATAACAAATCCTATACTTAAAAAATGACTCAGAAATTAGTTATAATACCTGGCCAGGAGATGGCTCATGCCCATTCCAATAAATGTAAGTTTGAATCACATCCAAGCTGCCATCTTTTGCCTTTTGTATTAGACATGGCCGCATCTTTTAACCCAAAAAATAACACTTGCATCCAAATCAGAAAGAATAATCAACAGCAAAAGGCAAAGAGTAATCAGGTGAAATAGGCCACAAATTTTGAACCTGCTTTACAACTAAATGAATTTATTTCAACCATATTTTTCTATTAACCTATTATGCATAATTTGGAGAGATGCATGCTTAGGCAACAAAGATGGTTCAATGAAATTGAGGCTTGCTATTACCGCTGCAAATTCTGTAATGAAAATCCAACTAATTAATTTACATAATTAGTGAAATTTTGAATATTGTATGTGGGTAGCCTTTTAATTATGTTTTGTGGAGGCATATTTAAAAGGGAAATATGGTCAATTTAGTTGGTTGATGGAATAAAATTAATTATTAGCGTTTTGTGATGTTATAAAATCAATTAGTTATTTTGTGTTGGCATATCTCCAATTTCAAACTTTTGGAGTGGCATTAATCAAATTACCCCTAAAAAGTAACATATTTGCCCAATATGAAAAAAGTAATCCCAAAACGATTGTTATTAGTTTATCACATCGCTTGTCTTTATCCATTGCAAGGAATCAGAATTTGAATTCATTACTTTTGCTCAAACATATAATTCAGGGTGACAGATTCATTCCAAACCGAGGTGAAATGAATATGGATATAGCAGAGGCTCTTCTAAACATACCAAGAAAAGACGAGAGCATAGATGAAGTATCACCTTCTAGAGCTGCATACAGAAAGTTTCTTGCCGACGCCTTGCTTCAGGGGAGAACTCGCATCTTCTCTTTCAGCAACAGGCCTTGGGTTTAGTTGCTCTCTCCCAGTCACCCAAGTTAGCCAATCCCCATCTCCATGTCTCACTCTCTCTCCCTTTTTTGGCTTCGTGCAGAAAAGAGAAGAACAATCGAGAATCGACTGTGTTGAAAAAGGAGAAAGATAGAGCTCTCTCCCTCCCCCTCCCTCCTTCTCCTTTTTGGCTTCGTGCAGGAAAGCGAAAAAAAAATAGCAGGAAGAAAGAAACCATTACGGAGAAGAGAGAGGAAGGGGAAGGCGGAGAGTTCGGAGAGATGAGAACTTGTCTGATGAAAAGAGAGAGAAGAGACGGACAGATCGAAGCGGATGGACAAATCTAGTATTGATCTCACCCGCTGAAATCAACGGCATAGATAAATCTCTCGATAAATGTAAAAGCGTACTGTAGAAAATACACCCAAGGTTGGAGTATTTTTTGATTGGCTCCTTTTTTCGGCCTAGTTCCCCTCCTATAGCAAGACCCTAAGATTTCGGTAAAGCTAGCAATTAATTTTCATGAAATTTTGTAAATAATTATATTAAATTTTAACTCTCTTTACTAAATTTTCAAACACCCTTAATTAGAACGGCCGAGACAATTTAGCTTTACTGATCGATGGCTGACACCGTTGGAAGATTACTATATCAAACATTGTTCATGAACTACAATGTAATAAATTAATGGACCATATTGTATAATATATTTTTTAACTGTAGGATTCATATTTTACCATTCAATTTTTTTCGCAATTTTTCATACTGAAGACATAATGCTGCGGAAACCAGAGCTGATTTGATTTTGAGCAGCTCTTTGTTCCTTGTCCCCACATCCTTGAAAATATAAACACCTAATTATAGTAATCAAACAACCGAACAAGATTCTTGTATTTAATCCTAATGTTGTCGTCTATGCATTGCATTGCGCACCCATTTTATTCAGGTATAGAAAAATAACTTTGTCGGGTAAGGAACTTTTGGAGTGTAGTGGCAGGCAACGTTTTTTTCTTTTTTAGAAACACTGGTCAGCGGCTGACAAGCTAGGCAGGCAAAGTTTTGATTATCAAATTACAGATTACACTGGGAATTTTTTTTTTCTTTTTGTTTCTCATCATTTATAGCTCGTGTCTTTTAGATATTTTTCATTGGTCTTTTTATGTTTGATCTATTTTGTAACGTATTGTTTAACTTTGTTTTGATTTCTCGAATGAAAGTGGACAATCAAAAGGCTCTACTTTTTCAAAACACTAATCGTGTGAGTAATGTTAGGGTGTTTTGGATAAGCACCATATGTTTCTAACTCATATGTAATTTTTTTTTATATATTTTTTTTATCTCAATATAAATCTTGTAATTTGAAAAAAAAAATGTAAAAGAATTTCAGAAGAATTAAAATTTGGTTATGAGAATAAAGAAAATAACCACAAACACACACACACACACCCAAAAAGAAAAAAAATGTACATAATATTGACTGGACTGGAACAAACAAGTCATTTACATTGGAATTTTTTTTAGGATCAGGCCTTTCTATTCTACGTTAAATTTCAGCCCAAACGGCCTGAAGTCATTTTGATATATGAGACTTGTGGAGGCAGTTCTAGTTCAATAGAGGTTCGAACTTCGAATTTACACCTGAGCCTCTCAGCCGAGGGATGGTAATTTTTTAAACGCTCGTCTTCCTCAAAAATTGAACCGAAGTTTTGCTTTGAAAATTACTTTGGATCAGAATGATTATATTATCTGACAATAATATACAAGAATATAGACTAATTAGTTTTTATTGTACAATAACCTCACAACGGTAGAACGTATGGACAATCTCTGAATTCAATCCCACGCCACAAACACACAGTTTTTAAAATCGTGATAACAGGATTTATAAAAACTAGAATCCAATGACTCATGAGAGAAAAATTCCTAAATGGCTACACGGATATATGTTTAAAGATGCACTGTAATGTTAAACCATCTTCAACAACTCTTTGCAAAACACAGCCGAGTGTTCCTCCTTAACACAATGCAAGATCAATCTGATTCCTATTTTAGGTACAGGCGGCTTCACATATATAGCTGTTGCAATGATGCCATTGTCGTTCAATGGAAAAACATACTTCGGTTGGCCCCACCCGAAGTTGACCTCATTGAATCCAACCTTGGTCCAGTCCGACACAACCACTGTTCCGTAATCCAACACCACTTTGTGGTACGATTTGGTACACCCATACATCCAATCTGCAAACTTAGTTGATAGCTCATCCTTCTCCTCTTGTACTAGACTCATGACGGTTAGAAGAGATGCCTTGTTGATCTCCTCACTAGACTTTGTAATGCCCATCAGGTACCCGCAATTACCATAATACCCCTCAACAGAGGGTAACACGCCATGTAGCAAATGCCGTGTGCTAGCAGCAAATGCCACCCCGACCTTGGCTTCAGGCGCCAAATCAATTGCACGTACACGACATTTAAAGATCATGGCTGTCACAACATCAAAAGTGGAGCTCCTTTGGCCTGTCTCCGTCATGTACAAGTCCTTGATTCCATTGATGCTATCTAGGGAGATGTCGATTACTGAGTTGGTGAAATTTTTGAAGACAGGGAAGGACGGAGGGGGCATGGTGAAATTTTTGAAGACAGGGAAGGACGGAGGGGGCCCTGCATGCAGCACCTTGGGTGGGGCCGGGATTTCTTCCCGGGACCACACTGGTTTCACAGTCGGCTCAGGAAGGCCACATGCCATCTCACCAACCGCTTTCATGAATTGTGCAAAACCAAGGCTGTCAAAGACCATGTGGCTCGCGCAAATACCGATCGTGAATCCACTGCAGGTGAATTCAGTGACCTGAAATTAAAATATACGGTGCTATTATGGAACTAAGAATTTTTTTTTTTGTATTTATTATTATTATTATTATTATTATTATTTTATTTTATTTTTTTTTTTGGGGGGGGGGGGGGGGGGGGGGGTGGTTGGGGCGGGGGGTGTTGGAAACTGGAAAGTTGGAACTAAGTTATTGAGGGGGCTCACTTAGGGTGACAATTTAGTGTACAGTTGCCTGCATTGTTGAAAAATGGATTTGATTTATATACGTATCAAGTGGCCACAGAGGCACAGAGATGTAGAGTGCTTATTTTTTTTTTCGATTTCTGAAAATTTTGCAGTAATTACCATGGCACATGTAAACTGCTTTTTTTTTAAAAAAAAAAATCTTAACCATAAAGAAAAAAAAAAAGAGAGAAAAAATATTTAAACATTACCTTTTTATTTCAAACTATTTTTTTATTTTTGGTTTTGCTCGAGTAATTACTATGCTTATGTCAAAATCAATGGAAGCCAGTGGTGTTCATACTTTTTCTTTCGTTTTAGCAGGAACAATCAATTAAGCATTTTAATGACAGTGACATCATCAAACTGTTAGCATGAACCCCACAAACCTCAAAGGAAAACAATAGAATAATATAAAGATGAAACACTAGCTATGACACCTGAACCAAAAGAATTTCATCTTGAGGCTTGCCTTCAGGTGGCAGCTGTGGCAGTAACTGCTCTTTGGGTATCATCAGAGGCCTTTCCAGATAATTTACTTCTTCAAGGCTACAATTCGCATTTGCTTCAACAAACCATATTCCCTCGCCAGTGCTATCCACCTCAGGCTTACCCTGTTATATACATATAGTTAGTCGCTAATCTATTACCTTAAAGCTGAAACAGAGAGTGCATACATGTCTAGTTTTTTTCTGTATTTCTTAGTAATATGCGTCTTCTCCCTTCTCATTGTGTGATACATATCTGCCAACGGTAGTTAGAACTTCGAAATTTATTTTTACCATCAGATGAAGTGAGCGCAGGATATATTTAGAATTTCTGCAGTTTTCTGTATAAGTGTTTCTTTTATATCTTGAGAAATGAGAATTGAATGCTTATGAGCTAGATTGCTTGACTGATTTCAACATACTGGCATAAAAACTTCTTGTCTTTTACATGTTGAACCACTTTCAGATATATACGCATGACAGCATGAGCACACGCACTACATCATATGTTAATTGTTGGACTCTGAATGGATATATAACAACTGAAAAAATAATCTTTGAATTAAAAAAAATGAAGATGTTAATTACTAGCTGGTCCCCATATCACTCTGCATATACGCATGATTTAATGTAACTCGGTTTTTACAAAACAGTTGTTTCAGATCTACTTTAACAGTATGTCAGTAGAAACATATTCATAGTTTATATTTAATAAATAAAAATCTAGACGAGTAATTAAAAAAAAAAAAGAAACTATAGTACAAATTACTACCAGATTGATCTCGATGATTTTTCCTGCAACCGGGTAGTAGTGTACAAGTGCTTTTGCGAACGCATCCCTTATGCGTGTTACTGCTTTTACACTGTGTGTAAAAACTGATACTGCATTAAGCAACATGCGTCCTGCAGTGCAACGATCAATGGAAGATAGAGGGAGGATCTCGATCGCGGTTGTGGAACTTGGCCGGACCCTAACTGCAGGAGATTTTGTTATCATGTGTTTACTCATAGCTTCTCAAATCTCAATCACAGTGCGTGCGTATTATAAATGTGTGTGTCTTACTTAGGAGAATTGAGTGGAATGATCTTTCGCATGTATAGCTATAATGCTATATATAGTGAGAGTATACTAGCTACTTATAAATGTGCATGGAGACTGGATAATTTTAGCGTAGATTATTAAATGCTGCAGTAAGCATCTTGTTTTCTTTTTCCTTTCTTTTTATTTTAAAAAAAGTTGGTTGGCGAACGTGTCTCGCATTTCATTAAATTGAGTTGTCATGACTCATGACAAGATAAGGAGGAAATCTAATCTAGTTAAGAAATTAATAAAAAGTCGTCATCTGTGGTATTAATTTTCTGTAGAGAGGTTTGATTTCCCTGCATTATTATTTGCGTTTTAGCTGTCAATTTTTTTTTGTGGGCTGCAAATTCCACTAGAAAAAATAGAGATACGGTTAAGAAAATAAATTATACAAATTTTTTATACAATTCATAATAGCATTAATTATAGTGAAAAAAATTTTAAAAAATAAATTAATTATACATTTTTTTTATACAGTTCTGGTGTATTTACTAGGTCCACCAGAACTGCCACGGTTTTCCCTGCTTATATTTTATTGAGAATTGGTACCAATTATCTCTGATTTTCCCATCCATCCCATCCACGGGCTTCAAAACAGGCTTTATGGATCTAGAAACTGGCCCGGTCTATTTATATCTCTCTAAATCTCATCTATTCCATTCATTCCAAACCCTAGCCGCGTAGCCACCGATTCAGATCCAGCGGCTCCTGTACTCCATCGATCGACCCGATAACGAGAGAGAGGTCGGAAGTAAATTCATCAATGGCGGAGACTGAGATAGAGGGCGTGAAACTGGGTTCCTCCAAGCCGATGATCGCGAGTCAGGAGGAGATGGTCGAGTTTCGCGTGCCGATTCCGTATAGAGACCAGTGTGTGCGCCTCCTAATCGCGTGCCAATGTTTAAATCGAGGTAGGTTTTCTCGAATTTTTTTTCCCTTTTATTAGACAACAGTTTTAGTTACACCATATTGTGCACATTAGATAGTGTCACAGAAGATCCAATGACAGCCAGCTCAGAACTCAGCGCAACAGAATTCTGTTTCTAAGGAGATTAGCTTTAATCATTAGCATTAATTGTAATTAGTTTAGATGGCTTTAATACATCTTGTTATAGCTTGCTTATAAATACACAGACTCTGTAATACATTGAGATATGAAAAAGAAATACAGAATTACAAGTTTATCTTCTTCTTCGCTTCCTTATCTCTTTACTTCCTTATCTCTTTATGGTATCAGAGCATAGAACTGCCATTAATGGCGCAAGACACAACTCTCGATCCACTTAATCCATCTCCTTCTCCTCTATCTTCCGATTCCACTACTATCAATCCTTCCAGTACATCAATTATACCTCTTACCATTCCAATTACAACAAAATTGACCAATACAAATTATCTCACATGGAAATCACATATTCTTCCCCTTCTTCATGGCTATGGCTTGATGAAATTCATCGAGTCACCACCTCCATCTCCTACTTCTTCTACCACCGATGGTCAGATTGTCATCAACCCTGACTATATCAACTGGACTCGATAAGATCAACTGCTCCTTGGATGGCTCAGATCTTCTCTCTCTTAGTCGATCCAAGCTCAGTGTGTTTCTTGCTTGACATCTAAGGAGATCTGGTCTTCTCTTCAGATGGTTTATTCTGCTACATCTCGTGCTCGAGTTACCAATCTGAAGAAACAAGTTCAGATTGCATCCAAGGGATCTCTATCTTGTGCAGATTACATCCAACACATGAGACACCTTGCTGATGAACTGGCGTTTGCTGGCTCACCATTGTCAGATGAAGAACTTGTGTCAGCCACTCTCACAGGTCTTGGATCTGATTATCTCCACTTTGTTACTGCTGTTAACACCTCCTTCCGCAATGATTCTCTCTCTTTCTCTGAACTTCATGGCATGCTCCTGACACATGAATCAGTTCTGCAACAACATGATACCAGTTCAGTCTCAGCAAATCCCTCAGCATTTCAAACGGGTCGGATCTCTTTCTCCAACAACAAAAATCGACCCAATAACACCAGCTATGCCAATTCAACTCCTATTCAGGGCCCTGATTTCTCACGATCTGCTGCTAGGCCCAACACCACTCCACAACCTCTCAAATCAGCTGGTCAAAACAATTCTGGCGCCAAACCAGTATGTCAGATTTGTGCTAAACCAAGCTATTCTGCTAAACTGTGTTATTTTCGCTATGAACCAGATCCAGCTTGGAAACCAAGACCCACACGTCAGGCATTTAATACTCAGCTGCAACAACTTCCTCAAGAAAATGCTGGCTGGATTGTTGACTCATGAGCAACCAATCATGTCACCCATGATTTGAATAATCTATCTTCCTTTTTTGCCTACAAGGGGCCTGATGCTCTCCAAATTGGTAATGGCACTGGACTCATCATTTCTCATATTGGTTCAACCAAATTGTTTGTCTCCAATCTATCCATTAATTTAACAGATGTGTTACATGTGCCTTCTTTCTCAAAAAACCTTATTAGTTTATCCAGATTATTATATGATAATCCCCATCTCACTGTTACTTTTTCTCCTGATTCATGTCATATTCAGGAGCACCACACCAAGACAACCATTCCACTGCTTAACAGTCATGGTCTCTTTCTTCTTCATGCTTCTCTACCTCAAGCCTTTCTTGGTGTGCGTGCTTCTGCAAAATTGTGGCATGACAGACTGGGACATCCTTCCAACACCACTACAATGCATATTCTCAATACCTATAGTTTACCTTATAGCACAAATAAACTTGATGTATGTCATGATTGCTCTTTAGCTAAATCACATACTTTACCTTTTCCTACTTCTGTTAATTCTTCTTCTTTTCCCCTTGAAATAGTTTACTCTGATGTATGGGGCCCATCACCTCTTGTTTCATGCAATGGAAACAGATTTTATGTTATTTTTATTGATGAGTTCTCTCGTTTTACATGGATTTATTTCTTAAAGCAGAAAAGTGAGGTTTTATCTGTGTTTACTCACTTTAAATTACAAGTGGAAAATCTTCTTGGAAGAAACATCAAAATATTAAGAACAGACAATGGCACAGAATACAAGCCAGTTACAAAACAATTTCCTCAAATAACTCATCAACTCACCTGTCCCTATACTCCCCAACAAAATGGTCTCTCTGAACGAAAACATAGACATATTGTTGAATTAGCTCTCTCCACCATGTCCAAAGCAGCTATACCAACAAACATGTGGGATGAAGTATTCTCCAGCATTGTTTATCTCATTAACAGATTACCCTCTTCCTCCACATCTTCTATACCCTATACAACCCTCTTTAATAAAATTCCTGACTATTCTGCCCTTCGTGTGCTTGGATGTCTATGCTTTCCACACACCAGACCCTATAATTCACACAAGCTTGAACTTAGAGCAATGCCATGTGTGTTTCTCGGGTATGCTATTTCTCAAAAGGGTTACAGATGTTTACACATACCTTCTGGCAAAATATTCATCTCCAGACATGTGACTTTTGATGAAAATGTCTTCCCCTTCAAAGAACAGGCTGCCATGCCTCCTTCAACATCCAATTTCAGCACTCTTCTACCCTCATCTCTGGCACTGCTATAACATCACCAGTTCATTCCCACTGATACTGTTCCACCAGGCCAGAATTCAAATGAACCTGCCCAAACTGCCCATACTCAGCCTGCTTCCATTCCTGCTGACCCAGTTGATCATTTACCTGCCCACAATTTAAATTCAACTTCAACTGTCCCACCTACTGCCCAACCTATTTCTTCTACTACAACTCCCATTCTTACCTCACCTACAGCATGATGCTCAGCCTTCCAATCAGTCTCATGCCATGGTTACAAGAAATAGAGATCATACCAGGCGCAGTAAACTATTTCCTGACTATGTAGCTTATACTGCTATCACTACAGCTGAGCCCACCTGTTTCACTCAAGCTATTAAAGTCAAGGAATGGAGGGAAGCAATGGCAGCAGAAATCAATGCCCTTGCCTCCAATAATACCTGGCAACTTGTGCCTCCACCATCTGATCAAAAAATTATTAGCTGCAAATTGGTCTTCAAAATCAAACAAAAACCTGATAGGTCAATGAGAGACATAAAGCTCGTTTAGTGGCCAAAGGTTACAATCAAGAGGAGGGGGTTGACTTCTTTGACACTTTCAGTCCTGTGGTGAGGCCCACAACAATCAGATTGATCTTATCTTTGGCTGTTTCTTCAAATTGGGTCATTAGACAGCTTGATGTTCACAATGCTTTCCTACATGGTGATTTACAAGAGAAGGTCTATATGTCTCAACCACCAGACTTTACTGACTCCACACATCCAGATCATGTATGTCTTTTGACTAAATCTCTTTATGGTTTGAAACAAGCCCCTCGTGCTTGGTTTCACAAACTGAGTTCAGCACTTTTGTCAATTGGTTTTGTGGCTTCCAATTATGATCCCTCTCTCTTCATTGCTCATCATAATGGTCATACACTGTACATTTTAGTGTATGTTGATGATATTTTAGTCACTAGAACTAATACTGAGATGATCACTTCTTGCATTCAACAATTACAAAGCAGATTTGCTGTTAAAGATTTGGGGGATTTAAGTTTTTTTCTGGGTATAGAAGCATCCAAAACATCAGATGGTATGCTTCTTACTCAAACTAAGTATGTGACTGATCTTCTCACAAGAACCAAGATGCTTCATGCCAAGCCAGTTACCACTCCAATTGCCACTCATATTACACTGTCTAAAGATGTTGGAGACCCCTTTTTCTGATCCTTAATTGTATAGAAGTGTAGTTGGAGGGCTACAGTATGCTACTTTGACTCGGCCAGATATAGCTTTTGCTGTAAATAAAGTCTCTCAGTATATGCATAGTCCTAATGACACTCACTGGGCTGCAGTGAAGCGTATTCTCAGATATCTTTGTGGTACTTTGAATAATGGCCTTTTTCTTCACTCCAAATCATCCTCTACAGTTCATGCTTACAGTGATTCTGACTGGGCTGGATGCCCAGATGACAGGCGCTCAACTTCTGGATTCTGTATATATTTTGGCAGAAACTTGATTTCCTGGAGTGCAAAAAAACAAGTTACTGTTTCTCGCTCTAGCACTGAAGCTGAGTATAGAGGGTTAGCTTTAACATGTGCTGAGATACTATGGTTGCAATTTTTGTTGCAAGAATTACATGTTACTTTGGATCATCCTCCTTTTTTATGGTGTGATAACATCGGGGCTACTTTTTTGGCTGCTAATCCTATGTTTCATGCTAGGACAAAGCACATCGAAATTGACTATCACTTTGTTCGGGAGAGAGTGGTAACCAATCAGATCTGTGTCAAGTTTATCTGCTCAAAGGATCAGCTTGGAGACATTATGACCAAACCTTTATCTACTTCCAGATTTTGTTTTCTGAAATCCAAACTCAATGTGATGCCTTCTACATTGGTTTGAGAGGGGTGTATTAGACAACAGTTTTAGTTACACCATATTGTGCACATTAGATAGTGTCACAGAAGATCCAATGACAGCCAGCTCAGAATTCAATGCAACAGAATTCTGTTTCTAAGGAGATTAGCTTTAATCATTAGCATTAATTTTAATTAGTTTAGATGGCTTTAATACATCTTGTTATAGCTTGCTTATAAATACACAGACTCTGTAATACATTGAGATATGAAAAAGAAATACAGAATTACAAGTTTATCTTCTTCTTCGCTTCCTTATCTCTTTACCTTTTCATTATCGATTTTGATTTTGTGGCCTATTCTGCCGTGATTATATGCGATTATGTTTTATTGAAAGGAATTTGGTAAATACGTTGATAAAATAGGAAATAAGCACAAGGTTTGCACACTATATTATAAGAAAATGATTAAGCAGGGATTTTAGTTTTGTATATTATAAAATCGATGATTTATGAAAAGAATTAAGCAGGAATTTTTTTATTTTACTGATTGCATTAAACTTAAATTTCACGTGATGAGGGTGTAAAAAGAAATCTTTCATGTTCTTGTCAAATTATGAAATCGATGATTTATGAAGAATACTTGATTAGTAATTGATTTTAATTATATTTGTTTTGTTTGTGTAGGAATTACAGGGTGGTGAAAAGAGTTGTGAGAAGGAATTGAAGGAGGAATTGATGAATTGTATTAGTTTGTAATGGTTAAAATTGTATAGGATTTGTGTTATTATTAATGGATGTTATTATTAATAGAATTGTTCAATTTGTTGAAATAATGGATGTTATTATTAATAGAATTATTTAATTTTTTGAAATAATGGATATTATTCTTAATAAATGGTTAGTATTCAAATTACAAAAATTCTATCCTCAGATGCAACTAACTGAACACATAAACAATTTTAGTTCAACCTTTAAAGTATTAAACTGAACACAAAAGTAAAAAATATTCCATCTTCAGAAGCAAGTAACTGAACACATAACACATCAAATTCATCCTTTAACGCATTAAATTGAACACAGAACCCCGAAAATGCATTTTTTAGCTGCAACTAACTGAACAATTAAACTATTTTAGTTCAACCCTTAAAGCATTTAACTGAACAAAAAAGTTCGAAAATTGCTATTTCTTACGAAACTAACTGAACACTTTCAATAAGTGCAACCCTTAAAACACTTAAACCAACAAAATTTGATGATGTCAGCAAGCAAATTGATGACGTCACGACGCATAGAATTTTCGCTGACTCGCGCAAAAAAATTTGTTGATGTCATCGCGCGAATTGATGACGTCATCATGCGGAAAAATGAAGGCTGGAGTGTTGCTGGCCCAGTCAAGCCCATGGATGACGCTGGATGGAAAATCAAAGGATGGTGTATATCACTTGTATTTTATTTTATTGTGGACCGAGTTTTTCTTTTCTATTTTTAGTATTTTTCTTGCGCTTGGTCTGGTTGATATCCAAATCCAAATCCAAATCCAAATCCAAGTCACTCCTCCATGTCCTCCCAAGGGAAAAATCGGTATTGTTATTGTTGAACATTTTTCGGATTTGTCCGTTACTCCTTCGTCACGGCACTGCACCAAGCCACCTAACAACGTTGACTTGGTCGTGTTACTAACGTTGCTTTCATTTTATCTTCTGTTTTGTTCAATAAATTTTTAAAATAAATAAAGTAAACAATTTTAGTTTATAATTTTTTTTTAAAAAAAAATGGTCGTTAAACATAGTTTAGAAAACTGTATGTATCTCTTTAGTGGTTATATTAATTAATTCCTTCAATATCCTGTTACTCTGTTAGCCAGTTATGTGAAAACTACTAAATTTATCTTCTCCTCGTGCGCTTTTAAATTACTTTTTGTGGTATGTCAATTAATTCCATTATTTTTTTTCTTTTGACCACCTCATTTCATATTAATTCCAGCGCTTTTCGATTTTCCGTGGATGCTATTTAATTCTAAAATTATTCAATATGCTAGTAGTTAAAAAAATATACTAGTACTCAGCACACAGGTGACACAGCTGCAAACTATTCAATAATCAACATGAATGTCAAATATTAAATTACAGAACTGAATCCTACTAATTATTTTACTCCAGAACCAATAAATCCAGTACTGATGTTCACCCTCCTAAATTTTGTAATTATTAAAAATTTATTAAGGATATAATTCCTATTGCTTAAATGTAAAAATTTTGTGTCGTATTCTTGGATCATGCAATTTTTCAAATAGTCATTTCGTTGTAACGATCTAAGAATATAGTATTTTATATACTATGACTTATTTATTCTGTTATGGAATAGCTGCAAGATCTACAATTACCATAATTTGTGTTTTACGCTAAATAGTTTTTTCTTTGTTATCTCTTTGTTAAAAAAATATACATATATATTGCTTTGCACTTGTAAAGTCTCCGAAAAAACATAATATATCCCTATAAAACAAGATGGGGGTAATTACATTTGACAAGAAAAAAAAAACCAGACCGAAGGATTTAGCAAGTCTCACAAATTTTAAATTTTTATTTGGAAATTAATTAATTTTGGACTGTGCATCACTGTCTAAAGGTTGGATTTTTCCTTCAGTGGGTTTAGTGCATGCATTGAACTTTTCGTATATGCATGCTGTACAGCTACAGTTACGTTTCTAGATTTAGTTTCTTTTTTCTCTATTTTTTTTTCAGAGATTGTTAGATAACTTTTGTAGTGTACATGTTTTTCTGCAGGCTGTAGTTGCTCAAAAAATATTTTCTCATTTTATTTTTGTCCTTTAGCATTTCTTTGATTTAGTTTCTTTGAATCAATGGAATAGCAAGCTTTCTAAAAAAGAGAAGAACACGGGAATAGTGAGCTAGAACGTTAGTCCAAATAATGTTTTTAATGAATACATGAGCAGGACCGATGAAAGATGGTTTAATTAAACAGTGTTGGTTCAAAAAAGTTTCTTTTCAAAAGCATTCAACAAAATACATGTGATGGCGTCCAATTTGATAGAAATGACAAAGAATGATGGAAGTTGTCTCGTAAATTGCTATGAAAATATATAGATCAGGACTTGCATAGTTGCATAACACGAATGAACCAGATGTGACTTTAATTAATTGGTCGTATGCTGTACTGTGATTACTTGAAAGTTGAAACTCATCTAAATAGCTAATAAATGGTCGCTAAGTGGTTATATTATGTCATTTATTTATAATGAGTATTGCATAAGTTCAAATATATTTAATATAATTAATTATAAATTTGTATTGAACCGAAATTAAATTGAGATTATTTGATTAATAAAATATGTTTTGCACAAAATTAATTTATAAAGAATCATTTCATAGAACACCTTAATATATCAGATAGGATTACATAGCACGATAAATTCTCTTTTTTCAGGTCAAAAACATTTTATCAGTAAATTATCGAAAAAATATTAGCGATATAAAAAAGTTTGATCATGAACCGTATTTTGTGAATAAAAGAATGATGCCATCGCGCCTATTTTTCTCTAAATACCAATAAAACAGGATTTCGTCGAGAACACTTAACAGAGTTAACAGGTAACAGGTTCATACCTGAAAAAGTTCAGGCCTCTAATAAAGTAATAAGGGATGAGAGTATGAGACCAACTCGGAATTGAGCAATCGAATCAAATGACCCACCTGACTGCCTCAGTGGATATGAAAAAAAAAAAAATATCGACAGCCCAATTGATGAAACCTAACGAGCCGAGATAGAGCCCAAAATATGATACAGAGAAGCCCGTTTACATTTCCTCTCTCTCAATCTTGGTGCACAGGATCCCCGGGACCCATTTGGACCAACTAGCTGTATTATTGTCAGCCCACCACACGATTCTAAGGCTCGTTGGACCAACTTCAAAAATCGTCAAAATAAGTAAAAAAATTCAGAAAAATTCAAACAAAGTTTCCAAAAAATATTTGAAAAAAAAATCCCAAAAGCCCAGTTTCAGTTTATTCAACGTTAAATTTGTTACTCTAGCAACAAAGAGAGAGGCTTGCATCCTTTGATCCCTTTCACATTCTTCGACGTTATAAGCTATCCACGTTCAGTAGAAATTAAGATATTTCTCTTTTATTTAGTCAATCATGAATTAATGTAGCTACTTGTAGACAGGATTAAATTTATAATATGTTTCAGATAATGCGTGCATGTAGTCGCTTGGAACTATGGTCAAATACATATTAAACAAAACTAGCTAGTAAACTGTCCAATTAGAGAATCGTATATTAATAACAATATTCTTTTCATGCAGAAATTTTTTAGAAACATAAATATATAAACCCCCAGCATTTATATGATTATATCTAAGCATATCACTCAAAAAAAAAAATTGCATTGCCCCATTTTTTACTTATGGAAATCTTATTTCTAACAGCAAAAGTTAGAGTGTATATAGTCACACACTACACTAGCTGACTAGCATAGTCTTTTGCAGTGGAGATTCAAAATTAAATCATAATAAAAATTAAGTTGAAATTATAACTATTTACGCCTAAAAAAAAGAAAAAAAAAATAGTTTGTTCGTCATATAAGCTGTACTTTCTCTGATATAATTGTTTTGCTGATCCATATATATTACCTCACAGTAATAAAAATTTTTATGTCAATTAAGAGATTTATTATGCCTATTTATATATAAAAAAATCATCATAATTTTACCATACTTCTCAGTGTACGGTGTACCTCTATCATTTATCCCTCGCACTAATTAAAGGGGGAGGCAGGTCCATGTTTTGCTAAAGGACATGATCAAGATTGGTTGGCATCATGACAATGCTAAAAGACTAGGCACAGCGTTTTTATTTTCTTTGATGAAAGGACTAGACACAGCATTAACTCCACCAAGGACAATTGACATTGAATTTGTATATCACTTATGAATGTTTTTATTGTGCTATAAGTCTATAATGCTATTGTCTTTACTGAAACACAACATCAGTAAATAGGTCGACGTCTTCTCTTAAAAGCACACTAATCCTGAAAACTTCATTTTCGCTGTAAAAAGCGCCTATGCATAGAGTTAGATGACATATTTCAACAAATGAAATGGTCGAATAGAACCAATCCAAAATATATTTTTATAAAAAAAAAAAGAGAACCAATGCAAAATGTTTTAAACTGATTGAATAGAGAGATGATTTCAGTAGTACGGGAAGTCCGTTACAAAGGAAAAATAAAATATAGGGAAAATTGGATATAACCCCCTCTAATCTTCTCTATCTGGATATAACCCCCTATAATCTTCAAAATTGGATATAACCCCCTCCAATCTTGTTTATCAAGGACATAACCCCTTTTCATTAATTCTAATTATTTTTTAATTTAAAAAATTCTGAGAAAAAAATTTATGACAAAACTACCCTTCTTTCCCTTCCAGATAATCCCCTCCCTCTCCATCCCTCCTCCCTCTTTGTTTGCCGATAATAATTTTGATAATCAAATTCCAATCACGATTCTCAAATTCTGTCCAAGCATATATATTGTTCTCAGGCTCGGAAAAAGATGAGTGATATTAATCGAAAAGGCATTGGAGAGGAGCTAAATCAAATAGAAAAATCATCTCGACTTGCATCTACTGATAATTACATATATTCATAATAGGATAGTAAAAAGATTTTGAACCATCGTGATATTTATTTTCCTTTTGTATTTCTTAGTTTTTAATTTCTGTAGAGGTTCTTCTATAGTTAATAAATTATCAATTTATCATTGTAAAAAGTTATGTTCAACACTGAAGGATGAACGTAGTGCCCCTCATTTCATTCTCCCGTCTCCTTTAATATTCGATGCTCTATATTCCAGGCAAAGAGACTAAAGTTTAGAAAGCATTTGTTACCATTGATTACAAATAAAATGGAAGATGAAAATATTTTTGGAAATGAGTATATAAAGAAATTTGGTACTGTGAAGATAAGAACGTGGAAAGTTCTTTGGAAAGAAGGGTAATTTGGACATAACTTTATGCTGTTGATTTTATTCAATTAAAAAATAATTAAAATTAATGAAAAGGGGTTATATCCTTGATAAACAAGATTAGAGGGGGTTATATCCAATTTTGAAGATTATAGGGGGTTATATCCAGATAGAGAAGATTAGAGGGGTTTATATCCAATTTTCCCTAAAATATAAACATGGGATCCTTACATGTGTATTGTTTTTTTCAAGATCTTGACAGAAGCTGTCAAGTTGTTAATGCATGTGTATTGTTAGTTACTAATTTCGAGAGCAATCTCGAAAAACGAAACGGGCACATAATTTAAAGTCAAAGTTTTGTGAAGTTGAGGAGACAAATTTTGAAGTAACCAGCAATTACTGCACTCTCTGGATCCGAATTCCCGTTATATTACTTTGTTCAACTTGCAAACATTGTAAATTGAGCTCCCAAGTTCCGGGTCCGGATCCTCTGGTCGGCGCGATAAAAACGATCATGTGGTCGGCGTCCGATCTGAGCCGCCCGATTTAATCTGAACGGTAGATTTTTTCGGACCAATATTTTTTTCGGGAGTGGTAGAATTCACAGGACTCCTTTTTAGTCGTTGAGATTAAATCAGACGGTCCGGATCGTGCCGACCAGAGGATCTGGTTCCCCCAAGTTCCAACTCCTCTCAAACCGTGGAATATAGGATTCTATACATTCACAGTTGGTCTGTCTGATCTAATATGAACGTTTCAGGTTGAACCAATAATATAATTTAGAGTGAATTTTTCATAACAGAACGAATTAATTTGGTGTATTCATTTAGACATGTGATTGAAGTAGGGAACAACAACGGAAATGAAACTGTTAAATGCTCTTTCCTTGTCTATCCTTCCCTCTATAGATAAAATTTTAAAAAATAAATAAAGCACAGAAATATTGAATTTTAGTTCGAAGTACCGTTCATTAGGTCAATCACAGTTGGCCCCTATTTTAGTCTCCTTCCCAATTTCTCCACCGACACAAAGTTACTGGGTACACTATTAGTTCAGTTTTCAGTACAGCAAGAGACATGATATAGTAAAGATCGTCTTTTCTTTTTTTACTGACTGCAATCTGCCTAGTAGTTTGATTATGGTCTCTATGTTACCAAAGAATACGTTGACGGGTAGCATTTTAAATTTATGAGTCACATTGCGCTCAGCATAAACGCTTACACTCAGTTCTGACTTTACTATCAGACGTGTAACAGTTATGTCAGTGTAAAAAGAACAAGACAGATGTAAATAACATGCAAGCGATCTTTATTTTTGTAAACTCAGATATGAAAAAAAGGAACATTTAACGAACAACTAATAATTTCAATAAAAATGAAGCAATTGACAAAAAATGAACCCTGATCACTAGAAACTTTGAAAGTTGCAGCAAAAGAGAAGCACACTCTTGACTTGCAAGCAAGGAACTGAGGCATCTGAATCTGAGCACTCCGATTCCACGTGCAGTACATGTATACCAAAACCATGCTCTCTGAAAGCTTATGAATTAGAATAATTTCGTGAAACACATCATAGCTTTGAGAAAAATTGAATGAACTACTAAAAGAACAATATTATGACCCAGGAAACAGCTTAATATGACCTTTCAAACCTTTTTCCCCTCCACTAAAGCCCACCCAAGATAAAAAAAAAAAAAACAATCATAACTTCTTAAAAAGAAAAAATAAACAAAAAGAAAAAAACTCAAGAATCCAAAATCCAAATGGAAATATATTTATTATCACTATAATAGAAGTGACAATTGCTAGTTCCCTTTAGTGCTGGGTCCAGTCTATGGCTGTTGCTGTGGGTCCCTGTACCCAGCATCAACAAGCACCTTCTCCTTCTTGGCAATCTCTAAATCATTATCAACCATCATTTTAACAAGGTCTTGAAATCCAACCTTCGGCTTCCATTTGAGTGCACTTCTGGCCTTCGTTGAGTCACCTCTGAGGCTGTCCACCTCAGCTGGTCGGAAATACCTGCAACAACACAACAAACTCAAGTTTAATTTCACAAAATGTAAATTTAAAGAAAATGTCACATATACCATAAAAAAAGTGATAATTCACTGCTTAGCCTAAAAACAAAACCTACAATTCGTGTGAACGATTGTGGGTTAACTGCTAAGACACGGACATTGCAATTCTGCAACAGCAATACTCTACAATTCTGCTTATGTGTTTTTTTCAGTTCTTTAATTAGTGATGCCTTTTTTTTTTATTATTATTATTTTCTTTTTTGCAACTAATCTTCTGACTTTGCACACATAGTGCATTTAAAACAACAAGTTTCCAAAACTTGCCCCACAAAGTAACATACCTCTTGTCAATGACTACGTGATCCTTCCAATCAAGACCAGCGTAACCAAAAGCAGCCTGAAGGAACTCCTCCACTGTGTGCGACTCTTCAGTTGCCACTACATAATCCGCAGGCTTGTCCTGCTGGAGCATGAGCCACATGGCCTCAACGTAATCCCCGGCAAAACCCCAGTCACGGGCTGCTGAGATATTTCCCAGGAAAAGCTTTGTCTGGAGACCCATCTTGATGCGGCCTACTGCCCTTGTGATCTTTCGTGTAACGAAGTTCTCACCACGCCGTGGGCTCTCGTGATTGAACAGGATCCCATTGCAAGCGTACATGTCGTATGCCTCCCTGTAGTTCACTGTGTACCTGTAGACAGAAAACATGTGAATCACAATTCAAAGATAAATTAGTAAAACCAAAATAAAATTGTAGGCCTACGAGTACATACACTCGCACAACATATAGACATCCATACTGCAATAGGTTAAAAATAAGCTTTTATATGTAGAGAGGTATCATACCAGTGAGCAGCAACCTTGGCAGCAGCATAGGGAGACCTCGGGTGGAAAGGACTACTCTCAGATTGAGGTGGCGGGGTTGAACCGAACATCTCTGATGACCCGGCTTGGTAGTAACGAATCGTCTTGGGTGCAAGCCTGACTGCTTCCAGAAGGCGCAGCGCACCAGTGCCTACGACATCTGCTGTGTAATCAGGGATTTCAAAGGATACAGCCACGTGCGATTGTGCTGCCAGGTTGTAGACCTGGTAAAAAAATTGAACCAGCATTTTAGTAACAATTGGGATAATAATATAAGTGGTAACATACTAACATTATTATGCAGCATGACAATGGTACAAACTATGTAATACTTATAAGAAGTCACTCATTTGAGTATGGTCAATGCTGAACTCACATTCCTTGAAATTTAATCCAAGACACATAGTTTACTCATTACTCATTATCTAATATTCCAATAATTTTGGAGTAACAGTGAAAAATGAGAATGATGTCTGTATACTAATTTGATCATTCTTAGTCTTAAACAATCATAACTCAACATAACTAATCAAACAATTGTCACCAAAATCAAACCTCATCAGGCATGATCGAATCAACCCAGCGACGAAGAGAAGACGCGTCAGAAAGATCAGCGTAGTGCAGCTTCATGCGCGCCTTGGACGAATTGTGGGGGTCGACATAGATGTGCTCAAGCCTCGCCGTGTTGAAATTGGAAGAGCGACGAATCAACCCATGAACCTCATACCCTTTCGCGAGGAGGAACTCCGTCAGGTACGACCCATCTTGACCCGTTATACCCGTGATCAGCGCTACCTTGTGCTGGTCTCCGCCAATCGACCGAGGAATTGACACGGGTGCTACCTCCTGGGTCCCGTTGTGGGTTCCGTTGGAGGAGTCTTTGGTTCCATTGGTGGAATCGGAGGTCGGGTTGGAAGCCATTGTTGAGTTGAGAGAGAGAGAGAGCGAAAGGGGTTTAGATCTGAAAAGGAGGGAAATGAAGAGGAGATATTAGAAGTCTACAGCTAATTCATCAACCGAAAGGTTCTATTTATGGAGCTGAGAAGCTTAATCAACGGCTTGTATCCGACGGTGCGGATTTGTAGTGAATATTTATTTTAGATTTGAACGGTGAAGATTAACGTTGACTAAAAAGATGATTAAATTATCTGTTTGAAATGTAGTTTATAAAAAACGGATTTATCTAGTAGTATTCGTTCAAAACCACGTACTGAATGAAATCAATGATTTTGCTGGCGCATTATGGTAAAGAAATTTAAAATTTGAATTTTTTTATTTTTAGAAGTTTTAGAAATGAGAGTGTGAAATTTTAAATTAGAATCATTTCTATGAAGGAAATTTTCAAACAATCATCATTATGCTTCTTTTTTGGAGTAAAGGAATTGCACAGACCCCTTTTTGTTTCACATATCATTATGCTTTTAGATCCATAACACTAAAATTAAGATAAAACTAAAATGTACTAACTTTTTCCCCTCTTCGTCCTCATTAGAATGACCAACTGTATTGACTTCCACACAATTTTATGTTATTGAGGATGAATATAATGTTTTCTAAAAATTAATTTGATTTCTGTAAGAATTTATGATGATTAATAAGTTTTTCATAGTATGACTATCTTAGGTTGAACTGCACAAGATTTTAATATATCTAATCGGTCTATATCTATACAAGATAAACAAGCATTGGATTTGATTAGTTTCAAGTGTCATTTTTTTTTATTGGATGTCAAGTGGCAATTAAGTGGTACCACAGTATTTAGTATTATCAAAGCACTGGAATCGTTTAATTTTTTGAATAGTAGTTAAGTTGTGCATATAAATTTTATTAAACCATCTAGAACCACCATAAATAAAAAGAGACGAATAATGAGATCGATGTGTGGGGACGATGTGGAGAAAGATATCTGCCCACATGATCATAGTCGGAGAGTATTTGCCCTCGTTAATTGAACACAGTTTTAGTTTTACGCCATTTCCTGCTTGACCTCGTCAGGTCTGGTTTTGATTTCTCTTCTTCTGGGGAGAGAGCTATGTGAAATAAGGTATAATTATTCGCACGATCAACAGTTGACAGAGTTTTCTTAAACATATATATAGGTATTAAGTAATTATCCTTTGTTTTTTATTTATTATTTCAAATATTACCATACAAAGGACCACAGGTACTTATCAGAAGAATACTTGTAGAGGAAGTGCAACAGAAGATCTGAACTTTGAAAGCTGGAAACAATTTCGTCAAGAGTCAAAGCTGAAAAAAAATAAAAGTGTATCCCTCCATTTTCTGAAAATGGAGATATCCTTTTTTGGAAATTCTAAACGCTACGTAATAAGATAAAATTAAAATGGTAGACTGAACGCTGAAGTATGAAGCACTAAATTAATAAAAGTAAGAGATCATTAAACTAGCTTGTTGTGGGACTTGGTTTCTGACCTGATCACGTGACAACATTCTAGGCATGCGTGATTAAACAGTAAAATATGTGAATCGACGGTAATTAAATGAAAGGAGTTCTCCTGTTTGTGTTGACTTGAGATTTAAGAAATCCAGTCGAAGTAGCCGACCGAATTCCAAAGACCAGAGTTTGATTTACTATTACTTGGTAGCACAGATCTATCTAATGAAGCGTGTTTAGTGGAGATGCACCTTCTAAGCTTATGGTTTTCAAAGTAAATTAATGAAAACAATGGGAAGTTAAAAATGAACTGGTTTAAGAAAGTTATATACTGGACTGGAGACCCAGTAAATCAGAGAAATACATGTGGGTGGGAACCCCAACGATACGGAACCTGAAGCCTACGTCAAGGTACAGTAAAGGTAAATAGATTTTACTGTGAGTAATTTCGTCAATTTTAGAGAGAGAATTGTTATCTTATTTCTTTTTATTTGACAAAGAAGTAGAATAAATCAGGGAAATACATGTGGGAACTGGGAACCCCAACGATACGGAGGCTGAAGCCGATACGTCAAGGTACAGTAAAGGTAAATAGATTTTACTGTGAGTAATTTCGTCAATTTTAGAGAGAGAATTGTTATCTTATTTCTTTTTATTTGACAAAAGGAAGTAGAATAAATGTGCAGTAGTAATTAGTCTTAAAACTTCACATTTAATATATTATTATTATTATTTTTTTAAAGATGATGCATTATATAATTTTATATCGGTAATTAAGTAAAGGAAATGAAGAAACATATAATGTTCGAAAGTAAGAACTAGTGTAAAAAACTAAGATAACAAAATATAAGACGTTGCCAATAAAAAAACTTCTTTGTACCGGAAAACTTAGACTCAAATAAATATACATTTTGGAAAATACTAAAGATATGTATAATTGTAAAAAAAAAAATGCAATGAGTAGCGTTGTAGTTCATTTAGAGGAACACGACAGATTTGTATTTTTATAAAAACTATATGGAATCTTAGATATTTCAAACATAGAACAATGATATATATCATCCGATTAAGATAACAAAAATAATAAAATTAGACTATTAAGAATATAGATAATGCGATAATGACCGAAATTTTACATGCTTAACTCTCTCTGTATATTAAGCTAGAATTCTACCGGTGACATCTTGCAAAAAGACATTTTCCCATTACGTGAGAAGGCAATACACTCGGGCCTTTTGTCATGAAATGAAATGTGTTAATTTTGCTAGTTTTCCTCCTGCCTTGAATTTAAGGTTCAGACAAACCAATTAAATTCATTTATTCACCCAGCAATCAAAGCCCCTCATAAACACTCATCAATATTATAAATAAAGATGTGTGAGTGTCGGATCCTTTAGTTAAATATCATCCGACACTTCAAGCATTGTGAAATAGTTGTGTAATAGCATTTTTCTGATTTCTGTAATTTGATACTTTATAACTAATTGTGTGTCGGGTGTTATTGCTCATAAAACTGACTCGGTTCAACATTAGATAATAATTTGGCAACACTTTGTTTTGTTTCTGAATTTTGTGATCCCTTCATATTTTTATTTTCATCATGTCTCCATCTCTTTTGTGTTGCTTAGGGTCCCTATCCACCTTAATTTTTCTTCATCGTCATTCTTAATTTCGATTTACAAAATATAAATTAAATTCATTCAATTGAAAATAGAAAAAAATATTAGTTCTTTTACGATATATATTTTTTATTTAAGTCATTTATAAACATATTACATTTCACGAAAAATATCAACATAATATAATTCATATTAATCATATTATTTCATATAACTATAACTATATTTACACACATATAATTTTTTCTTTAAATTGGTCAAACTCTTTAAATTTAATCAAATCAAATTACCTACAATAACTAAACTATATTTCTAAAGATAAAAATATCTTAACCATATATCAAAAAATGAACATAATTATGTTGATATAAACATAATAAAAATATTCTTATTATAGATATTACATCGAACGAAGCTGAATATGCCCTCTAGTTCTGATTTCTGTGTGTCCGCATTTTGTTTTCTGAAAAAATTGTTTCTCTTACAAATGAGCATCACCAAAGTCTAAAACACCCCCAAATTTGAAAGTCATAATTAATACAATAAAAAAAATCACTAATTCCACGTTACATAGTTTATGCGGTCTACATATACAATGGTAAGAATTAATTGTGGAGGTCTTTTCTGTTTGTTTCCGATACAAATAATATCCCTACTTTACAAAAAATGACAGCATAAATTAAATTTTAACACGACTTCATTAGTGTTGGCTAAACACATATTCGAACAAATAAATTTAATGTGGAATTGTTGAATAAATATCTTGAAAAAGACAGCAAAGCAGTGTTGAAGGAAAAAGCGTGAATGAAGCGGAAGGGAGGATGGTGAGGAGAGTAAACAGAAAAAAGGTAAAAGGGCATCATTGATTGAGAAGGGTACTGAACGGAGCAAGCGAGGGGTGGAGGGAAGAAGAGAGAAGAGAGTAGGTTGGGAGATAGCATGGACCGATTTAAATACAACATAGGGGTGTCAATGTCACTTCTATTTTTTGAAATAATATTATCAAAGATTAATATTTTTAGTTATGAAATATAAATTTATTATATGTATAAATTATTTTAACCCCATAAATATTTAGGTGATTCTTCATTGTTGAACTCCATATATATTGTATGATATAATTGTTTGTGAATTTTTTGGAAGATTAACATGGTGGAAAAAAATAGTGCTTGTGACTCGTTTGAGACCGATTCAACTTTCATTCAAATTTCACTCACTCAATTTTTGCTCGTGATTTTTACTCGCTCGAATTTCACTTTAAATTTTGACTTGATATGTCATTTTTCTATCTTAGTTAAGATTCAGTATCTAATTTGATATGTAATATATTTATTTTTAAGATTAAAATACTAACTCTTTTAAATTTTCATTATAAAAAATATAACTTTATAAATAAAAATTATTAAGAAAATAACAAATATTAATTAGTTTGTAGCTTTGCTTAAAAGTATACAAAATATATATTAAAAAAAAAATCGAGCTCGTATAGGCTCGATTGTAGTTTGTATTCGATTAAACTAAATTCGACAAAATTCATGTAATTTTAAATCAAGTTCGAATTACGGCCAACTCATTTGAACTCGACTCATTACCAATTATAGAGATTAGTTAACCCCAATTATAAAATTTTCTGACTCGTCCATGGGAGCTAAGGAGAGGGAATGTTGGGCGCTGGAGGCAGAATAAGAATAAGGGGAGAGGGAGAGCCCTGGACGCTTGTAGAGTGAGTGACGGAGGCACTGGAGGTAGAGTAGATGGCGGTAAGAAGGAGAAGAGGGGGCCTGGTCGCTGATATGGCGCTGGAGCATATGGTGAGAAGGAGAATGTGAAATTTGTGTGTGGAAATGCTTTCCATATAGTTCTTGACATTGGTCATGCATCGTGTATCAATTAATATTTCTTAAATTTTGTTAAGTAGTGTAATTTGAACGGGAAATAAAGTAATGTTAATGTATACTAGTCTTTCTTCTAAAATTATGCCAATACTAGAAAATGATGATATTAGTACACATTTTTTTATCTTTCTTCGTATGAAAAACCCAGAGGTTGGACCAACGGTTACTGTGGTAGGTAAAATTATACAGGGTGAATCAATGTTCACCTAGAGTTAAATATGGGACACAAATGCCGGCTCAGATAATTAATTAATTTACACATGGGACAAAAATGCTTGCTCAGTGGATGCATGTGCACTAGATCAGGTGCAAATAAATTTTGTGCGTGCTGCAATAGATTGATTACAGGTATTGACGCACACAAATTCGACACCAGAAAACTGTGAGATTAATACACGTTTCTTGCCCTGTGCTTTGTTATGTTAAACCCAGAAGTTTGACTACTCTTGATTGTGTCCAAGGAAATTAGAGCAGTCGGAGACATGTTGATGTATTACTTGAGTATTAAAAAAATGACAGCTCAGGAAGCACTGAAACAAATGGAAGTATAGAACTCTTTTCCAATATTCGTTTAACTCCGGTACCCATCAGTGCTATGTTGGAAGTTGGAACCAACAAAGAAATGAAGCAAGAGCATTTGAAAACAGTACATCACAATGGACAATAGTTCCAGCTAAAGCTGAACAAATTAAACATGGCTTCATATCATATCATATATTCATATTAACCAGTTGCACATTTTGTCTCCTCTCTATGCTTGTGCATCATATCATATCATATTAGTGTCATAAAGTTATGCAGAACAATTAATCCAATGGTGTCATGACATACAGACATTTTTTTCTAAAATTTCCAGTCATGCCTCAATGGCCCAAAAGCCCATTTCAGGTGGTCGGCCTTCTTTCTTTTGAAAGCGTTACCATTTTTTAAGAGATTCTCGCTGACTTTGATGAATTGTGGACCGATATAAATTGAAAGGAACCGACCTAATTAAGTCGGAAGATTGGCCTACAACTACAAGTTTTTTCTTGGAGAAACTAGAGTATATAAATATGACATAAAGAATGTTTTCTTGTACTCTTAGAGCCCCATGTAAATTAAAGAAAGCTTATGATTATGATTATGATTATGATATAATGCCTCTCGCCGCCGCCTTCAACTTTATCGACATGACCACCAGGACACCGTTTGCACTTCATCTGCTGATATGCAACTTAAAGCATATTGGAGTCCATATATATCAAATTCACTCTTTGACTCGTTGGTAGAAATTTCTTCAATTGGACCTGTTGGATCAAAAACATATATTTATTTTCATTTTTTTTTTCCAATTTACGTAACCTGCGGACTGCCTTTACTATTTTTTTTCCTTCTTTGATTGAAGGTGTAAGCAAGCACAACTGTTCTAGCAAAACGATGTCGCGCAAAGGCTTAGTGGATCAAGACTTGAGAAATCTTGACGTGTCACCCGAGGTTATTTCTCGTCAAGCAAAGATTAACATAGTTTAGTATCGTAAAACATTGCACTATATATTTTACTATGGTGTGCCCTATTTAAATTTATAGGCCAAGTTGTCCTTTCATGCCTAATGCCTTTTCTTGTTTCAGGAATCTATGTTTCTGCCATCAGCTTAGCTTTCTTTGTTACATCGATCACATTACGAATGTTTGTCCTATATATATATATATATATATGCCAGCTAAAACATAACAGTAAAAAGTAATAATATATATTATAGCTTAGCTTAGCTTAGTTTTCTTAAAGCTTATCTTTCCGGATCAGTGACAGCTAAAACATTTATTTCACAAAATGTGATATTTACATCGCTAACTTATTCTCACAAAGAATGTGCCAGAACAGCAAATAGGAGTAGCTTCCTCCTGGCACCCTACATAAATATTCTGGCAAGGTAAAAAAAAAAAAAAAAAAAAAAAAACACCATGTTTTCTCTAGGTTGCAACAAGGTCCACTGAGTTGTCTCCTTCTCCCTGGCGTTCTCTCTTCTCTCCTATTCTCTCTTTTCCCTGTTCCATCCATCTCTCTCTACAGGAAGACATGATAATGGCATCATACTTCACTTCTGGAGCACTTTGTAACAACTCCGCTGCTGAAGACACAAACAATTAATTTGGTGCATATATTGCTAGCTTTAATAAGATAATAAAAATTGAGATAACACAACATCTGAAATATACTAATATGACACTATATCAGACTTTTTAGACATGCATTGCTGACTTGAAGTCGTACGGTACCCCAGGGTCTTCAAACCCAACATACGCATCAGGAAAGAATTATTAATGAGCCTGAAACAAATTTAGTTAGCATGGTGACAAATTAAATTACTGAAAAATCTAAGCATGAAACTAATGACTTATAAATTACTGCAATTTGTAGTGCTTTTCAGATCTGTTCTCAAATCTTTTGTGCTTATTTCATCTTTATCTATTAGACTGTTCGATTCAAAAGTGAGCTCCAGCGTAACATTACTATAGTTGGGTTATGCAAATGCAAAGATATATAAATGTGAAGATGAGAAGTGCCCCCGGCCACAGTGCTACAAGTAGGTGAATTTTGGGCTAATTGAATCTCATATCATTTCCACTTTTATAATTGTTTTAAGTTCTTGCAATCAATTGATACATATCATTTTATTAGTAAAAAGGGAAACAATAATACTAGGATATCTTTAGATATTTTCATAATATTTTAATTCCAGTTTTATGTTTATTGAATTAGGAAATATATCTGGAGAGATTGATTGTTATGCAACTATTATAATAGGGAATCCTATGTAATGAGAAGGCAGAAAATAAATAAAAAATTAGTTTTCTTATCCAAGTCTCTCTCTCTCTTGTATCTGTCAGGTCAAAATCACGGCAAGGAAAGGAGCTTGCCGGGGGAACGACTCTAATTTTCAACCCTCTACCCACGATTATAACCTAAGATCTAAGAAACACATCATCAATGACTCTCTTTTATTAATACTGAAAGTAATTGCAAACACCCGGAGGCTTTTGTAGGGCTTTTAATGGCCATCTCTTCTATTACTGTCATCCTTTTGTCATTTTACTATTACTTTGAATACTTTCTGCATAGGGCATATTGAAGTGGTAAAGAAGATAATCCTCCATGTGATGTACCTGGATTTGAAAACAACCGGATGAAGTTGCTGCGACATGTCTCCTTTGCTGACTGCCCGGTAAATATATATTTCTCTAATACCAATTCCATGCTATTTAGGCTATATTAATATTCAGAATGTCTTGGTTAGGTTTTGATTGAAATGTTAACAAAATTACGATGTTTAGTCAGTTCCTAGTAGTGCAATAAAAAAATCCCAGAATTGTCATACATTAATTATACAAAGAAGCTCACCATTATTCTCCTCTTGAACAGGGACATGATATTCTCATGGCTACTATGCTTAGTGGAGCAGCAATCATGGATGGAGCATTGCTTATAATAGCAGTGAACGAGAAATGTCCTGGAGCATCTTGCTGCGGTTGAAATAATGAAGCTCAAACACCTCATCATTCTCCAGAACAAAATCGATCTAATACAAGAAAATTCCACAACCAAATAGCACGAATCCATCCAAAAGTTTATTCAGGTACAAACCATACCAGTTCATCGCCCAGGCGAGGTTATCTACTTATCTGACTAAGACTTCTTTAAGGCTTCATTTAAATATCCAGCAAGCTAAGATATTTCCATTGCCTGTAAACACTAAACAAGCAAAGCTCAAACAAATGAATAGTATTTTGGACTATTTTCACAAAACTGAACAAGTAAAAGCTGAAAGAAATGAATAAAATTTTCAGAAATTAGCTATTTGAGTCAACCAGTGATTAAACCAATGTGAATCCTGTTGGTAATTTTGCATACACTAAATAAATATTATCCTTCATATGGCTGTTATGACCATTGTTTTTTCCTTCAACAGGGGACTGTTGCAGATGGAGCGCCCTTAGTGCCTATATCGGCACAGTAGGTATAACATAGATGTTGTCTGTGAATACATTGTTAGCAAGATTCCTGTCCCTGAGAGGGACTTTGTTTCACCTCCAAACATGATTATTATTCGCTTTTTTGTTGTGAACAAACCTGGTTCAGAGGTTAATGAAATTAAAGGTGGTGTTTCTGGTGGAAGTATCCTCAAGGTATGTTATCTGTTCTCGGTCAGAATTAATTATGGTTCTGGTTTTCTCTGCTTGTAGGGTATCTTCTTTTCCATCTCAAGGCAATTCACTGATTTTATTTTAATATCAGAAAAGTTAAATTATACCTGAGAAACATTCTAAATGATAGTTTTCGAAAAAAAAAAACATTCATTATTTTTCTATAGAATATACAAAGCAAACTTTCTTGTAGTCTTAATAAAGACTGGTGTTTACCTCCAAACTTCCTTTCAAGAAGAAAATTAAAAGGAAGGTAGGCATCAACAGGCAGTCATCAAAAGAGGGAGTCTCAAAGATATGGGAAAGAATTTGTTGTTGGATGACTTCCAGTAATACAGTGCTACATGCAATTCTAATAAATACAAAAGTTGTACTTTATACTGTTTGTTTACTTAGATGCTAATTTGTAAAATTTGCATGAGAGTTGATTTATTGGATGACCCCATCAAATGGTTCCTGACATAATACACACTGAATTTTTCATTAGGTAAACTTCTACCTCCTGAGTAGGCTGCTGGGTGTGAGAACAAAAGAGGTATCTAGGTTAGCCAAGGGAGAGAGCCTTATATGCTCAACATAGGTTCAATGTCTATAGGTGGCAGGGTTGTCGCTGTCAAAATTGACCTGGCAAAGCTTTCGTTGATGACCACAGTTTGTACTAGAAAAGGTGAGAAGGTAGCGCTCAGCCGACGTGTCGAGAAACACTGCCGTCTCATTGAATGGGGCAAGATTGCTGGAATCACTCTCGATGTCCCAGCCTGTCCTGTCGAATTATAGATATAATGCATTTATTTAATAAAAGAAAAAGAGAGTATAAGAATTTGGAAGTAGAGGTAGGGGCAATGTGTTTATTTTTAGTATAGTTGCTAGTAGCTTAGTACTGTGGATCAATTTTTATTGTTCTTTCTGACCATATATATAGGACTTGTAGGATTGTTATTTATTGTTCCGATTTGTTTTGCAGTTTTGTTTCAAGAAGCATGCGAATTGTTGTTACTGGAGTGTCGGCAATTCATTTAACAATTGCGAAATTACTGAATCCACAATACATAACCAAGTAACACTTTTGAACTGTTCTGCTTTGTCAGTTTATTTCATGAACTGTTTTAATCGCGGCCCAAACATATTCTACATTATTATTTTTCTTGTTCTGAGACATGCAAAAATATCATGTATGAATCAACAAAATTTTTCTGGACCTCATTGACATTATAGCAGCTTTATACAGTTTTAGCATCTAGCATTAGCACTATCAGCATCATGTGCAGTGCACATGCCTCAACCTATAATGGACGAAAATGCATCCAGTTTTAACTACATAGTATTGATTGAATTTAGAATTATCTTCCCTCCAATATTGCTCCTAAGAATATAGCATTAAAACAGTTGTAATTTGTAAACTACAATATATCTTAAAAAATATAATCACGTTCAGCACCTGCACCGCCTAATGTAAGATTATAAGAATTAAAACTACCTAGGTTTCAATTAAATGTTAACGGTAAAAAAGACGATAAATAATAAAAACCCTCTTATTCTTGACTGATTACTATGATTATTACATATCTTGACCAAACAATGATGGACAAGTCAGCAACAATATTACACAAATTTAATCGTCAGTAATAAGCATGTCTCTGTATATAAAACATGGTCATAAACAGTGCAAGGGCCGATAATACTCATCAACAATTTGAAACCAGAAGGGAATTCTGCATTTACTCTTTTTGTTATATATTGTATTAGTCTAACAACTCAGTTAACTTTTTGGGTGGCAAATAACTCACAAATTCACATGTAGCTAGCTTTAAAAATAAAACCCAAGCACATTCAGTATGTTATTTTGCTAAAGAAACAAATTTGCACTCAGCGGTTACTTCAATACACAACACCACCCTTAATCTACAAATTTTGGACAACGAAATATACAAAATCAGCCCCTCCCTGCTCTTTTTTTTTTTTTTTGAAATTTATAAATTGTATTGGATATGCAGATGTCCTTCTACACCCATACCACTGAAAAAGCACCGAAAAAAACCTCCCATCAGTGTCATAATATGCATATGTCCTTCTACACCCATACCACCCGAAAACACCTCCCGTCTGCGACATACTTCCAAAGGTTTCTAAGCAAACCCAGGGCAAACAAACCAAAGTGCCGACTTATACTACTATCTACAAAGAAAAAAATCACAAAATAAAATAGTCCTGATTGGCAACTAAATCTCTCGCAAAACAGGCCATCCATTTCTTAAAACATCACCGATTTTAGAGTATATTCTTTTTTGTATATGAGGTGCACAAAGCCCACCAGCATAAGCATTTAATTTTGCAGCTAATGTAGATGCAAGTAATTCTTCTTCTGGCAAGTTTCCAATGAGTTGTAGTAGAAGAGGCCGGCGCTTCAGCTCAAATTTCTGTTTAAGGAACAATTTAGATATAATGAATGCTTGGCAACAAACAAGAACTGCCTAAGAGAAAATTAGAATAAAGGAGAAGCATTGGGATTGTAAGTTAACAATCAGTGCTGTGATGTTTTCAGACCATAACTTAGAAAAACAAAGCAAGTTCCTTTTTCTAAACCTGTGCAATGAATAAATTACAATGTCTCACATCATAATATACACCAAATATTTTTTCAAATTGAAGCACAGGATCCAGTAGCCCAATAGTAGAAGCACTAGGCTGATTTTTGAAAGGTCAAGGATTCAAGCCCATATACTAAGTTGGGTGGTTTTTGACACCCCATCTTTGATCCAAAAAATGTCATATTTTTTATGGCAAACGAGACACCAAATTTTATTCTTTGCACACTCCATTAATTAAAAAAGGAGGAACCATTCAGTCATGTTTGAAATAAAAAGAGTTATTAGGCTGCACTTTTAAGTTGTTTAGAGGAATAGTGAAATATTTGTTGATTGAATAACGGTTATTAAACAAACTTACCTGATGCTCAGCTTCAGCTGGATAAAAAGCAGTCAATGGCTGGATTTTAGTGGTCACTACACTACTCCTGCTCTTAGCCTGTTCCCGTTCTTTGCTAACAGCTGCAAGCCGCACCTCACCTGTCCCATTTGTGAAGATAATAGATCTAGAAAAGGACAAATAACATATCAGTCTCCCGTCTAGATATGTCATGAAATTATTATGGATGACAAACAACCTATATTATGTAATTCAAATGTTGCTTGTCTCTGAAAATCTAGCTTATTATGTCTGATCTCTTTATAACTATTTGATTGTATCCAGGCATACTGAAGACTATGGTTGTTTGCTAAACTGAAAACACCATAGACTCGTTCCAACAATCCAATTGGTACTATTATCATAGATACTGCTAGCATCTGGTATAATTGGTACAGTAAATACCTAAAAAAGTAGATATAACATGTATCTGACTGGTGGAAGCATAGCAGCGCAGTAATATGATACTAATATCTTCTCAGAAATTGCAACTGCTGACAACTCTTTCTCATAAAGATTCACAATGGATTTCAAAATACTAATAGGAATACCACAACCACAAACCTGTACTGGTTGCCTACATCAGGCCCCTGTCCAAAAACTTGTCTCGAATCATGACTTGCCCAGAAAACATCTAATAGTTCGCTGTATTGGATTTTTCTTGGATCATACTCAACCTATAAAATAAAAAATTTCAGGTCAGCCAACAAGCAATGCTACAATCAATTGTCACATACCCATAAAGATCTATCCGACATGTGGTAAAAATATAAAGCGGCACAACTAAACTTTCAATATTTCCCTTCAACTAAATATGTCAATTCAGCTACAACTGATCAGAAAAAGAAAGAACTGGAGACAAACCTTAACACACTCGGCATGATCTCCAGGATTCCTATACTCAGGATTACTCTTCGATCCGCCAGCGTATCCAACGGATGTACGGACAACACCAGGTAGGCACCCGAAAGCGGCTTCGGATCTCCAGAAGCTTCCGAGAGCGAACACGGCGACTCGCACGGACTGCGGCTGTTGTGTCGCTGTCGACTGGCGCAAGTGGGCCCGCTCGGTCAGTCTCGCAGCTCCGATTGGATCGGGAGAGAGGAAGAGAAGAGAGATTAGTAGTGCACAGAAGAAGGGAGTATGCACCGGATTCATCGGAGCCAGAGTGGAGATCTGTGATCAGCGAAAGAGAAAGGAAGCGGTTTTGGGATCCGAACGGGTTGGGTTAGGTGCAACCGACGACTTGGACTCGGGTGGATTCATGGGTCCCTGTATTATGAGCCCAATTGTTTCGTATTGGATTGGGCTGTAACGACAGTGTCTTAATGGGCCCAATTAGGACACGTGTTGATGGAGTATTTGGTAAGAGAAGGTGATTGCTCACGTGATCACTGTTCAATCTTCGGCTGGTGTGAAGCCATTAGGTTGTTCCTGTAATGAGTTATGAAATTATGGAAAGTGACTCGCTACACAAATAGTTTAATAGTTGTGACAGAGAAATATTGTGATCACAGAGTTCCGTGTTTCCGCGTGAATCGTTGCTGGCAGAAGTGGACGACAACCTTCAAAGATTCAGCCCGGTTCAATTTTTTAAAATTCAAGCATAAAGTCATATAAGAATCCTTATGGGGAACTTATTAGTACGTTTTAATAGGTTAAATAATTAACTTCATTGGATTCTGAGTATCCTAGTATCCTACTACGGAAAGTGAAGTTGATTAGACGGATATTTCATACAAGCGACCCTGAAAATTATTTTAATTTCTCCCTTCTTAATTTTCCACTATTCTACTTCTTTTTTCTCACAAAATAATAAACCAACGCTCTTCGTCATTATATTCTTATATAGTTAAATTTGATAAATTATCTTCTACTAGTGTAATAATACTAGAATGTAATTGTAAGACCTTACTAGAAGAGAATGCCGTCAAAAATTTGATTAAATTATGGACTTATTTATTCAAATCTTTTAGCAACACTTTCTTGAAAAATATCTTTGAGCAAGACATGGAAAATATTATTGAGCAGTTTACTTTATATTCATCTAATTTATGAAAGGATTTGAATTTGAGTATATTATGATGCATAATTTGAAAAGAAAAACAAAACAAATATAAAATTTGAATTTGCAGCGACATGCAAGAGATGACTATTACAACAAATCACATGTCAATTTACTAATTTATTTCCACAGGGAAGAAAACAAAATAAATATAAAATAACATGAAAAAAAAATAAACCACCCAACTTCTTATATAATACAAAAAGTAAGAAGGGCAGGTATGCAAAAGACAACAACTTACCTGAAATTAAGACAGTAACTCAGCTAAACCTGCATAGAAATAGTAAAACTAATACCAAAAAACAACACTTCCAAATCTAGGCAAATGAAACCGACAACGATCTCATTCTCCCTTCCGAATCTCACACTTCCCATTCCCACTCCACACTAACCTCATCATGGGCTCCGTCTCTCTCAAAATCGGCCATGGCAATGCGCGCTTCAACCGCGCCACGCTCTGCTCCTCCGTCGTGCACCTCCTCATGCTCTCCTCCATCGTCACCACCAACCTCTTCGCTCTCTACGCCTTCACTTACTCTCCCTCCCCACCCAACACCTCCTCCTCCGTTTCGCACTCTTCCAAGAACATGTCGGTGATTTCTGAACACGTGGCGCTTATTTTGCGAGAGATCGAGGAGTCCCAGCGCCGGCTTCGCCAGATCGAGCGCGAGCTTTCGGGTTTCGATTTCTTCGACTTGTCCCGACCCAATTTACCCCCTGAATTGCATACTTTTCTCACATCTCATCCCTTGCCACTTGGTCGGGATGCCCGGTCTGGGCTGACGCACATGCTTTCTTCGGTTTCTCATCAATGCGGCAAGTCCCCGTCGGCTCTTGACCTCTTGATGCAGTACATGTCGTACAAGGCGTATTCAAATTGTCCGTCTCTTGATCCTGGAATTACTCAAAAGTTGATTTCGAAGGCGTGTGAGCCATTGCCACGTAGGCGTTGCTTGACAAAATTGTCTGGTAAGAGGGGGGGCCGGTTGCCATTTCCACAATCTCTGTGGAATCCTTCGCCTCTGCCATCCACTGGAACCAGTGGAATTGATAAGAAAATATGGGTGAAGCCCCGTTGGAAGAATGATTTTCTGATTGATGATGTGCTGCAGCTAGCAGGGAGTGGTGGTGTTAAGATAGGATTTGATATAGGTGGTGGAGCTGGTAATTTTGCTGCCAGGATGGCTGAGCGAAATATCACGGTCGTCACCTCTGTTCTCAATTCAGGTTTGTAAATTATGATGTGTTATAATTGAGCAGTATTTTGAGTTACATCTTAGAATTACTGATTCAAAATGTATGAGGTCAAGTTATTTTAAGCCGCAAATACTTCTCACCAACAAAGCCATTTATGTGCCACATCATCACCAGTCTTTCTTGGTTTAGGTGCCAAATTGCCAACTCAGTGGACCCAATTCAGAATGACTTAGGATCAGCTTAATGGTGTGTTACCTGACCTATTCACATTCACACCATCACATCACAATCACATAGAAGTTGCATTTGCAATTACAGTGTCTATTTGTTGTGTTCCAACCATGATATTTGTGCAACTGCTTGCTAATTGAATAAGCCTACCATAATACCTGTACTGAAGTTACCGGTGAATGACTCACATTAATCCACCAACCATATAATTATCTTAATTCCAAATATGGGGTTGAATTGGAATTGACTCGCAGGAGGCAAGCCGATGAATGAGCTAGTTGCTGCTCGCGGATTATTCCCAATACAAATTACCCCATCTCAGCATTTCCCATTTTATGATGGCATATTCGACCTTGTGCACATTTCATCTGCATTAGACGAGGGTGGGGCGCCTGCCATGGGAATGGCCCACCGGCCAGAGGCTCTTGAATTTCTCATGTTTGACATTGATCGTATTATCAGAACCAATGGTTTGCTTTGGATTGACAACTACCATTGTAGCAGTGATGAGAGAGGACAGGATTTGATAAGAATTATTGAGAGATTCAGGTATAAGAAGTTAAAATGGGTCTTGGGTGAGAAGGAGGTGAATAATGAGGGTCACATGCAAGTGTACCTATCTGCAATATTGCAAAAGCCAAACCGGGGGTGAAGTGTGGAGGCACGGAGGGTTCTTTTTCTTTTAATTCTTTTTACGGTATTATTTATTTGGTTCTTTAAATTCAAGGCAATAAATCGAAGGAAGAAAAATACATATGTTACAAGGTTATCCACAAAGATAATAAATAGAAGAGCAAGGCAAAACCGTTTTAGGAGGATTGTTTGTTTGGATAGGATGCTAATGTCATGCCACCGGGTTTCATATTTGTAAGGACAAGAAAGAAAGTTACTTAACATATATCATATGTTTTGTGTTTATGTAACTGTTTTGTATTTTACTGTGAGGACAATCGAGTCCTATTTATGATAGAGAGAAAATATAGTGCTAGCAAGAATTGTAGTAACTTTACTGGACAGATCTGATAACAGTAAAATATGAGTATGTACCTGGCAGTACTGAAATCGTAACTGTTGGGAAACTGTTTATGCAAGTTATCTTTTCCAGTTTTGCTTCTTGTTTTTCTTTTTACCTCTGTTATCCTTTGTTTTCCATTGTTTGCTCATGCATAGTTGAGACTGCAAGCATCAAGCTGCAGTCCAAAGAGAATGAAAAGAAAATAAAAGACAAAGATGGCAGCATGCTGGTCAGATGTAGTTATCATGAGAAGGCTATAGTTCTGACTTGGGGATACCATGACAAGATGCCAACATCTCATCTTCTTTGAAAGTAAAGTTAATATTTAAGAAATGGATCTAGCAAGGTAAATCTGGAAACTTAATAGCCCTGTTCATCTTTCTCTCAGCTGCGCTGCGCACATACCAGTACCGTCTAAATTCTGGGATGCACCAGATGGAGGAGCCTTTGTTTGAACTCCCAACTTTTCTGCAATTTAATTCATTGGATCCCTATTGAAACCTTATTCTTCACAGCCGTTGAATATGCATGGAGCGTACAAAAACATTCGACGAGGTTGGTATTAGTTTGGTATGTACCAGAATCAATTTGCAGACAAGTCTCGATATGAGTCGTATCATCGTATGTTTGCTCAGAATATCATTATATACATGCACGGTAAAAAGGAAAATGTGTGCTTCTTTGGCGGATTAGATAAAGTATATTCTCTTTATAATCGAGCATTCTTGTAAATTTCTTTTCTGTAACAAATGAGCAGAACAAGGTTGTTATTGTAAATCTTTATAAACTAAATTGGGACAATATACTTATGGTAAGGTGAAATTGATGATTATGGGATCACTAGGTTCAGGGGGACTTTTTACCAACACGAAACGTTTCTAAAGTTTTATAGACTCTATTTATATTCCATTTTCAGGTTCGTAGGCTCATTTTACGAAGATAAAAGTCTCCTACAACGTTAAATCTAAGCTCGGGTCCAGTCGAAGAAGGCTAGGCGGCTTTCGTTAGAGACTGAATTTACGGCCCTCTGAGCTTCGGACTCTTAAACATTTATATTTTCTGGTAAAAGAATAAAATGCAGCAATTATAAAAAGAAAAACATGTCTTCAACTAAATAATAGACTAATTAATAATTACGTCATGCTCATGTCTTCAACTAAATAATTTTGAAAAAGGAAAAGAAATCACTGCCCCTTTGCCTCGTTCATAGGGGCACGAATCTCAATGCACAAGGGCTGTAGGTAACGGTATAGTCTAGTAATAGGTCGTTGATTCCTTCCTGGAAGAAAAGAAAATAGAATGGGGGCATCCTTCGGAGTTACTGACCGAGAAATGGAGACAGGAACGCGCGCGCGCACAAAATCATTTCAAAAGAATAGTGAGGAAATCATAAGTGTAGTTTAGAGAGAGAGAGAGAGAGAGGTGGAGAGCTAAAGATAGAAAAGGTAATTCCATCGCCCGGCCCTTTCCAGGGTCTAGTTTCTGCTTCTTTCTCGCGTTTCTTCCCCGCTCTAGCAATTTATCCTCCTATCTCAGGTTACAAACACAACTCCTCTTGATTTTCTTTTTCAATTGCGGCACCAATTTGATATTGCTAATGGCAAATGATCCGGTTGCAAAATTTGTTACATGTTTAATTGTACATAGGATGTTAGGATTCTTCAAATTTACGATGTAGTGTTCCTAACATTACTTTATGGTTAATTAATTTTGCAGATGGATTATTAAATGTTTTCACTTTATATACTATTCGAGAAGCAAACCATGCATTCACAATGCCATCCAAATGCTGGCTTCTCATTTTAACAAGAATACTCTTTGTTGGAATTAATTTACTAAAATTAGGCATCAAATTGGACTTAAACAATCTCCAGGGACCTTTTATGGCTGCCAAAGTTTTGAAATTTTCTCATTTTATGGTACTTCCATTGCTAATTGCTAAAGCAAATTGGAGCTAGGTGAATTAAACCGCTACTGTTTCAACATAGAGTGGCTGTTCCGGTCATTATCCCTTTTCATCAGTTATAATATACCATTTTGCAGTACGCACCATGTAATAATATATGCTTAGCTCCACATTAAATAATCAATTTGGCTTTTATTATGAAACAGGTTTTGTGCTTGATCCCTTGTTAGGCTGATTTCATACCTTGTTTTAGACCAGTTTTGGACCCAAATTATGATTGAATACATATGTTTTTAGTTTACTTTTATTAATATAGGTTAGAAATTAGGTACTACTATAGTTTTGTTTGATTCTACAGGACAATCATCGAAATGGACTGAATTCTGTATAAAAATCACCCAAAGTCGGCCAACAGAGTGTTCAGACTGGCAGACAGGAAGATCAGATTGGCAGACTGGGAGAGCAGGCGACCAGACTGGAGAAGATAGCCAGAAAACTGCAGCAGTTAGGTCAAGCGACCCGCTTGGACCAGTTTCGACAGTTTCCAGATTTAGACAGTTATTCTTAGCAACCGACTCCATCCGACTTTCTGCCACGTTTTGACCAACTTAGGAGCAGTTTCTCTACTCCTGGAGGTTATTTCCATGCCTATATAAGTGCCAGGAGATAGAGAACTCGCATGAATTCCGAAGTTAGGGGTGTTTTAGACAGAAACAGTTAGGGTTTCAGACCCAGGAGTTCAAGCGGCCCGCCTGGGGAGCCAAGCGACCCGCTTGGAATCCAAGCTACCAGCCTGACGAGCAGATATAGCCAGGAACTGAAGGATTCGATCTGAATTGGTTGTAACCTTCCCATTCTTTTGGTTTTGTATTGTTATTGATTGATACATGTGCTTGTTTAACTATGAATTCTTTAGAGTAGAGTAGTTAATTAGGGGCTATAGTTGTGAACTTGTTTACTTAGTTGAATATGCATGTTTAATTAGTTTCTATTTGATCTCTTGTGTTTTATCTCTTGTGCTTGAATTCATTACTCGATATCATTGAATTGCACTAGGTAGATTTGGTACTGTCCCGTCAAGTAGTAGCTACACTCGAATGATAGGAATTAAGTCCAACCAAACCTAGGTCACTTCAATTTTATCAAATCAATTAGACGGTTGATAGCCGAAAGGTGAGACCTAGATCAAGAATAGAAAACGACGAAGTCTACTCCCAACAAACGAGAGTTGAGGGATGTCTTAGATCCAAGAATAAACCTATAACGCTTAAGTCAAGAAATGAAAGTTGAAACTTAGGTTGTATAGGAGATGAAGTGTATTGATTGATATTACTTGGCCAACGAAAGTTAGGAATAAGGAAAGTCAATTAAAGACATTAATCTACACAATTATCGAGTAAAGGTAAGGTAATATGCATCTCCATCGTCAGACTAGGCGAGATGCTTGGATTACATGCCGGTTGTATGTGCCACCCTAGAAACAAGTCAATCGTCCAAAGTTCTGCTGACCCAAATTCTCAAACAGACCTCTTACGAAAGCAAGACGGTCGCTTGAGACGGGATTGAGTATATAAAAGTAGCAACTTGCCCCCCTAAAACCTAACATGTTGAAATCGAAATCCCAATTTCTGAACTGCTAATTTAGGACCTTAAATTGTTCTCCATTTGATTGAACCATTTAAACCTTCTTTGCAACTTGGAATCAAAACTAGATTGATTAATTAGGGTAAGAGTTTGAATAATAGAATAGTCTGTCCCTGTGGATCGACCCTCAAGCTGTTCTACAAACGATTAGATAGGCAGATACGATGTTTTTATTTTGTGACCCACGCTGAGGCAATTCCACCACCGCCTCAGTGCGTCGATCATCCCTCAAAATACAAAAAGCTAACAATTGGAGATGAAAATGACTGATGTGTAAATTCTCAAAATGGCCTCTAAGCACCTCTGAAAAGCTCCAGACATAGTCCTTTAAGGACCTCTTAGAAATCCTGCACATGAATAGGTGAGAATACAAAAGCTTGACACAGCCAAACTAATTAACCACCGTCTTGGGGCTGCTTCTACAAAAAACACACCAACCTTCTAGAAGAACTTAAGGAAGAGTCGGAATCAAAAGAGGAAGCTGATGATGAACCAAAAAAGCCTTCCAAAACACCTTGAAAGAGTGACTGCTCCTATCGTGTCGATCCCACTTACACAGGTACTCAGCATAATTCTCTCTACATCCGCTCACGTTCTAGATAAAAAAATAATGTGTAGATCAGATACATGTATGGGTATGAGATTTTTCCATGGTAGTGTGCACCCACTTACACAATAGGATTTACTAATGTTGTGCATCCTCTCTACCCCTATTCACACATTTGTATTCCAAAACAGCCATTTTAAGGTTGAGAGAGGGTGTTAAGGATAGAGTTGAGGACCGATGTTGTAAACTTGGGATAGGTTTCGTTATAATTTAGAGAATTTTTGATATAGTGATGGCTATAAAGTGATGTTAGAGAGTGTTCCAGAATCCAGAGACAAGTGTACTGCATAATAATTCATTTTATATTTTTATAGTGCTCTCTCTATAGATTTCACACATACGCTCTATCTACATAAACACTCAGCTTTCTGTTATGAACTAAAGTAGGCAGTATACTCAATGTCTATATGATGCGATGCTTCACTGAGCAAAGTTTTCGTTTCTTCGGGATGATGCACATGTCTCCATGGATGCTTTTTAAGTTTCTTGATCTGATCAAGTTCTTCAGCTATTTCCTTCATTGTAGGCCACTCCTCCCCTTTCATATTTAGGCATTCCTTCGCTAGCATGGCAACTTCTTCAGCCAATTCCATATCTCCTTCCCTTGTAATTTGATCATATAGAAGTTCTTGCATTTTCTTCTCCTTCACAGCAGAGAGGAAGTGAGATGAAAGGCTCATCTTTTCTTCTGGTGCACCAAAAGAAATTACAGGCCTGCTGGTTAGAAGTTCTAGAAGAACCACACCAAAGCTATAGAAATCGCTCTTATTTGTCAGCTGACAAGATTGCAGGTATTCTGGGTCGAGGTACCCGTATGTTCCTTGCACAAGAGTGACGAATTGTGCTTCATCAGTTGGAGCTAGTATCGAGGCACCAAAATCGGACACCTTTGCTATGTAATTGTGGTCCAAAAAAATATTTGTAGACTTCACATCTCCATGGAAAATTAGAGGAGATGTTGAAGAGTGCAATTAGGTAAGTGCTTCTGCTGATTCTGAGCAATTCTCAGACGAGTTGTGAGAGAAATGTGTGATTCTTGCCTTTTATATGGATGTAATGAAATAGAGTACCATTTGGGGTAAACTCATAAACTAGCATAGTGGGTGGACTTTTTCGTCATTTCTCGAAGAAAGATTGAGTTTCCTCAAGAACGAGAATAAGTCTTAGATTCACCCCTCACGAGCCTGGGTTCAAGTATTAATGTCTCTTAACGGCCAAAGAACATCGACTAGACTCTATTCTCGTGAGGGTTTATTAATTTGTGGATCCTTTCTTTCCAATAGGCGCAAGCCCCTATTGTTAATTACCCCGTGGTTTTCCACTAGCACCTCTGATTAAGAGATTCAAGGGATTAAATATAATAGGCAAGAAAATCGTTATTTAAATGATTTTTGGTTTAGACAAGGCTCAATTGATGGCACCAGACTTAATTGACGGGGCCCAATTGAGGGTACTAATGGTTTATATCTTTTGGGCTTAGACCAGATTCAATTGATGGCACCAGACCTAATTGACGGGGCCCAATTGAGGGTGTCTAAAATGCATCTAAAACTAAGACTATCTAAAATTAAGAATATCTAAGACCAAAACTAAAGCTAAAACTATTCATTTAGAATTTCTATATACATTTTACCAGGAATGTGATTTGATTTTACGATCCTTGGCCATTTGGGGCTCAGAGAATCGGTTCTCGGCCATTTGAGGGCTTGTGAGAACAAGGAGGGCTTGATTTTGCAATTTTCGGCCATTTGAGGGCTTGTGAGAATTGGTTCTCGGCCATTTGGGGGCTTGTGAGAACAAAGAAGATTTGATTTGATAATTCTCGACCATTTAGGAGCTTGTGAGAACAAAAGAATTTGGGATTTTCGGCCATTTAGGGACCAAAGAATTTGGGATTCTCGGCCATTTAGGGGCTTGTGAGAACAAAGGGAACTTTGATTTCATTTGATTTGATTTGATCCAACTTGATTTGATTTATTTTAATTTGATTCGATTGTCTTAGCTTGGTTTGATTTAATTTAGATCGATTTACTTAATTTAATCTCTTTTAAATTGAACTTGATTTGGATTTGAATTAATTTTACTTGGTTTAACTTCATTTAAGGTAATTTATTTGATTATACTTTATGTTATTTACTATTTTTTTATCTATCATTTATTATTTATCATGTACTTATTGTTTATTTATTTATTATTTGATTTTATGATTCGTTTATTACTTATTCATAATTTATGATTCATTTATTATTTATTTCTAATATTTACTTATTTTCTTAAGACTTATTTATTATTTGTGATTTATAATAATATCATTTTTTTTATTTGATGACTTATATATATGGTTTGTTATATTATAATTATTTTTATTATTATTATTTATTTTAGAAATCTTGTTAAAATAAATATTACCAATTTTATATTTTTTTAAATTGATTATTCTTGACAAGAAAGTGATAAAATTACTTAGAGAATTTATTAAAGTACTTGACCATTTTTCTAGAATTTATAAAATTGAGTTTTCATAAGAAAAATACTTCAAAATTAAGAAACTATTTATTTTGACAAGATATCATATGAAAATAAGGATTTGGTTTAATTAGATTTTTAGAAAATTTTGGATAGTTTATTTGGATTTTTCTGAGATTTATATTATTTTTGCTGAATTTTTGAAGTTTCAACAATTTATAAAATTCAATTTTAATTAGAAAATACTTTGGAAATACAAATGAGGCACAAATTGACATAATTTTGTATCAAAATATAAATAAATCTAGATTCTACAGATTTTTAGGATTTTATGAATATTTTATTTGAATTTTTCTGAGTTGTATACTATTTTTAATGTATTTTTTAATTTTATGCTGACGTGGAAAAAAACTGGTTGGTCCACGTGTACGCTGACTGGGTTAGGGATGCTGACTCTGCTCTGGACTTCGTGTGGCGAGTGAGTTAACCTGCCACACCAAATCCGTCACAGAAGATTCGCGAACGATCACGTTTAAACACTTCTCCCTCCGTCGAGAGTGGCGATTTTGCAAATAGGCCCCTCTATTTTCTCTGATCAACCTACGGCGCCTCCGGCCACCATTTTCGTCGAGAGTGGTTGTGTTAGAATCGTGAAGGTGAGACGAAGACGTTGGTGGGCTCCATTATAGTTGAAGATGTCTATATTGCCATGGGAAATCCAAGATAGCTCGAGCTGCCATTGATGGCGCTCAGAGCTCCCTAGTCTTATCCCTTTGCCAGAGCTAGGTTCCTTGCACTGTTAGGCGTACATAGAAGATGATATTGGGGTCAATTTAGCATGAAGAAGCTTGGAAATTGATAATCTCGACTGAAGCACTTCTGACCTAATTTGGGTCTGATTTGGGTATATACTGTGGGTCCCACAGAACCTCTTTCTTGTGCCAGCAACCATTTAGGTAGATTCATGAGCTCAATCTTAGTTGGTTTAAACATTTATTTTGGTTTGAAGCCTCTTGATTTTCTGTGTGAAGCGCATGGGCAGAGATGCAAACTTTTACACTTTGTTTAATTTCAATTTTCACATGTAAGTGGTTTTACAGCAAAAGATACTGATTTGATGCTTAAATTAGGCACAATTAAATGTATTTGGAGTGTTCAAAATACCACAGGAGGCGAGAACAAGCATTTTTGTGTTTTTCTTAATTTTCAGATTTCATTTTCATGTTATTTATTCACTGTTTTTGGTGGATTCTTGTTTTGAGTTGCTGAGATGCAGGGAAGTAAGTTGCAACAGTTACAACAAGTTTATGAAAAGTGTTAGAGACAGTAGATAATGACTTTGATTATTTTTGCTAAATGTTTGTTCATTTAATACAACTTCTGTATGTAAATATGTTCTTAATTCACAATATTATGTTTTTATTTTACAATACTTCAAAATCTACTGCTTTTTATGCATTAGAACACGAACTGTGGGCAATGCTATAAACAAGGAGCTGGTTAGAGTCAATGCACCATTATCGCACCTTTTCTCTACTGTTTTTGCATTTTGGTGATTCTTTGAACATGGCAAGGTCAGAGCCAAGCTCTGAACCTAAACCAAGTCCAGTTGAGCCTTCCATAGGAGAGTTGAGCTAGGTTACAAGCTCTCCAATGGCGGCCAAGGCTGGTTCCACTTTGAACCAAAGAATACCCCATGAAACGAGGAGCTAAGCTCCAAACTTTCATGAGGCATCTGCTGTCTTATGGTCATGACTGAGCTAAGCTTCAGACCATGACCCATAAGACCTACACTTCAATTACTCAGTCGCACCATGGCTTGGTGGCTGAGTCGGACAAGGAGGAGAAAAGGGGAATAAAACTCAATTCGATTTCTTAACAAATTCATTTCATTGATACATCATCCTTTACAGACAAGAACCCATTAATTTCGACTATTCAACCACCAAATTTACCTATTTCTCTTCTTCTCCCCACTGTTCAACCTAATGCCTCTCTCTCTTTTGCACTGACTTCACTCAATCGACCTACCTAGCCCTAGCACACGATTGCGGCTGCCTACCTCTTCTCCTCTGTAGCTTTAATTAGGGTATTTATAGGCTGAAAACTAGGGTTTCTCCTTCATGGTCGTGGGCAATCACGATCGTCTAATTTCCATCAATGGTCCAGATTCCGTTGCTTCTAGGGTTAAGTTTTGGAAAACCACGGGCGTGGCATGGTAGTTTTGGAGTATGTGGAGCTAGGGGAAGCCACGTCGTCGGATAACATGATTTTCACCCATTTCACCGGCTTAGTGCGGTAAAAACTGAAGGATTCCGTTTTACCAAGGGAGAAGAAAGACCTGACAAGTGGGGGCCCACATGTCGGGTCTAATGAGACAGAGGAAGATGGCTATGTCTGGTTCTCCGTGAGCCAGTGGAGAATCATGGTGTTTGGTGCATGAACCAAGTGCACCCAAGTTTACTCAAGGGGGTTAATTTTTAAAAGGCAACGACACTCTCCTCCTCCCCTGGATCCGCTGCAGTTGGTTGCACGCGCCAAATTCCTAGATTTTTCTGGGAATTTCTCTCCAATTTCATTTAAATAAATTATTTAATTTTACTTCCAAGCAAAAATAATTCATTTTAGGGTCCTCCCAAGGGTATTATTGCACAAAATTTTATGGGTAGGTTCAGAAAAATATAAGAGATTTTTTGGTTCAAAAAGATTTGTGAAATTATTTATGGATTTATTTTAGTAGTTTTGTGGAATTTTGGGGTTTCTTTGCAAAAATGAAGGTTTCTGTTGATATTTTTCGGATTTTAGAATCATGATAATTCATCATAATTCCCAAGGGATTTTTGAGTATTTTTGGGAATTTTTGGAGTTTGTTTAGTATTTTTCGTGGATTTTTTGGCTTTCTTGGATTTATTTGTCATAAAATAGGTTATTTATTCATGCAATTTGGCATAATATTTTTGGGTCAAACACATAGGAACCTTGACTGCTAGACAACAACCTAGAAGTTTTACAATATTCTTATGATTAATTTGGGAGAAAAGGAGCATCTCTTTCCCAAATTCTTTCTTCTTATTTTCATCGACTATCTTGCACTTTTTAATGACAATGATTTAGCCACTCAGAGTTCCTTTGTAGACTATTCCTTGTCTTCTAATTAAACCTTCCTCTGCTAATGCTTCTTCTCAATACCCATTCCTCTCTCGACAGTTCGAAGGAGACATTTCACTAAGATGGGCTCTCATGGTCCATTGTTGAACGCTTGTTGTGTTGCATTAAGTTCGAATATGAGCTCTGTAAGCAACCTTACTGTCTTGTTATTTTGTTTTTTCATTAGATTTATTTTATGCAATGACCACAATAGTTGGTAAACCGCTATGCTACTAAACTAAAAGTGACGTTATAGCGATATTTATTATCATACCACAATATTACTTAAAAATATCTATTTTTAACGTTTTATTTTTTTATTATGTCTAAAATAGTAAAAATTAATAACATATAATGCATTTAGTGGTATTTTATCAAAATATAGCTACGCAATTTGCTATTTGCTGATATATAATTAGTATTACCAACATATCTTTGGCATATGATGTCTGCATATACGAACTGCATATGATGTCTGCATATACGAACTGCATATTATGTCTGCATATACGAACTGCATATGATGTCTGCATATACGAACTACATATATTAAATTAAACTATTAAAGTATGTATATAATGTAGTAAGATATTTAATTTTTAAATAAAAAGTATCTCATGTAAAAAACAAGTACATTTTTTAAAAAATATCTCATTTAATTTCTCTACCACCCCTCGTTCTCTTGCAAAGCTAAACCTCTCGTTCCTCGCTCTTCTGCTTCTCCGTCCTCATGCTACCATGTATCCTTCCTCTTCGACCTCTCCAAGAGTAGTGACCCTATTTATTAAGTAATGAGAACAATAAGTGCAATTATGAGTAATAAGCATGAATTTTCAAATAACTTTCATATTTCAGATATATCTGTATTTTTCTGTATATACTGGTTTTCATTTGTCCTTAGGTCCTATTTGCATTTGGAATTTTGAAATCTAAATTGAACTATAAACCTTCAACTTTGGACTTCACTATCCTTGATATTAAATAGTTAAAAAGTTCGATTTAGGGAAGAGAAGTATGAAGAAAAAGAATTGCATAGGACGTGTCATGAGGTTTTTATGCCATGGTGTCATTTTATTTTTAATTTGAACAACTATCATATTAAGGTCGGCAGTAAATCGGATAACACAAGGGTGGTCATTGTTTTCTATATAATCTATGTTCCAGCCAAACTTGGTCAAAGCTCTATTTTTATTAATTCGGTCAAAGCTCGTCAAAATTTTAGTCAACTTCGGTCGAAACTAGTCAAAGCGGGTGGGTTGTTATAACAGGTTGGCGAATTAACTTTCGAAAATGGCTTTTGAAAATGCAAAAATTGACGCTAAGACCCATTTTCGACCTTCCTGGGTCGTTTGATGAAAAAATATTCTCCTTAATTGCATCTACACGGGCTCGCAACTTAGCCTCTCGGGTGTACAGGGGGTGGAGGACACTAGAGCGAAAAACCTTCTTTCTCTCCCTCCGAGGCAACGTGTTATCCATCCTTGACCTTCTTCAATTCGCTTTCCAAACTTCCCGACCGTGCCCTCTCTCGACCTCTCCACTCTATCCCCATGGGGCCGCGTAACCTCTCACTACCCTCCTCACGGATCCCATCTTGTCTCACAAGTTGCCATCCGTCACCTCCTTGACATTATACGCCCATGACCCAATTGCCAAAGAGTTCCTCTCCAATTGGCTCGACCTGAAGCGGGTTAAGCGGGTGAGTTTCACATTCCGTCGAGCCAGCTGAAAATCATCACCAAGGCTGTTGACTTGAGAATTGCAAAAAAATAGAAGAGATTGACTTGAGCGACTTCTGTTGCTTCTTCTGGACAGAGGATGTGACTGAGGCAATCATGAGCAATAAACATGTCGTTAAAGGCTTAATCAGTTTGAACCTGATGTTAGGCGATGCATGTGATGGGTTTCGACACTTTGAGCTTGTTAGCATAACAGAAGAATGCCAAAATTTGTGCCAACTCATTGCTCCTTGTGTTTTCAATCCAAAATTAGTTGTTCTTATTGATATTCTTAATTGTTTATGGAGCTATCCTATTCTGCTTGTTTTGAAAAATTTTGGGTTTTGAATATTAAAAATAATTAGTTCTAAACTACATAATAGAATGCAACGTAGGATACCAATATTAATAATAAAAAAAAATCTCAATTTCACTCATTTTCATTTTTATTCAACTCGAGTATCGTAAATTTGCCAGTAATAATGAACACGGGTCAAATTCACAAGCAATTGCCTCCGTCTGACAACTTTCTACTTGATGGACAAGATTTCCCTTTACAGGTACCCACAAGATTATTTTGTCCCAAAAAATAACCAAACCTCAGCTATAACAGCGGTTAACCTCGATATCATACTCTCCTCGCTTACCCTGTTGATTGATTTCTCTCTTGAGCTTTGTCATCTTATCCCTGATGCAAGCCCTGCATTGGAAAACCTAAGTCATCCCTGCCAATCCTATTAAAAGTCTACAACTGAATAAGTTTTGAGGTGTTTGTGAAGGTCAAGCGAGAAGCGTATATTTATGTGGTGGCACAGAGTTTTTGTCCATAAAAGATTGTGACGATGTGACAAATGATAGCCTAGATGCAGTCAGTGGTTCCATCAAATTAACAAAATTTGAAATGATCGGGTGTGATTCCGTAACCACATTAGGTATTCAAAATTTGACTTCAGGATTAAAAAATTTTTTAAAGGATCTTAATATATCACATCGTGCACGTATTTCTGCACCAGCATTGGTCGAGCCATTAAAGCCTCTACGACGTTAGCTTCAAAGGTTACACATTGACTGTAAATGGATCAAGCCTGAGTCAAGAAAGAAGGCGTATGAGAAAAAAACTAGAAAGTTAAGAGAGCCTTTGTGAACTATCACTACACCTGTGTGCAAGTGAGAGATTATCCCTACGACTTCAAATTGGCCTCGACGACTGTCCAAATTTGAGCTCAGTCACATTGAAAGTAGCAAGCAACCTTGATACTAAACCAATTTTAGGCACTTTCGGCATTGATATTATCTCCAAATTCTAAAATCTTTCCACATTGAAGCTTGAGTTAGAAGATATAAAAATTGGTTTAGAATCCATATTTGGCAAACCTCTAATGGACGGGTCCCATGGAGAAAATTCTATTTGAGTGGGATAAAAAGTTTGATTAGCGAATAGCAGGTTCATCGTAGATGACCTCAAGTTATAGCGGATGGCGACCATTTAGTAGTTATAATGTGATCATAGCGGTATGTATAAATGTACATGATTATTACATCAGATACATTTTTAAATAAAAAATATAATATTTTATTACATTGTATACAAACTTTAATTGTTTAATTTAATATATGCAGTTCGTATATGCAGACATCATATGCAATTCGTATATGCAGATCTCATATGCAATTCGTATATGCAGACCTCATATGCAATTTGTATATGCAGACGTAGAAGTCCGTATATGCAGACATTAATTATATGTCAATCTTATGTTTGTAATATTAATTATATATCAGGAAATAGCAAATTGCAAAGCTATATTTCACTAAAATACCACTAAATGCATTTATATGTTATTAATTTTTACTATTTTAGACACCATAAAAAATAAAATGTTAAGAATAAATACAATTTAAGTAGTATTGTGGTATGCTAATAAATACTGCTATAGAGACACTTTTTGTTTAGCAGCATAACGGTGTACCAAGTCACAGCGCTATCTATTGTAGTCATTGTGGCCATTATTATTGAACAGATTAATAAACTTAACTCCCAGGTGAGAGATGATTCTATCTAGCTATGTCCAGAAACCAAAGAACTCTCTATAGGAAAGCAGCCGATATAATCAAGGATTGTCACTATTTAAGGATATTGATTATACAACGCACAATAGATAATCAAACTATGATGTCATTTTTGTGAATGGCTAATTTGAGGGATGTGCAGCTACGGGAGGATTATTATTCTACGGTACGTAGACAATGACGAGAGCACCAGGATGAGAAATGAGCAATGCTGGAGCTTTGAGCTTGCACTCCGTGTAAGGGGGGTTTGGCAGTTTGGGAGATGGATTAGGGTGTTGGTTAGGTTTGGGGTGGGCGAGTTGTGGGGAGTGGAGTAATTAAGTGTTTGTATTATGTGAAGTTCTATGAGTTTTAATTTCAATAATGTTGTGTACGTATTTCAACTCATGACCATTAGATTTCTAAACTTGTATATATTGGAATTAATTTTGTATTGACTATCGAAAGTTTGGATACTTCTCAACAATATTCAAGTCATTTAAGGCTTTAAGCGGTAGATAAAGTTTTTATTTAGGATATTTTAATCTTTGTATAAATCGAGCAGTTAATAAAAATCCGTGGTTTGTTCGTTGTCTCGGCTTTGCAAAAATTGGGGCAAATTCATGACCCATTGAATTTTTCTATCATATCCTTAGATTTCTCTAGCAGGACATTTTGCTCGTCAATGCAGAAATGAGAAAAAATATATTGATTTCACCATTTATTGTCCACTTCCATTCCTTTGTTTTTTTTTTTTTTTTTTTGGCTTCCTATTTGTGTCATCAAGTTTTCTGGAGCCGTCCTAAGACCTCATCTTGTCATCAAATAAGGTTTAGCAAAATGCTAAATTTGCAAAAGAGGTAAAACCAATAAAAATTAAACAAAAAATTTTAAGAGATTATCATAAATTTAATGGCACTGAAAGTGGGAGTTTGAAAAAAAAAATTCCATTCTTCGATTTTAGAAATCATTTCAATTTAATTTTGTATCTCTTAAATTTGATAACATCTAGTTTTCCTTTCCAGATATATTACCTCTATGACAATTGAATACAAGAAGGGATACATTTTGTCACTTCGTTTACTCAAAAGTCAAAAGCGTAAAGCACTGCATTTTTATTTTCAAAAAAAAATATTGAAGCTTCTATTTCTTTTGTTATATAAAAACCTACAAGAGTATAAGTGATCCGTGTCTGTATTTAAAAAAAAATTGAGGCAGTTCGTAGGATTATTATTTATATTTCAAGTATGATGATTATACCTTTAAGCACTCCTTTGCAAACATGTAACTCAATTCAATACAAGATATTTTGTCCAAAATCCAGAACATTTGAAATTCTCTGGTGTTTGTTGATATTTAACTAGCAAACGCACCCACTCAATCTGTGGGCATTTATTTATAAAAAAAAAAGAGAATAGTTCAGAATAATTAAGTACATGTTAAAGGTTTAAATTATCGCTTAGGGAATGTTCTTGATTTACCTTCTTTATAATGCCAATTGTGACTTCAATTATCTTCAAATTAACTTCGTAATCAGTTTTTCTGTTATCTAATTTTTACAAACAAAGCTAGCAGCATCCTCCAACTTCACTCAGAAGCCCATTTGTTGTTTTCCTTTGCTCATGGAGAAGGGTTTTCGTGTTGATACAACCCATGATCAATGAAAGGCCATCTCTAACCACTACCTAATTTGTAACAATTTTTGTAATTTATTTTTACTTCATTATTCTTGTCCAATAGCTTAATCAAAAGTTATATTTGAGAGGTAAAAATAAAATTAATAAAACAATTAAATATAACATGTAACGAACAATAAATAGATCAATGGCAGTCTAGCCAGATCGACGAGAATATATTCGGTCTTTGATATTGGCGTGTACATATGTACCTTGGACAGTTGGACTCTTTCAAGCATGATGACAGAAAATAGTGTCCTGTCCATATATGTTTACTCCTGTTATTGTATCTGCATATTCGACAAACACAAAAAACAAAACAAATTCTCTAAAAATAACTCAGCAAGGTCACCATAATATTTTCTAATAAAATGTAATAAAAAAGAGCAATACTGTTTCACATTGGCTTTTACAAGTTATACTCAAAATCAAATGCTACTATTTTGGCAGAATCATGAAGGTGTCTCCCTGAAATGAAATATTAGGAATTAGAAACAGTTAACCTTAATCCAAATGCAAACTTTTTTTTTGCAAATAAACACTTCAGTCATTGTTTAAAGAGCGCAGTCCGCTGCCACATAATTTAGCCTGCAACATTTGCCACAAAATCTCATCCATTAGCTAGATTAAATAGAATGGATGGTTGTGATTAAAAGTTAATTAATACCAAGACAAGATGTGTTTTTATTTTCCTTTTATTTTTTTAATATCTCGTCCTGGTAACCTCTGCTCGAATATGAAATGACTCGTTACTCTTTTTTTTCCTCTCCCGCGTACTCTTCTTCTCTAGTTTTGTATTTACAATATTGAAAAGTATATATAGGGTCTTTCAGAAAATTTTATATAAAAAAAATCATACTACGAAATAGTATATTACAAATTTATAATGCTTGCAAGTGCTATGCTTCTCGTCATTTAAGAGTATTGAAATTTAAATTATCACGTTATTTCAACAATCTGGTGGACTTGTTTAAATTTACGTAAAAGAATTACTCCCGTCGTTCTTTCAAAACATGGGGGAGCACGTCAAAGAGTAAAAAAGACCGAGTTAAACTTAAATGACAGGTATATAGGTATGAATTGACATCCTGAAAATATATGTCAATTATCAATGAATGCCTAAAGGCCATTTGCCAAGAGAAAAAATAATAAAATTAAAGTAAAGACAGTAACATACTGCCTACGTGCTGTTCTTCCATTAAAAAAAAAAAAAACAGTGACATGCTAAAGAAAATGTCAACGACCTTATTTTTGAAATGATTGAAAGTTAAGTAATTTCATTGACTATATCTAGTTTGTTCTCAGGTCTTCGTCCCGGAAAACTATAATTATTAGTGAATAGCTTAAATTCTAAAATGATATATTTTGTATTAATTTGTTTTACAACTGAATACATCCTCCAAATTAGCACTTAAAATATTTATGATTGCAATCAACATAATTGCATGCTCAATAATTCATATGGACCACCACCATAAAGTTGCGTTGCTTTATTACCTCTCAAGCATGTCAAATACAATCTCGAGAAGAGAACCAGGACACACAAACCATACAATGAATTAAAGAAAAAGGAGAAACAAAATCAAATGCCCAATATATAGTAGAGATTCATTTAAATATATTTTGGAAAGATACATGGGGAAGAAGAAGCAAAAGCGGCGGGGGGGGGGGGGGGGGGGGGGGGGGGGGGGGGGTGCGATAAAAAGGAAAAAAGAAACCAAAAAACCCCATAGGTGCTTCAACTAATTAAGCTAAGCTAATGCACACTGCACATATTATCTCATTATTTTCGGTATCTAGCTTATCAAATTCAAACCGGCATGCACCCTCTCTGTCTTACAAAACTCAGCCAGCTATGCCACACGACAACCATTGGAACAGTAATAGCAGATAGATAGTGAAGGAATGAGGAAGCATGTCATATCTAATAATCTTAATGTGATTTCTATGTTATGCTTTATAAGGGATTATTTTTGGATATACATGGGTTGGAGGGATGGTAACAAAGGATATCAAAACGAGGTATCATTAACAAGATTATAAAGCAGAAGCGCAATTAATTGAAAACCCAGTCTTCACACACAGCATTTTATCATGAATTCATGATTTTATATATTTGTTCATTTGATTTAATGGTCTTAATTTACCAACACCAAAAAGCTTGTGAGAAGCATTATAGCCTATTCCCTTTTCAGGTTTATAAGCCCATTTAAGATCTCAGCCCAAAACGGTTTTCATTTTTGGAATTAAATTTACGGCCGTGATCTTAGGACTGAAGGCATAGAGCAAGCAAGGATTTATGTATTGATGAACATGTATTGATGAACAAGTGGATAAAACCTTGACAGAGCAAGCGTCTATGTGATTAATTCACGCAGGTGAGGAGATTTATTAAAGAGAAGAAATGCAGATGGTGAGTAATAAAATCTAGAAGTCAAGACGGCACACTACAGGTCTCTGACCTCATTAAGCCATTGAACTAATCAATTATTGTTTAATAGGGACCATATATTACATTTAATGTGATTGGAATGTGCAGTATTTCATACATGATCAAATAACAGGGCACTATTGTACATAAATGGATGGTTCAAAATCAATAGAAAGTGCTTTGGAGTTTGGTAACCAAACCGGACCGATCAGTTCAACCGATTAAATTGCAAACAATTTGTCCAAAAATAACCTTAATCCAGTCTATACTAAACCAGTAAAAATCGATCAGTCCAGTTTCCGGTCTAGTTTATTCCATCACTTTTTTTCTATCTTTTTTTTTTACTGTCCCTTTTGTGATTTCTAAAATCAGAAATTCTTTATTGTTTTTTTTTTTGTTATCTTGGACTTTACAAATTTTGATACATTTCTATATAATAACGTCGATTATATTATAATTATGACGTTATTTGGTTTTTGTAACCAATTGACCTAATCGAAACGATTAAACTGATAAACTGATAGTTTTTTTCTTTTTTTTTCCCAGTTCGATTGCCGGTTTGATCTTGAAAACGTTGAGAATATGTGATAGGTGAGGTGAAGAGGTGCATTCATGTATTGTGTGTATGAAAGTCTAGAAGGTGGATTGTTTGAAAAGGAAAGATGGTGGGGGAAGTGAGATAGGCATAAGGCAGGGACCTAACAACCTTATACGAAAGGGACAACAAATAGGGAACTCAACTCACTATTCTCTCGTATCCGACACACCACGCCATGAGTTGCGTGGTACTGGTGTGCTGCTTTAGTGCTTTTTCTCGTGCCACCATATCAGATCCTGATCGCTCGAAATAATTGCATGTGGGATTTGTTCGTAAGGGTCCCCTGTTTGTGGCTTTGTGCAATAAATTTGCCTAGACAAGGAGGAAGAATTTGAGGGGCAGACATTGCATTTATGTGAAATTCTGCTGCTTCGGGTGCTCATCTTTGCGCAGTTTCATTCAGCCAAAAAATAAAATAAAATATTATTATTATAATAATACTAATAATAATAATATAGATTAGGAAAAAATGACAATTATTATAAGAATAAAAGGTAAATAAAAGCAAAAAAAAAAATTGAAGTGGAATGCAATTAATAGTTTTGCATGAAAAGCTAAAAAATAATGAATTTAAGGTTCAGTGTGTGCTATGACGAGGGACTCGTGACAATAGTATTTCAGAAATTATTTGAAAATGCTAATTTTCTAAATTACGGTATGAAGTAGAATATTCTTTATAGTAAAAGGGAAAACTACTCAGGTTCCGAACTTGTAGATTTCGGTAATTTGAAAGCAACAAATGTTCTCATTTTCAAAATTTTTAATTGTTTGTTGGCCCTACAAAAAATCAATTGTCATCTAAAATGAATAAATTTAGAAAATTAGTTATTATTTATATGAAATATGTTCCTTTTGTAGCTTTTATATTTGTGTCAGCGACATCACACAACGACATGACATGCTTATTGGATGTAGATGCCGAAAGTTTGCTCGCCTTGAAGATTCTTGTGCAAAATTTATATTTTTCGAATTGACTGATTAACTAACGTAGGGGAAATATGTGTTGATGTTATAACCGGATCAAGCTTTAGGGTTAGACCTTAGACTGATGCTTAACGTCAAGTCAAGGACATATGTAAAATAGTTTTGTCAATTCAAGGATGTATGCAAGAAAATTCTGAAGAAGATACTGATGCAACTATGAAATTTCTATGGTATAAAGTGAAATGGATAAGAGTTAGATTAACAAATTTATCTTATAGGACAAGTCAAAGCTGTTTAAGCTGGTTTAAGTGGAGTCAAGACGGCGGGATGCAGTCTATTTGAATTTTAGCAAGTGTGGACTATATTATAATTAAGCTTTTGACATAATCATTAGTGGATCTAGATTGAACTTGAGTTAATTTTTTTTTCTAAAAAATCAGGTTTTTAGTTTTCAAGAAATATAACGAATACTGGAAACAATAGAAATAAAATTGAAAAAAAAAAATTCCACAAAAAAAATAAAGATTGATTTTGTCTAATTTGAGTCGCTAAATATTATTTTATAATCGAATTGCAATTGCTTTAACTATGAAGGTAAAAAAGAAAAAAAATAACAATTGTTTATTGCTTTCTCTGTCGGAAATGCATGCTGTATTTGCTCAACTTCTCAACCATCCAACGCTCTCAGTAAATTGTATTCCTATGGGCTTGTTTGGATGGGTTGGGAATAGTGGGAATAGTGTGGAAAAGTGGGAAGAGTAGGAAGAGTGGGAAGAGTGGGAAGAGTGCTATTCTTAGGTCGTTTGGATGGTGAGTTTAGGAATAGCGTTGGGAAGTGTGAAAAAGTAGAGAGAAAAGTGTTGTTGGGAAGAGTGTTGTTGGGAAGAGTGGAAAGAGTGGGAAGAGTGGCTATTCTCACTATTCCCACCCAACCAAACAAGCCCTTATAAGATTCCACGCCCATTTATGATACGAAATCCAATATACAAATCCCAACCCAATACACATGTTTGGATTAACGTGGATCCTTTATCTTCTTACTTTATCTAATGCACATATAAAATGGAAAAAAAAAAAATCATCTTTGATTGATTATTTTAGAGTAAAAATATTTTTTTATTTAATAAACCTAAGCAAAACGTCAACATACCATTGTAAATAAATAATTTATATGCAGATACCAGCTATTTGTTAGTCAATAAATTTATATCATGCATTTGTTTTTGGTCCTTTCGAAATAAAAAATCAAATGACTTAGATAGTGAAATATTTTAATTCGAGTAATCAATAAAAAATGGTTAAGTACTGTAGTTTTTTTCATTTTAATCCCTGAACTTTCTAATTGGCACGGTTTAGTCTCATGTAAGGGTGAAAGTATAAATATACACGAATTAGATGATAGTCGTAATACAGTTAGCTAAGACGATACTTTTATAATATATATATAGAGTTTAGCTACGGTGAGTCGCGACTCACGGACCCTCCGATGAGTCGCTATCAAAACTCCTAGATCGAGTTCAAAATGACCGATCCAAATCGTCCAATATGATCTCCCTATTGAAATCTCCATGCAGACCAAATTTTTCCTTTTTTCGAAATTTTTAAGTATTTTTTTGAAATTTTAGAAAATCGTTAATCTAATTTGTTCTGAACCATTCAAAAACAAAAGTTTTTAAAAATCCGAAAAAATTACTTAAAAATTTTGAAAAAATAAAAAATTTGGTCTGCATGGAGATTTCAATAGGGAGATCATATTGGACGGTTTGGATCAATCATTTTGAACTAGATCTAGAAGTTTTGATCGCGACTCACCGTAGCTAAACTATATATATATATATTATTGAGTTGTTTAGAGAGACATAATCCAGCTAATAAAGTATAAGCTCTTATTTCTCCAAAAAAAGAAAAGAAAAAGGACAGTGTAAATATTCCCGAGAATGATGAAAGGCTTATTTCTTAATACATTCTGACATGAAAAATTTTTTTTTTGCAAGATTGACAAATAATTTTCTAAAGCAATTAGGTGTAATATTTATTTAAAATCTTAAAAATTATAGTGACCAAATGGAAAACTAAGTGAAACTTATGGTTATGTGATTGACATTTAGGCTGTGCTCCAGAACACCAAATCGGAGGGAGAGAAGAGGAGAGTAACGGAACGATTGGACGAGCTTACTCTGCCCGATAGTTTACTCGCTCCACGCGGAAGAGAAGACTCTATGCGGAAGAGAAGACGAGAGAAGGGAAGAGAAGACGACGGAAGAAACACACTTAGATTTCGGAAGTTTTAGAGTAAACTTCTACCCTCCGATTCGGAGGGTAACAATTTCCGGTCAACCTTTACTCTCCTCTCCCTTCCTCTCCTTTACTAATCGAGTTCTGGAGCACAGCCTTACTCTAGTGAGTCGACAACTCACATGTCATAGTTTAATTCGGTCATTTAATTTTGATTTATTCCTCTACATCACCCATATCTAAATCAACCCTCTATTAAATCAAACATTTTTGACCCGTGACTTTCTTAGGATCAAGTACAGGTAGAAATATCCTTGACACACGTCAAATTGATGGTCGATCCAATCTAAAAAAACAATAACAAAATATTACCAACCCATTCAAAATCCGATCCAATTCTATCTGATGTATTGGATGTGTGACGGTGTTGTGCAAAAAATCTATTAAAATATCATATTTGAATAAAAAAAAATGAAAAGCATTCGGAGTCCTATGTATGTTATAGAAAATTTATTGATGCGGGGGCTAAATATTATGGTTGTTGGTAAAATACTTAAATGGAAGGTTAAAACACAAGCACTATTATAAGGGTTCAAATGTTAACGGCTTCAGCTATTTCTCAATAAAAAATACAAGAGAGATTCCTGATGTGAGAATAATTTTAAAATTGTATCTGAAATTCCTGATCTTATGCGGCTATAACTGCGCTATAGCGTGAACCCACATGCCTAAACAGTGACAGTGCCAACCACACACATGGCCGCACGAGGTAATAAGACTTAACTTTCTTATTATTTGAAATCAGATCAAAGCCAAAAAGTATTTTATTTTTTCGCCCTTTACTTGCCGAAACGCTGTCGGAAGCCCCACATAACATTTTGAACCCTTTCCCTCTCTATAAAAAAAAAAGAAAAAAGAAACGAAGTACACCAAAATACCAAAAGGTAAAAGTAAACAAACACAAAAAAAAAAAATAATAAGAAAACCAAAAACCGAAGCAAAATCTGTAACACTCAAGCGCAGGCGCAGCTTTCAAGAACAGTTCAAAAGCAAAGAAAAATAGAGAGAGAGAGAGAGGAACACCATTCCTTCCTCTCCTTGCCACCTCCTCTTTCTCCGACAAGTGGGTCCCACTCTTCTCTTCGTTTAGTGCCTCCCACTCCATTCCTTTCATTTCATTTACTTCGTAACCTCCTCTCCATCGGATTTCTCATTTCTCTCCGATCTCTCTCGAGCTTCTCTCCAATGGCGTCTGGAGGAGGCTATAGTAGACATAGTAGCAGTGGTGCCCCATCGAGACTAAGCACCAAAATCGACAGGCAAAACTCAGGCGCCTACGCTACTCCCAAAGCCTCAGCGAAGTCGCGGATCCCTGCGAGTCCTTCTACGGGTACCGGGTTCAGACGGAGCAGCTCGGGTCCGCTACCCGCTCAGCCTCGTGCCTCCGCTGATGCTGGAGGTTTGTTTGTTCAATTTCAGCTGCTTGTTTGTTTGTTTGATGCCTTTTAAGGTGGGATGGAAGCTTGGGATCAGAGATCTCTCTGATTTGAATCGGAATTGTGTGCGTTTGGAGGATTTCTATGTCGATTTGGTTGACCTGAGTTCTGAATGGACAATCTGATTTGTTTTTGCTAACATTTTGTAAATTTATAATTGTACGGAGGAATGTGCATTGGGAAAATCGAACTATATTTGTGCACCAGTTTACTAAAATTTTCCTTTTTAACGTTTTGCTAAATTGAGGTTGGGGAAGGGGTTTTTTCCGAATTTAACTTTTTTTTTTCCTTAAAAATTCAGTACTACAATATATGGAGCTGCATTATATGGAAATGAGAATACCTAACTTTGGACCAAAATTGGTTTTCACCACCAGAGCTAATTCTAAAATGTTTTATCATACCCCTAACAGTTCCAGGGAGAGTTAGAGTCGCAGTAAGGCTTCGGCCCAGAAATTCAGAAGAATTGGCGGCAGATGCTGATTTTGGAGACTGTGTTGAATTGCAACCTGAGGTTAGATATGGCTTTCTATTTGTTTCATACGTCATAACCTGCAATTAGCAAGCATTATTATCATAACTTTTATTCATTGATACTTGGATCATAATCATCTTACAAATGGAAGTACATTACTGTTTTTCCGGTTCAATGAAGCTCAAAAGATTAAAGCTCCGCAAAAATAACTGGGAATCAGAGACTTACGAGTTTGACGAGGTTCTCACAGAATTTGCCTCTCAAAAAAGAGTATATGAAGTTGTTGCAAAACCAGTTGTGGAGGTATGGATTCGTGGTAATTTATTTTGACGAATTGTACAATGTTATAAATTTGCTAGACAATAAGAACTTATATTTTGTTTCCAGAGTGTTTTGGAAGGATACAATGGTACAGTTATGGCCTATGGTCAGACTGGTACAGGCAAGACATTTACACTTGGCAGACTTGGGGACGAAGATACTGCAGCACGAGGAATCATGGTCCGTGCAATGGAGGATATTCTTGCAGATGTATCATTGGAGACGGATACCGTATCAGTTTCATATATGCAGGTCTTTCACTGATCCAGCTCTCATAATTTATTCCACAGTTTCTTTACTCTTCATCTTCAATACCAAAATGATTATTACATCTCTTAATATTGTTAGTGTACTGTCATGATTGTACCAGTGCAAGTAGAAACTGTTAATATATTCTTTTCTCTTCGCATGTTTCTTTATTTCTTTCCATATATATAGTTTGAATTTTACTTCTTTGTGTGAACCTTCCCTTCGGTCATGTTCCCTGTAAAATACTATACACTGGATTTATTATAAAACGAGTTCTCTAAATACCCAGCACTGCAATCCAACAGAAAGAAAAATAAGTGCATAATAACGTAGAGAAACATAATCTAGATAGGATAAGTTGTGCTCTCTATCTGGACTCATTTCTATATTTTGCAATATTTAGATATGTACCTATCAAATCAACCTGTCAGAGAAATGCTCAGTAAATTGTTTTCCTTTTTTTTTTTCTTTTTTTTTTCCAGAAGTAGGCTTAGAAAAATGCAAATTGTTGGTACTTATTATATTCATATTTTGGAATATTTGGATGCACTTCTGGAGTCACCCTTAGTATTAATTAACATGTCAGAAAATGCTGACCGAATTGTTGGTTTATTAATAATTTTTAAGCTTTTAAAATGCTCCATTTTATCACTGATAAAACAGAATTATCACTTTTTCCATCCACAAAGCACGATAATTCAAAAGCATTTTAACACCGATAATTCAGCTTGATTTTTTATCCAATTGCTCAATTTGCTCCAGATTTGTATGATTAAAGTGTATATTAAAGAGTTAATAGTTTATAAGAGTCATTTGTCGTGTTAATAGCAATAATTAATAATTATATAATTCAATGTAAGAGTCTTTCATGTATTATAGGTACAAAAATAATTGAATAAAAGAATTGAAATTCAAAATGCCGAGATGGTAGCTTATGGACTGTTTTATCACGGGCTAAAACAAAGTGCTAAATCAAACCGTCCCACCCCACAAAACCACTAAACCATGTGCATTGCATTTTAAAACCTATTAGTTCTTATGTGCAGTTGTACATGGAGACAATCCAAGACCTTTTAGACCCTGCAAATGACAACATTGCAATAGTAGAAGATCCAAAGACGGGTGATGTGTCACTACCTGCTGCCACCGTAGTTGATGTCAGGGACCAAAAGAGTTTTGTTGAGCTTCTTAGAGTGGGAGAGCAACATCGATTTGCTGCAAATACAAAGTTAAATACGGAATCATCTCGTAGCCATGCTATCCTCATGGTAAGTGTTTTCCTTCATGTCAAAATTGGAACTCTGCTTCAAAGCTATTACTAATTTGTAACATATAAAAACATGGATTAAGTTCTTGCCTTTAAATATGCTGGTACGTTTCTATACTAAATCCCACTATTGTGGTACCAGATAAGCTCGGTGTCATGCAATTAATGCCTCTCATTGTTCTTTTGATTTCCAAGGTTGAAACAACTGCTAAAATACTACAGTACAAAAGCAATTAAACCTAGACAATTTTGTAAGATTAACAATAAGTTAACAAAAACTTGAAGATCGACTTAAGAGGCTTGTTGATGTGCCCTGGTTCTTATAAAAAATTATTAACATTGTAGCATCCTCATTATTTTGTGGAGACTTAATTTTTTTTTTTGATTTAGGTGCACGTGAGAAGGACAGTCAAGGGAAGACAAGACATGGATATGAGTTATCGTGGTGAAAATGGCCACCATACATCTTCCCACTCGTTAAGACCACCAGTTATTAGAAAGAGTAAACTAGTTGTTGTTGATCTAGCAGGATCAGAGCGAATTGACAAGTCAGGTTTGTGCCATTACAGTATTTGTTTTGTAGTATGCTTATCAAGTGTATAGAGAAGGATGAAACCTACTGGATTGAGCACCAATCTAGTCTTTCAACCTCACATTCTGAATATGCCAATGAGACATCACTAGAATAAATTTTGTGAAAACTTGGGATCTGGTGAGTGTACAATTGGTTCAGGCTTGTAACACTGGTTTTATCAAGCCCAACTAAGATACGATATTGAGATATTAAATGGAATGCTTGTTTAGAAAATTTCTTAGCAGTACTGGTATCTTTCCAGGGAGTGAAGGGCATACCTTGGAAGAAGCAAAATCAATTAATCTATCCTTAAGCGCACTTGGGAAATGTATAAATGCACTAGCTGAAAACAGCCCTCATGTTCCAGTTCGTGACTCGAAGCTTACAAGGTTGCTTAGAGATTCATTTGGAGGTTAGTATGACCCTCTTTAGAACTACAACTGTCTTTGCCAAAGCAATTGGTTGTGGAATTGTTTACTTATATCCTAACTGAGTTCATATTACATTGTCAAATTTTGTAGGCACTGCGAGAACTTCATTGGTTGTGACAATAGGGCCGTCTCCACGCCATAGAGGAGAAACTGCTAGTACCATAATGTTTGGCCAAAGAGTAAGGCTCTTAGTTTCATCTCAAGTTATACTCTTCTAGTAATTATGGGCTTGGTACAATTGAATAGTATTTTCAAGGCATGAATTACTCCCCAAAATAAACTTATGATGTACCAGTATCAAGTAATACAATCATTGTGCTCGAGTGTTACACAAATTGATGAATTGGGTTGAGTAAAAAAGAAACTTGTTCTTCTCTGTTTATGGCAGGCAATGAAAGTAGAGAACATGGTAAAACTGAAGGAAGAATTTGACTACAAGAGCTTGTGCAGGAGGCTTGACATAGAGTTAGACAAATTAATTGCTGAGAATGAGAGGCAACGCAAATATTTTGAAGATGAGGTTGAGAGACTAAGAGTTGAAGCACAAAAAAGGATAGCAGAGGCTGAAAAAAGTTGTAAAATTGCTTTAGAGGTTTAATTCTCTCTTCTATTTTTATTTGCATCCATCGCTTTTTCTTCTTCAATGGTTACAGGATGATTGTGTTATGCATGCTTTATCTTTTTTTTTTTGTTATTCATACTAATATATTCTTATAGTAGTTTTTTTCAAAATTAAGCAAATAAAGGTGATTGACTTCTAGATTTAAAAGTTTTTTTTAATTTTAGTATCATTTGAGCTGATTTGTTTCTATTTACTTTTTCTGTGATTGTAATGTATATTAATGGTAATGTATCATTTTCCATTGTGTTTTTATATTCTCCTCTTTATATACCTTTTTGTTTCATTGCAGAATGAGAAAACAAAATACCAGCAGGATTACATGGATTCAATAAAGAAGCTAGAGGAAAAATGGAAGGTAAACCAACAAGCCATTGAGAAAAGTCGAGCCGAACAGGAGGTTAGTATTGTTTTCTCCTGAGGTTCTAAATGTATCTGATGTAAGTGCTCATCCAATTCTTAATTCTCACAAGTGTATGTCTACAGAGCCGGACAGCAACAAAATCAGATGAGTTATTGGAGGTGCGAAATATGCTCGAAAATGAAAAGAACTTGAGGCAGTCATCTCAAGATGAGATCATTGACCTCAGAAATCAAGTACAACACTGGAAAAAGTTGGAGGTATGCAGTAGGATTTTCTTCACATTGTTTTTTACGAGGACTGCACCATTAAAAAAATATTATAACTTATTTCTGTTACTTGAAGTCTTGAACATTTTTATCTAATTATAGGAATCAAGAGGTGCTGAGATTGTAAAGCTTCGAAAGTTACTTGATACTGAAGCCAGCCAAAAAGAAAAGCTTGAAGAAGAAATAGCTGTTCTAAAAAGCCAGTTACTCCAACTGAGCTTAGAAGCTGAGGAGGTATCAATGTTTCAATTCTTGTCATCTCCATTCTCACGGTAGCACTTGTATACACGAGTTCATTCTTTTTGATGGGTTATTGTTCTCCAATTTGTTAGGGGAATTTTGGATTATTTTGGCTTCACACTGTTGCTAGGGGAATGCGTTTTAATTTGTCCTTTTTTTTTTAAATCTTTCTTCCTTTTAGACTAGGAGGAGCCTTGACAGAGGTGCATCAGGAAAAATATTTCCTGGCTTGGATTCATTGATGTCACAAGCTAATAGGAATTTACAACTGAGAGACCAAACAAATGGGCCAAAACCACCTATTGCTAAGCTTTTCGAGCAAGGTATTTCTCCACAATGCATACTTTCTGGGTTTGTCGCCTGAGCTGCATGTTTAAGCCATATTCAATCCATGATTGTGTGATCCATCCAGAAACTTTAATTAAACAACAGAGGTAACAGAAAGCAAATCAACTTTTCGCAAAGAACAATATTTAACTGGTAATAGTACCTGCAGTGACCTGATCAATGTAGTACTGAAATCAGCTAGTTATCTTTCTATGCAAAATCATATATCATTCAAAAATGCTTGATGCCTTGATCCATTTCACATGGTGCTCTTCTGTACTACAGCCTTATAACTGCTGTCAATATTGTTCTTATCCACATACTAACACCTTGCTTTGTCTTTGCAGTGGGACTGCAGAAAATACTATCTTTGCTTGAGTCAGAGGATGCTGATGTTCGTGTCCATGCTGTCAAAGTTGTTGCTAATTTAGCAGCTGAAGGTCTGTCTTACATTTTAAGTCCTGTACATTTTCTTGTATTTAGCCTCTTGAGTATTACTTCCAATCTTTTACAGTTGACCCATTTTAGCCCAGTAAAGCCCTGCCCAACTTGGGGTTATTGTTTAATGATTGAGAGATGGAGAGAGCCTAGTGTTTTATAAAGGGTATGTTTGGTAGTGGAGGGGAACAAGGACGAATAGGAACAAGGAACAAAGCACCCACATACTTGTTCTTGTTCTTAGTTCTCCATAAAAGCTGGAATTGGGAACAAGGTAGCTAGTTCGCTGTTCGTCCAGTTCATGGTTTGTTTGGATCATGCGAACTAGCCCTGTTCGCGAACAGCTAGTTCGTCAGCATTGCCAAACACACCCAATGTACAAATGAAATATCAGTCATTAAGAACTGGAAAGCTGACAATACTGTCAGTTTGATAACAGTAAAAGCTAGGTACAACCAAGCCTTTTCTTGAATGAGGAAACTAATGACCACCACAATTGTGAGGCACATGTTTGTCATTCCTAGCATGTGTAGAGGCCACACCAGAATAAGGCTGAATAAATGTTTTGTCCCAGAATCTTTTGGCACACAGAAAGGATAAGCATGTATGCAATCAATGTAATATAAAGGCTAACACATTCATGCCCCTGCCACTGTCTTCTGATTACAAAAGGTACTCACAAAAAGAGGTTTTTTATGATCTTACGTGGGCCTTATAAAGCCACAACACCAGGATCAAGCCTAAGGGCAGATCTCTTTTGTGCCCACATCAAGTGACTAAAACTTCTGTCTTCACTCGCCAAAAAACCTCCAAGTTTGGTTGGGCTTGCTGGGCCAAAGTTGATAAATGTCCAGCACACTGTAATCCTGTTCATCATCTTGTTTAGCTTGAACGCCAGGAGCAATTTGTGTTGTTCCCATTTGGTTCTCATTTTGATCACTCTAGTTTTATTTCATAGGTCAATATGAAGGTCAACAATTTGACTGTCATTTGATAAACGATAAAATTTGCATCAAATTCATCATGTGTATGACATCTCAAATTGCTGATTTAATAACAATGATGATGATGATGCGAATAACTTTTGTCTGATTGTTAAAATTGTCAAGCTTATTCATTTCTTGGATCCAAACCCATAGTAATACTAATTACAGCTAATTGATTTATGCATGTTTAAATGATATCCTTTCCTCCATTGCTCCTGTATTATTATTTGATCATTTGGAAAAATTATATATTACTTGTATTTTAGAAGAATCTGGCAAAAAGCTATAGAGGCTGTTGAATGGATATGGCACCATTCAAATCCAGAATGTTTAACATTTTGTAATATCCTTTCCTCAGAGGCAAATCAAGAAAAGATAGTAGAAGCTGGTGGTCTCACTTCATTGCTTACTCTTCTAAGAAGCTCTGAAGATGAAACAATACGCCGAGTAGCTGCAGGAGCTATTGCCAATCTCGCGATGAATGGTACTGTCCAATCCAACTTTGTATAAATGATTACCGTACTGGCTGTACCAGTATTTACATGAAATATTCATGACAGTGTATAAATGGATTAGGCCTTAAATCAAGAAATTATTTTTTTTCTTGGCAGAAACAAATCAGGAAATGATAATGGCACAAGGGGGCGTGAGTTTACTGTCTATGACAGCGTCTGATGCAGAGGACCCACAAACACTACGTATGGTAGCTGGAGCCATTGCTAATCTATGTGGCAACGGTAAATTCACTGTTTCTTTAGATATTATTTGATCTTGCAAAAATTAGAGAATGGAAGTAACATTTCATGATTTTGAAACAGATAAACTGCAAGCTAGATTGAGAGGAGAAGGTGCTATCAAAGCATTGCTTGGGATGGTCAAGTGTGGTCATCCTGATGTCCTTGCACAAGTTGCACGTGGGATAGCTAATTTTGCCAAGTGTGAATCTAGAGCTGCCACACAAGGTAATAAAATATTTCTATGATTGATTTGACTGGTCAGACGGAATTAAAAAATAATTGAGCTATTTAACAAATTGATATATTTAGGAAACACTATGGGGAAATCTCTATTAATTGAAGATGGTTCCCTGCCATGGATTGTAAAAAATGCGAACAATGAAGCTGCTCCCATCAGGCGCCACATTGAGTTGGCTTTGTGCCACTTGGCACAGCATGGTACTTTAATCTCATTTTTTTGTCCCACTGTAACAGATGCATGTTTTATGGTACCTATTTTAAGTTATGTTTGATACTTGCTCATCTACATGACCTTCTCATATATTTCTACCAATATTTCAGTTTGTGCAGAACTCTCTTAAGAATAAACCAGAGTAAATAAATTAGATTGGATGGAATTGGCAAGTAGATTAGATAAAGAAGCATTTTCTCAGAAAAGTTGGAATTAATATCCATACAGAAATATCTTGAAATCCTTAATTTTATCTGATGGAAACAAGTTGAAGGTACCAGAGTTGCTGATCTCATATCTTCCCCCACAAATATGCAGAGGTAAATGCCAAGGAGATAATCAATGAGGGAGCACTGTGGGAGCTAGTGAGAATTTCCCGCGACTGTTCACGAGAAGATATAAGAATGCTAGCTTATCGTACTCTCACTTCCAGCCCCAGTCTGCAAGCTGAAATGAGAAGATTACGGATAGAGCTGAATTAAAACATTCCTGAGTTCTTCTGAATGCAAAAAATTTTGAAGATAAGCCCTGGGGTTATCCAAGAATAGTTTACTAACCCCAGGCATGCATGGGTTCACATGCGGCTGACTGATACTTGCTCCAAGCTAACAAGACTGGAGACTCTTGTGCTTTTTTTACGTTGTAAAATTATTGTTTGTAAATTCCTGTTGGTATATTGGGGTTGAGGTATTAGCTTTGTACCCAATAGCTTGCTTCCTAGCTTCCACTGCTTGATATATGACGTGTATTGGCTTAAACAGTAAGCATTTTGGAATTTGATGTATAGTGATGGCAATTTTTAGGACAATACTGGGGTGGCTATTTATTTCATTTGTTACCAATTTCGTGATCCTCGTGAACTACTAAAAAGCCTCCTCGTATTTATTGTGGGAAGAAATAATTCAACCATTGTTAATTTGTCGACTAAAAATTAGCTATCGTTTACTTGTATAACACAAGTGCACTGTACTAATCTGATCTGTTGCCAGCAGGGACTAAGCAGCAACTATACGACCCAACTTTGGAATGCCTGGAACTTATTACTTTTCCATTTGTTCTTCCTTGGAATCATTACTTATGTATTTTATTTTTTCTGGTGCCGATCGAGATATAATTTGCATTCATGTCCTTGATCTAACTAATATTTTAAGGGTGGCTTCTTTAATAGAATTAAATTATTTGTCAACATTTAGAATATCTTTCAAATAAAAAGTAAGTTCATCAAGTCATTATCGACTATTAAATTGCTGATCTATCAAATACAGTGCGATTTATTATTGTGTAAGTTATAATGCACAAGTGATTTTAAATTTCAACCATTTGATGAACTGTAAAATAAATTTCAGGTCTCAGAAGCTTGTTTAAATTCTTTGTTGGCTAAATAGGTTGCTTGCAGATCAAATTTAGTGCAACTGACTGTTATTTGATAATGTTTTGAGAGATTTTTAAATTTAATTAACTGAAAAGTTGAAGTCATTCGATAAAATATAAGATGTAGAATATACACTGAAGCTCATATTTTTGTAGCACGATATATATCATGCAGACCATATTCATCAAGTTAAGTTATCTAATTTATTTTTGTTTCGACAATTCTCATTGTACTGACTTCAATATTTCGACAGATCCTAGCCCTTAATGATTCAAACAGTAGATGCGTTCATCTCGAATATTAAATTGGGGCTAATATACCGCAAAATTAACCCTCTGGTTTCTGTTTATAGTGGCTGCTTACGGTGTTGGATCGATTAGGTTTAGACTTTAGACTCAAAATCGATTATTTGATATACGGTCCTAATAAAGGACTTAAATCTTAGAGCAACTCAAATCATTGAAATATCAGCAGCGATAAAAATTCTCATATTGCGGTTGAAATATAGAGATAATTTTCTCATCAGTCATCATCTTCTTGCATTAATCTGGCTGGGCTGCAATAGTGTACGTATGACATAATAATAATTTGTTTTTTTGTGAATATTGGACTCTTGGACAAACACCTAAAATAAAAAAATTATTGCACTCTTTCATAAACAAGTCAAGCATGGAATGTAGGAACATTTTTTTTTCCTTTCCCTCTTCATGATATTCTAACAACTATGCTTTTATAAAACTGTCAGGACATTCATGTTATTAGTACATAGAAAATATGATCAAGGCAAGAATAATTTCCATGTTCTGCTGGTAACACCATATCGGCTGGATGTCAGTAACTCTGGGGGATGCATTGAACGATGATGGAGTGAGCTGAATCTGAGTGAAAAGAATCGTTAGTGTGAGACTGTATTCTATGACTCGAATGTTTAATTATAGAAATGGTGAAGCTTCATACAATATTTGCAAAAAGAAGAAAGTTGAACAAGGAGGAAATATACTTGCTATATAAAATTCAAAACGTCAAAAAATCAGAATGCAGTGAAATAACTCTGATTATCACACCTGTAATCGAAATTTTATCATATCTTTGATTAACGGAAGTAAAGTTGCTAACTATTTGAATAACTATTGCATAAATTGTCGAAAAGGGGGCCTAATTAAGAGAACGCTAAAAGGATCATTTAGCGATAGAATTGAAGTGAACCTTTAGGGCCCAAAGGGAGAATTGGAAAACAGATTAGAATATTAGATCTTTCAGAAAGGAAAAAGGATCGAGTAGCATAATGGTAGATCCACAGGAAACAAACAAACACTTTTATTGAATAGATTTTCCATTGCACAACAAAAGGGAAATAAAGAAATAATGAAATAACAGATTTTTCTCTCTGGAACATTAATAATTGCTAAACATATTTGTATAGGTCTAGCCCCCCAATTTTACATTAAGAGGTCACTTTTATGTTCTGGACTTAGTTAAGCTTTTTGCCTGGAGGGGTGACTTCCGCCTTTCTCATAATCCTTACAAAAATTGTCATTAATGAAACTCTCAGCGAAGTTTCAAGAATGCATTATATAAAATGAGGTTAATTAATGGTAGGGTAACTAAAGTCTACTAAAACATGTTACATATAAATAACGAAATTAACGAAAAGCCAGTTACCTCTTAGCATCCAAAATCCCTGATTCACAACGAATGTAACAGTTGTCATCTTTTTAGAGACAATTCTCTCTCTTTCAAAGTGTCCAAGCTAGTGAAATGCCAAGAATATAACCTACAAAGTGCAATAAAAAGGAATAATTAATTTAAATTAAAAATGAGCAGAAAATATACAGCAGTCTAAGATGTCTTTGCAAAGGTGTGATTCCATAAAGGTTTATGGGGATGTAGAAATAGTTGATCTTTGAAAGTTCATAATCTGCTGTATGATGCAAAAATGCAAAATCCATTCTCTTGCTGGTTGGTTCTCTATGATGAGAAGATGAACGAGCAGGAATAAATGGCCAATCAAAGACCATAATCTTAGAAAGTGCTTCAATTTTCTACAAGTTTTGCGACCTCTGAGATCATGATCATGGCCATGCAAGCATAATTCGGGACAAAAACATCCATATGAGTTGCATCTATAAAGAAGAGTAATTCCTTCATTTAGAAAAGAAATTTCATGTAGAATAAGCAATTATAAAATATCTGGGATGAAAGTGGAAGTATATCATTTTAAAAGGAGTTGCATGCGTTGGGGGTCCTGGATTCCATAGAGCGATTGAGGCCAGTTGGGCGAGTAGAATCCATGAATCATTTGAGAAATTAGGCATTATCTACACTATGATATGTTTGGATTGCATGGAAGAAAGCTTTAGGAAGAAATGCACCATGCATCCAAACAAACCGGAAGAAACCCGCAATATAAGATTTTATTTTATGGAATAAGATTTTCATCCTGGATTCGTTCTTCCAGCTCCAAGCTGGAATAAGTTCGGAAGAAATTTCTTTCAGGAAGAGTTCTACCGAATTTCTTCAAAGTTTATCCAAATACGCCTGCAAGTTCGAACAATTTCAAAACTTCAATTTTTTTAATTATTATTATTATTATTTTTTTGTAGGAGCAACATTTTTGTAAATTAGTATGCAGATCACCATAACTATCATTTTTTCTTCAGAAACTCCGAATTCAATCAATATGCTTGATGAACCACAAGAGAACTTTAAATACTCGCATGCAAAAATAATCAAAACTGACTTAATTAGTTTATCCTAATTAAGAGGAAGAACTTTTTTCCTTCTAATTAATAATTCGGGTTTTAAAACCTAATCGTTATTATACAAGTATTTTTACACCTAGTCACAATGTAATTTCATGTGTCTCTTTGCAAATTGTTGAGCTCATTAGCATTTCACTTTAATGGTCTTTATTTACTATTGAATCAACTTTTTCTGTAACTTTATAAATAATTGAAGAGTTAAAAAACGTCAAATTATAGGAAAGCCAAAAGTGACAAGGACTAGTGCTTTAATTGTTTCCTCTTTGGTGTGACTATATAAGACCCAAAGTTGGTCCCTTTTCAGTGGAAAGATATACATTTTTCTTAAAATAAGAGAGGATAATGCTATTGAAATAAATTATCTGCAATGCCCTTCTACATAAATATGTAGTTAGTGATTTGGTGCGCCTCCATTCGTAATTCCATGAACAAGGGAACATTTTTAAATCTGATCTTGTTGTGAATTTTTATATATTAACTTGTACTATGTTGTAGAACACACGAAGACATATACTACGTTAAATTATACCTTGTCATAAAATAATGCTTCCCATAAGATAAGGTCTAATTACAACATTCTATATAAGTTATTCCCTTGTACTTGCTTCATATTTACATCACTAAAAAAAGACGTTATTCAATAAAAAAATTGTTACCTTTTTAGTTATAAAGTTTTATACAATCAACTATGCAATTCCCGCAACTCCGCATTTCTAGACAATTGCTCTTGTTGACTCGCATTGCACCCTTTCCAATGTTATTTACTTTGTTTTTTTACATCTCCAATATTATTGTACTTTATTAAAATGCAAATTCATCTATTGTATTATTACTTTATTAGTGTCTGTCCAATCAAATATATACAATAAACTATTACGTTGGTAATTTTGTGATTCAACCTAATAACCTATATGTGCCATTTGAAAGTTTGTGTATCATCACATGCAATATAAAACTCTTGCTTCTGTAGTCATGAACAACAAATAAGAAACAAAAAAAAAAAAAAAAAAAAAAACAAGGAGAAATTTTCTAATGTCAAAGTACAAAAGCAATTTCCAGCTAAACGTGTTCAGTAAATGTGCTGTGTAACATCGGATCAGGCATTTTGTTTCAAAATACAAACCATACCCTGGGTTTCCAAGTTCCAAAAAAGCCAGTGTTGAATGAAAAATACAAAAGAGGACATGTATATGTAACTGATCTCCTTCAAAGATTGTTTCAAAGATTATTTGTTGTATTGCAGGTAAAAAGAAGAACCTTTTGGTTTTTTCAAAATATACTTTGACAGATAGATCGTGTTACACACCAGCACACTCTCTCTCTCTCTCTCTCTCTCTCTATGTTGAATAGGTATGGTACCTTGCCTTGTTTCCTTATCCCTGAGCTCAGCTCCTGCGTTTGCAATCCATCTGTTTGCCTCGAAAAGGAGCTGCATCAGTGAATTGCACGTGTGATGCAGTCTTAAATCATAATTTCATATCATATCGCCTTTTTTCTGAGTGTTCTAAAATGAATCCACATCTCCTTTTTCTCAGAAAGCCCATACCTTGTGCATGGCATTACCACCACAGTATAGTACACGGACAGGCACAATCTCTTTCACTCTCTCTTAAAAAAATAATACACTCACCAATCAACAACCTAGACTGAAAGGGCCATTGACTCGTCCACTAGCCATTTTCAAAATTTTCTATAGCATCAGAGTAGGCAAACAAGACAAAAAATTCTATTAGAAAATTGGAAGATATTTTAGTTATTTAGTATTAGAGATTTTATATATGTTTCTCTTTTCTTTGGTTCGTTTTCCCGTGTTTTTGTGTGTGTAAGAGAGACAGAGAAAAGAAGAAGATCTTGTTAAACCGAATCATGGTTGCTTTGTTAGGTTCTGTCCATTTTCTGAGGTTGATGAAGGTAATAATTAGGTTGAGAGAGCTACATTTTTATACTTGAAAGAACTCGAAGCTAAACATACCAAAGGAATTGTTGAGAGAGAAAGTACATTGAAATTATCGATCTTTTGTAGAAATATCTCTCATGTTTCCTGTCTGATCATACAGTTACCATCTTCTTGGGATGTGAAACTGCATTAGTCTAACAGCATTTAAAAATCAAAAACAAAAATTAATGCAACAGAAAATGTACCAAATCAATCCAAAGCATGAGTGCATAATTACTATGTTTGGTTATTATAACGGATTGCAAATTGAGATATATATAACGTCTCATCGATCTCCCCTTAAATTTCCTTCCCTCAAAATCTTGGAATTGTACATCATCCATTGAAATTATACATTCAAATTTTCTTTGATCACAAGCGAGAGATAAGAGGGAGAGAACAATTATCTCGTCATAACCTCATCCTATATCAGCACAACCAATCATGCACGCACTAGAGAAAAGAAGAACAACATGACACGAGGATAAAAGGAAGGAAAAAGAAAAAAACAAATTAACAGAAGAAAGAAAACCCACTAACTAAAATTCCAAAGTTTAGTCTCAGTAAGGCTGAGGCCTTCCACCTCCTCCAGTCGCCCACCCGTATGCATCGGCCGGCAATTGCACATTATTCAACAGATTTGGGGTCAACCCATGATAACCACCCGAATTCGGATCAGCCAACAGTTGTTGTTGCGTTTGTTCCGGTGGCGACTGTGCTTGAGCCTGAGCGTGAGCGTGACCTGGACCCATCATCCCGGGTGGCCCCATCGGTGGTTGCACCTGAATTTGTTCTTCATCTTCAAGAGGTAACCTCTCATATGCCGCATTTCCAAAAGACGCTGCCATAATGATGACCGGTCCTGAAGCAATCAACGCACCAACGACACTGCCCCCGACAATTTGACCCTGACCCCCAGCTAAGTAAACCGTAAGACCTGTGGCAGCTGGTGGGGCTGGAGGGGGAAGAAATGAACCTGAAAGAGAGAGAATTTCGAACCGTCCATGGAGATTGACCACAGAACCTGGTGTAGAAGGTTGCCTTAGGGTTACATTTGTGACTGCGCCACTGCCGCTCAGCACGCAGACGCCACGCTGTCGGCGGCGTGCGAAGGTTGCAACACTGTCGACTATGTCGCATCCTCCTCCGATCTCCATTACATGGGAGCGTAGAGCATTCGCACTGTCCCTGGTGATTATAATTGGCGGTTTTGGTTTGTTTTTTGACCCGGAAGGCCGACCACGGGGCCGGCGCATGACTTCGCCAGCTCCTTCAGCTTGGGAGAGCGACATGAGATCCTTTCCATCAGGACCGCTGCCGCTGCCACTGGAATTGTTCGGGCCTTCATTGGAGGCGTGGTTTATGTTGTTGTTGTCTTCGAATTCTCGCTTTAGACCGCGACCGAGGCCATCGTCGAGCTTCAGTGGCGGCGACTGCAGATGCTGGAATTGATGCTGGTAGTGCATGTTAGGAAAGTCTCTTGTGGTGTGGAAAGGAGGAGGCAGATGGTGTCCATGCGCAGATGCTGTTATTGGATCCATTGTTAAGCTTTGCGCCTTTATTATTAGTAGTAGAATAAGAGCAGAAAGTAGATCTAAATTTTTTGTGGCTTATTTTTTGTCTGTCTTATTTTATGAGGGAAACCGGAATCTTTCTTTCGGATATATAAATTAAAGTAAACCAAACGAGGAATGGAACAGTGGAAGAGGAGGCAAGTCTGATGTCTTATGGCAAAAGGAAGCTCAGAAAAAGAGGCATGAGAGCAGGAGGGATCTGGCTATAAGCAAGCATGGTTGGTTTCTTAGATTGTTGCCATTTTGGGGCACGAGGGAGGAGAGAGAGAGAGAGAGAAGAGGAGGTGGGGTTTAGGAAAGGGTTAGGGTTGGGTTGGGGGAGGTCAAAGGGGTAATGGATGAATGAATGAATGATGGTGTGTTGGTGTAGATGGGTTTGGTTTTGGTGTTAAGACAGCCAGCAAAATGCGTGTTGTGGGGGACCCACCACCGAAACCTCTACCTCTAGTCTCTATTTCGGATCTTCTATGGCTTCCAGTAGATTAGGGTTCGGATGTAGAATACTCTTTGATGGTACCAATGTTTACAGCTTCAGGACCTGAAACTTGGGTGATGGCACAGAAAAATGGAAAACAAGAACATTCAAGAAAAATTGTAGCATGATAAAGATAGATTGCTAAATGAGACAAAACATTGTTAAAGTGACTCCATAAAGAGCACATTTTTCACTGAAATAGACAGTTAAATAATTAAAGCAGTTACTTTAACAACTAAGCGACTATTAAGGCACAGGGACAAGCGAGGTTGAACCCTGACCAAGAGATCATAAAATCTCCGTTGCAATCACTAAACTCAGCAACTCCATTAATGATGCAATAGTACTATGGTTTGATGACTAGATCAAGGTTTAACTAATTAATTGGTTAATCATTTTAAGAAACGAACGTTGCTTGCATTATGATTTATGGAGAAGTGGAGGATGACAAAACATGCTGCTTCGAACAATTTATTGCTCCATTACGAGTCAAGACTCGAGAATACGGAGGGAATCATCAGTATAAATATATATTTCCTTGGGGATTGCTAAATTGACTGACTTTGAATTGTTTTACTCTCAATTAGACAATAAGACCCCTAGTTATGAACTTCCAATAATTACCAACGTTGGAGATACCAAAATATGTTTGGAAGGAAGGGAACCCGAGCTCATTATGGATCTGATGGTATGTTAAATTAATTATTGTTTATAAAACTAATTAGCAGATCTAATAAAAAGGCCGCAGGTCCGCCAACGCTAAAGACATTTGACCATGAGAACATGCGAGTCATCGCACACTAGTGCGTTAAAGACTCAAGCAACATACATTTCGTTATGTTGTTTCTGGTTGCTTTTAATTACTGAAAAACACACTCCTTCAACTATTCAAAATTTTCCTATATTTTTGTCCTCATGAATAGTCTCATCGTCTGTCAAAAAGAAAGTACATATATATATTCTCATCATTTGCTAATGGATATGTTTGGAACCCTTATCCTTACAAATGTAATAAAAGTTAATTTGCTCCTAATGTACGTTATTCACCAATCTCTAGCATGTGTACATCATTTTAGTTAGTGGGAAATTACGCTAGTAATTTTGAAATAATAAAAAAAATCAATAAAATAAATAGGAAAAAAATTAAAACACCTAACGAAAAAAAGAGTTAGTAGAAGAAATTTTCAATGTCACAAGTTCTTTGCCACACAACGTTATAATGACAACACAAAACGTTATGACAACATTACTTTATGTTTAAATTTTAAAATATCCAACTGAATTGTTGAAATCAGTAATTAATTGTTATAGATTATTTTATATATCAATATAAATGCGTCTAAAAATGAATGCATTAATACTTGTCTTATAACAGCTAACTACGTGTACACGAGTTTTGATCATTTGGTCAAATAGGATAAACTTTAAAATGCATATATATTACGTGAATGCCTCATGAGAAATGAACAAGATCAATCTGAAATTCGATATTCACGTTTTATGTTTTAAAATTTAAATGAAAGAGGATAAGTGATCTTTCGAAATAGTAGAAACTTAAAAATTTCCTTCAAAATATGTCACTTTTATACTAATTAATTGTTGGAACAATTGCTTCACTGTTGCAGCAGTAGTTCCATGTCAGTATTATCAGGAGTATTACATATTAATTAAATCTTAGAATTGATCAATCTGTCATGCATGCTGGTTATTTCACATTTTGACAATTGGCGCTCTAACATATTTTAAAATCTATCGCTTATGTTTTCCATTTTTTAATGAGTATTGATATTTCTTCTTTATATACATATTTTGACTGAACTTTACACCTAAATTATGACTCAACTCATTATATTTGGAGTATTTTTATTTTACATTTGCCAAAAATTGATACTGTCGTCGCTTCTCAACTACTTTGTAGGTTTTTGCTGAAATCAACTCAACAATTGGATATTTTGGTGAACACGACACAAAGTAATTACTTGAAAACTTGGAGAAATACCTCACATAGCGTGTCCTAGCCTTGTGCAAACTAGATGACTCATTCATGGCCCTCATACATCTCAACCCACGCTTTTTTGGTACCATTGGCCTATCATGCGACTGCAACCAATGGCGGAGGGAAAAGGGGATCGGTGGAGGCTAGACTCTTCTTAGGTGTCAGGATTTTAGACCTCAATGGCTCGGCCTCTTTCATTCTTCAATCCTGGCTCCGCCACTGGCTGCAGCCTAGTCTAGCAGCCGCATGGTCACATAAGGAATGTTTTTTCCCCGAATCACCCAATGTTTTGGCAATTTGTCATCTTTGGAAGGTTGCTCTCCTTCTCTAGCATGCTTCCTTTGTTTATAAAAATCCTTCCTTACCCTTGGGAAGGTATCGTACCATTTCTACAAATCTTTGCCCTAGCCACCACCTTTCTAGCACCGTTTCTCTATAACGGTGCAAGTTTACACTAAACCACAGCGAAGAAACACCATACCAGTGACTTTTTTAGCTTTCTTTAGTGCGACGGGTGTACAGATTGTCCATCCCATGAGTTCACGAGGTCGAGCCATCAAAACAGAGGAGTAATTGGTGTATTTCTCCCTTTTGTTATTTTGAAACCTATGAAATTTGTATCTTTATTTGTTGTGTTTTTTAGCTATTTTACAACTATGTTAGGCTAAATTTCATTGTCTTAAGAATGTGGTAGTAATCTTTTGATTAGGGAATGGTGTAGACACGATTTATGCTTAGTATTATTGTGATTTGCTTGTAGATATTTTCATGTTTGACTTATTAATCATTATTCCATGCTTGATGCATACACACGTCTAATTTAGGATTTTAAATACTTAAATTAAAAGTTAATTTAATAAAATTATCATGAGATAGGTTATAAATCAAAAGATTGACCAACTAAGTTGAAAATCATAGTTTCTTAACATAACTAGATGAGAAAATTTTACATTTGTGCTATATTTCCAAAATAAAAAAATAATTATTATTTTAAGAAATTTTTTCCATATGTGTTTTGTTATCTTTCCAAATATAGGGCACAACCAATTAGCGATAATTTTTTTTCTATTAAAAGTGGAAAGACAATAAAATTATATCCATCACTAACATCCAATCATTGATTTATATAATAATCAATGATTAAGTATACATAGAGTAAATAATTGTTTACACTCTTCGTTTAATTGTTTTAACCCATGGATATATATATGCTTTTATAGGTATACTAAGGATAAACAATGATTTTTTTTTATATTTTAAATATCTCGTTGCGAATATTTTTTTTCCGAGATGGTTTGATTCCACGGATCAAGGAATAACGATGACTTGAGGTAATTTTAAAATTCTCAAATTTTTCGCATTTTCTCGATTAAGATTAATTTCACTTAATTTTTCGCATTTACACCTATGCTCCAATTAAACTCTAATTGTGATATCGCTTGAGATTTAGTCTCAAATCTTTACAAACCAATTAATTAAGCATTGTTTTTTTAGAGCTTAAACTCTTAGGGTCTGCTCTAGAATGAGGTCTCATAGGGAGAGGAAGAGAAGGTGACTGAAATAATTAAGAGACTTACTCTGTTCGACATGTTGATTTGGGATCCAAATCTGGTGTCGCGCGACACCAGATGTAGCGCGGAGAGAGAAAAAATCCCAACCGTTCAATAAATCGAACGACCCAAGCGATTTGAATTCGACTCTGCTTATCAGATATCTGCTTATCGGGTTTTATTACGGTCCGTTCCCTTGCGTGCTTGGATCCAAAAATCATCGAAATCGAACAAAAAGAAAAAAAAAGGGAATTGAGTGGATGAAATTGGAGGGAAAATTGGAGACAGTCAGGAGAATTCGCGAGACCAAGAGAAATCGCGAGAGGGCTACGTCTCCAGCGATTTGCTGCGATCTCCTTCCAGAGCAAACTTCTATTTGATTTGCCTGTAGCGTACCATGGCCTTCCTAAATACTAATTGATATTTATTATATAATCGATCCCAACTGAGTTATAGTAGGCATCATAGGATTCTTGTGAAGCTTTACAGTTGACCAATTTGATTTATTACTAGTGCAATTACATCAATTATTCTTCTTCTCACTTCACTGGTTCATAGCTTTCCCTTGAATGCAATTTAATGAATGAGAGGGGCCAAAGTTGATATCACTGGATTCCTCTTGTTCTTAGCTTTTCAGCGACTCCAAGTACCTTAGCCATCATGGAGTAAATCACCAGAATGGGTGTCGGAGGAGAACACAGTCGTTTTTTTTCTCATTTTCGTTCTATTTTTTTTTAATCGAGTTGGGTCACTGGTCAGCGATTGCCACGTATGTGAAGATGTGGCGCTGACGAGTGGGCCCTCACGTGTTTACTTCACTGCAAAGTGGGGTTCGATGGCGAGATTCATCCCCTCGAATGAAATGGAGGCACGGAATTAGTTTTCGGGTCCGATACGGAAGAAAGGGGCAAATCCGATAAGTTAATTGTTTGAGTGGGGAGCGGAGAGGAAAAACAACCGTCGGATTTAGCGAACGGTTGGGATTTTTTCTCTCTCCGCGCTACATCTGGTGTCGCGCGACACCAGATTTGGATCCGTTGATTTGCTCCAAACTGGAAGGTCAAGGATAGAAAGAAAAGAGAGAAGAATGTGAGAGATATAGTGAGTTTGTAAGAATTTACTTTAGAGGTCTATCCTAAATTCAGAAAGTAAATAATTTCGGATAACCGTTTCTATTTTTTTATCCTAAATTCGGAAAGTAAACAATTCCGAATAACCGTTCCTAATTTTCTTATCAGTGCCGGATTGTGCTCTGCTGTTACAGACTTACAGACTTTGATTTTGCTTTTTCATTCAATGGAAAAGTGGTGGGTTCTCCCACTTATTTTAAAAAAAAAAATATTGCGAGAAATTTGCTCTGCCAAGGCCATTTGTTATTCACTTTTACTTGGTGTAGATGCAGGTAGTTCGAAGTTGTAAAAATTTATTTTTGGAAATAGTACACGTAAAGACACATTACAACATCAACAACGTCAACAAGTTTCATTCAAAAAAAAAAAAAAAAAAAAAGGAAACGTCAACAAGTGTATTATGCACTCATATATTTTCTTTTATCCTTATTCCTTTTAAAGAGGGGTACCTGGCGGTATGACTAATTAATTAAATGAAACATTTTAGGAATTTTTTCTTATTAGTCCTTTTCAAATCTTCATAAATGGTAACCTTTATATAAATTAATAACCTAATATATATGTAGCGTGATTGTTTTAAAGTACAGTCAAAATTATTCTTTTATAGACATATGATTTGTCAATGCGTCTATAGTTTTTGCAAATTGAAATTTGAGATATGGGGCTTATGGAATATTTTCTGTATTCCTCGTGCACATATAAATATGTGGGATCCACGTCCATGTTTCCCTGTTTTGCCCTTATCGTTTGAGATTAATTAGTCTAGTGTATATCTTGTTAGATACACCTGTGTTTTTATACGCACACGCCGCAGTATATTTTATATGAACATGATACCATAATCGTGTCGGTATTATTATAGGTGCCGTTTGGATGTGTTAGAAATAGGCTAGGAATTTCGTAAATTTAAAAAACATCTTATTGGATCGATAATGGACAATACGTACAAATTGTCACCTCAGATTTTAGAATATATATACATTGTATTAATAAGAGTGGAACATCTGCAATTGACGCGTCATCATACATCAACATATAGATCCCATGAAGTTTACCCAAGTCCCGGGAAACAAACTTTTACAAATTAAGTAAAATTATGTTATATTTATCTTAAATATCAGGTTGTATTTGTAATTGGTATGCGACATGTTGGGGCTCATCTATCACGTACGTTCTGTGACGTGAAAAGTTTTAGCGTTTACATGAACAAGGTTTTCTTGAGAATATTGAGCTTCTAGCTAGTGCAAGTGATAGTACAAATTCATTACCTTTATTGATATCGTCTTGATTCGATATGTAAGCGCGCAGCGTTTTTTTCAAATTAGTTACGTCGATTACTTAATGCAGTTAAATTTAGATCAAACAAAGCATTTATCATACACTTTTGCAATTGGTCTTTTCAAATTAAGTTAAGACACTAAGACGGGTAAACAACTAATTAAACACTATTTCCGACAGTTGTTTAAATCCTTATCAAATGCGCGAAGCACCAATCATGTCCCTTTTTTTTATGTGCATAGTTAATTGATGTGACCAAGCACTACATCGGTGCTACTGAACATACATGCAATGCCAAGTCCAACAAATACAATTTTTTCAAGTTCTTAGACTCTAGTAAAGAGGGCGTGACAGTATCTTTTACAAGTACGATGTGATATATATTGAGATATTAAGTATATATTAACAAACAAATGCCAGATATAATAATAAATCTGCAAGAAATTATAATGGAATTAGTATTCCCTAGTTAAACAATATGACACATACTGAGGAAGGCTACTTTACTTGCCAAAAATAATGATGATACTACTAACAATAAATGAATACCAATTTTGGATAGTCTAACAATAAAACATTTTATATGCAGGCTACTCGCGGAACAATTATATGAAACTTAATATGATGAATTTTATTTTAGGCAGTTGTCTGTATTTTATTATTATAATGGTTATTGATAAACAGAACAAAAGAGAAATGTTCCGGTCAAAGCAATATGGACGAGGTTCCGTCAAATTCTAACCTTATCTCAAATTCGAAAGTTCAAATGACCGATATGAACTGTTCAATTTTTAATGTGATATCCATATTGAAATCTCATTGTGGACCAAATTTTATATATATTTTTCGAATTTATGATTATTTTTTAGGAATTTGAGAAAGTTTCAATTTAATTAGTTATGAACCCCTCTAATGATAACAAATTTTTAAAATTCTAAAAAATATTTAAAAAATAAAAAATTATAAATTTTGGACGGCAAGGACAGTTCAATATGAAAAACACCTTGAATAGTTTTGATCTATCGTTCAAACATCTAAATTTGAAATCTAATCTGATTTGGTTAAACTTCTAGCATTTCTCTAGAATAAAATTCAATATGACTTACCAAGGTCCCATTGTCCGAAATTTATCATTCTATTTCTCCAATTAAATTATTCTTAAGTTACTGTTGAAAAGGAGTGGACTGGATATTAAGTTGTACAAGGCTACGTGAAATATAAAGCCGCAAGAAATCTTCCCAATTGTTCTTAGTTGCACATGGCGAGCCCTTGCACAACTCACGCTCCGTCTTTCGCGCCTACACGTGGCAAGTGGGACCTTGAATTAGCTGTTATTATGCTCTCTTCTTAGTATAGCCTTTTGTGTTGGCTCAACGAGGTGGTTGGAACATAGTTTGCTTTCTCGCTTCCTACATGAAAATGTGTTATAGATTCAGCACATAAGACCTGGGGTGGAATTTTGGATCTGTCCATTTGTAGGGTCACCCGGGACGTTGTGTACTTGTGTTGTTCTATTATAGATGTTTTTGTGTAGTATTTTTTTTGTTATGAAGTCACATTTTTTTTAAGCATTCATTATTTTGACTTTAATCAGACTGCTGAGGAATCCTTTTGAAGTTTACAAAATATTTAATTTTCAAATTTTTTTATTACAAGTCATCGGATTCCGATTCTTGTTTAAAAAATATATATAAATAATTTATGCAAATGATATTCCTATACTTCAGTGTACAAATGAGTGAATTTTAACTGAAGTTTATGGATCCTTATAGAATCCACCACGGAATGTAAATCATGATCCCAGTTTTTTTCCTTTTTTTCATGTTCATAATAATGCTGAACTATACGTACGACATTTTATTTATACTTATACTATATATGCGCATACAAAATTAATTTAAGTTCCAAAAAAAAAAAATTCAGAGCAGAAATTTTAATATTCAAAAAGGGAATGAAGACATTGAATTGAACCTATAGCGCTATAATTAGAGTCATCAGCTCATGTCTTGTCAATGTTTTAATATTCATTTTATCATGTTTAATCATTCCTCACTGCTACATTCGATGGATCTGATTAATAAACCCCACGTGCGTGTGATGGGAAGTGCTATATCCATAAAATAACAAAATCTATCTTTATTTCTAATTCTCTATTATCTGCTTCCTGCAAAAGCAATGGATTTAAAAAGGAAAAAAGAAATAACAAAAGCATCCGGAATCTATCAGTAGTATCTAGTACTTCTAGTTGCACAAAGTTCATTTGTGAAAAATCAATACTGATCAAAGGACCAATAGTGGTGTATTAACTTTTAATAATTATTAAAATAAAGCGTCATTGCTTGCTTTTGTTATTTTAATATAAAAAGAATTTATACATCGAGTCTAATTTTTAGTGTTTATATAAATTCCAAAATATGTTAGTTGATCCAGGTTTCAACTTGGCGTATAAAAAATGAGGTGAAGTTGTTCTAAGTATATCGTTTCGGGATTAACGTGCTGTTGTTACAACTTGCTAATATTATTACTTGTCTATAAAGAATGAAAAAAAATCTTTGTGGCATTTTGGGAACTTTGCTTTAAGAACAAGTTTTACTCGTTGCACACAAGTCGGTACTAGTGTGCATTCTCAAACATGGCTTAATTTTGCTCTTTCGAAAAAGAATTACCTCAAACATTATTTTTTGCTTGTTTAAGTTGACCTAGGCGCAGTAAAAGAAATATTCGTTTCAATAGGGTTTATTGAAATCGATAACCTTCACAGAAGCTGAGCTTCTATTCATTTCAAGAAATTAAAATGTTTTTCCTTTCTTCATCTCTCATGCATCCTCCAGTATTCTTATATTCAAAATTTCCAATGCAATTTGCTTTAATTCCTTGTCTATTTCTAAATTTCTCACATCCAAAGTTTTCAATTTATTTATTTATTATCTTATTTCGCGTTATTAATCTCGCACTTCATGATTACATCTCCTTTGCATCGCCGTCTCCGTCCTCTCCGCCGACCACATCCACCACTATCCTCTTGTCATCATAGCTCCATCAATCCTTTTTATTGTTTCTCGCTATTTTTTATCTCTTCTTCAACTAATGACTTCAATGTTTTTGTGTATTTTTTTCCTCTCATCGTATTTTCTCTTACCGACAATATTTCTCACTAATTTGTTCAACAATTTCTTAATTACTTAACAAAACATCTTATTTCAAACTTTCATTTAATATAAATACTCATTGTAATATCATACATGGTTAAAAAAATATAAAACTAGTATAAAATTTTTAAGGAAACGTTTTTTTTTGTAGATTTTTATTAATATAAATACATATTTAGTATATGGAGAAATATAAATATCAGTTTCAATAATGTAAATAAGAGCTCGACAGATTTATGAAATAACATGCTTATTACAAAGTATTATTAATTATTAAAATAAGCACCTACTTTAAGTAATTTGTCTACCGCTTATAAAAGTATAAAACAATTTTATACTATAAAGTTATAAACAATTCTTTTAATTTAATTAGCAATAAGGTTTTTATAAAAAAAAATGCACAATTTAATATATGTGTAGAATAACAGGCATAAGCACTCAGCATTTTAGTACGGAAAACTTAGCATTGAGTATATAAAACTTTTGTAGATAGATAAAAAAATCTTTATTATTATTGTAGATAACAGACATTTCCAATTTAATTAGTTACATAAAACACATGTTTTTCATCAATTGCCAGTAGATAGTAATTGTGTGACTATTTTTGGTTGCTAGAATAGTTATGCAATAATTAAAGCATGACACTATGTATGCTTTGAAAGTGAATTGACCGTGTTAAGTAATGAATACTTGTCAATAAACTAATAATTGAAATCTAGATTTGAGTTTGCAAAATTTAACATTTCAAAACCCTTTGCATGTGCGCCATCTCCTTCGCTCTATTCACCAAAATAAAAACAACAAAGAAGACATCTCTTTCGTTCTTCATTCAAACCTCTTCTTCATTACTACCAGTGCCTGATCCGGACTTCATGGTCTTCATTACCGTGTCTCCAAACCTCCCCTCGCTTCTCCAAACATTTACAAAAACGCCACTGCGTGCAACCCGGTCAACGAAACGGCCGCGACCGAAGATAAGAGGGCCAGCGTGCGCACCACTTTGTCGTTCTCTAGTGGCAGTCCCGTAATTATCCGCAACCACAGGGTTAATCATGCACCGTGGTCCCCTGCGCGGGGTGCATGTGGGTCTGGGTCAGGCGGTGTCGTGGGGATGGTGGACTCGAATCTCGGAGCGGGAGTTGGACCGGGCCCACAAGAGTTAGACCGACACGTGGCGGGAGAAGAGAGGTCGGTTCGGATCGGGAACTCGTAGTCTCGCGCCATAACCGACGTGACGTCTCTATCACTGCCGTCCGACAGCTCAGAGCCCACCACACCCTCTTTCGCACCTCGAGGTTTGGACCCCTCAACAACCACTCCCCTAAGCGATGCTTGATTTTTTGTGGTTTCAATCTGTGTAGTCAGGTGTAATTTGTTTGTTAGAATTTTAGCTGATAAAACAGTCGTGTCATTTTGTAATTTGTATATATTCTTATAATTTCTCATTGTTTGGAATTTTTATGTCTTTTTTTTTGAGAAAAATTATACATGAATTAAATGTGTATGAGTGTAATAGAATTTAAAATTGTTGAATTGGTATTCAATACTATGGAAAAAGAAATGAGATTTTCTTCACTTCAATATGTAGACGAATGTTAGCTCTCTTAGAACTAATATTATTTTTGCCACTGATTAAATACAAATTTAAAATATAATTTTAAAATTTCTTAATTCACAGTCTTATAAATCAAATTAAGTCCTATGTAATTGAGTTATAGTTTTTAACTTGAATAAATATTTTTCTAAACTTAATATTGAATGAATTTAGCTTTTATTTAGGGAATGGATCAATTGACAACAAATTAATTTTTTGAAAAATGTAATTAGAAGGTTTGAAATCCAATATTAGAATCATGATTGTATTTTGAATATACAATGCACATGAGATTTATCAATTTTTTAAAGTTCTTACCATTTTTCAAAAAAATTAATTTTACATCAAATTACATTTTAATGATTTTTAATAAAATAGTAAACAATATATCTATAAAAGCTAACAATATATCTATAACTTTGTATGTTAAAATTTTCTGGAGTTAGTTAGAAAAAGTTTTGTCCAGATCATGATGTTAATCATTATGAACGATCCTATTTTTTAATTTATTCAGAAACATTTTAAGAGACCAAACAAAAATAACGATAAAAATAGATCTGCAAATCATTAATTTAGATTACAACCAGCTACTATAACTATTTCACCTACTATATCTATAAAAGAAAACAATCAAAAGATTCAGAACAACGTAGAAAAGTAAATAGATTACAACTACGTGGTACACCGTACACCTGATAGTGGTACTGTACAGAAGATCTCCTAGTTCATCTCTTAGCTTTTCCAGTTCCAAAACATTGACTACACCCGGTTCGTGTACACCAAGCATTGGAAATTATGCGTTGACAAAACTCAAACTTAGACCCAGTCTTCGGAGTACTGCACCACCTGCCAATTTCCACGGGAACATTGATAGGATGCTCTCTGATCTAGTAGTGCTAGCTGCCACCTATTAAATAGCCTTAAGATTTACTCTCCAGTTCATTAAACTGGTCCTCTGCTGTCATGCTTCTATGTCTTCTAAACAGAGCTTTATTAGTTTGATACGACTGGAGAGGAGTTACCATTCGGAGTGCTCCTGCGTCAGGCCGAGCGCTTCAATCGAGGCGCTCGTGCTGACCCCTCGTGGGGAGAAAAGGCAACTTTTTCTCTGTGATTAAACCTATGCGGTGTTCTCATAGCGGGTCAAAATTGAATTAGTCAATGAGTTGGGGCATGGTTGGTATATAAAAAAGGAGAGTAAAATTATGGAGAGTGAATTTAAGGCGTGGGATTTGAACTTTTTGACAGTGATACGAAGATTTCACCTCAGATTTCTACTCAGGCTAAGTACATCCTAGGACCGCCAGAAAATCAGAACCTTTTTAGGTCATACCTGACCACATTGCCCCAGGAGAAGGGACATAAATAACGGTAGATCACAATCAATTGAATTTTAAGGTGGGGGTTATTTTGGTAATTAGGCTGTAGCATGAAAGTGGTAGATAGGCCATTCATTCCTAGTACTGAGCTGAAGCTAAAGAAGCTATAGCTATGACTATGAGGAAAGGAAAGAAAAAAAAAAAAAAAGGAGAGAAAAGGTTATATTATGTATATTAGGTTGGTGCCTTGAGGTACAGGCAGGAGTGGCTCAAGGCTGATCTAAGAAAGGTTGCACAGAGGTGTGGTGATTGTGACAGCGTGGGGTCCATATACAGAAAAATATTACATTTTTCTGACAGTTTGTGCCCAGCTACTGTGTTGACCAATTATCATGCAAGGACAAAAGGATTGCATCAGGGAAAAATATGCTAGGATCGAGCTATATAAAAAATAATAACTACATATTATATATAGTTTGAAATATTCTCTAATACTTTTTTGAGTTCAACTTGGGCCGGTTCTCTCCTTGGGCCAATTTTCTTATATAACCTATGTGGATCCAAGAAAACAGCTTCAGAGAATCAGAGTTGGATAGGTGCGGCCCCATTTAATAAATGTCAAGTTATCAAGAGAAAATGAAAAAACCTAATTTCAATTTATGAAACAAGCCAACAAGCTTCAATTTTTAATCCTAAGTAGACTAAAAGCAGAACTACATCTATGCTTACCTTAAAATGACAAATGACACAATGCAAAATCTTTTAATAGCTCACAAACATTCCCTCTAGGTTAAAAGGCAAGCCACCATGCCCAAAAGTAAAAGAAATTTGTACTCCAAAAACCAAACACTAAGTTGTACAAAATAAACAAAAGTCTAGCCTAGGCCTGGAGTAGTTTTCTCGTGTCGAAAGATTGTATTAGAGGAACGCTTCGCCCTTGCTATGCGGTCAATCAAGCCATATTCAATTGCTCCCTGAGTATTGAATCTCTTGCCTTCAGTTAGGTCCTGAAATATCTGCATTAATAGATAAAAAGTTTAAACAATCTCATTTTGCTATTGCAGTCTTTTTCTTCCCAGACAGCAAGGCATGTAAAATGCAAGAAATAAAACCCATGTGAAACACAAGACAAGTAATGTCAGGTAAAAACATTAGGCAAGAGAAAACTTTGATTCATACTAGATCATGGTGCAATAATATTCAACATGGAAAAAGGAACAGCACTGCACCATGTGAAATACAGTGTAAAAGGTAAGAATAGAAATAGTTACACTAAGAAAATTGAAGCCCAATTTAAGTTAGACAAAGCACAGGGAAACTCACCTTCTCTGCAGGTTGACCTGTCTGTTTTGCTAACTCGTTGAAAAGGTGATCTCTAATTTTAGTAAGCTCTTTTGTTTCATTTAGCACATCATCAACCTATAATTTAGAATCAAGTTATCCTTAGGGCTTTATATGACCAGAAGAAAGAAAAAAAAAAAAGAAAAAAAAAAAAAAAGAAGAGAAAATCTATTAAATATAAGCAAACAGAACAATATGATAACTGCAGCAGATTGATTGGGAGAGAACAAGATGATGCTAAAATTATCATGCTGTTAATACTTTGGAGCTCTTGACTTTGAATTGAATGTATTTAACTGATGTTTAAATGAGCCGTATACTATTGAGTTTTGACCCGAAAATTAAGGATATTATTAGCATTACTATTACAAGTTTACAACGGTTAGATACTACTGTACAGTACTGGTATGATGATCAGAGTTCAAACCTGCCCATTTGCTTCTCCAACTGGTGCACGCAAAATAATCCGAGTATGAGGTAAAGCCGCACGGTTTCCCTTGATATGATATACAAATATTAGAACATAAAACACTAACAACATATGAATATATGATGAGAAAATAACAAGTTGAATTCTCAAATGATTACTACCTTTTTTCCAGCAGCCAGAATAAAAGCTGGTATGTCATATGCATATCCTATGCACCGGGTAGCCACCGGGCTTCTCAAGAATTGCATTGTGTCATATATAGCCAAACTTGAGGAAATCTGAAAAATCAGTGAATAACCTATACTAAACCATGTTGTGCAATGAATAGGGGGACAGTTCAATTTCATTTGATCAGGTATGGATGGGTCCATTAACCAGTTGTGTTGTTTGTCATGTTCCAGTGTAGCAACTGGTACAACCAAAAGCAAACTATATCATGTATCAAACTAAAAGGCACCAGACAAAAGAAAACTAAACATTAACAGGGTTACATTTTCCCCATCAAAGAAGCACACACAAACAGCCAGAGGGATGAAGTAAAAACGACAGTAATAGAAATTATAGTTTGACCGTGTATACACAAAAAGTAAAGAAAATTTTACATCTCCTCCTTGACAATTAATGAAGAAAAACAAATCTTTTGAGTCATCGAGTTCATCAAGGTACAACAAGGTCGCCACTAGCTTGTTGCCAACTTCTTCATCTATCTCATCCCCGATAAACACAATCCGCTCCTTATGCTGTGACATAACATACAAATTAGATACAAGTATCATAAATCCCAATGGAGCTTATGATAACTTAGGAGTTAGGTACTGTTTCTGTGTTACCAGCCAGCTGGTACTGGTACTTCAAAAGAGAATATACATTATCAATTGTGTACCAATAACTAACTCAATTGGACATAAAAGACATGAAAAGAAAACAGCAATAATAAGAGAGAATACGGTATAACAGACTGCAAAAAAATATTGATATTTGAGTTCCTTACTAAAACATCCCATAGGTCAAGAAAGTCAGCAGTGCCATCTTTAGAATTCTCGTACAGTACTCTCGGCACACCAATCGACATCATAGTTACTTGAGCTCTGGTGGCTGTCCCTTTGGACCTAAAATTGCAATTTGTAGAAAGAAATAAGAGCTATTTTTGTCAATTCCTGAGTTTTTAAAACCCAATGCTGTCAGTAACTGAGTTTGAGTGTGACATTGAAAATTGTGGGATGATAAGCTATTTTATTTGCTGTCTGAGTATACATGGAATTAACTGAAATCCCAACAAGTAAGAACAAGGATAATTTTAATTGAATTTCAGAACTAAATACTCTATCTATAATTCTATATCCATAGAATTCAATTAGCTAAAGGGAGTTTGGTAAAGGGAGTTATCTAATCTTCACCATTCAATTAGCTAGAAAAATGCATAATACTACTAATTAAATTCATAGCATCAAGATATACCTCCAGGACAGCTTTTTCTGGACCTCCTTATTGAAGGCAATATTAACATTTCTTTTTCCAGTGTGCAAATAACCTGGCAAAGTTTCAATAAAATAAATAACAAAGTTAGTTACCATCTCAATTTTCGAAACTAAGCACTGATTGCATTGATCAGGAAATGAAGAGGTCTTAACCTGGTCGATCCGAAGCCCTTGACCTGGAAATAAATTCAAAAGCACAATCAACACCAACATGTCCAATAAGTTACAAAGGAACTGAAACTAAAAAAAGAAATGAGTTGAGAACCTGGAAGTAGTGTTAGTGCGAGCATATAAGCTTCGCAAATTTGGGGGGGTTACAGAGAGCGCCATTAGAGGAGTGTGTGAAGAAAGGGAGGGGTTTAGGGACTGAAAGAGAAACTAGGATAAAGCGCAAAGAGGAGAATTTTAGTACAGGGCCAGACTGGGCCGGATTGAATGAAAAACGGGCCGGGAGTTTGATGGGTGCGTCCTTACAATTTATTGGAATTGAAGTGAGTGACCATTTTGATTTGTTTTGTTTTGTTTTTGTATATTCGAAAATAGATGTAGAGTCTAAAAAGATTATTGATCAAGTAATTTTTAATTTAGTTTTGTTTTAATAATAACAATCATTATAAGTAGTTGCATTGTAAGATTGAAGGTATAATTTTACAAGATTGGCCAATCTGTAACCATTCTCAAAGAAAGCAAAAATTTGGAGCATAAAATATTAACTTGAGAAAACATGCAAGTATCAACTGTATTGTATTTTAATAATATTTCCTGCAGAAAACTTCCAGAAAGACCTTTTTTAACTCCAACGAACATAGGGACAAGTATAGATATCACAGTTGTTAATTGGCACATGAACTATATAATCCGTGTAACTACAGGTTGAAACCACTGAATTGTTAAAAGGCACTATGACTTCATCCAAATCAACAGTTCTGACCAAAAAAAACGCAATACAATGTTAAAACAAAATCTGTTCCTAATCTTTCCAAGGCAACATGTCAGTTTCCCTCTACTAAAAATCTCACGCTCAGAAATTCGGCAGACGAAAAGATAGAACAAAAGAATACAAAAATTCAGGCTTGTACAGCAATATCAAGTCATAATCGTCCTAGCGATCTTCAGGGTACATTCAAAATGCTCGAGCACATTTTGGTATCTTGCACGCATGTTAAGGCCCTGCCAAATAAAAGAGCGCAAAACAAGACCAAATACATCTTTTAATGCAATAATACATACCACATTGACATCAGATAATGAAACAAAATTGCCCACTCAACTATTTCACATTGCTATATGTCAACCAACCACTCTGGAAGCTACCTGAATTAGGATACAAACCTAAAGGCTCCTTTTTAAAAGTTTTTAAGCTGATAGAGAATTTTGTTCCCAAATTGAGAAATACCTTATTTGTATTTGCTTCAGGTGAAGTAGATGGTGATTGGCGCCAGAGCACAAAGCTAGAGATACTGCCACTACTACTGGACATGCTTTTCTCTGATGTCCTTGTAATATCTTCAGGCACAGGAACTGCATCAAGTTTCTTCTTTGCAGAATCAAACCAACTCAGTTCAAGAAATGGCCTATCTTGGCCCAAAACCTGAATATGAAAACATTAGATGTTCTTCATTTTGCATTCGAGCCGTATTTTGACAGGATGTTTTCTATTTTGATTTAAGTAGCAGCATAGCAATAAAAGTATTTTATGCTGAACAACCTTAAGAACAAATGCTACTCCCATGGCAAAACCATCAAAATCAAATGCCGAGCTACTTGCACCTTCTCTTAGTAATAACTTCTCCTTGTGAACTCCAGATTCTACCATATTAGCAATTACAGCTGTAGCTACCTTAAAGAAATTCTTAAATTTGGCTGAACTGTCATTCTGAAGTTTCTGGGAAAAAGAAAATAAAAAGTACCCTTAGAATAGAGAACTTCAATAAAGAAATAATAATAAATAAACAGTTTGGCTACGGTCAAAGCGATTCAATGGACTGCTCCGTCAAACCTGATTAGATCTCAGATTCAAAAGCTCAAATGACAAATCCAAATCGCTCAATATGTTTTTCATATATACATCTCCTTGCCGACCAAATTTTATATTTTTTCGAATTTTTTAATTTTTTTTCGGATTTTTAAAAACTGTTGTTTTTGGAGGGTTCAAAATTAATTAGACCAAGAATTTCCAAAAATTCAAAAAAAAAAATAGTAAAAGATTTCAAAAAAATGTAAACTTTGGTCGGCAGGGAGAGTTCAATATGAATATCACATTGAACAGTTCAAATCGGTCATTTGAGGTTCCAAATTTGAGATACGATAGGGTTTGACGGAACCCTCCATCCATATCGATTTTATTTTAGCATTTCTTATAAGTAATTAGGTTACTAAGAACCAATTAAGGTGGCTTTGAAACAAGCCTTTTGTTATTAAAGCAAAAGGAAAAAAAAAAAAAAAAAACTCAAAAAGGAGAGAAATGAAGACTAGATAATATTTGGGTTAAAGATGGCAACAAAGAAAAAATTACCTGAGAAGTAACTGATATGAAAAAAGATAGAGGTTTAATGATATCCTCTTGCTGATGGTTCTTTAGTGCTTCATCTACTACTTTTCCCAAATCGATAGCATCATCACTAAAGCCAAGCTTCTTACAACACTCTGAGAAGTTCATATCAGAAGTATATCTTGCTTGAGACCTATATTCCATAAAATTTCAGATGCATAAACTAACCAAATTTAAAATGCTCTCTCAGTTCTTGGAATTTAAGTGAAAATGTAGCTAACATTAGCCTTCTTAACACCAAATGCCAGTAATTTTAAATGCTTCCAGGTAATCATTGCACTAGTGATGACCAGCTAGAATTAGTGGATCTAAAAGCTTCGTTTTTATTATCATTTGTCCCAAAATTTCACAAAATAAAGCAATTATCTATAACAATTAACATGGACTCAATTTTCAGAAGAATTTTTTTTTAAAAAATACATATATATATTTGCACAGATAGGTTTCTTTATTGAAGATAAATGCATTCCACATCCGTTCTTAGTAGCAAACCTCCTGTTTTCATCAGAGATGGTCAACCATTTAATTTTTAAAAAGGTTCAATGGTAGGTCTTATTTTGACACATTTCATCAACCAAACAACATGACATCCAAAAACAAGATTAGGAAAGGATTAGGCATGCACCATGAATTGTTTCTGAGATAATAAGAACAACCAGCAGCAGTTATTCTAAGAAGCCCCAAAACATTTCCTATTCTAGTGACAATGGATTGCACTTGCTCGAGCTGCGAGGATTCTTGATCTCCCATAGATAGCTTGCCTAAAGCGTATCTAAGATCCCCTTGTTGCAAAGAGAAATCCAAGGTTCCATACCCAATGTTACTCTACAAGAGGAGATAAAAAGAGAATTAGTCAAATTCTCTAGCATGTGTAGCAGATGATTAAACAGTTCTTGCCACCAGCATACCAATAGATTCTGCATTGGCAAACTTCAAGAAAAAAAATAAAAAATAGAAAGAGACTAAATTACTAAAAATAACATATACAAAAGAAAAAAGAAATAAGGTCATACTGGTACCAAATAGCCATTATATTTATGTTGGGGAAAGCCAATCAAGTTAATATTTGTTTATTGATTCAAACAAACTTTTTATTAATAAACATAGAAAAACAATAACGATGATAAAGAAACAAAAGCAACGTCAAATTAGATATTGGGGTTACCATAGAGAGGTCAACTAGAGCATCATGCTGGAGCAATTCATTTAGATTTGTTAACATCCTATTTAAAAAATCAAGAACCAGATCTGGAACTAGAGATAATGGTTTTAATCCATGCACGGAGATATAAGATGCCACATGATCGGCTGATATTATTCTTAGGTGCTTCCCATGTTCTTCTCCATCAAAATCATTCTCAATTAAAACCTATACATTATTTTGTACAAAAAGGGTAAGTCATACATAAAACATTATTATAATAACAAAAGAAATGAAAAATGGCAACGAACATATGCTACTGACCTGTTTGAATATAATATAGGAATACCTCTCTAAACACATTCCCAAATTCTTAAAAATTCTTCCAATATCAAACTCTGGGCACAAAGATCGTTCTAGATGATGGAGAGCATCTAATTCTAGGCCATACTTGAGCTCTCCCAAATGTCGCATTTCAGAGTATATCTACAATGGTTTATATAAACAACAGCCTAGTAAATGAGTGTGTTTCAAGATACAGAAGTAACCCATCTACCTTTAGAAAGGCCTCAATAAACCCCATATATCCCTATAAAATGAAAATATACTCTATACCACACCTCTTCTAAATTTGTCAAACCTATTTCCCCCATTCATTCATAAAGAGAGCAAAATTAACAACGATGAGCACATTTTTTCCTTCTTTTAAAAATCCATATACAATTAAGGGACATTGCTCTCTTTTTCTTGGTTCACAAATCACAAATTCCATACCCTTAAGCTGATACTGACATATAGAAGCATATAGGTATAGCGGATAAATGGTAGATATAGTTTAGCTTAATCCTGTGTAGATGTATATTTATGTTTCAGCAATGAACGGGCTTTTGGACTTTATAAATAAGTATATAAATTACAATGCCATGCATTTCTCATGCTTTAGAAACTAAAATGAAAGAACTTATTTAATACCTTGTGGTCATAGTTAGGCATCACTGAGTGACCATAAAATGCAAAATTTAGATACACCTCAACAAGCAACTTCACATCGATAAACTTGAAAGGGAGCCTCAAAGGCTTCATTCTCACAAACCATGAAAGATTGCGCACACCTGTCTGCACGTTAAGGATCAGTAAAGGTACTGGGTGTACTAAAGGTATGGCATCACTTCAGTATTAAAAGTGACAACCTTCGTAGGATTGATGAAAACAGATCCTTTTAAATGTGTCGAATGGACATGAAGCCTAAGATCGGCTTCAATATCTCTGCAGAGAGGTGTGATAATTTCCTGTAAATGTAAAAAAGAATACATAATATGTTAAGATACAAGTACAAAAAAAAAAAAAAAAAAAAAAAACGAAAACAAAAAGGAATTGTTTCATTACGGCTTTTGGTTGACAGGAAGAGAAAGATGTAAATTCTACAATACATCAAACATCATGCATAGCACTGCCAAAAAAAAAGGGAAAAAAAAAAAATGAAATGGTACTGTAGAAGATGCAATATGGACCTTATCTTGTGATCTTCCAGATTTAAATAAATACTATTTGCTTCCCCATTTATGTGGAGATAAATGGATTAGGGAGGAAGAGCATTCAGTGAGTTTACTATATTATTTAGGGATATGAACATGAGCACAGATATCCTATTATTTTGACATCTTGAAGGAGTTTGCATTACAACCCCCCCCCCCCCCCCCCAACCCCTCCTCAAACCCAAAAATCCACAGTTCCTTGTTTAAAAAAGGTACTAACGTACATTTCTCAAAGCATTTTCAATGTCTTGTTCATAAGATTTGAGCGTTAGTTTGTCCACATTGCAGAGCTTCAGAAGCCGTAACCCATCAGAAAATGCATCAAGAATGAATCTGAACAATGTTCCAGATCATATAAGTAAATATAGTATCATGCTGCCAACAGAATAGTACATACCGGGCCAGTATAGTTAGTAATATAAAAGCCTGAATGCTACCAATTGAAAACATTCTTGGGGGTTTTGGCACAAACCTGATATAAACACACAATCTAAGTGATGACAAACAAAGAGCAAAAAGAAAAAGAAAGCTACAAACAAGAAAATCAACAAAGAAGACAGATAAATGGATAGAGAGAGAGAGAGATTAAACCAGTGCCAAACCAAGATAGACATGAAACCAGACCTGCTTAATCCTTGGATGTAGTTATGTAAGTATTTATGCAGACGTAGTATTCTAAGCCTACTTCATTTTGTCAAAATAAAAAATTTGGCACTAAAAGAAATTAAAATTTATGACTCATTCCATTTGTGCCTTTAAGAACCTCTCAAGTATCAAATAAACGGTCTAGTGCTGGCAATCACGATCAATCTGACCTGATAACTATAGCCAAGGTTTCAAGTCTGGGGTCCACTAACCTTTTGGAAAACAGGACTTGTTGGGTTATGACCATTTTTCCCAACTCAGCCGTTAGCTTTTTTTTTTTTTTTTCTTTTGAAGAGTCTAAAAGTTACTAAACCACAGAAAAGATTGGAAAAACCAAAATGCACAGCAACTGGAACAGGAGACCAGTCTCTTTCCCAGTTGGATGGATGCCCAGACTCGAACCAACCAGATTAACTCTCTCATGAATAATGAGAACTAAGTAATAAACCTTGTCTAAACAGGTCATGTCAGATCACCCATGACCAAACAGGTTAGATGGTCAGGTCATTTGTGACCAATTGTCGGGTACGGTCATGTCGGACCCATTCAAGGATAAAAATTATATTAATGGCAACCCAAAATTTTGACACCTTAATGCAGCCATTGCAAACCAACGATATCCCTTTTGCCCCAAGAGAACCCAGAAAAATTACAGATCCAATAACACCAAAAATAAATCCCATAGATGTCACTATTTTAAAAAGTAACATCCATAAAAGTGGTAACAATAACATTCAGTTCTGAGTTAAGGAAAAGTAAATGGCAGATCAGATAACTTTAATACTTTTCAGGTGGCTGTAATCCATATATATAGTGGACCGGTGGTAGATGTGACCTGTTGAGGTTCTATAGGGCTGCAGATGGAATTACCCTATTTTTTTATGTTTTGTAAGGGAAGGAAAAATAAAAAAAAAAATTCTTTTTTAGGTTAAAAGTAGGGATTATGGCCTCTGTTGCCAGAGGCTCCCTTTTATACTAATCAATGATTGTTCTTTTACAAAATAGTCCCTAAACTTCTACAAATAGCATAATACCATAAACAACATAATACTATAGATAATGCTAAATATACAATGCTAAATATAACTCAACAAAAATAATACTTAATAGATGGCTTACTGTATCCATGTCGACTTGCTAATATCCCCATAAATCATAGACAGCCAAGTTTGTGCCATTTCTCTTCTCCAGTACAGAAAACTACAATCTACACTCTCTGATACAATACTCTCAAAATTTGAAACAATTCGAAACTTCGACAAGAGCTTCCTTATTCTTAGGAAGTCCATATCCAAATATCCCTGTTTCATAATGCATATACATGGGTTATGTACTACGTATATTTTATGTAAAGAGGCAATTTCATTGTAAGATTTAAAAACTCGAAAGTATCATTTGTACAATATTGTATATTCTACCCTACACAACGCAACAAAATATCTCATATCCCTTGAACATAAATAATCATAATATGTTTTAGTACTTTTCATTTTCTTGGAGTAGCAACTATTAAATAACCCCCTATATCTGTCTGGCACTCTAGAGAATTGAGCAAGGGCAGTATAGAAGTTTGTTGAAAAACAGGAAACAAAAGAACATCCGAACTGTGATTTTTTAGGGTGTAGGAGATATTTTTCTCATTTTTGTATCAGCAATGCTGATAATTTTGGATTAGGGGTACATATGAAAGCTGGATATGTTTTGACATACAATGCTCTGAAGTGCATCTTGAGCAACTGAAAATATTAGTTGTCTCTTTGTACTCCCGCCACCTCCAAGCATTTGCAGTGACATAAGAACCTAAAATATACATTCGAAACAAGCCCACATGTGAAGTTTGATTCCAGAAAGCCAAAGAGGGTTGCTTAAAAGATACAAAGACATAAAGTATACAACTTTGACATGAACTGCTACTATGTAAAAATGTAGTCAATCTAAACAAAATTCAATTTTACAGAAGAACAGTACAAAGTTTAAAGCAAAATATAATGTATCAACCAAAGAAAAGCATAAATCCGAAAAGGATATCCCAGACAGACTTACCAATGACAATGAATCCATAAGCTTTGTGTCCATGTCTTTGCCACCTATCGAATAAAACTCCAAATTTAGCACTCCACTCATAAGCATATAGATAAAAATATAATACAATATACCAGAAAGATAAAAATATGATACAAAAAGAGCAATCATACCACGAGAAAGGGAATTAAAAAGTCCCAATTTGCTTGCTTGAGTTCCTTTAGCTACTTCAGATTGTAGCTTAACCTAAATGAAATCAATTAATGTTGCCTTAGTGTGGCTCTACAGGATACTGTACTAAAAATTGGGAGATAATGGGGAGCAGACCTTAAAAGGTAGTATGAGCTGCTCGATATCTAATTGAATGATGTTCATCATGTGAGGAAAACTCTGAACAATTCTAGACCCTCTCATTTGGAATATATTACCAATAACCTGAATTAAGAAAACTTTTAGATAAAACAAAGGATCATAAAAATAAAAATAAAAAAAAAACAACAGTTGGCATTGACATACCTTCAGTGAAACTATCATATGACAAAGAGACTTGACTTTTTCCCGCTTTAATGGGACCTGAAAATATTGAGCAGTCAAGTCAACAAAATGTTGCGCATAAGCTACATTGAAAAGCAAACATGCCCATCTTACTCATGCCTCCATAATATGAATAGATTAATAAATTAAGATCTACTATAATTCTTGTTGTAATAGCACCTCTAGGGATGCATGCAGGTCCAACATTGAAACCACAAGAACATGCAATCTGTCTGCAAGGATTACTCCCTGCACTGAACAAAAATGATCTGAATTTAATAGATATGTTATTAATTAGGTAGAATATCATTGGTGGTGATTTAAAGGAAAAATATGAAACAAGAAAATGGCTTTGATACGGAAATAACACACTATCCATCAGTACCGATACTAAGAAGGTCCTTGCTAACTATTACCTAGGACATTGTTCACTCTTCTTTTTGCACATAATGAGTGAACCATGTACAATTTTTTTTTAACGTTCTTTCTGTGCATAAAAAAAGTCATGTTCAGGATAAAATTTGGGGAACAAAAAAAAGAAGGTTTCCCAGTAACTATGAGTACCTGCAAAATCTGCTTAAGAAGAAGTCGAAGCCATTCGTCATTCTGCACTTCAGTCTACCAAAAAAATAAATTTAATTAAGAGGTTATAAAAGGGCCATCAAATTTGTAACTAAAATGGTGAGTAAGATAAAAGTCTACCAAAGGATGTATAGATGATTGGAATGAGACAGCCCAACAAGAAAGTGCATCTCTGATCACTTCCCAATCCCTGTGGAACATCAACCAAAACTCATGATACAGCTCATCTAATTGCCAATAAAACTTGTCATATGATATATGTAAAATATAAAAGACTGACCTCAAATACAGTTCATTGAGGCGAATTAGAAAATTCTTCTGAATCAAAATAAAATCTTTTGACGCTTCTAGAGTTGCAAGCCATGCAGAAAGTCCTGGGGGGCATTTGGTTTGTAGTATTTCAAAGAGAAGAACTTTTCTTCCACCAATAAAAATTAAAGGAAGTTTTTCAAGCAAATCCTCGAGCAGCTTTAATAGTTTCTTGTTAGGAGCTTCACCTGAAATGAAGCATAGCAGTAAAAACTCAGCAAATGAAGATTATTATGTAGATAACTTGCATGAAGAAATGCTATACAACATGTCAGTTTTGTATATACCGTACCAGAGGCATGCAAGGAGAACAGAAATAGAGCCAAAACATGGATCATCTTTAGCCTGTCAGTGGGGAGCTCCTTCCAAGAATCTAAAGGTGAGACATCAATATTTCTCATTAGAAGTTTAGAACATATGTCAGCAAACAAAAGGATTTATTATATATGGATTGCAATTCATTTATTAGCATATATTCCTAAAGCAGAGGCAGTATGGAGACCATAGTATTGATGAAATGTCAACTAGAACTAGAATAAAAAGGCTTCTGAAATGTGAGGGCACAAATATGCAATACAGTTTCTACAGTCCATAACAGATAATCAGAACAGTACACAACAGGAATAATAGCTCACCAAGCCTTAGAAGGATTTCAGTGCAACCCTCATAAAAGCAAGAAGAAAATGCATCCAAAAATTTTCTATTACATCTGAGAAGATTTAATGCGGTGCTCAGAGATGAATCGGCTTGCACCAATCGCTGAGAATCAGTATTTTTGTATTAGTCTTCCTTATGCTACTTTAGTATACAATGAGGATAAAAATGAATATTAAATAAATATTACATTTACCTGGAAAAAACCAAGCGTAAAGAGCCTTTGTAGATTTTCTACTACCTGATCAAGGAAATCAAGGTCCTCAAGTGCTATTCCAAAGGTTTCAACATCTATTTTCACCTGACTTAGCATCCTAAATCACAGAAAAAACCAAAAAAATAAAAAAAATTACACCATTTCCTTTGATGGTATACCCTTTATTCAATAAGTCACGAATAGGCTGCCTAACGTGGGAAAGGGAAATTATGCTTCAAAACATTATCATACTCAATCATAGTACTAATATAAGCAAGCTCATACTATTAGATACTTCACAGGCAGGCCTAGGGCATTTTTAAAATTTGGTAAAATTTGACACAATGTAGATATGGAGAGCCTTTAGGTGTGTTAAGTGGGCAAACTAATTCACAAAACCTCATTTAGCCGTTCTTGAGTGATTTGTTGAAGCAGATTTAAAGCATGTTATTTGGTGCAATATGAGAACTGACCTATATCCATCAAGCAATTTGATATTTAACAAATCCATTTTATCAAAATTTATTCCAAAACCAACTAAATTTCAAATTGTACCAAATTTAACACGTCCTATCTAAGTGATAAAGAACATATCCATTATTTCCATTTTCTGGGTTTTCACAAATGGTTGTCAATGCATTCGTTCCCTTCTTCTAAAAGTTTACCTTGCAAAAAGAGATATGTGACTCCTGATATTCCCATTCTGTCTCACAATCTCATCCAATAGAATAAGCACAGAAAAGCCCTCTCCCAGCGATTCCAACACAGTTCTCAAATTGATAGTTTTAAAGGAACTCATAGGCCGAGTGCCCCTGTCATGGTTCGAGTATACAGCATTTAATTGCTGAAGCAAATTGACAAGCAGATGTGTCATTTCATCTACAATCCCATATAAATGGACGAATAAAGAGAGTGACTCTCCAAATGCCTTCTGAGGCTCTCCTTCTAGAAGCACCTCCTGTGGGCCCCACCTATGCCCAAAGAGAAAAAGCTGCTGGTAGAGATTCTTATTGGCCTGAAAAGGACATTGGATTCAGATAATTGTCTACATATTATCACATACAAATACATTGCTGGTTGTTGTGTACTGTCTGGTATTAAATCATAATGTATCTAGCAAATAATCACCATCAAGCCTAATATTTGAAATTTTGAATCATAGCTATGCTGAAGACCAGCATACTGTTGGTAGTATCAGATCCATGCCATTTCAGTACCAGTTTCCTATTATAGTCATTTAGTTGCTTTGATTAAACCCTAATAATAAGCATCATATTCTTAGTACGAAAGCGAACATAATTAGCTAAATTTAAAAATAAAACGACAACAAAATGTCAATTGTTCGAATTAATCAATTACCAATTGTGAGAGACGAGAGATTTCAAGACAATCATGAGACAGAGCGATAAGAAACTTCGACACGCCCACATTGTCTGATTCGATTATCGACGACAAATCCTCCAAATCATCAGTGAGCTCCACGTGGAGGTGGATCGGATCAGAAGAGGAAGAAGTGGCGTTATAAGAGGAGAAAGACGTCGAACTGCCATGGAGATCAGACAAGAGGTCCCTGGACTGGAGACGCCAGTCGTCGACGACTCGTCGGAGCTTCTCTTGTTGCTCCAACAGCACTGGAAGAGAATAGAAACCAGTTACCTTGGTGAGTTCAGTATTCGATTCAATTAAATCGCGCGTAAGAAAAAAATAACTTTAATGATGAAAGAAATACAGAAGTCAGGAAGAGGAAAAAATGGAGAGGATCTTACGCGAGGCCATAGGAGATGAAGCGAGACTGCGAGAGCAAGAAGAGTGGCTATGGCGGGAGATCGATACGAGAGAGTAGACGAGAGGAGAATTGGGGAAGAAGTGATGATTGTCTGTGGCATTAATGGGTTTACTTATTATGGTGCGGGTGATAGAGTTGTCTGTTGTCCATTGCGTAGTTCCTAGCTCATACTCGCATTACTGTAAGAAAAAAACACTCTTACTTAAACATTGAACAGTTTATTGACGGATGTTTGTTGAGTTTATTATTGTTATTGTTGGTTTACTTATACTGGATTCCGCTTTCGGGTGCTAATTGTTTAATGAAAACTTTTGTAGTGGATCAAGTTTAAACTGCTCTGAGATTTTGTAGTGAATCAGTTTTTTTTACACGGTAAAGTGTGATAAAGTGCTCTGAGATTTTGTTTCGATGATAGTTTGCAATATTTGCCCTTCTATATTTTATAATTTCAAAATCCATCTACCAGTTTTTTTAAAATTTAAAGTCAAATTTAAGTTTTATTAAATAAACATTGTAATTTCAATTCGTTAGGCGGATCAAAAAAAAATATAAAAAAAAAAAAACGTACATCTCTTTTTCGAAGGTTGAAAAACATAGATTTCAACGAATTTCCAATAATTTCAAACAACGTAATGTTGTTGCCTCGATCCACATTGTCCAATTGCACTTTTGTTGTTTTGTAGTGTGGCCTGAAAATGCTAAATGCAAACTAAAAGTTTAATTGACCACGGAATAAAATATATTTTTGTCGGGCTTACAAGGCCCAAATTCGACAGGACTAAATGCGAAACAATTTTCGTGCTAATAAACTAAGATAATTCAGAATGTATTAATTTGGATCTTTGGATTTTAGTATCGCCTTAATTTAAACAAAACTAGAAAAAGGACTCACTCAATGTGTGGCATCATAAATTCACAGTAGACATGTTCTGACTCAATTTATTGATTTTTTTTTTTCAGCGTAACGTTGAATATTGAATGAAGTTATTTAACAAAAATGAAGATTTATATTTGGATATGATTTTGACATATAATGTAATGAATTTTCATTTTATTTCATTTGTGTAATATTGAAAATTTTGAAAAAAGGAATCTTCATGTTCTGACTCAACAATCTATTTTGATTTGTTCTGTCGAAATCTTCATGTTCTGACTCAATCCATGTAGTTGAAAATTTTGAAAAAAAAAAAAAAGAAACAGGAATATTTTTTTTCTGATTGTCTCAGTCAACAATAAAAAGAGCTGCAATAGTTTTGCAACAAATTCCATTCAAAAAGAAATTTGCGCAAAACTCTTTACTGGATTTAAATCAATACAAATGGGTGCTTTTTTCTGTTGTAGAGTTCATAGGTACATGTAACAGCCACAATATCCACAAATTTAAACATCATATTTAAACCGTAAAATATATTCTCCATATTAAAATCTAGTTAAAAATTAAAATATATATTTTATTTTTTACTAATTTTATAATTTTTAGAAAATCATTATTATTGGATGATCAAAATTCATTTGATCGAGCTCTAAGTTTGTAAAAAAAGCGAAAGTATGTAAACTTTAGTTTGCAATGAGATTTTAATTTGAATAACACATTTGACAGTTGAGATTGATCATTTAAATATCGAGTTACTGGACCGAAGCATGGTTTGAGTGGTGCTTTCCATGTCCATTCTCGAAAAGTACACACAACCTATTTTTTCTTACAACTAGCATAAGATGCCATCATACGTAGGCAAATAAAAAAACAAAATAATATTAGACAATAAAAATATATTGCTTAATTTACTAGTGATACAAATAGATGTGTTATTCAATTCGTTTCTATATTAGATGAAAAACCAAATAATAGTGTTGCTTCATCTCGTGATTCACATCCAACCAGTGGCGAAGCCAGGATTTCATGTCAGCAAGGTCCATAATTTTTTTTTCTATAAACATATGTAACAACAAAACATCTAATATAGATATAGTATAATAATATTGTTCAAACAAACAATTCTAAAACAATATAACAAAAAAATCATGAAAATCAAATATATCTATAATAACGACACAAAATCTAAAATAATATATTCTATATCCAAAATAATAATTCAAGACAATATAAAAAAATAAAAATTACAACAATTCTCTACGAGTTTTCATTTTTTGATAATTTTGCATAATAGGTTCATTAGGAATCTCATGAAACGCCTCTCTTTCTATATATGTTACAAGACAATCATTCATCCAAGCATCTCTCATTCTATTTCTAAGTTTTGACTTAATAAGCTTCATTGCGGAGAATACTCGTTCAACCGGAGAATTACTAAATTGCAAAATAGAGATGGTAAGAGTGCTACCTAGAGGCGAGACTGAGAGAGATCCATTAGCGAGGCAGTGTGCCGAGGGGAAAGTCGGAAAGACCAGGGTCGTCGTCCGATCGCAAGTCGAGGGGAAAGTCAGAAAGATCAGGTCGCAGTCTGATCGCAAGTTGCGACTTGCGAGAAGCTGAACTGCGAATGTAAAGAGAAAGTAATTTGTTCGTGTCATCGTCCGATCAGCGATTGTTAAGACCATAGTGGTCGTTTGATCAGAGGGGTCAACTAATTTGTTTGTGTCTTCGTGAGGAAGGACCAGCTGACCAGGTAGGAATTAGGAAAGCAAGCAGCGATTAATTTGTTCAGAGGGGTCCTCTCAAAATTTCAAATGGGTCCATGTATTTTTTTCCTATTTACATATAAGTACTAGTCCATATAATTTTTATTTCTCCGGTGGGTCCCTGGACCCAGCAAGATGTGCGTGGCTTCGCCACTGCATCCAACCACAAATCAAACCGATTGAACGGTAAAAACACCTATTCACACGCTAGACCTAGCATGTAATACATGTTCGCACGCGTTCATTTATAAGTAGTAGAGATAGAGATACATATAAGATGTTTTAGCAACATGAAACAGTAAATTTTGCAATATAATGTTTGGAAAAAGAAAGAATAAAAAATAATACTACAGACAACTACTCATCTGCAACAGTTACGTCGATACGAAGCAAAATCAAAGGTGTCTTAAAAAAAATAATTTCTCAGAAATCAGAATCGACGAATTTAGAAATTGTTTTATACAATTCATACATTTCAAAAAGAAAAAAAAAATTATTCACGTAATTCTCTATTTATCTCTTTCCTATTTATCATGACCCGACAACTTGTATATCATATTTGTTTGTTAATAGAATAGAATGCATATGATGTGGATAAGCATAAGGTGCATTTTAAACTCTTTCTTATTTATCATGACCCGACAACTTGCATATCATATTTGTTTGTTAATAAAATAGAATGCATATGATGGGGATAAGCATAAGGTTCATTTTAAACTCTTCGATAATACCACTCTTAAAGTTGCCAAAAAAAATAATACCACTCTTATCTTATGTAATATTTGGCATTATTTTATTATTATTATTATTTTTTAAACTAAGAGCCCAAGCAGGTTCCATTTGACATAATTTCAGGGGCTTTAATATTTATATTCTAATAAGCTCAATTTAGATCGCAAGCTTACGACTGACGTTAAGTAAATCAGGGTCTAAGACTATCCAAATACACAAGTTCTAATTCCAAACTTTTAATTAAGTATGATACAATTGGTAAGAATATCAAAACAAGGTTTCAACAATTATAAATAAATTTCAAACAAAGAATTAAATTCTAAATTAACAGTTCAGAATGTCGGATAACTAAAGTTAACAAATTGAGTTTAGGGGTTTGTGTTGCTGATATTATTGATTTAGTCCAGTCACAAGCGACCCGTTTACTTTCGTGAGCAGTCCGCTTGTGAACCTTGGTTGACAAAACTTAAGTGTTCTACTTATTTCTAGGTTTGCACAGACAACAATTCTATAATCCAAATGTCTCTCCCTATTCTAACGGTGAATATACACACTAAATTAGTCCTATTTGATACTCATGTAGACTAATGTCTCATTTAACTGTTCTTAATCTTAACTTTTATTATAGGTCAAGTCTAATCAAATTAAATCGTCTCTTACAAAACCTAAGTTTCAACCTTCGTTTCTTGGCTCAAGTCCCATAAGTTTAATCATTGAATCTGTGGCATCTCTCAACCCTCGTTTGTCGGAATTAGACGTCTTCGTTTTCGATTCTTAGTCTAGGTTTTTGTCTTTCGATTATTAACCGTCAAATGAGTTTGGTGCAATTGAATTATTTCAAGTTTGGTTGGATTTAATATCCAATCAATTGAATTTGGCCTTAACTCAATGGAAAAATACTAAATCTACTCAAAACAATTTAGAACATCAATATAAATAGAACTCAAGGATCAAAACAAAGATTATCAAATAAAAACTAATTAAGCATGCAATTCAACTAAATCAATATGTTCACTACTATACCCCTAAATAAAAGTATTAGCTTACACAATTCATCGTCAAAACACAGGGATCAATCATCAACATTATAAAACTAAAGATAAAGAAAGATTACAACAAATCAGATCAATAATCTTCAGTTTTTCTGGTCTGTCGACTTTGCAATCGGCCTAACTGGAGGTCCAAGCGGGTCGTCTAAAGACTGGCAGCGAAGTCCTAGTTTTGTGTCTGTCTGCATTCTCCTAAATTTTCAAAACTCATTTTCCTTCATCTTCCGGCATCTATAGTATAATTAAGCCTCGATGCGCTATGATATGCGGAAATCTGAGCCCTCTATTTTTTCCGCGATCGATCGATCGATCTGATCCGTTTATCAATTTCTTTCGCGTCTCTTCTTCCTTCGCCTCTCTTTTCTTTTCTCCTCTCTCATCGATCTGAGCTGAGCCCTTCCTTGGGCGGTCGCCAGCTCCTCCCCCTCGCCTCTCCTTCTCTTTGCTTCCTCCTCCACCAATCTCACCTCAGCCCTTGCCCCTCAGCCCTCCTCTTTGTCGCCGCCTCCTCCGCTAACACCGCCTCACCACACCTCAGCGACAGACCCTTCGACTACCTCTTTCTCCTTCGTAGAAAAAACCCAAACCTCACTCTCTGACTCCTCCACCTATTGGACTACCACCATGATCCTCTGCCTTCGACTAGCGCTGCGATCAACGCTCTCTCTCGATCGATCAATCACCTCTCTTCGTTGCCTCATAGGTCTCTCCATCGCCTCTTGATAGAAGACGAAGGCGGGGCGGATCATTCTCTCTAAATCTCTTCGATCCCTATGGGAAGCTCCCAGGCGGTGATCATGGTCGGAGGCCCCCCAAAGGGTAACTTAATCAATCCTCTTCTCAGATCTAAGCTAATTTCTTTCCAAGTTTGGAGTTGATTCGATTGAGTTGTTTTTTTTTTTTAATATGAATTTTTGTTTTGGCTTTTCAGGGACTAGATTTAGGCCTCTGTCGTTGAAGGTACCCAAGCCTTTGTTTCCATTGGCAGGACAGCCTATGGTACACCACCCCATCTCTGCCTGTAAGGATTGATATGGTTTAATTACGTATAAATATTATTTCGTAGTTGTTATTTTGTGTGATACCTCCCCATAGCATAATAACTAGGCAATAGCTGAGCTTAGAAGGAAGTCAAATAATCAATGCAATATTGGCTCTAAGCGTTTGAACCGTAATGATTAATCTATGTTGGAAGGTTGAGAATGCAAATGAATTAATGCATTTCCAGTGTAGAAGGGTATATTTGTACAATTAAATTTGACATTACATATGAAATGTTCTTAATTTTTTGCTATATATGAGAAATAAAAAACCAAGGGTTTGTATCTGGTAGCATGTGTTTTTTTAATCAATTTATGTACTAACTTTTTGTTTTGAATTTTCTAGATCCCTAAGTAGATATATACCTTATTGGATTCTATGAGGAGAGAGAATTTGCTTTGTATGCCTCTTCTATCTCGCATGAGCTCATAGTGCCCGTCAGGTTGCCTTTCTAAAATATTTTTTTTTTCGTGCTTTCAGACTCCATATTGTTTTCCCCTTTTTCCATTTATTACATCTGTAATGTTTTGTATTCTAGATATTTAAGGGAGGATAAGCCTCATGGCTCTGCTGGAGGCCTCTACAGCTTTAGAGATGGAAGACAACCCGGTTTGTATTTAAAATTATCCCATAAGTATGGAATTTTGATTTATAGTTTTGAATGTGAATGATACAAATCAGTTTCACCACGAGGTTTATTAGCCAATGTTTTATCCTGGTACAGTCCCTAAAGGACACAATGATGCTCTCTATTTTTAAAAGTTAATTTGTGATTTTAGTAACTCTGCACAAGCAAACACAACTTTGTTTAAGATTATATCATCTTTATAGCATAATGGTACCAGTAAGTTCAGCACAGTAGAAATGACCAAAAAATCTAACTGAGTTTACATAGTATGAAATAGAACTCTTAATTGGACTGGGATTAAGCGTCAAAAGTTATTTTAGAATAAACTATAGCCACATGTCTTTTGTGCTTCGCAGTCGCATATTGTTTTGCTGATAGGCATTAGTTAGTCTTGCAAATTGACAATGGATCTCTATAATTAATTGATAAGAATTCTCCAAAAGTACAATTTAAAAAACTGAAGCTCTATGGTATAGATTTACTAGATTTTTTTTGTCTATAAATCAGCTAACACAACACAATACAATTTGGTTGTTTGACACATTTTTCGTAAACTTAAAGGTTTCATGTTAAAATGTTGTACAGATGTGAAGTCAAGAGTTGAACAAATGGTGAAAAAGGTCTGTTGTATGTTAGTATCAATCCCTCTGAAGCTTGAAATTTGTATACAAAGCTCATGCTTTCTTTCTAAACAGCTTGATTTGTTTGTCAGGGATCAGGTATATTAAATTTTGGAAATTTGTCTGTCAGAGACCAGGTATATTAAATTTGGGAAACAATAACAATTATCCTCCCTGACCTCGATTTTCACATCAGTAGAGCATCTAAATCAGGGGAAAAAATAGAGTTCATGTGGCATGCCTAACTTAATTTGTTTGGTAGTAAGTGGTTTATTGTGCTAAAATAATTTAATTTCTTACTTTTTTGCATTCCTCCTTCGTCAAAATAACTTACCTACCATAATTAATGACATATTAAAAAGATAAAATAATTTAGCAAAAGTTACAAACATATATTTTGTTGTTTTATTACAATCTTTGGGTTTGACCAACCTTGATACTTCTTTTCCAGTGCAAGCGGGGAATCATAATGGAAAAGAGTTGCATATGGTGTAATTCATACTATGTATGAAATAAGAAATTGTTACAACCCATTGGTTTTGGCTAACATGCTAATGCAGTCTAATGTGAATCTCTTTATGTGGCAACCTTTGGCTTTGGATTTAATATCTTTCTTTAGAAATTGTTACTTCGCTTTTCTGACTGGTAGTGACACTTTAGGGTTTTTTTTTTTTTTTTCTATTTTCACAGTTACAAGAACGACCCGGATATCTTGGCAATGACGAACCTGATAGCAGCTTTTCAGAAGAATAACATTAGTGAATTTGAGAAGATCCTAAAGGTTTGTTTCCTGAAAATGTGGAAGGTATTTCATTGTTCGTACATAGAAAAATCTCAAAGTGGGTCTTGGCTATTTGAGAGTAACAGGAGAACAATTATGGGTGATCCATTGATTTGCAATTATAATAAAGATCTGTTAACATATATCAGGACTCAGGTCTTGCTAAAGCTGATCAAACCATACACCGGGATTAAAATTCCTTTTATTTCAAGGGTGATATTTTTTTTTCTTCTACTTAATTTACTTGGTAAAGCATGCCAAGTTGCATATAAAAAAGGAATTATCATTTCATCATGGCTGTTAGTTTTGTAGTTTATGTAGAGTTTTGGTGTTATCATGTTGACATGGTATGATTTTGGTTTAGTTTCTATTAGAATGTTTTAACAATATTACAAATTTGTGTTTAGGAACTGAATGTGCCTGAGAAGGATGTTTAGAAGTATTTGGTTCAGTTTCTCATTGATGCTTATAACAAGATCCAAGGTCATTTGGATCAGGTTAACATGCTCTTGGAACGCAATGACATGTATTTACTGCAATAGACAAGTGGAATGCCCAATTTAAGTCTCTGCACCAGACAATTTCGAATAAAGTGTGCCAAGAGAATGGAGCAAGCTCTTGGTCGTCAGTTCATTTGCACAGTGGTTCCAGTCTGGTGTAAAAACAGTTAGGTGGATGGCCTTCTTTTTTTCTTTTTTTTTTTTTTTTGCAATTTGGCTATTTTATGGTAATTATTAGTGTTTCCAGTTTTATTTGTTTTGCAAAGTAATAAAAAGCAAAAAATTCAAATTTAGAAGAGAGTCTTTGAAAGGATGAACTACTTCAAAAAATTTTGTAAAAAAAAAAAAATCTTGATTTTACATATGTTCATTTATGCAAATTGTTTCCCATTAATTATAAAAATGGTAATGTTCTTTTGCATTTTTAATTTTAAAATTGTGTTGAATTTTAATTCTTCAGAAATTATATGTTACCAAATAAAATAAATAATTTGGCAAATAATTTAAATTCTTATCAATCTAAAAAAATCATAACGCAGCTGCGACTTCCATAACTAGTATTTATAATAGTAGAAATAATCTCTAGGTGGTCGAGAACGTGCATCAGAGCAGTTAGAATCTCTTCAAAAGGTGCACGAAAGAGGTTGCCAGAATAACTGCTCAAAATAAAAATTGTCGAATCTTCTCCAAATGGCTCGCTCACAGGGGTGAGCTGCCCGCTTAAGACGTCTGAAGTTGTCTTCTAGCTATCTACTCCAAACTGACCGCTAGTGCACTTGGTTGGATTGCTTGCATACTTCTACTATGTATAGATTGAAGCCACATCTGATGATTGTCCTGACAAAAAGTAGGACATAGCACTTAATATCTAACAAAATACGATAATACAAAGTTAAAATCACGTAGATTCAAATATAATTTAGGGTCAAATTAGATCAAAACCATAGTATGAAAACATCCTATTACCAAAATTAAAACTGAGTCACTTTTAGTGACTCCACAAAGCCTAAAACAAGCATTCCAATTAAAAACCCAAATTATCAAGTTGGCACTGTCCAAAACCCCTAAACCAAACTGAACCCAAAATCATCTAATATTTGGCATTAATTACCGTGTAATTTACATTGCTCGCAAGAGTATATGATTTTATTGTTTAAAAAAAAAATACTCATCTGTTGTTGAAAATTATTGACGTGAACTTTTTAGAAATTAACTTCTTTAATATTGGTCTCTTCATTATTTCATTTTATAAAAAAAATAATTTACTAAATATCAAAAACTATATGTAACATTGTATATATCAACGTCCTCATAAAGTATCTACCTTATGAAATAATTTTTATTTCATGAGCTAAATAAATTTTTTCATACTAGTATTCTTACTTGATAAATTAATAGAAATAGACATTCTACAATGGAATAGCTTCCTTATACATGCCGATTGTTCTTTCAAAAGCATAAACGGCTGTGTTGATTATGGTTCAAGCTGGGCTTGAAGAAATTGATCCACGAAATAACATTCCAAAGAATATTCTTACCTGAACCACTGTATAATCCAATAAACGAACTTTTATCGACTACCCTTATGTCTCTAAAATAACGGGAGGGAGAAATTTTATGGCGAGATAAAATAAAAGAACGAACTTAACCATAGTCTATGCATCAATAAAACCATGTAATTTTTCTTTTAAAAAAATCATCATGTAAGTTCTACGATACGCCACAAATTTGCAATATTTTTTGTTGCATGCATATTGTTTTCTGTTTCATTAGCATACTATCAGTCTATCACATCAATGAAGGAACTTTTAGCATATATACATCTCTCGAGTCAGAACGAGGCATTGTTGGAACATATACAACTTGGAATTTTCATAATCCGACTCCGATTCAATGAAGTGCATTTATTCACTCCCGTTGCTCTCAAGAAAAAAAGAGCAAGGACAATAATCTCTATTCTTCATTTATACTCGTGCCAAATCGTCGTCTAAAAGAGAGAATCAATCTGTCTATCTATTGGGAGTCTACTTCCATATTCTATACAAACTGTTGTAGTAGGCTAAATAATTATACTTTTTTCGTTGGTTCAACATCAGTTTTCGTTGACATTAATTCCTCTTGACATTATAATTAACTATGCATGAATCTTACACCTTTTTCTAGAATGAATTTCTAACTAATTATCATAGAATCTTCCGCCTAATACTAAACCATCCAAGCACATATCCTGGTTTTGCCCAAACGATATATCCAGTAACACCCAGCTTTATTTCAAAATTATTTTCAAAGGGTTTTGAAAGCAATAGCAAATAGAGGCATATCCTTCAAGAAGATTCTGTTCCCACGTCGCTTTCTTCCAAGCTTATATTTTTTTCGAGGGCGTGGTCTTTGGGTCTATTTTAAAAGCAGGTCATACTCGTTACAGAAAGAAAAGAAAGCAAAAACGAATTCTTTTTTGACTCCACTATTGAAAAAAAAAAACGACATGGGGATGACATGATATGAAGTTAGGTCAAGCTTGATTTCAACATCAAAGTATGAATTATTTTGTTTTCTAAGAAGAATGAATAATCCAATTATTGTCTGATTTTATATGGTCTCAGTTTAAATGCCATTATTTGCAGCGACACGACATATTTGAATTTTTTTTCTTTGACCAACATTTTACCGACACAGAAAATGACAGTGTCATAATTCATATATAAAGATTTTTAATTTGATTTTTTTTCTTAAGGATATTAAGATCTGATTTTCAAAATCGCACCTTGTTATTATTATTTTTTATCATATATACAAAATTACCAACACATCTCATGAAAATATACAAAATTTCACAATCATGTTCAGCTTATCTCGGTGCAATCAGTAGGGACTTAAAATTATTTTATTTTATTTTTTTTGATTTGTGACTTGAAACCGGGCTCCTTTGTTCTAAGTTGCTTTCGTACTCGAGTTCCAACGGGCAATGACCCGCAGCACAAATGATAACACATGAATTGGTTGTCTTAACAGGAACCACAGAAAGGGACAAACAAAGCCTTGCTGGCCCCCACCTCAGCGATACAAGTGGCATGCGATGCAGTAATGTGAGAAACGGCCGAGAGGCGGCGAATTGCCTTCTTTTCCCGTTTTAATGAGTGGCCTAGATTCTCTGTATCACTCTTTCAAAAATACTTCATACAGATCTGAAATCAACAAAACTTGATTCCATGAATCCGTACACAATTACCCCAGAAAACTTCTTCCGAAAGTCCAATTAATTATTATATAAACAAGAATAATTATTATTCGATATATTTCAAAATTCTTAATTTTTAGAAGTGTCTCTCTCTCGTCTCCGCAATTCCAGCGCCGCTGATTGTCTTCCTCAAATAATCAAATATTGAGATGTCGTAATATTCCTTAATATTTTTATATCCGATCGGATCTGTCCAGTCCTGTCCTTACCAGATCTCAGATCTTTATAACCGTTGGATCAAAGTCACAGTATCAAGTGTTAGGTCGCGGACGCTACAGTTCATTTTAAAACGGAGAGGAGTGGAGCGTAATCTTCAAAGCACATCTCGATCCAACAGGAGGAAATCCAACGGCAGCTGTTGGTTTCCCATTCTCCAAGCCTGACTCACCTTCTCGCCTCCCTATATATCAGCAGCACACCTCACCTTCATTCATTGTACACTATCAAAAAAAAAAAAAAAAACCTTTCGAAATTTTGTCAAAGAGAGAGAAATTCTAGATCAGCTGAGATGGCGACTATTGCTTCGATCAAGGCCCGCCAGATCTTCGACAGCCGTGGCAATCCTACCGTTGAGGTCTTATATCAGTCTCAATTTGTGATTTGATCAGATTTTTAGTTTGATTTTTGTGTTTTTTTTTTTATAATCGATGATCGATAGCCTTAAAACCGTTGATCGATGTAATTGTTTGAAAATTTTGGTGTTTTTATTGAGATTTGTCAAGGGATTAGCCTTAAAACCCTTGATAAACCCTTGATCTGAGCTTCTGTGTTCATTTATCAGTTCGATCTCTCAGCTGAATTGATCTAAATATCATGTTGTCCGCATATCGTTAGATCTCATTGTGCGAGTTTAATATTTTTACCTTTTGTAAAATCGTAGGCAAATCCTTATTTCGGTTGAGGTATCGGCATTTTTGAAGTGTTTTTTGTTTTTTTAATAAACTCTTTGGTGTTAATTTACTGAGAAACTTTGTGTTTAGCGATATAAGCACTTCTGTTAAATGATACAAGTACTTCTGTTAAATAACTAGATTTGACGTAAATTGATTTGCTAACGGGATTTGTGAACTGTTCAGTCCACTCATTAAAAGCGTTAAATAAAATTTTTGTTCTCTTGAACGATTAGCTTTGCTGATTTCAATTTTGTAGGTTTTTTCTGACTCAGTTTGATGTAATCTCTTTGCATGAGTAATATATCTTGGAATGGGAAAGTTATTAATTGTGGTTATGTTTATTTGTAGGTCGATGTAGTCCTTAGTGATGGCACCTTGGCCCGTGCTGCAGTACCAAGCGGTGCATCAACTGGTATGCGTTTGGATTGATCAGAATATGATTGATTTTTTTATTAGGATTTATATTTATATATTCATCTCCGTGCTTTTTTTTTTTTATTTAAGTTCAGGATATGTTATAGAAGAAAAATTTGACTTGTTATATTGGTGTTAAAGAAAAAAGTCTAGATATATGTACACTTCAGTTTTATTGTTATAAAATTTCCATTAACTTTGGCTTGAGATGCCTTACCTCATGACTTAAATTACAAGAGGTAACAGCTATTGATAATGGCTTTAAAACAAACGGATGTAACATCTTTTGACAATGGCTTTGGTATATATTTTATCAAATTATGATTATAAATTTGATCCAATCTAAGTTGTTCATTTGTATATGTAAAGGTATTTATGAGGCTTTGGAGTTGAGAGATGGTGGATCTGACTACCTTGGCAAGGGTGTTAGCAAGGTGTGTTTTGTTTTATCCCTTTCTATGTTGGCATGTTCTTTACTCTAAACCTGTATAAACTTGCTCTTATTATGTAATTTCCTTTCAATACTCTTCAGGCTGTGAACAATGTGAACACCATCATTGCACCCGCTTTGATTGGAAAGGACCCCACAGCTCAGACTGACATTGATAACTACATGGTGCAAGAGCTTGATGGAACCAAGAACCAGTGGGGCTGGTGCAAACAAAAGGTTTAATTATATATTTAATTATATATTTTTAGTTCTTTTCGATAAGAATGGATAGGGATGGCCGGATGGATTATTGACTTCTGTTGTTTAATTTTCTTATCTGAAGCTTGGTGCAAATGCCATTCTTGCTGTGTCTCTTGCCATTTGCAAGGCCGGAGCTAGCGTGAAGAAAATCCCTCTTTATCAGGTTCATACTTTGTACACTTCAAATATGTTTTATCAATCTAATATTGATTTACTTGAGAATGTTGCTAATGTTAATTTATTTTTATGTACAGCACATTGCTAACCTTGCTGGCAACAAGAATTTGGTGTTGCCTGTGCCTGCCTTCAATGTGATCAACGGAGGATCTCATGCTGGAAACAAGCTCGCTATGCAAGTACTGAGCTGTTATGCTGTTTTTCAAGAAATATTAACACATATTTTTTTCCATGTTATTAATTATATTGGTATTGATTGATTCCATTAATACTTGGTACAGGAATTCATGATTCTTCCAGTTGGCGCAACCTCTTTCAAGGAGGCCATGAAGATGGGTGTGGAAGTTTATCACAACTTGAAGGTACCGAATTGTACTTCTTACACAAATTTCCCTTTTATTGATATAAGTTACTAACATTATAATTTTTTTAATGCAGTCTGTGATCAAGAAGAAGTATGGCCAAGATGCTACCAATGTTGGTGATGAGGGTGGCTTTGCACCTAACATCCAGGTACATATAATAATAAAATCATTCTTTCTTCACTTTAAACTGCTGTAGTCACTTTTGTTTGTTTGACATTATGTTTTAAGAAAATTATACATCAATTTAACTCTGCTATCAAAAACAGGAAAACAAGGAGGGTCTTGAGCTATTGAAGACTGCTATTGAGAAGGCTGGATACACTGGAAAGGTAATATCTCTAAGGCTTTTATCTTTGTTTCATTTTATCCTATAATTTGAAATCACAATAGTTTTAACTCGTTCTTACATTCATTACTATGTAGGTCGTAATTGGCATGGATGTTGCTGCTTCAGAGTTCTATACTGAGAAGGATCAGAAGTATGACCTTAACTTCAAGGAGGAGGTGCAGTTTTAGTCTCTCTTTTCAACTAGAAACTTTTTTTCCCATTGGAATTTACTTTGATTAATTCTTATCATGATGTTGTTGATTTCAGAACAACGATGGCTCCCAGAAAATCCCAGGAGATCAATTGAAGGATTTGTACAAGTCATTTGCATCTGAGTACCCAATTGTGTCTATTGAGGATCCATTTGACCAGGATGACTGGACTCACTATGCCAAGATGACCGAGGAAATTGGTTCTCAGGTTCAGATTGTCGGTGATGATCTCCTCGTTACCAACCCAACAGTAAGTTCTTCTCGACGTATTAGTAATTTAGTATAGATGGTAAAGTTTATATTTTATCTGCTGCATTATTTGTTCTCCCCCAGTTTGTTCATCTAATTCATTTACAGTAAAATTTAGGGATTAGTTTTTCCTCTTTTTTAAGAAGGTTGGTGGAGGTTACTATCCGTGTTAGGATATAGTCAATCAGAATGTATGTTTTAAAGTACTTAGATTGGCAATTGAAGATGTTTTAATCTTTACACATGATTTGACATTTAATATATTTGCTATTTGTGCAGCGTGTTGCCAAGGCTATTGCTGAGAAGACCTGCAATGCACTTCTATTGAAGGTACATTTTTATCATGCCATTTCGTCATTAAATGGTGATATTAGCAAATTATTAGCTGTTTTTGGCTAATGCAGTGATTTCCTTCTTATGATACAATAGGTGAACCAAATTGGATCTGTCACTGAGAGTATCGAGGCTGTCAGGATGTCCAAGCGTGCTGGCTGGGGTGTGATGGCTAGCCACAGGAGGTACCTATTTCCTGTATCTTTTTCTGTATCTTGCTTTATATTTGAGTTTTGGCTAACAACCCCATTTTTCTATTGTACAGTGGTGAAACTGAAGATACCTTCATTGCTGACCTTTCAGTTGGTCTTGCCACTGTAAGGATCCTGATAATTCTATCCTCACTTTTATTAACTAAACTAAATGCATGTAAATTCTGAAAATCATTGCTTGTTTTTGCTATAACAGGGTCAAATCAAGACTGGTGCTCCTTGCCGGTCAGAACGTCTGGCCAAGTACAACCAGGTGATCAATTGTTTTTCGAAATAGGAACTTAGTTTTTGTTTAATCTTGTCATTTTGGTCAACTAGATGTCCTATGTTACATCGTGTAAATACAAAGGATTTGTTTGGGGACTAATGATATTTTTTTTCTTGGATGACAGTTGCTTAGGATTGAGGAGGAGCTTGGTGATGCAGCTGTCTATGCTGGAGCTAAGTTCAGGGCACCCGTTGAGCCTTACTAAACTGTGTTTGAGTTGAACCAATCCATGTTTTGTTTCTGTGGTGCCTTTTTTTTTTTTTTTTTCTCTTTTGTTGAGGAATAAAGTGAGTTTGGTTTTTTGATCTCGGGATTGTAAGAAGAGAAAACACTTTCACTCATTGTATGTTGACTTTGTACTGTAGACGTCAGACATGTATGAGAAGGACAAAGATCATGATGATTTTACATTATAATCTTGAGTTTGTAGCACTTGATAACAGCATCCGCTGCATGTCACTATATCATTATCAGATGTTTCCCTTGACTGATTGAAAGTTAAACTTCCGTGCTTATGATTTGAATATAAGATTGTCGGTTGTAATGTTCTTTAATTGTTTCGTCCGTTAAATTGTTCCAGTTTCAATTTCTTTACTGGTTTAATGGCTATTGGTTAAATTCCAGTAAATAATATGAATATTAAAGTCCATCTCTTATACTGTGAGAATGACTGACAGTATAGAATATGAATATTTCCACCTCTTATAAGGTAACATATTAAAGTCCACCTCTTATACTCTCAGAGGTTTTAATAAAACCTAGGTATATCAAAGGCCCACATACATGAAGAGCACTTTGTTGGAAGAGAGACAGATATGACTAATGACTATACACGGTCATCCATGTATTCAGCTCGAAAAACGTATGCGCAGCTGGTGGCCTAAGCAATCTTGTTTTAGTGTATGGCGTAATCAGAAATTATGTGCTGGAAAAAAAAAAAAATGAAACTGGTTTTACTTGAATCGGAACCGCAGTAAACAGGTCAATATTAGAAATATTTTAAAAATAGTTATCTTAATCATTATTCGGAAAAAAATAATATTTGAAATTATAAATAAAAATATGACCTCGATTTTACGCCTAGGTTTCTACATTTAAATACAGTATATCTTTTGGTTAAAACATGCATGTTTTAATCTGGTACTGTTTGTTTTTTCTCTTTTGGTTAAAGTCACGAGCTATGTGCCTTACTCTGTAATAATATTTGTCATGCTTTTACTAAAATGCAGGCTCCCTTTCATGGGGTGCTAGTTTTTTTTTAAAAAAAAGTTCTAACATGCATTCATGGCTTGGGAGTTTGACCAAATTTTTAAGTCCTGACTCCTGACTGGGCTTTCAAAGTTTGATCCTTTTGTTATAAATTTCGAAATTAAATTCTCAAATGCAAATTAGCCTAACTTTTTTTTCCTTTTAAAAAAATTTTAAAAAAGAAAGGATTTTCCATCACACTGATATCAACATTGCAACGATAAATCTGTATACGTCCATTTTTGTATTTGAAAAAGACCTCAGGAATCATTTGAATATATACTTTTATAACACGCCAGGAAAACAACATACAATTTTTGTTCGTTTCCTGCAGGGCCGAGCGGACGTGATATTTTCCCATAGGAGTTAAAGGTTTGTAGGAACACATGCAGTCCAGAAAATTCATAACAATAAATAAACAAGTGAAATCCATGCTTAACTAGATCGTCTACCAACTAAGCCAAATTCTACACAGATATTTCTTTAAATTCAAAACATTTTCCATGTTACAGAGACCGCCAACAAAAGCAGCATAAATTATCCAACAAACAATATGAATATTTATGCCACAACTGAATTTGTGTTTGATAAACTTAACACTCCATGCAGATTAAGGCCTCTTTACTGATCACCAAAAAATGCCCTGTGATTTCCATGGAAAACGGATCTCAGTGCAAAATAAAGACATCACGTGGCACCAAAAGTGATCTTATCATAGAGGGTTTTCTGGTCAGAATACCATAATAAACCTTTCAATTGTGTTCTCATCTCAGCTAGAACCTCAATCAATAATCCAATGGGGCAGTGATGGTTCATTGGCCAGTCAATGTACAATTATGAGTTCTATTATTACAATGGACAAAATGGGATCAGATAATGTCCCCAATCAATAAAGTACTGCAACTAAGGTGCATAGAACACAATAATTCAAGGACCCAGTATTAGCATCAGTATAAGTATCATGTGCAGTAATCCATCAATTAAGAAATCTATAAATTACTCTAAACAATATGTACTTGTACTATACTGTCTATGCACTGAAACTGTGTTTATACTGAGTACATTTTCTTTTACGTAGCCTTAATTTTTCATTTTTCTGTCTTGTTATAATTATGTTGCTTAGTTATTTTTGGACTTCAGTAGTTAATAATCATACCTGGTGCTCAGAATAACACGATAAAACAGGAGAGGCATTCCAATCATCACTCATCTTCCAAGACACTCCAAATCATCCTGAGAATTAGGAACAAAGTAAATTGTTATTGACTGTATGCATATCTGTCCTCCACTTATTACTTCCCTAAAGACCTTAAATATCACAAATGTCCTCCAAATGGAAAATATCATGTGCAGCTGCACTCAAATATATCAAATATCGTACCAACTTCTTACTGAAAAACATATCTCATCATATCTGGTATCCTCTAGTCCTCCTACTGGTTCATCACAAACAATAATTTGGTACCTTTTTTTTTTACAACATATTGGGAACGTAAGGACAAATAATAAAATATTTTCCCACGCAATTGGAAACATGAGATTTTCTCATTGCAGGGCAAGTACCTTTCATTCCAGATACACACATGAAAACTTATAATAATTTAGTAATTTACCAGAATAAGGAGAGGAAGAGAAAAACAACTAGACAACCAAGCTTAATAAGCCGCCGCTTTTTCTCCTTATATACGTGATTAAATATCTCTGTGACATCTATAAGATGCTGGCGTTTCTGATACCTGGAAAAACATTGGAAGCAAAAAATTCAGAAATGAAAAGCTTTTTGTACATCTTAATTCCGATCAACAATAGTTAACCTTATTTAGCATAGTATGCTTAATTGAATTTTAGGTAGAATAGGGTTTAACTGAGACTCTGAAACAATAAAAGAAGAAAGTTTTAGAAAGACAATGAACTAAGTTATCTATTATCCAAATTGATGTTCTTAATCATATTGAATCATGTAATAATTTAGGTAAAAGTACTTTTGTCCATTAAAATAAAATATGAACTACATTTTGGCACAGTATCAGTTTGGAGAAGCACTGGATTCACCTTGATAGTATTATTGGTGTGTTACTAATTACTATGACATGAAATGAATTAATTAAATTTAACAAGTGTATCAATACCCCTGGTACAGAACTGACATTTTAATAACAACACTGCAAAACACACTTACACAGTATAATTGTAGTAAACAAATGGCAGAGATAAGAGAAACATTATCCAATGGCCAGAAAATAGCAACACAAGGCTCAATATCCCTTGCAAAATAAACTCAGGGATCATCACTTTATTTATTCTCGATGCCGTATCATACGGATTTATATAATCAAACTCTAGATCCGCTAAGCACATCACCTTCACACACACACAAAAAAAAAAAGTCATTGCCATTGAACATAATGAAGAGATTCGCTGAGCACTAATAAGAAGAAAATACAAATTAAATTAAAAAACCTGGAAGATGACGAGAGAGATGAGGCCAATTAGAATGAAGAAACAAAGTAGCCACACAAAAACCATCATTTTCTTTTTCTCTCAATTCACTTTTGTCGTCTATTGCGGGCGTGAAATCCGACTAATGGTCGGATCCGATAGCGTCGAAAGATCCGCTAGTGATTGGAGAAGGAGACAAAAGTGAATTGAATTGAGGAAACGAGGAAGGAGAAGCAAAGAATTTGTTTGGGAGAAGAGAATTAATTGAGGTTGCGACTTGCGAGAGGGAGAAGGGAAGGAAGTAAAAAAGCTGGAAACGCGAATCTGGGCCAGCGCCGCTTTCCTCTTTACTTTACTGGCTGGGAATGGAATCCAGAGAAACTACGACTGATCAAGGCTTAAACTCAGCTGGTTCCAACTATGATTTTCTGTGGAATTTTAGTGTTTACAAATATGTAGTGTTGAGTTGTACTAATGTTAGCGATTTACCACACCAATACTATCGTGGATTTGTCGCGATCAAGCTTTTATATTATGCTAAAAGAAATTTAATATTTTGAAGTGATAGAATAATTACTTTGCAAATAGCGCATATACAGATATAATTCGAGAAAGAAAGCGACTTTATGATTTTTAATAAGACAGAATTCATTAAATATAGATACATGCTGGCACAAAAATTGATCTACTACCGGAATTAGCAAGAGCAGATTTATTTTTGTCTAAGTTAATGATTAATGATGCTTCTTAGATATTTGGATACCGGGCTCTAGTTCTTTATGATTGCATAATATTAAATTAAATCGAAATTATATTAAAGAAAAACTTGCAAAATGCTTTATATGCACTAGTTATGGTAGTTGCAGCTTCGCTGCGTTATGATTATTTTAGATGATAATAATTTAACATGAACAATCTTAGATTTCCAAATATATTCAATTCCTAAATTAAATAATAATTGGTATGACTATTTTTAATATAATTAATCAAGAAAACTATTTTTAATTATAGAAAATGAAAAAAAAATTATAGGAAATAAAAGTCAATAATAGATGTGACAAATAGCCTAGAAAATATTACATTCCATATTTTTAGTTTGTTTCATAAATGAATTTTTTTTTTTGGGCTATTTCAAAATGGCTTATCTGCCTAATCGAAAGAATTGCCAAATTTATCTATACGAATTAAATTGCAGTATTTGAGTAGTTAATCGAATTTATTATAGGACCGACTATATTTTCCCAAGCTCTTCAGCATCAATATACATTGAATTTAATAATAATAATTTTAATAAAGAAGCAATTAAAAAGACTCAAATAACACCTCTTTCCTTTTTTTTTGGGAAAAAAGTAACTCGATAATTACCATCTCAATGAAAATTAAACCTTTATGCGTCATGCATTATCTTCTACTATACTATAAATCTAAGTCATACTCATCAAGCGCTCTGAAATAGATCTGAAATTGCCGGTACGAAGGTGTCATTGTTAGAGCATACGTGGAAAATAGTGCTCTCTGTAGGTCTCCATTTCCTACTTGTAGAAATTGACGTTTTTTTTCCTACCTGATTTTTCTAGGATAATTTGTTTACTTGCTACTAATATTTTATTGACCTCTAATATTTCATTCTTGGTGTAAGTAGCAATTGTGCCGAGCTAGTTCCATTCAAAGTGATGAATGCAAGCAGTAAGTCATAATATTACTGAGAATTAGAATAAGTTAGGTCCTTTGTAAATTATGGTAAAAATATCGTGGTTTGATAGAATCTGTCTATAGGTAGTAGCAGCCCTATCTTCTGGTACAATGAGACGTGTCTCAGAAATGTATCAGAATAACCTACAATGGTTGAAATCATTAAACTAAACATCAAACATTCACGGGCTTTATTTTTACATGAACTACCAGTATCTGCAAATGTCAGATGGCCTTTACCTCTTGGAAATCGATCGGTTGCTTAGTCCAGGTGGCTACTGGGTCTTGTCTGGACCACCAATCAGTTGGCGAAGTCTATACAAAGGGTGGGGGCACACAAAGCAGGATCTGGAGGGGGAACAGATGGCCATAGATGATCTGGCAAGGCGGCTCTGTTGGAAAAAGGTTTCCGAGAAGGGCACCATTGCTGTTTGGAGAAAGCCGGCCAATCACATTCACTGTGCGAAGAAGGCTAAAATGGTCAAATCACATTCTTTTTGTGTCGGCTCTGACCCTGATGATGCTTGGTGACTTTCTTTCTTGCTTTCAATTTTCTGGTTTTATACCAAAAATCTACAAAAGGACCCTTCTACTGTCCGACATGTAATAAACAGTAAACACCTGCAACTTAGCTTCCAAACTGTCTCACTATGGAGAAAATATACAGCCTAGAATCTGAATGTCAATAGTCCAGTTCACCACCTGACCTGCACGTTTTTGTGACGTTTGTAGATCGATTGATAATTGATACCATTTCTGAAACCTTATATGCGGTAATGCACATAAACATAAAAGCCAGTCAAAAATAGATGTAGTGAGAAGATGTGGTAGTGCAAGACAAAGATCTTTTTTATTTAGTGAAGCTTATGCAGTAATCTATCCTCGATACCGATAAAAAACTCTACTAAAGCAATTATAACCTTCATTTTTGTCCGCCCACCCACCCATCAAGCCCCCAGTTCTTTTAAATAAGACATATTTATGCCTGAGCAAAGAAATTATACTGGAAATTATATTTTCCTTGTTAAAATAAGACTTGCCCGTGATCTAAAACCCGTTCAAGAATCTGACTGCAAAGAAGTTTGAAAATTTAAAGAAATTATGTGATCTTGAGGATTTCTATTATGTCAGTGTTGCGTCTCAGCTTGTCACCTTAGATGACTTCCCACCTGGTGCGAAATGACTGCACACGAAGTAGAAAGTCGTCCATTAGAGAGACATGCTTATGGCAATGCAACCCTAAAAACACATAGGGCTCTGCAATTTTATAACAAAACTCTTAACACCTTCAAATACAAAATCATTTGCTTTTCCTGTACATCAGTTGTTCCCTTTTTATTGTCTCAGAGAAACATGTCCAAATATCAACAAACTAACTTCTATCCAAACATTCTAACTAAATAATTTAAGTTAAAAAAAATTCAGATCTAAATTTTTTAATTATGTGATCTAAATTCAGATCATCATCAAAAGCTTCATCTATTCCAGTCATTGAGCTTCTCTCTTGACTCATTATCGTATTCTTTTTTCATGCCCCTGATAAGAAAATAAAAGGTGCTTTATGATAATTCCAGCCATTATGGGTCTAGCGAAATTAGAGCAAAGTCCAACAATCAAAGCATGAGCGTGTACTGTATTAATAACCATAATTGTAATCCATAATAAATGATATCATTCTGTATTCAGGTACTAAGCTGAAATTTAACTGTAAATTGACTGGTAGCCCAAATTATATAATGATGCGCATGTATTATTCTTTATTAAAGTACTGAGCTGAAATTTAACTGTAAATTGACTGGTAGCCCAAATTATATAATGAGCCCAAATTATATAATGATGCGCATGTATTATTCTTTATTAAAGTACTGAGCTGAAATTTAACTGTAAATTGACTGGTAGCCCAAATTATATAATGATGCGCAAATAATTCATGCTATATAATAACAAAAAGAAAGAAGCAAACCTGATTAAGACAAAGACACACTGGAGGACACCAGCAACACCGGTCCAAGCAGAAGGGCCGGTGAGGGCATCCTGCACCAGAAGCCCCACCGCACCCGCAAGCGAAACAAATGACACCACATAAGCCACGAAGAGCCAAAGCTTTAGCCTACATTACATTTCAATTCTCTTTAATTAATGTTTCCATTTTGACAGAGATGCATTGCATATTAGAAACTAACTCTAAATAGATTGCATCAATATTCCTTATGGTTGCAACTTGCAAGTTGCAGCACCAACTAATAAAATGTAAATTTATGAAATAAATCATTTTGGTCTTTTTTTTTTTGTCTAATAGAGAGGACTCACCTTAGATGACTCATCCCTAATAGAAATCATAACATCCTTTGGAGAAGCACTGGATTCACCTTGATAGTATTATTGGTGTGTTACTAATTACTATGACATGAAATGAATTAATTAAATTTAACAAGTGTATCAATACCCCTGGTACAGAACTGATATTTTAATAACAACACTGCAAAACACACTTACACAGTATAATTGTAGTAAACAAATGGCAGAGATAAGAGAAACATTATCCAATGGCCAGAAAATAGCAACACAAGGCTCAATATCCCTTGCAAAATAAACTCAGGGATCATCACTTTATTTATTCTCGATGCCGTATCATACGGATTTATATAATCAAACTCTAGATCCGCTAAGCACATCACCTTCACACACACACAAAAAAAAAAAGTCATTGCCATTGAACATAATGAAGAGATTCGCTGAGCACTAATAAGAAGAAAATACAAATTAAATTAAAAAACCTGGAAGATGACGAGAGAGATGAGGCCAATTAGAATGAAGAAACAAAGTAGCCACACAAAAACCATCATTTTCTTTTTCTCTCAATTCACTTTTGTCGTCTATTGCGGGCGTGAAATCCGACTAATGGTCGGATCCGATAGCGTCGAAAGATCCGCTAGTGATTGGAGAAGGAGACAAAAGTGAATTGAATTGAGGAAACGAGGAAGGAGAAGCAAAGAATTTGTTTGGGAGAAGAGAATTAATTGAGGTTGCGACTTGCGAGAGGGAGAAGGGAAGGAAGTAAAAAAGCTGGAAACGCGAATCTGGGCCAGCGCCGCTTTCCTCTTTACTTTACTGGCTGGGAATGGAATCCAGAGAAACTACGACTGATCAAGGCTTAAACTCAGCTGGTTCCAACTATGATTTTCTGTGGAATTTTAGTGTTTACAAATATGTAGTGTTGAGTTGTACTAATGTTAGCGATTTACCACACCAATACCTCAGCAGTCCTTTAAAAACCGCCGAGCAGCCAAAACTTTTTTTTTATATATTTAAAAAATTTTTAAATTCAAAAACCTAGTCCAAACCGTTGAACTTGTTCAATTTTATGGACGATGTTTTTTATGGTCAACAAATGAACGAACCTCGTTTGATTAATTCTAATATGTTCATTATTTAAGCACTTAATCAAGTATCAAATCGACTCCAAATTTTATAAAACTTATACGAAAAGACATCGCTCGTAAAATTAAAAATTGAATAAGTTCAATGGTTTGGATTAAGTATTTGAATTTTAAAATTTTTTAATATTAAAAAAAAAAATTTGGCTGCTCAGCGGTCCTTTTATGCTGAGGATCCAGACGCCACCAATACTAGCGTGGATCTGTCGCAAATCGCAATCAACCTTTTTATTTGCTAAAAGAAATTTAACAAAGTAATAAAAAATTATTTTGCAAATAGCGAATATACATATATAATTCGGAAAGAAAGTGACTTTATGATTTTTATTGAGCGGAATTCATTAAATATAGCATGCTATAGATACATGCTGGCACAAAAATTGATTACTACCGGAATTAGCAAGAGCAGGTTAATTTTTATCTTAGTTAATGATTAATGATGCTTATATAGTGCTGATAACTGCAATCAAGTCTTAAGACAATCAAGCAATCAGCTGTTAAAAATAGAAACCGCGCGCTGCCAGAATTAGAAAATGCATTTATTATGGCGCTGGACCACAATTAACCACGCATTGAACACAATCCACGTGAAAATGACGTCACCCTCGCTTTTTGCGCCTTCTATGTCGAACCATGTGATTTTGCGTGAAGCTGACGTCACGTGTGCCTTCCGCGTGAGGTATTCATTGTCTTCCGATGGATTGATGTTGATTGATTGACTCTAGGGATTAAATAGAGATACAAAACAACAATAACAATTCCACTTAAGGTAGTAACTAAATTAACAAAACGTGTTGAAATTTTTCAAATAAATAACACATTGTACTATCAATTAGTATACTCAATTTATGAAAAAAATACACATATAACTAACATAAGGGAGTATGTATTTCTCGAAAAGTGCTTAAAAGAACTAATATAAGAGAGTATCTATTTCATAATTTTTGAGTAAACATATCAAATAAGTAAAAAAAAAAAACCTATTACTAACAAGCAGCTTTGCAAATGGGGTGTCCATAAGTTTAGCCCTTTGCAAAGCTGACATTTTCGGAACAATATCCCTCTCATAAAAAAACCAAGTTGTGACTTGGCTTACAGCGTGCAATAATCTTCTTACCATCTGTTGATCACAAAAAAATCACAAAATAAAAAAGATATCAAACAAAAGAAAATAAAATTACTCCCTTGAACCTATTAATTGCTCCTTGAATCTAAATAAAATACTTCTTTGAAACTATTAATTACTCTCTTATACTGTTTACTTACTCACATAAATAATTGCCCATTTTAATTACTCCCTCAGTATAATTCGTTACTCCCTTGTCATTAATTATATCCTTCCATAACATAGCATGAATAATTACCCATTTAAACTTATTATATACTTCCATAATATAAGTAATCAATTCCAGTAAGGTTGCTTCACATATAACCAATGAAATAATAATAATAACAAAGTATGGAGTTAAAAGCTAACCAAACGAAGAAGCCTTTTGAGAAGAGGAACCAACATGGTCTTTTCCACCGCCTTTTGAAGAAGGTGGCTTCACTGTGATCATAAAAATGAAAAATTATTAAATATTAATCCATAAAAAATATAGTAAACATGAATTAAGTTAGTACTCCCTTTAATCAGAATAAATACTCCCTTACTTGATAATGTTTGAACAAACCAGTAGCTATTTAAGCAAAATTTCAGTAAACATACTACTGATTTATGCAATTTAAAGATAATTTCAGCAAAAGAATATACTAATTATACAGGACTCCCTGATTTAACAAAAAATACTCACTTATTAAGCAATGTTTAAACAAAACATTGATTATTTAAATGAAATAGTATGAAATGCACTCAAATATTAACAGATTGATGAAAAAAAAAAACAGTCGTGCTCTAATAGAAGTATGAATCGACTTCTGACTTATTTGATTAACTTGTAAACACTAAAATTAAACATCAACTTACTAATTGATGACATTATTACAATAAAATGAACAAAACAACAAAGGCATATTGACAACAAAGCGTGTGTGATATCATTTTCACGTGGATTGTGTTCCAGCGCGTGGTTAATTGTGGTCCAGTGCCCAAATAAATGCTTTTTTTTTTAATTTTTGGCAACGCGCGGTTTCTATTTTTAACCGCTGATTGCTTGATTGCCTTAAGACTTGATTGCAGTTATTAGCACTGTATAAGCATCATTAATCATTAACTAAGATAAAAATCAACATGCTCTTGCTAGTTCCGGTAGTAATCAATTTTTGTGCCAGCATGTATCTATAGCATGCTATATTTAATGAATTCCATCTCAATAAAAATCATAAAGTCGCGTTCTTTCCGAATTATATCTGTATATTCGCTATTTGCAAAGTAATTTTTTTATTACTTTGTTAAATTTCTTTTAGCAAATAAAAAGGGTGATTACGACAGATCCACGCTAGTATTGGTGGTGTCCGGATCCTCGACATAAAAGGACTGCTGAGCAGCCAAAATTTTTATTTTTTAATATTAAAAAATTTTAAAATTCAAATACTGAATCCAAACCATTGAACTTGCTCAATTTTACAGGCGATGCGTTTTCATATAAGTCAGTTGTACTCTAATAAAAGTATGAATCGACTTCTGACTTATTTGATTAACTTGTAAACACTAAAAATTAAACATCAACTTACTAATTGATGATATTATTACAATAAAATGAACAAAACCACAAATGCATATTGACAAAATATGCATTAAACCCCTCCTCTTCAACAATATTGGTTCAATTTCGTTATAAAATGTGTCAATTCTTAATTCCTAAAACTAATGTCGACAATCAATTTCTAACTAATACAAAGAATAATAGAAAGGAAGTAGATATGTAAACAAACCTAGTTTGAGTAGCGATTTAGAACGTCCTTTTCCTTTGTCCTTCGTTGTAGACCCCTTTTTTTTTACCATTGCCGCCGATCAGCACAAACAACAAGTCTTGAGAGAGATGATGAGGGATCAAGGATGCGAGATCGAGGATGGAAAGAGAAATTGGGATGGTGAGAGAAAATGGTAAACCTAACCCTAGGAGAGAGTGAAAAACGAGTAGAGAAGATATGAAAAGGTTTTTCTCGGGAGTGAGAGTGGAGAGAAGTAGAGAGTGAGGGTGTCAGTCAGTGAGAGGAGAGAGAGAGCTTTTATTTTATTGTAAGTTTGATTTGAAAATTTAATAAATCGAAAAAGTTTATAAAGTGAATGAAAGTGTGCATTCCAGCGAAAAATCGCGTTGATTCATATAATTTTAACAAAACTTTGTAATTTATAATGATAAAGTTTACGTCAATGTGTCTAATAATTTGTATAAAATTTTTACATTATTTTAATAAAGTTAACGTTCATCCACAATGATTTATTTAAATTTTACTATAATGCATACACAAGGTACCTTGTAATATTAACTTCCTCCCTTGTTTTGTACTATATACTCTCTTATGTTCACCATTTTATTAAAATTTTAGTAAAAAGCATACAAGAATCAAGAATAGGTACTCCCTTGTGTTATTAACTTCCTCCGTTGTTTTGTACTAACTACTTCCTTACATCATTAATTGGACTAAATTTTACTTAAATGAATACAAGTATCTACAATAGAATACTATCTTGTGCTACTAATTTTACTCCCTTGTTATATACTATATACTCCATTAGAACACAATAAATGAAATGTTGTATTTCAAAGAAAATATATCTGGACACATATCATATCAATACCATATTTACTATTAAAAAAATATATATGTTGTATCACTATATATATATATATATAATCCCATATGGTTTCAAATATCAACTATTTAAGAAATATAAATTTCTATTTGTTACTCATCTTGACACGAGAACAACCAGTTCCACCAATAGCATTTTCCTCGACCTCTGTCAACTTCTTATTCATCTTTTTCATCTTATCACGAATTATTTCTTCCTTCGGCTTCCATCTTTGGTTGGATGCTGACCCCTCTTTCACCCCTTAATTGGATCTTTCACTGCTTCTTGGTTTGAGTCACCATCTGCACCGACCACACTAGATCCAGTTTCACTGTCTCCTCCATTACTGCCACTATTGCCAACAGTCGCTCCCGTACTCTTTCTATTATTACACAGAGATATTCTCAGACCATTCATGCCATCCACCACCGTTTTTAGGTCATGTTCATCAAGTAATGCATAATCGATCAGGTCAAGAAAAATGCCATGAAGCAAGGAGTAGGGGTTATTGTATGTCTCCCACCTATCATTCACTTTCAGAGCTATGGATTTGGCATCCAAATGGTTTCTCTTATAGTGTTTGCTCCATCTATCCAAAATGTAAATAGATGAAACAAATGAAACATCTTCTTGTTTGTAGACCAAGAAAGCATGTCTACAAACAATACCAGATGTCTGAAATAAATTGCAGTCACACGAATATGTCTGATCTTCATCATTGTAAACTATCTTGTACTCCATAATCTTACCTATCTTCTTTTCAGAAATACTGCTTACTCTCAGCATCTCACAAGAGTTGAACTTTAAGCCAATGATAGCAAACAATTGTGCTTAGAACTTGTAAAACATCTTGTGGGTATATGCTCTGAGGGAAAAAATTCAAGACATAAGGTCAATCAGATTAAAGAAGAGAATACTAACCGAGGAAAAAAGACATAAGGTCAATCATAATGTAAGTGGTGAATAAGCTCTTGCGTATAAAAAGTTTCACTTGATTCGTTCTCCAAGAGTTGTAATCACCGCCTAATTAAGGCTTTTGAACAAGCGCCATTTTTTAAAAATTATGCTCGTTTAGTTTTCTCTCAACATATCTTATCGAAACTATTTGAGAACAATATATTTTTTTAAAAAAAAATGATTTGTGTAACCCATTTCATCAAAAACAAAAAATACACATATATCTTAATTATAAAAAGAGCTGAACTAAATTCTACTCATATAGGGACAACCTAATTAAGCTTAGAAAAAGGAAAAAAAAATATTATAGGTAATTAGTTTAAAAGATACCTGTTATCCATTGTATGTTGATATTTTCTTTGTTTAATTTTCTTCTGATATCTCATATTATAAAGACCTATATAAGTGTCAATCAGCTTTTGATTATCCACAATACAAAATAGAGGCTTTTAATTTTCACAAATAATTTTATTTTTCACTGTTAATTGTATAATTTTTCATGAACTACCTTGAAAGCATTTCATGCAATATCTCGTAACTTGAAAAATTTAATTATATTGGGTATCATATTTGCATGAACTTGTACTCACCATCATCCTTTACGCGCTTCCACTACTCGACAGGCATATCACTCATTCCACCTGACACTAAGATGAAACATAGCTGAAATTTGTGGGCGTTTAGATTAGGATGGAGATCTACTGATAATAGATTAGTTTGAAAATTTTATTAATGTTATTTCAAATTGATTAGGAAACTAAAAAGAAATAGACATATTGTTAGTCATATAGCTATTTCAAGTTTCATATCATTTTAATAAATCTTCTATCTAATATCATTAAATGTGAAATATTTTATATTTCAATTCTTTTCATAACCGACAAATTCTTCTTTATGTACAATATATAAATGTTCAAGATTTTAAAATTACTATTTAGTATTTACAGTTTTTCAAATAGTCGTGTCAGAAAATTGCCACCTATTAAATTTGGAAACCTGTCAGTTAGCTCAAGGGGGAAAAAAATCCATATGAACCCAAAGCAGAAAAGCCACATAGACAGAGAAACAGAAAAAAAAAAAAATGCTCTGCACTATTCACACAGGACAGGAGATGTAAGGCGGGTTAGGCAGCACTCTAAATTAATCTGAAAACCACCTACAGTTACAGCTTTAACGGAGTTCCATTTACTGAGCGAATTATTTGGAAAACCAAGCCGTTTAACGTGGGTGTTAACTTTGAGAGCCACTATCCCTTTCAGCATCTCCAGCAGGTTGACTGCCCATTCTATATGCTACAATATGCCGACGACACGTTGGTGTTTTCAACTCTGAAAGTGCAGACAATTACAACATTCATGTTCACTGTAAAGAAATACAGAAATGGAGAAGACGAAGAATGGAATTTTATTGAATACTCATTCTTGATTACAATTACACAAAGTATCAGTATTTATATTGTTCAGCTAATTACAACTGGAGATATCTAATTACAGGCATAACTGGAGAGGTAAACAGAGAGCGTTCAGAAACAGTTAGTTTGTTACACTCGAACGCCACATCTACTCTGATCTTCTGTGGCCATTATGTTGTACACTTATTGTGTGATCACCTTAACACACTGCTAAAGCATTCTGCAAAATTTCAGGGATTCACATTAATTGGAACAAGACTGTGTTTGTCCCTTTCAACATCTCAGATGATCAGATCTCAAGGTTGCAGCAGATCCTCACTTGTAAGCGTGCTTCTCTACTAGTGACTTACTTGGGATTGCCCTTGACTCATAAAAGACCAGACAGAGCTTCTTTTCAGGTACTAATCGATAGAATAAGAAATAGATTAAAGTCATGGCAAAGGGGTCTACTCTCTAGAGCAGGAAACTATTTCTTATCCTAGCCAGTAAAAAAGTTCTTTTCCATCTGCTTGACTTTAATCTATTAACTTCACTTATCCTAGCCAGTAAAAAAGCTCTTTCTTTAAGTATAATTCTGGTACTTAATTCAAGTGAAGTTAAGTTCCTGAATTCTTCTAAAGAGTCAAGCAGATGGATGAAAGTTTTAGCATTGGTTAAATGTACATTAATATAAGGAAAAGAACTTTTGTGCCACTGTTCCAGATTTTGTTGCAGTATCTTATTTTTGGAGAAGAAGCGTTATTATGCACGACTAGATAGTGCATAATAACAGTTTCAGAAAGTAATCACATAAGAACAGTTCAATCGGTGAACGACTGGATAGTGCAAGAGGCTTCCTTATTCTGGAGATTTTGCTAATTTATTTGCTTTTTCTTATGTTTTCCTTTTCCTTTGTTTCAGTTTTTAAATTGGTAGCTCTACCTAGTATCTCTAAATAAAATTTGAGAGCCACTACAGATTCGCAATGGGTATTCAAGTACCAATTTCAGAAAGTCGATTACTGATGGGATGATTATTGGTATGATTCTCCCTTACACACCGCAACATCCTCTAGTATAAATTCCTATTAAGTTCAACAATATAAAATATTATAAAATACAGGAAACACACATGATTAAGAAATCCAAAACACAAAATATTCAGAAAACTTAAAAAATATGACTATTAAAACTTTCTATGCAGCTTTTGCAAATAGTCCTCCTTGACAGGTGCTTATTGGGAGTTTTGAGTTTCAAATGACCAAAATTACAATAGCTTACCTGGAGAACAAATAATATGAAGATTAAATATCCCTGGTATCAAAGCAAAAATATCCCAAATACAAGTACGTCACCATCAATTTCTTAAAAAACATAGCAATTCAGAACTCACGCAGTTAGAAATGATTATACACCACATCAAGCAAGCTAAACTCAAGCGATAACAAAGAAACAAAACAAGCAAAAGCCCACACATATTTTTTGGAGAATCAAACTGATTCATCACAGATGCATAATAAACATGATTAATTCGCCATAAATTATAATTGGTTACCAATACATAGATCTTGATTGAATGTGTCATTGAACTAGGAGACGTTGTAAATTAGGGACAAACCAGCATTCTATTCCTATCGAAGGGCACTCAAGAAGTTCCCGATCACCGGTCTCTATGTCTATCATCATAATCTTAGAATAGGACACATTATAGTAGATGCAATTTGCTTTGACCTCAGAAAAATCACCAGCTTCAAGTGCAAAGCAACCATGTTTGTCTATGAATAATGCCTGATTGCCGATGTTATGTACCTTGACCCAACACGGTGAATTGCTTCCTTTTAAATCAAGTTTATAGACATCAAATCGATCATCATAAACATTAAGAGAAGGGTCAGAACGTAGAAAAACTAACAGAAAATCACCCGAAGCCTCCACAATGAAATAAACCGCCTCCATTTCCATAGCCATATTCATATCCATATCCTGCATATAATTTTCAACTGGTGGTATAACAAAAGCTAGATTACCAGTAAATAAGTCAGAGACCTTAGTAACTCCAGTGTCCACTTCTACCACAAAAAGCAAACTCTTAAGAAGAAAATGTCGGAAAGCACCATCATAGTCTAGTTTAAGTTCACACCACTTATCCTGGCCAAGACAGCAGAAAGCCAATTTGTAGTCTTGGAAACCTACACATTCAACGAAAACCACATATTCCCCAATTTTACATTGCAACGGCCCAATTGAGTAGATATTGGAATATAAACCTAAATCCCATGCAGGGAGAAGAATTTCGTGGTTATTAAGTGGATTGAGAAGAGAAAACTTATGGGCATTATGGGCAGAGGGATCCTGATCTGTGAGGTCACATAGTATATACCCTTGTGATGACCCAAGAAACCTCTTGCGCAGATATTTTGGAGCAAGGATGGTGTGTACTTTACGAAAGTTTACCGAGTACAAGAGCCTATCTCGTTCATAATTATTGTTCCAACGAATCCCCAGAATCCAAGGGAATTGTGGGGGAAGATCGGTGATCGGGGTTGAGAACCGCCATGTTTTGCAAACGGCACGAAATCGAACAAAATCAGAAATTTCACTGAGATTTCTGGCGATGAGATTCAGCAGCTCGGGTGCAAGAGTAGACCAATCCCTTTCAAGATATCTTTTGGCATCCATGAGAAAGAAGTAACTTGGCTAGGGTTTTCTATACTTGAGAGCTAGGAGTAGGATGACAATTTGAACCCTAGGTTAAGGAGGTATAAATAAAGAGAAGCTTTTAATTTCTAGAAATTAAGAAGGGGGGAGAGAGAGAGAGCAATCCCCTAATTTGGAGACAACCGAGAAGATGAATAGATACATAATCTTATAGCTTCAGCAATGGCAGTACCAATTCTGCAAAAGAAAGATTCAAATTAATTCTAGTTAATTTTAGAACTCCGAAAGATGTAATTGGTTTGGGTCTGGAAGGATCAGCTAACATCCAACAACACACCTGACAAGCAAGAACGACTCACCAATTGAAACTGGTTGGTTGATAGGTGTTATACCTGAACAGAAATGAAATGCATTATAAGCCATCGACAGCACTTAATTAATCAAATCCCTGGATAATTCAGATGCAATCAAGGTACAATGACCATCCAAAGAACCCAGGTACAATTTGAGGTGCTAAACAGATATCTCAGAAAGATAGAGCTAAATATAAATCAACTAACTAAACAATACAAACCCGCTAGTTGCTCACCTTCATTCCGTATGAAATTGTAATAAAAATGAGGAAAGAGAAAGTCAATTAGAAGGCAGAGAGAGAGGAGCGTTAGTCTACTCCAGACTCCAGAGGAGCTGTTGTTTAAAAAAAATCCTGGATTGCAAGCCAACCTTCAAAAAATTAAAAAAGAATCCTGGATTGACAAATTCATAGCCCATAGGTAATAGGTTTTTTTTTTTTTTTTTTAGAAGCATTGACAGAGAGACTGTCAAAGAGCCCATAGGTAAGGTTACTAAGAGGAATTGACTCGGTAGTTGGTTTGATTGTTGCAAGTTGCAACTGAAGCTTCAGATTTCAATGATTTCATGAATGCCGTGTTCACTAATTAAGACCTGGGTTTGGTCTTGATCTCAAGATTATTATAATTGTAATTTCTCTCATTTATCAAACCGAATGTGCTCGAGGTCAATTTCAGCTGGAAACGTTCACAGTCGGTATGTATATAGCGATACCATTGTGGCTCGTTTTTATTATCAAATTGGACTGATTCATTTATGCCTCCAATTTAGATTTATAGTTGTTTATATAACAAAAAAAAATAGAGAAAATTGGTTTTATGCCACTATAAAACTATACGATTTCATATATGCCATCACAAAATGACTAATTTTATATATGCCATCACAAAACAACACAAATTAGTTTAATGCCATTATTTTCACTTAAAATATACTAAAAATTACTTTTCTATGTCAAAAAATTTTAATTCCTATAATACCCTTTTAAAAAATCACGTCTCTGATTGATAAAAAAAAACAAAAAGTTTGTGTTTCTCTTTGTTTCTTTCTTTTCGTTTTTTCCGTCATATTTTCTGTCAACTTCTTTGTTTCAACATTGACTTATTTTTTTTATGGGAAGTGATTCGGACACCCCTCTCTTAAGTCCAAACACCCCTATATTTTTAAAATGACATTATTGACCTTTCCAATAGAACGCTGCTACGAAACCCGTATTTAGTTTTTTTTTTTCCTCTCGCGATCCCAGGACTTTGCTGCAGTGATTTAGCAATTTAATACTTTCATGAGCCATTGATTGACATTGCAAAGCAACTGGTTCAAAGGGTAGAGAAGAAAAACTCAAAAGCGAATACTATTATTTACTAGTACAGTACTTTAACAGTGCAATTTTTTTTTTTAATGATGGTGATCAATGATCGCTGGTCAGTTCTAGAAAACTTGTAAAACTATATTATGTAATTATCTTGAAACACATAAGGATAATTTGGTCCAAATATTTTTTGCAGGGTGTTCGGACTAAAAGAAGGGGTGTGCAAATCAATTCCCTTTTTTTATTAACCCCGATATCGTGATTATTTAACTTGAAGATCTACTGATCAAAACATCCATAAAAATTAGGCAAAACTTCAAGAAGGTTTATACTAAATAGAGCTTATTCGATTATTAGGCTCTAGGGCCGGTTCAGATAATCATTAACAGAAGTATTTTTCCAAATGCTTATTTTAATATTATAAACTTTTAACATAGGAAATGAAATTTTCAAATACCACAATTTCAATTTCCCACTAGTTTTGATAATATTTGTATTAGATTTCTTTAAATTTCGTCCATGATCGCTGTAATGTTCGTCAGACCAGATTTGGAGAAAATGCAAAATAGAACAAAATTAAAATTTGTAGATGAAAATGCAAAATAGAACAAAATAAGATCAGTACTGGTGTCTGATTACAAAGAAATAAACTGGAATTTGAAATACATGATTGAAAGGAAAAAAAGAGTAATTAGCGATAGAATGAAACTAATTAATACTTCCTCAGCGCCAAGCTTATCCTTCAAAATCGATATTATTCCTTCATAAGTCACAACTGATATTAATATTAAAAGGGTAATAAGATCATTTTTATCGGTTGCTGGCATAAAACTAATTTTTATTGTTTTATAGTGACATAAAACTAATTAGTCATTATGCAATGGCATATATAAAATTTCAAACTTTCGCAGTGGCATAAATCAAAATGCCCCAAAAAAATACGAAAATACATTCTCTTACCATCATGTTTGAAAGGCAATTCATCTTAGCTCTGTATGCGAGTAACTTTACAAAAGAAAAAAATATAAGGGAAATTTTGCCATGAGAACTAATTTGTGAATCGGGCTTTGATCGCAATCGTCCATGAGTGCTAATGAATTAATATCTCTTGAAAATGAACGGTTGTGGGTTCAAAATCCGACTATAATTCTTTGTGGCATTTAATTTCAAAATAAATCAGAAGTTTGATCCAATCTTATCTTAAAAAAACACCAATTATTTTGCGTCGGCTTATAAACAAGTCATCGTCATACTATCAATGCAGCGAGCGATTTCGTTTTCTGTCGATATATTTATTTTTCTATTTCGGTTCTGTACCCCTCGGGGACCATTAGAATATAGAGCAGTGTTGTAAAAAAGAACCATCTATAATAATTGAATTTTTGGGACAATTAAATTGTCAATTATTGTATAATTCATATAAGAAAATATGAGAAAACCTATGGTGCATAATATAGAGAAGTTTCGGTGCATATTGATCAAAACTCTTCGATCTGCTTCAAAATGACTGATCTAAACCGTCCAATATGATCTCCCTATTATAATCTCCTTACCGACCAAATTTTATATTTTTAAATTTTATTTTTACTATTTTTTTGAAATTTAGAAAATTGCTAATCTAATTTTTCTGAACCGTTAAAAAATAACAGTTTAAAAAATCCGAAAAAATACTTAAAAATTTTGAAAAAATATAAAATTTGGTCGGCAAAGAGATTTCAATAGAGAGATCATATTACATGGTTTGGATCGGTCATTTTGATATAGATCGAAGAGTTTGGATCAGTATGCATTGAAACTCACGTACATTAGTATGTACCATAGATTTTCTGAGAAAATCTTCATATACTTAATAATATTTTTATATTGTATTTATCTAACATGAATAAAATCAAATTTATAAATCTAAATTAGTACTAAATATATAATTGACATGTAAGACGTGTCTACTTTTTATGGTCTTGTATGTTGACTTCGCATAATGTTGTAATATAATTGTCCACTGATAAAGCTGTTTCGGAGGCAATTATGAAGAATGCAGCAGTACAAGAACTGCACAGATACTTAATACAAGGTGGTTACTTTTTCATTTCACTGGCTAACTATAAAAAGGGTCTGCTCTAGAGAGAGGGAGCCAGGGCGAAGGGAAGGGAGAGAGAGATCGGTTATCTTACTCCAGAGGGAGAGAATCAACGAAAATGAATGATAGTAGAGAGACAGAGAGAATAACAGATCGGTTACTCCCAAAATCGGAGAGTACTGAGTCTCTCCTTAGATAGCGCTGCTCCCTTCCTCTGAAGCGGAATCTTAAGTTCAGAGCACATGCAATTAATGTTCTAAATTCGTATTGTGCCGTGTCGTGTCGTGTCAAATATATCGTGTTCGGATCATTTGTCGTGTCGTGTCTAAATATTTCACGTGTCGTGCCGTACCGTGTCTAAATTCGTGCGGTATTTTTTTTACACATGTCGTGCCGTGTCGTGTTTGAATACGTTTGAATTTCACAAAACATAGTCATATACTTATGTTTAGGGATGAATTTGAAATTCTAAATATAAAATTATCCTAAATGATAGACAATATAAGAATTTTCTTGTTATTTTATAAAATTTAACATTTTTAATCATCATTATAAACTTGTTGTGTCTCTTGAATTTTGTCGTGTCTTGTGTCGTACTGTGTCGTGCCGTGTCGTGTCGTGCCGTGCCGTATCTATTTCATCAAAGTCGGACACGACATGTCTAAGTTCTCGTACCGTGTCCGTGTCCGTATCTTACCGTGTCGTACCACCTTCGTGCCGCGCCGTGTCGTGTTGTGTTCGGACACGCCGTACTTTTTTTAAACACTACATGCAATGATGCAGATGCCTAGTGGCATCGTCATGGATCGGAAGTCATCAAACTTATTTCTCGGCCGATAATAATCGAATGTTTTCTTTTTTACCCAAAACAGAGGGTTATCTTTTTATATATAAAATTAAAGTTCAATAACAATTTAGCCAGGGGCTAAACCAGAAAAGTAAAAATCAGTAAAAAAAAAAAAGAAAAAAGAAAAAAACATATAAAGAAAATAAAACAGAAAAAAAAAAGAAGTTTGTCCTCAACACAAGTTCAGCTAATCTTTAATTAATTGAGTGGAGCATCCCAATCTGTCCAAGCTAATCATCAATTAAGCTTGCCCAACAAGATTAATCGAATGTTTTGTATGTATTGAAAAAATGTATATACACCTTCATATAGGGTGTGTTTGGATGGGGTGGGAATAAAGAATAAGCCCCTTATTCCTTATTCCGCCCCTTATTCCTTATTCCGGTGCGAAACCAAACACCATGGGAATAAGGAATAGAGGCCTATTCCCGGCCCAATTCTAATTCTAACAAAATGTTGGAATTAGAATTAGGAATAAGGATTGGCACGAGATTCTAAATTCGGCCCCCTATTCCTTATTCCTATCCTTATCCGGCCTCTATCCAAACACACCCATATAGAATTGAAGATTTACCCATGTGGCCATGTCCAAAGTTCGCATTCCAAATAAATGCCTTATTTGCACTATGATTACATTGTTGCAAACCAAAATAAATTCGTATCAACCTTAATTTTAAAAGATCTCTAGTTTGTGCATCTTTTGATTGTACATATTGAATCTGGACCGTCTGTTTGTAAACTTACTTTTAGATTGCCTTTTCCTTGATAGAAGCTAGAAAAATGATAAAAAATCGAGGAAACGTCAAAAAAGAAAACTCATTTACTCATCCCTTTCACTGTCTCTGTTTTTTTTTTTTCATACATTATAAATATATGAATTTGAAACGGAAAATGAACAGTAATGAATAGTGTCACACTATTTGGATGCCGTTAGTTTCGTATGGTGGTCATGATGGACTATGTTGTGATATTGCCACCTACTATTTCATCCATTATGCAAGCAATAGATTTATACAATACAAGAAAGATAAAAAAATAAATAAATTTACCAACGCACATTAATAATCGTTAGCCTTAATTAAACTCCCAAATAAAATAAACTATAAATAATTGTTTCCTATGCATCCATAGTAACAAAAGTTAGCTCCTAACTTCTTAATTTATCCCCAAAAAAAAGACCCCACAAATATTGTGCCAAAAACTGCATGTTCAATTTACACTATTATAACTCAAAATTAAGTTCCTTGCGAACTTAATCAATTTATTTACATTTAATTTGAGGCGAAGCTCCAACTAACCAATCTAGTTTGTTGTCCATTTTTATAGTTTTATCTGTCTGGGCTAGGGTGATAATTTACAAAATTTAATCATTGATTTGATATTTTATTGAAAGACAATTAGAAACAAAAATAAAATTTTATAAGGTACAAAAACCAAAATTGTTTAGATTCAACATACCTTCTTAATAAATTCAACTGTTTATATGAATGCTCACAGTGGTTAGTTAATTTCATTCGGATTTGCAATTATTTTTCAAATTTATGAAGAGGGTGAATTCTTGAGTTCTATTCGTTGTAAATTACTACATTTCACCTGACACAATGTCAGTTGTACATTTGAAATGCTTGGTTGTGAGCTACTGGCGACCAACGAAAGGAGGACATATATTCTATAGTCTTCTAATTTCCACAAAAAAAAATGTTGTTTAGGCAATGAATTAAGACGTACGGGAGAGAAAAAAGATGAGCGTTCAAATCTGAAGAGAAGCCAGTGTTAGATATCTCTCGTGTGAAGCTCATTTTCCTCAAATCTGCGTTATCTTATCACAACCTTAATTTTAAAAGATCTCTAGTTTGTGCTAATTCTAGTTGAAGTCATACAACTACAAAAACTGACTTCTATTTATATTGACACTTGATAGTCATAGAAAATAAGTTATAAGTTAAAATCCAACCTGATAGATATAATTTGTACAATACAAAAATCAATACACACACTCTTTTTCTAAAGTTTGCTTTTGGTGATGAACAATGGTAAACAGTAATGTGCAATGTGTTAACAAGTTATCGCAGATGTTTGTGCAACTAGATGAATAGTTGCAGCTACGCCGCAACTATGATGCTAGACTTGTATTATGGAAAGTAGAAGTGAATTTTGAACAGGTACATATACCAGCATCAACTTGTTAGGTACATGTAATTCCTCATCCTTATTCATTCAAAGTACTATGACAAATACAACCAAAATGAACAATCCTTCATCACTTCTATGATCCATTTCTAAAGAAGGTTGGAGATTAATAATGACCATGTAGATAAGATTTGTTGGTTATCATAATTGATAAGCAACATATACACCAATTTCGTTTTTTGTACAGCCATACATCAAATTAATTTTTGGAAAAGAGATGATAATATAGTAGACCTTCATGAATGCTAGATTGCTAGTACATTTGGTCGGATGAGCTTTGTACTATGCAATATAAAACTAACTAAAACAACAATTATGTGAATATTCGAGTACCTCTAAAATCATCTTATCGGCAAATAACAGCAACGCAAAGAAGAGGGCCTGGAAAATGTATAAACTCGTAAAATTAACAACTAAAATAATGCATATTCCATTCATAGAGAACGTAAAATATGAGCATGAAAGCCAATATAAACCACTACTCAAAATATGGTTTACTGGGAGAAGCTCTAATTGATCAAAAGAGACTAAAAATTTTCATTTCAGAAGCTATTACACATTTATCAGCATATCATAAGTATAATTTGGTAGCTCTGTAATCACACAGAAAAAAGAATATGAAAATTTCAATCATAAATTCCAAAGAATGTTAGAGAATCGAACAATACCTTATAAACTCATTTCAATAATATAGTTGTGCATACATTTGTAAACAACAAATTTGAGGGGGGCAGACTGTAGACTTTCTAGTTTTCTTCTCTGATCCACTCAAGTGAAATCTGAAGCCTTCTTACTACATGTGCACCAGTTACATCTTCACTCCTGTGTTTGTTGAGCAAGTCCATTTAAAAACTTGACTATTGATGAAGGCGTAAAACCTAAGTATCAAATAAATTTGTACCTAAGACTTAACCTCACTAGTCGTTATTGGTAAAGTTCTAGGGTCGAACCCAAGGGACGGACTATGAATACTAGACTTATTTGTTCTTAAAATCTAGACAAACGATTTTTAGTGAATTTTGGGTAAGAAACAATAAAGGAAAGCTATATCTAAAGTAATCGCAAGTAAATCTTTTTGGTCTTTTTGCTAATAAAAATAAACAATAAACAAGTAAATGATTTTGGGGGTTTTAACAATATAAAAGAGCATCTTAGGATTCAGATTTCACTTCAGTTTGGATCTAGAAACTTAGATCTTATCACTTTCGTGCATCAATCAAAGTTTCCAAACATATACTCTCTGTCTGGTCCGAGCAGTGTCCTGCTCGGTCCGAGCGCAGTGTATAAGTGCTTTGACTTGACTCCTTTGATATTTTATAACTTGATAAAGGGTTCGTTGGCTAATCTTAGACTTCTATCCTCAGCTGTCGTTTGTTGGAATAGGGTCTGGCTTAATCTCTACTTACCCTAATTAGGTTAATTAACTCACAATTTTTGGTATAGACTTTAATCAACCTAAACTTGCTTGTTTGTGTTCTTAGGGATATTTAGAGGTCTTTTGGACTTGTCTAAAAGCTACACTTTTGGTGTCAACTAATCTCCCCTGTCGGATCTACGATTGACCCCAAATACTTGTAAGAACTAACCTAACCCGTTTAACCTTGGAACTTAACTAGATGTGGCCAACAACTAGAATTAAATTAAACTAAGCTAAGCAATTCAGACAAGCAACAAGTAATAATACAAAACAAACAAATATCAAGTCATATCATAGCAAAATATATCAAGTCATCTCATCCAAACATCCATTAATTTCCTACTCCTAAGACTACATAAAACTTAGCCTAACATAGTATTAAAACACACAATAACAATAATATAAATCACAAGATACAAGCCCATGGAAAATAGAGAAGAAAACTGTTTGACCCAAAAATATTATGCCAAAATGCATGGAATAAATAATCCATTTTATGACAAATAAATACAAAAAGGCCTAAAAATCCACGAAAAATACCAAACAAACTCCAAAAATTCCAAAAAATATACCCAAAAATCCCTTTTGAATTATGATGAATTATCATAGTTTCAAAATGCCAAAAATATCAACAGAAACTCCAAACTTTGCAAAGAAACCCCAAAACCCATAAAAATTACCAAAATTAATCCATGAAGAATTTCACGAAATTATTTAGCCCATTAAATTCCTCATATTTTTCTGAACTTACCCATAAAATTTCATCCAAAAATACCCTTGAAAAGGCCCCCAAATAAATTATTTTTATTGAACAGCAAAAATATATAAAAGGAATTATGGAAATTGACTGAAAATCCCAGGAAAATCAAAGGAGCACGACGCGTGCATCCCATTGCAGCGGATCCCAGAGGGGAGAAGATGTCGCTGCCAATTCAAACTCCTTCTCCCGCCTCAATATTGCTTACACTCGGTTCATGAGCCGAAAGGCGATGACATGTTTGGTCTGTCGCTGGCTCACAGCAGACCAACTCCACCCATACTCCTCTCCCTCATTTAACCCGACAGGCGGGCCCCAAGCTGTCAGTTCCTTCTTCCCCAGGGTAAAAAAAATTGAGCTGCGATTTTACCGCGAGAGGCCGGTGAAAGAAGGTGAAATCAGCGAAACTCGTCGACGTGGCTCTCTCCTCGTCCACAGACATCAAAACCATGATGTCCGGCCCATGGTTTCTCTAAACCAAACCCTAAACCAGGAAGTTCTTAGCCGTTGATAGAAGATGGACGGCAGAAATGAGCTCTCGGGCTATAGAGCGAAACCCTAGAGTAATGACTATATTGTTAGGAAATGCTCATATTTTAATTTTAGATTAATTACAACTAATTAATCACCATTAACAACAAGCAAATCAATAGATCTAGTGCTAAAGCAATCACACATCAAAACAATGAGAACAAGTAGGAGAATTATACCTCTCTTTGTGTAGTAACAAAGAGGCTCGATTCCATGGCATGGGAGTCGATGGCGTGCTTGCACCGCCTCTTCCACCACCAATAATCGCCTCTAGCCCACCAAGGACCCACCACCAAGCTCAAAGAGAATGCTAGTTCTCTTGAACCTCTTGCTAATCACCTTGCTTCTTCTAATTAACTATTTAATGGAGAGGAAGAGAGGTGGGATGCTCAACACATGAGCTTGGAAGGGAGAAGAGAAGGGGGCGGCTAGGGAGGCGCAAGGAGAGAGAAAGAGGATGGCTAGGGTTTCCTCTTGGAGACCCCCTTTATATAGCCAACAACTCTCATCCACCTTTCATACTATTTACAAGTATGCCATCCACCCTAAGAGGCCACCTAATGGGCTTTCTTGGGCCATCTTAATAAAAGGCCTTTATTCATTAATTCACCAATTAATGAATCCCCTTTAATTCTCTTTATTCTTCCTTAAATCGGGCCTTTAATTAACCAATTAAATAGAAGCCCAATTAGCTCAAACTAATTAAAGTAAGTTGAACATAATTAATTATTAACTCATTAATAATTAATCTATGATTAGCTAATGCATTAAATTGTTTCCATATGATCCTTTTAATTTAATTAATTATAACGGTTCATAACGGTATATAATTAATTAATTAACTTATCACATTTCACAATACACATTATTGTGAATAAACAATAAATGCACCAAGTGGTTAGAATCCTATTTGTGCGACCCTATTTGAGGATTTATACTATGTTGGCCATGGAAATAAATCGTTATTTATTTCCAATAATCATAAGCGGTATCTAGCAACACGTTATGATTCCCAATTCGTATAAATAATGTACAGCTACAATATCTCAATCCTGCATAAGAAATAAAAGTATTTCCTTGTTTGATTCTTATGTCACATGATATCTTTGTATAATCCAAGATAGGAATGTGTCATTCTTGCAGATTATACATTTCTTGATCTAGAGTTGATTGTACATGTTGGCCAACCAATCCAACTCCATCAAGGGGCCCAAACAGATATCATCACTCACTAGGTATACTAATGAGGGACATACGATTTTCTTGATGAACAACTTTTCCCCGCACAATTCAAGAGAACATAAATAAAGTCCTTATAGCAGCCTTTATCAGGAATCAACGTTAGACGATATTTATTGAACCTATCCTCATGTGGAAAAGGTGAACATCTCAAACTTAGAATCAAACTCATATGAAATAAACAATGACACATAACACAATCCATATGTTTATTTCATTGGGTCAAGTCCTGTACTATGTTCCAATAACATACACATATGCAATTAAGTTGGTAACTCCTTACCTATGATTTGTAGAACTTAATCATCACTTAACTTGCATACTAATCTTTTATGATAATTAATGTTCCTTGTTAATTATCAAGATTATGGACGATTTAGATTTATTATTGTCATTCTAATGAATGATCCACAGAGATCCACAATTCAGATCCTCAACCTGAATGATCTGTCAATAATAAACTCTAGGAACAAATGATCAAATATCATCATTAACATAAACTAAGAAAATAAGTCATTAAATATTGACTTCTAGGACATAACTCCAACATATATATACACTAAATTGGAGCTACAGAGTAAGGGAGAGAGGTAGCCGCAAGGGTGCATTAGGTTAGATAGATCAAATACGCTCAATTGAGCTTAGAAAAAAAAAGGTAGAGGGAGGCATTTGATCAAACAGTTAGGAAAGAGAGGGAGAAGGTAAAAATTGAGTGATTTCCCGCTTGTAATCCTATGTATTAAGACTAATGAAATCAATTTGAAGTGGCAATTGAGTGCTATTTCTCTTCTTTCTCTATTCCCCTTTTCCTTTCCTTCTCAATATCACTTGACACAAGCTTTGCCTGAGGTTTTGCTCAGGTCTAGCTCCCACTTGCTTCGATTGGGGACTCCTTAATCCTAGCCTTTTTACCTCGGCTGGTGTATGATCAGTTCCCGGGTAGCATCTCCCTCCCAGGAGATCTCATCGAACAAAGAAGAGGGGGAGATGCTGCCCAAATTCTTTTAGAACATAGCTTCATCAGAGAATAGTATAACAATAATATCATATGCTTTAAGTGTTCAGTTTGTTATTTCAACAGAAAATGCATTAATAAAAAATGTCTAGCTCTGTTCAGTTAAGAAAAAAATAGAAAATGCAGGGTTTTATCTGCATAAAAATATAAAATTGTGCACAAACTGCAGGTTGATGATGTTGGAGTTATGTCCTAGAAGTCAATATTTAATGACTTATTTTCTTAGTTTATGTTAATGATGATATTTGATCATTTGTTCCTAGAGTTTATTATTGACAGATCATTCAGGTTGAGGATCTGAATTGTGGATCTCTGTGGATCATTCATTAGAATGACAATAATAAATCTAAATCGTCCATAATCTTGATAATTAACAAGGAACATTAATTATCATAAAAGATTAGTATGCAAGTTAAGCGATGATTAAGTTCTACAAATCATGGGTAAGGAGTTACCAACTTAATTGCATATGTATATGTTGTAGAACATAGTACATGACTTGACCCAATGAAATAAACATTTGGATTGTGTTAAGTGTCATTGTTTATTTCATATGAGTTTGATTCTATGTTTGAGATGTTCACCTTTTCCACATGAGGATAGGTTCAATAAATATCGTCTAACGTTGATTCCTGATAAAGGCTGCTATAAGGACTTTATTTATGTTCTCTTGAATTGTGCGGGAAAAAGTTGTTCATCAAGAAAACCGTATGTCCCTCATTAATATATTTAATGAGTGATGATATCTGTTTGGGCCCCTTGATGGAGTTGGATTGGTTGGCCAACATGTACAATCAACTCTAGATCAAGAAATGTATAATCTGCAAGAATGACACATTCCTATCTTGGATTATACAAAGATATCATGTGACATAAGAATCAGACAAAGAAATACTTTTATTTCTTATGCAGGATTGAGATATTGTAACGGTACATTATTTATACGAATTGGGAATCATAACGTGTTGCTAGATACCGCTTATGATTATTGGAAATAAATAACGATTTATTTCCATGGCCAACATAGTATAAATCCTCAAATAGGGTCGCACAAATAGGATTCTAACCACTTGGTGCATTTATTGTTTATTCACAATAATGTGTATTGTGAAATGTGATAAGTTAATTAATTAATTATATACCGTTATGAACCGTTATAATTAATTAAATTAAAAGGATCATATGGAAACAATTTAATGCATTAGCTAATCATAGATTAATTATTAATGAGTTAATAATTAATTATGTTCAACTTACTTTAATTAGTTTGAGCTAATTGGGCTTCTATTTAATTGGTTAATTAAAGGCCCGATTTAAGGAAGAATAAAGAGAATTAAAGGGGATTCATTAATTGGTGAATTAATGAATAAAGGCCTTTTATTAAGATGGCCCAAGAAAGTCCATTAGGTGGCCTCTTAGGGTGGATGGCATACTTGTAAATAGCTACAAGTGTGGATGAGAGATGGGTGGTCTATAAATAGGGGGTCTCTTTAGAGAGTCAACCCTAGCCTCCATCTACCCCTCCCCTCTTCCCTTCCCTTCTTGTGCGCCACCAAAAGAGAAGAGAGAAAATTCTCTCTTCTCCATGGCTCTTCCTTCTCCCTCCATTGCTCATGTGTTGAGCTCCTCCCTTCTTCTTCCTCCATTAAATGGTTAATAGAAATTAGAAGTTGGTAGAGAGGATTAAGCTAGGAGCTTGAGAAGAGCTAGCACTCCTTCAAGCTTGTGGTCGGCTCCTTGGTGGACGTGAGGCGGTTCGAGGTGGTGGAGAGGCGGTGCAAGCACGCCATCGACTCCCATGCCATGGAATCGAGCCTCTTTGTTACTACACAAAGAGAGGTATAATTCTCCTACTTGTTCTCATTGTTTTGATGTGTGATTGCTTTAGCACTAGATCTATTGATTTGCTTGTTGTTAATGGTGATTAATTAGTTGTAATTAATCTAAAATTAAAATATGAGCATTTCCTAACAAATGACCCAATGAACAACAGGGAACTTGATATTCCATTTTTGGAATTTTCAGCGATTTTATATGATTTATTGAAGGCAGCAAGGGTATTTTAAAAATGAAAATATTGTTTATCAAATTCTGGGTGTTTTCTGAAAAAGTATTTAAACCAAAAGGTTTCAGGTACTTCAATGCATAATCCTATAAATTTGCATGATTGCTGGATAAGTAAAAGGATGTATTTCATCTTATTTTACAATTAGGCAGAAATTGCATTAATGATAGAATATTAACAAAAGGTTCTTTCATTGTTTCTACTATCTTAAATGCATTTCTTATGCATTTTGTGACTGTGGTAAGTGATTTTCTTGCATTTTAGTAACTCAAAGCAAAAATTACCAAAACAGTGGCTAAGGATAATCAAAACAAAAATGTGAGAATTAAGAAAACTATAAAATAGCTTGCTTTTACTTACTACATCAATTCAAATACTCAAAATACATCTAAACCACTCTAAATTGAGCCTTGAATCAAGCTCATTTGCTGTACAAGGAGTTACATGCAATTCAGAAGTCAAAACAAATGCAATTTCTGCCTTGAGCTTCATATACCAAATTACAACGTTCCAAATCAAATTAAAGGTATAAACTCTCTATATTTGACCCCCTGAAGCTAACTAAATGACGACTGGCATCAAAAGAGCCTTCTATGGGCCTCACAACGCTGATTCAATTCAGCCCCAAATTGAAGCCGAGCTGCATCCCTGCCTCAGTCGATTCCATCGCTCTCCAAACTCTCTCACCAAAAATTGACGTCACCACCGACCTATACATACCTCCACGAGTGTTTAAAACCTCTCCCTGGCAGAGAAGATGGTCGAAAAAGCATCCAACGCCATTGATGGACATCCGAGCATTCTCAGACGCCATGGGGCGATATAAGTATTTATGGTATAAATGGGGCCTACCATTTTCTTCTCCTGACCTTCACGACTCCAATGAACTTAACCTCGACAGGAATGGTGGTGGGAGCTGCCGTAAGTTCGTCGGAGAAAGTACAGGGTTCTTTCTGCAAAAATACCAGCGTCGACGGAGGGGAAAGCGTTTAAACGCGAGTCACCTCGGATTTTCTGTGGCGAAGAGTGTGCGGCAGGTCGCGCCACTCGCTACACGAAATCCAGAAAACAGTCAGCGTCGATTTAACCCAGTCACCGCCTAATCAGCACACGTGGCCCAATCATAAATTTCCACGTCAGCTAGAAATTTCAAAAATTAATTAAAAATAGTAAATAACTCAGAAAAATTCAAATAAAGTATCCATAAAATCCTAAAAATCTGTAGAAACTAGATTTACTGATATTTTGATATAAAATTATGTCAATTTGTGCCCCTTTTATATTTTCAAAATATTTTCTAATTAAAATTGAGTTTTATAAATTGTCAAAACTTTGTAAATTCACCAAAATTAGTAGGAACCTCATAAAAATCCAAATAAACTACCCAAAAACTTCTAAAAATCTAACTAAACCAAATCTAATATTATTTTCATATGATATTTTGTCAAAATAAATAGTTTCTTATTTTTGAAGTATTTTCCTTTTAAAAATCTAATTTTATAAATTCTAGAAAAATGGTTAAGCACTCTAATAAATTTTCTAAGTAATTTTACCACTTTCTCGTATAATCAAATTTAAAAATAAAATTAAAATTTGTGGCTTTTATCTTAATAAAATTTATAAAATAATAATAATAATGAATAAAATAAATAATAATTATAATAAACCATAAATAAATCATCAAATAATAAATAAGATCACAACTTCTAAATTAAATCATAAATCTTAAATAAATAAATAAATAATAAATAAATTTTAAGTAATAAGTAAATAATAAATAAGTCATTGAGTCTTAAATTGTAAATAAATAAGAAATAAATAAATAATAAATAACAAACAAATAAGTAAACAAATAAATGATTGAATAGTAAATAAATAAAATTAATAGATAATATAAATACAATAAAATAAATTCTACCAAATCAAACAAGATTAATCAAATTCAAAGTGAATCCAAATCAAGTCCAACTTAAATAAAATCAAATTAAATCAAATTAAATTAAATTAAAATTGAAATAAATCAAATTAAAACAAATCAAGTCAAATTAAATCAAATCCTGTCAAGATTGAATCAAATGAAACCCAAATCCTTTTGTTCTCACAAGCCCCTAAATGGCCGAGAATTCCAAATCCTTTTGTTCTCACAAGCCCCTAAATGGCCGAAAATCCCAAATCCTTTTGTTCTCACAAGCCCCTAAATGGCCGAGAATCCCAAATCCTTTTGTTCTCATAATATAAATTTCGAATAAGACGATTTCAGTGTTAGTCCTAAATTCAAATAGGCAGATTTAGTTTTAGCTTTAATTTTAGTTTTAATTATTCTTAAATTTTAGATATGCTTAATTTTAGATTGCTTTAGTTTTAAATGCATTTTATACATTCTTAATTGTGTCCCGTCAATTAAGTCTGGTACCGTCAATTGAGCCCGGTCCAAGCCCCAAAATTAACTTAAACACAAAATCATTTAAATAACGATTTTCTAGCCTATCATATTTAATTCCTTGAATCTCTTAATCAGAGGTTCTCGTGGGAAACCACGGGGTAATTAACAATAGGGGCTTGCGCCTATTGGAAAGAAAGGATCCACAAATTAATAAACCCTCATGAGAATGGATTCTAGTCGATGTTCTCTGGTCGTTAAGAGGCATCAGTACTTGAACTCAGGCTCGTGAGGGGTGAATCTAAGACTTATTCTCGTTCTTGAGGAAACCTGATTATTCTTCGAGAAATGACGAAAAAGTCACCACAAAAACATAAAAGAATAAACCGAATACTCCCTTATGCTTCTAATCGTCTTCTAGGGCAGTGGGGTGTTGCAAGGCGTGACTCTAACTCTATCTTGCTGTCGTCGCGTCAAAATAGGGTTAGAACGTGGCTGGAGGCTAGGGTAACCAAAGATGTACCTCCTCTAAGAGAAAGAAGCATATATAGTAGGTCTCAGACACTTGGAGGGCAAGTTAGGGCACTAGGTCGGCAGAATCTTACCAAATTACATCATTTCCATCCTTGAAAACTTGCCAGAATCTGTAAGTCAGCACCGCTCGACCTGAGCAAGAGATTGCTCGATCCAAGTACAAAAGAGGAAAGATGTGTGTCGGCTACAGTGTCGCTCGAGTCGATCATCTGAGTCACTCGGTCCGAGCATGAGTCATTCGATCCGAGTGAAGGAGAGAGAAAGGTGGTTGTAACTCTGTGCCTTGCTGGGTCCAAACAGAGGTTCACTCAGGTCGAGTAGAGGCTTGGACAGAGGTGCCATGTGCTAGGAATGAGCCATCTAGCATGCCAAAGTGTTGAGAAACCATCTACAAGCTCGAATATCATGAAAATCACCTAAACCCTGTAAAATAAGAGAAGATACGACGACGTAGCCAAATCCTAGAAAATGATAGCAATTTATCAAATAATTCAATGGTTCGAGTGTTATTTGGGTGTCAAGTACGGTACAAATACCAATAAATAATAATGATATCAACTATCCAATATTTTTTTAACTTCATTCTCCCTAGCTGTTGCGTCTTTGGGTATCATGCCACTCAAGACCCTACCTTGACTCATTTGCGAATGTATGGGCCCCACTCAGAGATTCTCTTCGGATTTATCTTACTGTCACTGTCGCACCAACAACACCAAGCATCGCCATGACATGCGTTACTTGTTAAATTGCATGCCAAGAGGGTAAATGGTAAAATTATCTCTTTAGTTAATTGCATCTAGCAATTGTTTACAGTCGGTGGACAAGTACGTGACAATGGCTGTCTGTTGCAAAGTGTTCTTAATTGCCCAACAAGTGCAATTGCCTTACCATGAAAAGGCCATTTGGGTTGAAAACATTTTTTCCATAACAGCTTTCAGCCTCCCATGAATACTGTCAAAGTTCTGGATCCACGTGTCTTGTGTCCAGCACTATATGTTAACTACTTAACTTTTATCTGTATATATGTCCATAGGCCACCCAACACACACATCATCACCCTAGCATAAAGCTGGGGTCGAACCCAGTTCTGAACGAAGAGAGCCAACATTAGGACTATTTTTTTTCTGAACTATATTAATTTGTAGTGATTATTGGACAAAAATGCCCTCAGTGAGGTGCTTTTTTCAAAAGTGAACTTTTGAAAAATTATTTGGCAGACCAATTTATCTTTGATTAAAGACTCGATGTACCACTATGCACCTCTGAACTTTTTAAAGTTTTCATAATGCATGAAACCTTGCATCAAATTCAGTTCTCCTCTATAACTTTTAAAAAGAGATATAACCTGGTAAGTTCAATATTAATTTATTTTTTGTATCATCTTTGGTTGAGCTATGTTTGCTTTAGTAAAATTAGATGTGTTGATATAAGAAGAAAATAAGAAGTCATATAAGCTCTTTTGAAGAGAGATGTATTTTATACCATCATTGTAAAGAATACATACTGAAAGGAACAAAACACAAACTTACCCAAGCTCCATAGCCTTGTTCTTAGTATGCTCCATAACTTACCTAAAATAATTGAAGAATGAGATTGTTTCTAAAAAGTCCAAATATGCTTACTTCAACATAAGTAGAAAAATTAAATCAAAATTCACAATTATGCTAGGTTAATTGTTCAAACCCAGACACTGTTTCATGCAGTAATGTTTTTTTTTAGAAAATTTGACAGCTGCTGTCAAATGGTTCCATGAGTAATACTATGGTAAGCATCATTGAAATTTCAATTCATATAAGCATGGTTGCAATTTGCATTGCATCATTCTATTTGAGATAAATAAAATTAAATTTGATGATATTTTCTGATGCTACTACATGAGCATTCAGAGTTGGCTTTGATTTCACTCTCAAAGGTCTGATTCTCAATTTATTGATAAGAATTCGTCCATCTTTCACTAAACCAAAGCCCTCTAGAGAAAGAAACTTAAATTTAGAAAATAAGAGAATATGATATCTTATTTGATAATCTAAAAAAATTAATTGAAGGATACACAATCAAAAGTATGTTGAAATTTGAAATCTTCAGAAGCAACATGTTATTTTATTCTGGTGCCATAGCTGTACAACTATTAGAAGTCAAATAGATAAAAAATTAGTTCGATGATAAAGAACCTGATGCAAAGGATACCATTTAAGGTAATCATGATCATAAATTTATCTACTTCACCGAGGATGATAGAATTAGGATAACTGGAACAATGTTATTCATTCAGCATTTTACAGTAAAATTAGTAGTTAAAAGAAAGGTCAAATGTTGTGAAAGGATTGCAAACATATATTGACCTGAAGACTTAAACTTCAGCTAGTAAATTCATGTTTATCAGTATGTTTTTTTTTATGTTTTTATATTTAAAAGTTGACTAATCATAAACATATAACATGACATAAAACTCTCTATTCAAATAAAATTCTTATGTAGAAAAACATAAAGAAAATTGAGTTACTTTAGAATATAATAATAATAATTTGTACATGCATGATGCAGTCACTGTGAGTCTCAAAGACCTTAAACCTATTTATCGTGTTGTAATTGTACAAATGATGAACAGTTCGTGTGCAACTGCAATGTACAATTGCAACCACCCATTGCTTTTGTGCAATAAATTTTTCTGATAATGCCATAGTTGTTCCAAACAAAAAATATAGTATTAGCCAAATTGAAACTAATGTAAAATACATCTGCCACTAACCCACTGGCGAGATATATCCATTGAAATAAAGATGCAATTTCTAGCCAAACCCTGGTAAAGAAACCAACAAATTATAAAATAAAATAATAAAAAAAAACACGCGCATGAAAATAGCACAACATTTGGAGAACTATGATTTTCAATGGGAAGTTTGGCATTATAAATGCTGAGAAAAAAAATAACAAAAATTGATAGCGTAGAAAACATGTATGTAGTATTAAAATTTGGATGGACTTGAATGTTGTAAATACATGCATAAATATTTCATTAGGCTTCAGAATTAGTCAAAAGAAATGTAAAAATAGTTATCATTATAATATTTGAAATTGGTATTCAGAAGTTCCTCTTGAGACATCTTAAGCCAAAAGTTCAAGATACAATGGAGACATTGAAATGGAAAAAGAAAAAAAAATAAAAAGGGTTCAAATTCAGTAGCGTTGAGACTTAATTAAATACTTTCATTAATAAGGTTGTGCTTAAATAAATCGTAACACTATAGAGTTATTTTTGGCAGTATAAAGCATGCATTATGTTGCAACCCTCCAACTGAAAAGTTGCTTATTGCAGCAATTTAAACCACGTACTTAAACCATAACTGAAAATATTTCTCATTGGAACCAACCTGTCTCTCAACTAATGTCGAATAATTTAGATTTGATTAATTAGAATATTTTGAAAGATTAAAAAAAAAACAATTCTGTTATTATGATGATTTTCCATATTTGAAGAATGAACATTGGAAGTATGCTGAAGCAACATATTTGTGGATACACTGAAATTTGAAAATCAAGGAAATGAAAGTAATTATTAAAAATGGCCCGAAAAAAATTAAGAGGGACCACACTGATAAATTTGTTTTTGCCTTATCCTTGTGTTGGAAATGCACTAAAATCATGCCATTAGCCCATTATGGTCATTTTGATTCTTTAAACTAATCTATAAGCAAGCAAAAGCAAAACAAAACTCATTGGTACAACTTTTGACATTGGAAATGAAAATTATAATAGAACAAAAAAATTTTCCATTTGATTGTTGTATAGCTGCACGCTGGTACTACAATAGTACCAGAAATGACCAGTAAACAACTAAGCATGGGATCATGCGTTAAGAAAAATATTAAATGACATATAATTACACTCTTAAAATTAGCATTAGCAAGTCTCATTTATTTTTCTGATTTCCTATGCAAACAGTCCTCTCATGCAATGCTGTGGATGCAGACAGCCAATACCAATTTTGAGAATTGATCCTGAAGAAATATTCAAATCTAACAATTTTTTGGTGTTAGATAAAAGAATTACTACCTTCTTTGTTGCTTGCTCAATGTTTTTTTCGTTCTCTTAAGAAGAAATATAAAGAGGAAAATGTATGAACTGTAAACTCCGATCTCGCAATAAACCTTGCCATCCACACTTTCTTCACCAAGCGAACAATCGTGAGAGCTTGGTTAGCACCGAAGTTGGCTGAATATGCGAGTGTTTTTCTAGCAACATCTATTGTGTCCTCTTCCAAACTCGATCGTCTCTTTCATGATGGCCGACTAGCCTCTCTGTGGCTGCTGCTCTAGCGAAGGCTGCGTCAGTGCGAGAAAGAGAGGTTATATGCGACAAAAGCTATGGCAAAAGGATCTCTGTGGAATCCCCACATCAAGGAGAGCACAGCTGTGCAACCCAAGGGTGTGACAGCTCTCTCTATCGTAAAAAAACTGAAAAACACAACCAATTTTACTTGCTGAATTTTGAAAAAGAGAGTTGGGAGGCAGGTGATGGAGTTTCCAAGAGTCCCACGTGCAGCACCTTGAACATAGTTTGTCCTTATTTTTCTATAGGTTTTTGTGTAGCGGATAGAAATAACGATAGATTTTGACTAACAGTCATTCAGACGTTAACATACCGATTGTCCACATTAAATCTCACAAAACTCATATGAACACAGCCTCAATTTATTACTGTACGCCGAGTAAAAAGTAAAAAATAGTAATAAGTTGAATACACATCAATCTATAAATATCTGGATAGAACTTCTCCATCCAAAATCAGCAAAATGAACTCTCTCCATTACAGAAATGGCTCTGGGACATTGGATGCAGATTTAGCGGCCTGGATAGAGGGGTGCACTGTTCATTCCCCTATCCAGGATATACATCTTTTCAATGTGTGCTCTACAGAGTGCACAGACTATTAGATCGCATGAGCAACATATTTAGATGCACGGCTCAATGTGTTCTGAATCTGATTGTTTTGGTGATAATTTATGTGGTCTCGTACGTGTATGTACAGATGAAACGGTTTTTTTTTTTTTTTTTTTTTTTTTTTTTTAAGATTAGATGAGACGGGTTACGACGCAGGCCGATTCCACCTATGATAATTTATGTAGGTTTCTTTCATCAACACGAATCAGTTACTTTTGTTAGTTTTCTATGCTTCATTGCTTTGACCCTTCTTTGAATGTTTACATTTATTGAGACAGCTCACAGAAGACTACAGAGTCATCATCTTAGTCTACTATCTAGCAGCTACACGCTTTACCGCATTTGTTCTGCTACATTTAATCTGTGTTTTGGATAAGTTAGCTAACAGAATTGTGTAACAAACTCTGAGTGTACAGAGACACTAGGCTATATAGATACGATTGCTTCAGCTTGAAATGTAATCAAAATTTATTCAAAAAGATTCATTGTCTTCTTCTCTTTACTTTGTTCAATTATCAAACTCTATCAATATTGATTCTGAATTTGCAAATATGAATGGATGATTTGTGTAAATTTGGTTTATATTCATCCAATTTCAATTTTTCTCTTTGTTCTTAACTTTTATTTTACTGTAATAACAGTACAATTTATCTATCTTATAAATCTTGTAATCAATTACATCATTATATCAATTAAAAGAACATTCATCTTGTGAATTAATCTCACACCAACGAAAGAACCGGATCAACACACAGAAGAATCCTCCAAGACAAATCAAGTCATATCATGTCAAGGCAGAGATTAAAGAGCATTGAAACGTGTAATTTAAGAATAAAGGAACTCTATCAATGTAACTAAAATATTCAATAATTAGGATTCACAATCAAGATTATATTACTCATTGTACATTTAAAGTAAGTATGAATTATTCACAATTCATTGCAAGACGTGTTCAAGTTTATGTTTGTAGCCAAGTAAGGCGATGAGCAGTATCAGTTACCGCAAAGAGGCAGTTCGTTGTTAGAAAGAGAAGAGAAGATGAACATAGAAACAAAACATAGTTTATAATGAGAAAATGGAAACAACAATGTATTCCTACATATTGCAAAACAGTCCTGCCCTATGATATACGTTGCTGACACCTAAACTGTTCTAAATAAGAAGAAATTGTACAGTAGTACAACAGAAGCTTTAACTTGTTTTTTTCTATTTGGTTCGCCATTTAATGTCTTATAGCAACTTAACTCTGCTAAGTTGTGAAACAACACCATTGCCATACTTTTCGTTGTCCAACACCTGAAAAGAGATTGAAGTATTTATGACGTCATTACCAATTTTATGTTGAATTAAACCTTTTTATGGAACAGGGTGCTGTTTATGGTCAATATATAATTTGGTGGACTATGAACTTTCTCTAGGATTACTTTTAAAATATTCGTATATGCCCTTGTACCTTGTCAATGAGGCCATACTCAATTGCTTCAGTAGGAGTGAAATACTTTGGCCGCTTTATATCTTCTTCAATTTTCTCTCTTGGTTGACCTGTATGCTTTGCTAACAGCTTTACCTGCATTAAACAACAATAAAATCTAATCAGATCAAACCATGAAAATCATGAAAATATCAACATGCTCAATTTAATCAAGTAGATCACTTCTCGTTATATTCAAATCATTCTAATTTATTCATCAAGGGAAGGTGGAAACATAAAGCACAAGCATAAAAGCAGTGAATATGTAAAAAGAAAGATGCAATAGTAGCTAAAAGCGTGATTAAATGGAACGGCCAGCAGGCAGTCCAGTACTAGGCCTAGGTACAGTATAGAAGTCCAAAGGATAAAGTAGTGAATACCATTTCATCTTTCATGTTTTTAATTTCCTTCTTTGCAATTTCAGCATCTACAGCCTGGCCTTCAAACCTGCACAGTGGCTGAAAAATAAGACAAGAAGAAAAAAATTAAGAAAACATATTGAATTTAGTATAATCAGCACAAGGTTCCCATATAAAAAACCTAATGGAAAAATACAAGGTACCTCCTTTATCATAATGCTAGTTGAAGGAAGTGCAGCGCGGTTGCCTGGTGCACCAGAAGTCAATAGCAAAGCAGCTTCGCTCCAGGCATTCCCCACACACAGTGTGAAAATAGGTGGCCTTAGAGTTCTGTCACAACAAAAAGTTAGTTCATTCTCCACACACAGTGTGAAATGACCTCAAGCCATCAAAAGAAAATCAGCATCGAGATGCCTTCTATATACCATTTTAGTACCAACATACTATTCTTGGTCAAATTTACATACTGTTATTGAGATAATACACCCTTTCTCCAATATTTCTCTGGGCCACAATACATATTCTATTTTTTCTTATTGTCTACTTTTCTTAACAATGCAGTAGGAGAGTAATCACAGTGTTTGATATCAAACAGTTAGTTAGGAAAGAACACTTGTTGTTGACAGATCTAAACAGTGTTTTATGGTCCAATTAGATTTTCTTCATGGATTTACTATGTTGAAAAAAAAATATAGTCTCTCTCTTGACATCAAACATATACTAGCATAGCGGTTTTAGAGTGAAGAAGAAATTAAATAGTAACAATAAGTAAACCAAACTACAGAGTTGTTAGGAATAAAGTACAGACCTCATAAGATCATACAATGCAAAAGCCTCTGTCTCGTATCCTAACCTCTCATCATTCTGAGAAGATGAAAATAAAGCAATTGGTACAAAAGGTAGGGGTTGGGGTGATTCTACTAAATTAACGTAAAAAGAAATCCAAATAAACCTCCATGATATGGATTAGGATTCAGGACTTGAGTTCAATTCTAAACAATGATGGCTAAGGATGTGTATTATTAGCATTCCTGTTCTCTAGTTGAATTTTTCATCTTTTATTTACACTTTTGTTGATGTTACATCTTTTCTGGTGATTGATTTGTATTTACAGAGTGTCCATGCTTCAAACATGCTTAACCTGTGCATTTCCTCTGTACTTTATCGGACTACTCCACAGAGATGGGTTTGGTATGGCTACTGTGCAAAGGACATCAAATAACCCTGATGTGATGCAAATATTGAGTGGTACAGCAAACAGATACATTTAATTCAGCTGCATACTACTACAAATCCATACAAAATATAAAAATAGCACAAAAACAACTAGAACAACAACAACAATAACTAAGCCTTTTATCTCAAACAAGTTGGGGTGTGAAACAAACCTTGACTACTCCAGTGGAATTGATGTAGAGGTATATAGGTTTGTTAGAGTCATCATATTGTAGGTGGATGAATTGTGCAAACATTAACTCGGTCATGGCAGGTATGAGAGGCAAACCAAGGTACACTATTCTATTCCGGAACAGGTGTGAGGCCAGATCTGGTGGCGGCTCATCAATGTCAAGTGCACCTGCTGGTACAGCCTGAACAAAGGTTTTTAAAGATTAGAACCAGTATCTTGTTTTTTTTACACACGGAATTAAATAGAATTGCAATTCACAAACTAAAAGCAAATTAAACTACCAAAAAAAAAAAAAAGTTATCCTTCTTTCTCTCTGTGTTAGCCAAAAAAAACATGTGGGATGATTGTTCCAAATTCCCATTCCCAAAATACAAATCGATCAGCTGTTTCCCAAATTTCCATTCTAGACCACTCATTCCACTTAGCTTCCCATTAGGTTGGTACGACATATTTCAGGTTAAAAAAAATGGGAGGGAAAGGAGTATGTAAAATGTTTTCAATGCAAATTTGAAGGAGTATATTTCATGGAGGTAAGTTCAGAAGAGGGATCATGTATTGGGAAGTTAAGTGGCTAGGTGACTTGTCATTAGACTGTCCGTTTCCTGGACTATACTGGAAAAGGCACTGAACAATACAAGAACTATTAGGAAAGTTAAAGATAATGGAAGCTGATCCCAGGGTTGGTCTGAGCTTTCTGATCTGAATTTCTGGGTTTGTCTTTATAGTTCTTTAAAAGATCCAATAGCATTTGCAATGTGCAATTGTCAAAAGCCATTCAGAGATGTTCCTTCAATAATCTCTTTTCCACAAAAACAAAATACTCTTAATTTATTTTGGGGGGAGTTGCTACGCACATCCATGTATTTTTAGTAATATCCATGACAAGTTTGTTATTTGTTGCTTATACAAAAGGTAGCTAGAAGAATTATTGAAACATATTATGTAATGTAGTATGCAGCAGTTTGGGACTAGTTCTATTGTTACACTGGTATGCTTGTACCAGTAATCCAGTAGTGGAGAGCTTTGGTAACAACCTGGTTGTATTTATAAGCTTTTATGGCAAATTAGCAACAGAAGCTGGTAAGTCTACCCTACCTCTTCACAAATGGAACAAAAATTGCGGGTTAATAGAGGGAAATCAGGGGACATTTTAACACTGCCACTCACTTTAACCCAGTAATGAGGGGACAAATCGAATGAAAATTTGGAGCAAATAATGGAAATTAATTTCTATCTCTCTTCCAATGCACAGTAAAATACAGTTAAAAGTCTCACGAACTAAAAAGGTTTAAAAAAATCAGAACTCTTACCATGGAGATTACACTTCTATTGGATTTACGAACTGATTGGAAATGTCTCAGAAGAGGGAGCCTAACAGTGTGGTGGCTACACAAATCGCCATTGGCGACTCTTCTTTCTCTCGCTGTGGTGCTAGGAGAAGTCGAGAAACTGCGCCTATCAAGAGAAAGAGAGAAGCGAGAGGCGGAGGAGAAGGCCAGCGCCATGGCAAGGGAACTGTGCACTAGTTCAAAGAAGAAGCAAAAGGTTTTAGCAACTTGATTACTTGATTGAACTGTTGTTTTCTCAAGGATAGAAACCAGAGAGGAGGCGCAGAGGAGTAGGATCCGGTACATATCGGGTCGGGTCTACCTGGTCATATTCAAGCCCAATTGAAGAATTGACCCGATCCAGTTTGGGCCCAAAAGGATAACGGAAACTGGGCTTATCAAAGCACTAATTCATATTTGGAGAAAGGCCTTTTTATAGGCCTAAAATCCTATGACGTCATTCTGTAACGTACACTAACTGGATATATCCAGTTTTGGCAATAAAGGTAACGGCTACCAACCATGCGTGATGCGTCTAGCGTGAAAGATATGATAGTTTCAGCACGAAATTCGTAGCCAAATCTGTACCGTCGAATCTAAATCGGACGATGGGCTTTTATGTTTTGGCAAGATAAATGTGTGTTTATCTTCCTATCCGTTGCTACCAAACGCTTGCAGTGGGTGCTTCAGCAGTTATAAATCCTTTTTATACTTTTTTTATTGTCCCGTTGTGAGCACCCTTGGCACTATTTGAGGGTTTGTTGGACCATTCAACCTTTATCTAAAAATCGAGATAATAATCTTGTTGGTGCTTTACATTCGACAGCCTCAATTTCGTCTTTGTTTGTAAAAATGCATATTTTACAATTAGATATTAAATGGTTTTGCAAATGAATTTGATAAAAGAAACCCAAATAAAAATGGGGACTGCTAAAAAGGTGCATTGGTCAATTTTTAAATATTATTAATATTGAAATATTATCGACAATATAAACCATTAAATTAATCGAATATTCCATCATAAGTGGGCATTCAATTTTTAAAAAAATAATAATTTAGACAGTCATTTATAAATTATCTTTCAAGATATTTATTTCAGTTTATCTTTAAGTCTGGAGACAGCGGGGATCACGCAACAGTGCCAAGTGCCAACGGTGAACAAGTGGAAAAAGAAAAAGAATAGATAGCAGGGGATAACCGACATGGCAAACAACCTCCCGTTCCTCGCTTGTTTGGTAAAAAGAGAAATTAATGTCACTAGGGAAAGCAAATAGGGTGAGAAAGACACCTGTATAGCACCCAAAACATATAATTTGTCCCTTTGTAAACCGATAAATTGGATTTATTCCTACCCCTCCATAAATTTGGTGCATGTATAATTTCTAAAATCCCAATCGGCCCACAGATTGAATACGTGGTTTATCAAAATTTACCGAATTACATTTACCCAAGGCTTTTTTATTTTAAATGGTGAAAAGAAGAGAATTCATTCACAACACCCATTTGGTTTCTTGAAATATTAAAGAGTGCATCACACTGCTATTTGTATCCTCATTTTCGACCTCAAACCTTTGATTATCAAATTAATGTTCTTCGATAATAAGGGTGCAGATGAGAAAAAAAAACATTTTCAATCACAAATTATTATAAGTTTTGTATATATTATATCACACGAAAAAAATATGAAATGATAAAATTAAAATAAAATAAAATTTTGAATAATTGAATCTACATAATATATGATAAAATTAAAAATTTGTCTCGTTAAAATAATATGAAAATATCTATAATCAACTCAACTACATATTTGGATAGTTGAGATGGATCGTTAATCACTCTTGTGGTGTCTTCTTCATTATTTTACTCGTAACGGCACAAAGAACGCACGTCCAAAGACAATTAAAATTTTAACAGAATATAATTTTTGTCGGCTTCCAAATCAAATCGAATTATCATAATTTTCGTTATTTATTCTTCGTACTTTTTGCGCACGTGCTCGATCTGATAATGAAATAATATTAAGCTAATGAATGTATTATTTTGGTGCAATATCTATGTGTGGAAAATTGTATGTTTGAAATTTAATTCATGTCTATCAATATGATTTGAGAATTTTAACCCTCGCTTCATATTCAAAACAAATGTATTTTTCTGTTCTCGTATATTGAACTATACAAAATAAATGACTTGACTTTGAGAGAATATTAATCTCATAAAAGATTAAAGAGACGCCAATAATGTGTAGGCTTAAGCGAAGCACAAGTTGGTAGATTCATAAAAAAGAGCATCAAGAAAGTTCGAAATTTTAATATAGTTCAGAACATCATCATTAATAGTAACTAAATTGTAAAAAATTTAACAAAGTTTAATGAAAATTGGAAATAACTTATAATACCACATATGGTATGGGGGTACTTGTGGATCTTGTCCACAAAGTCACGCAGAAAAGCACACGTACTGGCACAGTCCTGACTCCTGAGTTCCAAGTTCCAACAACCACTTCAAAATAGTCATCTATGTACTAATTTGTCAAACAACTAAATAAAACCAAGTTTCAACCCCTTAGACCGAAAGATGCATGCATGGATATCCACAGAAGACCTGAATTGTCACCTTGCATGCACGCAATGACGCAAAGTCGCAAACAATCAGACCAACCCAGTATTCATACAAATACCCAGTTGTATATAAATACCCCTTTGTTCCCCTTCCCTGTTCCATATCCCTCAAGGCAACGAGAAAGAAAACGAAGGAAGAATGCATCACTCATTTCTTCCTCTGCCTCAAATTTCTTCTTCACCTTGCTCTAATGCCATGATCAACTCTGATCCCATTACCACTCCGGTCCCTTTGGTTGAGATGCAACTTGTCCCCTATCAGGAAACCAAGATGGAGAGTCGTTTCCTTTTAGCATATCAACATTTTGCTAATGCAAGAAGTAGCAAGCTTCTGGACTCTTTGAGCAAAGAGGAAGCTGCTCAGACAGAGGAAGCTAGCCTTTTACTACCGTATGATTGGATGTATTCTGAGATAGATGCCAGTTCATACCCCTATGCTGCAACTCAAACTACCCAATTAAATTTGGTGAGTCACTTACCTAATCCAATTTCTATATACTCCAATGAGCACCCCCATGCTCAAACTATTCCATCGAAGAACCACTTCCCCGCAAATTTTTGAGTGAATTATCAATTGATTTTCGGTATCAATCAGAAGATTTCATGATGTTTAAGTTCAAAGTGACCAAATGCAGAAAGATTTACCCTCATGACCGCGACACATGCACCTATGCGCATGTAAGGGAACGATCTGCTAGGCGGGACCCGTTAAAGTACACTTACCTAGGGGAGTTATGTGAGGAGTTTCACAATACTGGTCAGTGTCGCTTTGCAAAGCAATGCAGGAAAGCTCATGGTTTGTTTGAGTTTTGGTTGCACCCAACACGATATCGCACCAAAATGTGTGACAGGGGAACCAATTGCTGGCGTCTCATTTGCTTCTTTGCTCACACTGCTGAAGAGAAACGTCCTGAAGTGTATGGTGATGATATTAATGTTCCTTCATGCGACGACGACTTTTTTAAGTTTGGAAACATCGGAGATGCAAAATTATTTGGGGGATTTATGCCTAATTTTTCATCTGAAAAGATTTGTCATGACAAAAATAAGCCTTCTCTTGGATGTGGCAAGAGTGTCAAGTTGGAAGTCTCTGACAATAATCAATATGATCTTCCGAAGGTCATTTTTGATATCATTGAAAAGCTAGGCATCCTCTAGCGAAACTACTTAAACATCTAAATATGTGATAACTATAATCTTGTATGTGTGCATTTCATGCATTGGACTGTATCATCTAGATATATGATCGATGTCTAGCTAGCTAGGTTTTTTGTTACCTATGTATCATCTATGTATGTGCTCAATGGGCGTTCTATATGTAATATGTATGTCTTCATTCTGTTTTAACATCAGTGTGATGAAGTTTGTAGTCGTTCTATTTGCTATATTCAATGTAACAAAATATATATATAATTGTGCGTGGTAGCTTTTTGGCAAATTCTCTTCAATTGTCAAATAAAATGTTAAGTTTTAATTTTAATAGTAGCTCCATGGTTTATCAATATAAAGTAGATTAAATAAGTACCTTTAATTTGAGGCAGGTAAAATTATTTACTTATAAAACGAATTAAATTGTTTCCAAAAGAAATAAACCATGGAAAGAACAAAAACGTTGAACTAATCTTTGCTATTAAATTTACTTTGGGTGGAACTTATTATACTACTTTTAACATGGCAGAAATTATAGTTCGGGAGCAACAAAATAAACATTTTGTGCCTAAACACATTTGTCATTTGACTAAACCAAATTGTCAGCATTGCCGAACAAAAGTAGTATTTTTAAAAAATTCTTTCCTGTTATTTACTTGTTTGTCGTTCTGTACTTTCGGAGACGAATTTCTTATTTCTAAGAAGATTTTGAATGTGATAATTTGTGCTAAAAGTTTAGAACAAAAATGCACATTGATCCTACAGTCATTGTATTGATCACTTCAAATCATGTTATATGGAGACATCCAGGAGATAAATACAATGAATATGTCCGTAGTTACTTATTACTAATTAACATCGTCGATCGAAGTAACTTTTCACTAACTAAAAGGAAAATACTACGTGTATATATGTAAACGTTTTAGAGTAATATTTTCCCCTGAAAATTATATATGACAGTCTGAGATCTATTTGTGGTGTAAATACAAAAAATAAAAGGAAAAAGAGTTAAAAACTTAGGTCTTGTGGGGAGCCATAGATGGTACAATTTAATTGCCAGTACCAGCAAGACTTCATGTGGCATCATATATAATAACAGGATCATAATACAGTTATATACATATTTTTTCTACATACTTTTTATTTAAGCATTACAATTATAGTGTAACTGCATGCAACTCACCATATGTAGAATGAAATGTAAGACGGCATGAGGCATCCATCCGATAAACAATTACAATGCTGTAGAGTGCTACAAGAAATCAAATCAATGCCCAGTGACAGTAAATTGACGCGTTACCTTGCCGATTTACCACGTAGCACCCGGCATGCGCATCTCGACAAAAGACCATTATGGCTTTTTAAGTCTCTTAAAGCCTTTTTACCTACTTATATATCCCCTTTCTTCTTTGTGAAGTATCAACAGAGGTCTCTCTCCCTTTACTCTTTCCTCCAAAGACTGAACCCTTGAATTAAATCTGATCATGGCGACATTCCCGGCTTCGTTATTATTTGATCCATTGATTTTCTTTCCTCTTCTTGGCTTCGACTATTATTGCTATCTACAACGACAACCATGGTATACATTTGATGACAACTTCATGATGTATAGCTTCAAGATAAAGCGATGCCTCAACCGTAGGGGCCACAATTGGGCATCCTGTCCTTATGCGCATCAGGGTGAGCGGATCCAACGACGAGACCCATGCAAGTTTCGATACAGGAGACAGATGTGTCGTGCATCTGATGATTTTACCAAGTGTTGCCGGGGCATGAAATGTAAGTTTGCCCATGGGTTATATGAGTATTGGCTCCACCCAAATCGGTACAGGACTCGCATGTGCAACAGGGGTTTAGCATGCCATCGCCGCGTCTGCTTCTTCGCACACAGCCTTCAGCAGTTGCGACAGGTGATTGGTCTCAATACTGATTACGCCACTATAGCTAATGGTAACGTGCATTCATTTTCTTTACCAAGAGACCCGCCTCGTAACACTCCAGTGGTTCGCGAAAGAGGTGAAACATCAGGAGCGTCTCGTCAGGAAAGGCTCAATAACAAATTGGAGATAGATGAGGCGATGAGGAACTCGGATATGGATCGAATCATCAAGTTACTAGATGATCTTGAAGCCGAATTAGTGTAAAAAAGTCTGTTTATCTCCCAATGTGTGAGAAAAAAAGAACAATGAAGAAAATCCTGCTTTGTACTGATATTTAGTCATTTTGTGAATATGTTGCATTGTTCTTTGAATTCTCCAGATAATTTATTTTGATTTTCATGTTGTGCTCTGACTGGTGTTTCTATTATCTAATAATTAAGTATTTGGTGTTAAGAATCTTGAGAATATACTTGAATAATTAATCAGATTTTTTTGTTTAGATAGCTTTGAATAAACAGAAATAAGGTCTCAGTACTCAGTAGGCTGCCTGTTTTATAATATACTTCAAATAAACAGAAATTAGGTCTGAGCCCAAGGCAGAAAGGCTAGTGCTCGAAAAACTTTCGATCTGAGAGCTTGTTTCGGCCCAAAATAAATAAATAAATAAAGGCTTGGTCCAACTAATTGGTATTATTAACTTATCTTAATTTTCAGAATTGGTATTGACCATCCATGGTTTTTCCATCCAGCACCATCCAAACTCAGATTTTGCGCGTGGTGACGTCAGCAAAAAATTTTTGACCAATTTTCGAAAAAATTTTGGTGCTGACATCATCAAATATGCTGATTTAAGGGTACAGTTAAATGTTTTAAGGGCTGAATTAATGTGTATAAGTGTTCACTTAGATGCAACAATAATTTATTTCACTTTGTACGTTGAATATGATCATTTATTTCTTACTCAGGAAATTTGTATATATGTTCAGTTTATTGTTGTAAATGTTTATATTGTTATTGTAAATGTCCGCTATGTTTGTTGTATCTGTTCACTTTGTTTTTTTATTTAACTAGTTTAATTGAACACAAAAACTACGAAATCACAAATTTCTGCTGCAACTAACTGAACACATAGATACTTTAAGTTCATCCCTTAACGTATTTAACTTGAACACAAAACACTAAAATTTCAAATTATTGGTGCATCTAACTGAACACTTATACACTAACTGAACCTTTAAATCAGCATATTTGATGACGTCAGCACCGAAAAAATTTCGAAAATTGGTAAAAAAATTTTGCTGACGTCAGCAAGCGGAAAAAAGCTATTTTAGCATGTCCAGGCCTATTGGATGGCGCTGGATGGAAAAACCTTGAATGGTATATATCACCTTGTAATTTATTTGGATAACTCCCCTAAATTTATGGTTCCACAAAAAAAAAAAAATTACATAAAATCTGCCTAAGCCATTCAATTAGGCCTAAAACTCCTAAAAGACTCTACAAACTTAGATTTATACCATGAAAAATCTTAAATGACTTTATGTTAATTTACATATTTCGTACTTTTATAGTAGAAGATTATACTTCCACTTCACGGTGAAAATTTCAATTTATCGCAAAAAAAAATGTTGATTGGTATTTGAATTTACAAAGATACGACCTTAGCCGAAAAATAAAGTTCCAAAATGATAATTATAAATAAGGCAAAAGTAAAAGAGAGTGAGAAGAAAAAGATATGGGAATGAATGACCCACCACCTAACTTATACAAATTATAAATGCATACATTTTGGAACATATTCAACGACATTAAATAATAAACTCATCGTCTTGAAACCATATATTTAGGTGCAGTGCACACAACATTCCACGTCATTTTATATTTCCCAATGCGACTCCAATATAATTATATGCATCCGTATTAACTTCTGACCTATTGCATCTATAAAATACCCAAATTATCAAATAATTACTAAAACTATTATTGTAAAATATTAAAGAATAGCGAAAAACTAATTTTTATTTAGTAGTTCGAAAATATTTTCTGAAGAACAAATATGCAGGGACGAAGCGAGGGGCCAATCAAATATTTTCCAAAGTATGAAGCTTAAAAAATTATAGAAAAAAAATAATATGATAAAATTTCAATTGAATAATAACTTGGTAATATTAAAAATACAAATTACTCCTTGGATAAAAAAATAATTATTCCTGTAATAAAAAAATATGATAAATTTAAATTGAATGATAACAGAATCTATTGTTTATATAAGAAATTATTAAGATAATTCTGGATCACCAAAACTTCATTAATTTTACTTTGACATTTGACCGTAAATCACAGAATTTCCAGCTAAATATATCAGCATGAAATTCTTTATATGAAATACATATGATCGTGCACCTAGGAAATTAAAGGAATTGATTGAATATTAAATTAGAAAATTTTTTATATTTGACCGTCTAAGAGATATTTCCACTTACTAAAATTCTGTGCGCTGAGAAATCTTCCCTCTTCCCTCTTCCTGTATTTGACCATTTTTTTAAGAAGAGGCACAGATTTTGATTTTATTTTAATCAACGTTAGCCTGCGATAAATAATTACTTAGTGTGCAAACAGTGGTCAACCTAGGAATTCATATCAGTAGGGTCCATAAAATTATTTTTTGCTAAAAAATATGTAACAACATAACGCCTAATGTAAACATAGTATACAATAATTTTCAAATAAACAATTATAAAATAATATAACATAAAAAATTATGAGAAATATTATATATCTATAATAACAAAAAATCTAAAAAAATACTAATATCCAAAATAATAATTCAAAACAATAAAAAATAAAACAATACAACAACTCTCAAATTTCATTTTATGATAATTTTGCATAATAGATTAATTAGAAATCTCTTTAAACAGCTCTGTATATGTATGCTATAAGACAATTATTCATCCAAGCATCTCCTATTATGTTCTAAATTTTGTCTTAATAAGTTTCATGGCAGAGAAAGGAAGAAGATTCAACAGGAACAAATATGATTTGGGTCTCTATATAATATTTCACGAGTCATTATGTAATTCCAAGCAAACGCAATCTATTCACTTGGTCCTTCAAATTTTTGAGATGGATCCCGGCTTTCTCGTGGATTGTTTTTTATTTACAAATTATGATTCTCTCATGTAAATTATTTTTTTTCAGGGACCTCCTAAAATTTACATAACTTCGCCGCTAAGTGCAAATATAATGATTTTCTTATATTGTTACCATTTTTTTTAGTTTGCAGCTTTTCTATTTTTTATACCATGAATATGAATATTGTAGTGTAAAGAAAAATTTTATAAGAACCATACCATTCGTAAATGTAAAAAATTAAATATCGTACACGTATTTTCAAAATCATTTTCGAATTACCTGATATAGAAAAAAAACAAAAAAATAATAATCCAAACAAGAATCTCGCTAGAAACGTTCATCGCGTGATTGGACCGCACTATACTTTTGCGATTTGGATTTACTGTACCGATCGGCACATTTTCTCCATTTATTAAAACCCACATTTCACGGTGCGTCGGACCCACCTTTCAGATTCCCAGACATTTCGCGCCACAAAAAACTCCTTCCCACTTCAGTTCCAGACTTCCAGTCACCTCTCTCTCTCATTTCTCTGAATAGGCGGAGTACTCCAACTTTCTTCGACTCATTGTAAACATTTTTCCAAAAGAAGAAACGGAAAAAAAAAGACAATAATTGCACTCTCTAAACCCAACTCTTATACCCTTGTCGTTTTCTGTTCTATCTTCTCCGATGGCAATGGCGAGAAACCAAGAGTCGCCTGCGCCAAGTGCTCCATTGGGGTTTGAGATCGACGGAGGAACCTCCGATTCGAAGTTAAAGGGGGAGCCTTTTCCGGCGGGTGCGGAGGTGGAGGTGAGGATTCGTTCTGAAGGGTTTCATGATTCTTGGTACGAGGCGATTGTGTTGAGCCATTTTAGAGTTACGCGCTATTCCAAGTACAAAATCCAGTACCTCGAATTTTTGCGAGACGATGGGTCGGGAGAGAAGCTAGTAGAGGATGTGCTTGCTAAGAATGTCAGACCTCGGGCCCCACGCCGTTTCACCTCTCATGGCCCTTCTTTCTCTCTTCCAAGTAATGAGGTATATATGGATTATTTTTTGTCCCTCTTTTAGTTGTATTTAATTTGGATTCCATACGAACAGGATTTTGTTTAGGAAATAGAGGAATTAATTTAGTGAAATGCATTTTGTAGTGAGTAATAGTTTGTAAATAGTGCTTGATTTGTTAGATCTACTTCTAATCAAATAGTTACCACTGGTGCTGTCCAGAGATTTAGAGTTATTCCTTTGAAATTATTTAAAAATGCTATTTAATACTACAACTATCTAGTCTGTTTCACCAGTGATCAGGTTAAGAACTTCTCTCTTTCTTTTTTTAGTTTGACCAATTTGTCGAATTTTGTTTTTCATTTTGCGCATGGGTTTTCCTCTACGTCTCTTTGCAGGATGAAGACCCAAATATTGAAATACATGACCTGGTAGAGGCGTTCCACAATGACGGGTGGTGGTATGGAGTAGTATCAGGTCTAAGAAATCCTGATACAGGTTTATATACAGTATCTTTTCCCAACTCAAGGGATGTCTTCCAATTTAAGCCGGCTGATATCAGGACCCAGTCAACTTTTGCCAAGGGCAAGTGGTTCCGAGTTTTAAAAGTACAGCAGGTACATGATTTGAGAGTTTTTTACCCATGTATGTCTGATTTCAAGAGAGAGAGAGAGAGAGAGAGAGAGAAAAAAAAAAACCTAGTATACCTGGTAGGCTGGTATACAACTAACTGCAAGACCATCTCCTTCATTATGAGTACATGCATCCACACATAGATCTGATTGCATCTGAGCCCTAACCTGTTATACCAGTGGCCACATGCTGCCAGAGCTATTTTGCATATTTTTAGAAGCCAATTTTTGAGTTCTCTGTGAAATAAGAATGCCCAGCAGTGGAACTACATGATCGAGTCTGGATTAGTTTTGATGTTCTGTTTCTATGCAATTTCCCCCCTTTTTAGTTGTGCTTATTTACCAGTTTTTGCCTGAACTGTATTCGTTGCATCTTCTGAAAGAATGTATTTATCTTTTTTTAGAACACAGAAACCTACAAAGAAGGTGACAAGGTGGAAGTATTTTGGGAGAGAGATGACTATGGGCCCTCATTCTTCCCTGCCCAAGTTCAGAAAGTGATACACCAGTCCTACTACCTTGTCAAGTATGAAAGCCCGGATGCACGGCCTAATGGTAATCTGACTGAGATCCTTGAACCTCAGTACTTGAGGCCAGCTGTTGACTGTATGCCTGCGACAAACGTTTTTACTGTGGATTCTCATGTAGAGGTTTTTCACGAGGGAGGTTGGTCCCCTGGTGTTGTGTCAAGTGGTCTAAGTGAATCCAATTATGCGGTGACCGTGGAATCTAAAGGTGAATCAATGACGGTTCAATTCCATGTTTCTAATATGCGGTTGCGGCTGGAATGGGATGGCAATAAGTGGAGCAAGTGGCGCAGCCCTTCTAAGGTATCTCCTCACTTGTTACTGTTACAGGGTACATCCATCACCTCCCTCTATTTCTTGTCGTCATTTTTTTCCTGTTAAGGTAGGTTTTCTTTTCTTATTTTGAGCATGATAATTAAGGTTTTCTATTGCTCTTTTTGTTGTGCAATTTATTTTTCCGTCTTATCTTTCTTTTCAAAGTTACTATGTCTGAATTGAGCCAGAATGACATGGGACACATGTTTACTTGCTACAATTTTAGGGCAAGAAGAGAAAGTCCGCTAGTCCAAGTGAAATTTTTTCCTCTAATGTTTCATTGAATGAAAGTGAAAGCCCTCCTGACTCGGTGACTTCCCCTGGCAAGAAAATGAAAAAGGAGAGGTCAGAAGAAATTCATTTACCAATGAATTCTTTTTCTTTCAATTTTTTTGTTGTGTCTAATCTCCTAACTCTTGGACTTGCCAGAAAGGAGAGTTTAGGATCTGACGATGAGGTGGAAGTCTCGAAAGCTTCACAGGTGACACCAGAATCAAGCAAAAGCACTAGTAAGCCAAGTCGAATTATGTGTGCTGTGCGGAAAGTATCTCAATCTTCCAAGCTGCTAACTAAACTAAAGGGATGTCATTCTGTGAGTAACTGCTTATTTCATTCTTTCTATCCCATAATGTGTATATTGGCTTTTTATTTATGTTACTAGTAACAAGTTCAGCTCTTAATTACTATTGTATCTTTTTATTTGGCTAGAAGATAAGTACAAGTAAACGAAGCAGCACTTGTAAAAGAAAATTTGATGGCTCCGCCACACATGAAAAGCGTAAGTTAATTTCCATTTTTCACTTGCTTTTGCCTTGTTTTACTAGAGTAACCTTTTGAAAGCTGAAGGAATCCTGCCTAGATTTTTTAGCAAACACCCCGACCACATAAAAATACTAGTAACTTCACTTTCATGCAAACTTAGTTACATAATTTGCAGAAGACAAAGTAGACAACAATCGACAAGGTGCTTCTGAAAAGCAAAAGGATGTGAATTTATCAAATGAGAGCTCTAGTGATGTGCCCCAGCCAAACACTTATGGTGGGAAGGAAACGGCTCATGTGATGATCCCTTCGTGTGAACAGAACCTATGTATGCTCAACTGAGTATCAATTAAATTTAAAACAAATCATTGTTTATTTTATGTTATTTCACCGTACTTCATTTTTTTTTCCTGGAACTAATGTATAAGGCACGACCAATGACCTTGACAGCTTCTAATACAAACTGTGCTGCTGATTTTGCTGGGGAGAATTTAGTCGGCGTCTCGCCTTCTAAAAGAACAATGGGTCATTATGCAGATTCAGAGGGCCAATGCTTGCTAAGTACTCAAGGTGAGACCACTATCCGTGGACTGTCAGTTCCAATAGATCACATTTCTAAACAGAGAGTAGCAGAATGATATAAATTTATTTGTTACGTGGGACCTACCTGACTATTTAAACTAGTAAAGTAATATAGTATAAAACTAAACAAAAGAGAGCATTGCATGCATATTATGCTAGAATTGAGTGATAAATGCAGATAAGTAGTACTTATCAGCAAAACTTGTGGTTTATCTAACAGATGCTCTAACCAATGATGGTATTGCTGAAATCTATGAAGGCCAAGACAAGATTTCAAGCCCTAGACCAAGCATGCTTGTTCCTAGTGTTGATCAGGCAACCCCCCTACTCTCGGGGAACAAGGTCTCAACAGATCCAATTTGTAATTCTGAATTTAACAAGGACACTTTAGCAGAGCATATTCTGGTCAATCCAGTCACGCATGAAATTGTGTTACCATTTGAAAGGACTTCACCAATATGGAAGTCCTTGGAAACTACACTCGAGGTGTTCGGTCATATTCCTCAGAGGCCACATTTCAAGACTCTTGAGAGGTAATGTCTTTGTCAAACCTACCTATCTGATAACCTTATGAGGTCAATATTTGACTCCAGGTTGTGATTTTAAGTACTTTGCTGCAAAAATAAAAAAAACTCCAGTAAATACACATGGTTGATTTGTAATTTCAATTTTGAATGGCAACCGGTATAATAGTGTTATGGTGATTGTATATAGTACATGATAGGTTGGCTGCTTTAACTTTTGTCTACTACCTTTTTAATCCTAATGTGATGTTTGATTCTTAGTGAATATTTCAAAATTTAGCCAAACATAAAATGTTAGATTGGCACTTGACTGGTATAGAGGTATATGAAATAACAAGTTTACAGTTTGAAATGAAGAGTGTTATTCCAAATGCAGTGAATGCAAGGAGACGAGGGAAGGAACAGCAATTGGCATGATGGTGAACTACTCGAATCTGGCGGAATCAATTCCTAGTCTATCAACTCACACTGAAATGAGAGTCTTTGAAGAGAAATTTGCTTGTCTTCGCTCTCTTGAGGATAATGGGTTCATTGTTGACCCAATACGAAGCCGTTTGCAATTTCTCCTTGAATTAAAGACTAACTGTTCAAAATCTGCATTGAAACGGGTTGAGTTGGATACTGACCTTGCAAACAAGAAGGAGGAGAATGAGGATCAGCTTGCATCTGCAAATGCTTGTGACGCTAAATTAGCAGATGTCAGAAAGAGCATCTCGGAATTGAAAAAGCAGGAGAAAGCTCTTATGGAGGAAAGAGCAGGAATTCTAGATTTAGCCGCTAAGAATGACCACATTATATCAAGGCTTGAGGATGAGATTTTTAGCATAAATATGTGTGATGAGCTGGCTTCTGAAGTTTTTGGACGTATCGCATTAGAGAGATTGTACTAAAGAATGGGGATAGTTCTACTATAGGGCTTTAGGGTTTATTATTTAGGCTTTTTATATTTTTGTAAATATAGCGTTGCCTTGGTCTTTATTTAGGTCCATGTCTGATCTTGTGGAATGAATGTTCACGGTAATGGTTGTGCAGAATTAAGCAAGGTATTAGATTTGTTTATAACTACAAGTCTACAACGGTGACTTCTTTAGTTATTTTCTATTTTGTCTACAATTGGCCGATTAAAACTATAGTAATTGGACCCAGCATTCCCTGCTTAACGCGGCGCCGGTTTAAAAATTTAGGTGCGTTATGATACGACCTCCTGTTGGAAGATTGTGCGATCTAAAAGAGCTGTATTGTGCCAATCACAGAGTGACAGAGGCGATATTAATGTATTGACTTCATTCATTCATGATTCACTCTTCAATAAACATTAGAAAAATACATTTCATAATTTCTCCTATTTAATAATTCATTTGATACTTTAGTAATTTGATATATCGTTTGATATAAATCATCCAAATTGCGTATCAGCAACACCTATCGCAATTCTGGTAAAGTTATTACAACTTATCAACCAACTGCTAAGCCTGTTTTGGATGATCCTAATTGCTAAAGCTAAACCATTCTACCAACTTTCCGTGGTATTCTCTAGGTAGCCGCTGCCTAGCTTATCAAAAAAAAAAAAAAAAAAAAAAAAAAAAGAACACTTTCCGTGGCATTTTTTGTTACTCATCAATCAGATTAAACTAATCCATTTGCTAAATGGCAAGACCTTCACCAGGTATCCTCAGATAAACCATCTAAAACAATCGTTATGTACTGCATTTGGGTTCCCATGATAGAAGCAAAGTACAAAAAGACGGGGTCTTCTCAAACCTACAAAGGTACAATTACAACGACTTTCTGAATTCTTAACCAGGTGCCAAGTCTCCTAAAATACAAGTGTTTGTTAAGCCGTATTGTCTATATTCGCACCAACAACATTGCATATCAAATACTTTAAAAAATAATAATAAATAAATAAAATAAAATTTTCATATACAGAAGTGAACTGCCTTGATGGACTGGAACCACTGAAAGATTGGGTGCAACACATTTGCAATGTTCCTTGAGTTCTCCAGATAATGTATTTTGATTTTCATTTTGTGTTGCGACTAGTGTTATGTATATGTATAATTAAGAACTTGTATTTAAGAATCTTGAGAACATATTCTGATACACAGCAAATAGGTCCAAATAATAGACAACTTGTTAATATTGTCTACAAATAATTAAAATCTTGCATCGTATTATTATTAATTGTTAATAGACAGACATTGTATAATGTTATGATATTAATCCGTGCTTTATTACTTATAGCTAAATTATAATAGACGTCTTTTAATATGCATTATTATACTTAATAGTACATCATTTATTGAAAATTTGCATCGAATTATTTAATTTTAATACTTAATACTTAATAGACATACATTGTATATAATATTATGATATTAGCTTGTGCTTTTATCACTTTACTAATTGGTAATATGTATTATTTCAAAATAGGCATGATTAAACTTAAATTGGTCTTATAAATTTTTTGTCTTCTCTATGATGTCTAATATTTGTTTCTAAATGCTCTGTCTTTAAATTTTTAAAGCACAAAACAAGCTTTCAGCTTAGCTTGGTCCACTCGTTAAATCTGTTACTTTGAAATGTGAGCTGATAATCTTTTTATTTCTAAGAATTTGGATTTTAGAAAATTACGATTTGAATTCCCTGGCACTCAATCCACAACATTGTCCCCGAATTTTTTTTTTTTTTGGGTATAATTTTTTGTTTAATTTCTTTCCTTCTTCAACAAATCGATATTAATATTCATGGCACTCTTTCTGAAATCATTTATAGCCTTTTGGCTTGACTGTACCGAAAAAAGCATATGAATATTGAATAGCATGTTAATGGAAAGAGGAGAGATTAATGGGAAGGTGGCATACCTAACATACTTTGATCGTGTTGTTTTCTGTTTAGGGTTTACTTTGACTGGAAATTTAGGTTTCCAGTTTTAGAAATTGATGCCTTTAGCTGTAAAATCTTGCTTTTAAATACAGATAAAATAGGCCATGTCTTGAATACAAATAAATAATTCTCGTGTGACCATAGCCTAGAACGAAGCATAAGTTGTTTCCAATACTATTTGGTAATAAACCTGTAACCAGTGTCCAGTCTATCTAAAAAATATTTTTTTGGAAGAACAAATATGATGGTTTTCTTATAATTCTTACAATATGTTTAGTTTTTAGCTTTTTGAAAAAGCTTTTAAATTCTTCTATTTTTTTATGATTTTTTCTTACGATGAATATATTGTAATGCGAAAGAAGCCTTTACGTGCAAAAAAATCAAAGTAGTCGTACTGTTTTTTTTTTTTTTTTTTTGCAAAATCATTTTTGAATTACAATCTCTAAATAAAACTGAAAATGAAAGTTTCATTATTTCTAAAAAAAAAATAAAAGTTTCCAGCAACATTTAGATTGTGAGAAGCACCAAAAAAAAAAAAATAGAAAAGGTCGTAAGAAATTAAGAAATTATAATCTCGTGACCGCACTTTATTTTTGCGAATGGGATTTATTGTTACTGTAGCCCTATTGTCTTTTACTCTTTTCATCCAACAGGTCCTATTATCTCTACCAAAAAGTCCCGAACTCATATTTTTGCGGGACCCACATTTCAGATTCCGCCACATCTTCGCGCCACAATAAATTTCTCTCCTTAATCCTTACATTTCATTTCCAGCTTGCACTCTGCAACACTAGTACACTGTACACTACCCGTTCAATTACCTCTCTCTCTAACTCCACCAACTCTCTCTCTCTCTCTCTCTCTCTGACCTTCCAAAAGGTTTTCTTACTAAAGAAGACTCAGAAGAGAAAAAAAAAAACATAAGACTCTCTAAACCCTACTGATCTTAAACCTTAGTTCACTCCATCTCCACCGATGGTGATCACAACAAACCAAGAGTCAGTGACGAATGCGCCACCAAGGCCAGGGCATGAGATCGACGGAGGAGCCTCTTCTGCTGTACAAACCACCGGGTCGCAGTTAACGCCGGAGACTTTTCGGGCGGGTGCGGAGGTGGAGGTGAGAATTACATCTGAAGGCTCTGACTACTCCTGGTATGAGGCGATGGTGTTGAACCATTGTGGAGTTGCGAAGAACCATGTCATGTACCAAGTCCAGTACCTCAGTCGACTTGATGAATCCGGAGGGATGCTAGTAGAAGATGTGCTTGCCAAGGATGTCAGGCCTCGGGCCCCACGCGGTTTTAGCACTGATGGCCTTTCTTCTCTCCCAAATAATGGGGTACGAATTTGTTATAGTTTTGTTTAGAAAATAGAGAAATTTAGAGAAATGTACTTTCTAGTGGGTAATGTTTTGTAAAAAGGGTTTAATTTGTAACTTTCCAAAGATAATAGAGTTATTCCTTTGAAATTATTTTATAAAAAATGCTATTTTCACCTGTGTATCTCGTTAAGATTTTTTTTTTTTTTTTTTGGATTAATTTATCAAAATTTTAACTATTCTTTTGCACATTACCCTCAGAGCTTGAGGCTAGCTGTCGACTGTATGCCTGGAGCAAACCTCTATACTCCGGATACTCATGTGGAGGTTTTTCAGAGAGGGAGTTGGTGTCCCGGTATTGTGTCGAGTGGTCTGAGCGGTTCAAATTATGCGGTGACTGTGAAATCTCAAGGTGAACAATTGAAGATTCAATTTCATGTTTCTAACATGCGGTTGCGGCTGGAATGGGATGGCAAGAGGTGGAGCAAGTGGCACAGCCCTTCTAAGGTATCTCTCACTTGTTACTGTTAAGGGTCTGCCTCCCTTAAAAACTTGTGTCTTTTTTTTTTTGGTCTTTTTTCTGTTAATTTAGATTTACTTTATTTAAATTGAAAATGTTAATTTTTCATTTTATGACATCCGTTCTTATCCTTTTTTTTTTCAAGGCTACTACATGAATAAACACATAATGACTTAAAGTCTTGAACACATCTTTTCTTGCTATAATTTAGGGAAAGAAGAGAAAATCAGTCAATTCTGATGAAATTCTTGCCTCTGATGTTTCATCAACTGAAAGTGAAACCACTGCCGATTCCATGACTTCAGTTGGCATGAAAGTAAAAAAGGAGAGGTCAGAAGAAAGTTCATTTACAAATGAATAATTATTTACTTTAATTTTTTTGTCTAATTGCCTCTTACTACCTGGTTTTCTACTGCTATTACACAATAAAGCTTATCCTAATTCTTGGCCTGTGTCATGAAGGACAGTTTAGAATCTGATGATGAAGTCTTAATCACAAAACATTTAAGGGTGAAAGCAGAATCTAGCAAAAGCAGTAGTAACTCTTGTCAAGTTAAGCATGCTGTGCGGAAAGTATCTCACTCTCACCAGCTACTAACAGAATTAAAGGATTGTCATTTTGTGAGTGGCTTCCTGTTTCATTCTTTCCATTCTGTATGTGTATATTGGCTTTTTATGTATGCTTCTAGCTGCAAGCTCAGCTATTTATCACTATTGTATTTTGTATTGGCCCAGAAGGTTAGTACTGGAAAGAGAAGCATATCATGTAAAAGAAACTTGAATGGCTGCGCAACAGATAAAATTCGTAAGTCAATTACTGTCTTTTTGTTTGCTTTAGCAATGGTGTTTTTTTTTTTTTTTGAGATTGGCAGTGTTTAACTAGAGTAAGCTCTTGAAAGTTATAATCTGCCAGATTTTTTGAGCAAAAACCCAAAGCACTTAAAAATACTGGAAGTGCACCTTCATGCAACTTTATTTACAATTTTTGCAGAAGACAAAGTGGACAACAATGGAATAGCTGATTCTGGAAAGCAAAAGGATGTGAATCTATCTACTAAGAGCTCTAGTTATGTGCCTCAGCCAAATAAAAATGGTGAGAATGGTGAGAAAGAAACAGCTCACGTCAGTACTCCTTGAACAGCACCTAAAGATGCTTAATTGACTGTCATTTGCCTATTATATATTAATTTCCTGTACTTCATTTTACATTTCATCCTAGACCTAATGTTTGAGGCTTAACCAATCCCCATTTCAGCTTCTAATACAAACTATACTGCTGAATTTTCTGCAGAGAATGCTGTTGATGTCTCACCTCATGTCAGAACAATGGGTTATATTGCAGATTCAGAGGGCCAAGGTAAGAACATAGTTGTGAGCTGGCAGTTTAAGTAGATCAGATTTTCTAGACATATAGGCACCTTCTACACTAATCACAGAGTAGCAGAAAATAAAACACCAAACAAAGAATCATTCAGTTGTTTTATATGGTCCCACCTGACTATTTTAAAAAGTAAAAATAGTATAATTTCAAACCCAACGAAGGGAGGAGCATTGCATGTAGAATATGGCTAGGAATTCAGTGATAAATGCAAATAAAACTAGTGCTTATCAGTTATCAGCAAAACTTGTGGTTTTTCCTGCAGACTCTCTACCCGACGGTATTCCTAATTCTGAATTTAACCAGCACACTATGGCAGAGCATTCTCCGGTCAAGTCTGTCACTCCTGAAATTGGATGCCCATTTGAAATGGCTTCACCAGTATGGAAGCTCCTAGAAAATACATCGGTGTTCGTTCGTATTCCTCAGAGGCCTCATTTTAAGATGCTTGAGAGGTACGATCTTTGTCAAGTCAATTTGATAGCCTTATTAGGTAGCACTTTGACTCCAGGTTATGATTTAAGTACTTTTTACGACAATATAAACTCGTGTAAATACACATGGATGATTGATAATTTCAGTTTTGACTGTCACCTTGTACAATAGTGTACCTATGGTGATTGTGTATGCTACACATAGTACACTATTGTACAGTCAAAACTGAAATTATGAATTATCCATGTGTACTTACATGAGTTATTTTATTGTTGCAACAAGTACTTCAAAATCATAACTTAGGAAGCCAACATCAGGTTATGATTATAAAGGTACCAGATAAAAGTAAAAGCAGCCAACATATGGTGATTGTGTATGCTAACAGGTTGGCTGATTTTACTTTTATTTATTACCTTTTTAATCATAACGAGATGTTTGATTCTTAAGTGAATTATCCCCAAAATTTTAGTTAAACGTATTATTTTAGATCTTTCACTTGACTGGTCCAGAAATATATGAAATTACATGTTTACAGCTTGAAATGAAAATTGCTATTTCAAATGCAGTGAATGCAAGGAGACGAGAGAAGGTACAGCAATCGGCATGATGGTGAACTATTCCAATCTGGCAGAGTCAATTCGAAGGCTCTCCATTCACACTGAAGTGACGGTCTTTGAAGAGAAAATTGCCTGTCTCGAGCCTCTAGAGATGAATGGGTTCATTGTCGACCCAATACGAAGCCGCTTGCATCATCTCATTGAAATGAAGGCTAACTGTTCAGAATCTGCATTGAAACGGGAAGAGTTGGAGACTGAGCTTGCAAAAGAGAAGCAGGAGTTTGAGAATTCACATGCATCTGCCAATGTTTGTAAAGGTAAGATGGCAGATATTAGTAAGACAATTGCTGAATTAAAAGAACAGCTGAGCATTATGGAGAAGCAAATAAAAACTGTTATGGAGGAAAGAGCTGGAAATTTAGATTCAGCATCTAAGCGTGAGCACAATATTTCAAGGATTGAAGCTGAGATTTCCAGCATAAATAGGTCTTATGAGTTGGCTTTTGGAGAATTTGGTCGTGCTGTATCAGAGCCTTTGTAATGAAGGATTGGGATGGTTGGTTGCCAGGTTTATTTTAGTATATATGTGGTTTTTAGGGTTGTTCTATCGTCCTCTGATATTTCCCTTTTGGTGAATGTAACGTTGGTTTCTATTTAGATGCATGCCCTATCGTATTGATGAATCACACTTAAAAGGGCGGTTAAAACTAATATGTTGTGTGTGTTAAGGCAAGGGGTGCTGCCTATTTTGTAATTAAATTAGGTGTATATCCTTAAGTTATGACTTCGTCAGGTGGTTCCATTTTCTTGGTTAAAGCAACTTGGGGTAAGAGTTATGCAGAATCAAACAGCGCACAAAATCATGCTATTTTTATAACTGAACAGTGCCAAAAATAATATTTAAATTATTATAGTTTGGTTACTGGAAAGAAATGTCTCTGTCTCTGTCTGGGATGATTTCAATTTTTGAAGTGATGTCCTCATGCTAATGAGCCCAGGTGTTAAAAGATTTAGTTAACCTTCTGAGTTGCAGATAATAAAAACTATAGCAGCTGCAATTAGTTTATTAATGCATGTGCTTTAATTATGGACCGTTTTGCCTTTTTACGAAAATGTGATCAGAGAAGACCTAGAAACACTTTAGCAGCTGTATCAAACTTGTCGTCCTGTCCTGCTTAGATAGCACCAGTTGAAAATATCGAATACCAACTTCATTTTGGAGTGTTTAGAGCAAAAATTTAGCGAATCACAAATACCATCTTAATAGTACGGACTACATTCACTCGCCCCTAGACCCTAGTCCCGTATCAATAGGAAGTTATCATTTCATAATATTACCTATTAAAAGCTGGCCTCTATGTGCCAGATACTCATGATTCCTCTTTAGTGTTGATTTTATTTTATTTTTTTCGATAAGCATTGTAATGCGGAAGAAACCTTTAAACGAATTAACGAATCATAGTAATGATGTATTCGTACATGTTAAATTTGAAGTCGTCGTACTTTTGTTTTTCAAAATCTTTTTTTTTAATTACCAGATTTTAAAAAAATTGAAAAGAAAAAACTTTCAAACAATGAGTTCGTGAGAAATGTCATCTCGTGACCGCACTTTGTTTCTTCGGATCGGATTAGTTGTTACTTGTTACTGTTAGGCCTGCTGTCTCTATTATTTTGTCGGACGACTCGGACCTCTTCAGATTTGGGCCATTTGGCTACAATTTCGCGCCACATGAAACTCCTTCGGACGTTTTCAGAGGACTGCTTTGCTCACTCCCTGTTTTGACATTCACTCCTATATTTCATTTAAATGACTAAAGTACCCTCAGCACTCTTTCATGCTTTTTTTTCTCGTGCCGAAAATGTGATGGCATTTTAGTCATCACAGGAGTGAGTTCAATGATTCAATCCACGGAGCGAGCGTTTCAATGCACTCTCCTTTCAATTTGCAAAATACTCTCGTTCTGAAATCTGAATCTGAAGAAATAAAGACCAAAATATCCCTCGTTTTAGATAAAAGTATGAGTTAATGTCAGAGGTATTACAGTCTTTTACTTAAAAAAAAGTGTGCTTTCCAAATTGGAGAGTGCCTGAGCAATTCTCCCAGGAAGCGGAGTCGCCAACCTTCACTCTTTCATTCCCTCTTTAACCCCACTCTAAAACCCTTGTTTTCTCCACCTCTCTGTCTCCCGATCTCCTCCGATGGTTCTCACAAGTAAACAAGAGGTCACGACAAATGCTCCACCACCAGGGCAAAAGATCGACGGAGAACTCTCCATCTCTCCCAAAACTCCTAGTTCTGATTCATCGACGAAGCCTTTTTCGGTGGGTGCAGAGGTGGAGGTGAGAATCAGTTCCGAGGGCTTTTACGGCTCTTGGTACGAGGCGACGGTGTTGGGCCATTATAGAGTAGACGGCCATGCCAAGTACAAAGTTCAGTACGTCGAATTCGTGCTAGAGGAAGGATCGGAAGAGAAGCTAGTGGAGGATGTGCTTGCCAAGGATGTCAGGCCTCGGGCCCCACGTCGTTTCAGCTCTTATGGCCCTTCCTTTTCTATTCCAAATAATGAGGTAAAAATTAATTTGTTGTCTTTGCATACGAACATGATTTTGTTTGGAAAATAGAAAAGTTTAGAAAAATGCACTTTTTAGTGAGTAATGGTTTGTAAATTGTGCTTAATTTTTTAGATCCACTTCTAATCGGATAATTAACTCGGATAGTGCTTAATTTTGACCAATTTGATAATTTTTTTTTTCGCACATGGTTTCTCTCAGGTGTTTATTTTTTCTCTCGGTTTCTTTGCAGTATGAAGACCCAGATATTAGGCTGCATGACCTTGTTGAGGCTTTCCACAACGACGGGTGGTGGCATGGAGTAATATCAGGTCTAAGAAGTCCCAATACGGGTCTATATACAGTATCTTTTCCCAACTCGAGGGAGGTCTTCCAGTTTAAGCCGACTGATATCAGGCCTCAGTTAACATTTGCCAACAGCCTGTGGTCCCCAGTTCTAAGAATACCTCAGGTACATAAGTTGATAGTTGTTCGGCTTTGTTCATCTGGTTTCAACAAAAAATAAAGAAATAAATAAAAGGAAGCATTGGACAATTATGTCTGGTATGCAACCAAGTGCAACTGTGCAAGAGCATCTCCTTAATTGCAAGTACATGCATCCGGATATAGATCTGATTGCATGTAAGCCGTAACATGTACCAGTGGCCACAGGCAATGAAATGTTGATTTTGCATATTGCTTGGGAAGTATAAAGTTCTATACTTCGTATAACAATAATAGACATCAGCGAAACTCCACAATCCACCTTTTTGACTGAGACCATATTAGGATAAGCTTACGCAGTAATTAGGTTTAGTGGGTCTTCTCAATTTTGTGATTTATCTTGTGAAAAAATTTGAGCGGTTGTAAGGTTTATTTGGATAAATGGAACGAGCAGTATGAAATACCTATTTTTCAAAAATTAAAAAGATAAAACACTTCAAAATCCTGTAGGGATAAATTTGCATGTCATGTTTCTCTTTATTTTTTTTTTCCCTTTTTTTGTGCTTATTTTTTTGGGCCCACATATCATTTTCTGAAAGAATGAATTTATGGTTTTTAGAAAACAGAGGCCTACAAAGAAGGTGACAAGGTGGATGTGTGTCGGGCGAGGGATGATTATGGGGAGTCCTGGTTCTGTGCCCGAGTCGAGAAAGTGATACACCACTCATACTTTCTGGTCGAGTATGAAAGCCCGAATGCACACCCCAATGGCGACCTGACTGAGATCCTTGACCCTCAGCACTTGAGGCCAGCTGTCGACTGCATGCCTGGGGAAATCCTCTACACAGTGGGTTCTCATGTGGAGGTTTTTCGTCGAGAGGGTTGGTGTCCTGGTGTTGTATCAAGTGGTCTTAGTGGGTCCAGTTATGGAGTGACTGTGGAATTTCAAGGTGAACAAGTGATGGTTCAATTCCATGTTTCTAACATGCGTTTGCGGCTGAAATGGGATGGCAGGAGGTGGAGCATGTGGGTCAGCCCTTCTAAGGTTTCTCCTCATTTATTACTATTCTTTTTCTTCTATTTTTCTGTTAATTTAGGTTTACTTTTCTTATATTGAACCTATTAATTTTGGTTTTCTGTAGTGTTTTTCATTGTATAATGTATTTGTTCTTATTTTTCCTTTCAAAGTTATTATGTTTGAGTAACCCTAGAATTAGTTGCACACATCTATATTTGCTATAATATAGGCAATGAAGAGAAAATCAGTCAATTCTGATGAAATATCTGCCTCTGATGTTTCATTGACTGAAAGCGTAACCACTCCTGACTCTGTGACTTCCCCTGGAAAGAAACTGAAAATGGAGAGGTCAGAAGAAGTACATTTACAAATGCAAAACTCGTTTTCTTTTTATTTTTGTTTGTCTTTTTATTACACAAGGAAAGCTTATCCTAATTCTCGGGCTGTTACAGAAAGGACAGTTTAGAATCTGATGACGAAGTCCCAATCACAAAACTTATGAGGGTGTTAACCAAATCTAGCAAAAGCATTGGTAACTCTAGGCCAATTAAGCACGCCGTGCAGAAAGTATCTCGCTCTCGCAAGCTTCCAACAGGATTAAAGGATTTTCGTTTTGTGAGTAGATTCATGTTTCATGCTTTCCTTTATGCATGTGTATATTGGTTTTTTATGAATGCTACTAGTAGCTAGCTCAGCTCTTTATCACTATTGTATCTTTTATTGGCTCAGAAGGCAAGTACTGCAAAGAGAAGCATAACATGCAAAAGAAACTTGAATGGCTGGGCGCCAGATGCCTTTCTACCTCTCTCGAAAAACTGGGTCTCGACATATTTAAGTCCTAATTCCGAGTTTAACCAGCACACTTTGGCTGAGCATACTCTAGACAAGTCTGTGGCTCCTGAAAATGCATTACCATTTGTCGTGACTTCAACATTATGGAAGTCCCTAGAAACTACACCGGTGTTTGTTCGTATTCCTCAGAGGCCTCATTTCAAGATGCTCGAGAGGTATTCTCTTTGTCAAGCCAACCTAATGACCTTATTAGGTCAACACTTGAATTCAGGTTGCAAACTTGCAATTATGAGTACTTGCTGCCACAACAAAAAAATTCCTGGAAACTTACTTGATTGATTCATAAGTTTAGTCTTGATTGACACCTGTTACATCAGTGTACCTATGATTATTGTGTATGGTGCATGATAGATTGTCTGCTTTTACTTTTCTCTACTAACATGTTAAACAAAACTTGATGTTTGATTCTCAAAGAATTATTTTCAAAATCAAGCCGAAAGTATACGTGTTAGGATTTATTCATGACTGGTACAGAAGTATATATAATAAAATGTTTACAGCTGAAAATGAAGATTGTTGTTCCAAATGCAGTGAGTGCGAGGAGGAGAGGGAAGGTAAAGCAATCGGGATGATGGTGACCTATGCCAAACTGGTGGACTCAATTCCCAGGCTCAAGATTCACACTGAACTGAAGGTCATTGAAGAAAAAATTGCCTGTCTTGACTCTCTTGGGAAGAATGGGTTCGTTGTGGATCCAATGCGAAGCTGCTTGTGTCGTCTTTTACAAATAAAGACCAACTGTTCAAAATTTTCATTGCAACGTGTTGAGTTGGAGACTAAGCTTGCAAAAGAGAAGGATTCGCTTGCATCTGCCAATGGTTGTGAAGATAAGTTGGCAGATATTAATAAGAGTATTGCCAAATTAAAAGAGCAGTTGAGCATTATGGAGAAGCAAAAAAAATCTGTTATGGAGAAAAGAGCTGGAGTTTCAGGTTCAGCAGCTGAGCTTGAGCACAATATATCAAGGATTGAAGTTGAGATTGTTAGCATAAACAGGGCTTATGAGTTAGCTTCTGAAGAATTTGATCGTGTTATATCAAGGTTGCCAGGTGTATCTACTATCTAGCACATGTGGCTTTTAGGGTTGTTTCTTTGGCCTTTGGTATTTTCCTTTTGTGGATATAACGTATGTCTATGGATGAATCATGTTAATTGCCAGGTTTATCTAGTATATGTTGATATTTTGCGGAGATCTTTGTCCTCTCTCTAAGTTGGTCGATGTTTTTACGAAAATGGCATCAGGCAGAGCAGACCCAATAAAACTCATAGCAGCTGTACGAAACCTGGCCTGCTTAAATAGCACCAGTTTAAAATATCTGTCAGATTTTAACTAGAGAGCAAAATATTTGGATTGAGTGTTTTTTTTTTCCGTATTATTAATACATGAGGTATTTATAGAGTCTATGCTACTTGTATTACCGTTGTCTACCTTCCTAATAACGCTAGCTATCTTAATTACAAAATATTTATCTAAGAATTATTGCCTAATAATCTAAATTGCAACGGCTGTATATAATTTGGACTTATGGTGGCTTTCTTTATTTGGATGATGAATAGATTGCCAGTAACGTTCTTCTTTTTCAACAATATCCGATACCAACTTTGGTTTAGAGTTGTGCAACCTAAAGAGTTGTAGCTGGCTTGTATAGGGCAAATATTTTTCTAATCACAAGCGAACCTTTATAGTACGGACTATATTGACTCTCCCATCGATAGAAAAAAATGGAGTTATGTAATTTCATAATTTTGCCTATCGAATAATTCATTGGATGTATTAATCTATTATGACTTATAAGTGAATTCTTCTGAATTTCTCATCCAAAATTTGTGCATATAAATCAGCTATGCTGCGAGTTTATAGAGAAGTTTTCAATCAGCAAGTTTTGGTAAAAGTTAATGCAACTTCCAACCGACTGCTAAGCCTGATTTGGGATAATCCTATGATCGCTAACACTTTCGGCCCACTTCCCCCGGTTTTTGTACTCAAGGAGTCAGATTAGACTAATCTGTCTTGGAGAATGCCAAAGCCTTCGCCAGGCATCCTCAGATAAACATGTCTAAAACAGTCGTTCTGTAGGATTGTGCCGCATTTGGTTTACCTCAACAGAAGCAAAGTAGAGAGGGAGAGTGTGGTACAATCTCGAACCTAGAAATCAACAAGCTACAACGACTTTTGAGTACAAGAAACCAGGTGCCAGGACCAGTAAAAGGTGAGCAGGGTGCCTATTAAAATATATTTGAATATACATAGAAAATTGTGACATATTGTGCAAATAATGCTTATCGTGTGCAATATTTGAGCATTTCAAGCGATTTTGCTCTCATTCTAAGTCATTTGATCATATTAATCTATATTTAAACTCTATATGTTGTCTAAAATATAATTCAGAGCTTATTTATTATAAAATATTTAATTATACAGACAAAGTATGCATAAATTTGCAAATAGAGCTTATTCTGAGAAATTTTTAAGCATTTTAAGTGATTCTGCACTCATTCTAAGTCATTTGATCTCAATCATCTATATTTAAACACTTTATGTTGTCTAAAATATGATTCATATCATACTTATTTTAAAAAATTTGACTATTCATAGAAAATTGGCATATATTGTGCAAATAATTATTATTTGTGCTTTATTAGAGCATTTCATGCAATTCTTCACTCATTTTAAGTCATTTGATAACATGAATCTATACTTAAACTCTTTATATTGTTTAGAATATAATTCAGAACTCACTTATTGTAAAATATTTAATTATACATAGAAAAGATGGAAATAATGAGCAAATAAAGCTTATTCTGAGCAATATTTGAGCATTTCAAGAGATTGTGGCCTCATTCTAAGTTATTTGATCATAATAAACTATATTTAAACTCTTTATATTGTCTGGAATATAATTCAGATATTAATTATTATAAAATATTAGATTATACATAGAAAATATGCATATAATACGCAAATAAAGTTTATTATGAGCAATATTTGAGCATTTCCAGTGATAGTGGTCAAATTCTAAGTTATTTGATTACAATAATCTATATTCAAGCTCTTTATATGGTCTACAATACAATTGAGAAAATTTGCATATATTGTGCAAATAATGCTTATTTTGAGCACTATCTAAGCATTTGAAGTGATTTGACATTCATTCTAAGTTATTTGATCACGACAATCTATATTTAAACTCCTTATACTGTCCAGAATCGAATTCAGATCTTACTTATTGTAATATATTTGATTATACATAAAAATAATGCATATATTGTGCAAATAGTGCTTATTCTGTGCAGTAATTGAGCATTTCAAACGATTCTGAACTCATTCTAAGTCATTTCATCACATTACAAAATATTTAGTTATACATAGAAAATATACATAAAATGAGCAAAAACAGCTTCTTCTAAGCAATATTAGAGCATTTTAAGCGATTCTGAAATTATTCTAAGTCATCTCACCACAATAATCAATATTTATACTCTTTATATTGTCTAGAATATGATTCTGATCCTACTTACTAAAATATATTTGACTATACATAGAAAATTGTCATATATTGTGCTAATTATGCTTATCCTGTGCAATATTTGAGCATTTCAAGCGATTCTGTTCTCATTATAAGTCATTTGATCATATTAATCTATATTTAAACTCTATATGTTATACAGAATATAATTCAGAGCTTATTTTTATAAAAAAATTAATTATACAGAGAAAGTATGCATAAAATTTGCAAATAAAGCTTATTCTGAGCAATATTTATGCATTTTAAGCGATTCTACACTCATTCTACGATATCTGATCACAATAATCTATATTTAAACACTTTATATTTTGTAAAATATAATTCATAGCATATTTATTATCAAATATTTAATTATACATAGAAATATGCTTAAAATTAGCAAATAAAGCATATTCTGAGCAATATTTTTGCATTTTAAGTGATTCTGCACTCATTCTAAATCATTTGACCACAATAATCTATATTTAAACTCTTTATGTTATCTAAAAAATGATTCATATATTACTTATTATAAAATATTTGACTATTTATTGAAAATTGGCATTATTGTGAAAATAATTATTATTTTGTGCTAATTTGAGCATTCCATGCAATTCTGGACTCATTCTAAGTCATGTGATCACATTAATATATATTTGAACTCTTTATTTTGTCTAAAATACAAATCAGAGCTCACTTGTTGTAAAATATTTAATTATACATAGAAAATATTCATAAAATGAGCAAATAAAGCTTATTCTGAGTAATATTTGAGCATTTTAAGCTATTCTGCATTCATTCTAAGTCAATTGATCACAATAATCTATATTTCAACTCTTTATGTTGTTTAGAATATGATTCATTCCTTACTTATTATGAAAAAACAGACAATACAAAGAAAATATGCATATATTGTGCAAATAATTGTTATTTTGTGCATTATTTGAGCATTTCATGCAATTCTACACATTCTAAATCATTTAATCACATTAATCTATATTCAAACCCTATATATTGTCTTGAATATAATTTAGCACTCACTTATTGTAAGATATTTAATTTTACACAGACAATAAGCATATAATGAGCAAAATAAAGCTTATTCTTAGCAATATTTGAGCATTTCAAGCGAAGGTGGTAACATTCTATGTTGTTTAGAATATGACTCATTCCTTTTTATAAAATATCTGACAATACATAGAAAATATGCATATATTATGCAAATAATTGTAATTCTGTGCATTATTTGAGCATTTCATGCAATTCTGCACTCATTCTAAGTCATTTAATCACATTAATCTATATTTAAACTCTTTATATTGTCTAGAATATAATTTAGAGCTCACTTATTGTAAGAGATTGAATTTTACATAGAAAATATGCATATAATGAGCAAATAGAGCTTATTCTTATCAATATTTGAGCATTTCAAGAGATTGTAGCCTCATTCTAAGTCATTCGATTATAATAATCTATATTTAAACTCTTTATATTGTCTAGAATATAATTTAGAGCTTACTAATTATAAATATTTGATTATACATAAAAACAATATGCATATAATGTGCAAATAAATCTTATTCTGAACAATACTTGAGCATTTCAAGCTGTGGTCACATTTTATGTTATTTGATCGCAATTATCTATATTCAAACTCTTTATATGGTCTCGAATATAATTCAGATCTTACTCATTAAAAAATATTAAATTATACATAGAAAATATGCATACATTGTGCAAATAATGCTTATTTTGAGCATTATTCGAGCATTTCTAGCTATTCGGCATTCATTCTAAGTCATTTAATCAGAATGAATATTTAAACTATTTATATTGTCTAGAATCTAATTCAGATATTAATTATTGCAATATTTTCATTATACATAGAAATTATGCATATATTGTGCAAATAGAGCATTCTATGCAGTAATTGAGCATTCTGTACATAGAAATTATGCATATATTCTGAACTAATTCTAAGATCATTTCATCACATTAATCTATATTTAAACTATTTATATTGTCTAGAATATAATTCAGAGCCTATTTGTTATAAAATATTTAGATATACATAGAAAATATACATGAAATATGCAAAAAAAAAAGCATATTCTGAGCAATATTTGAGTATTTTAAGCGATTCCAATTATTCTAGGTCATTTTACCACAATAATCTATATTTTAACGCTTTATATGGTCTAGAATATGATTCTGATCTTACTTATTAAAATAAATTTAAATATGCATAGAAAATTGTCATATATTGTGCAAATAATGCTTATTCTTTGCAATATATGAGAATTTCAGGCAATTCTACTCCCATTCTAAGTAATTTGATCACATTAATCCATATTTAAATTCTATATGTTGTATAGAATATAATTCAGGGCTTATTTATTATAAAATATTTAATTATACAGAGAAAATGTGCATAAAATTTGCAAAATAAAGCTTATTCTGAGCAATATTTATACATTCTAAGCGATTGTACACTCATTCTACGTCCTCTGATCACAATAATCTATATAATATTGTCTACAATATAATTCAGAGCATATTTATAATAAAATAATTAATTATACATAGAAAATATACATAAAATAAGCAAATAAAGCATATTTTGAACAATATTTGAGCATTATAGGCGATTCTGCACTCATTCTAAGTAATTTGATTACAATAATTTATATTTAAGCTATTTATGTTTTCTAGAATACGATTCATATGTTAGTTATTATAAAATATTTGACTATACGTAGAAAATAAGCACATAATGTGCAAATTATTGTTATTCTGTGCATTACTTGAGAAATTCATGCAATTCTGCACTCATTCTAAGTCATTTGATCACATTAATCTATATTTAAACAATTTATATTGTCTAGAATATCATTCAGATATTAATATTATAAAATATTTAGTTATACATAGAACAAATACATAAAATGAGCTAATAAAGCTTATTCTGGCAATATATCAGCAGTTTAAGTCATTTTTCAATTATTCTAAGTTATTTCAGCACAATAATCTATATTTAAACTCTTTAAATTGACTAGAATATGAATACGATCCTACTTATTAAAATATATTTGAATATACATAGAAAATTGTCATATATTGTGCAAATAATGCTTATCCTGTGCAATATTTGAGCATTTCAAGCGATTCTGCTCTCATTCTAAGTCATTTGATCACATTAACCTATATTTAAACTCTATATGTTGTCTAGAATATAATTCAGAACTTATTTATTATAAAATATTTCATTATACAGAGAAAATATGAATAGAATTTTTAAATAGAGCTTATTCTGAGCAATATTTGAGCAATTTAAGCGATTCTGCACTCATTCTGAGTTATTTGATCACAATAATCTATATTTAAACTCTTTATGTTGTCTAAAATATGATTCATGTCATACTTATTATAAAATATTTGACTATTCATAGAAACTAGGCAAATATTGTGTAAAAAAATTATTATTTTGTGCTTTATTTGAGCATTTCATGCAAGTCTGCACTCATCCTAAGTCATTTCATCAAATTAATCTATATTTAAACTATTTATATTGTCAAGAATCTAATTCAGATATTAATTATTGTAATATTTTCATTATATATAGAAATTATGCATATATTGTGCTAGTTCTTATTCTGTGCAGTAATTGAGCATTTCATGATATTCTAAATTCATTCTAAGTCATTTCATCACATTAATCTATTTTTAAACTATTTACATTGCCTAGATTATAATTCAGAGCCAATTTATTATAAAATATTTAATTATACAGAAAAAATATGCATAAAATTTGCAAATAAAGCTTATTCTGAGGAATATTTATGCATTTTAAGTGATTCTACACTCATTCTACGTCATCTGATCACCATAATCTATATTTAAACACTTTATGTTGTGTACAATATAATTCAGAGCATATTTATAATAAAATATTTAATTATACATAGAAAATATGCATAAATGAGCAACTAAAGCATATTCTGAGCAATATTTGAGCATTATAGGCGATTCTGCACTCATTCTAAGTCATTTGATTACAATAATCTATATTTAAGCTATTTATGTTTTCTAGAATACGATTCATATCATATTATAAATATTTGACTATACGTATAAAATAAGCACATAATGTGCAAATTATTGTTATTTTGTGCAGCATTTGAGCAATTCATGTAATTCTGCACTCATTCTAAGTCATTTGATAACATTAATCTATATTTAAACTATTTATATTGTCTAGAATATCATTCAGATATTAATATTATAAAATATTTAGTTATACATAGAAAAAATACATAAAACGAGCTAATAATTACTGAGCAATATTTGAGCATTTTAAGTGATTTTTCAATTATTCTAAGTTATTTCAGCACAATAATCTATATTTAATCTCTTTATATTAACTAGAATATGATTATGATCCTACTTATTAAAATATATTTGAATATACATAGAAAATTGCCATATATTGCGCAAATAATGCTTATCCTGTGCAATATTTGACATTTCAAGCGATTATGCTCTCAATCTAAGTCATTTGATCACATTAATCTATATTTTACTCTATATGTTGTCTAAAATATAATTCAGAACTTATTTATTATAAAATATTTCATTATACAGAGAAAATACGAATAAAATTTTCAAATAGAGCTTATCTCAGCAGTATTTGAGCATTTTAAGCGATTCTGCCCTCATTCTAAGTTATTTAAACATAATAATCTATATTTAAACTCTTTATGTTGTCCAAAATATGATTCATATCATACTTATTATAAAATATTTGACTATTCATATAAACTAGTCAAATATTTTGCAAATAATTATTATTTTGTGCTTTATGTCAGCATTTCATGCAATTCTGCACTCATTCTAAGTCATTTGATCAAATTAATCTATATTTAAACTCTTTATATTGTCTAGAATATAATTCAGAGCTCACTTATTGTAAAATATTTAATTATACATAGAAAATATTCATAAAGTGAGCAAATAAAGCTTATTCTGAGCAATATTTGAGCATTTTAAGCTATTCTGCATACATTCTAAGTCAATTGATCACAATAATCTATATTTCAACTTTTTATGTTGTTTAGAATATGATTCATTCCTTACTTATTATGAAAAATCAGACAATACAAAGAAAATATGCATATATTGTGCAAATAATTGTTATTATGTGCATTATTTGAGCATTTCATGCAATTCTACACATTCTAAATCATTTAATCACATTAATCTATATTTAAACCCTTTATATTGTCTTGAATATAATTTAGCGCTCACTTATTGTAAGATATTTAATTTTACACAGACAATAAGCATATAATGAGCAAAATAAAGCTTATTCTTAGCAATATTTGAGCATTTTCAAGCGAAGGTGGTAACATTCTATGTTATTTGATCAGAATAATCTATATTGAAGCTCTTTATATGTTCTCAAAATTCAGGTCTTACTCATTAAAAAATATTGAATTATACATAGAAAATATGATATATATTGTGCAAATAATGCTTATGTTGAGCATTATTCGAGCATTTCAAGCGATTTAGCATTCATTCTAAGTCATTTGATCACAATAATTTATATTTAAACTATTTATATTGTCTAGAATCAAATTCAGATATTAATTATTGTAACATTTTCATTATATATAGAAATTTTGCATATTGTGCAAATAGTGCTTATTCTGTGCAGTAATTGAGCATTTCCAACGATTCTGAACTCATTCTATGTCATTTTATCACATTAATCTATATTTAAACTGTTTATATTGTCTAGATTATAATTCAGAGCTTATTTTTTATAAAATATTTAGTTATACATTGAAAATATACAAGAAAGAAGCAAATAAAGCTTATTCTGAGCAATATTTGAGCATTTTAAGCGATTCTCCAATTATTTTAAGTCATTTCACGACAATAATCTATATTTAAACTCTTTATATCATCTACAATATAAAATCTACAATATAGTTTAGAGATTATTTATTATAAAATATTAAATTAGACAGAGAAAATATGCATAAATTTTGCAAATAAAGCTTATTCTGAGCAATATTTATGCATTTTAAGCAACTCTACAGTCATTCTACGTCATCTTGTCACAATAATCTATATTTAAACACTTTATATTGTCTAAAATCTAATTCAAATCATATTTATTATAAAATATCTAATTATACGTAGAAAATATGAATGAAATGAGCAAATAAAGCATATTCTGAGCAATATTTGATCATTATAAGCGATTCTGCACTCACTCTAAGTCGTTTCATTACAATAATCTATATTTTAGCTTTTTATGTTTTCCAGAATATTAGTCATATCTTACTTACTATAAAATATTGGACTATACTTACAAAATAAGCACATATTGTGCAAATTCTGTGCAAATTTTTTGAGCAATTCGTGCAATTCTGCACTCATTCTAAGTCATTGGATCACATTAATCTATATTTCAACTCTTTATATTGTCTAGAATATTATTCATATATTAATTATTGTAAAATATTTAAATTATACATGGAAAATATACATAAAATGAGCATATAATTCTTAGCATTATTTTTGTATTTAAATTGATTTTTCAATTATTCTAAGTTATTTCAACACAATAATCTATATTTAAACTCTTTATATTGTCTAGAATATGATAATGATCCTACTTATTAAAATATATTTGAATATACATAGAAAATTGCCAATTATGCTTATCCTGCGCAATATTTGAGCATTTCAAGTGATTCTGCTCTCATTCTATGTCATTTGATCACATTAATCTATATTTAAACTATATATATTGTCTAGAATATAATTCAGAGCTTATTTATTATAAAATATTTACTTATCCAGAGAAAATATGCATAAAATTTGTAAATAGAATTTATTCTGAACAATATTTGAGCATTTCATGCAATTCTGCACTCATTCTAATTCATTTGATCACATTGATCTATATTTAAACTATTTATATTGTCAAGAATATAATTCAGAGCTCACTTATTGTAAAATATTTAATTATACATAGAAAATATCGATATAATGGCAAATAAAGCTTATTCTGAGCAATATTTGTGCATTTGAAGTGATTGTGGCTTCATTCTAAGTTGTTTGATCATAATAATCTATATTCATATTCGTTATATTGTCTATAATTTAATTCAGAGCTTACTAATTATATAATATTTGATTATACATAGAAAATAATAATATAATGTGCAAATAAAGCTTATTCTGAGCAATATTTGAGCATTTCCAGCGATAGTGGTCACATTCTAAGATATTTGATTACAATAATCTATATTCAAGCTCCTTGTATGGTCTACAATATAATTCAATATTACTTATTAGAAAATATGCATATATTGTGCAAATAATGCCCATTTTGAGCACTATTTGAGCCTTTGAAGCGATTCGGCATTTATTCTAAGTCATTTGATGACAATTATCTACATGTTAACTCCTTATATTGTCTAGAATTTAATTCAGATTTTATTTATTGTAATATATTTGATTATACATAGAAATTATTCATATATTGTGCAAATAGTGCTTATTCTGTGCAGTAATTGAGCATTTCAAGCGATCTGAACTCATTCTATGCCATTTTATCACATTAATCTATATTTGAACTATTTTTATTGTCTACAATATAATTCAGAGCTATTTATTATAAAATATTTAGTTATACATAGAAAATATACATAAAATGAGCAAATAAAGCTTATTCTGAGCAATATTTGAGCATTTTATGCGATTCTGCAATTATTCTAAGTCATTGCACCACAATAATCTATATTTAAACTCTTTATATTGTCTAGAATATGATTCAGATCCTACTTATTAATATATATTTGAAATTATATAGAAAATTGTCATATATTATGCAAATAATGCATATCCTGTGCAATATTTGAGCATTTCAAGCGATTCTGCTATCATTCTAAGTCATTTGATCACATTAAACTATATTGAAACTCTGTATATTGTCTAGAATATAATTCAGAGCTTTTTGATTATAAATTATTTATTTATACAGAGAAAATGCTAGAATCAAACATATAGGACGTCAAACACGATCAAAATATCAACTGTTAAAATTTCAAATGGCCGATCCAAACCGCTCAATATAATCTCTATATTTAAATATCCTTGAAAACCAAATTTTATATTTTTTTATATTTTCTAACTATTTTTTTCGAAGTTTCAAAATTGGAGGGTTCATAACTTTTTAGATTGAGCATATTAGAAAATTCTAAAAAAATAGTAAAAAAATTTGAAAAAATATAAAATTTAGTTTCCAAGGAGATTTTTTTATGGACAACAATTTGAACGGTTCGGATAGGCCATTGTAATCTCAAAAATTGAAATTTTATAGTGTTGGACGAGTGCATGTGTCCTATATGTTTGACACTAACAACTCCCGAGAAAATATGCATAAAATTTGCAAATTGAGCTTATTATGAGCAATATTTGAGCATTTTAAGCAATTCTGCACTCATTTTTAGTCATTTGCTCACAATAATCTATATTTAAACTCTTTATGTTGCATAAAATTTGATTCATATCATACAAAATATTTGACTATTCATAAGAAATAGGCATATATTGTGCAAATAATTATTATTTTGTGCATTGTTTGAGCATTTCATGCAATTCTGCACTCATTATAAGTCATTTGATCACATCAATCTATATTTAAACTCTATATATAGTCTAGAATATAATTCAGAGCTCAATTATTGTAAAATATTTAATTATACAAAGAAAATATGGAAATAATGAGCAAATAAAGCTTATTCTGAGCAATATTTGTTCATTTCAGGAGATTGTGGCTTCATTCTAATTTATTTGATCATAATAATCTGTATTTAAACTCGTTGTATTGTTTAGAATACAATTCAGAGCTTACTAATTATCAAATATTTAATTATATATAGAAATTAATCATGTAATGTACAAATAAAGCTTATTCTGAGCAATATTTGAGCATTTCCAGCAATAGTGGTCACATTCTAAGTTATTTTATCACAAAAATCTATATTCAAGCTCTTTATATGGCCTAAAATATAATTCAGATCTTACTTAATAAAAAATATTGAATTATACATAGAAAATATGTATATATTGTGCAAATAATGCTTATTTTGAGCACTATTTGAGCATTTGAATCAATTCGGCATTCATTCTATGTCATCTGATCACAATAATCTATATTTAAGCTCCTTATATTGTCTAGAATGTAATTCAGATCTTACTTATTGTAATGTATTTAATTATAAATAGAAATTATGCAAATAATGCTTATTCTGTGCAGTAGTTGAGCATTTCAAGTGATTATGACCTCATTCTAAGTCATCACATTAATCTATATTTAAACTATTTATATTGTCTAGAATATAATCAGAGATTATTTATTATAAAATATTTAGTTATAGATAGAAAATTTACATAAAATAAGCAAATAAAGCTTATTATGTGCAATATTTGAGCATTTTGAGCAATCCTGCAATTATTCTAAGTCATTTCATCACAATAATCTATATTTAAACTCTTTATATTGTCTAGAATATGATTCTGATCCTACTTATTAAAATAAATTTGAATATACATAGAAAATTGTCATAAATTGTGCAAATAATGCTTATCCTGTGAAATATTTGAGAATTTATAGCGATCATGCTTTCATTGTAAGTAATTCGATCATATTAATCTATATTTAAACTTTATATGTTGTATATAATATAATTCAGAGATTATTTATTATAAAATATTTAATTATACTGAGAAAATATGCATAAAATTTACAAATAAAGCTTATTCTTAGCAATATTTGTGCATTTTAAGCGATTCTGCAATTATTCTATGTCATTTCATCACGATGATCTATATTTAAACTCTATATATTTCCTAGAATATAATTCAGAGCTTATTTAATTATACAGAGAAAATATGCATAAAATTAACAAATAAAGCTTATTCTGAGCAATATTTCAGCATTTTAAGCGATTCTGCACTCATTCTAAGTCATTTGATCACAATAATCTATATTTAAACTCTTTTTGTTGTCTAAAATATGATTCAAATTTTACTTATTATAATATATTTGACTATTCATTGAAAATTAGCATATTTTGTGTAAATAATTATTATTTTGTGCTTATTTGAGTATTTCATGCAATTCTGCACTCATTCTAAGTCATTTGATCACATTAATCTATATTAAACTCTTTATATTGTCTAGAATATAATTCAGAGCTCACTTATTGTAAAATATTTAATTATACATGGAAAATATTCTAAAAATGAGCAAATAAAGCTTATTTGAGCAATATTTGAGCATTTTAAGCTATTCGACACTCATTATATGTCATTTGATCACAATAATCTATATTTCAACTCTTTATGTTGTTTAGAATATGATTAATTCCTTACTTATTATTATCAAATATCTGACTATACATAGAAAATATGCATATTTTGAGCAAATAATTGTCATTCTGTGCATTTCATGGAATTATGTATTCATTCTAAGTCATTTAATCAAATCTATATTTAAACTCTTTATGTTGTCTACAATATAATTCAGACTATATTTAATTATACATAGAAAATATGCATATAATGAGCAAATAAAGCTTATTCTGAGCAATATTTGAGCATTTCAAGAGATTGTGGCCTCATTCTGAGTCATTCTTTTCATAATAATCTATATTTAAACTCTTTATATTGTCTAGAATATAATTCAGGGCTTACTAATTATAAATATTTGATTATACATAAAAAATATGCAAACAATGTGAAAATAAATCTTATTCTGAGCAATATTTGAGCATTTCATGCGATAGTCGTAACATTCTATGTTATTTGATCACAATAATCTATATTCAAGCTCTTTCTATGGTCTCAAATATAATTGAGATATTACTTATTAAAAAAGATTGAATTATACATAGAAAATATGCATATATGCAAATAATGCTTATTTTGAGCATTTCCAGTTTTTCGGCATTCATTCTAAGTCATTTCATCACATTAGTCTATATTTATAATTCAGAGCTCACTTATTGTAAAATATTTAATCATACATAAAAAATATGCATATAATGAGCAAATAAAGCTTATTATAAGTAATATTTGACCATTTCAAGTGTTTCAGCACTCATTCTAAGTCATTAGATCACATTAATCTACAATTAAACTCTATATATTGTCTAGAATATAATTCAGAGCTTATTTGTTATAAAATATTTAATTATACATAGAAAATATGCATAAAATTAGCAAATAAATATTATTCTTAGCAATATTTAAGCGATTCTATGTTTTCTAGAATATGATTAATTTCTTACTCATTATAAGATATTTGACTATACATAGAAAATATGCATGTATTGTGCAAATAATTGTTATTATGTGCATTATTTGGGCATTTCATGCAATTCTACACTCATTCTAAGTCATTTGATCACATTAATCTATATTTAAACTCTTTATATTGTCTAGAATATAATTCAGATATTACGTATTTTAAAATATTTAATTATACATAGAAAATATCCATAAAATTAACAAATAAAGCTTTTTCTGAGCAATATTTGAGCATTTCAAGCGATAGTGGTCACATTCTAAGTTACTTGATCCCAATAATTTATATTCAAGCACTTTATATGGTCTCAAATATAATTCGGATCTTTCTTATTAAAAAGTATTGAAATTATACATAGAAAATATGCATATTTTGTGCAAATAATGCTTATATTGAGCATTTCAAGCATTTCGGCATTAATTCTAAGTCATTTGATCACAATAATCTATATTTAAACTCTTTATATTGTCAAGAATCTAATTCATAGAAAATATGCATCCATTGTGCAAATAATGCTTATTTTGTGCATTATTTGAACATTTTAAGCGATTCTGCACTCATTCTAAGTTTTTTTACCACTTTAATCTATATTTAAACTATTTAAAATTGTCTAGAATATAATTCAGAGCTTATTTATAAAATATTTAGTTATACATGGAAAATATACATAAAATGAGCAAATAAAGCTTATTCTGACCAATATTTTTGCATTGAAGCGATTTTGCAATTATTCTAAGTCATTTCATTACAATAATCTATATTTAAATCTTTATGTTGTCTAGAATATGATTACAATCCTACTTATTAAAAATATTTGAATATACATATAAAATTGGTATATATTGTGCAAATAATGCTTATTCTTGTCATTATTTGAGCATTTCATGTGATTCTGCACTTATTCTAAGTTATTTGATCACATTAATCTATGTTAAACTCTTTATATTGTCTAGAATATAATTCAGAGCTCACTTTTTATAAAATATTTAATTATACATAGAAAATGTGCATATAATGAGCAAATAAAGCTTATTCTAGGCCATATTTGAGCATTTCAAGCGTTTCTGCACTCATACTAAGTCATTTGATAATAATATTAATCTATATTTAAACTCTTTATATTATTTAAAATAAAATTCTAATCCTACTTATTAAAAAAATATTTGAATGTACATAAAAAATTGCCATATATTGTGCAAATAATGCTTATTTTGTGCAATATTTGCGCATTTCAAGAGATTTTGCACTCATTCTAAGTCTTTTGATCACATTAATCTATATTTAAACTATTAATATTGTCTAAAATATAATCTCGAGCTTATTTATTATAAAATATTTAGTATACATAGAAAATATACATAGAATTAGCAAATAATGATTATTCCGGCAATATTTTAGTATTTTAAGCGATTCTGCAATTATTATATGTCATTTTTTCACAATAATCTATATTTAAACTCTATTTATTGTCTAGAATATAATCCAGAGCTTATTTATTGTTAAATAATTAATTATAAAAGAAAAATATGCACAAAATTAACACATAAAGCTTATTCTGAGCAGTATTTGAGCATTTTAAGCGATTCTACGCTCATTCTAAGTCATTTTATCAGAATAATCTATATTTAAAGTTTTAAACACTTTATATTGTCTAAAATATAATTCAGAGATTTTTTATTTTAAAATATTTAATTATACATATAAAATATATAATTAAACACTTTCAATGTACGTGTCGCTTTCTCTCTCTCTAACCAGTGGCAAGGCCTGGAATATTTTACTCTAACTCTATATAGTATTATTATATCAATAAATACACATGGTTCATTGAAGCGAAAAGAAAAAAAAAAAAACAAGAAAATAAGTAATTGGCAGATACCATCAGAACAAGTATATGCATGCCATTTAATTATATGGCACAGATCCTATTAATTTCTCTCCCTTTCTTTGCAATAGAATTCAATTTCATTTCACGAATAGAGAAAAATATTCACTCAAAAAGGGGAAGATCGGGATAAAGGCATAAAGCCATAAAGGCAATGCGTTGCCGATATTCGGTATCTGATAGAAGACATCTACAATTCCCAACATTGTCCCCTATTCTATCTCAAAAAAAAAACATTGTCCCCTATTAATTGTTTGTTTAATTTATTTCCCTTCTTTAGCAGAACGATCTCATGATCCTCTTTCTGAAATATTTTTCTCACGTGCTTGTGTTGTTTTTCTCTTTTCTTTTCTTGAGATTCCTCAGGCCCCTCGCCACAAAACAGGCCTATGGATGACACGTTATTAATGAGCAAGGTGGCATACTGATCTTGATTGGGTTCTTTTCTGTTTGCCGTTTACTTTGACTGGACACTGATGTTTCACTTTTTAGAATTGATGCTTTTTTATAATGAAATCTTACATTACATTGTTGATTTTTTTTCCTCAGTTTTTTTTTAATTTCCACGTAGGTTATTATCGATTTCCGAAGAAATTACTCTCAGACCCAAGAAATATTTATTTAGGGTTCCGTTTTCTACAAGCAATCTTTAAATGCAGGTTAGAAACTTAGAACACAAATTAAATAATTAAATAATTCTGATTTGAGCATAGCCTAAATGGACCATGGATGCATGAGTTTTCTTTTTCCCCTGATCAAAACAATATACGTAGCTAGACAATTCTGCAATGCATACGTTTTTTTTTTATATGGACTTAAATCTAGATTTTGCATTCAAGCGCTAATCAATCAGAATCATTCATCATCCTGAATGAATAGTTTAAATTTCGACATGTAAAAAATAAAATATTCATGATAAAATTACCCTATATATGTAATCATAATATAATACGACTACGTTAAATCATAGATACTTCTTGTAATGATCCATCACGAGTTCAAACTTCAAAAGGTTGATTAAAAGTTATATTGATGAAAGTTTATTAAACAGATCTAAATATTGATGAAAGTTTGTCACACTTCAAAAGTTTATTAAAATTTATATCAATTTAATATATTGATGAAAATTATATTAAACAGATCAAAATTTTCTAAAAAGTTTATTTAGTTTTCATATAATGATCCTTTAATAGACCCAAAACTACCTTAAAAAAAAATCCCAGGTCAACAGAGGAACAACATATTTAATTAATCCTAATTCTTTGGATAAACCAATAATTTTCCAAGCTACGATGGAATTTTATGTTCCCACAAAAAAGAAAGTAAAAAATTTCCATATATTAATCTAAGTCGATAAAGAGCTAAAACCTCCAAAAAAATAAAATAAATAACGATACCATGAAAATCTTAAAAAGATATAAATTAAAAAAATTCTTAGTAGGAGATCACAAATTTTCACTTCAACATGATAAAAATTTCAATTTAGCACAAAAACTATTGATTGGTATTTAAAAAGAGTTGGATCTTGTAAAAAAAAAATAAATAAATAAAGTTTTCATATGGTAGTTTCAAACAGGGCAAAAGAAGGGGAGACAGAGAACAAAAAATATGACATTAATAAGACGTAAATTGATGAAAACGGATCGGATAATATGTCCGCTCCGATCCTGAATCCGAAAAATAACGGAAATGCGGAATTTTTGAATATTAATATATGTATTCTTTTGGATACTGATGCCGAGACGAAATTTCTCAAATGGACAGATGCGAATGTAGAAATAGAAATTGGTCATAAATATACGAATCCGAAAATATTTAGTCTGATTATATTTGGATATCCACTAATTAAATTTTGTCTCTGCACCCACCAGGCTATCACATGCGCGCGCGTTCCCCAGGCAAATGAGATAACGTGTACAACTGTATTTTTTTTTTTTGGGTAGAATGGTAGATTCATACAACCACTAGGCTTTAGGCTTGGGTTGGACAATATATTGCTTCATTGACTAGTTTAGTCACGTAATTTTGTTATATACAACTAATTATATATTTTTTTACTTGGATTAAAAATGTACGAATGCAACTAACAATTTTTTTTATCGTTCTTATAAAAAAGAGAATGTAATTATGTGTGCTAAATTTTACGAAAAGTGCTAAAAAATGAATAAAAAAAAGTGAATCCAATCCGTATCTCATAAAATATATCCGTATTTATTTTCATATCCGACAATATCCAAATCGTATTTGTATTTGTGTCATCTTAACATTCGAACTGTATCTATATCCGAATATATACGTATTCGTATCCATATCCATCCGACAAAAAATATGAATATAAATATAGTTTGACCACTATGTGATCCGTATCCGATCTGTTTTCATCCCTAAAATTCATACATTTTTGGAACATTCTCGACAAAATTAAATAACACTAATTTCTCATTGTGAGCTCATATGTTTGAGGACAGATGCATTGATGCAATCAATGTCTAAGAATTGTACCCGCTGCATCTTTTTTACTTGAAAATTTTTTTAAATAAAGTAAGACCAATATGTAAATAAAAAAAATTACAGGACCCATCTAAAAGATCCAGGTCCTATCTCAGAAAAATAGAAATTGAATTGTTTTCTCTTGTCGTGATTTTTTAAATTGAATTAACCAAAATTATATTTTTAATACAAAACTTTTGACCTTTTAATTTGTGAAAATGAAAACTATTATGCAAAAATTATTAGAAAATGAAAATTCATTGGGAATTGTTGTAATTTTAAAATTTTTTTATTATATTGAATTATAATTTTGGATATTGAATATATTATTTTAGATCTTGTGTTGTTATTATAAGTATATTTGATTTCTAATGAATTTTATTTTAAGTTACATTATTTTAGAATTGTTTGTTTGAAAAATATTGTCATACTATATCTATACTAAGACGTTATGTTGTACATATGTTTTCAGAAAAAAAAAAAATTATGGACCTTGCTAACATAAATTCCTAGCTTCGCACCTAACTGTATACGTCCATATTAACTTGTAAGTACTACTTTTGTTTCATTTTATAAAAATAAAAGAGAATTACTTCCTACAATCAGACTCACGCGCAATCAAGCAATCAAAGGCGCTTCCTCACCCTCACCTTCCGTGCGCTCCCTCACCCTCACCCTCGCGATCTCCCTCACCCTCCCGCGCGATCTCCCTCACCCTCCGCTCCTTCTCCCTTCTCTCGCGACCTCACCCTCCCACGCGACCTCTTCTATTGCGGGTCACGCTCCTTCTCCCTTCTCCTGCTCTCTACTCTGATTTTCATTCTGATTTTTTTTTTCAATTCATGCACGATTGTCGTTCTCCTTTTCTCCTTATTCTCTCTTTTCTGATTTCTGCTATTGTATGGGAGTACATAAATAGCTATAGGGGAGTACATTATTTGTAGTAGGGGAGTACATAATATGTAGTAAGGGAGTATTTTAAATATGATTTCTGCTATTGTATGGGAGTACATAAATAGCTATAGGGGAGTACATTATTTGTAGTAGGGGAGTACATAATATGTAGTAAGGGAGTAGGAGAAGGGAGATTCCTGCTATTGTATGGGAGTACATAAATAGCTATAGGGGAGTACATTATTTTGAAGTAGGGGAGTACATTATATGTAGTAAGGGAGTATTTTAAAACTGATTTCTGCTATTTGTATGGGAGTACATAAATAGTTATAGGCGAGTACATTATTTGTACTAGGGGAGTACATTATATGTAGCAAGGGAGTATTTTAAATCTGATTTCTGTTATCTTATGGGAGCACATAAATGACTATAAGGGAGTACATTATTTTAGTAGGGGAGTACATTATATGTACGGGTGAGAGGGATGCAGGGTGGGAGGAGAGACCGGGTGAGAGAGACGCGGGGTGGGAGGGGAAGGCGCGGGGGTGGGAGGGGAAGGCGCGTGGGTGGGAGGGGAAGGCGCGGGGTGAGGGTGAGTGGAAGTCGCGCGGGTGGGAGGGAATTAGCGCTGTCTGTTTTCGGAAAGAAATAATTAACTTTTTTTTCTATTTTTAGCATATGATTGCTTGATTGCTTAAAATCTTGATTGTACTTATCACTCCCGAAAATAAAACTGGGTAGGCGCTCCATTTTTTTTTAAAAAAAAAAAACTTGCAAGTACTACATTTAGAAAATGTAACCAATATTTACAAATAAAGTATTACTGTTAAATATTCAAGAAGAAGGACACAAAATCAACCTTTTATTATTTTATTATAGTAACTCAAAAGTACTCCTTTTAAGAACAATTTTTCGAGTTTTTAGCTTTTATTTTTTTAAGAAAAAACTAAAATCTTTATACAGTTTTATTTTTTTTATTTTTATGATCAATACTGTCATGCTAAAATCCGTACGATTCATAAATGTATAAAAAGAAGGACCAATAGAAATGTTTCAAACAACATTTGAGGTTTGACCGTATGAGAAATGCTAATCTCGTGAATGCACATTTCTTTTTCTTTATTTTGCGAGTTGGATTTCTTGTTTCGGTCAGACATGTTCTCTTTCTTTTTGAAGTCCCAAAGACCCAAACTCGTTACTCACATATTGTCAGACCCATCTCTTCTCATATTTCGCTACATTTCGCGCCACAATAAACTCCTCCTTGTGACGTTTCCAGTTCAATCCACTAAAACTAAAAGCGAGCGTTTCAATGCACTGTCTCCTTTCACTTCTGTCACCTTTCTCTGTTCTTTCTCCCAAGAGGCAAGAGGCGGAGCCCCCAACATACTCTAACCCACTCTAAAACCCTTGGTTAATTTCTCCACCTCTCCATCTCCTCCAATGGTTCTCACAAGTAACCAAGAGGTTGTCACAAATGCTGCTCCACCAGAGCAAAAGATCGACGGAGAACTCTCCATCTCTCCCAAAACCCCCAATTCACAGTCATCAAGGAAGCCTTTTCCGGTGGGTGCAGAGGTGGAGGTGAGAATCAGTTCCGAAGGCTTTCATGACTCATGGTACGAAGCGATTGTGTTGAGACATTATAGAATTACGCGGCATGTTAAGTATAAAGTCCAGTACGTCGAATTTGTGCTAGAGGAAGGATCGGGAGAGAAGCTTGTAGAGGTTGTGCTTGCCAAGGATGTCAGACCTCGGGCCCCACGCCGTTTCACCTCTAACGGGCCTTCTTTTTCTATTCCAAATAATGAGGTACAAATTAATTTGTTGTGTTTGCATACGAACAGGATTTTGTTTGGAAGATAGAGAAGTTTAGAGAAATGCACTTTTCAGTGAGTAATGGTTTAAGTACATACTGCTTATTTGTTAGATCTACCTGTAATTGGATAATTAACACGGATAATGCTTAATTTTGACCAATTTGTCAATTTTCATTCTTTCTTTTTTTTCATTTTTGGCCGCATGGATGTTCTCAGGCGTTTCCTTTTTCCTTTCTGTCTCTTCGCAGGATGAAGACTCAGAATTTAATATGCATGACCTGGTTGAGGCGTTCCACAATGATGGGTGGTGGCATGGAGTAATATCAGGTCTAAGAAGTCCTGACACGGGTCTATATACTGTATCTTTTCCCAACTCGAGGGAAGTCTTCCAGTTTAAGCCGGCCGATATCAGGCCTCTGTTAACATTTGCCAACAGCCTGTGGTCCCCAGATCTAAGAATACCTCAGGTACATACATGATTTGATAGTTGTTCAGCTTTGTCCATCTGGTTTCAACAAAAAAATAAATAAATGAAAGGAAGCAATGGACAATTATGTCTGGTATGCAACCAAGTGCAAGAGCATCTCCTTAATTACAAGTACATGCATTCGGATATAGTTCTGATTGCATGTAAGCCGTAACCTGTACCAGTGGCTACAGGCAATGAAATGTTGATTTTGCATATTGCTTGGGAACTATAAAGTTCTATGTATAACAATAATAGGCATCAGTGAAACTTCACAATCCACCTTTTTGACTGAGACCATATAAGGATAATCTTACGCAGTAATTAAGTTTAGTGGGTCTTCTCAATTTTGCGATTTTTGTGAAAAAACTTTGGGTGGTTGTAAGGTTTATTTGGATAAATGGAACGAGCAGAATGAAATACCTATTTTTCAAAAATTGAAAAGATAAAACACTCCAAAATCCTGTAGGGATAAATTTGCATGTCATGTTTCTCTTTATCTTTTCCCCTTTTTTTGTGCATATTTTTTTGGGCCCACATATCTTTTCCCCTTCTGAAAGAATGAATTTATGGTTTTTAGAAAACAGAGGCCTACCAAGAAGGTGACAAGGTGGATGTGCATCGGGTGAGAGATGATTATGGGGAGTCCTGGTTCCCTTCCCGAGTCAAGAAAGTGATACACCACTCGTACTATCTGGTTAAGTATGAAAGCTCGAACGCACACCCCAATGACGACCTGACCGAGATCCTTGACCCTCGGCACTTGAGGCCAGCTGTCGACTGCATGCCTGGGACAATCCTCTACACGGTGGGTTCTGATGTGGAGGTTTTACATGGAGGGGGTTGGTGTCCCGGTGTTGTGTCAAGTGGTCTTAGTGGGTCCAGTTATGCGGTGACTATAGAATCACGAGCTGAACAAATGACGGTTCAATTCCATGTTTCTAACATGCGTTTGCGGCTGAAATGGGATGGCAGGAGGTGGAGCAAGTGGGTCAGCCCTTCTAAGGTTTCTCCTCACTTGTTACTGTTAATTTATATTTCTTCTCTTTTTCTGTTGATTTAGGTTTACTTTTCTTATATTGAACCTAGTAATTTTGATTTTCTGTAGTGTTTTTCATTGTATAATATATTTGTTCTTATTTTTCCTTTCAAAGTTATTATGTTTGAGTAACCCTAGAATTAGTTGAACACATCTTTATTTGCTATAATATAGGCAAAGAAGAGAAAATCGGTCAATTCTGATGAAATATCTGCCTCTGATATTTCATTGACTGAAAGGGTAACCACTCCTGACTGTGTGGTTAACCACTCCTGACTGAAAGGGTAACCACTCCTGACTGAAAGGGTAACCACTCCTGAAAATGGAGAGGTCAGAAGAAGTTCATTTACAAATGCAAAACTCGTTTTCTTTTATTTTTGTTTGTCTTTTTATTACACAAGGAAAGCTTATCCTAATTCTCGGGCTGTGTCAGAAAGGACAGTTTAGAATCTGATGACGAAGTCCCAATCACAAAACTTATTAGGGTGTTAGCCAAATCTAGCAAAAGCATTGGTAACTCTAGGGCAATTAAGCGCGCCGTGCAGAAAGTATCTCGCTCTCGCAAGCTTCCAACAGGATTAAAGGATTTTCATTTTGTGAGTAGCTTCATGTTTCATGCTTTCCATTATGCATGTGTATATTGGTTTTTTATGAATGCTACTAGTAGCTAGCTCAGCTCTTTATCACACTCTATTTTCTTTTATTTTGGCGCAGAAGGCAAGTACTGCAAAGAGAAGCATAACATGCAAAAGAAACTTGAATGGCTGGGCGCCAGATTTAAAAGCCTTTCTACCTCTCTCGAAAAACTGGGTCTCGACATATTTAAGTCCTAATTCCGAGTTTAACCAGCACACTTTGGCTGAGCATACTCTAGACAAGTCTGTGACTCCTGAAAATGTATTACCATTTGTCGTGACTTCAACATTATGGAAGTCCCTAGAAACTACACCGGTGTTTGTTCGTATTCCTCAGAGGCCTCATTTCAAGATGCTCGAGAGGTATTCTCTTTGTCGAGCCAACCTAATGACCTTATTAGGTCAACACTTGAATTCAGGTTGCAAACTTGCAATTACGAGTAATTGCTGCCACAACAAAAAAACTCCTGGAAACTTTCTTGATTGATTCATAATCTCAGTCTTGATTGACACCTTTTACATCAGTGTACGTTTGATTATTGTGTATGGTTCATGATAGATTGTCTGCTTTTACTTTTCTCTACTAACATGTTAAACAAAACTTGATGTTTGATTCTCAGTGAATTATTTTCAAAATCAAGCCGAAAGGATACATGTTTGGATTTATACATGATTGGTACAGAAGTATATATAATAAAATGTTTACAGCTGAAAATGAAAATTGTTGTTCCAAATGCAGTGAGTGCGAGGAGGAGAGGGAAGGTAAAGCAATCGGCATGATGGTGACCTATGCCAAACTGGTGGACTCAATTCCGAGGCTCAAGATTCACACTGAACTGAAGGTCATTGAAGAAAAAATTGCCTGTCTTGACTCTCTTGGGAAGAATGGATTCATTGTGGATCCAATGCGAAGCTGCCTGTGTCATCTTTTAGAAATAAAGACCAACTGTTCAAAATTTGCATTGCAACAGGTTGAATTGGAGACTAAGCTTGCTAAAGAGAAGGATTCGCTTGCATCTGCCAATGGTTGTGAAGATAAGTTGGCAGATATTAATAAGAGTATTGCCAAATTAAAAGAGCAGCTGAACATTATGGAGAAGCAAAAAAAATCTATTATGGAGAAAAGAGCCGGAGTTTCAGGTTCAGCAGCTGTGCTTGAGCACAATATATCAAGGATTGAAGTTGAGATTGTTAGAATAAAGAGGGCTTATGAGTCAGCTTCTGAAGAATTTGATCGTGTAATATCAAGGTTGCCAGGTGCATCTAGCACATGTGGCTTTTAGTGTTGTTCCTTTGGCCTTTGGTATTTTCCTTTTGTGGATATAACGTATGTCTATGGATGAATCATGTTAATTGCCAGGTTTATCTAGTATATGTTGATATTGTGCGGAGATCTTTGTCCTCTTTCTAAGTTGGTCGATGTTTTTACGAAATGGCATCAGGCAGAGCAGACCCAATAAAACTCATAGCAGCTGTACGAAACCCGGCCTGCTTAAATGGCACCAGTTTAAAATATCTGTCAGATTTTCAAATAGAGAGCAAAATATTTGGATTGAGTTTTTTTTTTTGTATTATTAATACATGAGGTATATATTGAGTCTATGCTACTTGTATTACCTTCCTAATAACGCTAGCTATCTTAATTACAAAATATTTATCTAAGAATTATTGCCTAATAATCTAAATTGCAACGGCTATAATTTGGACTTATGGTGGCTTTCTTTATTTGGATTGTGAATAATTGAATAGATTTCCACTGACGTTCTTTTTTCTCAAAATATCTGATGCCAACTTCGGTTTAGAGTTGTACAATTTAAAGAGTTGTAGCTGGCTTGTAATAGGGCAAATATTTTTCTAATCACAGGTGAACCTTTATAGTACGGACTGTATTCACTCTCCCATCAATAGAAAAAAAAAATGGAATTATGTCATTTTTATAATTTTGCCTATTGAATAATTCATTGGATGTATTAATCTACTAAGTGAATTCTTCCGAATTTCTCATCCAAAATTTGTGCATATAAATCAGCTAAGCTGCGAGTTTGTAGTGAAGTTTTCAATCAGCAACACCATAACACTGCTCAGTTTTGGTAAAAGTTATTACGACTTTTCAACCGACTGCTAAGCCTTATTTGGGATAATCCTATGATCGCTGACACTTTCGGCCCACTTCCCCCTGTTTTTGTACTCGAGGAGTCAGATTAGACTAATCTGTTTTGGCGAATGCCAAAGCCTTCGCCAGGCATCCTCGGATAAATATGTCTAAAACATTCATTCTGTAGGATTGTACCGCATTTGGTTTACCAACAGAAGCAAAGTAGAGAGGGAGACAGTGTGGTACAATCTCGAACCTAGAAATCGACAAGTTACAACGACTTTTGAGTTTTGAGTACAAGAAACCTGGTGCCAGGCCTCCTAAAATACCAGTGTTTGTTGAGCCCTTGGGTTTATATTTGCATTAACCACATTCATATCGAATGCTGATTTGCCTTAAAAGTGGGACTGCTGACATATTGGGTCCAAGTGTCCAACACATTTGCAATGTTCTTTGAGTTCTCCAGATAACATATTTCGAAGTTTGATTTTTCATGTTGTTATGATAGTGTTATTTTATATCTAATGATTAAGAATCTGGTGTTAACACATTTGATTTTCTTCCTTATTTAATTTGGGTCTCAATTACGACTACTTTGACCTTTTCTTCTCACAATCTTTCAAAATACACGTTTTTTTAAACTTTGAATTGGTCTTTATATTCTGAAATGAAAATAGTAAAAATATTTGAAAATAAGATGGATAATTTGGCCCTATTCATTTTGAACGAGACCATATTTTTTTTTAATAAGGTTAAATATTTTGGGAAAATATCATACTTTATCTAATTTCTATTGACATATATGTATTCTTTTAAGTTTAGATTAATAATTTTTTAGGAAAATATTCAAGTAGAAAAAAAAAATATAAACAGACACCCCATTTCTAGAAAATATTAATTAGAACCTTTCTTTATTTAGAAAAAAAAAACGTATATATTATTAATGACAAGGAAAAGAAATAATGTTGTGGCATGTTTTTTTTTTTTATTTAGACGATACATCTTGTGCAATTTTTTTCTTTCCAAAAAATATAATCCCATAGGAAAAGGAAAATATGAAGCAAAATTACAGTAATATTTTGTTTTGATATTTGATGCTGGCTATATTTTTCAATCTAAAATAAACACATTTATGTTTGGATAAAAATCTGAGTTTAAATAGGAAAAGGAACGCGGCAGATGCCAAATTATATAATTATAATATAAATAAGAGGGAGGCAAATTGTCTTTTTCCATTACAAATTTCATCCAATATAAGTATGGAGTATGTTAATAGGTAAGATATCTAAATGCATTTTATTATGTCAGAGAGAATTAAAAAAAGTAAATGACTGATAATTTATTGAAAAAAAATAAATAAAAGTTTCATCTTTCTCATTTGGTCGGCAAAAAATAATGCATTCACATTGTACTAAAAAATGCCCTCGGCATATCATTATTAAGGATTTTTGTAAACAAAATCAAACATACCAATAACAACTACCATAAAATTCATGAACAGATCCTATATGAAAAATATTAATCTTCATTATCTATTCACATTAATTTTACAAAAACTCATGGCTTACATTGATTATTAATATGAATTGTCACTTACATTCTAATTAAGCACATACGTAGCTATATCTACAATGAAATGCGGCCGGAAAAAAAATTTGATTAAAAAAAAAATGGCTATCAATCTCAGCTTGTATCCCGATCCAAAAATTAATATGATTTTAAAATAACAATCACCATGTTCATCAATTTTTAGAAAGGGAGGGGAAAAAACATATATAAAAAAATGGCTATCTACGATGAAATGCGGCCGGAAAAAATTTTGGCCCAAAAAAAAAATGGCTATCAATCTCAGCTTGTATCCCGATCGAAAAATTAATATGATTTTAATATAACAATCACCATGTTCATCAATTTTTAAAAAGGGAGGGGAAAAAACATGGATAAAGCATGGAAAAGTTAACCAATTTCCACTTACCTTTCAAAATTTCAAAAGCACCTCTATTCGATTTTTTTTTTTTTTTTTTGCGGTATAAATAATTGGACGGGGTAAAACATTTTAAATGACACGATTATTCATTTCATGAAATTTTATTTGAGAAAGAAGCAATTTAATTATTCAATGGTACAAAATAAATTTCGTCAAATTTAATTTGTAATTACATATCAACATATAAGCATAAAACTAACATCTACTCTCTCATACCCCACGTATTAATGAGTCGTAATACAAAACAAAAGATAAAACAAACAACAAAATAGGAAAAATAAAGGGGAAAGCGTGATTTAAAAAAAAAAAAAGCATGATTTGAGATTAGAAATATATATATACCTATAAAATGCTATATTATGAAGAACTCAGGTGAATTATTCAATCCAATTTCGCATGTTTATTTTTCTTTTACTACGGATGGGAAATGCGTGAGCATTTAACTACACAAATTCCTTATTTATAAGACATTATGGCGGTTGAATAAAAGAAGAAAAATTGATGTCAAATACTCTAATAGACAATGGACGGTCATTAATGATGGCCGGTGCAACAATAGGGAAGGTCTCCATTTCATTTGTAGTTTTTAATCTACATAAATATGTTAATAAACATGTAGCACACATATAAATTCCACACCATTTCTACTCCTAATTAAAACATTTAGAAAACTCAATTGGTCTATCATGAATCATCACATCTAAAAATAAAAGTAATTTTCAAACGTTCACACATGTTATTTACAAAAACCTGGCATTAATTAAATAATAAACACCATTAGGTAATGACTACAATTGAAATGTCCAAGCAATTAAACACCGTGCTTATTCAAACTCAACACAACAATAGATGGTCAAGATTTAAAAATCCAACGGCCGGCATTTTTTTTAGCATCATTTTTAGACGCAACCTTGGTTCCCTCAAGTTGGAAAATGCCAACTTTAATATACATTTAATAAATTATGTTGATAATACATATATGAAATATAAATTTATAATGTCACGAGTGGCTCACAAGTAGCGAGAGTTGACCTCGACTCAAACTCGACTCGTCCAACAAAGTCAGTTCAGCTCGAGTTACAACCAAACTTTTTCAGAGTCGAGTTCGAATTAGCTTACAAGTTACAAGTTTTTCAATAAGCAAATAAAGCTTATTATGAGCAAAATTAGAACAGTTTAAGCGATTCTACAATTATTCTAAGTCATTTCACCATAATAATATATATTTTAACTCTTAATATTGTCTACAATATGATTCTAATCGTTCTCATTAAAATATATTTTTGAATATACAAAGAAAATTGTCATATATTGTGCAAATAATGCTTATGCTGTGCAATATTTGATCATTTCAAGTGATTCTGCTCTCATTCTAAGTAATCGAATTACAGAAATCAATCTATATATTGTCTAGAATATATATATTTATTATAAAATATTTAATTATACAGAGAAAATATGCATAAAATTTGTAAATAGAGCTTATTATGAGCAATATTTGAGCATTTTAAGCGATTCTGAACTCATTCTAAATCATTTCATCACATTAATCTATATTTAAAGTATTTCTACTGTCAAAAATATAATTCAGAGCTTATTTATTATAAAATATTTAGTTATACATAGAAAATATACTTAAATGAGCGAATAAAGCTTATTCTGAGCAATATTTGAGCACTTTGAGCGATTCTGCAATTATTCTTAGTCATTTCACCACAATAATCTATATTTTAACTCTAAATATTGTCTAAAATATGATTCAGATCGTACTTATTAAAATATATTTTTGAATATACAAAAAAAATTATCATATATTGTGCAAATAAAGCTTATGTTGTGCAATATTTGAGCATTTCAAGTGATTTTGCTCTCATTCTAAGTAATTGGATCACATAAATCTATATTGAAACTCTATATATTGTCTAGAATATATAATTCAGAGCTTATTTATTATAAAATATTTAATTATACAGAGGAAATATACATACAATGAGCAAATAGAGATTATTGGAGCAATATTTGAGCATCTTAAGCGATTCTGAACTCATTCTAAATCATTTCATCACATTAAATTATATTTAAAGTATTTATATTGTCTAGAATATAATTTAGAGCTTATTTATTATAAAATATTTAGTTATACATAGAAAATATACATAAATGAGCAAATAAAACTTATTCCGAGCAATATTTGAGCATTTTCAGCGATTCTGCAATTATTCTAAGTCATTTCACCACAATAATTTATATTTTAACTATTAATATTATCTAGAATATGATTATGATCCTACTTATTAAAATATATTTTTGAATATACATAGAAAATTGTCATATATTGTGCAAATAAAGCTTGTCTTGTGCAATATTTGAGCATTTCAAGTGATTCTGCTCTTATTCAAAGTAATTGGATCACAGAAATCTATATTGAAACTCTATATATTGTCTATAATATATAATTCGGAGCAAATTTATTATAAAATATTTAATCATACAGAGAAAATATGCATAAAATTTGCAAATAGAGCTTATTCAGAGCAATATTTGAGCATTTGAAGCAATTCTGAACTCACCCTATGTTATTTCATCACATTAATCTATATTAAAACTATTTATATTGTCTATAATATAATTCAGACGTTATTTATTATAAAATATTTAGTTATACATAGAAAATATACATAAATGAGCAAATAAATCATATTCTGAGCAATATTTGAGTATTTTATACGATTCTGCTATTATTCTAAGTCATTTCACCACAATAATCTATATTTTAACTCTTAATATTGTCTTAATATGATTCTGATCGTACATATTAAAATAAATTTTTTAATATACATAGAAAATTGTCATATATTACGCAAATAATGCTTATCATATGCAATATTTAAGCATTTCGAGTGATTCCACTCTCATTATATGTAATTGGTTCACAAAAATCTATATTGAAACTATATATATTGTCTAGAATATATAATCCAGAGCTTATTTATTATAAAATATATAACTATACAGAGAAAATATGCATAAAATTTTCAAATAGAGTTTATTCTGAGCTTTATTTGAGCATTTTAAGCGATTATGAACTCATTCTAAGTCATTTCATCACATTAATCTATATTAAAGCTATTCCTATTGACTAGATTATAATTCAGAATTGAGCTAGTATTCACTCAAAATGGGGAAGATCGAGATAGAGCCATAAAGCCATAAAGGCAATCAGTTATTAATATATTAACGCGCGCAATTAGATCCGGATCCGAAACCACTGTAACTCCACAGTTCTTCAGACAGTGTTTCGATCCTGGCCGTTGATCTAGGGTTGATGAAATCGTGCGGCTAGAGTGTGCTACGTACAATCTGTTGGGTATTGGTTGATCTAGATATCCTTTCATGCTGCCATTTTTTCTCCGCCCGCTTTTCTCGCTTGCTTTCCGAGGTATGGCCTCCAGTCAATGGCCATGTGGCCTCTGTACGGAAAAGTCCCAATGGCCTCTAGAGAGTTCGCCTCTCTACCCTCTCTCTCTTTTTTTCCGTACCTTAGATGGTCTTCTCTCTTTCCCAGCCATTCCTCCATTTACTTTTTCTCATCTCTCTCATCTCTCTCCTTCCTGAGGCGACATGTTATCATGCATCTGATTTTTTTTGTCTCAAATTCTTCAATGCCTCTTTTATAGAATTCTACCGGTTGGCTCAGAATGGAGAGATCTTTCTTTACAAAATTCATATTCGTGAGTTTTTTTCCTCCAAGAAATTATGTTGCAAGGTTATGTTGTAGAAGTGCGCTCGAAAATCGCCGAGATTGCGCGACTAAACGGTTTTGAGGTCAATGGTGTTTTTTACGCATTTGTCTTTTTATTTCTTCCCTCCTTTTTGTTTTAAATGGTTCAAGTTTTTTATTTATTTATTGTTTTAATCTGCTCTATTTGATTTGTGCAGGTGTCTTTTTCTCTTTATTTTTCCCTTGGTTATTTCTAACGTGAGTTGAGGTCATAAGCTGAACGGCGAAAATGAGGTCAATAACAATGAAGTTGATCATTTCCCTCAATTTTTAATGGATAATTAAACTTGGCAGTTGATGTACACTGCATTATCATTGGATCTATTCGTGGGCTTGGCTGTTGAATTTTTTTTTTTTTTTTCCTTTTTCAATGCTCAGGCTCATACAATGGCCGCAGAGGTAGCAAAAAAGAAAAAAGTGCTGCCCAGATGCCATTAAGGAGGTTACAAGCTTGAACCTGACTGATCAATACCCTTGGAGGTTCTTTATCGATTTTTTAGGTCACTAGGTTAATTTATTTTAGATATTATTGGTTTAAGATCATCTTCTTTTTATTGCAACTTCAATTGTTGATACTTTTAGTTACAAATATATGCAAGTTGCTAACCTTGATGTCCTTCTAAACATATTGTTAACAAAATAGGTTTATCTCAAATTGTGGCCGTTCGATCTCTGTGTGCAAATTGCTTCTTTTTATTTGCAACTTCCATGTTTTTATTTGTAACTAAAACCTTCAAGGTAAGTACCGCTAGATCTCAAGTAGGTTTATTTGCAACAAACCGCTCTTCCTTCCATGTTTTTTTTTTGCTTTGTTGGCTCATCTTTGCCAGGTCAGTTGCATTTAACACTCTTACTCGAACAATGAAGAAAAGCAAGTAGCGGAATATAAAGCTCATTCTTATTCAGTTGAGTGGCGATGGCGTTTCTTTTTAGTGTTGCTGAGCACAAAACCATCATGGTCATGGGTAAGTTCTATGGCTGAGCAACAATTAAAAAGTTTGGTCAATTCTATATTTTTGTTCAGATTTGCATCAGAATTGTTTATATTAAATTGATTGATTAAAACATCCTTAATCATTACGTTGTATCAAAAGGGACTTAGGTTGTCATGTGCAGCACAATAGTCACACGTCATCAGGATGATTGGTAAGATACACTACCTCTGGCTCATGCCATTGCAGGTTAGTTGCTCGCCATGCTTTTAGAGCTTTTGTTTTTGAAATAAAAGCACTCTATCATATTGATTGCGAGAATTTGGATTTCATACCTAATTTACTCAAAAACAAATCGTATCTTCTCTACTTTATTATTAACCGAAAGCATTTGTTGATTACAGTGATCATGAAGTCGGGCAAACCTGCTATTAGAGAGGTATACATGTATTTCTTTTGCAATTAACCCAGTGTTATGTTTGATTGGAAATTGACTTTACCGATATATAGAATAATTCACCATTACTTTACCAATGAGACTATAATGGTGAATAATTACCTGTTTGTGGTCCTTAAACATAGGTGCTTTTTTTTTTTATCATCAAACATAGGTGCTACTTATTATTCTGTTACCGTATTTTACCAATGAGATTATTTCCATAATTTTTTTTTGAACTTATTCAGCCTACATAATTATAAATTCAATTCATGAAATTAGGTACCAGAGGAAGAGGCTCAAAGAAAGTTTGAAATGGACAACTATGCAATCCTCTTGCCCTTTACTTTTTAGAGATTCAAAGTAATTAACTTTTTTTTTTCTTAGTATATTGGAGTGCATGTTTCATGTTTGAACTAGACTATGTGCAATGCTGTGTGCCATGTTAGAGTACATGTTTTTCTTTGTAGTATCTTCTTTCTTGCATCATTGTAAATTAGCATCATGACTGAATTTACAAATATGTACTGATATAAATATGTACTGACAACCAAGTGACTCATGGACTAGAATAGTTAAATGATTATTTTGTCAACATCATTCGTTTTAGGTTTTGCATTCTGATAGCAGGGACATTTATGGAAGTTTTGTTAAAGGCCGATTTAGAAACAAGTACCTGGTAAGTATCCTATATGCCAGTCACAAGCAAGTCCATAGAGAGCATACCTTTTAGTAAAAATATTAATTGATGTACAGGTACAATTAAATCCAACCTATGTTAGTAAATTAAGACACTAAATATATAATTAGTCCATTTTAATATCCCAGGAAAAGATATCTTCATATGTAAATTTATATAAAATCCTACCTATTTCTTAATACAGATTTTATTAAGAAAGGTCTGCTACAATATTCCATGCAATTGTAATAGAATTAGCATAGGAAAGTGAATCAGTTCCCAATTTTACCCCTAATCAATTAGCCCTTTCTACCTGACCCAATGTAGCAGGTTATACCACTAAACATCTAATTTGTTGACAATATACAATTTGAATATGTTCCTAATATTATCCTTTACAAATAAAGTGTTGGTGTTACTGTTAGGTGTTTCATACTTTCTTTTCTTATTTAGAAAGGATTAATATTTTTCAGTTGGGTCAGCATTGTAGATAATAAGGTTATAAGTTCTAACATTGACTGCCCATATACGTTAAGGCTTAGGTACCTAATTCCAATAGAAAGATTATTATGTCAAGCATATCCCTTAACTGGCACAGGAGAACAACATTCCAGACTTCATGCTGATACATCAACTGATATATAGAAGTTGTTTATGGTTTGGAAGTTTTCAAAAAGTTAGACGCCATCATGTAAGTACCTAAGTTGATATACTTCCACAATTATTTGGCATTTTTTTTTCTTACTTGATCTTGATTTTTTGGATTGACTGTTATTGATGATTCGTAATTTTCTACAAATGTACAGCTATAACTTGCTTGGTCAATAATTAACATTAGATACTTTTGTCATGTGTTAATCTAACTTCATTAGGTGATGACACTTTACACTTTTTAGCTATTTTATTTTTTCCTTTCTAAATGTTCTTAACTCAGATGCATATGTATATTCCATCTTTCTTTGAACACAAGATCTTAAGTATCAAACACCACACATGTATCATTAGAAAACATAAACAAATAATCGAAAAAATGGAAAGATACTTTATAGAGGATTTAATATATCTAGCTTGAGCAAATTTGTTACTGAGGTTGTACCTTAAACCAAAAATGCCAAACTCAACACCTCTGGAATCAAGGCTATTATATTCAATAATACATCTGAAAAATGCGTTTAACTGTATGATTTTTCAAAGAATGTCATTGGTGCATAACTTTGATGTTTATTTGAATTTTGAGAAAGATTTGCTTGCATGTTTTCCATTTCAATTTCCCTTCACTTTCTCTGATGTCATTAAGGAACATATAATTGGGTTGTTAATCATGTTATTTGAAGCCATCTAATGGTTGAGATCAGCATTTCGTATACAAATGGTAAGTTGTCTAAAACTATATATTTTTTTCCAGTTGATATAGCAAGGGCAAGAGATAGCATGAAAAAACTCTAATATTTGTGTTCTTATTTTCATCTTCTTTTATTTTTTTTCCATAAATTTTCTATTTGCATTATGGTTGTTAAATGTAATAAATTGAACTACAAATAAAATCTACTATAATAGTAAAATTCAACAAAAAAGCGAGGGAAAAAAATAGGTCGCGCAACGCGCGACGGCACCACTAGTGAGTTGCTGATATTCGGGATCTGATAGAAGACATCTACAATCCCCAACATTGTCCTCTATTAATTGTTTGTTTAATTTATTTCCCTTCTTTAACAGAACGATCCCATGATCCTCTTTCTGAAATCATTTTCTCACGTGCTTGTGTTGTTTTTCTCTTTTCTTTTCTTGAGATTCCTCAGGCTCCTCGCCAAAACAGGCCTAGGATGACGCGTTATCTTGATTGGGTTCTTTTCTGTTTGCCGTTTACTTTGACTGGACACTGATGTTTCGCTTTTTAGAATTGATGCTTTTTTATAATGAAATCTTACATTACACTCTTAATTTTTTTCCTCAGTTTTTTTTTTTTATTTCCACGTAGGTTAAGGTTATTAGCGATTTCCGAAGAAATTTCAGACCCAAGAAATATTCATTTAGGGTTCCGTTTTCTACAAGCGATCTTTAAATGCAGGTTAGAAACTTAGAACACAACGTCTTGAATACAAATTAAATCATTCTGATTTGAGCATAGCCTAAATGGATCATGGATGCATGATTTTTCTTTTTCCCCTAATCAAAACAATATACGTAGCTAGATAATTCTGCAATGTATACGTTTTTTTTTTTTTATATGGACTTAAATCTAGATTTTTCATTCAAGCGCTAATCAATCACAATCATTCATCATCCTGAATAAAGAGCTTAAATTTCGACATGTAAAAAAATAAAATATTCATGATAAAATTACCCTATATATGAAATAATAATATAATACGACTACGTTAAATCATATATACTTCTTGTAATGATCCATCAAGAGTTCAAACTTCAAAAGGTTGATTAAAAATTATATCGATGAAAGTTTATTAAACAGATTTAAATATTGATGAAAGTTTATCACACTTCAAAAGTTCATTAAAAATTACATCAATTTAATATATAGATGAAAAATATATTAAACAAACAATTTAATATATTTATGAAAATTATATTTAACAGATCTGAATTTTCTACAAAGTTTATTTAGTTTTGATATAATGATCCTTTAATAGAACTAAAACCACCTTAAAAAAAATCCCAGGTCAACAGCGGAACGACATCAATATCCAATATTATAAATAAAGATGTGTGGGTGTCAGGATCGTTTAGTTAAATGTAGTTCGACACTTCAAGTATTGTGAAAGAGCATTTTTTCTATTTCTGTAACATGATAATCTATAACTATTTGTGTACTGGATATTATTCTTCATAAAATTGACCCGCTTCACTGGCAGACAATAATATGGCTGTACATTGTTTTGTTTCTGATTTTTTTGACTCCTTCCTATTTTCATTTTCATTGTTAATTTGTAATAGTTAAGCTAAAAATATTGTTGGACGTATATTTGGAAAACTCAAAATTCATTCTATGAGATAATATTGTTGGACATATTATTTTAATATATTCATATCTTATTGATATGATTGTGATATTTATTCAAAATAATATGTCCAACATAAATTTCAGACTAAGAGTACGTATATATATATGGTGCTTTGTTTTGTCGCCAAATATCATTTCTTAAAAAATACCATGTTGCAATCATATTTTTTTCTTTTATTTTTTTTTATGTTGATGTGCTGATGTTGATCGATTGATATTTATAATTTATAATTGGGTTAGCTTTTTTTCTCAGATATAAACTGCAAATATTTCCTTTTAAAACATAGTATATTTAGAAAATATTGTATTTTTCTTTTGAAACATACATGATTTTTTTAGGATAATATTTTTTTCCATGCCTTCTCTATCTATATATTATATATTTTGTTGCTGATCAATGATTATAATGGTGTGTCATCTCATTGTTCCTTGATTATAATGGTGTGTCATCTCATTGTTCCTTGGTAATATTGTTGGCTTAAATTAAAGTTTATTACTTCATTACTATTTTTCTATCATTTATAATATTAATACAATAAAAATTCATGTATCGAGCGAAGCTCGATGATCCACTCTAATATTTAATTAATCCTAATTCTTTGGATAAACCAATAATTTTCCAAGCTACCATGGAATTTTATGTTTCCACAAAAAAGAAAGTAAAAAATTTCCATATATTAATCTAAGTCGATAAAAAGCTAGAACCTCCAAAATAAATAAATAAATAACCCTCGATTTTGTACCATGAAAATCTTAAAAAGATATAAATTAAAATAATTCTTAGTAGGAGATCACACAATTTCACTTCAACATGATAAAAATTTCAATTTAGCACAAAACTATTGATTGGTATTTTAAAAGAGTTGGATATTTGTAGGAAAAAAAATAATAAAGTTTTCATATGGTAGTTTCAAACAGGGCAAAAGAAGGGGAGACCGAGAACAAAAAATACGACATTAATAAGACATAAATCGATGAAAACGGATCGGATAATATATCTTCTCCGATCCGTATCCGAATCCCAAAAATAACAGAAACGCAGAATATTTGGATATTAATATCCGGATTCTTTCGGATACGAATTTTCTCCAATGGATGCATATGCGAATATAGAAATAGAAATTGGTCTGGAAACAGATGCGAATACGGATAAATATACGTATCCGAAAATATTTAGTCTGATTATATTTGGATATCCACTGATTGAACTTTCTCTGCACAGGCCATCACATGCGCGCGCGTTCCCCAGGCAAATGAGATAACGTGTACCATTAACTGTACTTTTTTTTTTTTTTCTTCCGGTAGAATGGTAGATACAACCACTAGGCTGTAGGCTTGGGTTGGACAATATATTGCTTCGTTGACTAGTTTAGTCACGTAATTTTGTTATATACAACTAATTATATATATATTTTTTACTTGGATTAAAAATGTACGAATGCAACTAACAAGTTTTTACCATTCTTATAAAAAAGGGAATGTAATTATGTGTGATAAATTTTACGAAAAGCGCTAAAAAATGAATTAAAAAAAGTGAAATCCAATACATATCGGATAATATATCCGTATTTATTTTCATATTCGACAATATCCAAACCGTATTTGTATCCGTGTCCGTTTAACATCCGAGTCGTATATGTATCCGAACATATCTGTATTTGTATCCATATCCATTCGATAAAAAATATTATACGAATATAGTTTGACCACCATCTGATCTGTATTCGATCTGTTTTCATCCCTAAAATTCATACATTTTCGGAACATTCTTGACAAAACTAAATAACACTAATTTCTCGTTGTGAGCTCATATGTTTGAGGGCAGACGCATTGACACAATCAAGGTGTGTTTGGCACGCATGAGATTAGTAGGGTGAGTGGTGTAAGGTTAGTACTTTTTTGGATTTTCGAGATACTTTTTGAAATTTCGAGGTAGAATAGTGAGGGATGAGATTTTCGAGAGAATCCAATGTCTAAGAATTGTACCCCTTGCGCCTTTTATATAATTGTATACGTCCATATTAACTTGTTAGTACTACTTTTGTTTCATTTTATAAAAATGAAATTGGGTGGCGCTCCCATTTTTTTTTAAAAAACTTGTAACTACTGCACTTAGAAAATGTAACCAATATTTTCAATATTTACAAATAAAAGTATTGTTGTCAAATATTTAAGAAGAGGGACACAAAATCAACCTTTTATTATTTTATTATAGTTAAGCAAAAGTACTCCTTTTAAGAACAATTTTTCGAGTTTTTAGCTTTTATTTTTTTAGAAAAAACTAAAATATTTATACAGTTTTTTATTTTATTTTTATGATCAATACCGTCATGCTAAAAATCCGTACGATTCATAAATGTATAAAAAGAAGGACCAATAGAAATGTTTCAAACAACATTTGAGGTTTGACCGTACGAGAAATGCTAATCTCGTGAATGCACATTTCTTTTCTTATTTTGCGAGTTGGATTTCTTGTTTCGGTCAGACATGTTCTCTTTCCTTTTGAAGTCCCAACCTCATTAGTCATTACTCATGTATTGTGTCATCTTCTCATATTTCGCTACGTTTCGCGCCACAATAAACTCCTTCCGAGTTCCGATGTTTCCAGTTAAATCCACTAAAACTAAAAGCGAGCGTTTCAATGCACTGTCTCCTACTCCTTTCACTTCTGTCACCTTTCTCTTCTTTCTCTCCCAAGAGGCAACAGGCGGAGTCTCCAACCTACTCTCTTTAACCCACTCTAAAACCCTTTCACTTCTGTTTTCTCCATCTCTCACTTTATCCGATGAATCTCACAAGCACCCAAGAGGCTGCGACAGATGCTCCACCACCAGAGCAAAAGATCGACGGAGAACTCTCCATCTCTCCCAAAACCCCCAATTCACAGTCATCAAGGAATCCTTTTCCGGTGAGTGCAGAGGTGGAGGTGAGAATCAGTTCCGAAGGCTTTCATGACTCATGGTACGAAGCGATTGTGTTGAGACATTATAGAATTACGCGGCATGTTAAGTATAAAGTCCAGTACGTCGAATTTGTGCTAGAGGAAGGATCAAGAGAGAAGCTTGTAGAGGTTGTGCTTGCCAAGGATGTCAGACCTCGGGCCCCACGCCGTTTCACCTCTAACGGGCCTTCTTTTTCTATTCCAAATAATGAGGTACAAATTAATTTGTTGTGTTTGCATACGAACAGGATTTTGTTTGGAAGATAGAGAAGTTTAGAGAAATGTACTTTTTAGCGAGTAATGTTTTAATTTGTTTGATCTACCTCACTACCTGTAATTGGATAGTTAACACGGAAAGCCTTCGGAGCAGAAATTAAGCTTAATTTTGACCTATTCGTTAATTTCTCTGGCATTTTCTTTTTCCTTTCTGAGTCTCTTTGCAGGATGAAGACTCAGAAATTAAGATGCATGACCTGGTTGAGGCGTTCCACAATGACGGGTGGTGGCATGGAGTAATATCAGGTCTAAGAAGTCCCGACACGGGTCTATATACAGTATCTTTTCCCAACTCGAGGGAAGTCTTCCAGTTTAAGCCGGCTGATATCAGGCCTCAGTTAACATTTGCCAACGGTCTGTGGTCCCCAGTTCAAAGAATACCTCAGGTACACGATTTGATAATTGTTCAGCTTTGTCCATGTGGTTTCAATTAAAAAAAAGGAAATAAAAAGAAGCATTTGACTATTATGTCTGGTATGCAACCAAGTCCAAGACCATCTCCTTAAATTACAAGTACATGCATCTCCATATATATAGATCTGATTGCATGTAAGCCATATCCTGTACCAGTGCCCACAGGCAAAGCTATTAATTTTGCATATTGTTTGGGAGTCAAAAACTATTGAGTTCTATGTGAAACAAGAATAGATATCAGTGAAACTCCACAATCCACCTTTTTGATTGAGACCATATTAGGATAAACTTAGGCAGTAATTAGGTTTAGTGGGTCTTTTCAATTTTGTGATTTATCTTGTGAAAATACTCTGAGAGGTTGTAAGGTTTATTTGGATAAATGGAACGGTTAGTATGAAACACCTATTTTTCAAACAAAAAAAAAAAGATAAAACACTTCACAATCATGTATGGATAAATTTGCATGTCATGTTTCTCTTTATTTTTCCCCTTTTTTTCTGCTTACTTTTTTGGGGCCCACAGATCATTTTCTGATAGAATGAATTTATGGTTTTTAGAAAACAGAGGCCTACAAAGAAGGTGACAAGGTGGATGTGCGTCGGGTGAGAGATGATTATGGGGAGTCATGGTTCCGTGCCCGTGCCGAGAAAGTGATACACCACTCATACTTTCTGGTCGAGTACGAAAGCCCGAATGCACACCCCAATGGCGACCTGACTGAGATCCTTGACCCTCAGCACTTGAGGCCAGCTGTCGACTGCATGCCTGGGGAAATCCTCTACACAGTGGGTTCTCATGTGGAGGTTTTACGTGGAGGGGGTTGGTGTCCTGGTGTTGTATCAAGTGGTCTTAGTGGGTCCAGTTATGGAGTGACTGTGGAATTTCGAGGTGAACAAGTGGTGGTTCAATTCCATGTTTCTAACATGCGTTTGCGGCTGAAATGGGATGGCAGGAGGTGGAGCAAGTGGGTCAGCCCTTCTAAGGTTTCTCCTCATTTGTTAATGTTAATTTTTTTCTTCTCTTTTTTTTTTTTGTTTTTTTTTTTGAAATAAGTGGGGAGCCCCCACCACTCTTCCAAAAGAAGAGCATCCAAAGTAACTAAAAAACAAAATATTACAACCTAGCAGTTGAAGTACTCAAAATAAAATGCCTCCCAATGACATCTACTGATCACTACACAAACTTACTGCCTGCCTATACTGTATCTCCCATCCTCAATATCTGCTCAAGAATATCAACTCCTCAAACAGAATTATCAAAGGAAAATGTTTTCTATCCCCGCAGCCCCTTCAACAATAATAAAAAGAAACAGCTCCATTTATTACATCACAAGGCAACAAATCAAATTCAACATCAAACAAGCTAAAGAATAAGACTAGCACTCTCCTAGTCCGTTATTTTTTGTTAGAAAAGGTGTATCAGCCAGCACATGTTATCCACCCCTCTTCTGCACTCAGCTGCCCCTCTTGTTCCTCCAGCAACAAGGTATCTTCAGCGTGTCCAAGCGGGCCCCACACATTGTAGGGCTGTAGGCCCTAGGTCTTGCCTCTGCATCCTGCCTAGCCAACTCCACCTCGCCTATCATGTCCAGCACCTGTTGTTTCACATATGCTGGCCACAATCCTGACCAGTAAATCAAGAGTGATTTACTTTTAACTAAAAGAGCTATAGTTGAAACTGGACTGGCACTTTGGAAACAAATCTCATTTCTCTGTCTCCAACAGATCCATAAGGCAGCAACACTACATAATCTGAAGGAAAGATTGCTTGCATCAATTAACTGATCAACAATAGACATAAATGATTTAGAGAAGTAGGAGGTTGTGAAATATTCAAATTTCAACATAACCACCTCCAAATTGGTTGTATATTTGCACAAGCAAAAAACAGATGGTTACTTGTTTCATCACAAGGGCAGTAAACACAATGCCTAGTGTCGATTATACCTCTATCTTTCAGATTAGCTCTGGTTAGAAGTCGATCTTTGCATAATAATCAAAGAAAAATTTGAATCTTCAGGGGTATTTTCAATTTCCAGATATTATAAAAAAACTGCTATTCACCCGTCTGTCATCTAACCACATATACATCTCTTTAGTTGAGAAAGACTTCTGATCCCCCCTTCCAAATAATTGTATCATTTATATCAGTCAAAGGCAAGTACTCAGAAATATCTTGTAAAAGAAACAAGAAGTCCCTGTGCTGGACAAAAGAAAGCTGTCTTTTAAAAGTGATATTTCTAAAATTATTGGCTAAGGCTTTTGCTACTGTAATTTTTTGTTAATTTAGGTTTACTTTTCTTATAGTGAACGTATTAATTTTGGTTTTCTGTTGCGTTTTTCATTGTATAATATATTTGTTCTTATTTTTCCTTTCAAAGTTATTATGTTTGAGTAAGTTGAACACATCTTTATTTGCTATAATATAGGCAAAGAAGAGAAAATCAGTCAATTCTGATGAAATATCTGCCTCTGATGTTTCATTGACTGAAAGCGTAACCACTCCTGACTCTGTGACTTCCCCTGGCAAGAAACTGAAAATGGAGAGGTCAGAAGAAGTTCATTTACAAATGCAAAACTCGTTTTCTTTTATTTTTGTTTGTCTTTTTATTACACAAGGAAAGCTTATCCTAATTCTTGGGCTGTGTCAGAAAGGACAGTTTAGAATCTGATGACGAAGTCCCAATCACAGAACTTATGGTGTTAGCCAAATCTAGCAAAAGCATTGGTAACTCTAGGCCAATTAAGCGTGCCGTGCAGAAAGTATCTCGCTCTCGCAAGCTTCCAACAGGATTAACGGATTTTCATTTTGTGAGTAGCTTCATGTTTCATGCTTTTGATTATGTATGTGTATATTGGTTTTTTATGAATGCTACTAGTAGCTAGCTCAGCTCTTTATCACTGTTATATCTTTTATTGGCTCAGAAGGTAAGTACTGCAAAGAGAAGCATAACATGTAAAAGAAACTTGAATGGCTGCGCGCCAGATTTAAACCGTAAGTCAAACTTCCTTCCTTTGATTTATTTTGGCCATGTTTTACTAGAGTAAGCTTTTGTCAATTTGTAAAGCTGAAGTGGAATCTGCCAAGTTTTTTGAACAAAAACCCTAAGCTCTTAAAATACCGTAAGTGCACTTTCATGCAACTTCAGTTACAATTTTTGCAGAAGACAAAGTGGATAACAATGGAGTAGCTGATTCTGAAAAGGTAAAGGATGTGAATTTATTAAATGAGAGCTCTAGTGATGTGCCTCAGCGAAACAAAAATGGTGAGAAAGAAACAGCTCTTGTCAGTACCCCTTTGTGCAAACAGAACCTGTGCGAACAGAACCTACGTATGCTCAACTGACTATCACTCGCTTATTTTATGTTGGTTTCCTGTAGTTCAGTTTTATTTAGTTTTCTGGAACTAACGTTCAACACATAACCAATGTCTTTGACAGATTCTAATACAAACTGTATTGCTGATTTTGCTGAGGAGACTGCAGTCTGCGTCTTACTTCAGGATAGAACAATGGGTCATAATGCAGTTTCAGATGGCCAAGGTGAAAGTTCTAGTATATCGCATCTTCTAGACATACAGGCCCCATCTACCCTAAACAGAGACAAGCTAAATGATTAAACACAAAAGAAAGATGATATTTTATTTTATTTGTTACATTAGGCCTACCTGACTATTTAAAGGAGTAAAATAATAGAATATAGAACTAAGCAAATGTAGGAGCATTGCATACATACTATGGCTAGGAATTGAGTGATTAATGCAGATAACTTGTAGTTCTTATCAGCAAAACTTGTGTTTTTCCTAGCGGACACTCTAACCGACAGTGTTCATGAAATCCGTGAAGGCCAATTTATTGCTTCACACCCGAACTCAAGTGAAAATATGGAGCATCTGATAGAAGGACAAGACAAGATTACAAACCCTAGCCTGAGCAAATTCGTTCCTAGTGTTGACCAAGCAGGTCTCGTACCTCTCTTGGAGAACTCTGTCTCAACGGATCCTAGTCCTAATTCTGAATTTAACCAGCACACTTTGGCAGAGCATATTCTGATCAATCCAGTCGCTTCTGGCATCGTGTTACCATTTGGAAAAGCTTCACCCATATGGAAGTCCCTAGAAAATACATACAAGGTGTTCAGTTGTATTCCTCAGACACCTCATTTCAAGAATCTTGAGAGGTACAGTCTTTGTGACTTGACTAATTTGGTCAACACTCTACTCCAGGTTGTGATTTCAAGTAATTGCTGCGCCAACAAAAAAAACTCTTGCAAATAGACACGATTGATTTATAATTTCAGTCTTAATCGACACATGTTACAATAGCGTATCTATGGTTATTTGTGTGCGTTGCATGATAGATTGGTTGCTTTTATTTTTCTCTACTATCATGTAAAACATAACTTGATGTTTGATCTTAGTAAATTATCTCCAAAATTAAGCCAAATTTAACAATGTTAGGATGTATATCATACTGGTACAGAAATATATGTTAATAGTATGTGATAGAAATATATGTTATAATACTGGTATTGAAATATGAAGTGTTGTTCCAAATGCAGTGAGTGCGAAGAGAAGAGAGAAGGTACAGCAATCGGCATGATGGTGACCTATGCCACTCTGGTGGAATCAATTAAGAGGCTCTCAATTCACACTGAACTGATGGTCATTGAACATAAAATTGCCTGTCTTGACTCTCTTGAGGAGAACGGGTTCATTGTAGATCCAATGAGAAGCCGCTTGCAGCATCTCTGTAAAATCAAAACTAACTGTTCAAAATCTGCATTGGAACGGGTTGACTTGGAGACTAAGCTTGCGAAAGAGAAGGATCTTCTTGCATCTGTGAAGGTTTGTGAAGAGAAGTCGGCAGATATTAGTAAGAGTATTGCCGAATTAAAAGAGCAGCTGAGCATTATGGAGAAGCAAGAAAAATCTGTTATGGAGGAAAGAGCCAGATTAGGTTCAGCAGCTGAGCGTGAGCACAGTATATCAAAAATTGAAAATGAAATTTTTAACATAAATAGGTCGGATGAATTGGCTTATGAAGAATTTGGTTGTGTTGTATCAGAGCCTTTGTACTGAAGGATTGGGGTAATTGGTTGTGAGGTGTATTTAGTATTTGTGGTTTTTAGGGCTTTTATGCTTTAATATGTCCCTGTTTTGAATATAATGTAGGTCTCTACTTAGATCTATGCCTTATCGAATGAATGAATCACATTTGGTATGAGTATGCATGGTTAAGTCTAACATGATGTATGAGTTAAGGCACAGAGATGCTGCCTATTATGTAATTAAATTAGGTGTATATCCTAAGTTATGAACCCGTCGGGTGGTTTCCATTTTCTTTGTTAAAGCTAACTTGGGGGTAAGAGTCGTGCAGAATCGAGCAAAGTGTAATATCATGTATGTTTGTAACTGAACCGGTGCCTAGTATCATATTTAAATTGTTATAATGTGGTGACCTTAAATAAAATTTCTGTCTCCGTGTGTGATTATTACTAGTGATGCCTCGATGCTTTTGAGCCCAGGTCCTAAAAGATGTAGTTAGCCATCTGTTTTTTTGACTTTTCCTGATACCAAATGTTATAAACTTCTTTGCTGTAAAATACAAACAATGAATTATACATGTTGTACTTATTTTTAATCATTGTTTCAAATAAGAGCTCTGTTAACCTTGAAATAAAACTGTTTTACGAGATGTTGTCATTAAAAATTATAATTTCAACACACCAGTCATGGTATAACATAAAACGATATCATGGTAAGTAAGAATCATTTAACTAATATCATGCTACAGCTCTTTTATTATATAAGTTAATATATACTCTATTTTGTGCAAAATTATTTATTTATATGATAGTGTTTTTTTTTTGTAACCATTTATATTTCCTCTTTATTACCCAAATGAGCGTAAATAAGGAGTTAAATCTCTCGGCACACTTGTTGTGCTTACTTTATATTACACAAAATCTGAAGACATCGTTAATTCACATAAAACAGACTATCAATTTGTTAAACCCAACCCAAATTGATAATTTACTGATAGACCTGTCGTTAGGTGTCTAACAAATAAACCGATTTCTACCTAATTTGGTCACGGATATAACCTTAAGAAGTATAGTCGGGTTGTCGATCTCAGGGACGGGTATTTAGGAAACTAGACTATCTAAAACTCTTAACTAAACTAGATTAAACGATTGATTTAAAGTATTGATTGAAGGTTCAGACTAAGAAGTAAAAGTTCTAAAGTTTAACAAGTTGAAGGTTGATTATAATATCTAACTAATTAGCCTAGGGTTCTGGACTTACAACTTGACAGTCACGATTACCGCGACCCGCGAGATCTCTCCGCGGTCCACGAATAATACGTGTTAAACTATTATTACTTGATTGTTATTATCTGATGGTTTGTGAGGACTTTTCGGTCAAGTTATACAGGGGAAAGACTTCAACTTTCGTTACTTGGTCGATCCTAAACTGAACAGGACTCGAGTTTTCCCATACACCTTACTCTCAACTCTCGCATCGACTAAGGATTGTATGTCTACCTCTTGAGAACTAGGGTTCCATTTCTTCTCAGATCTGGTTAAGTTATCGCCTCTCGGTTCATATAACTTAGGTTTCTCCTCTCGGATAATCCCTAACCCTAATCATGACGGTTTGGATGTAAACTATTGAACAAGGTTTTGATGCCTAGCGGCTTGATACGATCGTTTATCAAGTGGGCAACCAGGGTCATCAATCTAAGCCAAACAATCATATATAAAATCAAACATGCAAGAGATAAATCACAAGATCAAATAAAACAAGTCAAGCAATAATAATAAACTAATCAAGAGTTTGTGCCATCGCCCTAGACTACTAACAAACTACTCAGACATAGTAATAAAAGCAACGAGAAATGATAATACAAATAAGATAGACATAGAATACACCGGTGAAATCCTCTATCTGCTTGTCTGCGCCCTTCTCACGGCCCGCGACTGGAGGTCGCGACCCGCGAGAGATAACTGTCTTCTCGCTCCTCTAACTTCTCTCAGATCTGTCTCAAAAGTTGTGTCTAAAATTCGGTCCCTTGGTCTGAAGTCGAGGCATGCTTTTATAGGCATGTAGAAGAGTGCTGGAGAGAGGAAATAACCGTCCATTATGCTCAAAAACTGCTGCCAAAAGAAACCAACTCGAAAGGCCATAACTGCCAAGTCTTCTAGAATCTTCAGGTCGGTTATGCTCGCGGCCCGTGGTGAGTCTCCAAGGTCCGTGAGCAATGTCTTCAAGCAGCTCCAAAATACAGCATCTCTTTCTCCATCTTCAATGCCTCCTCCTGTACAAAAAGGTGCCGGACGACGACAACAACTCTATCTAAACACAAATGCAAGCTAAGTTAGATGAAAATACAAGAAATTAAGTTAAGTTCGGTTCCAAATGAGATAAAAATATAAGTATAGAATATGCTTATCAAATTCCCCCAAACTTATCATTTGCTTGTCCCTAAGCAATTCTATCTTTGTAAAAGTAAACCAAACTAAATTAATTTCTGTGTGCAAGCTAGGCAGTTCCCTTACTTAATCGTTAATGTCATTTAATCAAATTCCTCGGGAAAGTTTTCAAGTTCACCATAAAATTCCAAGTTTCACTAAAAGACCCATGATCTCCCCAAATTAACCCTCAATCAAATGGTTGCTGAAATTGATATCTCATTTTCTTTAGTCAAAAGTTTGTTTAATTTGTTATGATAACCAATTAACCCTTTCCATGAAAATTTGGGATACACACCCTACCAGTTTAAACCTTTTTTTGTATTGTTTTAACTTTTCCCATGCCCAAGACTTAATCACTGCTAAAAGTTCAAAAACACATTGGAGAACGACTAAAGTGGGGCGGAAAAAAGGGTACAACTCCCCACCCATCGCCTCCAAAGTTTTAGGTTAGATAATTAATTAAATTCCCGGGGCAAGGATATTTCCCGCGGCGGAGAGGTTAGCCAGATGAGTGTAGCATCATTTTGAGGTTTCCCTCCTAGATGGAACTTTTTTAAACTACACAGACCTATAACTAATCCGCAATGTCCACCATCAGAGCACCGCTTTTTAGTTCCCCTTTTTGTTTTGTTTTGTTTTTGTTTTTTTTTTGTTTTTTTTATTTATTTATGTACATATTTGAAAACAGCGATTCTAAGGCATCAGACATGGTCAAGTTTTAATTTCTGCGTTAAAGTGTTTAAACCGGTAGAATCGATCTCCTAGCAACAAAGTTTGGATAAAAGATGAGGTGTAGAGTTGCTTTATTTACCAAAGTTTCTAGAGAAAAGTTATTCAATTATCTCAAAAAACTAATCTAGTCTTAACTAAAGAACTTTTCTTATCAATTTCATCATTCCTAATTGACTAAGTCTAATTTGGGTTGAACCGATCAAATCGAGATTCTCAAAATTTCATGAAGAACTTGGAAAACTTTTCTAAAAATTTTGATTAAACTACAATGACAATTTAGTAGTTGAATGCCACCTAACTTAATTTAAATGCAACCCTAAATGAATTTAAAATGCAATCCTAAACAGCTACTGATTTCAGCGACCGCGGCCCGCGGGGGTTTGTTATGGTCCGCGAAAAGTGTCGTTTGATTCCAGAGAGCTTCCCAAGTAGCCCACAGGCCGTGACCAAGGCCTACGGTCCGCGAACTACCCCTGTGACATGCATGAAACTAACTAAACCTAAATTCGTCTAATAAAAACAAAATTTTTTTTTTTCAGAAAATTTTCAATCAATTTCAAATCAATTTGCCCAACAATTTCCCCACACAATATATGTAGTCTAAATCCCCACTTGTCCCCCCCAAACTTAATCAACTGCATTGTCCCAATGTACTTAATTAAATTAAGAAAAAGAAAAGAGAGATTTAGAAAGTAAACCGATCTACTGGGGCGATGAAGGTGATGAACAGGAAGGTCTCACTCCATCCTTCTTCTCCTCTATGTTGGCCAAGCGCGACCCGTGATCAATGCCCAAGGTCCACAAAATCTCTGGTACTGCAATTTCAGAACAAATTTTGTTAGTGTTAGGACGAATCTAGAACTAATTTTTTGTGTTTTATGGTTTTATCACTTTTTTTTTTGTATTTTTTGGGTTTTATCACTTTTTTTTGTATTTTATATATATATATATATATTTTTTTCAATTTAACGTAAAATAAATCTTGGGTTGCCTCCCAAGCAGCGCTTGTTTAAGGTCTCGAGCCTGACCCCTGTTTCTACATCTCGGATTTTCGACGATTTTGTGAGGTACTTCTTCAATCTCTGGCCATTTGTTAAAACTACACTCATCCGTTAAGTGCGCGTTGACAATCTCTGGAGGTAGAGGCTTCAGGTGAACAGTTGGTAGTACCTCAGACTCAGTATCACGACCCGCGGCCATTGCTTGCGGCCCGCGAGATTCAACAAGCTTCAACTCGAGAACCTCCTCAGTATCCTCTTCGCGGTCCGCGGATGAGTAGTGCGACCCGCGGAGAAAGTTAATGCCTGAGGAGAATTGTGCTCCAACCGTCTGTCCATGAACATCTTCTATAGGCTCTAGTTGACTCGCATGTTGTTGCAGCACCTCATCAACAAACTCAGACACCTCTTCCACCAGATAGCATGTGTCGGTGTGGTCGGGTTTTTTAATGACCTTTTCAATGTTAAACTCTATCTTCTCTTCCCCAACCGTTAGAGATAACTTTCCATTTTTCACATCAATAATCGCACCTGCTGTAGCAAGGAAAGGTCTACCTAGAATGATTGGAATCTGGTCATCTTCTTCCATCTCAACCACCACAAAATCCACAGGAACAAAGAACTTCCCCACTTGTATTGGAACATCTTCTAATATCCCCACCGGAAGTCGCACAGTGCGATCTGCAAGTTGCAAGGTGATTTTGGTCGGCTTGAGTTCACCAACACCCACCTTGTCGAAAATCGACCGTGGCATGAGACTTACGCTTGCTCCTAGATCACATAAAGCCTTTTTAATCTTAGCCTTTCCGATGGTGCAGGGGATAGAAAACTTCCCTGGGTCTTTCATCTTGGGAGCGAGTTTGTTTGTGATAAGTGCTGAACACTCTTCCGTCAAAGCCACTGTCTCCTTGTCGGCTAGCTTTCTTTTGTTGGACAGGATGTCCTTCAAAAATTTTGCATAGGATGGCATTTGTGTCAAGGCCTCGGTAAAAGGAATGGTTATGTGAAGTTGCTTGAGGACCTCGAGAAATTTGCTGAACTGCTTGTCAATCCTCGCCTTTGCAAGTCTTTGAGGGAATGGAACAAGAGGTGTGTAAACATGCTCGACAGTTTTGCCACCAGTTGCTTCTTCCACGGGCCGTAGGTCATGGTCACGGTCCGTAGATTGCCCAGCGCTTCCACTCACGGTCCGCGACTGAGTGCCACGGTCCGCGGATTTTGTCTGTGCAGCAATCTCTTCCTCTGGCATGGCTGGCCCGTCATAAGTCTTTCCATCTCTCAAAGTAATAGCCTTACATTCCTCCCTAGGGTTAACTTCTGATTGTCCTGGGAGCTTTCCTTGGTGCCTTGATGCGGGCCCGGCATGTTGTGCAATCTGAGCTTCAAGCAACTTGTTGTGAGACATGATCAACTCAAGCTTTGCCGTGATAGCTTCCATTTGGTCACTCATTCTCTGATTTAATCTCCCTTGATTTGTCATGAACTCTTCTACAGATGGGGCTACATAGGGCTTCTTGTAAAACCCCGTTCCGCGGCTGTTGAAATTACCACGGTTGTTGTTGTTGCGGTTGTTGAATCCATGATTGTCTCTACTTGGGAAGTAGTTTTGATCATTGTTGTTCGAATCAATATTTGCACAAACATCATCCCCTTCTGTTAAGTTGCACTCAAGTGTTGCATGCCCTGTATCACCGCATATTGCACAACTTTGACTTGATTGGCTCGGTTGGCTTGGTTTCTTGCCGATTTGGTCAATCTTCTTGTTGAGGTCTGCTAGTTGGGCAACCAGCATAGAGACTTGATCAGGTTCGGCTGGGGTTGCTCGTGGCGTCCCATTGACCATCCAATTTGCATGGTTAAGAGCCATGGTATCAATGACGGCTTCCGCATCTTCCACCGCTAAATCCATGAGGGCTCCACCTGCAGTAACATCAACAGAAGCACGAGTAGTAGGAGTTAGTGCATCATAAAATGTTTGGAGAATCAACCAATCAGGTATACCATGATGAGGGCATATCCTTTGCAACTCTTTGTACCTATCCCATGCCTCGCCCAATGATTCACCCTCCATTTGTTTAAAGGTGGTGATTTGGTTTCTAATTTGGACCATTTTGACACGAGGGAAAAATCGAGCCAAGAAAATCTTAGCTAATTCATCCCATGTGTTAATTGAGTTGACTTTCAAATTCCTAATCCATGCTCTAGCCCTATCTCTCAATGTAAAAGGAAACAACCCAAGTCTAACAACATCACTAGATACTTCAGGAATTTTGATTGTATTGCAACATTCTAAAAAGATATGCAAATGTAAATTAGCATCCTCATGTGGATCTCCTGAAAAAGTATTTTGCTGCACGAGGTTGATCAAAGCGGGCTTGAGTTCGAATCCCCTTCGCCCTGTGTCTGGAATGGATATGCTGAGTTGGATATCCTCCGTTTTCGGTGTCGCATACTCTCGCAAGGGCTTCTTGGATGTTTCTGCCACTTCGGTGTTTGCCATGTCGTCTTTTGCCTTTGCTTGGTCACCAACAGGAGGATCTTCTTTCGTGGGTTGAGTTTGAAGTGGTCCCTTGCCCTTCAAAGTGCTTGCAATTTCTGCCAGAGTCACGTCCGCGGACCGTGGACTGGAGTCACGGTCCGTGGACTGAGGAATTTCCTGTCTGTCTATACTTATCCCTGGCGGTCGAAATGGAGGCTTCCGACCTGCAGGAGGGGTAAGAATAGATGAAGCGGTTGTGTTGGTCTTTCTAGTCTTGCTTTGAGAAGATTTGTCGAAACCAACAGGCGGAGTAGAACCTCCCGCCAGTTTCAAATTTCTGCAAAAAGAAAAAGAAAAGGTTTAGTTCAAGTAAGAATAATAAGAAAGTTAATTTCCTAGCACCGTCCCCGGCAACGGCGCCATTTTGATAGACCTGTCGTTAGGTGTCTAACAAATAAACCGATTTCTACCTAATTTGGTCACGGATATAACCTTAAGAAGTATAGTCGGGTTGTCGATCTCAGGGACGGGTATTTAGGAAACTAGACTATCTAAAACTCTTAACTAAACTAGATTAAACGATTGATTTAAAGTATTGATTGAAGGTTCAGACTAAGAAGTAAAAGTTCTAAAGTTTAACAAGTTGAAGGTTGATTATAATATCTAACTAATTAGCCTAGGGTTCTGGACTTACAACTTGACAGTCACGATTACCGCGACCCGCGAGATCTCTCCGCGGTCCGCGAATAATACGTGTTAAACTATTATTACTTGATTGTTATTATCTGATGGTTTGTGAGGACTTTTCGGTCAAGTTATACAGGGGAAAGACTTCAACTTTCGTTACTTGGTCGATCCTAAACTGAACAGGACTCGAGTTTTCCCATACACCTTACTCTCAACTCTCGCATCGACTAAGGATTGTATGTCTACCTCTTGAGAACTAGGGTTCCATTTCTTCTCAGATCTGGTTAAGTTATCGCCTCTCGGTTCATATAACTTAGGTTTCTCCTCTCGGATAATCCCTAACCCTAATCATGACGGTTTGGATGTAAACTATTGAACAAGGTTTTGATGCCTAGCGGCTTGATACGATCGTTTATCAAGTGGGCAACCAGGGTCATCAATCTAAGCCAAACAATCATATATAAAATCAAACATGCAAGAGATAAATCACAAGATCAAATAAAACAAGTCAAGCAATAATAATAAACTAATCAAGAGTTTGTGCCATCGCCCTAGACTACTAACAAACTACTCAGACATAGTAATAAAAGCAACGAGAAATGATAATACAAACAAGATAGACATAGAATACACCGGTGAAATCCTCTATCTGCTTGTCTGCGCCCTTCTCACGGCCCGCGACTGGAGGTCGCGACCCGCGAGAGATAACTGTCTTCTCGCTCCTCTAACTTCTCTCAGATCTGTCTCAAAAGTTGTGTCTAAAATTCGGTCCCTTGGTCTGAAGTCGAGGCATGCTTTTATAGGCATGTAGAAGAGTGCTGGAGAGAGGAAATAACCGTCCATTATGCTCAAAAACTGCTGCCAAAAGAAACCAACTCGAAAGGCCATAACTGCCAAGTCTTCTAGAATCTTCAGGTCGGTTATGCTCGCGGCCCGTGGTGAGTCTCCAAGGTCCGTGAGCAATGTCTTCAAGCAGCTCCAAAATACAGCATCTCTTTCTCCATCTTCAATGCCTCCTCCTGTACAAAAAGGTGCCGGACGACGACAACAACTCTATCTAAACACAAATGCAAGCTAAGTTAGATGAAAATACAAGAAATTAAGTTAAGTTCGGTTCCAAATGAGATAAAAATATAAGTATAGAATATGCTTATCATTTACTAAGACATATTTACTGTTTTCCAATAGTTGAATACTGAACTGCATTAAACTAATTTCACTACCAATTCAATAGAGACTATTTTTCACATTCCTACCATACATCGAAGTAACATAGAGGTTCATAAAAAAATAATAATAATAATTTAAATGAGCGGTCTCAATATTTTGTCGTTTAACTCTTATAGAGCCAGGTAATCTCAACCATAGATACAAGAGAAATCACTCAGTACTAGGCTGAGTCAAGTTCGAGTGAGCTGACCTTAGCCCAAGTTTGATTTGAAATTAATTCGAATTGAACCAGCTTCGAATTTCTTACCAAACTTGTCAAGCTAAATTTCAAGCAATTTTTATATATATTTTAAGAAAGAAAATACAAATTAGTTAATATTTATTAGTTTTTTTTTTATTGTTATTCATTTTATAATAAGAATTTTAAAACAATTAGTACTTATATATAAGAAATAAAATTTTTATATATCAAATTAAGTATTAATATTGTAAATTAGTTAATAAAATTGTATATTGAGATAATTTCGAGTTAAATTCGAGTGAGCCGAATTAGCTTCGAGCCCAAATGAATCGAGCCAATTTCGAATCGAATTGACCTCGAGCTTTTTTTGTTACCCCTACTCAGGACCATAGTATGTAGAACTCGAATCCTCTGGTCGACAGATCAGTGTGGACCACATGGTCGGCACGTGATCCGAGCCGTCCGATTTAATCTCAACGGTTCATTTTTCTCGGGCTTACCAATCCTGCCTATTATGCACGGGGCATCATTAATCGTTGAGATTAAATCAGACAATTCGGATCAATGCGGACCAGGTGGTGTGCCGACCAGAGGATCTGGGTTTATAGTATCTGGTCCTATCAAATTGTGATAATAATAAAATACAATAAAATAATGTACATCAATCATCCTGAATAAGATGGAGTAATTTGAGAATGAAAATAAATATAAAAAGTATTGCAGAAATATCTTGGCGGAATGTTTTTTTTTTTTGTTAAAAAAAACAAATATTAACAACACAACCTGAGCGGCACACTCCCAGTTTGATCCAATATAAAACAATATTATATTGGAAGCAAGCTTTAAGGATTTGGCTGAAAGGCAGAGGGAGATTGATAGCAGGGATGGGCGTACTACAGATGAATAGATGATGATGATCTTTGATGCAGGGATCATCCAAGTCTTTCAACAAACCTCTTTGCTACCTCCTTGCAGATCATTTTACTTACCAGCACTTTAAACTTTGTGGTTGTGTTTTGTGACATGTGTTTACTTTGTTCTTTACTTTCTAGTTCTGTGTTTGTGTTTAATTTGTTTAGTCACTCAGGTTTAAGGTGTTGGTTGGTCTTTTGGTTTTTAACTGATTTTAGTTTAGATAGTCAGCTCGGTAGTTTACTTTAGATAGGAATATAGCTGCTTTACAGTAATTTCCTTTTACTGTATGAAACTCTTTTATCTTTCTTTCAATGGATGCCTAGCTCAGGTAACTTTTATTAAAAAAATAATAATAAATAAATAAAACAATTTTTATATACCTAAAGTCCTAAACAAAATAAAGCAATCGAGAGATATGGAAATCTTCTCTCTTTTAGTTTTGCATCCCACCACCACTTCATTTTCACAGCCACTAACATGAAAGGAGATCGAGAGAGATGGAAAAAGAGTGACATTGGATACTATTTTTCTTAAGATCGGAATAGAGTATATTAAATTTATATAATAAAAGGGCCAAAAAAAAAAAAAGAAAACTCAAACTTGAATATTGTAAACAAGAACTATAGAAAAAAGATACTGGTTTCTAAGGATAGAGGGAAGAATTCCAATGTTTTTAGTTTTTACCGTTTACATTCTTTTTTTATTGCACTTAATTTTTACTTTTACACTGGTGTCAGTGTTAAACAATCGATCACTTTTGTTAAAAAAAGATTACTGTCATGTGGTCCCACGTAATTCAACCCGTTTCACTGCCAGCTGCCATGTACTCAATCTCAATCAGAAGAGAAATACTTTTTCCCCAAATGAAAAAGAGGAAAGATCGAAATTATTCGCCCCAAATAAAAAAAAAGGAGAATTGAGAAATTAGAAACTTCGAACGCCTCTTCAAACGTGCCGAGAGAGAGAGAGAAAGGGAGAATGGAGCGAGGCCATCGTGGTGGGGCCCACAGCAGCACCGCCGCCGTTCAGGCCACCAACGACGACGCCGCCACTAGCAAGCTGTGCGTTTTCTCCTTTCAACCCTACTCTATTTCCAATTCATGTCATCCTCTTCCTTGTTTTTTTTTGCGTATCAACCCCTCCAAGAGATGAAATGTGTAAACTGATCCGTATTTATGCAGTATCATCCCTGACCCCTGCTAAGTTCTAACAGTTGGTTGTTTTGGTTCAGGTCGTGTGTTAACAAAGGGTACATCAAGGATGATTATGTACATTTGTTTGTCAGAAAACAAATTAGGAGGGCTCCTATTATCAATCGTGGTATGCTATTTTCTAATTAAGTTTTTGTACTATTTGTATTTCGCACAAAATTGTAATCTCAACCTTGTATGTTGACTAATTATCCATGGAGAAAGGGTTGGGCATTTGGAAAATATAACTAGCATTGAAGTTGATTAACTGCAGAATTTGATGACATTAGTTTATTGGTAATTGATCATTTCTACTCTCATTGTTTTCTGGATTCAATTTAGGATACTATGCAAGATGGGCCGTCCTTCGAAAATTACTTCTTCAGTTCTTGAATACTCAAACTGATGAAAGAAAACAGATTTTGTCTCTAGGAGCTGGTTTTGATACAACCTACTTTCAATTGCTGGTACAAGTTGTTGCAATTAATCTTGTGAAGTTTTCCTGATGAGTGAATTATTAATGTTTATAAGCTCTAACTATATAATGTGATTTTTTGTTTAGGATGAAGGAATTGCACCACATCTTTATGTTGAACTGGATTTCAAGGAGGTGCTTGACATTTCTGCTTTCAATTTCTTTGTTTGTTTAGTTCTATGTTATTTATTTATTTATGTATTTATGATTTTGTAATCTTTTGACTAGGTAACAAGTAAAAAAGCTGCTATTATAGAGCACTATAGCCAATTAAGGGAAAAGCTGGGACCAGATGCATCAATTTCTAGAGGTCGGGAGCCTCTTTTATTCAATTTTTGTTCGTTTTTTTGACTTGATGGTTCACACACAAATAAGTGCAAGTAAACACATTTTTTTGAATGTTGAAACATCTTTTCAAACTGTCAGAGAAAGGTGAAGTTTCCAGTAGCAACTACAAGCTACTTCCAATTGATATACGAGATGTCCGAAAGCTAGATGACATGATAAATATAACCCAGTTGGATCCCAGGTACGTACCAATACTTGCAAACAAATCAATGTCATCTTTTTGCATGTATGCCTGATGTTGCTTTCTCATGCATATAAAGTCAGTGTAATTTGCATGTTAGAAGCATTTAATTTCTTTATCTGAAGCGATGGGTGTTTTATACGAGCAGTTAGAACCTCCCATTTCAGCCAAACTATCCAAATTGATTATAAAAGATCCAAATTCTCCACCACTTACACAGAAAAAGTTAACTAGCAACCCAACATCTGGCGTGTTCCCTTACGGAACTGAAATGGTATAAGAAATAGTAGTGAGGAAGAGGGTGTGTGTATGGGGATGGGGTAGGGTGGGGTGTTGAAAATTTTTTGATTGAAAAAGGAGAAGCAAAACATGTGGAGCACTTATAATGTATCATCTGGGCTTTGTCTTATTTCCTAAATTTATGGGGTAGATGCATGTTGTTCATTCCACTGTTAAATTGTGATATTTTGATGCTTCATAGGGTACCAATGAAATATTCCTTGCCACCATATAGTAAAGGAACACAGAGATACCTTAATTGCTCTACCTAAAAGAAAAATAATACTAACATTATTTTACATGCAAAACTAAAAACTAATTGCAAACAAATTGGAAGGAGCTGATTCTGATTTTTTTATCAGCTTGCCGACCTTTATTATTGCAGAGTGTGTGCTTATATACCTTGACCCCACTTCAACTCGTTCCATTGTTGGCTGGGCTGCGAGTATATTCTCTACTGCCATATTTTTTTTATATGAACAGGTATACAATTTTATCATGTCCTTTAGGGTACGCTGATTGAGGGGAAGGAAAGAGAACGAAACTGCATGAGGGGAGGTTAACTTCCTTACAACCCAAATTGAGGAAACAATTTTTGAAAAAACTATAATCGAGGAATTCTCCTCATTTTTTTCCATTCACTTTTGAAATTAGAACTTGGGAGCAAGATAAATGTGCACTTTTTTCCTCCCCGTCCGTTCCCTTTCCTTTCTCCTAATTCACCTCCCCAGGAGCACCATCTTAGTGTTTTTCAATTATTTTTTACTTGTAGTTAATTTTTAAATCATGCTACCTTTGTTTCGCACTAGATCAACCCAGACGATGCTTTTGGAGAACAAATGATAAAAAATTTAGAGGTACTATTAATTTACCCTTGCTTTTCTTGCCTAGTTTTTATTATTATCATTTGTGAGCATTAGGTGTGTGCACAAAACATCATCATTAGATTATTCCTTTCTTAGAGAAAACAAAAGGTGAAAATATCTAATTTCTTGCATCGTATTGTGTGCATGCATTGACTTGACACTAAAATGGTTGTGCAGAGTAGAGGATGTGCACTCCTTGGGATAAATGCTACTCCAACTTTAGTTTCAAAAGAACGTCTTTTCATTGATCAAGGCTGGCAGGTGCATACTTATTTTTATCTAAAATTTCGAACTTATGTATGCTTTTGAACTCAGTCTTGGGTCTGGACATGCAACTGATTCCTTGTGCTTTGCTGTGTGCTGATTTTTGCAACTTATGCTATTTTTGTGTTTTTGGAGGGTTGTAATGCATAAAACTAGTTTGTTTTGTTGTTTTGATGTTTTAGTGAGGATGTCCTGTTCTTTTTATTTTTTTATTTTTTGGTAATGTTTCTAGGCTATAAAATCTTAATCAGTAGGAAATAGAGGTAGTATGGTTGATGTAATTTGAACGACTTTTCTGTTGGTACTGGTACCACCTTGTTGCTACCAGTTTACTGTTACTGATTTCAATGAAATTGGTGGGTCTACCACTTTTTCAAAAGAAACTTATCCTTTTGACAAATATTTTTTCAACAGCAATCTGTTGCATGGGACATGCTGAGGATATATGATGAATTTATTGACATTGAAGAAAGGCGCCGGTACTGTTTTCTTTTCTTTTCTTTTTTCCTTAAGAATGAAATTCAAGTGCAAATTCTCTATTGGCACTGGTCTCTGGTAATTTTGTTTGCAAAAAATTTTGGTAACACTAATAGTCTGTTACCAAGGAAGTTGTTAATATTTGTTTAACTTTATTTCAGCATTGAAAGACTAGAGTTGTTTGATGAATTTGAAGAGTGGCATATGATGCAGGCAAGTGACAATTTTCTTTTCTTCAACTAATCTCTACAACAACAACAACTAAGCCTTTTGTCCCAAACAAGTTGGGGTAGGCTAGAAAGGAAACCCAACAAAAAAGTCATAAAAATAAAATATCATATAAATAAGTACTAATAATAGTAACAATACTAGTAGTAGCAGTAATAACGAAAAAGTCAACTAATCTCTATCAGCATGAAATAATCTCTGTCCTCTTATCTGTTGATGATTTTTATTCATCGTGATATTGTCCTTCTCCTTCTCCTTTCATGTTGTTCTCATTGTAAAATGTTATTATTTTTTTTACAGGAGCATTATTGTGTGGCGTATGGCATTAATGATCAGAAGGTCAGTCTATTTTTGGGTTGCACTCTTATGTTATTGTGATTTATTTATTCAAACTCAATGAATAATAAGGCCTGCTAACTTCTGGATATTTTATATGCAGGGCCTGTTTGACAATTTTGGTTTCCCTAAGGATTAGTTTTTTTCTTAACTTCTTTAAGCTGGTCAAGATTTTGATTTTTTTTTTTTTTTTTTTTTGTACTTTTGTTACATACTCGATAAGTAGATTAATGCTAAGTTTTCTGTAACTGTTGAGATGAGTTGTTTGTGTGATATATATTTCGGGTATGACTCTGGAAGTTCGTTTAGAACAATATCGGTTTATGAATGCTAAACTTTTACCGCATTCTCTAATACTCAGAAAAGTAATGTTAGTAACATTTGATTTGAAACTTCATCAGGTGAGAAAATTGGAATAAATTGTCGTTAGGATCTCGTATAGCTTATTGCCATAAAAAGGCTATTGTGTTGAAATATCCAAATCCCAACTGATTCGAACCATCAAATGCACACCAGATAATCCGAAATAGTACAGTTACACATGCCAAAACACAGGCAATAATATGCTTCGCAGACGGCCAATATATAGGCGCCCTTTTTTTTTTTTTTTTTTTTTTGTCTCAAATGCCAAATCGACAAGAAAACCTTCACCGACACCGGTTCATATAACCCCTCTAAATAAAATTGAACCAATTAATTGCATCCAAAAAATGAATAAGGTTTGCAACAAGAATGGTGCTTGCAATTTCTGGGAGCTTGTCAGATGTATCTAAAAAGAATTCAGTTGACATGAATAAATTCATCAAATTTAATGATTCTTGCTTAGGTGTCATGATATGCGTCATATTTACTTTGGATCAGAGCTTTCATTCTTGAAGCCTTCAAGGATCAAACTGCAATTGTTCATAGTACGTGCGTCTAACAGACTGTGATTCCATAATTTTATCATAAATAACCTCCAGCACCTGGAGAAAAAGAGAGAACAGTTAAATGGAGTCAACAAGATGAAAATGATAATCCAAGTTATAAGGGGGCAATGGAATAATATGGAAAACTGATACACGTTCCATGGAGAAAGCGTTATATATTGAAGATGTGTTGGCCTAACATACTAGCCCTATTTTCAAATTTCAATTAGCTATAATGCCTTGTTTTGTACTACTGACACCAATTAGTACCAGAACTTTTAAACCATTGAACTATCATTGCAAGTCCAGAAAAGCAAAAGCCTCACCCTTGACCAAATAGCTTATGCTCAACCTAAGTCAAATTTGACAGACAGTAACATACCACAGTAAAGAGGGAGCTCGCACAAGATCCTTTCCATGGAGCCTTGAGAAAGCCTCACATGCCCATGGGATGTGCCCATCAGCCAAAACCCTTTGAACAAAAGGGAAAAAAATAATAAATAAAATAACAATTTAATACTAATAACAAAAAATAGAATTATGAAACCAGAACTTGGAACCAAACTGCACATGTAACATGATTGCTCATCAGCAGACAGAAATAAGGATGGCACAGATAAGAGAACATTGGACAAAGCAAAATATACCTTTGTTTCCGGACAAAGGAATTCCATAGATGCATGATCTGCTTCTCATCTTTTGTCACATCCACAAAATCATCAAGCATCTGCAGAGATTATTTATCATTTTTACTATTAGTATTGTATATTAATTTTACAATTTGTGTGGTTAGCAAACCAAGGCAATTACTAACACGTCGGTCTTCAAAATCAGCAATGTCATCATCAACTTCATCTTCACTGTCACGGTCCGAGAATACCTGCTCTAGTGCCATTGGCTACAAAAAAAAATTTAACTAGACCATTAGGACTTATCACATAATGTAAAACAGAAAATGATAGATATGTTAATTATATGGTGGATATGGAACATTAGGATGATGACTATAATATTTCACTTATACATATTTATAGAATGGGCCATCCAGCCTACACAAATATAAATGTCTGCGCCAATCATAGAAATGCTTAGTATAATTGGATCCTAAAGCTTTGGGATAGTGACTATAGCATTTTATTTCCTACAGACTCGTTGCATCCGAGGAATTAAAAGTTTTGCACTTCTCAGTATCAAGTTGATCATTACCTGAGCTCTGTGAGAGTGGAAAAATTGTCGTTTTTGTAGAAGTGCTCGGCTGTTGACAAAATAAGAAGGAAATAATATAGTGTCAATACGAGCATAGGACAACAACGATGAACACAATGAGTAATACAGGAAGAGAGAAGATGATAAACATGGTGCTAATACATTGTTAAAATGACTGCAAGATGTAATAAATTTTTCTATAAAACAGTATAGAGAGAGAGAGCATAGGTAGCACCAGGGTCAAGAGATGAAAAGATGCTGGTGCATGATTTGCTAAGTTTAGGGCTACAACTGTTCATTCTTAATAGTAGTGGGGGATATTAGAGTTGTATTTTGGGTTGCTTTTCTATTATAGAAAAGAGGTAGAGTGCTCCTCTAGTTATTTCAAGAAATTGTTAAAATGATGATGACCATCATGAAATTTTGTAGCATAAAGGAAAAAAAATAAAAAATAAAAACCTACTTCCTAGGATCAGCTCTTTCCACAGATAATTTTCTAGTCTTTCCAAATTGAAGAACAGTTGGTGGTGTGAGGTTACTTCCAGCTAAAGTCTGAGCCGTATCATTTGTAACAGAAAGTTGCGCTGACAATCATATAGTAAACATGAATATTAAAGTTAATTTATACCAACAGCAATTTATACCAAGCATATTAAAGTTAATTTATCTATCTCCTTCACAACAGCATATTAAAGTTAATTTATACCAAGCAATTTACTTAGAAATGCACACTTTAAAGGTAAAATATTGCTTCTAGTTGGTAACATCACAGTACCATACTCATTGTGGTCTAACATTTTAAAGGATTTTCATAATATAGCAAATGCTTATATACATAAACAAATTGTCCAGTATACACTGGTACAGCAACACCTGACATTTTTGCTATAATACCATAAGCAAATCCTAACAGACTCATAAATCATTAACCCTTCATGACTTTTAACCCTCAATCAAACAAGAAAAATGACAGATTTTCAGACATGTATTTGATTAAATAACCCATATAGTCCTTTTAAGTATCACAATTTTCCTAATTTTGACCTTAAAAGTTCCAAAGTTCCCTTTTTTAGTCCCTAAACATTCCTAATTTGTAACAAATTGATCTTACTGATGACATTTGTTTAAAACATGGATAAAATCCTCCATCATGGTATAAAAATGCTGATTTGATGGTGTGAATGCTGAAATGGATGCAAATTTTGATTCTCAGTAGTATCATTGCTGTAGTCATTGTTCACAAGAATAACATCATTTATAAAGATAACATGGCCATCGGTGACATCATCAAATGGTCAGGTATGGACTAATAGCGTTGAGTTCAGCATCCATGTCATCAGAAGACCACATCGATCACCTACCCATCTTTGACAAATCTTAACTTCAAAACTGATTTTGTACAAATTGATGACAATAGGGACCAAAATAGGAATTTTGAAACTTTAAGGCCAAAATGGGAGAAAAACAGTGACACTGACCCTTAAGTGCACTTTACTCTTTTTTTCTCTCTCTTTTTACCAGCAAGGCTGTGTGAATTTGCAACAGGACCATGGGAAGAGCATGTGCCATTATCTTTCTGCAAAAAATCCTCATCCATGCACGCTAAGGTTTCATCAGGAAAATTGGACTCCATTGCACGCAGATGCACGCGACTTGTTCTTTTATTCATGCTCCCTGACCTCCTTCGCCTCCTGTATCTTGAGCTGACCCAATAAACAGACACAAAATCACATAACACTGTAGATAGTATAATGCATGTATACTAAGGGAAAAGATGGATTTCAATTTACCAGTAAAAGAAGGTCTGTAGTCTCGGATCAACTCCTTCCGCTACAAGCTGGAAACGATTTTTAGACATTTAAGATATTTCCTCCTTTTTCATTCAATTAAGCTATTTAAAGTTGAAATAAAATATTGTACCTCGGATCTCCAAACATCTGTCTTCACTGAAACATTTACCGCTTGGTATTCTTCAGTAACCTTCAAATGATGGATCAAAAAGCAGTCCAAGAAATTATATATTAAGAATGGGAGCTTCATTACAAGTTAGGCTGGAAATTACAGGAGATTACCAACCAAGAACTCAAACTTGAAGAGATCATGGCATGCAACAAGATGGCATTTTACACCCTACAAAATATAGTAATAGCAAATTGATATGTCAGATGCTCAATAGTATTTATGCTACTTAATACACTTGCAAAATTTTGAAATGAGATCAAGAACGCTAATACTTTACCTTAAAGCTTCCACATTGCACCAAGCAAAATGGACATGAAAAATCTTCAGTAACTGTTTGTGAAAAGATTACATTACTAAAATGTGAAGAAAACCAAAAGGAGCAAAATAATGTGGATTGGAAAGCAAATGTAAATCTGAGAGAGAAGCTTAACCTTCAGTTCTTTGCAATGTATTATTGTAGTATCGGTAGTTGAAAAGAACATTGCCAGCTCTCAACCTAGGGATAAAAAGAAGACAACAGAGAAGAGATCATTCGAAGAGCTCATGCGAGGAAGAAACATAATGGAAACTGATTGACAATTAATGCAATGCCTTGTATGTGGTGAAGAGTGATTATGTCATTTTATTTTACTTTTCAGATAAAAAAAATATACTAACTATTCAGGAGAAAACAAAAATTAAGAAAATATAACATCCATGAAATATCTTTAACACTATAGAGCCACTTCATAAATTCAGATAGTATCAAGCATCTAAAACATCCTAGGGACACACAGGAGACTTCCCTGCAAAATTATTAATATAAGTTGTTTACCTCATAATATGAGGCAATGATGAAGCGGGTATATTTTCATATGAGTAAGAATCATAAGGGGTACGCTCATTGGCGCCAACTTCTACAGCAGAAAGGTTCACTTGCAACTGAAAGGGACCCTTCAATATGAAAAAAAATGTATATATCAATAAAAACAACCATTATCATTATATTTAATTCAATATAATTCAAAAGATGACTGACAGAAGCATCTTCTTTTTGGGCATGGAAAGTAACACGATTATTCTGCTCTAGAAACTTCGGCTGCAAGTAAAGAGTTTCCAAAATCTATGAGATGAGCAAGTCATGAGAATGAAAAAATAATAAAATATACAATATTGTAGATAGTTGAAAAACACCTTAAAAAGCAACCTATTGGGGAATTCATTAGGACACATATGAACCAGTTATGAGCATTTCTTACACACCTTTCTCTTCATTTGGTTACCCAGTTTAAATAGAATTGAATGTCCCCACAGGAGAAACAGATCAGATATACATTGCACCAAATAATTTGTTATTCACAGCATCTATATTTTGTTAAAAAAATAGAACAGAAAAAAGAGAGAGACGCAGAAAGTTTGCTGTAGATGTCATCTCTTAGCACTTTCAATACCAAATAAATACATGCAATTGTTCCAAGCCAGATGTAAATCCTGACATGAGATCTTCCATGACAAGGGAAATGAAAAGTGGCTCAGAAAATTATTGTTACTATTATATACTTATGTAGTTAAATAAGTCTTTGATTTCCGAATTGTTCAAAATCTCACGATCCTAATATTTTTAGGACATGAAGAAGATATGGAAGCATATAAAGGCTCAAGTAACATACCTCCAAATAGCTTGGATGCATGTTAACAGTCGAAACCATATCAGCTTTGTGGCCCAAACTCAACGTAACACAATTCTCAAGAGAAGAAGAGAGCAAACTAATAGGTATAGACCCCCAATAGCACTTCCCTTCCAGATCTATTAGGTAAAATCAATAAATAATTAAATCAAAGATATAGATTACAAAAAGAAGGGCCTTTAAAAAATATTTACAAATTAACCAACTAAAAAGATAGCCAATGCAACCACTGATTATGTGGCTTCAATATAGTTGGAACTGGTGGCCCTGAGTCACTGCTTTCAAGAAAGAAAGAGATAACAAATAATTGAACACCTGATGTGTAAATGACATTTTATACTTTTCTATTTGCTCCTGGGCAAGGGTTTCATCATTTGAACAAAAAATTACTATAATTTTTGGTCAGTAATGTTAAAATTGTATGCAAGTTGGTAAAGATATTATGGTACTTGGATTATATATTTACTTGGCAAAGAAGAAAGTTGCCCAAGCTCAGCTTTTCCATTTTCAACGATGTTTTCCTCGCGTTCACCTTCAGAAAATTTTATGGGGCAAATAAAGTATGAAGCTAAAAAGGTAACAAAAAATGAACACAATAATCAATAAACTATATAACAGAGAGTAGTATTTATTGTCTTTACCAGTGCTGACAATGATTATGTGAAGATTGCTAGCCCTAGAATCAGTTGCAAGCCTTTGAAGGTCAGGAATTACAAAACTGGCCTCGGTGTGATCTTTGTCACCAATTTCAAAGAAAGAGGTAAGCATGTAGGCCCTGTTAAGCCGGTAGGAAGCAATCTGCTGCAATTCAAACATTACAGTTATAATTATTTATGTAGATTTAAATTTCATAATCTCATTACATGGTTAAATGCTAACCTCTCCAATAGAAAATTCAGGCAGTGGTCTAGCCAAAAGAACGTATATAGGAAAGATGGTGCGTGATTGTATTGCTTCATTTAAGTTTGATGAGAGAGAAACAGATACTTGAATTCTGCAAATAAAAATGCATTATTTACAATTGTTGAAGTAAGTCAAAGCCTTCTCTTTATTATCGTGATAAACAGTAATCTGTTGGAACAAATTATACCTCACCAATACAGCATAATGCTGGTTCGATATAATTCAAAGTTTAGTCTTACCTCTTTTTAAGCTTAGCATGTATCCTGTAAAGGAGACATCGCTGAAGAAAATAAGGCTGCAAAAAAGATCAGCAAATTGTCAACAGCTTTGCAGAAGGACGTAGACTACAGGAGAAATCATGTATAGAAATAAGTTACATTTCTGGTGGCACGGCGCTGAAGGATGTTGTAGAGTTCAACCGGCTTGCAGTACAATGAGAAGCTTTCTTCAGCAGCAAGTTGCTCCTCAGCAGTCAGATGAGCCCGCGACTGCTGTCGACACATTTGGTCCGTCCTTGAATGGCTACAACTACACCCCAAATTCCTACATGTCAAAGTCGCTCGATCATTCAATTTCTCCTGTAGTTTTTCTAAGGGCTTTTACAAATTACACAAACCATTTCACAAGTTTGCGAATAATATGCAAAAGTTTAGAGTAGCAATTGGCAACGAAACTCTTTGCATTTCAATTGACAACACAGATTAGGTTGAGCAAAGTGTGACAAAGTTACCTCCAACTTTTTCTGGAAACTAAATATTGAACTGCTCGACCTTTAAAGTTCAATATCACACTTATACAGGAAAAAAGGAGCTCACGGAGTATAGGAGCAAAACTATTAGTAATCAATAATATATTGAATCTCTCAGATGGACCCAACTTAAAGGTTGAATGTTATTTCCAAACAGAAATGTGATTAAAAATTGCAAACCCAACAACAGCTGAGGGTAATTTGCAAACAAAAGTAAATTTTTAACAAGGTGATTTAGGGGGCGAGAAATAGCATACGTTGTTTCTCGAACCGCCAAAGGGAGCCCTGGCATTGGTTCTATTTCATTATTTTCGAAAACAATTCATTCTGCAATGTAAGGAAAAAGTCCTCATTAGAAGCATGATAATTTTAGAGAAAAATAAAGAATGCCACAAGTTCCAATATTCTCTTCTGTTTCCATTTATTATCTGATTCTTTATAGACTGTATTATGAAAAGCAGAAACACAGAGCAGTCAGTCATTACTAACAATAATTCAATCCAATTTAATAACCAAAATGTTCCATAAAAAATTAAACATTAGCCACTGTCACATCATTTGTGCAAAAGTCTTACAAGGGTACAAAGATGCATTGCACATCATTACCACATGAAACTTCTTTTCTTACCATTACTTGAAACCTAAACAATTCACAAAGTCATTCATCATCTCAAATTTAAAGACTAAAGTATCGATACAACTTTGAAATATATTCTGTCCTAATTTAAAAATCACATTTTGGGTAATTTCTTTTTACTTTTCAGTAAGGAAGTTGTAAGCCTTCACCTAAAATGTATATGGTTCACTGCCTAAGGCAAATAAATGTGGACGGGAAGGTATTAAAAAAGGGACCTACAGAACGGAGTCCGCAAGCTTTCCACATTAAAATTCTATTATCTTCTAAATCTGTATAAATCTTAATCAGACTGCTTTGCATTTCAGCAAAACATTATTTTCACTCATAGAAATGGTCCCACCCAGAAAATGAAGTACACTTTGCAACCCCTACATAACAAGAAAAGAATTCTCAAACCTTTCTGCCTCGGCAACTCTATTCTTTTTTTTTTCTTTGAATGATTCTGCTTTACTAAGCAACAGTGACATACTGATGACACAGAAATGGTTTAGATTTTTTTTTTAAATAATAAGATAACTAGAATAGGTTGACAGATTTTAATAGTTTTGTAGAATTATATTAATAACTCCCAATTTTCATCGCCTGTCAACTGCAAGTATAAAAAACATTAGGTCCACTCAACTCCTTTTCCTTTATGAAATAATGAGTCAATCCCGGTTTATGGTTTAGGGTGCTTGCAGAAATCGAACCTGCATCTCTTCACAGAGAAGCAAAAACCCATCACCATCCATCTAAGCCTATAATTTCAGGCGCAATCAGCTCTAAAACCCAATAAACATCCAAAAATGCTCTAATATATCACACAGATGCAATTACATATATACTTGCATTGATTATACTAAAATGTGGGATAACGGGGACCACACTTGCCCCTGGCAGATATTAACTTCAACTAAGTAGGCACCTTCTATTAGGTGTTGAAGCTCTTAATTATCACGAGACACTTATTTTTGTTTCCTCTTTTAAGTACAAGCCTGAAATCTGTAGGCACACGTGCCCCTGACAGGATTTGATCCTGATTCCACATTATACCACTACCATCAAGCCAAAGCCTCAGTAGTACAAAGATCTTATCAGAAATTTGTGCACAAATTATCAGAGACAGAACAAGACCACTGGGTAAAGGTCCAGCCAACCCCCAACACCCTACACCAACCCACCCCAAACCCCATTCAATTGTTTGTGAAGCACCATACTTAAAATTACAACCTTCCGTCTACTCAATCAAGCAATAAACCTTTGTTACTACCATGGTTTGGAAAATCTATCAGCAGCTCTTTCAATGAAGCTCAAATCGTTTGGGGAAAGAGGAAGGCAAACTGTTTGTACGAAGGAGAGAGAAAAGGAGAAGAACCTTACTTACCAGGTACCTCAGTGTTGCTGATTCCTCCGACGCACCGCTAAATTGGTACCAATTGATGGTCGGAAGAGAGCGATTTGGGGGTAGCTAGCTCAGTTTATAAGTTTCCGTTCGTCGATTAAAAAGGAAGGAAAGATGGATCTGTCGACTCTTTTGTCATGACTACTGTCGGGGTTGGTCCGATAGTTAATTTAGTAGGCTACAGTCTGACTAGAGTCTACAAGACATTCTTCTTGGGCCGTGTATTTAAGTTTTTTGACATGCTTGACAGTGGCTGTCAAGTAAGGGCCGTGTATTTGTATTTAAGTTATGTATTCATTCGCATCCGGCCTATTTAGATCGTCCATCACATATTATTGTATGTATGTATGGATTTGATGTTGAATAATTTTGATCCTGTGTTATATAATTTTGAATAACTTTGATCCTGCCATAATTTTGATGGAGCAGATCCCGGACTCCTAAGTCCTAAGAGTTTGCAATAATTGGATTTTGAGTCATAGATTGGAAATATAAATTTATCATTTATAAAAATGAAAGGATAATTTTATGCTAACATAACTGATAATTATATGCTTATATCTTTGTACTATATTAATTATCCTTTTTTTAATTATTATTCTGTACCAAATGATCCTATTTCAAATGCTGTCATTTTTTTTTAATTTAAGTATATTTATTGGTAAAAAGGATTAGTTTTCACAGGGCTCGTCTGTATTAAAAAATAACACTATAATACAAAAATCAGGAGCCTGAGCCCCGCATGGAAGATTAATGACCTTATCCATCTTGTCCGAAGCCTTACATATATTAATAATTTTTTAAAAAATATACCTGGAAACATAGCATATTTTAGTAAAAAAGAATCTGCCTTCCTTTTGTGCAGTGAGTCAGCTTAATGCAATTAAACGCTAATTGCTTTTTTCGTTATCAGACAATTGCTATTAAAACAAGTATATAAACAATTTAAAAACATACAAAAATCTGTTGAGTTTGGATACATAATACATATATTAGTAAAAGAATATATCACAGATAGCTTTGTGGTGATTGGATATGCCCAATGTTTATTAATAACCTTCACTTTATTGTGAAAAAGTTGATTAGGTCTTACTCTTTCAAGTACTAAGAAAATCAAATCGATCTAATAGCATACATAGTAGGAACTAGATAGACTGTCACCATTGCTTTGCTACTTAATTTTACAATCAGCTTACACAGCTGGTCAGCTTGTGCTATGAATCAATCTCATGAGACCATGAGTGAGATTCAATTTTTGTTCTCTCTCAAATTTCACATCTTATCCAGATAGAATAGATTGATCTGGATGCCAAATGTAACAATGTTCAACAACAAAGAAATATCCTCACTTCATGTGATATGCAATGCTTGAAATATTTACAAATTCATTTAAATCAAATGAGTTCTACAACAAAGAAATTGGTACAATTCAAGCAGCCGATGTGCCAACCAATCAATCAACCTCTATATAATTTTATTCCATCCAATCATAAAAAACAGCGATGGTTAGGAAATTTTAAATCAGAATAGCTGGTTAAATACTGGCTAATGACCTATCAGGGAATGAAGTACATGGGGTTTGGTAGCTTAAATGAACGGCTACTAACTGAATAACCCAACAAGTCACTCCATTGATCTCCTGAATTTCCATGAATTCGGTATCCCTCCTCTTCAATTTCACGTCGTTTCTCTGATTTATATGCAGTTGCTGTTTTCCCTTTGTCATTAGGTCCCCTGTGAGAAAGAAGACAAGGAGAAAAAGAGAAGATTAAGGAGTGAAGTCTTTATAAAAAATAAATTAAAGAAATTTCATTTGAAAATTTGTCAGTTCCCTTCTAGAATTTCTTTTCAATATCTGCAAAAACCAAACTAATGAAAATATGACCAATATCAAATTTCAACATTAATCAACAAACGATATTCATTAAGGCATTGAAATGCAATGTACCTTAGGATGAGCTTATCCCAGTGGAGAAACCCAGCTCTTTTCAGATTCTCTATGGTCACATTCATGTGGGCCTCGCTGCGTCCAGTCAGAAAGAAAATCTTAAAACCTAGCGCTCTAACCTCTTCATATAGGATAAGACTGGATTCGATTGCTGGTGCAATCGCCTTCTCCACCCATATATCGAACTCGTGTGCATTAAAAAGTTCCAATCTATAATTTCACATCAAATAGAGATTTCACATAAACAGTTGCAACTTACAAATTGAAAAATTAAAGATTCCCATGCATAAGTTATGGCGCATAAGAAACTCAGAACACTTACATTCCCGTTTAACTTAGAATATGCTCAAACTACTTCATCTGCAAATTTATTATGAATCACAGAGGAGGAAATTTGGATATACAAGTTGTTTCAAGACAATGTAAAGGGAAGTTACAAAACTAATATAATTTTCCATGTTTTGTTGGGCTATATGGATATTTAGGTCATCGAGGACATATATCAAATTTTGCCTGACAAAAGATCTACATTTTGCATCTAAATTATGCCCAATTGATGAATTGCTATAAAAATAGTATCATAGGAAAGGAGCGGCAGTATTATATAATTGGGTCAAATAAATGTTTAAGCAGATTGAATAGTTCAACAGCCTTGACCCCAAATGAATTGGCCTTGATTACTTATTTCAGAAAATAATTAGAGACATTTAACACGTGCCAAATGAAAATTTTGGAACATAACAAATGGTCCAAATTTGACTTGGCACCTTAATGGATGGTTTGATCTAAAGAAGAAAAAATAGCTAAAAACAAAATAAGGAACCATGCAATTTAAGAAGATCCCATTATACTAAGCATTTACATACAAATTTTGCTCCTTTTGAATGTTATTTTAAGTCTAAACCAAGGGTAATATTCCATGAACAATTAGAGATACTCCGAAAGCAACAAAAGAATGTGCGCAATTTTATGCATATACCCAATTGAAATCATCTAATTTAAAATCAGTACAAAAAAGAAAGAGGAAAAATTTACCCATATCCATGACTGGTATAGTACGGCAAGTTAGAGAGCAATGTTTCGTCGATATCAAAGATCCACGCATCCATCCCATCTCCTTTAATCTCGACCGTCCGTGCATAATTCAACGACTCACGCGCCACCATTTCCAGATCGAACCTGTACGCTAGACCCGTTACATAGTCTCTAACGTAGGGCCCACACTCAGTAGGCACAACGCGCCATGGTGCCAAGTTGTTCGCCTCTCCGGCAAACCGCCAGCTGTCGCACCTCAATTGGTTCAGAGTCGAATCGCTCGGCTCTTCAATAGAAGAAGTATATTGGAGAATGAGCGGTCTCGGAAGGAGATGCGATGGTTCGATCGGGTCGAGAGGAGTTGAGAGAGAGACGTGCGAACTGAGAAAGAGAGCGATCAGAGAGAGAATTGCAACAAATTTCATTGGAGAAATGGGTTTTGAGAGAAAGCAAAGAGAGGAAGAGAGAGAGAGAGAAGGGTGTTGTTAAAGAAGAGGTTTCGTAATGGAGGCGAGTTATATCGTCTCCGTTTGGATTGCGGAAAGGAATGAATACTAATGGAGTAGCGTGTATGGAAAGAGACGGGGAAGCAAACTTGGGTACAGGGTTCTCGGTCTCCACTTGTTTATAAATTTAGAGCGAACCGCGTGGTGGGTTGATATATTTGGATTTCAGTTATTATTTTTAACCCGCTTCATGTTTTGAAGTATAGAAATGAGTGTTGGGGAGATTAGGTTATGATGTGAGATAATAGGGGATGGACGTGGTTTACAAATAGGAGGAGGCAGAAGATTCCCTCCTGGGATGCGAATTTTATTTCAACGATAAATGGATATGTCCACTTGTCAGTTACGTGAGTCACTGAACCGAGTGTAGGTTAAATTTTATGGACAAGACTTTTGCAATTTAATAAGGCCGTCGAGCGTGCACCAATACAGCAAGGCTTTTTGAGAAATTACAAATACGCCCTCCAGATTACGCGATGGCAATTGGTCAGTTTGCTTGCCAACAAAGTGGGGATGTTATTTGTTTTTCTTTTTGGGAATGCGATCTAGTGCTGCCACTGTCCACCGGCCCAAGGAATGTGATTTTTAGATTGTTTTTTTTCATGGAGTATGGACTATCCATTTTAGATCCGGTAATCCAGATCCGATATGTTATATAAGACCTCATGCTCTTGTTGGCCGTGTGATAGGATCCTGACCACTCATTCAAGAATGGATGGTCTAAGATGTGTTAAAAAATCATTTAATGAGGTCTTTACAATTAGAGAAGTCAAACTTGCTCTGTGATTTTTGAGGGAGCTTCGGCAGATGCAGACGAAGTGATTAGGAAAACAATTTAAGACTGTAAAGCTTGGATTTCTTTCTGCTAGTTACTGCTAGTACTAATAAGCCGTCCCAGTCAAGTTGTTTATCATTTTCAAAAAAAAAGTCAAGTTGTTTATACGCTTTATAGGCCTGTACAGTGTCCTCTCTCTAGTGATTTTCCTAATTTCCTTTCTTCTTCTATTCTTTTTTTTACTTTTAATTGACCTATATCACCAGATTCTATTGGTTCAATGAAATTGTAGGAAGACTACCGTCTACCTACCTTAAAAAAAATATACCGCCGATAAATTTTATACAAAATTATATGTTACCAGATTTACATATATACATGTATAAAAAATGCAGGATGATGACGCTTTGGTCGGTGAGTAAAATCAGGACACAATTACCGCCCATAATCATTAGAATAATTTAAATACCATCATGGACAGACCTATGCGTCCAAAGAATAGAAAAGTCGTTCTGATAATAATAATATCAATTTGATATCTTTGATATATTATTTTGAATTGCAATATCTTTTATATAAGATAAATTATGTCACAATCTCATTAATCAATTTAAATTCATTAATCGCGGAAGATATTAATTGATTCAAACATTCAATGCAAATGATTTCTTTCTATCATTTTAACAATCACATCTATGATTTTTCAACACCATTTTATTGAAAAATGAAAAATAATTATTTCTCACGCTCTATTGTATATTAATATCTAAATACAGTTTTTATTTAATAAGAATGAAAATATATTTATCATTGAAATTTATTAGGCACTCGTTAAGTGAGGATATATTTGTGTTTGGTGTTTTTAGAGTTAATAGTGAGTACGTATATATCAAAGTAACTTGTTTAAGTCATATCTTAATTAATGATTAATGATATAGAAAAGAAAAAAAATACATGATAAAGATGATCTAAACAACTCGCGAACTAGCCGAACAATCTGGGACACTGATCTCGTGTTGCGCTACACGCCGTGTAGCGCACTCACGAGCCGTTCGATTTTGATCGGGCGGTTCATTTTTTCCGGGCCTAGGAATCTGGTTACATGCACGGAGCTCCCTCATCCATCTGATCAAAATCGGACGGCCTGTGAGTGCGCTACACACGGTGTAGCGCAACACAGGATTTGAATTCGAACTATCTGTTCCTCACTTTAGTTCTTGTTCATTGAACTAACCAAACAACAATCAATTCTTGCTTTTGTCAAAAAAAATGGGCTTTTAAGCATGCTGTTTGGCAACCAGAGTTGTCTGATTATATATCGAGATGGTAGCCTGAGAAGATTTAGGTGAATATTGCGTAATGATAAAGAATATAGAAAGAGCAATAAAGAAAACGAGAAAATGTCTGTTGTATGGCTGCTGCACTTGGCAACTGGTGTATCTGCCTACAGGCGCACAGCCATTTAATTTCCAACGTGGCCAAGTGCCTTTTCATCAAAAAAAAAAAAAAAATTTAATTTCCAACGCAATATATTTATTTGTTCAAATTCTAGCATGCTAGAACTTCTGTAAAACTTTTGGAATTTTAGAAATTAAATTTTTTTTATTAAACAAATAGATCTTTTCGGAGAGAGTTTGGAGAACAACCAAGCAATACAATGAAAAGTGATAAGGAATAGATAGGATTTTATTAAAGTTAAATATTTTTAAATAACAACAACAAATTTAGAATTGGTATTGTTTTGCACATAATTTGGTAGCTCTAAAAAGTGCTAATTTATAATTTGTGGTCAATTCAAACCAGTAAATTTCATTAGCTCGTTTGTTCACAAATCACTGTTCGAAATATTTTATTAACCATGATGCTAAAGCCTTATTTTACATTTAATAACAAACATAATTTACGGAATTAACACTTAAAGTTAAATAGCAAATTGGAAAAAAAATTTCAGAAAAACAAAATCCGTCAATAGAAATTATAAAGTAACGGCGTTACTCCTTTTAGAAAATCTCAACCCTTCATCTATACTGATCGTCTGATCCTTGAACCCTTCAAGGTTCAACCGTTCAAGGCGAGACTATTCCAGTTGTAAAGAAGGGTAGCCTAGCCGACCCTGCGCTCTCCACCTCTCTCCAGTACAGTTTACAGAAGGCTCCACGGCGGAGACCTCTACCACCTTAATTGAAGAGATAAACAGAAGAGATACACAGAAGCAAGATGAGAATAGAAGAGGTTCAATCCTCCACAAAGAAGCAACGCATCGCGACTCACACCCATATCAAAGGCCTTGGCCTTGATGTAACTCATCTTATCTCTCTTCTTTTCTCAACTAGGGTTTATCTAGGGTTTTGTATCCATGGAGCGAGAAATTCAAATTGATTACTTTTTTACAGCCCAATGGGAGTGCGATTTCCATGGCAGCAGGGTTTGTGGGACAGGTGGCGGCACGAGAGGCAGCTGGGCTGGTTGTGGATATGATAAGGCAGAAGAAAATGGCTGGAAGGGCTCTTCTTCTTGCGGGACCGCCTAGTACTGGAAAGACTGCTCTTGCACTTGGTATCTCTCAAGAGCTTGGAAGCAAGGTTATATGCTCTTTTTGTACTAATTTTGGTTTGATTGAGTTTATTTTAGTGAATGTGGGTGGGTTTTGTTGTCCAGTTGGAATTTCTGAGCATGTTAAGTGCTTGTTGAAATGCTTGACAGAAAAAAATAAATAAAGTGAGCTCTGGGTGAATAAGTGTTTATTGAGCAATTGTGATATCTTATAAAAATTACAGCTTTTGTGTTAAAGTTTATCTGAGCATGCAATCTTGCGCAGTTTTGGGTGTTTAAAGGAATCTAATTATTACTGATGGTGTTTGAGCATCTGTGTCGACCATTTTTCATTGAGTTCAATGGTTAAAAATTATGTGCTGATACTAATATTTCCTTTTGTACTTGTTAAGGTCCCTTTCTGCCCAATGGTTGGATCTGAGGTATACTCAACTGAAGTTAAAAAAACTGAGGTTCTCATGGAAAATTTCAGGAGAGCTATTGGTTTACGTATTAAGGAAAATAAGGAGGTCTATGAAGGAGAGGTAATTCATCTCTTTTTGCTTTTGTAACTCTGTAACCATCAGGTTAGTGTGACCATACAGCTGTATTCAGGTACCCATGGACTCGCCTCACTGACTCCGGTGAGTTTCTTTCTTGCTAACCATGGTCCATGGTTAAATTAAAATCAATTTAGTTGAATTTTGGTGTTGCATTGGAAAGCTAAACTCTTCAATTTGGTTGAGTTTATAGAGAAAGTTGTGTTTTATTACTTTTTCTAACTAGATTAAAAGTAAGCAAACTCAAACTTAAAATGTTTGTTTAAATGTAATCAATAAATTTGATTAAGTTGGTGAAATAATTGGGTTTTAGTCCCTTTTGCTTGGCTATCTTAATGCTCCTTGAATGTGATTTGCAAATAAGTAAAAAAAAATGTTGCAGGTTATTAATTGGAATGATGAGAAGAGTTCTTTTTTAATTTATTTTTCCCATTTTGGGTGCAAATGCAGTAACATTGATTGTCCTTTGGATCCATTGTTTTTAAACAAACTCTGTTATAGCTTATCAATAATAATGAACAGGTGTGGTTCTGTATTAGGTTACGGAGCTTTCTCCAGAAGAAACAGAGAGCACAACAGGTGGCTATGGAAAGAGCATTAGCCATGTGATTATTGGTTTAAAGACTGTTAAAGGGACTAAGCAATTGAAGCTGGATCCTACTATTTATGATGCCTTAATTAAGGAAAAGGTGAAAGTTCCTTCTCTCAATCATTATAGAGGAAGTTGCAGGAGGAAAACTTATCTTGACCCTACTGCTAATGAAAGATCCCCCTTTTACTTTCAAAATACCTCTTTATTGTTTGAAGAAACTCTCTGGTAGTAAGGTTGTTGGGTTAAACAATAAAAAGGGTGATATCACTGGTTCAAGAGACCCACTGAGGGCAACAGGGTAGAATGAGTTCGTACAGAAGGTTTGGCGTCAAATATGCATAACTACTGGCTTTCTTTCTGTAAAGAAAGAACTCTGGTAGTAAGGTCGTTGCTTTAACTTGTTAGTGCATTCGTTTATGATTAAGGATAATAAGATGGCAAAGTCGACCATAGTTGAAAATATATCAACAGTTTTTAATAACATGTTAAGAACTATATTTATATCACCCTTCATTGATGATGTTTAAATAATGACTTCAGAGTTTAGTAATAACCAACATCGTCATTATCTAAGTGTTAATCTAATTCCAAAGTATAATTTTAGATTGTGTTGAAGGATAACATAGTTTGGAGACTTTTGGATAACTAACTGTAGGGACTTCTTTTTGTAATTTCTTCTACCACCTAGGCTTTTGCAATGAAGTCCCCTTTCATTGATGATAACAAATTTATCGAATTCAATATTAACTAATATTGTGTTCTCTCAGTGTTAATCTAATTTCCAAAGTATAATTTTGGATCCTGTTGAAAGATAACTTAATTTGGGGACTAGTTTAGATAAATAACTGTAGGACTTCTTTTTGAAATTTCTTCTACCACATAGGCTTTTGCAATTTCTCGATAAATCACTAACCTTTAATGTATGTCTAGGTTGCAGTAGGTGATGTAATTTACATTGAAGCAAACAGTGGTGCAGTAAAAAGAGTGGGCAGATGTGATGCATTTGCAACTGAATATGATCTTGAAGCGGAGGAGTACGTACCAATTCCAAAAGGAGAGGTTCATAAGAAAAAGGAGATAGTTCAGGTACCTATTTTTCAACAAAAAGTATGGGAATTCAGTTGAAGATTTTAGTTTTATAATGAGTTGAGCCTATTTCCCCTGAAAGGACGTAACGCTTCATGATCTAGACGCGGCAAATGCTCAGCCACAAGGTGGCCAGGATATTTTATCACTAATGGGTCAGATGATGAAACCAAGGAAAACTGAAATCACCGAGAAACTGCGGCAGGAGATCAACAAGGTTCAATTTATTTAAATTTATTCCTTTTTTTTAGTACCCCTCATCTGATGACCTCTATAACTAGTAAATTATTATAGGTGGTGAATAGATATATTGATGAAGGAGTTGCTGAGCTTGTCCCTGGTGTGCTGTTTATTGATGAGGTTACTTTTTTGGTTTATTTTCTTACTTTTTTTTTTGTGCGCATTGTTGTCTGAGTTATCTTCTTTACAGGTTCATATGCTGGATATTGAGTGTTTCTCCTATCTTAATCGTGCTTTGGAGAGCACATTAGCCCCAATTGTGATTTTTGCTACCAACCGTGGAATTTGCAATGTTAGGTAATTCGACTCTATTAATAGCGAAATAGACCGAGATTAATTTAATTTTATGTTCTCATCTGAATATTTAAATGTCAATTTTTTTTTTCAGAGGAACTGACATGACAAGCCCACATGGCATACCAGTTGACTTGCTAGACCGGCTAGTAATCATACGAACAGAAACATATGGCCCGACTGAAATGATTCAGGTTAATATTTCAAATTTAATGTAATTTTTCTAAGATATCTGTGTTGTTTATTTTTATTGAAAATTTCTTTTGGGAAGATACTTGCAATTAGAGCACAAGTTGAGGAGCTTGAGATTGATGAGGAAAGCCTTGCTTATCTCGGAGAGATGGGGCAGCATGCCTCTTTACGGTACTAAGACAATTATTTATCTCATTAATTGTATTTGAAGTAATATTCAAGCTTTGAAATGAACCCAGTTCTGATCTGCTATCATAATTTTTGCAGACATGCTATTCAGTTGTTATCACCAGCTAGCATTGTAGCAAAGACTAATGGAAGAGATAAGATCTGCAAGGTATGTACTCTCAATACATATCCTGTACATTTTCATTAATCGGAGTTTTTACAACTTTTTTGCCTTCTTGATTTTTCACAGTTTTAAATTATCTGTAATTTATAGGCTGACATAGAGGAAGTCAGTTCTCTCTACCTGGATGCAAAATCTTCTGCAAGACTACTACAGGCGCAGCAAGAGAGATATATTACCTAAATTGTCTTATTCTTGTTTGGGGGAAAAAGCATGTTCTATAACCGTATTTTTTCATAATTTAGTGGCATGTGGGAGCTTTAGCTGTTGGGTTGTAGTTCATATTCATGCATCAGTTCTTTTGGGTCTAAGATATTTAGGTGGATTGGAGGATGTATTATTGTTGTTATTTATAGAAATTATTCTTTCTTTCATATTTCTTCTTTCTGCTGATGTGACTTGAATGCCTAATAGCATTTTCAGTTATTTTCTGTGTTGCTGCTATTTGATTGCTAGAGGTTAAGCATGGGGGAACCTAATGAGTACATTTGTCAACTCAAATTGCTGTGAATTCTTCCTTTTTTTGGGAAAAAGTTTCTACTGTAAAAATTATTATTGGGGATCCATGCAGATTAAAGTGACAACTACACTCCAAGCAAAGAACAAAATCATTGAATTAGACGATGATATTCCCTGTAGTTAAACAGTGCATGTAATGCTAACTGTTCTTAATCTGGCGATCTGTGTTGCAGGTCCACTAATTATGGCCGTAAAACCGTTATAATACACACACCACACAAATTATTTCCACATGTGCACTCTAACACCTTTAAATCTCTTTCATTCCAAAGCTTGAAGCCAGTATTTGTAATTTGTGTTGACAATGGCTGAATCTTCAACTTCTTATATCCGACTTGTACATTTATTTCCAATTTATTTCCCACAATCCATGTTTATAGTTTATACTTATACTTATGATTTAACGCTTCTTCTAATCTTTGTCTGATTTGTTAATCTTTGTTTAGGTCCAACATCTCATAGAGGCTTGTCTTTGCTTCAATCTCAGCAAGGAAAAATGCATTGAAGCCCTTGATAAGCACGCCAACATTATGCCAGTTATTACTTCAACTGGTCACCGCTAATTTTTTTTTTAATAAACATCCGTACTAAATCAAATTTTCTTTCCTTCAATTGTGTTTGGAACTGGCTTTATCAATGGGATGGAAACTGTTTTGTCATATATATCCTGATTTGTTCACATTACCATTTATAGTATGGAAGGAGCTGGAGAAAGAAAACAAAGAGTTCTTTCATGCATACAATAAAGCACAAGAGGATAAGATTCTTGAAATGGAGACATTGCAGAAGATCCAAAAGAAACTTTCTGAGGCTTCCATAAGCGATTCCAAATAGTGGGATTTATCTTGGCTGTAGCAATACCAATTTCATGTTTCCACAGTAAGAAATAAAGGACTCGCAAATGTGATCATGTTTGCCTACAAGTTTGATCGTTACAAAATAAACGTTTTTCCTTGTTCGTAAAGCTCTCTTAATATATCAATTTGAGATCTTGAGATAAAAAATCTGATATCTTGCTAATGCTGGATGTGCAATATTGATTTGTGGTGGGTGCGTGACTAATTTATTATGTTATTTCTCTGATTCATGTGATTGTGATCGGATGGCTGAAAAAAGTTATAATTGAAATGTCCTGCCCTAGATTTTGTAGTGGACTATGAAATATTGTTTTCATTGTTCATAAATGGGATGGAATAATTTGTGACAGAAAAATGATATTTAATTATCATAGGTATCCCTTTTAATAACTACAGATGGGATTTGTGGTATTTCAGCTTCTTGAGTATAAAAATTCTAGTTTGCAGAACTAGAATTTTTTTGCTTAAATATTTTAAATGCATTCTTCATTGAAATTTTGGGATTCTGTTATTAATTATAGTATGTTCTTTATTCTAAAGGATCATCGGTTTTGTACTTTTTTCAAAAAAAAATTCTTAAAAATAAAACTTAAAAAAATGGCCCACCGTAATGTGCAGACCCAACCCTAATAAGATTTTAACCACGGCCATTTTAGGACCCTAAAATTAAAAGCCTAATGTCAGCTATATCGCACGCACTTTGAATGAGAAAGCATGCAATTTGCATCTACATGCAAAAAATAAAAAATAAAAAAAAAAGCAGCAAAAGTATTCTCTCTAAAGTCTAAACCAATATATACTCATTGGAACTATGATATCAACTGTTGATATTAAACTAGTAACTTGTCTATCTGTATTGTACGTGCAATACTTTTTAATTTACGAATTCTTTATAAAGATGTTGGAGAAAACTTAAAGGATGTTAACTTGTATTAGAGTTTTCTTATCAAAATTTTTATTATTGTTTATTTTTTCACAAGTAGATGCTTACTTATTGAGAGCATATTACATTGCAAGAATATTAGGGGCCACCAAGCTACAAGGAGGTTGCTGCTATGCAGTAGTTTATTGACCTACTTTTTAAGAGAGAGAGAGATGTAAGTATTGCACATCTCAAATCTGTGAATTGTTGCTACATGTTTAGATTTGACCTTATTGTAATTTGTAGCTGCTTTAGCAAACTTGATAATGGGTTTAGAGATGAGGGAGTAGCATGTGCTCTGAGAAGTGTCTCTGCATAGTTGTAATAATTTTGCTTGTTTCATTTTTAGTGAAACATGGTAACCTAAATGACTATTTTTACAAATAATAATAATAATAATAATAATTAATTCTAATATTTCACATTTCTAGCAACCCATGATTGTGAGAAATTCCTATAATATTATTCTATGATCAGTCAATTTCTCAAATTTCTTGGGAATTGTTTTATGATGACTTGACACAAAAAAAGTTATTGTTTTCTAAAAAAAAAAATCTGACTTGGACAGCTTAGCTCTATGTGCGGCCCATTAAGGACAAAAGCATTTTAAAGGACTTCTTCACTTGTTTCAACAAAAAAGAAAAGAAGGCCTTCTAAAGCCCACAACTAGGCCTATTAGAGATTTGAAAATTAGCTAGGCTAACTTTTTGAGTAAATGAAAAAATTTCACCTCTGAATTCAACGCCCGATTAACATTACTAGCAAACAAAATTTTGTTTCTAAAGATATTTCAATATGGAGAATATATTGTACGATTTCGATTAACTATTTGAATTTCGAATTTTAAAAAACAACTCTAAAACACCGCTTAGTCTGTGCTTTAGAGTGTATGGCAGTCATTATCTTGTTAAAAAAGCAAATTATAAGTTGAACCCAACGGAGAAAAACAAATCATGCTTCAGACAAGATGCAATTAAGCAGAAAAATACACGCTCCCTTAATAGCCTGTTATGATCCGTTAGTGTACAATTGTAGGCCTAGCATGAATATTAATGGGTTTAAAAGATACATCTAGAAAGAGAAAAAAATTTTATTAATAGAAATTTTTATTTCTTAAAAAAACCCAGACAATGAGTCTCCGGAAACTTTGATAATTGATCAGTAGGACATAATGACCAATTCTATAGCTAATTTCTTTTTGTTCAAAAACAGAACCAAAATTTGATGGAATGTCTCCTTCATTGGAGCAGTAATGTAAGTGGTGATGTAAGTGATACACATATAATTATATGAAACCAGAGAATGTTAATAAGAAAAAACTCATTTCATAGACAAAAGCAGAGGTGGCAAATGTGGTTCGATTAAGTACCATCTTTGTCAATTAATGAGGTATTTCCTAGGTTTTCCTCTGCATGTTGCAACTATTACTTAAATAACAAAATAATAATAAAAATTCGAACGATAGAATCTAATAAGGTGGCTAATAATAATTAGTACCATCATGAGCAACTAAAATTCTACATTTACAGAAGCCGTACATACATGGAACGTGCCACCAGGTACTCTTCCAGCTGTACTGCACGCGCATCCCCAGATATCCCGCCACACGTGCGACCAACTACCCAACTCCCCATCCGACGTCCAGGATTGATTTGACACGTCATGTGGGGTTAATTTGACGGTTCAGATCTACAATCACGTGTGTTCTGTTTATCTGTTTTTTTTTTCTTTCTCTTTTTATCCCTGGTTTTACTTTTGACTGCTTTTGCATTTTGCATGAAGCTGCTTAGAAGGTGGACTGATGAAGGAATTAGCTTGTTTCAGAGAGAGTAATGTTATCAATCCCCCAATTGCATGCGTCAGCGAAATTAAAACAAAAATAGCATGTGGGAATCACACGTCCAGTTGTACTACTGATTATACCTTGATAAATTCAAGCAAAGAAAAAGCAATTTTGCCTATTTTGGTGTTTTATGTGTAGTAATTTTGTCACTTGTTCAAAAGCAACAAAAGTGGATTGTATTGGTACCTCATTTTAATAGAATATCAGCGAAATTGAAATTTTTATAGTGTCAGATTATCAATTAGAATTGTTTTTATTCAATGAAGATCTAATTACGATCGAAGATTAAAAAACATGAACCACTCAAAAATATATATTTAAAAAATATGCCTGAATTAAACATAAATGACGTTAGAACTTTAGTAGATACTTTTCCATGTCATCGATGTATTAACAAGCCTAGGCCACGGCCAATCTTCAATTTTCAATATCAGTGGTACTTGTCTTCAATTTCTTTAGGTTTCAATAAATTTAATTAATTTAAAATTAAATTTGCCTTAACATGAAAATTATTGGTTGGCGATGCACAGTTTTTACGACGCCAAGCATTTCTCAATAAATTTTGAATTAATATATGCTCCAAATCATTTGGGTGGAAGAATTGTTGACCGTTGGAGGGGTAAGGGTTTGACCGCCAAGCCCACGTGTGGGCGACAATTTTGTACCGTGCATGGCTGGATAGCCTCGGGATTCCACGTAAGACCACATGTGTGCACCTATTCATTTCTCCAACTTGACACCTTACTAATCAGTAATGATCGCTTTCTTAATTGAAATTAATACTGGCCAGTCACAATAATGGTAACCATAATTATACTTCTTGCAACTAATAATGCTTATAGGAGAATAAGCGCATGTCTCTGGTTGTTCACCAAGTTGATCAATAATTTTATGGTTTTCAATAAACCCATTATAGATGTATCTTCAGTTGTTGTAACTTACTCTCAATAATTAGATTTAATTTCTAAATATTAACTGGAAAGTTTCAATGATTACCGATCAACATTAGTTTCTAATATGAATAATTTCAACATGCATTTATTTAAGTTTTCGTTGATTCTTCAGAGACAGAAAAGTAATTCATTGCCGATGTCAAATTAAGAAAGAAATTTTATATCGCAACCTTTCATCTTTAATAATATGTCTAAACTTTTTTAATTCTATTTTCTTTTAAATCTAATAAGTAAACCAATGAAAATAAAATAAATATATTAGATCTTTCAAGTTCAAAGCTTACATGTATATTAAAAAGAAACGTGCAAAGAAATTTGGATGCATGCTGGAAAAATCTGTTTGATGTATAAAACTATTTTATATATATATAAAGACTAAGACTCCATTAAATTATTCACCGTGACAAAAATGGGCTCGTCGATCAACTTAATATAGTACTTATAATAAGTCTAATCTAACTTTTGAATTTCTTATTGAAATTTACTTCTACATGTTATTATTAATTTTTTAAAAAAATGAAAATACTTAATCCATGTTACTTTGAAGTCCGCTTATAATTAATAAATTTTTGTTTATTAAATAAAAAGTAAAGCATACAAAGAGAAATATGAAAAACGAAAATAAAATATTTGATATCTTATGAATATTCTATTATATTTTCTATATGTTTGTAAAATTTTGTTTTTAAATTAGAAAAAAATATTAAGATGGATAGTTTAGATGATTGTTTGTCGCAAACCAATGTAGATTGGAGGCGTCTACACTGCCGATTCTAAATACGATCATGTTACTGGCATACTATTTCAGTACTTTAATCTACCATCAACATAATATATATAAAAGGATTAAACCTTTATTTTCATAGTAAGACAATGTGCCTCTCTCATCAGGGGATGTGCTACTTCAGCGACTTTAATATTTATTGCTCAAATTATGTTAAACCTCTTCACACTTGCAATTTAATCCTATTTTACATAGATGCGAGACCAATTGAATATTGATATTTTATTTTCTACATTCTTGCAATTAGCGATGCAAATACTGATTTCATTTTAGTAATAATTTTAAATTAGTAATTATTTTTACATCCTCGTATATAGTTATAATTGTAATTTTCATATTAGTATTTAAAATTAATTTACAATTGAAATACGCATACTTATTACATATTATGAATACCAAAACAAAAATGTTCACGTTTTGTTTTCATCAATTTTTTTACTTGCAATTTTTATCTTATGATGCATATTTGATTATTTGTCAGCATTATCTGATATCCAAAGTGCATCCGTCAATTATCTACTTCATAAAATTTTTAATATCCGTTTAGTATCTGTATGTATGTGCATCCGTATATACTGGTATCTGCCTTAATAAATTATGAACACACAATTTTAGCACTATCTGTTCCAATTCCGTTCTCTAACACCACTAAAGGGGTTATATATTCCTCAAAATTTCTATTGTAGAAATGTAACCCAGTGAGAACGCAGCCATATGGCCCGCATTTTAATCAGAACCCACAAAAAAAGAAAAAAAAAAAGATCCTGTTCAATCACCAACATCCTACATATATTACATCCAAAAAGAAAGTAATGATGTTTCAAAAAAATAAAATAAAAAAGAAAGTAATGAAATGTATGCAATTTTAGATATCTGTATTCTGTTGGTGGTATGTGGGGGACCCTGCTGTGGCGTTCTATCAATTCTGTTGTGTTAGTACCAAAAGATGATCTGCAAAATCTCATAAATTTGCATGATTAGGAACCCCAAGTTGCCCAATAATTTAGACACTCTGTCATCCCTTTGGGGGAACACACAATGGAATGAACCACGTGGGTTGCACATGCGAGTGAAGTTTGGTACGAGGGTCGGGTCGGTACATAAATTTTTTTTTTTTTTTTTGTAATTTTATGTTTGATTATTTCATAAGCCCAATATTTTTTTTTTTGCATATTTCCGAATACTTGAACCGTACGTCCCCTCTACTTTTTAAATACGCATAAATGAATAAAGTGTCTGTTAGCGTGTACTTTTAGATTATAAAATTTTACTTTTTGGAAAGCACTACTCCGAGCAAGAAACATATAAGTATTTCTCCATGTTGGTTTGTTATTTATCCTAAATTAATAACTGTAGCGAAAGTTACCAATAATATCCCTAAAAATGTTTGAAATTATTGATGTACTTATATTATCCTTAGATATGTTTTGAACAGGTAGTACACACGCAGCGGTATCTTGGTTAGTGATATATACTAGTTTGGAGGACTGACCAGCACCAGCAGCCAGCAGGTAACAAGGACTCGAGAATTCAGCTGCCAAAGGCGAACGAAGCAGTTTTGCTAATTCCTTCAAAAATAAAAATTGTACCGTTTCGAGATAATAAAAAAAATTTCGTATTCCGAATTTTTATCCACATAGACCTCAAAGGAAGAGCATAAAAAAAGCAGACACTTAGATTGATGAGTTATTTTTCATGCTAATCAATTTCACTGGGATCTTATAAAATAAACTTTTTTTTTTTTTTTCTGTGTAGATGTATGTGTGGGGTTCCACCTCGGGAGGGGGGAGGCAGGACTGTCAATGGGTACGGTACGGTAGAAGGTATTTTCATACCCGCACCCGTTAAAATTTTCTTTACCCGTACCCTACCCGCATCCGTTAAAAAATGACTTTACCCGCACCCTACCCGTACCCGTTAAGAATTAACGGTAAGGGTACAATAACGGTACATAATGGGTAATAATAATATTATTAATTTAATAAAAAATATATAATGTTCTAAATAAATAATATCAAATAAATATATGGATAAAGTACAACATTAGATAAAACTTTAGATATAAAAAAAATATCATGAAATTTATTCCCATATCAATGAAATTCAAAGAAATCTATATAACTAATTATAAATTATAATATAATAGATTACAAATTAATTTTTTCATCAACATTAATTAATTTGAATGAAGATGGAAACTAATAACATATTTATGAAATATGCCAATAACATGATTATATATACATATATTTTTGTAAAATTTTACCCTTTAGATAATGGGTACGAAATAGCCCTTTCCCGTACCCGTACCCAATAAGTTAACGAAAATTTTTCTTTACCCGTACCCATACCCGTTAGTCTAACGAAAATAAAACCTTACACATACCCGCCTTATCGAATGCGATACGGGTAGGGTAAGCGGATAAACGGATTTCATTGACAGCCCTAGGGGAGGTTAACGTACGTTTTATTGAGAGTTTTGCGAGCACTTTGTTTTCTTTAATGAAACTAATGGTCTGTCAGATCATATCTTTTCGAAATAAATGATTAGATGTAATTCAGGATGGTTACACCCATTAAAGTTCGCAAGATATTTCACTTTTTTTATTTCCATTTAATCAAATAATTCGAGAGGAGAAATTAATTACCGTGGATTTCATGTTCATTTATGAATTATGATCGCAATTTATTTTTTCTATAAATTTCTTAAGGTTATACTAGGTAAATTTTTGTGTGTGTGTATATATATATATATATATATATCAAGCTTTTAAAAAATGCCGTTTTTTCGCCGTTTTTTCCGAAAAAACGGTATTTTGTATCAAACCGCACGAACGTCATAGAAAAAAACGACAAAATAACGTAACGCGTCATTTCCGTTTTTTCACCGTTTTTTCACCGAAAAACTTGCGTTTTAACGGAAAATGGTAACATTAAAAAAAAAAAAGACACATTTAAAGTGGACCAGAGCGCAAAAAAAAAAGGTCAACAATAATGAATTAATGATATATTGATATTATATGAAAACATGACCCAAAAGAAGAATAAAGTTTTGTACTTCAATATTATTTATTCCTTATTAGCTCCAATTCTAAGTAGGTATATAATACAATGACAATCTTAGTATCCGTATATAGCCACCGTTTTTTCACCGTTTTTTCGCCGAAAAAACGCCGCACCGTTAAATCAACCCCGGACCGTCATACCGAAAAAACAGTTTTTTAAAAGCTTGATATATATATATGAAAATAAACACATGGAACTAGATATCGCAACAAATATTGATCGAATATTTAGATTCCTCTCGAAAATTAGATAACGTCTTATTTTTCTCCATATATAATTGGTACACTACAATCTCATATTATAGTTTAGCATCACCTTTCATGAACTAAGAGTCGTCTACTACTTATGTGTGTGCCTCTCAGCTATTCCGAGCAATCGGATGGCCTCCTCCCTGGCTCCCTCTCAAATCTAGATCCACTCTTAATTTATTCTCTGATGGTGCACACGGAAGGCAAGCTCCAAAAGAGAGGAGGACGACAATCAAAAGAGATATATGTATAGAGAGCGATTTGAAACAGATGTGCGTCTGTCCAGATTCCGATCAAAGCGACCTGTTTTTCAAGGCAAACGACCCACTTGAATGTTTGGTATTAGTACCCCTTCTCAGCAAGCGACATGCTAAGAACGGCTACACACTTTTTCTAACAACTAGAAGGATATATCGAGCTTCGCTCGATGTAGATATCTATAATAAGAATATTTTTATTATGTTTCTATAGTTTAATTACGTTCATTTTTGGATATATTGTTAATTAATAAATACTATCTTTAGAAATATAATTTAGTTATTGTATGTACTTTGATTTGATTGAATTTAAAGAGTTTGATCAATTTTAAAAAAAATTATATGTGTGTAAATATAATTATAGTTATTTGAAATAATATGATTTATATTATGTTACTATTATTCAAGAAATATAATATGTTTATAAATGACTTTTATATATATATATATATATAGTAAAAGATTTGATGTTTTTTTCTATTTTCAAATTGAATGAATTTAATTTATATTTCGTAAACCAAAATTAAGAATGGTGATGAAAAAAAATTAAGGTGGAGAGGGACTCTAAACAATACAAAAGAGAGATGGAGACATGATGAAAAATGAAAATATGAAGGGGTCACAAAATCAGAAAAAAAATAATGTCTTGTCAAATTACTATCTGTTGGTGAACCGGGTCAGTTTTTATGAGCAATGATACCCGACACACAAATAATTACAGAGTATCACATTACAGAAATCAGAAAAAAAATACTATCTCACAACTATTTCACAATACATGGAGTGTCGGATGACATTCAACTAAAGGATCCCGACACCCACACATCTTTATTTATAATATTGATTTCAAACAAAAGGAGTATTAAATATGCATTAGTCTTATTTTTTTTATTGTAAACATTACATTCGTACTTCAGGAAATCAAAAGTTGAACTTCATTCGCTATAAGATCAAGAAAGACGAAAAATTGTGATTAATTTACATCGACGATTTTATTTTTAGCTCATGATTTTGTATAAGACAAATGTTTAATTAGCTTTGCGACTTTTGACAACATCGTATATACTCTAACACTAAAAGTAATGTCAATAACTCACAGTTGCAGCTTAAAGTTAAATTAGTAGCGTAAAAAGGAGTTGCGGTCATAATGTGGTATTAAAATTAATGTGGTAATTGAATTCGTTCTCGAAATTCAAAGTGTCAAATTAAAACATCAATCTAAATAGTTAATCTTGTCGGACTACTAAATGTGTATTCTCATCAAAATTACAAAATTTTAAATCCCTTTTATAAGTAGGGGTGCATAATGGTGCATAATGGACGGGTTGATGATATTTTATGACAATTTGAATCCAATCCGACAATACTGGATTAGAAAATAAATTTAGTTAACACATCCATAATCCAATCCAACCCATCAATTTTTTTTATGTACGGATTAGACGGGTTAAATGGATCTAATAGATTAAAATTTTGATCAATTAAAAATACATAAAAAAAATCATTTTGTGGCTATTATTATTTAGTTTGATGCAAACTGGAGGGACATTTGAAGCATCTTTAAACTTTGGAGGTCTTGCAAGAGGCATAGATGGCATGCATGGCTATGTAGGAAATAAAGCGTCGTGAAAGAAGAGATTTTTAAGTAGGGACATGAATAAATATGAGGCAAAGAGGAGAAAATAGTGATAAACAAGTGGATAATAGTATACACAGTTACTGGTTTTGTGTTACTAGTACAAAACCAGTAACTCAATTCGGAGTAACAAATTTATCAAATTAGAACCCGTACCCTACTCAATATCATGTTAATTCGGTAAAAAATGATTCGGATCAGATGGATTGAAAGGACTGAATGGATCGACCGTTTTTTTTTTTTGTTTTTTTGCACCCCTGTTTGTAGGATAAAAAGTTTTGAAAAATAAACACGTATATATACGGTCGCAATTTCCAAAGTAAGCCGTTAGTCTTTTGCAATAATATTTGATGAACTTGCATTACTTGTGACATAAATAGAAGATCAAAAATTAATTTTTGTTATTTGGAATCTAAATTTCGAATAATCAGACGGAAAGAAATTAATTATATTAATAGATAACTCCTGAACCTAAATATTATTGTTTTGCTTTCATTTTGGTATTTTATTTTGTTTATTTATTTTGTTTCTTTGTATGAGAACCTTTTGTAAATGTTAATTTGTTAATAAGATTTGCAGGACGATCGTCGCCCAGCCTTTATAAAAAAAAAACCCTGAACCTTAATTTATATAAATCATATATAGCCAATTATATGCCATTTTGAAATTTCAAAGAGAAAATCACGGAGGTCATGCATCAGATAGTAGGATTATTAAAATCAAGAGCAAAAGAGATGTTTACATAATCATAGTTTCTTTTTTTTTTTAAAAAAAAAAGAAATACCTTTTGAATCTGAGGTCACCATGTGCCAAGTAAAGTGCACTAATAAAATATCATACTGATTGAGTAGTGTGCAGGCTTTGGTTATTCACTCAGCCAGAGACATGACATGTTATTAATAAACTAACAGATGATTATGGACATTAATGAGCTAATAATTATTTTTCCCACGAAGTGTCAATTTTTGTTTTGTTAATAATTGGGACGGGGGGACTTTTGGTCGAAGGAAAGATCGTGACTTGTGAGGAGTGAAGAGCATGATATGATTGGGACGCACGTGGGAAGACAGCTAGCACGCACCAGTCGCCTAATCATCACCTAGGATATCAATCAATGAGTACCCCCACGGTTTTCAGAATCTTATTTCTTATGCCAAGTTCTGATGTAGACTATCGTGTGCGGAAACCATGACAATAGAATATATGATTAACTGAGAAGTCTTTTACTCCAAATGGATAGTAAAATATATGGAGTAACGTGGCATAAAGGAGTAGCCGGAGTAAACTAAGTCATTATTATCAGTATTAATTTTAATAGCAATAATAGTAATCATTACTCTTTATCGTTAATAAAAAAATATAATCATTATTCTATCACGATAATAGTGTTATAACTAAAAAATAACAATTAATAGTTATTATTATTGTCAGAGAATGTATACTTTGGTTTAGAAAGCACAAACCAAATGGTGCTTCGGTCTCGCGCGTAGATTAAATTTCAAACTTCATTATACGATCAATTTAAACTATCTAATAACAATGATTTTCTATAAATCATAAAATAAAACTTTTAAAATATTTAAGAATAATAAATTTAATTTTCAACAACATTTGAATCACAAAAATCGAGACTCATTTGTCGAAGCATGAATGATCATAGTTTCCAAATCACTATATTCATGCTCGTATTGTTGTTATTATTATTATTCTAATAATAATAATAATAATAATAATAATAATAATAATAATTGTTATTATTATTTGGCCAGAATAGTAAATTAAATATTATAATAATTTTAAATTACTAAAAAATTATCCACTTGCTCCTCACTTACTTTACCTTTCATTTTAAACAAGCATAATGTACTGTTTTTTAACTTGGCTTAGCAACTTTGCTTCCCCGAAAACTTTATTATATATTCACTTCACAATCAAATATGACCTATATGATTTTAACAAAAGTAATAAGCGTATATTGCGAAATGCGATATACATGGGTTCATAGAGTCTGCATTATTTATTGTCATAGGAAATTAGGACTACAGCTAAGGGCCCCACTTCTGACTTTTACACTTCAAGTAACCCGACTTCAGTGCTGCTTCATTGGCCGGGGGAAAAAAAATATCTCTAGTACTGCAGCTTTGTATAATTGTATTTGTAACACACATTATTGTATTTCTTCTCAACGAATGATATCCTTTGTGAATTGTATAGCAAGCAACGACCTAAAAACAAATCAGATACAATACAATCATACAATATTTGGTCGGTTTGCTACCTGATGGGCAAATGGCCGGGTTATCTCATTATTTTAGATTTTTAGCTGCGTAAATATCTTTGAGGAAACTGATATGTCATTTCCTACGATGCTTTTCTTTCTTTCTTATTTCTTTTTGCAAGTACTTCCTCACTCTGCTAGATTCTGCACTTCGACCAAAGAAGTAGGACCACGTGGCGTCAACGGAGATACCTGATAGGTTTCAATTTATTTTTTTATTTTAATTTGTATGATATAATTGGTCTTCGATAAAAGATCGATCCGGACCAATAATTTTAATTAACCCGGTTTTTAATACATAATTATTAGAAAAATGTACAGTGTAAGTAGTTTCGAAGTGATAATTAATACACCTAAAATTAAAAATAGGAGGATCAAATATCTTCTATCAAATTACTTCAATACTATGATTATAAAATACTAAAATTCCTCAAATTCTGATAATTGACTACTTCATGAGTAATTAGTTCATATAAAATCTAAATTTTATCCCACAACAAGATTTTACTAGGATGAAAAATTAATAATTTTTTCGCATTTTGGTATTGTTGAAAATTATGAACAGAAAGTTGCAATTTACTATATATAGACACATTGCTTTTTCACGCAGGACAACTCTTTGCATTTGTGTGTCCGAATTGTGATTTTGACAGACGATATGTTAATACCAAAGTGAAAAATGTGATAGAGTGCAAGTGTGCAACAAAAACGAGCAGTTGATTTCATAGAAACGTTGGTATTATAGTCATTTTTCATCAGGAAATTAATTATTATATGCGTTAATTGTAATAATTTAAACAGTGGAACATGTATTAAAAATATGATCATCAAGAAAATAAGTGTTGGAGTCATGTGTCATTACCCTAAAGACTTGTTTCGCGATGGATCTTTTTCGTACCAAACATATATAGCATTGAATGTGATGACAAACTTTACAAATTTCTCTAAACATGCATTTAATAGGATAATAAACTCCGCTAATTTCTCTTTATTCAAGGGTGTGTTTGAAAGAATCAATGTAGCAAAAATAATGCAAACTAACTTTTTGACCGATTAGCGAAGCAATATTATTCTAACTAGTATTTCTGATTTGGATGTTAAATTCAAACTGAAAGATGATTAGTACAGATTGCGATTATTTCTCACCTATCCAAATGTATCATTTTAGCTCGAGGAGATGGAATAAAGAAGATTACTTTCGTATTACATATCCAACAGTTGCAATTTGACTTCTTCATCAGCAAAAGATAATTTTATTTTGGATAAATGGAACAGGGAGTGCTTTAAAATACAGTATTTGGATTTGAATATAATTTCTCAACTCAATTTCATAATTATACAATTTCAGCATTACATTCTATCGCAATTTTATTAAGCGCCTATTTCGACTCAATTGTACGTAGGTATTATGATGGTCTTTGTTAGTCACTAACTTGTCTTCTTTTCTGTAACCTTTTTTTATTTCCCCGACAAGCATTAATCCAATTATAAACACTTTAGTCAAACTAACATATATAAAAGTTAAAATGTTAAACTGAAACAAAAAGCAAAACCAAATAAGTTGTAAAATGGTGATGGAGTTTATATCCAGCAAAATGGACATGATGCTGAGTATACAAGGCTAGGAGAAAACAAATGAGAGAGGTTTTGACAACTTGCCATATGATGTGAAAGGCTCAAAGGTCCAATGATTAAGGGGAGGAAGGAGGGAGGTGGTGTGGTCGGGTAAAGGCTCGGCAATGAGAGGCGCACGGCGGGGTCAATGTTAGCACAAGTAGGGTCCCTATTTTTTGTGTTTTGTCCATCTCTTTTGCCCCCATTTCACTCTCCTTAGACGGCTCTCTGTCCCTTGATCCCTTCCCTTGCATATAACTATACCCTATACTACTCTATACTGTACTATAGTAGAGTACTATTAGTATAGCTATTGTTTAACTAATTTAATTTGGTTTAATTTATTTCTACTCTAGCACCATAGGCCTGATTGAGAACATTGTTTGGTAGTTGCTCACCAATATGGTATAGCTCTTGAATTAGTAAATTCTGGATGGTGGTTTAATTATTGGTCTGTATCTCCTGCCATCTGCTTGACAAAATTAGTCAATTGGTGATTAAGAAAGAAGGGTTTTAATTAGGTTGTAGCTATCTGTGATAGGGCGCCTGAATCATACCTCAACACTACGCCGCATTTATTTATGTATGCTTGGGTTTTTATAATAGGAAAAAAAATTTAATCACAGACACCAATGAGGAATCAAGGGTCTTCCGGTGTGTTTGGTTGCATTTGAAAACACTAAAAACAGTATAAGGACAGTGATTTTCTAATTAGTGGTTGAATGTAATGATTTCCTGAAATATTCTTAAATTTGAAGGTTTTTTTTATATATAAATGTTCATAATATTAAGTCACTATCAATTTGTAAATTGTATACTAAAAAAGTATTCGCGATTCACTTTTCATGAAGATTATATTATTGTATAGCATCTTTCTATGTAGAAAAAAAAAAACCTTTTAACGTAGAAAAAGATAAATCAATATTAAGTCATATCAATTTAACAGCTGCTAATAAAATTTTTACCTTACTATATTAGATGAAAATTCTGCTCCAGGTATTATGGTCTTCGCATCCATTGCAGGCGAAATTTTTGTCACGCGAGCATTTATCACACTATTAAGCCATGTTTCTTAGCGATGCAATACTAAAATATTAGTCATATATGTAATGTAAAATGTATATGTCTGAAGAACATTCAACAAGAATATTCAATAATTTATGGAATGAAAATTATGAATGGAATAAAAAATATAATCAAAACAACTAATACTATTTAAGTATTTATAGATTATTTGTATCATTTCGTTGGCACTTGTCGAATACATCCCTTTATCCTATCGTAATTAACTACGACACCTTCTTGGTGAGAAGGTGTATTACATGACATCTTTTAAATGTAGGCACTCTCTAAATAATAGTTAACAATCATAATATAGACACCATTTCAATCCACATACACATCTTTATTATATATATGTAAAATTAGGTTTTACATGATTATGAAATTATTTCAATAATTATGAGAATTGTATAATAAGTTAATAAATTTTAAATCTAACACTAATAGTGTGATGTACTGTTTTTGTGGTCGTTTCTCCACCAACGTATTTCTACATCCCACAATTCAGCAGACCATTCTATGTTATTCGCATAGACGGATCTACGTGATCAAATGAATGTTAAATCACTCTTTTTTTTTTAAGATAAATTATGATCAAACCTCCCCCACTTATTTTTAAATTAAACGTCCTGCGATTTTTCACTCAAGATGCATTACTCTTAAAAGTGCATGTTCTTAAGTCACTCATTTTTTTTTATTTTAAAAGTATACAAATTTATAATTTGTTACTGCAATATGTCTATTTTTATTAGAACCCCATAAATATATAAAATTATTCATCTATTCACCCTATAATTATTTTATATAGTCATCATATTAATATTAATAATGATATGATATGTGAACCTCATCTAAAAAATTTCTGGCTCCATCTATATATTTTTCAGCTTCTATGCACTATTCGAAGGTGGTTGCTTCTGTACATATATATGATTTTTTTTATATATATATTTTTTCACTTCCATTGTGATTGAGCTGTCATTTTGGCGCTGGTGATTCGGACTATTTTTCTTTGAACGATCACTTATCCCCTATCATCTCAAAGGCTGATCTTGACGTATTTTTAGATCATATCTTGGATTCAATGTTTGCCTTGATTTGATACAGCTTGCACAGCCCACACTGAAAATGTTTTTTTGTCCCATATATTTATGATTCACATATATATCATCAATAATATAAATAAAGATGTGTGAGTGTCGGTTCCTGTTTTAGTTAGTATTAGTGCGACACTCTATCAAGACCTTTGATTTTTCTACTCCGACTTAATCTGATCCGTTTCTTCAGATGTATGTTAATTTTTTATGTGTTATCTATTGTGTTGTCATATGTGTTGCTTAGAGCTGTATTCATTTTATGTTGCATTATTGAGATCCTTTTTTATTGTACTACGTCATTTTTGTCACATAATTTATTTCAACCTCTCTTTCTTAGTTGCTTCTATGAAAAATGATGGAACAACGTTTTTTATTTGTGATAGTTAATTATAAAATATTTCAATATATGAAGATATAATTTATTATTTCTATCCTACCAGTTATTACACTTTAAATTAATTACAAACATAACAACCTAATTACAGTAAATATTTATTAAATATTTATAAAATATTTAATTTTTATTACTATGTCAAATATCGAGCGAACCTCGATTAACTCCTCTAGTGTCTATAAAATACGATGAACCTCAGTGTATATATATATATATTACAACTAGTAATGTGATTTAGAAAGTAATAATTTTAGGTGATACATATTTTTTTTTTGTGTGCAACAGCATAACTACAAAATATTTACTCGTAATCGCTAGAATTTTAATATTATATGAAATGATTTGGAAAACAATTAAGTAATATCTCTTCTCCAACCTTTATAGCCCTAAATAAAAAGAGCTTCATAATACAGCAAGGTCAACACAGCTCAATTTCTAGGATAATATTCATTTTCCATGAATGAAGCTCTTGTATATCTTTTACAAAAAGACAAGGAAAAGTAAAACAGTATATATAATTATCCTTTTTTAATTTTAAGGTCAAACAGTAGGTTATAATCATATATGACCCCACTACACAAATATCCACAAAAAGTTTGCTTCCCTATAAATTTAACACTATTAGTAGCAACAAAATTAATGTTAGTGGATCCTTATTCAAAATAACAATTTTCGTAAAATATTTGTATATGATATCTATATCAGTATTTTAGTACCTTTCAATGCAGATAACACGTAACTTATCTGACATCATAAATAAAATTTAGAAATTTTTTTTGACAGAAATATAAATTTTTTCATATTTTTTTATAATATTATTTGTTTCAAGACAATTTTTTTATAACATTATTAAATAACAATTATTTGTGAATTGTATGCGTACTGTATCCATGAATCACGAAATTTGCACCTCATTCCCTCAAATAAAAGCCTAGTCAAAACTTTCGCTTCTCTTGCATTTATTACTCTAATCGTTTCTTGTTTTTTAGCTTGACCAAGGAACATTGCAAAAGTCAAATTAGCAAACCACGAGGCCGCCGAGTTATAAGGGCTCGAGCGTGCAAAGCCCAACATCCCTTGCCTTTACTAATGCTGTAATCAAAATTTACTTCAAAAATTTTCTAACCTTCAAGTGGGTCTCTATATAATATAAGGTGCACGTGCAATGAGCTGCATAGCTATGCCATTATGACTCTTTCAAATGCAAAAGCATGTTGGATAGTATAATCTAATTACCACGAATTGGTTCGTTACCATTAAGAAAATATTTTGTTGAACGGTCATCCCAATGCTTTTATTTTGGGATTATATCACTTGATAATCTACACACTTTTATTTGACTTATGCAAGTTTTAAAAATTATTAGGCCTGAAAATAGATGAAATATCAAATAGTTCGATCAACGGAAAGATTCTTCCAATCTTATCACTTTAGATAAGCATAATTAATATTAATATCTAGAGCATCACATAAAAATTTTTAAGTTTCGATAATTTTGAAATTTAATTTATTGTTCATTAATTGAACATTATACTTTTAGTAGTTCTACTAGCAAAAGATGCCTCCTATGTGTAGATAAATAAAGAAACAAAATAATGTTAGTTAATAAAAATATCTGATGGAATCTTTCAACGATACATGTGAATATCTTTTCGAATAATAAATTTTTTAAACACCAGTTATCAAAGGGTCTGAGCTTTTATCTTAAATCAACACCTAGACCACACATCAAATCATATCACACAAATAAATAGTATATAATTGAAATAACAATTGTTTCCACCCCTCTAGTGAAATTATTCCGATCTTTTTATGTGTGCTTTTATAAGTAGTAGGATGAATGTACTGTACTCATTTGCTCACACATATATATACATATATAGTGGATGGAAAAAAATACACTCTGGTGTATGGATTGTCCACCATACATCAGAGTCGTTTTCGAAATCCAAAAATCAAATTGTCGATCCGAACTATTCAAATTGTTCTCCATACCGAAAAAATCATTGGAGACCAAATTTTATATTGGAGTATTTTAGACCCTCCAATTTGAAAATATCATAATAAATACTAAAAAATTTCGAAAAAAATGCAAAATTTGGTCTCCAATGATATTTCAATATGGGCATCAACTTGAACGGTACGGATTGACCGTCTGAATTTTGGATCTTGAAAAACGACTCAATGAAAAATCGATGGCACGTGTCATCGATGGCGCATTAGCATTCCTCTCTATTGAACAACTATAATTATTATCGTGTGAAATATAATTATAAAATTAAGGGGGTCCAATAGAACCATTAAAAATATAATCTATATTATTTTCTCTATTAACACCTAAAAACATTATGATTACTTCATTTTGTTGGCACTGATGTCGGAATCTTGTAAAAATGCGATATTGATAATTTCTAGAAATTGATTTTTTTTTAAAAAAAAATTCATGAATGATGTCAAAGAAAAAGTAAAATTATCATAATTGTTTTCTGCATGTAAAGAAACCAATATAAATCTTTTATAATGGTATTATTTATTTTTAAAATTTTATCTACTGAGAATTTAAAAAGAGGCATGAAACATCTATGTGGGATAAAATATTATTAAACCCATTTGGGTCTGGTCTTACTTTTTATATTTGCAACATTAATGACAGAAATATATATTAAAATTAGCACGACAAGAAGTATGCCTTATATTAGCCTGGTATAGTGGTATGTACACAAAGTGGAGAGGAATAGGATCATCTCAGAAAAGCTCCTGTAATATTCTTTTTTAAAATTTAGTTTTTAAAATAGTCAAAACTTTTTGGCCACCCCATGAGTGCATGCATGTCCCCTCTAATAATTGTTTAACATACTCTGGTCTCTGCAAGCTAGCCCACAACAACTTATGATTGTCTACATGATACTCCTTCCTCTCTGTCTGTAGATGATCTATTTATACCCTCTCAACACATTAACCTTCTTCTCTCAAGTTTCGAACAAGTTCCGAATCATCTCTCCCCTCTCTTTTCCTATCAAAATCAAAATATCTCTTATCTCACAACTCCAACAATGATGAACACCAAGGAGAAAAATCTAGACCTTGGCCTTAGCTTAAGCCTAAACTCGCCTTGGATTAATACCACTTACTTCATTTCTCCTCCAGGTAAAAACCTTACAAATTTTCCAGATGCATTAATAAAAAGAGAACAAAGGATAAATGATGTGCAAAACTAACACATTTTGTGTTTGTAATACAGCCGAGGAGATTGAGAAAGAGAAGGAAGAGGAGGAAAGGGTGTCATCACCGGATAGCACAGTGTCGAGTGTGAGTGGCAAGCGGTTAGAGAGATCTGGGTCTGGCAACACCGGCTCAAGAACTATACTAAGTGACGAGGATGAAGATGACGGCCCCGGTGGCAGCTGCTCAAGAAAAAAATTGCGTCTGTCGAAAGAACAATCTGCAGTTCTAGAGGACTGCTTCAGGGCCCACAGCACACTAAATCCGCACCAGAAGCAAGCTTTAGCAACACAGCTTGGCCTAAGGCCTCGCCAGGTCGAGGTCTGGTTTCAGAACCGCCGTGCAAGGTAAATTTCAATTTATTTTACTTTGATAACTTTTGTAGAGAGAATAAGAGATCTTTTACATTCATTGGATTTTGAAAAAGAATCTGATATATTTTTTTGTTTGCAACGGTACACAGGACCAAGTTGAAGCAAACTGAAGTTGATTGCGAATATCTGAAGAGGTGGTGTGAGAGACTTACGGATGAAAACAAGAGGCTGCAAAAAGAGGTGGCTGAGCTAAGAGCCCTAAAAGCTACTCAAGCGATTCCACCTCCCACAAGTATGACCACCTTGGCAATGTGCCCGTCTTGCCAACGAGTTTCAAGCTCTTCGAAAAGCCCGAATTTATTTACTGCTAACAATGCCACAGCCACCACTGCTGCTGCTACTGTTATGGATACTTCTAAACAAGCAGCATTGTCTAACTATTGCCAATTTTTTCCTATGGCTGCCGGATCTAATCAAAATATGTGGACCTCAACTAATGCTTTGCATACTAGAGAGTTGTTCTGAGAATATAGTTTCATAATGAGAACAGAATGTTGACCACTAATGCAAATTTTTTTGTTTGAAACAGTATTCGTTTGATTTAGAAAAATTCAAGGCTAGGTCAGCTGATTGAACGGAACCTCATATAGATGGGGAAAGATTAATTTCTTTTTGCTGTTATTTATCGACTTGAATCCTGTCCATTTTTATTCGACGGGTTTGTATTGGAATCTCCAGTTTACTTGATGCATTGCAATTAACTTCGGTACCGTGATTCTAGCTCTGAGCTATGAGCGTACCATCTGATCTGTTTCTTTATAACATTCTTGGAGAAAAGTCTGAAACTTTGTGCATGTTTGTGGGGTCCGAAGGTGATAAACCTTTTATCTATAAAACCGTCGGTATCAGACTTTCATGCTAGCAAAAGACCATCAACGTGCGAAGCCGAGTAAAAAAAAAAAAAAAAAGAGGGTGGAAACGATAATAGTCCACTTAATACTGAGTTCTGGCAGAACAGCTAGTACCAGAGTACCTGCTCCTGGGTGGAACTTATTTTGCAACTAGAAGCAGCAAACACATTACTTGTAACAAACTTTCTTAGTGATAGTATATAAAAAAATGAAGCAACATTAACACGGAACATCAACATTTTTACCAACGTGGACATCGCAAATTAATGCAGGAGGATAAATGAAATTATGTAAAAGGTTTCAGAGTCAATTTACAATGATTCTTAAATCGGTGACAATTTGAAAAAAAAAAGTGTTAATCGCTTGAAGAGACACTATTATCATCTTAACAAAAATGTTCTAGTCTTTTTGGTTACACATTAAAACAAACTCAGCTGCTCCAAATTTCCACAGACTACAACCAGCTAACATTTTTACATTTCAAACTCCTCAATCCTTTGTTTTTGTTGTTCAATAAGAACTCTACTATTTACATCATAATCTTCAGTTACAGGGTAGAAATTTTTTAAAAAATAAAAAACGATAGTCACAATCAGAACTCTTAAATTGGTGAGGTTTTACGAGTTCTTGATGATTTCCAATCTAAAATTGCCGAGCGAAGGGAATGATTTGGGATGAGATTTTTGTTGGGAAGCTTTAAATTTGTCATAGGAGATTTGTCATTCAATCTTAGCCACAATTCAATTGATTTCCTGTCATATGTATATCCATCTGACGCAACACATGGATCCACCATCACTTCCTTTGTAAGTTCAAAATGGACAAAAAGAAAACTATTTTAGGATGCACAGCTTAAGGAAGATTTATCACAGTTGAATGTAATATAAATCCAGTTAAATAGCTTTGAGAGAGAGAATCAAAGACCAGTAACCCTGCAAAGTGGTCCTTTTACATCTGGTGCATATTGGCCTAATAACAATATCAGATTAGGAGATGATTGGAAAAATACTAATTGCCTTTTTCTTCAATAATATAAACTTAAGTCAATACTTCTAAGAAGCTAAAGCTTCTTTTTAACATATTCAAGTGAAATTAGAGCCTGCAATTAAGCTCTTACTTTTGGTCTGAACAGAAAAGAACTAACCTGAAATATGGGACAGATAAAGTGACTCGGCGGAGCTGCCAGCTCTTTCGCTCTCATTGCGAACTTCTTCAACCTCTCAAGTGCTGGCACAACTGTATCACTCAAATCTGGCCGATCCTTTTGTCTCAACTCAGCACAACTCAAACCAATTAAAGCCATCTGTGTTGCTTCTTCCATAGGCCAGTTTCCAGCCTTTGGGTCCAACAAATCAATTAAATACCCACCTTGAACTGCACTCTCAACTAGGGATGCTAGACCCACTGGTGACTTGCCCGTCAATAGTTGTAATATCACTACACCCAGAGCATACACATCAGATTTCACAGACACTGTGCCTGTATGCTGGTACTCCGGGTCTATGTAACAGAATGTACCAACAGGTACTGCATCCCTTGATCCACTAGACCTGGTTTGGTTCATATTGGGAAGTAAGATTGACAAGCCAACATCTCCAATCTTGCTTAGAAGGTTGCCGTCCAGCAAAATATTAGCAGGTTTAAGGTCACGATGGATTATTGGGTTGGGTTTAGTGGAGTGGAGGAAGGCCAGGGTTGTTGCCACTTCAGAGGAAATCCTAAATCGGTCGTGCCAAAGGAGAGGTGAAGTGTTGTGCTTGCATTGCAGACGATCATCTAGGCTACCATTTTGCATATACTCATAGATTAAACAGCCATGCTCAGGGCATGCACCAAGAAGGAGAAGCAAATGCGGATGCTGAAGCTTACTCAAAATTCTGATCTGAAATTTTCGGAATTTATTTCAGATAAATGCATAAATTACCACATTTCAAGTACTGGGAAATGCCTGTAAAAAGTTGGACCGAATTTTTGGAGTTTATTGTTAAATTTTGATGAGAAGGGCATAGCAAGCCAAGATACATAATTAGACAACAAAAAGAAAAATGATAGGAAAAAAAAAAAAAGATCTACAGAATCCAAAAAATACAATTTAAAAGTTATTCAAGTTCTGAATCTATCCCAAAAAAAAAATGAAATAAAATTTTAAAGCATCTTTCTATGTCAATTGTTGGCCTGGTATACTACAGTAGAAGTATCTGGTCACGTACCAGTTGTTTCTTAAAAGCCACCCCCCCCCAAAAAAAAAGGGGGATAATTAATAAATTAAAGTGCGAAAATAGAAATTCACACCTCCTGTCTGAGCTGCTTGATGCCATAACCATCAAGCGTGTGAAGGACCTTAACTGCAGCAACCATATGCCCAAACTTTCCTTTGTATACCGTCCCATTGGAGCCTCTACCAATCATGAGCTCATCAGATAATGATGATGTAGCATCCTCTATCTCCTGCCAGGTGTACCTATGAAAATCATCTCCTTCCTCATAATCTGAACCCCGAAGCATACTTCGTAGGGTTTTATGCACACTATTCTCAGCTTCTTGCCTCTGTACAGCTTCCCCCTCTGCACAAATTTTCATGCACATTTCCTGTACCTCTGCCTTTTCTGTGTCTTCCTTCTCTTTCATGGATAAATTTCTCGCACTGCTTTCTGGTATCTTTACTTCTAGTTCTTGTATCTGACATAAGAATAAGTTTTTCCATGATTTGTTAAAGCAGTGCTGTATTAATTTTTACTATAATTAATGACAAAAGAACAAAAGAAAGGATATGTTTCTAAATTGGATAGGTATCTCTAACATTGACAGGGATGGAGCCAGAAAAAAAAATTCAGAGGCAAAACTAATCCTAATTCTTAGGATGGAGTATAAATTTACAAATATTTTGAACTACAAGCATAATTTTACATTTTGGCCTTCAAATCATCATGACAATAAAGAAGTTAAAATCTCTTTTTTGAGCCAGGGTGGATTTTGCCATTAGTCAACTCCCTCAAGGGCGGAGGTGTACTTGCAATCTCTGAGGGTCAATATGCACACCACGATTTAAAACTATTTTTCTTTTTATTGGGAAAAGTATGGGGCCAACCATAAAAAATATTATAAAACAAAATGGAGGTTCAATTGACCCTCCAGTCATAAAATGTATTTCCCCTGAGATCTGCACCTGATTATTGACTGGTATGTTGGAAACTGAAAAGTATCAGAAAAGTGAACATACTTTCTGAGAGGCATGAGCTGATTGGTATTGTGAAGCCTCACTTTCTTGGGATTGACGCAATTTGACTCTCAGCCTCTCAAGCTCTAAGCTAACATCCTGCAAGCTCGGAGAAAATATCTTTGTAGTAAATAACGTTGAAAGGGAAGGGGTGGAATGCAAACTGAGATAAAACTTTATCAGGCATAAAAGACTCAAATTGTAGATGCAACTCCATCATTAGATAGACCGTCTATCAAATTTTTTACAAATTGAGGATTAATTAGTCACTAAGGGTGTGTTTGGATTGTTTAAGAATAAAATTAAGATTAGTTATTCGGAGTAAAAAATATTAATCCTAAACGATCAAGAATAAGTTTTTTTGGAATCTAGAGTGCTATAGTTAAGTGGTCCAATATCCGGATTAAATTTTTATTCCTAGGGTGTTTGGATCATCTTCTTAATGTGGATTAAGAAGTTGCCGGGACCAATTTTTAATCCGGATTAAAAAGATGATCCAAACACCGTAGTAATAAAAATGTAATCAGGATGTTAGACCACTTAAAAATAACACTCTAGATCCCAAAAACTTATTCTTGTTCATTTAGGAATAATCTTTTTTACTCCAAATAACTAATCCTAAGTAAATGCTGATAAAACTAGACAACTAATTTTTCAAATCACAGGATAATGACAAATCAAGCTCATAGAGAATCATAATTTTATTTAACATTTTTGCAAGCTATATATCGTTCAGCACAGTTGTCAAGTAAGTTTTCAACCCTGAACCCTAAACCTATCACATTAACGTGCAGAGTTTTCAACCTCTTTACAATAATTTCTACAAATGAGCAAGTATTACGCATAAATAGATAAGATGCTTTAGAGGTATGGGTGAACAAATTGTGATCTTGTAATACTTAATCTGATTTTGATTATATTGCAAAATTTTATTAGCTACCTGGCTTATAGAATGTGATAAGTCTGTTCTACAATCTGAAACTGAGCTCGACAACTCATCAGAATACCATGAATGGTGGTTATCTGAGTTCAGGCTTGTATAGCTACTAAGCAGTCGCTCACTATGAGTATATCTTGAATCAGAAACATTGGAGTTTATGTTAGCATTTGCATGGTCTCTTTGGGCATGTATTGATGGGTCACGGTGCAATAACTTAGGCAATTCATCTGCATCAGACAAGGCTGCGAAATAAAAGATAAGATGAGATTAATGATAAGCCCTTTCTTTTGAAAGAACTTTTTTCTGTTTAATACAAAGAAAATGTAGTTAGTTGTCTTGTTCTTGTTCTTGTTTTAGCCTTGACACCCGGCTACTGAGAATATATATATTTTTTTTTTCTGAATATGGAAATGACCTGCATCAGTATCAACTGGGGAAAAGGGGAGTTTAGATCTATTGCATGCATATCTCATTAAATATTACAAAGCCCTGATATTGGATAAAGTTCTCAAATATTACACTTTTCAATTCTTCAATTGATCAGTCATCCACTATAGGTCAGGTCCTGTCTTAATTTACTGTTGATATTTGTCAAGATCAGTTGACAGATCTGTTGGATACAAATAAAAGGAAAAACTAAAAAGTAGCATAGATTTCAAATAGCACACCTGAGTGAACACCAGAAGAGCAGCTTGTCAAGATCGAAGGAACAGCACTGACAATGCACTCCTGTGGAGCTGAATTGCCAGTCTCACCATCGACTTCAGTTGTTGCAGGTTTCACTAACAACAGTTTTCCTTTGGAGATGACATACACTGTGCAGAAGCTTGGCAAGCATGCCGATATTCTAGAGCTAAGTCGATTTGCACTTATTTTCCTGCACACAATATCTTAGAAAAATGTTAACTTATACAAGCCACTAATAACAGTGCTAGATCTTGATACTTTAATAGCAGGAATGCCTGCAAGATGCTACTACTATGCAGCAACAATTGCAACTCTGCTAGAAAAATCAAGCTAGTTTTATGGTACTGACTAAGCATTATTTGATGAATGTGTGAAAATTGTACTAGGTTCACACTTCTGGATCATAAAAATGCCGGCATTGTACTGGGTCACACTTCTGACTCATCAATAATTATATGCGTGCATAGGTGAATTTTCCCTTTTAAACTTATAGCCCCAAGTGTCCCACAGACATAATCATAACCATGCTGAGGATTTAAAAAGAAAAAAAAATGTCTCGCATCCATAGTCATGCAGATAGGTTATCCATGTTTTAATTAAGCCCTCAAACAGCCTCCATTTAAATAACTTAAATAAATATAAGCAAACAAATAATTAAAATAAATCAAACAATTTGAGACCAAATTGATTGACATCCAGTGGTGCCAACTAATTAACACCAAAACCACTGGGGACTGGCATGAGGTCCTCACATTTTAGAATAGTGACTAAAAGGAAGTGCTGTTATGCTTTTTAAGGAGACCTGTCGAATCTGATGATTACCTTGTAAAGATATTTCTGGAGGAAGCACCTAGAACTAGCCTGGATATTTTATACTTAACAATCTCTTCATTTATTGCACCAGGTACATCATCTGATTCCAGTAGTACCGCTTCTGCTTCCACCTATGTCACATATGAGTTAGTTCTATCAGGTAACAAGTTATTCAAGTTGTGTCAGGCCTGATAACCAATTACTCAAGTTGTTGATTGATTCTTCACTTTGAGTCAGGCATGACACATGTTTGCCTAAATGCTTCCTGATGACCTAGATAATACAGTGCATACAGCTGGCATGATACTGACTACCATGACAACACTAGTATAAACTCAGAAAAATTTCCTGTTTCTTGTGGTAATTCTTTGCTGAACAAGTAGGTTGAGTACTGACCTTGTACTGGGAGCACATCTTCTTATATGGAAGAAGTAAAGACTGAGCTTGCCATTCCATTTCTTTCCGATAAGCTGATGCTACATCGTCTCTCACTTGTGAAATTGGAATATAGTTTCCCACTGAAATTAATGAACAAATTCAGTAAGAGTAGTAAATTTTTTAAATTAATTTAAGAATAATTTTGAGACAAGATATAATTCCATTTGTAAGCTGTTGAAGATAATAATTGATTTGTTGAGTGATGCCTTAATTAATATTCAAACCGTGACAACAACCAATTTGTTGGCAGTTTGCACTAGACTTTCCAAGGACCAATTGCACAGTCAACTTCGGTTAAGTAGTTTTGGGTTCAATCATATTTTAGATTGGTAACATAAAAGAAAATAAAAAGTAGCTACAAATTAATTATCACCATACTTCCACAACCCAAAACAGCTCAGGTATTATTCAAGGAAAGCGTTGAGAATTTCCGATTCCCTTCTCTAAAAGTCTCTAACACTCTTTTCAAAAGAAATTCAAAACTAATCAAGACATGAGCAATTTGGGAAATTGCTAAATACTTTCCTATAAAATTTTCTGGAAAATAAAGAGGACATACTCATTTCGAAAAGTTTTTTTAAAAAAAGTATGTAATACTAGAAGTGGCAGCAATTAACAAAAGGCACAAAGAAAAGAAAAGCTAGGTACTCACTTGGAGTGGGAACCATTTTAATCTTAGGTAGAACATACAAAAGCTTGAACAAAATTGTTCCCTCAGGAGTAAATTTATCAAGAGCCCATTTCACCACGTGCTTACTGGTACGACTGTCTTTTACACCAATCCCCACAGTTACAACTGTGGCAGGTACCACTTCTCCCATCGTCCCGTTAACTTCTTGAATCTCCATTTCTCCTCCTAATTTGCTATGAAGACTCACTCAGAAGAGGTTTTGATCAAGTTTTGCATTCTTGAAAAAGAAAAAGAGAACGTCTAGTGAGTACTCACCGAAATAGAAAAATTCTAAAATAGCAATTTGCTAAAATGAATTACATGCTATGCTACCACCAAAAAAGGCAAAGAACATTAAAAGAAAAAAACGCAGCTAGAAAAGGGGAATTAGATAGCCAAATAAAGAAAATTGCAAACACAGTGTAAACTAGATAATTTAATTAAATTTAGAAAAAGAAGTAGAACAAAGAGAAAAGGATATTTCGAGAAAACAGGTTCAAAAAACAAACATACCCATGAATGAAATTGAAGCTTGAAAGACTAGAGAAGAACTCAAAACAAAATTAAGGAACTTGGTTTGGTACGAGATGGAATGGTGGACTGGTGGTAACATAAAAGATAAAACGAAGAGGTTTAGATTTTAGTCTTAATTCAATTGATGGCGTGTGTAGGCGCGAGATAGAGAGAGGGAAGGAAGGAGGGAGGTAGGGGAATCTGACAGTTGACTAATTTTTTAGCATTTGACTGGATTATATACCAATTTGAACTTTGTATAAACTTACAATTTATTTTGGAAGAAGGTATGTTGTCGTTATCTGAGGTTTGGATAGTTTCTAAGGACTCGGTTTGGAATTTTTTGACGGAGTGAAACTGTGAGAGAGATTTTTTTTTTAAAAAAAAAAAAATCGCTAGAGAGTAGAGAGAGATTGATGACGAAACTTCCTTTTTTCTAATATACTGTTGAATTGATTGATATTTTGTCAGAAAGCAACAACGTCGAAACACATTTTTTACAATAAAAAGAAGTAAATTAAATATTCTAATGTATGCAATTAAAATAAGAAAAAGAACAAAAATATTTTTGAGGGTTTTGCAACCTTCATCTCGGGTGGAAAATCTCAAAGTAGAAAAAGAGAATAAATATCTCATCTCTTAATAAATCGGTATCACAAAAGAAGAATATTCTAGAATACTTTTCACATCTTTACTAATTATCGTAATAAGTAATAAAGAAAATTTAAATTTAGAATATAGCATATTTGAAGATCATTAGATAAGATTTGGATATATTAAGATTAGTCTTCCACTATGCCTTCAAGATAGTCTAAACTGTGAAAATATAGTGTCGAAATAGATTGTCAGTGTGTGATTTATAGATGGAACATGGAAGGTCTAAAAATTTTGTAATACTTTTTTCATTGAAAAAGTGACGGGTTGTCCACTTATTTAAAAAAATATAAAACAAAACTAAGACTGTCAAATGTAAATATATTAGTCTCTTAGTGCACACCAAAAATTATAAAAAATATTTTAAAATGAAACAAAAGGTTGTAAAAAAAAAAAGATGTTTCGAAAATGCTTTGAATTTCTATTGTGAAAACGATATAATGATAAAAATTATGTTCGTGCAGAAAAAAGAATAAATATCACCTCAGTAACTTTCAATTTCTTTTGTCAAATGTTAGATTGTTTTTTATTTGAATTACAAAAACTAGTGTATGTAAAAAGCACATAAAATGGACATATTTAAAACTTTCTTTTAAAAATGTTGTTTCAATTTTTTTTTTTATTTTCTTGAAGTGAACTTAGAAGGGAAAAAAAAACATTTCCATCAAAATTCTATGATTCTTGAAATTGAATATCAAATTTCAGAGCATCAAGGGCCAAAAATACCGACAACAAAAATAAATATTTTTTTCATTAATTGTACTGAGTTATAAGGTTCAATAAGAAGCTTCTAGAAGCCACAAAACTTCATAATATTTCCAACAATCATGCCTTGACATTCCAAATATTGTATGGGGATGTTTGGCAAACTTAGGAATAAGAACAAGGGACCTTGTTCTTGTTCTTGTTCCACCAAACACATAGGAAAATAAGAACAAGGTTGGAACAAGGGGCCTTGTTCTTGTTCCATGAAATTGTTGGAACAAGAAACAAGAACAAGAACAAGCTCTTGTTCTTATTCTTGTTCTTATCCCCCGGTACCAAACATCCCCCATGAGACTTGATTGAACAAGTAAGATAAATAGAAGATTCTCATTACGTTCAAACTTTTTATATGAAAAAATTATGTAAGTTATTATATTATTAATTATTAATATCTATAATTATTTGTAGACAGCACAAATGATGCTTTGTACAGCAAATGATAGACCAAGTCTACCTATATCATCTCAGGTACCCTGCCTTTTCGACTAAGTTTCTTTCCTTTGACGGTGACAGCTGGCAAGTCCAACATCGTGAATTATCTCTCTCTCTCTGTCGTGTTCACACAAGTTGAATTTCTGTTATTATGTACAAAATTGACGGCGACGATCCGACACCATTCCACCGCTTAACAGAGTTTAACTATGTCTAAGAAAGGAATCGTCATAGACTTGTTAGCACCTGAAGTCGACTTGAATCAACTGGCCCCTTATAGTTATAACTTAAAAGTTAGTTCTGTCACAATCTCTCGTGTTTAAGTTTAACTTGCTATTAATTGGGTCGGGTCCAGGTGGGCTCAGCGGGTCCATAAACCGTTAAAGTAGGCCTCTTTTCAGTTGTCTGAGGCCGACATCGATAACGGGTTTTCTCCAGTTTAGTCCAACAAGTTCACTTCTTTTCCCAAACCCAAACCCCTTCACCCCTCTATTCTCTTCGATTTCTGGTATTCATATCGGAATCCGACCCGTTATCAATCAGTCAGGCGGCTCGATAGGAATTGGGATGGATCCGCTGTGGCGGTCACTGGTGTGATCGAGCGTGTGTGGAGGAGACTTCTCTGTGACTGTGAAGTAGAGGGGGAAGAGCTTGTGAGAAGTATCAACCTAGTGTCTACTGTCTAGTGATTGCTTCCTCCTTATCAATTTTAGTTGGTAAGTGAATAAATATGTGTATTATGATTCTTTTTGAACTGTAATTTAACTAGCTGTAGTTCAGTAATACAATACATTTTGTTTAGTTCTCTAAGAGCTCCAATTTGTCAAAACATATTTTAGGCTCTTGAGATATTCATCACTGGGTTTATCTGTTAAATGGTTATACCCTGCACATGTCAGAAATGCATGAATCAGAGTAATAGCTCCGTTTCCTTTGCAAGATGCGTAGAAGCTACAATTGCCAATTTCGGATAGGAATTGTTTTTTTGAACTGGGTGATGCCTCCACACAAATGCAGTAAGAACCCACCAAATCAGTCACTTGAAGGGCCCTCAAATTAGTCTTGGCTAGTTTACAGATAGCATTAATGAAATAATTTTTTGAAAAAAATGGCTTATGAGGCAGAAAAATAAATTAAGTTAGTTATCTACGCACATGTTCATTTTGTGTATCATTGGTCCCCATACTGTTCCTTATGTAGTTTGGACCAATTTTTACATCAAGATATGAATTATGAAATTGATCCTCTGGAGCTCTTTCTTTCTTTTTGATTCAATGGAATTTTGCTCTATAAAACCAAAAAGAAAATGCTAAAAAGTATAAAACAATAATTGTCTTTTTAAGTGTTTTGTGGAATTATGTGTCTTCAGGAGCTTAATTAATTACAAATAGAACCGAAAATTATGGAAAGAGCATTTCAGAGGTAATTACTCTGATGTACCTAGCTCATTGATGTCTGTTCGGTCGGTAGTCATTCTGGCATTTAAAAGATACAGACTTGTCAACTATCTTATCTCTATCAATCTATGTGTAGTAGAAGTAGAACCAATGATTTGTATCATGCCAACCACCTCTAAAAACCTTTCACAGTCTGTGTCACAGAGACAATTCATCAAGAAAAGTAAAATGTTTTGACTGGCAAACTGCAGAAGCTATTGACTTATCTTCTATATATTACTCTATTAACGACAGTGACCAAGAAGAGTAAATTGTTTTCAGTAGCAAACTGCAAAAGCTATTAACTAAAAATAGAACTCTTTTTTTGGGAGAGATTCTATATAACTCTAATAATGACAGTGGACCCTATGTAAGGTTTTCTTACTCAAATTATTGCTTTATAGAAGGCGGAAGGCCTAAAGCAAAAGATGCCTCAATGGATCTTAGAATGATGTGACATATTCTATACTGAAAGTGTTGAATTTATCTGGTCTGTTGGTTCTTTTTTCCTCTTTTTCTAAAATTTGCTTTTCTGTTAGTAAAACATAAATGTCATATTTTAGTCTGCCGTGTGGGAATCTGGGTAAAATTGTAATTATTACATAAAATAGCTCTAAAGAAAACGCTAAATAGTAGTCAAATTGATGGTGGTAAAAGGAACCAAAACATAGATAGAGGTGTAAGATACTCTTGGGAGTCAGCCTGCAAATGGGATAACCGTTACTCGTTTGCCGTGGACTTTCCGTCCTAACGGAACGAGTGACGGTTCAAAATTTCATTTCGTTCCAGAAAACGGAACAGTAAATGGAATGAGAGGACATACCGCTGCCGAAACGACACGAGTCATTTTGTTTCCCTTTCGACAAATAGTGCAGTTTTTAATGTAAATGAACGTCGTTCTGTTCCATTCTGTCCAAATGAAACGTATAACGGAATGAAAGGGCATTTTGTTTTCTTAAACGGGACGAAAAACGGAATGAAATGGTCATACCGTTGATGGAACGGAACGGATTCGTTGCCGTTTTAAACGTTAAACAGGCCTACTTGGGAGTTGGGGCTCATATGATTGACTAACCCAAAACTTTCCTTCTCTTAGCATATCTCTAAATGTTGAATTTTTTTACTTATAATATCTAATTATAGTAGGATATATATCAGGACAAGTTTATTCCATCAATCTTATGAATCCAATCAATCGTAAAGTATACTATGCAAATTTGAAAAACCATAGACCACACTTCTTGTGCTTCATTACTTCACTCAAAATCCACAATTTGAACTCGAGAGTATCTCTGGCCTGTCCTTGTCTTCCTCCCTTCCTCTGGCACACAATTCAGCTTTCCTGAAAACAAATTTAACAATTGACAACAGTGAGAAGTAACTATACTTATAGATAACCTGGTTCGTTGTTCTTTGTTATATCATTTCTGCCAGTTGAGTTGTCCTCTTGGGCTATGATCTCTACATCTCAGGTACTATTTTAATTTGATTAAGCTTTTTTGTTTCTTTTCTCAAACAGGTCCAAATTAGCTTTTCAGAAAGGGAAGCTTTTGTGATGCTTGTCGTGCAAAAATTGTTGTGCAATGAACATCTGTCTAAATCACAGAATAAACATGTTACAGCCCTTGTGAAGTGACCTGTTTTATCATATTGGAATTGGATATCAGGAGCTTGAACCAGGTGTACAACAGAATGCTTAAATATCCTCTTAAAGGTCTTTTTTTTTTTTTGTTGTTGCTTTGTTGATCATGTATCCCTTTTAGTTTGTTGGACAGCTTTATTATATTCACTAATGTCATTCGACAAAGGAGGAGGTGGGTCGCCATTTGATATTTTGGAGATCCCCAGTCATGCCCATCATTACATACCTTCACAAACACTCTGCAACTATTCCCCCTTCTAGCATAGACATCCCGGATAGAGAGAGAATTGGTGGCTTTTATCATTGATCTGGGACAAGTGGCAAAACTGTATCAGTATTTCTTAAAATCATGTAAGGGGCTTGGGGCTGTGGCCACTGCTGGCCACAGCTGGAGGTTATTAAGCTGGGGTTGGATAAAATGTTAATAGTCCTTTAGTTACTAAGATCAATCATAGATAATATATTGGTATAACATGAGTGTAATATAAAATAACGATATACTTGTAATGTAATATTGTCTTAGCTTTAGAGAATTATGAGTCAATTGTTTGGATATATTGTTCTCAATTTGTTATTATATAAATTATTAAGAATCTGGTTTAATAACGTTTAATTCGTAACTGGGTTAAAGCCAGGAATATTATTTACTCTGAATTTTCATCCTATTTAATTATCTATCAACTGCTTTTAGATAATTTTCTGAAAATGTCAAATAAATCTGTATGTAAAATACCTACATATCCGTTTCCTCAAAACTCAAGTATGCATAGATTTGACCAGGCCAGCAGCCCGCTTAAAATCCAAATGGCCCGCTAAAATCATTGCAATCGCACAATTCCAACACCAACTTTTATTGAATTTCGAGTTTCGAAGATAACAACTTTTGTTGACTAAATACACAGCAAAAGTCACCCCGTGTCCTCTTTAAATGGTACTACCCATTGCCATGTTATTTTTCGTCATTCTCAGCATGGCCCATTGCCATAGAAAAATGTATGTAAAAAGTGAATGCAAATTTTGGTGTTGTAGCTTGCATCAGTCATATTTTCTTTCCTCAAACTAGTACACTATATATTCAATTCTGGATCCATTTTTTTTTTTCTTCGAGAGGCTTCCAAAAAATTTGTAGTCTGCATCTAGTTGATAACTATGTCAGATAGTCAGATACAGCCTCTCAATTTCTTGTACTGCCTCAAGTGAAATGGGTTGCTTTAATTTACTGTTCAATATATTGTTTTTTCATTTTATTTTTTTTTGACCTTTGGAACGGCTGTTACATCAGAAGAGGTGATATAGACGTTACGAAAACCTATGGTGTCGTTTGGATGAGTTAGGAATAGGGTAATAATAGCATAAATTTAGGGAAAAGTACTATTCATGGGAAGAGTGGGAAGAAATTATTCCGGGAATAGGAAATGTTGTTTGGATGGTGAGTTAGGAATAACGTTGGGAAGAATGTTATTGGGATGAAAAATAATGAGAAAAGTGTTATTGGGAAGAGTGTTATTCTTGGAATTGACTATTCAGAAATAGGCGATTGCGTTTGGATGACATATTTAGGAATATAATAGACTATTCCGGGAATATGCCTATTCCTAACCATCCCAAACGGCACCATATATAGGGAGATTTAATGGACTTTTTAGAAAGCTGAGATTTAATGGATTCAAACATCAAATTAATTGTCAAACACTAATCCATTTGTTAAATATATCTTAGTTCTGTCAAACGGACATCAAATTCATCTAAGTTGGTACAGTTCAATCTGATTTTAAATGCGGCTATTCATCTGTCTTAGCTTGTTTGAAATTTTTTGTTTGTCACAGAGAAATCCATTAATCTGAAAGTTGATATTTGTTGTTTGGATTGGCATTGTAGTTACATTTGATATAAAATTGCCCTAAGAATCTGATATGATGCCTTGTAATCTTCAATTTCTCAACAACTTTGCAAGTCAAGACGAACAATCTTTGATAATACAAGATTTATTATGCTCGTGCTTAATTTTTTTTTTAATATTGAAAATACAAAAAAGAAAAATCTCAAAGCTAGTGATGATTGGCACATGGTATGTCGAATTAATCTTAATCACGTTTTGCACATCAATAGGTGGCAACATTTTAACTCAAAGCTAGTTCATCAATAAAATCTCTATAGATTGCAAGGGAGCACTTTTCTTATAACTGCTATGGACAATGTTATCCTGCTTGTTACACAGAACAACACAGAGGACCAGTCACTGAAAAACCAAGTGCAGTTTTGTTTACGCTGTCTCCGTGTTTGCAAATTAAAAGTTTATATTCTGTCCTCTATCTGTCTTATCTTCCTTTCTGGCTCAGTAATGGGAGCTGGTGGTATGGACATGACCAGTACATCTAGATATGGCGGCAAGATCACCACTTTTGTTGTACTCTCTTGTATCACTGCCGGCATGGGTGGAGTCATATTTGGCTACGACATTGGAGTTTCTGGTAATTTGGAAACAGTATTTTGGGTTCTTCAAATTTATTTGCTTTTCATTTTTTTTTTTTTTTTTTTGTGCACATACATAGACATTTATGTGGAAATATGATGAATTGTTGAGTAAAAAATGTTTCTCCTCTGTGTTTGTGCTCTCATATTTATTACTTTTTCAGCACAAACACTAGAAGTTGTATACCAGAAAATTCTCAAATAGGCAGGGCCAAATTAATCATTGAATTCCAGACAAATAGGATTTATTTTATTTTCTTACAAGTTTCAGACAATTCTCAAATTTAGATTTTATAAATTAACCCGCTACTTCTCCAAATCTAGGTGGTGTGACATCGATGGATTCATTTCTTAAAAAGTTCTTTCCGGAGGTTTACAGAAGAATGCTTGAAGATAAAGACATCAGCAACTATTGCAAGTTTGACAGCCAGCTTTTGACAGCATTCACATCGTCTCTATACATTGCTGGCCTCATTTCAACAATTTTTGCCTCAAGATTCACAGAATCATTTGGCCGTAGACGGTCTATGCTGTTCGGTGGGGCTGCATTTGTTGCTGGTGCAGCCCTCGGAGGGGCTGCAGTTAATCTTTTCATGGTCATTTTTGCCAGAGTGCTACTAGGTGTTGGTTTGGGCTTTGCAAATCAGGTTAGTATAGTTATTTTTTCCCACGGGTGAAGTAATAGGATCAACGACAGATTTACAGATTTTTGCAGATGCTTTATTTTTCAATCATTAGTTTTAGCTTAAATATTTTATTTTATTAAAAAAACTTTTAACCACTCATAAATTATGTACATATTCATTTCCTTCAATTAATATAAAGATGGGGGTTTGACTCCTATATTTACTTACAAAAAAAAAAGAAAAAAAAAGTATGGAGGTCACGGTGAACAAATTCTGCGGAAAAAAATATATAGGCCAGGTTAATTTATTTTAGAATTTATATTAAAATAAAGAAAATATATACAAATAAACTAAATTATTAAGGAAAATGAGGTCAAATTGTCACATACCAATATTTACGACCACCCCTGTTTTCTCCTGGTGTACAATTTTTTTGTCAGGGATTTGGTTAACCAGTGAGCATATATAAAAGAACGAAAGATATTGGGAAGGTCTTGATAATTAACGCTGGCAGATTGGCAATTTTTATTTGCATAGCCTCACCTAACATATGGCGTAATATGAATTCTTTAAGATATAGCATTATGTTATTGTTAGATGCTTTACTGAACTTTCCATTTGGCACTTAAAATTCCACAGAGCTGGCACACCAAGTTATAGACAATAAAAAATACAATTTGATTGAGCATTAATTGGATTTCAGCGTCACATGGTGTCAAGCTACAGTGTTTTAGTCTTGTTAATGTCCGAACAGGACAAAAGCTTCAAATATAAAACAGTATCTGCCACAATACTAGCACATTTCTTGTTTCATTTCTGTGGACATTAATAGGAGAAGAGTGATCTGCCACATATTTAATTTAAAAAGTATTTTATGAAATTAGAAGGTCACCTTATTGTTGCTTGTGAGGCGAAAACATTGACCACTCTACCCCGGAACCTCAAGAAAACATTGACCACTCTATATGACTTATGAATTATGATAGAGTGACACTTTGTAGATTTCGGTTTGGTCTTTTGAGTCTATATGCACAGTCATTGTCCTGAAATTTAGAGACGTTTAGTATGAATCATCTATTTTGAACATTCTGAATGTGCTGGTTTTGACTAGGTGGTGCTGAATACCATAACAACAGAAACAGTTGTGGGGACAAATTAAATGCAAATGTCATGATTTTCATCTTAGTTGTTTTATGTTATCATAAAATGTAAATTAACATGTTTTTACTATTTATTTAGTCAGTGCCACTGTACCTCTCAGAGATGGCACCATCGAAGTACCGTGGCGCGTTCAGCAATGGTTTCCAGTTCCTGGTTGGCGTTGGAGTTCTAATTGCAAATTTTATTAACTATGGTGCTGAAAAGATTCGCGGTGGCTGGGGATGGAGAATTTCGATAGCAATAGCTGGAGTCCCTGCCTCACTGCTAACACTTGGTGCACTTTTCTTGCCTGAAACCCCAAATAGCCTCATCCAACAAGGAAAGGACCCACAAAAAGTTGCTGTATTACTTACAAAAATTAGAGGCATTGAAAATGTAGATCAAGAGTTGGAAGACATAATTAGAGCAAGTGATGCCTCCAAAGCAGTAAAACACCCATTCAAGAAAATTCTTGAACGGAGATATCGACCACAGCTTGTCATGGCACTTTTGATACCATTTTTCACGCAAGTCACAGGGATCAATGTGATTGCCTTATATAATCCGATTTTACTTAGAACCATTGGTATGGCTGAAAGTTCATCTCTATTGTCGTCGGTCATGACAGGTGCGATTAGCACAGTAAGTACGTTCATATCGATGATATTGGTTGACCGGTTTGGCCGAAGGGTCTTGTTTCTAGCTGGAGGTGTACAAATGTTCATTTCACAAGTCGTAGTGGGAACAATAGTGGCAACACAACTACATGACGAAGGAAGCGTGAGCAAAGGCTACGCATACTTGATGATTGTGTTTATATGTATATATGTTGCAGGCTTTGGGTGGTCATGGGGCCCACTGGGCTGGTTGGTCCCCAGCGAGATTTTTCCTTTGGAGATTCGATCAGCCGGGCAGAGCATTAATGTGGTGGTCAACTTTTTGTTTACATCTGTTTTTGCACAGGCCTTCCTTGCCATGCTCTGCCACATGAAATCTGGTTTGTTCTTCTTCTATGCGAGTTGGCTTGCTGTTATGACTGCGTTTGTTTATTTGTTTTTGCCAGAGACAAAGAATGTACCGATTGAGAAGATTGATCTGGTTTGGAAGGAACATTGGTTCTGGAAAAGAATCGTGGACAATGGGGCTTGACCCCTTGCTTTCTCCAAAAAAAAAAAAAAAAAAATCGTGGACAATGACAATTTAACTGGCTATAGTTGAGTAATACAATACAATTTGTTAGTTCTCTAAGAGTTTCAATTTGTCAAAACATATTTTAGGCTCTTTAGATATTCATCACTGCATTTACCTGTTAAATGGTTATACCCTGGACATGACATGGCAGAAATGCATAATAAATCTGAGAAATAGCTCTGTTTTCCTTGCAAAATGTAAGAAGTTACAATTGCTTATTTCGGATAGGAATTTATTATTGAATGGGGAATGCCTCCAAACAAATGCTATAAGAACCCACTGAATAAGTCACTTGAAGGGCCCTTTTTTCAAAAAGGACAACATAAATAAAAACTAAAGGATAAGATTCACGGCAAGAGAGATGGTTTTTGGATAGATTTTTTTTTTTTTACTAAATTTTTCAATGTATGTTGTACCTTTTTCAATTGCTAAATTTATTTGATACACTAAATCTAACAATTTTTTAATAAGACTCAATTTTCTATTAATATGTCCTTAAAAATTTAACAATTTATTTTTGATAAATTTTTTCGAATCTTGTAATATCTAATTTAACAAGATTGTAGCGATTACTTATTAAGGCCCTCTGACAATTATCATTTCTCTCTTCACACATTTTCTGATGTTGTTTCTCTATTCATGTCTACAATATCATGAACAAAAATCTAATATACTCTTCTGCGTGTATTTTCCTAAAATTTAATATAATAGATATTTTCATAAGAATCTCCATCCCATGTACCACGGTTGCGCTTGTTGCAGAGAAACAGGCATATTTGAGAGGTCCCATCTGAATTCCATATTTGAGAGGTCCCATCTGAATTCTTCTTTCCATATAGACAAGTTGTCATAGATATGTACATTTGCAATTCCAAGTTAAAAATTCTTTGCATTTTTTGTATTCAATTTTGTTCATTATTTTTGTATTTGAAATAGCTTCTCTCCCATAATTTTTCATAAACATATCATATTTTTTTTCTTTAATACTAAACATTTTTAAAAAAGAATTTTGATTGTGAATATGTTAGGATGTCTCTGGGACTGACGCATATGCAGTCGCGCTATTAGGAATGGCGCTGGCGCTGCCAGGTTAAAAAAAAATTGTAACAATAATAATTATAAAATATTTTATTTTTAAAATAGTAACTCACCAGTGCCATTTGCGTGCTTAGATAGAAATATTTTCAAAAGTAGCAACGCACCACTTCCACAAGCGCGATTATATAAAATATATTTTAAAAAAAGTTATTAAAAAAATTGCACGTGGTTTTTTTTGTTAGCCAAGACGAGACGTCTTCTACAAAATTGCACGTGAAGAAACCATACTGATCTTTCGAGTTTCGAGCATCAGTGCTCAGAAATAAAGTTTTTTTTGTTAGATAAATACTAGATAGAGGCTATCAGTTGTCTCATAAATAAAGTTATTGCACATGAAATGATAGGTCAACTTTTATTTACTTTTGAAGACAACAATTTTTTAACTAAATACAGCAAAAGTCACCCCATGTCCTATTTAAATTGAACTACCTGCCATGTGATATTTATTCATTCTTACCGTGGGCCATTGCCGTAGAAAAATTGATGTAAAATGTAAATGTAAATTTAGGTGTTGTAGCTTGGATCAACATATTTTCTTTTCCCAAACTAGTACACTACATTCAAGTCTGGATCTATTTTTTTTCCCTCTCCAAAAGGCTTCGAAAAATTTTGTAGTCTGCATCTAGTGAACTACCGTTATCAGATTACGGCCTCTCAATTTCTTGTACTGCCTGAAGTGAAATAGGTTGCTTTAATTTACTGTTCAATAAATTGATTTTTTCATTTTTCTTTTCCTTTTTGACCTTTGAATCGGCTGTTACATCAGAAGAGTTGTTATGGACGTTACGAAAAGTCTATGTGTATAGGGAGATTTAATGGATATTTTTTGGAGGCTGAGGTTTAATGGACTTAAAAAATCAAATTAATTGCCAAAGCAGTAAGCTATTTGTTATCTCTTAGTTTTGTCAAACGGACATCAAAATTCATCTAATTGGATACAGTTCAATCTGAATTTACATGTGGCTATTTATCTATTTTATCTATAGTTTAGTTTGTTTGACATTTTGTTTGTCACTGAGAAATTCATTCATCTGAATGTTGCTATATGTTATTAGGTTTGGCATTGTAGTTACATTTGATATAAATCATACATTTCTTAGCATAATATAATTGCATGATTATTTTTAAAAGAGGCAAAATTATCATAAGAATCTGGCGTGATCTAGGTCTTATAATCTATAATTTCTCAATAATTTTGCAAGTCAAAAAGAACAATTTTAGATAACACAAGATTTATTATACTCATTCTTAAATGTTGTTTTAATAAATTTGAAAACACTAAAAGAAAAATCTCAAAACTAGTGAGAAATTGGCAAATGGCCATATCAATAGGAGGCAATGGTTTAACACTTTAACTCAAAGCTAGTTCGTCGATAAAATCTCTATAAATAAGTACAAGGGAGCACTTTTCGTATAACTTCTATGGACAATGTTCGCCTGCTTGTTACACAAAACAGCACAGAGCAACAGTCACTGAAGAACCATATATATAGTCAACGAAACACAACAGTCATCAAAGCAAGAAAGTGAAGTTTTGTTCTTTTCTTTTGCAATGTCTCCGTCTTTGCAAATTAAAACTAAACTTCACTGTATCCTTAGGAATATCTCTGCCTCTCTCTATCCTATCTTGTTTCTGGCTTAGCAATGGCAGTTGGTAGTATGGACATGGCCAGTCTGTCTCAATATGGCGGCAAGATCACCGCTTTTGTTGTACTCTCTTGTATCAGTGCCGGCATGGGTGGAGTCATATTTGGCTACGATATTGGAGTTTCTGGTAATTTAACAGTAACTTGGGTTTTTCAAATTTTATTTGCTTTTCATTTTTCTGTACACATACATAGACATTTATATCGAAATATGATGAAAAGTTGAATAAAAACGGTTTCTCGTCTGTGCTTATTTTTGCATATTTATTACTTTTTCATCACACACACTAAAAGTTGTATACTAGAGATATTTCAAATAAGCAGGGACAAATTAATCATTTTAATTGAGACATATGTAGGATATACTTCACTTTGTTGCAAGTTTTTGACAATTCTGAAATTTAGATTTTACAAATTAACCCTTCAAACCTAGGTGGTGTGACATCAATGGATTCATTTCTTAAAAAGTTCTTCCCGGAGGTTTACAGAAGAATGCTCGAAGATAAAGACATCAGCAACTATTGCAAGTTCGACAGCCAGCTTTTGACAGCATTCACATCGTCTCTATACATTGCTGGCCTCATTTCAACCATTTTTGCCTCAAGATTCACAGAATCATTTGGCCGTAGACGGTCTATGCTGTTCGGTGGTGCTGCATTTGTTGCTGGTGCGGCCCTCGGAGGGGCTGCAATTAATCTTTTCATGGTCATTTTTGCCAGAGTGCTACTAGGTGTTGGTTTGGGCTTCGCAAATCAGGTTAGTATAGTTATTTTTTCCCACGAGTGAAGTAAACATTTTCAATAGGTTCAACGACACAAATTTTACAGATTTTTTGCAGCTGCTTTATTTTTCAATTATTTGTTTTAGCTTAATTTCTTTATTTTTTAAGAAAAACTTCAAACCGCTGGATAAATTATGTATTATTATTTCCTTCGATTAATATAACATGGGGCTTGACCTCCCCTTTTACTCCCCCCCCCCCCCCCCCCCAAAAAAAAAAAAAAAAAAAAAAAGGATGTCACGGTGAACAACTGTTGTGATAAAATATTAGGGTCAGTTTAATTTATTTTAAAATTAATATTAAAATAAAGAAAATACATATATATAAACTTAATTATTAATGAAAATGAGGTCAAATCGTCACATAACAAACCAATATTTACGACCACCCCTGTTTTCTCCTGGTGTACGGTTTTAGTTTTGTCAGGGTTTAGTAAACGAGTGAGCACATATAAGTACAGGAGAGATATTGGGAGGGTCTTTAATATTAACGTTGGCTGATTGGCAACTTTTATTTGCATAGCCAAAAATCATGGACCTTCCATTTGGCATAATATAACCTCTTTAAGATATAATATATGTTAGAGGCTTTTGTTGGAATTTTGAAGTGGAGACAATTGCAGCGGGTCGCTGGAAATCTCAGCTGGCCGCTGGACAAGACGCACCTTTTGGTGTTCTGGTCCTTATCCCTTTATATATCTCTGTACTGATCATTTTCTCGATGGTTGAGAGTCATTCTGTTTAGGCAGAGAGACATAGAATAGAGGGAGAAAGAGAGATCCACTTCTCTTCTACTTGTTCGATCGGTAGGAGCACTCAATGGAGAATGAAACACCGTAACCTATTCGAGAGGTTGGCGCGTGGCAGTCCGTCTGGCACCGTGGCTGTAGATAGTGTGGCAGAACTCGTTGGAACTCGACTTCCAATCGTGGTTGCTGTCCACTAGCGTATGAAGACGGTGGTCATGAAGACGTGGAAGGGCTTAGCGTGTCATGCTGTGAAAGGAATCGCAAGAGATCTTGGAAAATCGATTTCCGCTGCGGTATGTGTTTACCCACGATTTTCTAACAATGGTATCAGAGCCGTTAGGTTTTTTTCGATAGGGATTGATACCTAACCCTTTTTTCTATGATTTCTGGTCGTTATTGAGTGATTTTGTGTGTCTAATTTCGTGTTTTGAGGATGAATTAGGGGAAACCCTAAGTTCTGTCCAGAAACAGAATTTCAGATTTGATTGCCTGATTTCGCGGAGGCATATCTCGAGATCTGTTTACTTGTTTCGAGTAAAACTTGTGGCATTGGAAAGGGCTTGGAGTCTAGTTTCCAGAGAGTCCAAGAACTCGAAAAATAAGCAAGTATTCAGAGAGATAATGTCCTCGAAATCAGAGCATGTCAGTCTGTCTGGTTTCTGGAATTTCTGACCTTTCTGTAGTACGAGTGGATTTGTGATCACATCGTAATTCGTTTTTCTGTCAAATTTGGACTGGAGATAGAGATTTTAGAGATCTTTCCAGAAAGTCTAAGTTTGTAATTTTTGGATAAACGGTGAGTGAGAAATCACGCTCGCAAGTCAGGTCTGTTCTGGTAAGAATAAGAACTTGGTGTTTTGGATATGATTTTCAAAGGATATTTTTCATACTTCTGAAATTATTGAAAATTAATGATTGTCATGTTTGGATAGAGCATTGAGTGTGCTTTCCAGTGATATATGGAACGTAATTTTTCATCGAAGTATGATCGAGATATCGCGGGTTTGAAATCAGGGTGCAGAATCTGATTTTCTGTCAATTCTGTAATTCTGCTCAGTTCTAGCGGGTCGCTAGAATTGCCGGCGGGCCGCTGATTTTTCGGTGGGCTGCTTGATTTTTGGTGGGTCGCTGGATTTGCTAGTGGACCGCTGAAACTGCTGGCTGAGAGCCAAAATGATTGTTGGACAGTCTGAGTGAGTAAAACACTGTATATATCATCAGAAATTGAGACACATAAATACCAGAGATCATAAGAGTTAAACCACACTTGTTTTAAAGGTTATCTGAGTGATAATCAATGGTTCTTGTTGTGTATATGACTTTATGCCGGACCAAGTACCGAAATGGGAGATACCATCTATTGGTGTTGTCTCATCTAGACTTGATGGTGTAGTTGAGTGCTGTTATCTAGGTCTAGAAAGTTTGATGATAATAAGATATTGATTCTGAGGGAAGTTGAATGCCAGAATCATGATATCAATATACTTTGTGTGAGATGGATCGTTTCATGGCGAAATAGACCTTAACAAAGTTAGTGGGTAGACAACCAATTGTTGGAGTGTCTTTATGATATCTAAATAGATTGTTTGATTTACAAACGGATTTATAGACATTTCATTTGGTAATAAACTATTTGATGGCTCAAATAGATCATTTGAAATATTTCTGATTGTCATATGATTTAACCAGAACAAGCATAATAAATGTAAATTGTGATTGAAGTTATCCGTTCGATAATTTCATATATAACCCTCTATTATTTGCTTGTTAATGGTGATGGATGGTGCATGTGGTACAATCTCACCTAATTGTGATGGATTGCATAACACATGTTTGTGTTTGCAAATTGGGTGAATCTATATTGGTAGACTATTGAGATCTCATCTAGATTCTGATCATTGCGCCGATTTGAGTTATGTAAGGGTATTGATGCTTAGTTCTTGTGATTTGATTGATTGTCCTAGACCTTCTTTTGGTCATATAGGCTAAGCTATATATATCTTTCATGACTCTGGAATTGTGCTGCAAGGCTTTATAGTTATAACTGAGATGTTGTGACTTATGAGAGTGCTAACATTGTACTTATCTCTATGTGGTTTTGGCTTAATGATTAGTAGTCGCTGATCTCTAGTGAGAAAAAACATTGATGTACATGTATTGCAGGGCATTACAATATCTTATTGTCTTATAGAGGATCAGGATGAACGTGAGATCATCACATGTAATGTGAAATCCCAAATTTGTAAGTAGTTAGAAACTGAGGGAGTGTAATCCAGCGGGCCGCTGGGGTTACAGATTTGCAACAATTCTGCTCGCTTTGTGTTGCTGAGTAGTTTATGATATTAAGTTATAACATTTGTAATCTCTATTGAATAGTATAATCAATTATTGACTAAGAGTTGTTAACTCAATAACCTTTTGACAAGTACAAGAAGCACGATGTGGTGACATCTTGGAATGTAGTCAAATAAATTTTGAGTTGCACAATAAATGTCATAAATTAACACTTGAGTATTAAGTGATGGTATTTACTTGTTTGCAAGTAAATCTCACTGTTGGTGTTGTTCGTTTCTAAACGAACATTACTCATTTGGTTATATTTGATGACAAGTCAAGTAATTGATTGACATACTAAGAGGTTATAGTTGTGAACTTAAAATGCAAATGTTTCTGGACTTGATTGAAGTACTATAATCTGAAATCGCAAATGCTTATTCATTGTATCTTAATGTGGTTTAAGTTACATTGTATCTTAATGTGGTTTAAGTTACATAGCATTTAGCTTATGTTTTAGATGTGAGTTACTTGTCATAACATGAAGTAAAGTTATCAAATGGAGATTGTGATGGTGCAATCCTGGGGATTGGCACATGCAATTTGATGTTTCCATGAGGGAGACACATGTATTAACTCCATTATACTTTATATGCTTCAGATTTTGACAAAGTATAGTACATGTGATTATCCTTTTGGTGTTGGATTTCAGCATTGTAGATGATGATGCTTAGTACTTAAACGTTGTGGTTTAAGGTACTAAATGTGCTTTCTTTCTATTATTTGCTTCATGGTTACATAATCTCATTAGTGATTATTTGGCACACTTTACTATGTAAGTTGAGGGTAATTGATTGGATTTGATTTTAATCAGATTTTCAATTCAATTTTACCAACTTAGAGAGATAGTAAGTGATGTGAGACAACTTGAATGCTTGTTGGATAAGTGTTTCAAGTTATGGAGATTTATTATGTGCACTGCACTTAAAGTCTTATTTGTCACATTCATGACTAGGTTTGATTCAGTCTTGAAATTTGTGAAATCTCTTTAAATATGTCGCGGTTATTTGGACTTGTTTGACAAATTTAAGAGTTGTGACAAAATAGAAATAGTCGGATGATTCACTATTTCTTATATCACATGACATATGGTGTTGCGTGATAGAGTTGAAGGACTATTTTGGTATGGTTCTTATAAGGCTAAGTGGCAGTTACTTTGATCTGCAAACTGGTCATACAGTATGCAACAATAGATGCACAGTAGAGAGAATTTCCAATTATGGAATTTATGCTCGAATAACATAAGCGGGTCGCTTGCTGGGCAAGCGGGTCCTTTCCACTGCAGGCGGATCGCCGAGTTGCCAAGCGAACCGCTAGAGCTAGTCAGTGGCAGATTTGAAATCTTCATGTCTATGGTTTTGAACTATGGTTTACTATAGCTCCTTAGATGGATGTTTATATGATCATAGGTTCAGTTGCACATGTGGAGATGCACCTTCTCATAAGTTTTTAGAAATTTATTGAAGAAGAAACCATAGTAGTGCCATGTAAGAGGATCACTTATAGTTTCTTATACAAGCTTCCTTACTGTGAACTTGACTCGGTTGCTGAGGAAGAGAGGGAGAAATGAAATAGGTTCTTCCTCACATCCTCGCACAAGTTCAGATACAGTAAAGCTTATGAAAAGATACTATATATATATAAGATGAGATAGAGTAAATGAAGTAATTATAAGATTGGACTTATTTGATTTGTCATATTAATCTTTGGAGAACACTTGGGTTCTTGAGATTAATGAGGGTTTGATAAATCAATTGTGAGACATTAAACAATTTTCTGTTGTAAGTGTGTAACGATCCGTTTGAGGGTTCAACGATCCGTATGACACTAAATAGCAACAGAGACTCTGTTGTTTATGTGAAACAATTCGTTTCGTGGTTAAACAATTCGTATGGCACACAATAAAGGGAGTCTAATGTGAGGAAATTCTCTTGTTAAAAGATGAGTTTGCCTCACCAAGCTTATTCTAAGCAATAGATATGCCTGATCAGCATAGCACATGTGGTGCACTATTGGCTGGATGAATAAGCTGAGAGACTCTTATTTAATAGTGAGATAAAAACTTATAATAAGTTTTTGATATAAGTCCATAAAGAAAGCTACCAAGATATCTGTATGATAAAGGGTTTGATGAGCATTATTGGAAATTATGCGTTGTGGTACATTGGCATCCAAAATGCAATTCCTATAATTAGATGTTTCCCTCATACAGATGATTGAGATAAGTCACTCTAGTAAGTTTGACATTTAATTGAGCCATACAAAATACCTATTTGTGTAGGTATGTGAGTTATATATCTGAATAGTATGACAAGTGACATGCTAAGTATCAAGTTTAAATACTTGTAATTGATTTGCCTCTGGTTAGGTAATTCATATGAGAGCAAGTATACTTTGTGGATAAAGTTAACTTGATACGATATTGTTTCTTAGTGATAAGAAACAAGTTTACTCTCTCTCGTTGTGGAGATTTGAGTAAAACATATACTCTTTCGGTTTAGAGATGGAGTATGACTCTCTTGTTGTGTAGATTGAGTCAATAGCATGTTGGAGTGGTCATACATGCTCTCTTATTTGTGAGATTGAGCAACTTGACATGATGGATAATCATGTCAGAGGGAGTTTGGTTGAGATAATTTATACAATTGGTAATTGTTGTGACTTCGAGGGAGTCGATAACAATTCATTGTAACAATATGTTTGTGATGCATATTGTGGGGACATGGACTAAACCAAACATTCAGATATTGATTAGAGACATGATAGCACAGAGTTGATCTGATATAAGTGTATTCCTATATGGAATGGTTCGTTAGGATGCTAATCGACCGTTTCAGGCTATATAATATTCTCTGAGGTTTTTCCAGAGATGTTATACGTTTTGTTTCATACAATCCGTTTTGGAGATCAGATCCTCAAATGGGTATATACTTGAACTTTGAACATAAAAATGACTTTATTGTTCTTCAAGTATATGTTAGCACTATATGGTAGTATGTTAATAGGCTAAGATTAGGATCGCTCACACGACCAATCGCCTCTGACACCTGGGGTGGGCAGAGATGAGACTTTATCGAGTTATGTGCGCTTAGTCGAGGAGGACTAAGGAGCTGCTTATGGCAGTCGAAGCTCGTTGTCGCCTTAGTATTGAGACTAAGATGAGATTTGTCTTCTTTTAGGCGAGTCGACATGAATTGCCCCCCACAATTCATGTAGCCCATAGCTATCCAAGGTGAGAGTTTCCTTGTCGCTCGAGGTAGCGGACTTGTAGAGACTTTCAGGGTGAGTTGCAATATATGCGGTCTAGACCATAGACGCTTGGTTTGCAACTAGACCTAGGCTCGTACAATGAACTAACATACGTCTGTTGGATAGATAGTTCATTGTAGCACGTGTTCATACCACGTGTGCTCGGCGACGTTGGAAAATGAGTTGAGTGATTCCAGGACTAATACCGCTATCTTCTCATTGTGTGAGTTCCAAACACGTACCCTTATGACTATTGACTATGTCATGAATAGTAGGTCAATGCTCTGCTACTTTGGTATGTTACCTATGGCTATGTATGATTCGGTCTACCGGTGCATTACTGGGAAAGCGGTTGATTTTACTTGGATTGACATGAGTGCAAAAGGAAGATTAATTTCAGATCGCACACGAGAATTTACTTGTGTTTGGCGCCACCAATTTTAGTCATATGGACATAAATTGGAAATATTTGAGCAAATTAGATTGAAAGGGATAACACATAGAGGCCACGTAAGTGCGGTTGGCGATGTGTATGTCTAGTGCTTGATCTTGAAATAATCTAGGGTATGAGTATAAACATATAAACTGCTTATTTTTAGAAAAAGGGTCGATGCCTCCTGGCTAGCTTTAACCTAGGTTAAAGTTTGGCCTTGTAGCTCCCGCATGCAGGTATATGCGCTAGTCGCACGGTCTATGTGCCGTATGAAGACAATGACTGCTTTCAACAAATCTCTCCAAGAGGGAGATGTTGGAATTTTGAAGTGGAGACAATTGCAGCGGGCCGCTGGGCAAGACGCACATTTTGATGTTCTGGTCCTTATCCCTTTACATATCTCTGTACAGATCATTTTCTCGATGGTTGAGAGTCATTCTGTTTAGGCAGAGAGACAGAGAATAGAGGGAGAGAGAGAGATCCACTTCTCTTCTACTTGTTCGATCGGTAGGAGCACTCGATGGAGAGTGAAACACCGCAACCTATTCGAGAGGTTGGCGCGTGGCAGAACTCGTTGGAACTCGACTTCCAATTGTGGTTGTTGTCCACTAGCGTATGAAGAGGGTGGTCGTGAAGACGTGGAAGGACTTAGCGTGTCATGCCGTGAAAGAAATCGCAAGATATCTTGGAACGATTTCCGCTGCGGTATGTGTTTACCCACGATTTTCTAACAGCTTTAATGAACTTTTGCATTTGGCACTTCAAAGTCCACAGAGCTGGTACACTAAAGTTATAGACAATCAGAAACATATTGATTGAGCATTAATTTGACTTCAAGCGTCACATGGTGTTAAGATGCAGTGTTTTAGTCTTGGTAATGTCCTAACAGGACAAAAACTTCAAATATAAAACACATCATGCCATCAGTACTAGTACACTTCTTGTTGAATTTCTCTGTGGAATAATTGCAGAAGAGTGATCTGTCACATATTTAATTTTTATAAAAAATAAGAAGGTCACCTTCTTATTGTTGCTTGTCAGGCGAAAACATTGACCATTCTATTTGATTATGGTAGAGTGACACTTCTTCAATAATTTCGGTTTGGTCTTTGAGTCTATATGCACAGTCATTGTCCTGAAATTTAGAGACTGATATGACTCGATCTATTTTCAACATTCTGAGTCGGCTGATTTTGACTAGGTGGCCCTCAATACCATTACCACAGAAACAGTTTGTGGAAACAAATTAAATGCAAATGTCATTTTCATCTTAATTGTTCCAAGTTCATAAGATGCTAATTAACATGTTCTTATTATTTAGTCAGTGCCACTGTACCTCTCTGAGATGGCACCATCGAAGTACCGTGGCGCATTCAGCAATGGTTTCCAGTTCCTGGTTGGCATTGGAGCTCTAATTGCAAATTTTATTAACTATGGTTCTGAAAAGATTCGTGGTGGCTGGGGCTGGAGAATTTCGATAGCATTAGCGGCAGTCCCTGCCTCACTGCTAACACTTGGTGCACTTTTCTTGCCTGAAACCCCAAATAGCCTCATCCAACAAGGGAAGGACCCACAAAAAGTATCTGCATTACTTATGAAAATTAGAGGCATTGAAAATGTAGATCAAGAGTTAGAAGACATAATTAAAGCTAGTGATGCCTCAAAAGCAGTAAGACACCCATTCAAGAAAATTCTTGAACGGAGATACCGACCACAACTTGTCATGGCATTTTTAATACCATTCTTCCAGCAAGTCACAGGGATCAATGTGATTGCCTTCTATAATCCTATTTTGTTTAGAACCATTGGTATGGCTGAAAGCGCATCTCTGTTGTCGTCAGTCATGACAGGTGTGATTGGGACAGTAAGTACGTTCATATCGATGATATTGGTTGACCGGTTTGGCCGAAGGGTCCTGTTTCTAGCTGGAGGGTTACAAATGTTCATTTCACAAGTCAGTGTAGGGATAATAGTGGCAACGCAACTCCAGGACCAAGGAAGTGTGGGCAAAGGCTATGCATACCTCATGATTGTCTTTATATGCATTTATGTCGCAGGCTTCGGGTGGTCATGGGGCCCACTAGGCTGGTTGGTCCCCAGCGAGATCTTTCCATTGGAGATTCGATCGGCTGGGCAGAGCATCAATGTGGCGGTCAACTTTTTGTTTACGTCTGTTGTAGCGCAGACGTTCCTCGCAATGCTCTGCCACATGAAATCTGGCTTGTTCTTTTTCTTTGCGGGTTGGCTCGCAGTTATGACCATGTTTGTTTATTTCTTCTTGCCAGAAACAAAGAATGTACCAATCGAGAAGATTGATCTGGTATGGAAGGATCATTGGTTCTGGAAAAGAATAGTGGAGAACGAAGCAAAATCTTAGGATAATATTTGAGCATTTTTACGATTTTTGACAATCAAATTACAAATAAATCTGTTACTTGTGGATGCTTCATGAATCTCTTATATATGAGCTGCATTTGAGGTGGCAGATAAATTGTTAATTTGTCACAAGAGGGATTAACAATCGCCATAAGGACGAAAGCATTTTACTCCTGTCAAGAGATTGTCAAAAAAATTATTCTGAAGAAGCTTTGTACTTAATTGCATAGTTCGAACCACTGAATTAATGTTATAAACTGAATATACTCAAATCAGGATTACTGCCCTTTGTAATGAAAATGGAATGTAAGAGGTAGTGTTTAAAATAAGTGCAAGAAAATTTGTCATTTAAGTCCGAGCTTTTTCAATTTTTCTTTTTGCAATACTCCACTTCTAATCGGTCTCACATTTGATTGAGCACCTTAATGACTAACTGGTAGTGAAATTGGCTTATAGTTACCAATCAATTCCCCCAATACAACAATTTCTATTACTGGTGGAAAATGGAAACATTTTACTAATTATGAGTTCCTCAGAAATCTGTTTCAATAGAGACGAAGCAAATCATTGAACATTGTTCTTATAAATTTCACGGAGATAGTTCACTACACAAGTGAATCAGAGGAGTCTTCTGTGCGTAATCCATGACCTCAGTAGTCTAAGCATAGTCTAAGCAGACAGTGATACTTTTGAATCTGCCACATGCAAAATTTGTATTTGTAACCTTACGGCTTACGCATCTCCCTCTCTTTGCCCCTAAACTCCTCCCCTGCACTCTCAGCCTGTGACTCGCCAATGGCAATTGGTGTGATTTCTAACACCAGTGGACCACAGTATGGAGGAAAAATCACCACTTTTGTTATACTCTCTTGTGTCACCGCTGGCATGGGTGGGCTTATCCTTGGCTATGACGTTGGAGTTTCTGGTAATTTTGAAGTAATATTATCATTTTTTTTTTCCAATATTCTTTTTATCCTTATTCTATCCAGTAACATTATTCTCAACTGTGTAGAGTCCTTGCTCGGTGCTTTTTAATTCAATTTTATTGATTTTGTTAGTGTTTATTAGAATTACTTTGTCTGCTTCCGTTTTATTTTATAGTCTAGTACGTTATTTTCAAATACCCTTCAACTTATGATGATTTTTCAAGCATCTATCTACCTCTTCATACCTAGGTGGTGTGACATCAATGGATTCATTTCTGAAAGCGTTCTTCCCAAAGGTCTACCGAAGAATGCTCGCGGACAAAGACATCGGCAACTACTGCAAGTTTGACAGCCAGCTCCTCACAGTCTTCACATCGTCAATGTACATATCAGGACTTATCACAACAACCCTTTTTGCATCGACTTTTACTGAGAAGTTCGGTCGAAGACTGTCCATGCTGTTTGGTGGGGTCATGTTTGTTGTTGGGGCAGCCGTTGGAGGGGCTGCAGCGAATCTTTTTATGATCATCTTGGCTAGAGTTCTACTGGGTGTGGGCATGGGCTTTTCAACTCAGGTCAGAACATAGAGTCATAGATGATTGAACTTCCTTATCTTTCATGGCTTGAAAATGGCTTCCCTTAGATTATGATGATAACTTGCCTAGCTAACATACTGATACTGAAAAAGAGGCACCACTGCACTGGTCAAAATCATTTCTCTTTTATTTGATGGAGAAACAGAGAATATAATGAACTTCTTCTATTTTTATAAGAATGCGGATTACTGGAAATCTAAACATAATTTTGTAAGATTTTTTAAAATATAATTATTTGGGTAGCTTATTTAGGTAGGTGATAGATATGGGCGTTTATGGATATGGTGTTTCTGACAATCATTGTCCGGAGGCAGGAAAATCGACAACAAATTGATCACGTTTGATTGATAAGTTCCCCTGTTGCTAAGTAGTGTTGCTTTCCTGTGACGTGTGAAAATAACAGTTCACCACAAAGACCAAGTACCTTGCTCCTTTGATCCTTTCTATTATTTTTTTTAGTATAATTTTCATTATTTGGAAACTGTAGGCGATTTTTAGTAATTCTTTTTTTTTAAATTTAAACAAGAAGTGATATTAAAACAATAACGATACTATTAATTGTTGATGATATAATGATTAATGAAATAGTTTTTGTTTTATGACTCCGGTCTTTTATTTTAAATGGCAATGATGCAATATTGTTAGTAATGATATTAATGAAATTCGGCCTTTTTTCTATTGAGTTCATATCCGTATTTGCACCACAAATATCATGTAATCGTTTTTTGTTTATACTATCTATATTGAGCATTTTTCAGTCATCAGATATAAATAAATTCAATCTGACGGTCTGCAAGCCTCATAAGAGCCTGCCTCTAGTGTCTATTGTTGAAAAAAATGAACCAACCCCCACCCCACACCAAAACAAATAAAAAAAAAATATACAGTTTACCATACTCCTAATTATAGACCAACTTCCTTAATTTGAATATGCAGGCAGTGCCTCTGTACCTCTCAGAGATGGCACCATCAAAGTATCGTGGCGCATTCAGCAATGGTTTCCAGTTCATGCTTGTTGTGGGAAGTTTAATTGCAAGCTTTATTAACTATGGCACTGAAAAGATTCGTGGCTGGGGATGGAGAATCTCATTCGCACTAGCGATGGTCCCTTCCTTCTTGCTGTTAACACTCGGTACACTTTTCTTGCCTGAAACCCCAAATAGCCTCATTCAACAAGGGAAAAGCCACCAAAAGGTAATTGCATTACTCAAGAAAATTAGAGGCATTGACAACGTGGATGAAGAATTGGAAGATATAATTAAAGCGAGTGAGGCCTCGAAGGAAGTAAAACATCCATTCAGGAAAATTCTTGAACGGAGATACCGACCGCAACTTGTCATGGCTATCTTGATACCTTTCTTCCAGCAAGTTACTGGAATCAATGTTATAGGTTTTTATGCACCAGTTTTGTTTAGAACCATTGGCACAGCCGAAAGTGCATCTCTGATGTCATCAGTCATAATAACTGTAGTTGCTGCTTTATGCACATTGGGATCAATGGTATTGGCAGACCGGTTAGGCCGCAGGGTCTTGTTTCTATCTGGAGGTATACTAATGTCTGTATCACAAGTCATAGTCGGGGCAATAATGGGAACACAACTCGGCGATCAAGGAAGCCTGACCAAAACCTATGGATACCTCATGGTTGTGCTTATATGCATTTATGTTGCGGGTTTCAGCTGGTCATGGGGCCCACTTGCCTGGTTGGTACCTAGTGAGATTTTTCCATTGGAGATACGATCAGCTGGCCAGAGCATAACTGTGGCGGTTAATTTCTTGTTTACAGGTGCTGTGGCACAGACATTTCTAGCTATGCTATGCCATATGAAGTCCGGTTTGTTCTTTTTCTTTGCCGGTTGGCTCGTCGTCATGACTGTGTTCATTTATATGTTTTTGCCGGAGACCAAGAACTTACCAATTGAGAAGATTGAACAGGTTTGGAGGGGACATTGGTTCTGGAAAAAATATTGTGAAACAGTAATGTAGTACTTACGGATTTTACAAGAGTTGAGTCTACATTACTGTATGCTTTAGTAATTTTGTGAGGATAATACTTTAAAAAAAAATTGTAGCCTATGTAGTTGAAGGCTCAAAAAAATTGTAGTCTGTGCAGTTGAAGGGTAAAAGAAAGTATAGATTATTTTCAGTTGGTTATGCCACCACTGGCGGCGTGTGCTTTTGCAAAAATTATTCATAAAGTTAAACTTCGTTGTTTTGACTTCTCTTAAACAAATTTTATTATTCTGTTAGAAATGCACAATCAGTGAGCCCCAAAAGTTTTGTATATGTAGATTGCTGTCAGTTAATTAATTCAGAGTTTAGATTTAATTATGCTACTTGTGTAACAAGCATCATACTATCGTAGAATCATATAAGTTTCATGCCAATGATAAGTTTTTGAAGAAATTCATGTGTATTATATCCATATCAAAATTTTCATGTTACGAAACGTAGAAAAAGATGCGAAATATTCTATCTTATAGGGACCGTTTTCGTTTTCTCCGGAAGTAAGTGCAACTCAAACATCATGTATATATTTACAGTTAACACCTTTTAAAAATTAAAAGAGTTCAGTGAGAGAGTGAGAGAGAGAGGGAGAGTGAGAGAGAGCGTTGAAGTTTAGAGTTTAATAGAGAGTGAGAGAGAGAGGGAGAGTGAGAGAGAGCGCCAAAGTGGGAGGTATGGTATGAGAGTTCTGTCGAAGGGAGGGAGAGAACTTCCACACTGTCGAGCAGGGAGAGAGAGTCGGAGGTATAAGGAGGGAGAAAGGGAATGATTTTGATTCCCATCCCAAATTTTATACCCAACGGTGATTAATCGAACGGAGTTAACTGAAGTACTGACGGAGGGACCAAAAACGGACAATATGGAAGTTCAGTGGCTACAGAGGGACAAATGAAAGTTGAGTGACTAAAAACGTATTATGTATAAAGTTCAGTGACCTCCGAAAAAATTTACTCAAATTAAAACTATTTATAGGTGCATCAATTTAGCTCCAAAAATGTTAGCTCTGGTTACTAAACTTTGTAAAATCAGAAGATGATTAAAAAAAAAAAGTATCTCTTACGAATATTTACCTTTCTATGTTTGTAGAAGATGAAATATTTACTTCTATGTTCAGTGGAATTGCAAAAATATTCTACCCTTCTCCCCCAAATGGGCCGCGGATGACACTTTCTTGGGCCTAATGGGCCACAACCCATTGAATTCTTAGCACATGTGAAGCTTCTTCCTCCGTTTTCTCTCAACGCTCCTCAAGTCCTCGAGTTCGCAGTTCATTGAAAATTTCGGAATCGTTTCACCTCTCTCGCTAGAGATGGAACCAGATTCTCTGTGCACCATCTCCTATGTATTCGCTCTGATCATTTCTCTCCTCGTGATTCGTGTTACATATGTGCTTTACTGGACCGGACGGCCTTTCAAACGCGCGCCTACGACTAGCCTTCGCACCATGATCGTTCTCGGTTCAGGTTGATTTATAGATCCATTTATCTATTCTTTCAATTTTCTAAGCTTTACGTTCCCTGTAAAAACCATGTACATGTTTCCAAACCCATTACCTAATTCAAGCTGGATTGATGCAGACCTGTTTGTACCAGCAATCCAATCTATGGTTAGGTATACTGTTGGTACCATTGAAAAATGTCCTTACTCAATTAATATAATCAGATAATGAGGCAATCTTTTAGTTTAATATAGGTGGATTGAAATCAAAACATTGAACATTTGAATTGCTTTATATGCTTCATCCTTCAGCTCTATACCAGTATGTACCGGTATCAGACTCTTTCTTAATCTTTGTTTCTGATAGCTAATTAAAGTTAGAGTGCTCTCAGAATTTCACATTGATTTATTGTATTAATGGGGTGATTGTTTGCTGGATTCAATAGGAGGGCACACAGCAGAGATGCTTAGCATTGTTAATGTACTTCAAAAGGACAAATATGCCCCTAGGTCGTATGTTGCTGCTTTAACTGATAACATGAGCCTTCAAAAAGCTCAAGTTTATGAAGAATCTTTGCTAAATTCTGAGGTTAGTGGTTTGCTTTTATTCAACACTTGAGTTTTAATGTTGTTCATCTCAGATTGAGTTACTGATCTGGATGACTGGATTGATACCACTGGAAGCTGTCTGTTAGAGTCCAAATTTTATGATACGAATCAGTTTTATGATTTTCCCTTTTATTTTCAAGTTTCCAACAATTTCGCCATTTATACACCCAAGGCTATAGATTTGGTTGCATGAATTCTCTAACAGCATCTCACTTAGAAAAAGGAACATGTTGCTTGATGCTTTTCCCAAAAAAAAAAAATCACATTGCTGATTTAGTTCATATATTTCACTGTATAATTTTATGGCAGAACAATGTGGAAAAGAAAGGAGGAGCACAATTTATGCAAATATACCGAAGCCGGGAGGTTGGCCAGTCTTATATAACTTCCATTGGCACAACTATAGTAGCTATTATACATGCTATGTGGATTGTCCTCAAACTTAGACCTCAAGTGGTACTGCTATTTTCTTTGTGAAAGAAATTGTTTTATATATCAAGATACGTAAAAGTTTGTATTTTTCTGGACTGACTGAATTATTTGTTTTCTAGATTTTGTGCAATGGCCCTGGGACCTGCATTCCTCTATGTGCTTGTGCATACCTATTGAAGGTGAAACTCTAATTTTTTTTTATACGTTTTTTCTATTGAGCATTTATTTTACAGTACCAGTTGAGGTTTATACATCAAATTTCTAGCTGGTACTTGCCTGTTGTAATAATCGTTTTGTCAAATCCATCTCCCTTTAATATAAATATCTATATGTGCTATCTAATGTGTTATATGTTGTCTGTTTGATACAGCTAGTAGGATGGAGATGGTCCACTATAATATACATCGAAAGCATAGCCAGAGTGAAAAAACTGTCACTAAGTGGCTTTTTGCTATACAAATTGCCATTAGCTGACCAATTTTTTGTGCAGTGGCCTTTATTGCAACAGAAGTTTCCAAGGTCACAATACGCAGGCCGTGTTATGTAGAGATAAGGTGAAGACGTTTGAATATGACTTCTTGCAAAGTTGTCCTTGCAATTCAAGCTTTTTTTTATTTTAGTGTGGTTTCTTCCTTCTTGACTAGAGTACAGGCACATTTCTATAACGATGTACACAGAAAATTTCAGAATGAGTTGCAGAGTTTTGTTAGGTATATATCGGCTTCTCCTTTTATACTTTTTGGAAACGCTAGATCTGGTTTGAAAGATTTCAGCTAGCTTGGTATATTGTCCACTTTTTTATCGTCGGGTTGAGGTTTTATCTAATGAGCCTAACCAACCAAGTTAATTAAATAAATTAATTAAAATTTAGTAACTTTTGTGAAAAGAAGTTAGTTCATGGTCCAGTAAGTTTTATCTCAAACTGGTGAATAAGATACAACATCAGTTTTTTGTTTTGTTCAGCTAGTTAGCAAAGATGGTTAAACGGACATCGATCGTCCAAACTATGGTATACATCGTTTTTATAGGAAACTTCAGAACTAAAATTAGTGATGGTTTGTAATTAAAAAATAATATCAGTACTTTAACAAAGTTTAAATTTGTTTCCCTATAATTACAAGATTTTATGTGAGCAGTTTGGGTTGAATCTCAAAAATTAAATTAGAAAATGTAGTATCGATGGAATTATGCCATCTTAACATGTTAATAAGCCAGCTTCAACAGTCGACGTGTTAGGATTTAAACTCACGTAAAACAAATGCAAACCAAATTAGTGCAGTTTCAACAAATACAGAAAACCGTTACCATACCCGAAACGCACTTTCATGTTGGTTCGTGCAGCACAGGTTTAGTTCAAAATATTTTAGACTCAAAGGTGGGTTTGGATCGTTTGTTCTTAAACAATCCAAACGCACCATAGAGTGGTGCTATATTAAAGTGGTTCAACATCCAATAAATTTGTATTCCTAATGTATTTGAATTATTTTCTTAATGAGGATTAAAAATTTGTTAGAACTATTTTTTAATCTGGATTAAAAAAAATGATCTAAACACATTTATTCTTGATGTTGGACCACTTAAGATCTCCAAAATATTTATTCTTGATCGTTTATGAATATGTTCTTTTTATTCCGAATAACTAGTTCTAATTTTGTTCTTAGGCAATCCGAACGCCCCCGAAAGGTTGTTCGGCAATTCGTGAGGATTAGAATTTACTATTATATTCTTAGCGACACAAAAAAGTTTTAATTCAAATAAAAAAAATAAAATTATGAGATATGATTTATGTCACTTCCTCTACACGAAAAGAAAGTATTATGGCTCTAACAATTTAATCTTTTAAAACTTAATCAAATAGTCAATCATGTAGTACGGTCGCGGGTCTACCTGGTCTGCAGCGTTTCAGAAAACAATCGTTTGTATAACCTAACCTACTACTGCATGCGCATAAATCTAATTAATAGGTCTAATACCAAGCATACCGGTACATAGTTCCATACCGAGGGGTATAAAAAGAGCAATAAAATATTCAGACAGATGCATATTAACAGCTAAGAAAGCTATATGTAAACCTTTGCTAAGCGAAATGAGGGTCCCTTTTCCATTGGCGCCTCATCTAAGATTAGACTCGAGGTTGTAGAAAGGCCGCACGTAGAAACGCAATAATATATTGGAAAAATTATACCGCAAAAAAAATTTGCACTACTCATGTGGTTCAACCAAAATTTGGGGCAGGTGAGTTGACCATAATAACCATCACTAAAAAATTCCCTAAGGGCTAAGTACAACCAATAAAGTGAAGTGAAGAAATAATAGCCGAGAGGTAAAATAAATGCTCTACTTTTCACCTAAGTTGAAAACAATTATACAAAAAGCCCCTATCTAGAGACCAGACAGCATGAATTGGCAGCAATGACAATTTACACGTCCAAATTCAAATATACCGAGGCCCACACCCCAACCCTGCTACCGTGCCGCACCCCGCCCCCCTCCCCCATACCAAAACCCAACTCCTTTCTAACCCGATTCATCCATTACCCTCTTCATCAAAAATCATGTCCCAATAGAGGATAATTAGCCCCGATCAAGACCCAAAATGCCTACAGGCCTTTTACCTGTCAGGATTTGGTCTAGGATTACAAGTTAACACGTAAGGTGAATTTCCACGGCCAATGGTGCTAATTGGGTTCACCGAGAGGGGATTGCACCTGTCAAAGACAATGCGACCACCTCTCCCCATACGATAATGGGGACGGAACACCGGTGACGCATCTTGGCTATCTCCTGTTGGTGGATCTGGTGTCGCTCGTTTAATACCCAAAACCGCCAGTTTTTCGCCATCGACTGGTTTTGTAAATAGCAACACCGGCTCATCCGGATCCTTTATTTTCAAAATTCCAAACAAAAAAAATTCCATTCAACAATTTAAGCACAGTTCTTTTTTTCTTTTTTTTTGGTACAGGTCAGCTCTATTAGGTATCAACACTAGGAGCAACCAGTAACACGAATATCTTACGAACTGGTAACAGGACCCCAACTTGTTCAAATCATGTGGCACAGGCCATGACCGACTGGAGCCAACATCAATATATATGAGATTTGCCAGACCATAGTCACAAGCATACAGTTCATGCCATGATTTTAACAAAAGTATTAATTACCCTTTCTTTGTCATTTATCCAGCCATTTTGAACCGGTCTACTGTTGGCACCAACATGCTTGTTGAACTGCTCCTTTTTAATGCGGAGAGTAGGAATAACTGATGTCCTGGCATCAGGGGCCCGCAAGGAAATCGTGGATGGCATCTGTACTGGAACACTATTGCGTGGGTAGGTACGACAGGCTGCTGTGTCATCAGAATCTGCATAGTCATCTTCACTTGATCCATAGCGGCTGGATACGTTAAAGCCTGATAAAGCCATGCCATCTTCAACAAGCTGCGCCTCATGCTGAAAATATAAACAGATACAAAAGTACAAATAAATTTCACGTTTTCAACACTCTTGTCATTTAATCAAGGATTTTAAATATGTACATATAATATTTGAGCAGGAACAATTGGTACAGTTCCTCCAGCATGTTATTTTAAGTCTCACAAGTCAGTTGTTTTGTCGTGAAAATGCATAGGCCCCACACGAGAAGTACTCGTAGTCTCCTACTAATATTTCTTCCAGTGTTATACTGGCACTGGAAAATTGTAGAAGATTATTTAAAGAAAATGTTAGAAATAGACCTTATATGTCATTTGAATGCGTTGAAGGTTGACTTCACAATCCATTGCCTCTCGTTTCTTCTCTTCTCTCTGTGAAAAGTTGAAAAACCTTTTTTTTTAAATACCCACAGGATAATTTTACAATATGTTCAAAATGTTCAAAATTTTCATAACTAAAAAATAATGTTATGATAGTAAGGACCTTGATGACAGCCTCTATCACTGCCTTAGCCTGGTCCAAGTTGCGTCGTACCTGTTTCACAATTGAATGACATGATCTTCAGTTATTGAAGTAAAAATACAAGTATGATTACAACAATAATAAAGAAATTAATTAATAAAAAAAAATACTCAGAGACCGTGACTCTTTTATGGTGACTTTGATCTAAGTGTAAAATCAATGGTACATTTTTTCAAGTTCTGTAAAGTGCACCACTTAGAAGGCACAGTACAACTGAATGGGTTATAGACATTAGCAGCTACCAGATTACAGAGCTCATACACTTGAGAGAGAGAGAGAGAGAGAGAGAGAGAGTTTACCAAGCGGAGCCGTTCAAAGGACAACACGTTGTTTTCTCTTCTTTGCATCTAGAAAGTGGAAAACAAAATTCAGACAATAGTTGATTGGCATTTATATATTATTTTCTTAAAAAAGGTCAAGAAAAAAACAAGAAAAAAAACCCAACAAACCCTTCTCGTGTGTAGTCGATGAGCCTTTTCCCTTGGCCTAAAGACATTGTAAGGATTCGTGTCATTCACAGGAGGTGGCGGCTGACAATTGAAAATTTTAAAAACAAACCAAAATTCAGTTAATCGACAAGTAGACAAGTTGATTGAAACAAATTGTCAAAAGAATATTTCTGATTTATAAATATATTTTTGAAAAAAAGGTATGCCAACCTGTAATCGCCGAAGAATAGGCTTTTGCCATCTCTCTCGCTATAAAATAAATTTAAAGAAAGAAGCCGAGTAAGTAAATCATAATAAAGCTATCTTAAAATAAAAGTTCTAATCTTCAAACTAGTATCCAATTTCAATTGATGCAATTTGGACTCTAATAGCAAATACAGAGAACAATTTTGAAGCAATAACTATAAATCACAAAAACAATCTACTCAATTCCACGAATATATTTCATTATAGTGATGCACCATACTATATCCCATTGTACATTTGTTTATTTTCGACATTACATTGTGCAACTAAAGGCACAAATTTGAATTTGCAGGGCAAAACCAGAGTTTTTCCTAACTACAAAAACTTGCATCACCTAAAATTCAATTCTAGTTCAAATTCACAATAAAAATAGTCCCAAATGGTTTTTGACCTAAATTAAATGTCATCCATTTCCAATACTTCCATGCAGCGAATATTTGCAATCTGGAGCACACATATTGCATACCTTTGATTTCCAGTAATTATATACAGACTGAATAACAGAATGCCGTATTGATGAATTTTGGAAAGCCTGAAAAGCACAAAGATCGATTTGTAAGAACATAGCCATAGTCCAAAAAAAAAAGGGAAGAAATTTAGATTATGACCATTGCCAGCTCAAGGGTAGGCCCAATTCTTTCTTCCTTTTAGGCTTTTGTTTGTTGGAAAAGTTAATTTGGGAAAATAACTAGGCTCTTCTGCAATAAAGAGGTTTAGAGTATGGCTTGCTTCAGAAAAGTTGGGCTTGTTGACCAGGAAGACCATTGTTTATTTCTGGCCTAAATATGAATAATTTGAATGTAACTGCAAAATTGAGAGTCAGTGTGACCCGCCCTCCAAGAACTGAAAAGCACTATTTGATTGACCAAGTATGAATGAACTAAGTTAGACAGAACAGGAGTTGATAACAAGTAAAGATTAAGGTATTCACCTCCAGTGCAGAATCAAGCTTTAAAACAACAGGAATTGGAGCTGAGAAAGTGGGTATTATCAGACCCGTTCTCTCTCTTGCCTTGTGGTCCAATATCTCTAATTTGAAAAGCATCATCTCCAACCTAAGGTTATATAACGAAAACCTCCTTCAGTTTCTATACTATGTTTTAATGGTGCTATATTAGTAACCAAAATCTATTTTGTTGGTCTCAAATTACATCAAGGCCTCTTCACCAACAGCCTTCGAAAAAAAAAAAAATTACATCAAGGCGTACAATCAGTATACCAGACTTCAAACATAATTAGACAAACACAAAATCAGCATACCATACTTGTATGGTATCTTAACCTGTAATACTTCCCAATTCCCATAAGATTTTAACAATATATAGACAAGCAAAATCAGCATAACAAACTAGATTAGCTACACATGCAGCATATGCATATCAAAAATTAACATAGACATACTTTTCAGATGATATGGATTTTCTTTCAGTGTTGAATTCATCAAGCCAGTCTTCATCTTCATTGTCCAAATCATACTCAACGAATTCACCTATCTCAGCCCTGGCTGCATTAATCAAAATCAGAAAATTATTTAAACATTAAAAGTAAAAGTGAACTTGCGAAGCAACAGAAGCTACAAGTTACTAAACCTAAAGCAATTGAGGACCCGATAAAGAACAGGAATAACAGGAAGAAAAGTGAAACAAGAAAGAAGAAAACATGGTGCACTGCGCACAACCATTCCAGATAATATTTGCATATTTCATCGGAGATGCTGACACAAGAGTCAGCCAGTACTTATTTGTTAAGTCTACTTTTCAACAAGACTAGAGCAGTTACCGTCACCTGATTGTGCAGACCAAACTCAACACTGACCCGACAGTACACTTGGACCACGATGCAATTATCACAACGACGTACATTATGAGAATGTGGGTGTTTGCAAGGATTTGCTGGCCCTAACCAAGACCCAGTCCTTGCATACAAAATACAACTGCCCTCAAGAATAAAATCCACACTTTAAAGGATTAAATGTTTTACTTTTACCAATAAAATGCAATTAGCTATAATGAAACATTGTGATTGTGAATTAAGCAAATTGACTTTCAAAGAAATCTTCAGCCTAAATAGAGTACACAGAAAAAATGTATTGCCAAACTATAAAGAAGTACAAATCCAATTACAGCAGTAATTAGCACACCCTAAATATTAATATTTTAAATAAAAGGCCACTTCAATTCACATCTCACTTGCAAAATGAGAGGAAGCGCCCCTATATCATCCCTATATATAAAAAATATTCTGCATCATGATAGAAAGCTAGTGTATGCATCATAAGAGGCGATTTTTTTTGCAATTTAAGGATCATGGAGAGTCTTTTTCCTATTTTTTTGAATAACAAGGAAGAAAATGCGGCAAACCTCCTCTTGCACGTATATAAGAGGTGGGCTGACTGAATGTGCGAGAGTAATCTCTTTCATATGTGTCGACCAAATCAAATTGTGGGGTTGGTATCTCTTGTGCATTGACCTTCTTGGTTGGTGCCTTCGGTACCTAATAAATGTACAGGCTAACATTAATAAAGGCACCAATCAATAAATTACAATCCTTACACAAATTAATAAGCAGACATGTACTACATTAATAAAGGCACCAATCAATAAAATTATGATCCTAATTCTAATTAATAAATAGCCATATACTACATTAATCAAAGCACTTCTGCTACCACATTTCCAGAGAGCAGTTAGCAACAAACATCCAAAATTTACATTATTACTAGTAACACACTCATTAAAACCATATTATGTTAAAAAAAAAAAAGAGAGAGAGAGAGAGAAGCATGTTAATTGACTTACTGCAACATTGAGATTTCAATTGACAAACAATGTGAGAAAAATACAAAACAACTTCAAAAGCTTTAACCACTACGTGACAAGTAAAAAATTCATATCGAACTGAATTTTTAATCAGTTCATGCACTGTCACAATTCTTCTCTAGTATCTAGTGTGCTCGACAATTATAATAGATAAAAGAACACTACCTTCAATAAATCCAATAACATGTTTTGCATCTGAAATTTGATAACATCTATATTACAATATAAAAATTGAAACAATCAAAATTAAATCACTAACAAGTTGTCTGTTCAAGTTTCAAAAAACATGATATCCTCAAATTTTTATATTTGCTTCTCCCCCATTATTATATCGCTCAGTTTAAAGTTCGTAAAAACAGTAAGTGATATAGAAACAGTACACTTGCTTTACCTGACTTTAGTTGAACATGGGTTATCAAATTTAAGAGCTCACTAAAGTTCATAGCAGAGCAGTCAACATTTAATGAGATATAGCTTCATCATGCTAACATGCAATTAGCACTTCCACAAGTACTTGCAATTAAATAAGAGAACTTTGGTGGTTAATTGTAAAAATATAAACATACAAGGTGCCACTTGGCAAAAATTAGTTACATGACATTATGCCAAACCAATACAATGCCAGCGTTGAACACTCAACCCAGTTATGACTTAAAGAAAATAAATTTAATCATAAAAAGCAGCTCAAGGGCATTAAGGGAATAAAAATACCTCGGGTTCAACCTCGAATTGCAATCGGGGACGGGTTGGCAGGTCATCATCCTCGAAATCCTTGGGGGACCTGAGAATTGGTATCTTCTTGTTTATGTCAAGCGGTCGCGGCCTCACTATCGGCCGAGTACTCATATCAACTCTTCCTATTTCCAACCAATTTGACCATTAATTCATTCCACACCTACAATGTCACCCCAAAAATCAGACCCAACACAACAACTAGTTGTGCATGTGTATATTTTTATTTAGAACTTCATACAAAGTTTCCAATGTACATAATATACAAAACCCTCCTATTGTATTTGTAAAGTACCTTGCTTTCATAATTTAGGACCCTTTTTCTACCATAGCAAGCAGCAGTACAAATATTTCTCTCTCGGCAGCCCTTTCAACGGTTCTGGGTTCCTTCGGCCGAAGGTGTTTCGCGCGAAGAGACGCAAAAATTTTCTAGGGTTGAACCTTACGGGGTACCACAGTGGGGCCGTCGACACGCCACCCGAGGTACGACACGTCGTCGGAGTAACGACTCGCCGAGGGTTTACAAAGTCTTACAAAATCGATTGGAATGATTGAACTGATGATCGGAAATTCGGAAGAGAGATTTGGGGTAAGCTTCCTCAGGTTATCAGTTTTGTTTCGTTTAATTACAAGATGAAGAAGAAGAACATGGATCTGTCGGATGTGGCCCAATGAAGATGGATCTGTAATAAGTAGGCAGGCTGCGGAGTAGAAAACGATCTTATTGGGCTGGATATTGGATGGCCCAGAATGAAGAGTTCTCTATTCTGATTTCTTAGTTGAGTTGGAGGGGAATCGGATCCTCTGGACGTCCATCCTCTGGACGTTTGGTGGACGTCTGGAGATCTGGACCGTCTGATTTAATCTCAACGGCTAAAGGGAGCCCCGTGCATTCCACCACACCCGAAAAAAATATTGGCCCGAAAAAAATGAACCGTCTGATTTAATTTCAACGGCTCCGATCGAAACATCCAGTGGACGTTTTTAAAAAAACGTCCAGAGGATCCGGGTCCGAGTTGGAGGTGCTATTCAAAAAAATTTTCTTCCCATGAAAAAAGTGTTCTAAATAGATATTTTATCGTGTCGTTTCGTGTTTAAATATTTCACATGTTGTATCGTGCTGTATCTAAATTCTAAGAGATGGTTATTATGTATGGCATGTCTTGTTCTCTTGTCGTGTCATGTAATATTGTGTCTTCTTTGGACGCGTCGTGTCGTATTGTATTCGAAGTTTCGAACACATGAAAAATTTATATATTCATGTTTACAGATAAATTAGACATTCAAATTATGAAATTATCCTTTAAAAAATAGACATAAATATTTTCTTGTTGTTTCATAAAATTTTCTTTTTCAATTCTCATTTAAACTTCTTGCCTCTCACAAATTATATCGCGTTGAGTCTTTGTGTCGTATTTTATGTTGTGTCATATTATCATAGACAATTTGTGTATTGTACCTATCATGTCTATGTCATCAAAATCAGACATGATGCTTTTATAAGACACACACGCCTGAATTATTGTGTTGTGTGGTATTTGTATCTTATCATGTCGTACCACCTCCGTATTGTGGTGTGTTAGGACACGTTGTATCTCTACTACTTATAAAAGTACCCATGAAAAGATCGGAATAATTTCACTAGAGGAGTAGAAAATGATTATTATATCAATTATGGAATATTTATTTGTGTGATCTGATCTGAAATGCGGTCTAGATGTTGATTTCAAATAAAATGTCAGATTCTTTGACAGAAAAAAAAATAAAAAAACCAAGCGATGTTGTTTAAATAATTTATTTTTTCGAAAGATATCCATATGTATCGCTGGAAAATTCAACCAGATATTTTTATTTTTTTTATTTGTCCTCATATTATTGAGGAGGCGGGCATCCTCCTGCTAGTAGGGTTTTTTTTTTTTTCCCTAACACTACTCAGAGCAGTGCAAATGTGCGATGTGCAGTGTTATTTCGGTGGCGCATGTTCCTGACATGTGAAAACAGAGCAGAAATATTTTCCTTTTTTTTATTTTCGTCGGTTTGGAATCGTTTAAATTATTTTTGTTGTTATCAGGTATATGACAGTGCGTGTGGCTGGAAGCGGACCTCACTCAAACTGAACGAACGGTTTACCTGTTATGCTTTGTTGGCTCTTTGTAAAAATTGCTATTGTCCCAACCGCATGTGAAGAAAAATTGAGAAAAGGATTGATTTATTTATGAAAAAGAAAATGCCCTAACGCCCCCTATTTGTTCTTTTTTTTCCCTTTTCTTATTCCCTTAAATTAACGTGCCAAAATTGTCACGTATAGACAAATTATTTTCACAACATTTCTACACATCGAAAGCTTAACATTCTATGAATAATAAACATTTTAGGCTCACTACAAAATAAAATAACATGACTCTTCAAAAATTAAAAGAGCTTTCTTGGAAATCTTTGCCAAATATTACCATTGAAACTGTCCTTGTATATTAATTACCTCGCAAATCTTTGCCAAAAAAATTGAATTTACAAAATATGCCTTATTTACTTTTTTTTAAATAAAATATTTCAATGTTATCTTTTCAAGTTCCAAATTTTGCACAATAGTCCTTTGAAGTACAATTCGAATTCTTTTCAATACGTCCATAAAGTAACTATTAGAAAAACAATTAAAAAGATATAATTACCTTTTGTCACCACATATTAGAGAAATATAAGAAAATTATGAAAAAAAAGGGACAAGAAGATCAAAATCACACTATTGAGGGACAACATTTGTAAGTTAACAGAACTGATTAATTTTTACTCACTTTATTTTACAAGGATGTATATGCATTATTTTAGTAAAACACAAGCGAATTTACTAAAGCATTATAACAGACTAAATAGAAAAATAGGTTCCAACATTTTCTTTTTAATCTGCACTAGCTCTATTATTTAGGTACAAAAGGTCAACATGTTCGGATTGGCGCAGTTGACACGGTGCCGTTTTAACGTCGAAATGGAATGCACAGAGCGTGCACTCTTACCATGATGACGTACATCTTTATAATTTTTTATGTCTAGTTTTGTAAAGAAAATGGTTTAGTCCAATCTTTTTATTGTCCAGCCTTGTCTAATTTTTCAAACTATTAACATTATTCAACAAAATGTCAAAAATGGCTAACTAATTATTTCAAGGACCAACATATTCGTTAATAATATAATATTTCAAAATTTATAACCTCAATGTATTATACTTAAAATAAAACATTAAATTATTTTCTTGGAAGTACGTATTTATTGATTGATTGGGTAAAATAATCGGACGCTCAAATAGATTCTTTTCTTAGCATGATAAAGGACAACGTGCTTTCGATCTGTGTAACAACTATTAAATGTTAATTATATCTTGTCCGCCAGGATTATGGAGAAAATTTTGCATGTTCTTTTTTTTTAAAAAAAAAATACTGCATGACTCTCACGCTGTCCTGTCACGCACCATTATTATTAAATAATAAATAAATTGAATTATGCAACTTAAGGACTGCCTTGTATTCTTAATAAATACAATGAAGCGGAAGAAATATAAACAACAATATAAGATAAAATAAATTAAGTACAATTCAAGGTTCAATTTCACATAACTCGCCTCCATAATTTAACCAGTGCATGTGTTGAGCATATTACCTCCTACAAATCCAATTTTATATAGCCATACGCTTCCATGAAAAAGATATCACTGTTGAATAATTTCATATTTTCCAGTTTTATTATTCTTTCCTTAACTCGAGATTCAAAAAAATAAATAAAATAAAATAAAAGGATTCGGATGACTACTAGTCTACCTCGTTAATTGGCTGGTTCTGAAAATAAATTTTTAGTTTTTTCTGGAAGTTGGTTCGCCATTGTCGGACCAACATGATATATTAAACATGACATTTTAAAAATATATAAATCTAAAAGTTGCAAAACAAATTTATTGTGCGGTAATCCTTAAGATTAATGTAGCAACCACAAATTAATTGTACCAGCCATTGCAAGTTAGTGGTAATCATTAAAGTAATAAAGTTAGTGCAACTGCCACCATAATTTTATAGACACTAATGGATACGTACTGTAAGTCTGTAATGTGACAATACTCTAATAAAAGGCGGGGCACAGCCGGCCGTTCAGACTTCAGTCATACCCGTGATAATTAATTTATCTGAAAAGGTCCAATTTTTTTTTTTTTTATCAATTTTCCATCATAATTGCGCAGATCCGTTAACTATATGCACAAACCCACACTGTAATAGACAAGGAAACTTTGAATTATTCCTCATCATTAATTTTCAACAAGAAGAGAAGAACAATGAATTTAACATCCTCATAACTCGTAAGCGTAAGGGGAGAGCCGGAGAGCTCTAAAACTTTACAGATAAAACCCCACTGAATTGAATAATTACAATCTATGCCTGAACACAAAAATGACAACTAATAGAAGGATTCATATGAGCAATGCCTAATTGTGCAACGATAACACCAAAAAAAAAAAAAAAAAAAAAAAAAAGAAGGAATGAAGCTTGATGCATCAAATTAAAATTGTGGAGGAATCAAGCCTGCTGAGGCGGTTCCAGATCCCCTCATACTGGGATCTGCTGCTTATGGCTGCAATGAGTTGTTGGATCTTGGCGACGAGGCACACCAGCCGTCGGATCGGCGCTAGCAAGAGGGTTAACGGTAGTGCCCATATCCCCAGCTCAAGGATCAGCATCTCTCTAGTTTCTTCCCTCTTCTCTCTCTCTCTTCTCTTTCTATTTTTTGTTCCCTTCGAGATAAAAAACAGTATGGGTTAAAGAGGTAGTTATTACCTGTTTAGCTATGGTGTCTCTACTGAACTATTCAAAGCCCTTTTTTCCCGGGTTTCTGACATGTAATGACATTAGAAGGGAAGAATTAGAGATGGTTTCTTTGTTTAAGGGTTGCCAATTTAGATAATGAGATTGCGTACGATGCTTCTACCATGTACACTTGTAGTGTTCTGGCGTGCGATCATATGAACGATTGGAGAGAGAGAACCTGATTATAGATCTTCTGTTTCTTCTATTGTAAAACTCTGGTGTTAGAATTATAGAAATTCTAACATGACGAAACCAAGCTTTTATTTCTATATAAGGGGCGTTTTTGAATAGTCAGGGAATCTGTACAGGGATAGAAGCATCGGATGGGCATGAAAAATCTGAATCTCTATATAGGTTACGTGGAACATGGGGCCTACTCTGTTCTTTTTTTTTTTTGAATCACGGCCTACTCTGTTCTAGACCTTGATTTTTATGCTTTCATGGAATTGATTATTTGTGGTTGTGAGGCAGTTGCTCTATATGCGTGCAGCTACTCACGAAGAAAATTTTTTGTAATGTAACTTAATAGTTAATACTATATGGATTGTTCTGTTTATTGTTCGAAAGCACAAGAATTTTCTTCTTCTTACTTCCTTATTCAGAAATTTTATATTTGTTACGTTGAACGTCACAAAAAGAAAAACTATATATTGTAAAAAAAAAAATTATATATCGTCTTATTATAACTTAAAGTATAATTGCAGCTTGATGAATTTGTCTTAAAGAAAAATAAATTTATGGAATTTTTTGTAATGTATCTTAATACCACATGGTATGGATTGTTCTGTTTATTGTTTCAAAGCACAAGAATTTGCTTCTTGTTACTTCCTTATTCAGAGATTTTAATATTTGTTACGTTGAACATCACAAAAAAAAAAAAAAACTATATTGTAAAAAAAAATTATATATCGACTTATCATAAGTATAATTGCAGCTTGATGAATTTTTCTTAAAGAAAATAAATTTTTGGAAATATTTTCAGAAATTTCAACACATTATTTGGAAATTTAAATTTGTTTTTTTAATACACTAGATAACGGTAAATTTGTTGTTACTTATAATATAATATTCTGTGGTTTTGTTGACTACTATAACAAAATTATGCCGAATTGAGCTGTTCATTCAAGCTAGCTAAACTTAATAATTTGCCATAAAAATATTGCAAAGTTTCTAGGAGAAGCTATTGGTTCGTTGACTGTCTGAAGATAAACTAAATTTGCACGTCGTCATGTAATGGAACGCATTATATTAGCAATAAACGATCCGTAACTATTTAATCAGGAAGAAATTTATGAATAATTAATCAAAATAATAGTGGATAAAACTTATCTACTTGTCATGTAATTTTTAATTATTTGTTGTCCTCGTCTTTTATCAATAAGATTTTGCCAATTGGACCGTTATGTCATTAAAATTCCTCTTTCAAGTACAATAATGTATATTTATCTAAGGCGAATGATTGCTGAATAAATTGACAACAGGATATTAATGCATAAGAGAGTCCCGTGATTGCCGCATCCGCTTGAGACCTACCCCTAATCGAAATAAACATCAGAAAGGAAAAAAAAAATACAACAATTATTTGAAAAGTGATCTAGTGCATTATATTTTTGTTGAATAGTATGCTTTGAAATTATTTTTTTTTTCAAATTAAGTAGTAATTTTGTAAAAGTAATTTCCTTAGTCCATATTTTATTAGTGAAAAACTGAAAATGGTCCTATTATAATTTTAAAATTAATGAGACTTTTATAAGTACATAAATGTTCTCTACTTATGCTTGTTTGATTGAGAGATCATAGTTAGTTACAATATTTACTCTCATGATATAAATTGTTGGTTTGTGTTTTGAAATTCATGATGAGAAGAGAGAAACACGAAAACATAACGATAATATGAAACTGGTAAGACTTAAACTATGCAGATATTTTACAAAAATCAAGATTTTAATGGTACGTGCACGTTCTTATGCATCATGGATGTTCCAATGTGATTAGAAAATTTCAAGTCTTATTAAACTTCTTGAAACCCATATTTATTAAAATTTTAAATATTCATTCTGATTAAGATATTTTTCCAAGTTTATGATATAGAGGTCAAACTTCCTTTTTAACAATTCAAACTTTGATTTCAACAGTAAATGCATGCCTTGACTAATTAAATTTCCCAAATAAAAAAAACACAAGATAAATAACATAGTGGGAACTCCTTTGGCGTACAAACAAAACAATTATGGCCACTTACGAGTGTAATCTCACTCTTTCATATATCATGATATGATCCGAACACTCGAACAGTACCACTAAACTATTCCAGTTAGATTGTACCAGTACCACCTCATAAATGCTTGGCGCCTAGAAGAACCAGGAAGGAACTACTACACAAAATTTAAAATAAGGCCCATACAGCCATACTGTTCCCCCTTACCAGTTACCATGTAGCACGAGCCTATTCCAAGAGAATTAGCCCGTGGAAAAATTAGCCCAGAACTTTCCTGTGGAGAAATAGTTCAAGGCTTAATCACTTATTCATATTCTGATACATGGCATCTACTTACACTTATTTATATATATCAGACTTCTAAATACTCGCACATTTATAATGCTAAAAATAGAATTCTCATTATTATTTGGAAGTATTACAGATTTTTGTTCCATATGCCATTCTCCTAGAATAGTTAATACTTTTTTCTTCTTTGCTCTTTTCTATCCTGGGCGCATTCTCTCTACTTTCCCTAAGATATATATAATCTTCCTCGCAACATCACTGACAGCGTCTTTAGCTGTTGCACAGGCCGGAAGGCTGCATCCACCTCTACATCAACATTTCCATCATCACCGTCATCCCTATCATCGCAATCGCTGTCATCTGCATAAACAACACATTACGGTATTATTGTATTAATTGTTGTCATCCTCAATTAAAAGCTGTTGTGGCCATATATTCTTCCTGACGAAGACGAACTGACAAAAGATGAGCAAACACAGAACACCAGTTTGAATTGGACACTTCAAACACTAGCACTAACTTTAACAAGAAGGCAGGGGATTCAAGGCGAGCCCAGAGTAAGTAGTTTGAGCAAAATGCAGTCACCAAACGAAAACAGAAGCGACAATGGGAAGTACAATCGCAGGCTGGTGTTTTTGGTGGAAAATAGGGAGAAATTTGAGCTAAGGGACCTGTTGAAGTCTGAAGCTCAGGTGTTGGAGTCAGGCAGCTTGGGGCAATCCTACAAGGTGATTTTGGAAAATGTTCCATGTATGATTGTCAAGAGGTTCAGAGACACGATGAATATCCTCAGCAAAGAAGACTTTGAAGAGCACATGAGGAGGCTCGGACGTCTTTCACACCCCAATCTCTTGCCTCTGGTTGCTTATTTAAAGCAAAGTGCGCTCGACAAATTGCTTGTCACTGATTACATGCCCAACCGAAGCTTGGCACATTTCCTACATGGTAGGTCGGTAGCCCATTGTACTGTTTATTCAATGATTGACACAATATCTTGATGTTACTATGTTGCTATTGGCTTAATTATACATATTGTTTGATGTGATCTTTGGCCGAATGCGACCAGGTGACAACCACAGGATGCCCACTGCCTTGGACTGGTCAGTACGTTTGAGAATTGTGAAGGGTGTGGCTCAAGCCTTGCGTTACCTTTACGAGGAATTTCCTGCGCTAAACACACCTCATGGTCACCTCAAATCGTCCAACGTGCTTCTCAGTTTCTCCTTTCAGCCCTTGCTATCAGATTATGCTCTGGTCCCGGTCATTAATCGGTCATACGCCACCTGCACCATGGCCTCTTTTCGATCGCCCGAGAGTCACCAGACTGGCCGCCCATCAAAAAAAAGCGATGTGTGGTGCCTAGGTCACCTCATCCTGGAAATTCTGACGGGGTTGCCAACGATACAGATCGACCACACTGCGCACTATCCACAGTGCCAAGTGCATGACCTAAGCCAGTGGGTGGCGTCCCTGCCAGAGGAGGAATGGGGTGAAAAGGCTATCGATGCCAATCTTATGAGAACCGTCTCAGGCAATTCCAGTTTGGACACTGTGAAGGAACTGATGCGGATTGCATTGGCCTGTTGTCAGCCTGACATGGAGAGGAGATTGGAGATGGAAGAAGTTGTGGAGATGATTGAAGCACTCGAAACCCCAGAAGGGGCAGCGATCACAAACAAAATTTTTCGCATCATGGAGGCCCCAGTAGAAGGAGGGATAAACAAAAAATTTCGCATCGTCGCCACAGAGGACATAGGAGAATGGGTGCACATATCTCTTCCCGGCAATCTAAAGTGAATGCTGGAACAGTTGCATGAAACGTTTTACTAATCAAAAAGTTTTCTTTGCTTATGAACCTGTACCTTTATCTTCTCAAATGGCTTTCTAATTTTCTATATTTTAACTTATACTCTGTTTTGTCTTTAGTTTTCGAGAGCCAATGTTCTTTTTCTAGGAAAAGGCAACACAAATTAATTTCATTTTCATATTCTCTTTTTGTTTGAGCTTTTTCTTTTCGTAGCATCGTTTTTCTAATCGATGGATTTTCCTGTACTATTGATGTTGTCGGGTAATGCTAATTGTTGATTAAATTAATTCATAAGCTCCTTTTTAGTATAATTCTATTTTTTTCTCATTGTGAGCTTAAGTAAAATATTTATATCTAAAAGAAAATTACCACTCTTAAACTGTTGTTTAAAACACATTCAAATTTCATTACTTAACATCAATTCTGCTGTATCTGATAACAAATTAAAATTAACGAAATAATCTTGTTGGCTTAAAATAATGCAACAGTTATGTTTGGTCATTTTTACAGGTAATTTAAACCGCTTAATGTCAGTGGAAGTCTTTTAGTCGGAATTTAATTTAAGTAAATATAATTATTTGTAACATCGCGAATTACAATTTTACAAATGATGTGCCTTATTTATCTACTTTCAATCGTCGGTGGCTTACACCGAAACACTAAACCATGCAATTAGTGCACTGGCATTCACAGCAACCTTAGTTTCAGAAAAAAAAAAAGTAACCTAATCATCAACTTAAAGTTCTTATATTAATGGGTCGTTAACTAATTAACTGAGAAGCTGGGAAATACAGAGCAATTCATGATAGAACAACTACTTTGCTTAAGATCCAGAGCACAAGGGTCATCTCAAAAGCAAACAAAGTGTGGAGCAATCCCCTATCAAGCGCAAAACCGAAGATGGTAATTCCTCCACTATTGTAGTGCAAGTAAGTCACTGCATGCAACAACAAACTTAATTTAGACTCAATTGAATTAATTAGTAGTTAGTGTCAATAGATTCAACTTAACTATCGAAATTATGAAGGTTTTTCTTTGTCAAATAGTTTGTAGCATGTATATGTATTTAAGCAATTAATGGTACTCCGCTTTTGTCTATAGTGATCCAGCTTCAAGACACATACCTAGAGCTTGCCTTACACTAGAGGCTGCAGTTTCCTCCATTGAGGATAATTGCATACTATTGGCTGCTTTTGAGCCATGTTGAGCTGGCTGGTAGGCAGGATGATCGTAATCTGATGTGTATCCATCTTCTTCGGTTGAATCAGAAACATGCTTGCCATTGGGTTGACACGACATGCGCATGTGCCACTTGCTCGCAATTGAGACAACTCTTTGAGCTCTGTGAGTGATCCTTGCTGCTCCAAACAAACACATGACGAATCCGCTCAATTGAACCACTGAACAAACCTATTATATATATGTTTAAATCAATTATTTAGGAAAATACTTGCAACACTGATGATCAATTAGCTAATTAAATCATTCAAAGTTTTACACACTGCATGGGAAAAGAAAAAAGAAAAAAAATCAATTTGCTGATAAGATATATACCAATAGGTCACCAGTGTTGCAAAAGTCCTTCGGGGCCTTGGAGGATAGAACAAGGATGAGAGTGCCAAGCTGGCTGACAGTAATGGTGACCATACATGCTATTAGGAATGCTCTGTAGCGGTGGCTAGTCTCTAGCAACTGCATCTTTATCCTTCCATGCTCCTGAAATATTACCTCTGCCCATTCCACCTCCGACCTATCAACTTTGAACATCTCATAGAGACCCTCAAACCTGCACAGACAGCTTAAATTAATCATACTATTCTGTGCTAGCTAGCTTGCTTTGATTTTAATATATTAATTAACTAAGTTATCATCTATTAGTTGCAAAATTAAAACTAGTAAACCTTAGTATCTGGAGCTCACATGTGAGCCTAAACAGCACGCATACTAGGAGGAAAACTGTTGTCCTGTAAATCCATGATGCCAGCACGAGCAAAAAAACAACCGCTCTCCATGGAACATCATAATTAATATTTTGCAGTGCATCTGTAAAGAATGGCATGCTAACATGGACCGAGGAGAAAAGAACGATCTTATGGGCGAGTTCTAGTAAGAAAGAAGGGAGCAGGATGAGTGCAAGATGCCTCCGAAAGGTTCGGTTGATCTCAAGCGCGTAACGTCGGCGCACCAAGGATGTGTCACGTTGCATGCCATCATCAAGGAACAACAAGCGTCGCAGGCCCCCGTGGCGGCGAATGAAGGCTGTAAAGATGACGAAGGCGATCATCGCCAAGCCTGATGTTGGCAGCTGAGCCAGTCTGCATGCTTAATTGGATCTAATTAGGATTTCATTAAGTTCAAAATTATACTACTTTACTACTATAATTTAAAAGACATATATACAGGCGGGTATGTATATATTAATTTTAGATGATACTACTAGTAGTACACGGCACAGTTGCATATATAATTAACGGTGCTACAGCTACAAATTAATCGACAAAAGTATCAGTAACACATGACATGCCGCGCGCACACAAACTCACCTGTGGAAAGTAACGACAGAGCTCGGAGTTGTGTTGGTGAAGATGGAGAGGGAGGTGGCGAGGGGGACCATGAAGGTAAAAAGGAAGAAGGCAGAGAAGGAGAGGACGATAGAGTGCAGCGAAGAGTGGTCAAGCAAACAGCACTTGAGGCACACTCTGAAGCTCTTCAGCTCATCATTCATTGTCGACTTGCACCGTGCATATGCCCGGCTCAGCAGAAGCGGAACCTTGGCAGTCTGGTGATCCCCTCTGTGCTCGGTATCACTCGCACTTGCAGCGTTCGTCTCCATGGATGATTTTTGCATAAGCTTCGAGTGATCAATCATTAAAAAAAGTTACTTAAGTATAATGTGTAATCAATCACATTCACACCCATGGAATGCCCGTGACGTAGTTTGCAAAGGAGTGGCACTCCTGGGTTCTTGCTTAAATGTCTGGATTTATTTTATTCATTGGTTCGCTTAGTGCACACCTGTCCTGTTGTCTGTGGATTGTCAAATTATAGAAGGGCTCGACATAAATGCTACATTTTATCATGTCTTCCTATAATATTTTAATTTCGTTTATTGTTTTTTCTTTTAGTTTTCAGGGGTCTCAATTGTAAATCGAACAACCGTGAGATGTTTAGGTGGACCATTATGAAGGATTAAGAACATTATTGTCACCTCCCGATTTAAATTTGCAGTTTTTTTCAACAACTTTTTTTTTTAAAATATTTTTATGGATAATTTATCAAGCTACGAATGTTGGATTGTTTCTAGCCAAATAGGCTGACGAGCCTTGGCTGGAACGATCCGTTCCAGGATTGGAACGGACCATCCAAATTCAGAACGGACAGTCCATGGTCTAGTCTGACCAGTCGACTGACCGGTCCGTCCCAGGATGGGGCGACTGATCTGGACGCATTCAGAACGGACCGTTCTAGGACTAGAACGGACCGTCCCAAATCATGCGCCAGATTAGGAAATAATTTATTTGGTGTGGGCAGATCCTGCTTGGTTTCCAAGTAAATTCAGATATGGTAATATGCTAAACGTGGCTGTAAATAAAAGCAAGATTTTGTGCATATATGTGTTGCCTAATTGTACGTGGTTATAGTTGGAAACAAATCCCATATTGATGATGGAACGATATGGAAATTGTTTGGTGGCCAAGAAGCCTTCGGCCTATAAATACGGGATTGGTCCCCAAGGGACAGATCATCCACGAGTTGTGCTGTATACGTGAGTCGATAACAGCCATCTCTGCCTTTCTTTCTTTATTATTCCATCAAATATCGAGAGTAGGTGCTCTAGTTTAGGCATTAGGGTACCGAGGCAAGATCTGATCCTTTGGAAGGCCTATCTCCCACCTTTGGCACAAGCAAGAGGACAACCCAAGTGCTATAGTGTATAGGAGACGCAAGCAACCAGTGCAGACAGCTCCAATGGCCAGTTTAGGTACGCTTCCGCTTTATTCTGTTTTATCGGTGTATTGGAACGGTCCGCCCCACTTCTGGGACGGGGTTCCCCAACTGTTGGTTCAGCGAGTCTTTTGTTTGATTTAATGGGTTGCTTATTGCTTGATCTGTTAGAACTGTTAATCCTTTGTCTTTAAAGCAAACCCAACAAGTGGTATCAGAGCCACTCGTCGTGAGCCAACAGGTTTACACATAAAGTTTGGTTTTTTGCTGAATTGATTTGGTGAGAATTGTGTTTTGTTTGGATCTGCTTCTCTGGCATCTAGGGCGGTCCGTTTCATGGCTCGAACGGACCGTTCCGAATTGTTCTGAACTGTTTTTTGAACTGTTTCTATTCGTTTGACGATCGTTATGCCAGATCTGTTATTTGTGATTGCTAATTGGACCCAAAGGGCTATAACTTGAACTGTTATTGAATTGTTTGTTTTGATTTAGCCATTTGTTACTTTCAAAGTTGTTTTGAAAATTGCAATTGCTTTGTTGAAAAGATTTTGAAAATTAAAATTAAGTTTTGAATTTCAAAGTCGTTAAAATCTGACCTTTTAATTGGATGATTTAGATTAGAGTAGTTTTGTCAGGATAGGAAAGAAATCTGTAGGATTTCTTGACCTAGTTTAGGACGATATCTTTCTACTCTCTCTGCGGTCTTTCAGACGGTCCGTTCCACCCCAGTTTTGTTGCAAACTGTTAGGTATTGACCAGGTAGTTAGGGCGGTCCGGCCCAATACCAGGGCGGTCCGTTCCAAGAACCAGATTGTGTAGGTTTTAAGCCAATTTTTCGGTTTAGTTTTTGGGTTGTCTGTACTGATTAGGTACAGATGACATTTAATGCATCCCTCCCTTTTTACCTTGCTGTGCTTTTCAATAGTAAGAGCTGTAAGCGTTGGGTTATACGCATATTGTCATGAGGACAGGTTCTGCCGCAGAAAATAAGGTCGGCGCCTAAGTGTCCATATGACCCTGACCTTTTTCTGGGAATCCTGCCTGGATATGGTATAATTTCAATGGCTGCTGGCTGAACGGGAAATCACCGCTTTCTTCTCTTACCTTAATGTGTCTCATACTGTCATGTATGGTCACATATTTCTTTGGTTATCTTCTGGTCTGTTTAGGGCGGACCGTTCTCTCACCAAAACGGTCCGTTCCAGTTTTATTGGTTCGTATGAGTGCCATACGACCCTTTCTTTTGTTATACCTTAAGGTTTGCAAATTTTGTTTTTAGTCTAAATCATCCTAGGTCAGTATTTAGATAGGCTTTTCATATTAAGATAGATGTGCATAATGAAAAGTCTAAGTTTAGGTATATTTTAAGTCTAATATAAAGGTAAAATAAGTTGTGTTTGAGAATTAGGCCAATTGTATTGTCATCTCACCAAAGTGGGCTCTCACTTTATTGATTGGTTCAAAGACTCAAATACAAGTGTGATATGGTGCATGTGACTTTTGGATCATGGATCGGCCCAAAGGAAGGACATGGTTTAAAAGGCTACGTGTACAATTATTGGTAGAATCAAATGGGTAATGATTATAAGGTTTTACGTGTAATCAATTAATCGGCCCAAAGGAAGGTTAATTGATTGACATGTTATGAATCGTTACATTTGATACTACACCTAGTCAATTGAAGTTTGCTTGGAGACTCCAAAGAGCACTTGCAAATGAATAAAGATTAGTAGATGGGATTAAGACCTTTATATTTTTATGATTTAAAATTATACATTATGGTTATTAACATTAGTTTTTTGTCTTTGGTTAAATTTCAGCAAATATTCCAGCTAGCATTAACAGCATTCCTATGCTGTCTGGTTCCAAGTTTAAGGAATGGAAGGAGAACTTAATGTTAGTTCTCGGTTGTCTAGATCTTGACCATGCACTTATGGGGGATAAACCAGCTGAGATTACTGCTCTCAGCAGCAATCAACATATTCAAAATGTATCTCAGTGGAATCGCTCCAACCGCATGTGTCTGTTGATCATTAAGAGGATAATTCCAGAGGCATTTAGGGGTACTATTTCTGATTCCGGACAGGCTAAGGCCTACTTGGACGACATTGAGAAGAGATTTGCCAAGAATGAGAAAGCTGAAATATGCACATTCATGGCAAAACTCACCTCTATGAAGTATAATGGTAAAGGCAATATTCGGGAGTACATTTTGGAAGTGTCTAATCTTGCTGCTAAGCTACAAGCCCTTAAGTTGGATATATCTGAAGAAATTCAGGTGTGTCTGGTGCTTAACTCTCTCCCTAGTCAGTATAACCATTTCAAGGTTACTTATAACTGTACTAAGGAGAAGTGGACTCTGAATGAACTAATTTCGCATTTGGTTCAAGAAGAGGATAGGCTTAAGCTTGATAAAACACATAGTGCTAACGTTGCTTCCACGTCCAAGAATAAAGGGAAGAAGAAACAAGATAAGAAAAAAACTGCTATTTCGGAGCCTAAGAAGGAACCCAATAAGGGGAAGACTGGGAAGAAGCCCAAGAATCCAAATGGGCGCTACTTCTGTGGCGAAGAGAGACATAAGAATGATACTTGCGATGGCTATGCAGCTTGGCGCAAGAACAAAGGTATGTCTCTCTCTTTGGTTTGTTCAGAAGTTAATTTGACTTCAGTACAAAATGATACTTAGGTGGATTGATTCTGGTGCAACAACTCACATAAGTATCTCTATGCAGGGTTGCCTGAGCTGCCGAAAGCCAAATGATGGTGAAAGATACATCTACGTGGGCGATGGCAAGAAGGCACAAGTTGAAGCAATTGGGCACTTTAGATTGTTACTAAAGACCGGATTGTATTTAGATTTATATGAGACTTTTGTTGTACTGTCTTTTAGACGGAATTTAATTTCTATTTCTGTGTTGGACAAATTTGGTTATTGTTGTTCTTTTGGAAATGGAAAATTTATGTTATCTCATAATTCTGAATGCGTTGGTTCTAGTTTTCTTTCTGTGTATGACAATCTATATTCTTTGGAAATTATTGCTTCATATAATGAAAATCTGCATACTAGTACTAGAAGTGTTAAGCGTAAATTAACTCATGAGAATTCAGCTTCACTTTGGCATAAGCGATTAGGTCACATTTCTCAAAAGAGAATTGAAAGGTTGGTGCAAAGTGAAATACTCGTTCCTTTAGACATGACAGATTTAGGCCCATGTGTTAGTTGTGTTAAAGGAAAACAAACCAACATAAGAAGATATGATGCAAATCGAACTAGTGATGTCTTAGAACTGATTCATACGGATATTTGTGGACCATTTCCAACACCTACTAGGAATGGTCAATCTTACTTTATCAGTTTCATAGACGATTACTCTAGATTTGGCTATCTATATCTATTAAGTGAGAAAGCGCAAGCTTTGGACATGTTCAAATCGTTTAAACTTGAAGTTGAGTTGCAGCTCAATAAGAAAATTAAACAAGTCAAATCTGACCGTGGTGGTGAATACTATGGTAGATATGACGGTTCAGGTGAACAACGTCCAGGGCCTTTTGCTAAGTTCCTAGAGGAAAACGGTATTGTCCCTCAATATACCATGCCAGAATCGCCTAGCATGAATGGAGTAGCCGAAAGGCGAAACATAACATTGAAGGACATGGTTAGGAGTATGCTTAGTCATACAAACTTGCCTAAATCACTCTAGGGAGAAGCGCTTAAAACAGCAGCCTATTTGCTTAATCGTGTACCGACCAAGGCAAATAACAACAAAACTCCTTACGAAATGTGGACTGGTAAGAAACCGAGTCTACAACATTGTCGTATTTGGGGATGTCCAGCTGAAGCTCGGCCTTATAGGCCAAATGAGAAGAAATTGGACGAAAGGACAGTTAGTTGTTATTTCATTGGTTATGCCGAACGTTTACGGGGTTACAAGTTTTACGATCCCACTAATAAGAATATATTTGAGACGATTGTTGCTAAGTTCTTTGAGGATGTTTTGGTTGTAGGGGGAGATATGACACATCAGGATATTGTCTTTGAAGAAGAAACTGAGAGAGCTGATCTTCAATCGGACCGTGACAGGACTGAAACGGATCGATTGATTATAGAGACAGTGCCCAGGGTTGATCCTAGAAATGATAACGATCCTTTGTGGACTCAAACGGATCGTTTGATTCAGGAAACAGATCCTGTTCCGGATCCTATGGACTTAGATTCTGGAAATAATCAAGATAATGGTGTCATTGAACAACTGCAACCACCTCAAGAACCTGTGCGTAGGAGATCCACTAGGGAGAAAAGACCAGCAATACCTAACGATTATGTGGTCTATCTTCAGGAACATGAGTTTGACATTGGGATGATGGAAGATTCTTGTGATCTTCGTCAGGCCTTGGACAGTCCAAACTCACAAAAGTGGATTAATGCAATGAATGAAGAGATGAAGTCCATGTATGACAATGACGTTTGGGACTTAGTACCATTACCAGAAAGAAAGAAACCCATTGGTTGCAAATGGATTTTTAAGACCAAAAGGGATTCTAAGGGTAATGTGGAAAGGCATAAGGCACGTCTTGTCGCTAAAGGATTCACTCAAAAGGAAGGTATTGATTACAAAGAGACTTTCTCTCCAGTTTCATCGAAAGAGTCTTTTAGGGTGATCATGGCACTTGTGGCACATTTAGATCTTGAACTTCATCAAATGGATGTTAAGACTGCGTTTCTCAATGGAGATATTGATGAAACCATTTATATGGTGCAACCACCTCACTTTGTATCGGACGATCCAAAGAAGATGGTTTGCAAACTTAAGAAATTCATTTATGGGCTCAAACAAGCGTCTCGACAGTGGTATCACAAATTCCATCGAGTGATTCTCTCATTTGGTTTCGAGAGTAACCCGTCGGATAATTGTATATATCACAAGTTCAGTGGGAGTAAATACTCTTTCTTGGTTTTGTATGTGGATGATATACTGCTTGCCACAAACGATAAGGATATGTTGCACGAGACTAAGAAATTTCTATTCAGGCATTTTGAAATGAAAGATTTTGGTGATGCATCATACGTGTTGGGCCTTAAGATAATTAGAGATCGCTCTCGAGGTATCTTGGGCCTATCACAAAGAGCCTATATCGATCAAGTACTCAAGCGGTATGATTTAGGAAAATGCAAACCAACAGAGACCCCTGTGGCCAAGGGAGACAAGTTCAGTCTTGAACAGTGTCCCAAAATCCAATTTGAAAAGAAGCAAGTAGAGGACAATAAGTATTCTTCCATGGTTGGAAGTATAATGTATGCTCAAGTGTGTACACGTCCAGACATTGCTTTTATTACAGGAATGCTAGGCAGATATTTGCACAATCCAGGTATTCAACACATTCAGGCAGCCAAACGAGTTTTGAGATACCTTTCAAGAACCAAAGACTATGCACTAGTATACCGGAGATCAGATAGGCTGGAGGTCATAGGATATTCTGATTCCGACTTTGCGGGATGTCGAGATAGCTTGAAGTCTACCACAGGCTTCATCTTCATGATAGCCGGTGGAGCTGTTTCATGGAAGAGTGCCAAACAATCCCTAGTGGCATCTTCCACGATGGCAGCAGAATGCGTGGCTTGCTATGAGGCATCACTATTTGGGATATGGTTGCGCAATTTTGTCACTGGGCTGCGTGTAGTGGACACCATTCAGGCGTCACTAAAGATGTATTGTGACAATAACTCAGCAGTCATGTATGCTAACAACAACAGAAGCTCAGCCAACTCAAAGCACATCGATGTCAAGTTTCTGTTTGTTAAGCAAGGAATTGAGAATAAATTATTGTCAATCGAGCACATTGGAACAAACTCAATGATAGCGGATCCACTCACTAAGGCGCTTATACCCAGTCAGTTCCTGAAACATGTAACTAGTATGGGTGTAATTTCTATTGAGGATATTAGACTTTAGTGGGAGTTTTATTTAGTGGGAGTGCTAGATTGGACAATGTTTTTCAGTTTATTCAGTATGTAATGAATTTCTGCAGAAATGAATAAAGTTTCAGTTTTCAGTTTTATATCCTAATTCCATTTATGTTGACCTCAATTCAGTTTTTTGGGTGACCAATAAAAGTTGGAAATAGACACGTGGCAGTCACACTTGCGTGTATTTTCCACACCACTTACACACATCCAAAATTCAATGTCATTCATTTATGATAGTGTTGTGATCATTGTGGGTTTAGTTGTGACGGCTTTACAGGATTAGAAGCCTGTAATGGCTATAATGCAACGAAAGCTTCCTTGGTCTTCTACTGTTATGGATGATGGACGGAATTAAGGGCACAAAATTTATTACCATAAAATGTATGAGCTCATTAAGTAAAGGACTTTGGATAACACAAAGCATAATAGCCCAAGTGGGAGATTGTTGGATTGTTTCTAGCCAAATAGGCTGACGAGCCTTGGCTGGAACGATCCGTTCCAGGATTGGAACGGACCATCCAAATTCAGAACGGACAGTCCATGGTCTAGTCTGACCAGTCGACTGACCGGTCCGTCCCAGGATGGGGCGACTGATCTGGACGCATTCAGAACGGACCGTTCTAGGACTAGAACGGACCGTCCCAAATCATGCGCCAGATTAGGAAACAATCTATTTGGTGTGGGCAGATCCTGCTTGGTTTCCAAGTAAATTCAGATATGGTAATATGCTAAACGTGGCTGTAAATAAAAGCAAGATTTTGTGCATAGATGTGTTGCCTAATTGTACGTGGTTATAGTTGGAAACAAATCCCATATTGATGATGGAACGATATGGAAATTGTTTGGTGGCCAAGAAGCCTTTGGCCTATAAATACGGGGTTGGTCCCCAAGGGACAGATCATCCACGAGTTGTGCTGTATACGTGAGTCGATAACAACCATCTCTGCCTTTCTTTCTTTATTATTCCATCAAATATCGAGAGTAGGTGCTCTAGTTTAGGCATTAGGGTACCGAGGCAAGATCTGATCCTTTGGAAGGCCTATCTCCCACCTTTGGCACATGCAAGAGGACAACCCAAGTGCTATAGTGTACAGGAGACGCGAGCAACCAGTGCAGACAGCTCTAATGGCCAGTTTAGGTACGCTTCCACTTTATTCTGTTTTATCGGTGTATTGGAACGGTCCGCCCCACTTCTGGGACGGCCCGCCCCAACTGTTGGTTCAGCGAGTCTTTTGTTTGATTTAATGGGTTGCTTATTGCTTGATCTGTTAGAACTGTCAATCCTTTATCTTTAAAGCAAACCCAACAACGAATTGACGCAAATATTTTTTATGGATAATTTTATCAATATGCCGTCAGATCCCTTATAAATGAACAGTCCATGTTTTTCTTCTGAGACATACATCCAATGATTGCGTATGTTGTAACTTAATATCTTTTAACAAATAACACTCATAATTAAATTCGATGATTGCGCACATTTCTTATAACAAATTTGCAGAAAAAAGCGTGCGACTTCAGAAGGTTAATGAATCAGATGTTCCAACTTTTTAATTTCTTCATGGTTTATAACTTATAAGCCCGTAGGCGAAGCATCATATACAAAATCAGACTGGAGCCGAATAGAACAAAGCAACTTAGACCCTAAATCCACCAGATTCAGCGATCCCGCCATCCCGGCGCGGCGGCGCCAAAGCCACTAACACAAATTTGAGCATTTATAGGCCCAATTTAGTAATCTTGTTATAATTGGGCTTGGACCTAATAAGAGTAGGCTTGCAACGAGAAGTAGCAAAAAATTGAAAAAGGGGAAAAAAAGATGAGAACATTGACAGCGAGGGCAATGGACGGGGTAGAAAAGCAAAACGTGGGGAAAATGTAATTGAGCTAATTTTTTTTTTTTTTTTTTTTTTTTTTGAGCCAACTACATGGCTACGCCTTTGCCATCCAACGTTGACTTGGTGAGGTCAATATCAGCTTGTGTCTTGTGAAGACTGAATAAGTAAATACTAAATAGTTAATAAAGGATAAAGAGTTCCATTTATTTTTTTCATTCAACAACATTCAGTGACATAGACTCATAGAGGATATAATAAGGAGAAAGTAGATAATAGTTTCCACCCTTAATTTGACTTTTAATATAAGTAATACTAATAATATTAATTATTTACTTAATTTCATTTGGATTTGAATAAATGAGAAATATTACGATTATCTCTAATTTTGTGTCTATGCTTGTTTGACTGTTTAAATCCGTAGTTGTTCAGTTTGCAGGAGTAGATGTAAAGTATGATTTCATCTCTCTCTGATATAATTAATTAAATATATGATGTGGTTGAAAATAAAAGAAATAGGTTCTCCTGTGACTCTGTGAGATGAGGAGTTTTGACCGCGAACTTCTACTTTATTTCATTATCATTAATTATAGTCTATATTCCTTTCAATTACTATCATGTCCCGTGGCAACTCATTCTGCTCCACTTTGTTTGAGCAATTTACTCTTGCTCCTACGGATCAAGGAGGCGCATATGTCATATCAGGAATTGTTTGGTACAAAACTAAGTAATTTGTTAATTATGAATATATATCCTAATGAAAGGATGAAATGACAATTTCTTCAGTAGAAAATTATAAGTCTTTTTACTTATCAATTCAACTTTTAAATATTAAGTACAAATTTTAATAAATCATATGTTCTATGTCGCTGACTTGACAAGAAGCATATGTGCATAAGAAATTACAAAAATATAGAGTTACGTTTAGTTCAACAATAATTTTATTTTTATAACTAATTCAATACATTAATTTTTTTCTCTCCTGATCCACTATAATGAAATCTTAAATTTAAAATTAGATAAATATTGTGTATGGCTTGAAATAAGATTGGATGGATCAAACGAAAATATAAGAGAACAAGCCAGTCTGATAATGAGCATGAGAATAATGTGCTAGCTATTAGAATACACCAATTTTCAAAGACCGAGTAGTACGGCAAAAGAATAATGCGTATAAATTATAAATTTATCAAAGGGCATAAACTCATTTGAGGTATGATATGAAACAAATTAAATTATTGCAAGTAAACGTTTACCCTTTTTATTTAATAAAGCAGGGAACTTTTATTTATCACGTGATTGGTATCATACACTAATTCATTTTATTTTACAATGTATGAAACGTAAATAAACCACGCCAAATACAAAGTTTTCTCCAAGAAATCACAAATTTATTACAAACACTTAATTTGGAGAACAATATTCAATCTCGAAATCCTTCTGCATTATTACTATTTTTGACATTCTAAGTAAATGCTACTTTAAAAAATATATATACAAAGTAAATTAATTATTCTGCAATTCCATTTAAGTTTGCACTCTCTGCTCAATACATGATACCAGTGGTTTGTAAGCTATTCAATTCTATGGGCAGGCGAGGGAGTTTGCAGTGTTCAAATTTGATGGCGTGAACAAATTAAGATGTGACGATATCGTGGTGGTCTTTTCGAGTAATACAATTTTCTCGCCAAACACGTGACGGAGATCTCTGCCTCTGGTTACAAAATGAGAAAGGAAGTAGAGAGAGACGATACCTGCGATCCCACTTGCCAAACAAAAGAGATATGGATAGAATAAGAAAAAAAAAAAAAGAAAAGAAAAGAAAGAGATATTCGGATGGAGAACAGGAACACAAGAGAGGACGATTTTTTAAATTGATAACAGCAAAAAATCGAGAGAGATGTTCGGATGATCGGATCTAAAATCCAGCTCCAAACCACTACTTTACTACTATTAAATTATTGGTTGGATGTACTGGTATGAATTAATTTAGTAATTTTAGCAATGACGAAATCTCAGATGCATAATTATATTATTTTTTCATGTCTCCATCGTACCTCGACCTTTTAAATAATAGATATGTTGTTAATTTCGATTAAAATGAAATCATTAGATGTGGTCTATATTCTTTCTCTATATGCTCATACAAGTTTATGACAAATCAATTTTACTTTGATATAATTCATGCACTTCGAAATCAATGTTCAAAATTTGGCAAAAAAAAAAAGTATTTTTTTTTCTCAAAATCAATTTAAATTACTAAATTTACAAGCACTTGATGTCAATGAAAACGCAATTGAAAGTCGTATGTTTTATGCATGCATAACAAAATGATGGACATTATATCTAACGTTATTATGATTTTATTCAAAATTAAACTGTTCAGTTGTAAGAAATTTAAAATGGAGGCACAAGGACGCGTGAGAAATGAAGGATTTGGACCCTCCTTTTTCTTAACGATTATTGGAAAGAAACGAAAGATCTGGACCCTTTTTTAAAACAATTACTGGAATCAAATTTTAACTTTAAAATATGGTATTTAGAACGTAACTAATAATATAATTACTATTATGCACAATATAAATGATAAAACATTGATACAAGATTTACTATTCATCAAAGAAAACAAAAATTATAATGATCTATATTTAATAGTCTTTGATGAAATTTATTAAATTTGTTGTCTTACGGATAATTTAATGAAATTCAATATATGTTAAATTTATTCCAATATATAATAGTCTTTGATAATTTATTATTTATTATTTTATTTGAAATTATTCTGTCATGGTTTGAAAAAAAATATTTTCAACATTTCAAATATAGCCAATTTAGTCTCTCTCTCTATCCTTTGAATAACTTGCGGTTGCGGAGGCCGGAGGAGATGACCTGCGAATTGTAAAGTTTTGCTTGAACATGCTAACCGCTCTTTGTGTCATAGGGACAACCACGATCACACACAGCATATATTGGTCCAAACTTACAGTTAAATACTATTATTATATAGATGAAAGTTAAAATAATTTGAGAAAACGGATTGTGCTCTATTTATCTATTTTGACCGAGATGACGAGCTGGGCAAAGTACAATTATGTTATCTATTCTATGCATAGTAGACCTGGCATGATTGGTACAACTATTTTTAATATATTTAAAAAAAGAAAAATATTTTTAATTATAAAAAATGCAAAAATAGAAAATTATGTTTAATTATATAGATGTGTTTTGAGAAGGTTTCTGACACTAACGAATTTTATTTTTAGCAGTGCCTAAAATTTTATGAGATTGAAAAACTAGAGATATTTTGTCAGAAAAGTATTGATATTTTTAATGTTTATAATCATTATTTCATATTTAAACCAGTGGCTATATATATTTTTTGAAGTAAAAATGAGGCTCTCTGACCTCATCTTATATTAATAAAAAAGAATAATTTAGTGGCTA